>PVJD01000002.1:0-1275808 GCA_004026545.1 Mormoops blainvillei | reverse complement strand
TTTTTTTATCTGTTCTTTCATTTGTGCCATATGTTTTTGCCTCGGTGCACCTATCACGTTGTAAGGGGCAGAGCCTTAGGTATTCACCAGGAAAGGGCCACCCATGTAGCTGTACTGTGGTGCTGTCTGTGGGGCGGGGTCAGAGAGGGAACTATGCCACTTACTCAGCTCTCACCCCCACTTTCAGTCACTTCCCCCGCTACCCCCAAGCAAGCCGGGCCCTTCTGGTGCTGATGCCTGGGTGAGTGGGTTTGTGTACATTCTGGGACCCTGTGGGTCTCTCCAACGAACTCTCCTGTGAGGCTGGGAGTTTCTCCTGCTTCCACAACCCCCATAGGTTTTTATGGCCAGAGGTTTTGAGGCTTTCTTTTCCCCGCACTGGAACCCTGGGCTGCACAGCCTGTCTCGCTCCACTGTCAATTCCCTCTGTTTATCTGCGCGCAAATATGGGACTTCCTGCTGCCATCTCGCCAACCCAGACCTCCGGCCTCCACCTTGCTATGTTCCCTCCTCCCCAGCTTCTCATCTCCGTCTCTGCCCCTCCTACCAGTCTGGATGAACGTTTCTTCTTCAACTCCTTGGTTGTTGGACTTCCATACAGTTCATTTTTCTAGCAGTTCTGGTTGTTTTTGTTTTTTAAATTTGTTGTTGTCCTTCTGTTGCTCATTCAAGGAGGCAAAGTGTATCTACCTATGCCTCCATCTTGGCCAGAGAGAGCTGCATGTGTGTTTCTTAATGGGGCTGTATAATGCACAATAATCAGGACCTTGCTTTTTATCATTTAAAATATGTTGGACATCACATAAATAGATCCCCCAATTATTTTTATATTTTATTGATTTAGAAAGAGAGAAGAAGGGAGAGAGAGAGAGGGAAAAAAAGAACAGTGATTTGTTGTTCCACTCATTCATACATACATTCATTGGTTGATTCTTATATGTACCCTGACTGATGATTGAACACCCGACCTTGGCACATTGGGGTGACACTGTAACCACCTGCACTCCCAGGCCAGGGTCTAGAGCCTTTTTCTTGAATTCAGGTCCTCAGGGGAAACGCAGTTGCCAGAGCACCTTTGAGAACGGTGAACTGAGCTGGCTGACCGAGCTGTCATGACACAGTCACTTCCCGATCTCAGCTGTCCACTTTTCTTAGGTGCTAGAGATGTCCCCTGAGTTGACTGAAACACAGGAGTCACAGCCTGAAGACTAGCTTAGAAAAAAGAGAAGACTGACTTCCTTGAAGGATGGAACCAGCCCTTATGAAGACTAACACATACACCTCAGACCAGTGAACAGGATCTACCGGAACAGGTCAGGGACGGGGTGCGGCTTCCGAGGGCCGCAGCAGGAGAGACCACCGCAGGAGAGAAGGGGCACGCCAAGGCTCTGAACTACTGACCACGGAAAACTGTTCTGGGGGGTACAAGGGAAAAATCAGTTTATTCAAATATTTCTGGAAATTTTTAGAAAAGCTGGAGTACTTGGTTTGAAAAATAGACCAGAATAAGGGAAGCTAAGGTTGAAATATGGCCATGATCACACCACAAAACTAGACCTGGGGGGATAACGCTGCTGCCACCAGTGAGCCAGGAGAGCCCTGGACTGAGCCTCTGGCCTGCTGCAAACTGGCTGCTGCTGCCCCACTGTCCTGCCCAACCCAGAAAGAACGCTATGCTCTCTGTTGCTTTGCACCAGCTTCTCATTCCGAATCTGGGGCATTCTGTCTGGTCTGCTGAGCCAAGGCCCAAGGTCCCATCTAGAGGAAGGGAGGCTGGGAGGCAAGAGGCTGGCACTTTTGTATTCTCATGGGTGGCAGACTTTGACACCCATCAAGAATCCTAAGTGGGAAATTCCACAAATAAACCAAGGGAGGTTCAGAGGCTGGACAGCCAAAAGTGATGCAACTGCCCACGGACACCTGCCAGGTCAGAGCCCAGGAGGCTGGAGACCAGAGAAGAAAACTTGGGGTAGGAAAGAGAAGGAAGTCCTCATCCAGTGGGACCAGGGCCATGGCAGGACCCTCGCAGACCTGCAAGAGGGCTCTGGGGGGCTGTGGGGGAAGCTATCGATGACTCACACTAAGGACCAGGCCCTGGGAGACACTGAGGTACCAGAGATCCTGGAAGCAGGACTCAAACTGGTGGCCCTCAGGTGAGGTCTGAGAACATCTGTGAAGCTTCCAGACCCACTCAGAAACCTGTTTATCCTCTGTCCCACTTCCTTTTAGTGCCTTGTTCTGTTTGGTCTTTTCCTAAAGCCAGCCAGTAAGCCTCCAGGTGCCTGGTGGTTTGTCAAGGTGTTTTCACAGGTAGGTTCCTGCCCTCCTAGTTGAACAGGTGTGCAGGTGGCAGCAGCAGCCTTACTGACCCAAAGTGTGGGAGTGACAGCAGCCAGAGCTAGGAAGGCCCAGGAGTCTGCCCTTGGCCGGCCTCAGGTGGCCTGGAGTCAGTGGGGCATAAGGAGTGAGAGGGGAGGGGAAATTGCATTTATCGGGCATCTATGTGCTACTGCAGTGGCAGCATCAATATGGAAATAGTTATTGCATGTTTACTCTGCCCGATATTGTGCGAAGTGCTTCAAGGTCACCATCCCATCAAACCCTCACAGCGACTCTGTGAGTTGAGCATTACCATTCCTGTCTTCCAAAAGAGGCCAGATAACCTGCATCAAATGACCCAGCAGACAGCGGAAAGGCCAGGATTCAAAATCAGGTTTCCCTGATTCTCAAGTGGAATGCCTCCCAATAGGCAGATGCGCAGGCTGGCTCCAGGGCCAGAGCAGCATAGGCGTGGGCCAGACCCCACGCCTGTGGGGCCACTGTCCTGACAGCACCTTGGGAGGGAGGGCTGGAGGAGGAGACCCCAGAAAACTCTCCCCAAGACACTGCCCCCAGGGTATGTTCTGTGTGTCTTCGAAAACAGCCCTGAAAGGCCTGTACCCCACTCTGGGAAGGAAAGGGGGGTCAGGCTGGACTTTCAGGTCTGGGGTCAGAGGGAACAGCCAGGATGTAAGTCATCTGGGATGAAGGCGTGGACTGGTTCTTCTCTGAGGCTGCAAGGGAAAGCCGACTCCAGAGGCTGCACCTGCCCACAAGTGGTTGTGCCGATGAGACTGCCTGGGGCCCAACTCCTCTTCCCCTGCTCCCTACCCCGGCGACGGCAAACCCTGCCCCAGAGAGGCAGGCCCCTGTGCAGGAGGCACCTGGGCGGAGCACACAATGGCCCACAGACCCCAGGCACCTGCCTCACCTCCCAGGACTCATCCATGTCTCTCGGCCTCATTCCTCAACTCTGGAGACCATGGGTTTATCAGCCATGAAATTTCTGAAGTAAGCACGAATTGATTTTCTAATGGGAGAGGTGTTAGAGCACATAAATTAGTCACGTTAAAGGCACAGAAGAATTAATGCAAGGAGGGACAATCTCCCCCAATGTGCGATGAGCTCTCCAAAGTCAGGAACCACATCTTGCTTACCTCAGTGGGCCCCTCAGTGTGAAGCACAGTGTCAGACTCATACTCCACAAAAGCTGTTTTTCTCATTGTTGGATGCCTAGAACACTGGCACATTGCAGGCATGAAATACATATTTGTTGGCTAAGGGATTATAAGTGAATTGCCTATTTCATCTTTAGATAATGAGGGACATCTTTTCCACTTTCACCTTAGTGTACTCCCCACACCTTGACCTCACCCTTTCCACAATCTCATCTCCCCAGCCATGGCGTCCCCCGAAGGATCTCCGACTGCACCTGCTAAGCTTTGCCAAGCAGTGGTCTCATCCCCACCTCAGGCCCAGCAACACCAAGAAGTCACACTGCGACCAGACTGGGTTAGTTTCTTAGCAGTTTTATTGAGTAGCGAGAGATAGTATCACTTTCCACAGGACATGTGTCCTCAGGCTCGTAGAAGAATTGCTTTGGGACAGACAGACAGACAGGTGGCAGGGCAGGGCAGGTGTCAGGGGTGGGGCGTGAGCACCAGGGGCAGCTCAGCTCTCCGGGGGGGCCGCGGTTGGTTCCTGCTCCACGAGGGCCAGGGGCTTGTCCTGGCTCTCTTCCTCCTTGAGGGTGCTGAAGAAGGAATTGACCTTGTCCCTCAGATCCTTCTCCAGAAAGCTCAGGTGGTCTTCCACGTCCCCCGCTTGGGGGCCCAGCTTCTGCTTGAGCTCCTGCACCTGCTGCACCAAGGCTTTGTTGAAGTTCTCGCCATAGGACCCCACGGCGCGGCGGAACTCCTCCACCTGTCGGTCCAGGTGGCCGCTCAGCTGGGCCAACGACTTCTGCACCCCCTCGGTGTTGCCGTTCAGCTTACCACGCAGGTCCTCGGCCACGGGCGCCAGCCTCCGCCGCAGCTCCTCGACGTCGGCCGACATCTTTGCCTTCAGTCCCTCTGCGTTCTTCTTCATCTGAAAGGCCAGGCCCTCCAGCTGGTGGTTGAGCTTCTCCTGGACGTCCTGCGCATAGGGGGCCAGGCTGCGGCGCAGCTCCTCCACGTTCTGATCGATCTTGACCTTGAGCTCGTCGGCGTAGGGTGTCAGCTGCCCCTTCAGCTCCTCCATGTTCTGGTCGATCTTGACCTTGAGCTCGTCAACGAACGGCGTCAGCGAGGTGGGCAGTCCGCCCACGTTCTCACGTAGCACGGTCTCCATGCGCTGCGCATAAGGAGTCAGCTGGCTCCGCAGGTGCTCTGCCCGTGTGTTAACCTTGGTGCGCAGCTCTTCCGCATAGGGCCGCAGGCTCTGCTGCAGTTCGCGGACGTTGTCCCCAATCTTCTGGCTCACCTCGTTGGCGTGGGGCAGCAGCTGGGTCCGCAGCTCCTCCAGCTCCTTCCGAATCTCCTCCTTCAGCTTCTCAGAATCCTTGGTCAGGCGTTCATGGAGCTCGGTGGCGAAGGGCACCAGTTTCTTCTGCAGGTCTGCTGCGTAGTCATTCACGTCCCCAAGTTTGTCCTGGAAGAGGGAGCTTCCGGGGAAGAGCGCAAGGGGCTACGGTTACATTTGGCATTACACGCCAGGACCTTGTTTCCTGATATAGCACTCACCTTATACACACCTGCCTAGGACGGGTGAGTGTTCAAGAGTACCGAGTTCACCCATCTTTTTTCCCTGTGGCTTTCCCTGTGGTGGAGCATGATTTGAGAGAAGGGATGTAAAAGACCAAGTTATTACATTGAATTTGTGTCTCTGAATCTCCCCTGAGTCTGAGTCACAGAATCACGTGACTTTGAGAAGCTTTCTCTCCTCTTCTAGTGTGTAAAGTGTGGATTTTGAGGTCTTCCCCGCTGAGGTGTGCTGTGATATAGACCGCATTCTCTAACAGAATGTTACCTTCTGGACTTCTTCCACCATCTTCTCGTGACCCAAGGTGCTGGTTTCCTTGCATCTGCCCACTCTCAGAGCTTCCCAAATATCCTGAGCTCCCTTCCTATGACTTCACAGGGGCCTGTTCTTTTGGAATGCATTAGAACCCAGCTCACGCATGTGACATTTTTCCCTCCTTCCCTTTCTACCCATGAGCCTCAGTGCCAAGTTGTGGCTATTTGTCACATTCTGAAAGTTCAAGCAGGAAGACATCTTAGGGATTGTTCAGTTCAACCTTCCTGTTTCCACCTGTGGATACCAGCTCTAGAGACCTCAGGATCACCCGACGAGTTAGTGGCAGGGCAGTGGGCATCAGGTCTCCTGCCTCCGAGCTCAGCCCTTACCGACACATTGCATGGCCTTTAAGTAGCCCTGCCCTGCAAGCGGGCCCCTCTTACTTGAGCTGCTGGGTGAGCTCAGACTTCTGGAGATGTTCCACAGCCTCCTTGGCATTGCTGCTCAGCTGGTTGAAATAGTTCCACACCACTGTGGCCACCTGGTCGGCGTTGACCTCAGCCAAAGCACCTGGGCAGGGAGCAGAGAGCAAGTCATGAGAATCAGTCTCCTTCCTGTCCTTCCACACTAACCCTGTGCTGTAGACTGGATGATGGTGCGGGAGCCAAGTTCCCTCCCAGCTTGGCCGGAGGCCACAGGGGCATGTGAAATTGGTGTAGCACCGATGCCAGTGGCCCTGCAGCTGTGAATGGCCCAAGTCTCCTGTGAGTCGGGTGGGTACCGGGCAGCCCTCATATCCAGCTGGGGGCCAGCAGGCGCTTGGACCTGCCCTGTTGCCTGGGCCTCAGACTCTCCCCTCTGCTCCACATAATGCAGCATCCAAAGGCAGCTCCAACTCACCAGTGACAGCCACCAGGGCCAGGGTCAGGACCACAGCCTTCAGGGACATCCTGGGCTCCCTGCTGGGCCAGAGGAGCCTCGCGCCACACAGGACCTTTCCTGGAATCGGAGAGCCAGAAGAGAGGTCCTCAGGTGGCTCTCCGGTGCTGCTGTTCGAACTGACTGAAGCTCGGAGCCAGCCAGCCATTTAAACCCCAGCCAGCCTGCCCTCCCCATGTCCCCTCCCACTGTGACTCCACGCTGGAAGGTGACACATTCCCAGGAGGCCTCTTGGACTTTTGTGACCCTAAGACGATGTGGAAGCTGACAGCAGAGTGGGACTTGTGCCCCGCCCAGTACGGAAGGGAAGGTGAGTGAACTTTGAGCTGTAGAAGAAATGAGGCCCAGGTAATGCCTGAGCACAGCACTGATGCCCCAGAGGCCCTGCTGGCAGCTCTGGGTCTGTGCCAGGCTTGGGACAAAGTTCACACCTCCTCTATCTACCTCTACCCTAGGGGGAAGACCACTCCATCCCCAAGCCCCCCAGTTCCGACTTGATCTCAGAGCACCAGAGACTGTAGTTCCATCTGCCCACTCAGAGCTTCCCAAATATCCCGACCTCCCTTCCCATGACTTTACAGGGGCCTGTCCTTTTGGAATGCATTGGAACCCAGCTCATGCTGGGACACCCAGGGACACAGGTCAAGGCAGTGAGCTAAGACCCAGGGCTTGGGTCAAGGGGCATTCATGGGGAAGGGCCCTCGAGAGGCTTTGGGCAGGACCCTGTATTGAAGGGATCAAGTGTAAATTTGCTTCATGTCCCACCAGCGCCAATGTGTCACCTTGGTCCAGTGATTCAGCTTGGCCTAGCTCTGAGCCCATTTCTCCTTTGAAAAATGGGGTTGTTGGGTATATTCAATGAGCTGTTTCCGGTGAAGTGAGTAGTGCAGTACCTGGCACAGAGTGAGCACTAAAAAATTATTGTTATTAAATACACTGTTTTCCTGATTTGGACCAAAGAAGGGAGTACAGTAGAATGCTCAGCCCTCCAGTGAGGGCGGCAGAGTCAGACCCGGCCTCTGCAGGTTGCAGGGGCTGGGGCCGAGGGCAACAACGCAAAGTGATGGGTGGGGCAACCCAAGGCCCGATTCCTATCCATCTCCCCCTGCTACACTCCCCGGACAGGAGTGGTCAGCTTAGGGTGAATCTCGGGACCTGGGGTTATCCGGGGGTCTCTCCCCAGGGGGTGGCAGGGTGGTGCAGGTGCCCAAGAAGTCTTCTCCTTGGACTTCTAACATTCTCTCCAAATGAGGTCGCATACACAAACACAAAAAGGTGGATCATGCCATCTTGAGTGACTAGCAGACAAAATCCATCGTATTGTGCTGTTGGCTCCCCTCCATGAGCACAGTGCCCAGCATGCAGGTGGCTCCCAGTTACCTGCCATTACAATAAACCACATTGTGCTGATCCTGGTTTACCATGTCTCCATTTTTATATTCCAGGAGTGGCTTGATGTCCCATGAGATAAAGGCAGCTGAAAGGCCTTCTGTTGCATACACCCGTTCTGCAGGGTTCCCGCATGGTCATCTCCAATGTCAGGAAGCTGCTGCTCCCTGACCAGCCCAGGCTGTCTTGTAGTAGTTGTTAAAGAGTTCAGATTCTGGACTCAGATTCCCTGGTTATACATCTGGGCTCCCCATTTACTGTCTGTGTGACCTTGGGCAAGTCTTTTAACCTCTCTGAGCATCAGCTGCCTCTTGGGCTGTGAGGATTCCATGAAATAATCTGTGTGATGCTCGGAACAGCGCCTGATGCATAGTCAGTGCCTATCAAGCATTAGCCACATGTCACCCCTAAAAGGCTGACTCCCTGCAACACTCACCCATTGGCCCTGATCCTGCTCCCAAGTCAGGCACAGTCCAGCTTGGGGTCGGTGCTCAATTCCCCCAACCCATTCCCCTACCTCTCCCCAGGCCAGAGATTAGGAGGGCAGTGAGTCATGAAGGACACCTCAGCTGCAGTTTGACCTCCTAGATTTACAGTCCAAGCAGCAGGTACCACCAACCTGTAACAGGTTCAAAGTTTGTCCATCTCCTTCACCTGGGTATACATACACCGGGAGTATCTGCACCTGTTTGAACATATCTGCGAGTGTCTGCCAGGACATGTACAGATTCACATAAGTATGCAGACATACTATACTAGCTCTCTGTGGGCACAGGGCTGAGGCCCGGAGCAAAGGGACTGGCACAGACTGCTGCATGCACCCGCAGACATGGCGGGCTGTGCTGCCTCCTAACGTGCAGAGGGTCCCCGGGGCACCATTCATGATGCATGTGTCTCGCACCGTCTGCGGGCATGTTGTATCAGTCTGTGAGTGGAGTGGTGCTGAGAGCGAGCAGAATGAGAGCTCCGTGCCCAGTTTTAGAGGGTGTGAGAGCTGATGGAAGGGAAAGAGTCTGCCTCTCCTGGGCCTCTGGTTCTCTTTGGGCCTGGCCTTGTGAATCAGGGGATGGCCACCCTGGTGGGCACAGAGGGCCTGGGTGGTGTCAGGAGAATCTCATTCCTCTCTGATCTTCAACCTCCTTGTCTATACCATAGACAACGTTGGTGAGGTGATTAGGCTGATAGTCTAGCATTACCTAAGCCACCCTCCTGTCTTTCCACTGGGGTCAAACCAGGAGTCAACTCAGACATAGGAGTCGGGAGCAGATGACTCAGCTCCAGTCAGGCGCAGACCCAGCCAGGGACAAGCCCAGCCAGGAACAGACAAGTCACATGGACATGTGTCCCCACATATGCTCTACATTGGCCCTTGTCTCAGGGCAGAACTGAGACAAGGTGGATAGCTCCTGTTGTAATAGGAAGGATCTGGGTGAGATACTAGGAGGAACTTCCAGTGTGGAGAGGCATAGTAAACTAGGGCCTCTGACTCGCAGGCTAAATCAAGGCTGCCCAGTCCAGCCTAGTGGCACGGGCAAGGATCACAGAGACTCATGTATGAAGCCTCAGTTGGACACAAGTGGAAGCCGAGAGAGTCAGCCCAACACCAGAGGACCATTAATGGTGCCAACTGGTCAAGCCTGCTCCCCAAACTATCCCCCCCCACACACACACGGGTTACTCCCCAGAGCTGGTCTATGGGCCCAGCCCAAAGTAATCTCCTTATTCCAGGGGAACCAAGTACAAGAGAGAGAGACAAAGAGGGGGAGAGAGGCAGCTTAGACTGGCCACTGAGAGGGCCCTGACCAAGATAACCCCGGCCTCTAGAGAGGTCCTGGCTAGAGCTGCCAGGAGGCACACGGACACTCACAGGCACCAAGCCCTTTGAAAGAGATAGGTCCAGGTTTCAGGGCCTGCTGAGACAGGTTGCATGGGCCCACACACCTGGCTTGTCTGCCCAGCTCAGCAACTACTCTGCCGGTCTCTCTGCCTGTGCCTTCTCATCTGCCTGGGCTCAGTGGGCCCACTGCCATGCAGGAGAGAGAGGACAGGCTCCTCCGGACCTTCACACACATGGGAAGGGAGTTAGAGGAACAGGGGCTAAGGGATCCAGCCATCCCATTCTAGCACACCCAGGGGTAAGAATGTGGTACCCCAGCCCCGCCTGGACTCTGGATTTCAACTTGGCCCTCACCTTCTGGGATGAGAGATGGTCCAGAACAGAAGTGGGAAGTGGGCAAAGTTGCCCTCTACCTTCCCCAGTGCCCAAATCCTTCAGTGACCTCCTAATCACCTTTCTTCGCTCCCTCCTCCATCACCAAAATCTGTGCTCAGAAAGAGATCTAAAGATCAGTCATGAGTGACTTATAAATCTGCAGGGTCTCCTCTGTCCAAGCGGTTTGGTGTCAGCGTGGATGTTTGAAGCCCTGGACCCTCCTTCCCAGCTCTGCCGCTGACGGGCTCCGTGCACTTGAGTACATCTCCACCCCTTTGAGCCTTAGGTTTCTTACTATAAAATGGGACTGAGAATGTCTACTTCATGGGGATCTGAATAATTGCATTTTAACAGAAAGCAAGGGGTTAGCTCAAGGAATGAGTCTCTAGCAGAGGAATTTCAAGCCTCGGCCATAGATGAGAGTTCTGAGGATAGGACCAGGCCGTTTTCTCAGGCCTCTGCTTTCACACTGTGGGGTCAGTTACTCCTTCCTGGGAGGATGGCTGCCTTTCAAAAGCTCAGTTTTTACACTGAAAGCACCTCTGCCTCTAGACTGTGTTTGGAGAAAGGGAGAGAGACTGATTGAACCCCTTCACGGATCAGCCGCTTTGTACATATCTCCTGCACTTTTCACTATAGCTCAGGCATATCAGTGTTCTGTCCCCATCGCACAGAGGAGAAAACTGAGGCCCTGAGATATTAGACCTCTGGCCCTGGGTCATATGAGTAAATGCCAAAAGTTTAAGTAAATCACTTAAACCTAGGATTCCTTGCTTCTGAATTCTTGGCGCCCAGAACTCAAAAGTGCCCTGATTTTGCCATCCAGGCCACGGCTCCCACAGTGTGCACCCAGGGGACACTCCCCCGACAAGGGCCTGAGGTCTCTCCCTGGACAGCTAACTGCCCCCACAAAGCTTCTCTATGCCCTCTCCCCACTAGACTGGCCTCTCCACAGCCTCAGTTTCTCTCAGTTGCCCACACAGCCAGGGCTGCTATTTCCAGCCGGAGGAATCTGTGATGAGAGGCACTCAGCGCTGGGAATTGATCCCAGCTGCCACAGTCTGGGCTGGGCCCACACCGTGAGCCCAGCTCCTGCCCCATGGAACGTTATCAGTGGGTCTAGAGGGCAAGGTGAGGAGAGGGGAAGAGGGGCGGGACAAAGGCCTTGGGCTCCGAGTGGCCTTGGCCCTTCTCCCACCGGCCCCTGCCCTGGGCCAGCTCAGAGAGGCTTCTAGGTAAGCAGCACTGGGATTGAAGCCAAAGATGGAGATGCTGGGGAGGGGGGCTCGGTGAACTCAACTGTGTCATCCTCTCCACACAAGCCTCTGCCCATAGGTCTTCTGTGGCTTCCTCTAGACACCCCCATCCCAATGCCCTGAGGTGTTTCCAAGTCTGAAGAAGCCCGTTACCCTCTCACCCCCACCCCACACCCCAGCCATGCTGTTTTCAGGGCTTGGGCGTGGAGGAGAGAGGACCAAGTGTGAAAGGCTAAGGTGGGCTCAGAGACCCCTGGCTTATCCCCAAGGCCCTCTTCCATCTCACCAGCCCCTCCCCTGGGGATCCAGGCTGCTAGGGAGGAATGGGGTCTTTCCAGGCCCCATACAGCCCCAGTTCCTGAACTCATCTGGGTAATGGGAGGGTGGCATGGCATCCACAGCCTTCTAGAGATTTCCCACTCTCCCAGCAGGCCTGGCTGCACCTGCCCATCCTGCCTCAGGCCCTGGTCTAGACTAGTCAGCAGGTGACCTTTGTCCAGCTCACCAGATCCTAGTACCCAGCTTCCCGGGGACAATATAAAAGAGGTCAGAACCCTCTTGTCTGCCTACTCAATTCCTCCCAAGAAGCTACTGCTCCAGGTAATGCCCTTGGTGGCATGGGGGTGGGGGGGGGTGGACAGAAGAGTAGGAAGAAGAGGGGCAGAGGACGGTCCCTGCCGGTCCAGCCAGCAAAGCCTGGAGATGAGCTTGCTAGAGCCAAGGGAGACTCAGGGCTTGATGAGTGGCCTCCACCTCCAAATGTACACTGGGGGAAACTGAGGCCCATGGAAGGGAGGTCACGTGCCCAAAGCTACATAGGGTGTAGTGGCAGAGCTGGGACTGAAAGTTGCTCCTAATTGGCACACTTTCCCCTTATCCTGCATGTCTAGGAGGAGGAGAAGCCTTAGACACTCTAGCCCTATCGCAGACAGAAACACTGAAGCCTGGAGAGGGGCAGAAATCCACCGAGGGTTGCACAGCATGATAGTGGCAGGATCCAGGCCAGAACCCAGGTGTCCTGATTCCTAATCTGGTGGGTTTTCTTCTGCAGCCCGCACCTCCCTTCTTCTGGGCTGTGGCTCCCTGAGTGTCCTGTCTGAAAGCCCTTCATCTCCCTGGATGAGCTGAGCGTGGGAACAGGTCCTCTCTCCGCCTGGCACCACCCAGCCCCAGTTTCACCTTAGGGGCCACACTACTTCTCCAGGGACCTGGAGCGCCCCTCGTAAGACACATCCCTGCAGGAACGAAGGTGTCATGGAGCCCCGGGTCCTCCTCGTGGCTGCCTTCCTGGCACTCCTGGCCTCTGCCCGTAAGCAGCTTATGGGGACTGGGCAGGGGACAGGTGGGGACAGGTTTCTGCCCCGAGGACCCTTGGGAGGTAGCTTGGTGATCCCGGGTCGCGATGGGTGGTTGGGCAGGAGGCAAGTGCTCCCCGGAGGCTGCTCCGCCCTCCTCAGCCCCGCTGTCTTTGCAGGAGCTGTGGAGGCGGAGGATGCCTCCCTTCTGGGCTTCATGCCCGGCTACATGCAGCAAGCCAGCAAGAGAGCCCAGGATGCGTTGGCCAGTGTACAGGAGTCCCAGGTGGCCCAGCAGGCCAGGTACGCCCTCCCTTCCCATCCTGGGTGCCTGCCGCCTCAGCTCCCACCTGCCCCTCACTTGGTGACAGCCCTGGTAGTGGGGCCGTGGCTCTCCCACACCCACCTAGGACTTGCACCTCTCTGAGCCTCCATTCCCTGGTCTACAAAACCTTCACAGGGCTTTTTCAGGCTGCTGTGGAGCGACAGCGGAGGCCTCTGTCCCCTCCTGGCCTCTTCTCCTTTTGCTGTCTGTCCTTTCTCCCTCAGGTGCCCTACGTGGCTCCAAGGAAGGTTGTTTGAGTCCTCACTCCCATTTTCCTTTTCTGATAGCCTGGCCAGCGGTTTGGCTGGGCCACTCCCCCAGCCTCATTTCAGCCCTCTGTGTGTGTGTGTGTGTGTGTGTGTGTGTGTGTGTGTGTGTGTGTGTGTGTGTTTCTGTCTAGTTCCAAGTGCTGGGCCTGTCCTTCCTCTACCACCCTGCCCTGCCCTCCAGTCCCCTACTCCCACCGCCACGCCCCCCGTATTTGCCGGTGTTTGTGTAGCAGAGGTGTAGTCACAAACATTCTCAGTCCTCAGGACCGGCTGTGGAGTAGGTGGTATTTTCTCCAGTGTACAGATGAGCAAACTGAAGCTCAGAGAGGTTAAGAGACCTGCCCCAGATCACATAGCTAATAAATCCTGTAATGACTTTGCAAATGAGACACTCTTTCCCTCTGCCCCATCCCACTCAGAGCCACCAGGTTGTATAATTCTAGGGCGCAACATCTGCCTAGAACAGAACGGCAGACCTGATCTTACACGCCTTCCCGCCCAGTCACCCCTCTCCAGCTCACCTCAGAACAATGGGGGCACAAGTATCTGTCCCAACCTGGAGAACAAGCCCGGGTGGAGCTGTGGGGGACCCTGCTTGAGGTCTTAGGCATTCCAGTGGGTGAGGTTGAGAGGGTGGGGGGAGACGCGGGGATCTGTGGGGGCCCCCTCTCATCCTCACCTCTGTTGCTTCCCCTTTACTGATCTACGTGCCAGGGACTGGATGACAGACAGCTTCAGCTCCCTGAAAGGCTATTGGAGCACACTTACAGGCAAGCTCTCCAGCTTCTGGGATTCAGCCCCCGAGGCCCCGCCGGCTCCAGCCCCTGAGGCCACACCGGCTCCAGCCCCTCAGGCCACCTGAGACCTTAACACCCCAAGTCTGCGTGTCCATCCATCCTGCCGGCTCCTTGGGTTCTGCAGCATCCCAGGATGCCCCTGAAGTTTGCATGAAAGGGACAGCATTCTCAGTGTCCTTGCATCCCACCCCCCAGACCTGGCCCACCCCCAGGCATGCTGTCCTCCCAATAAAGCTGGGCGAAAAGCTGCACGTGCCATGTACGTTGGGCTTGGGCACGGACGGGCTGTTCTGTGGGCGGGTGCTGGCCTGAGCAGGCCTAGGGGCCGTGTGCTTCTCACCTCTTAACGTCTGGGCCTGAGTTTCTTCATCTGTAAGGTGGGAATAACACTGTTTACCCTGCCTGCCTCGACAGGTTTTTGTGGAGGAGCAAACAGAACGATAGGTTTGACAACATTTTGATAACTGTCAAATGCTGTGCAGCGTGACTCGAATGTGCGCTCTGCCCCATACTGCACCTGGTATTGTTATGTCATCATCAGAGTTGAGACTGTGTGTGCACCCGAATTTTCGAGCTGATTTACACCACCTGGGCCACCTGGCCTCCAAACCACACTTCAGGGAAAGAGGCCGCCGGAGTAGTGGTTGGAGTAAGGTACAACTTGGCTCTAATCTTGGCTCTGTCAAGTTATATCAGCCTCAGTTTCTTATCTGTAAAGTGGGCATAATAATACCCCTTCCATTGTAGTTTTGTTGAGTGAATGAGTGAATGAATGAATGAATGAAATAAGACAGCTCATGGTGCCTGGCACATCACCGATGCTTGTTAAATGGCTGTTATTGTTGCTGTAGGCAAAGCTGATTGTCCCCTTGGGGCCAGGATTGGAGTGGGAGGGCCAGTGTCCTGGAAACTAAGAAGTAACCCAAAGTCACCCAGAGAAGGTGCTTTGCCTTGTGTCCTTACCACCCAACATATACTCTCATCAGAGAGCTCCAGAACCACATTCTGCTTGAGCAGTATCCCCGTTCTTCTAGTGAAAAAACTGAGGCTGAGAAAAGTGAAGGAACTTGCCAGTGTCAGAGAGCCAGCCCATGGTAGAGCCGGGCCTCAAGCCCAAGTCAGCTGCCCATATTCAGCTCAGCTGACACAGAGAAAAAGCTTAGTTACTCCAGTGCCAGGTGTCAGAGGGCTTCTTGGCAACCTTGGTGGTGTCTGTACATCCAGCCCCGCTTGGAGATAATCTGCTGTTTCTTTGAAAATCTACCTGGACTTCTTTTCTGGCCCAACTGGGCCAGGCATCCTAGCACCCACACCTGGGAAATGTTCTCACCCAAATCTGGGTTTGATACCTATTGTAGGTGGTTAGGAACTACAAAGCCCGCCGCTTTATCCAAGAGATAGAGGAGAGGCAAGTACCCAGTGGTCTGTACCGGCGGGGGGCGGGGGGCACACGGCCCAGATCTGTGAAGGTCTATGAATCCATGCGCACGCACAGCAGGCTGTGCGTGCCTCAGCGTGAAGGGGGCAGGGTGTGAACAGGGATGTATACACGAGAACCGCATACATGTGTGCGCGCCCAGATGAACTTGAGTGTCTGGCTATGCACTTGCTTTTTAAAAAATAACCATGGATGCCCAGGGCAAATGAGTCTGAAAAGGGCAACCTCTCCCACCCTGCTCTTCAGTCTTGGCCAGTGACTTCTCCTCTCCAAGCTTCACTTCCCTCCCCTGTGCCGTGGTTGTCTACCCAAAATTTTGGGAAGGATGCCATGAGATGATGGCTATGAAAGCATCTTGAATATAAAAATGTGCTAACTCCCTGTAAGAGGTGGTGATTATTTTTCTGCCTCAGGCCAGAGCTGGCAGAAAGAGGGTGTGGCAGTGCTTGGAGCCCCATTGGTGGGCGGGCTGGCTGGCCCAACTGTGCCTGAGGATACAGTGGCTGCTCCCGATAGGGCGGGAGGGGAGAGTGGCAGGCTGCCCTTGTGAAACAAGAAAAGGGAAGTTTGATTAAATGTTGTTTAATTAATAAAGGAGGAAGAAGCAAGGGCCAAGCTCTTCATTTGAACCTGCCCAAATCTTCTAAGTGCTCCTTGAAGCCCACCCTAACCGCCCCCCAGCCCCACCCAGAGCCAGAGAGCTGGGAGAGGCTCCTGTCCTCTGCCCAAGGGAACAGGGCACTCACTTCTCCTTGCACAGCCAGTCCTGCCTCCAGTCCCTCTTCAGACACAGCTGCAATACTCATTGTTTGAGGCTCTTTCAAGGCACTTAGCATTGGATTTTTGCCTAGGCCTCTGTTTCCTTTCTGCTTGATCCTCCCTAGAAAAGGGACACATATGACCTCACTTCCAAGCAGCAGGCACCTAGCAGTTCCTCCAACATTAGGCCCTGAGACGTTGGGGTTTCAGAGTTGACGAGCTCCGGCTGCTCCGGCCACAGGCCCTGCCACGGCTCTGCAGCGGCCTGCACCCCATCCTTACTGTCCCAAGAGAGAATTTTTTGGAGAACCTTTTATTGTTTAAAAATCATAACTGAATCTTCAAAAATCATAAAACCCAACACGTGTCCCGCTTTGTAAACGTTTATTCTAAGAAACCAAGCTATGGAAAGGGGAACTTGAGGGGAGGGGCCAGGAGGAGTCCCATCAGCAACGGCGTCTCACTGGGTGATCAGCTTCTTTTTGGCATCCTCAATGGCAGCCATCATGGTCGCAAGGTTGGTCTTGAAGTTATCCCATATGGGCAGCAGGGCCTCCTGGAGGTCCTCCAGCACGGGCGTGGCCTTCTCACGGAGATCCTGCAGCTGCTTGCTGGCCCTGCTGTGGAGCTCGGTCAGGCCGGCGCTGCTCTCCTTGAGCGCCTCCAGCCTGGTGCTGAAGCGCTGGCGCAGCTGGTCATGGAAGGGCTCCAGCTTCTTGCGCAGGTCCTGGCTGAGCTCGGTCAGTTTCGCCTGCAGCTCCTGCAGCTTCTGGTGTGTGGCCTCGCGGAACTTCTGGGCCAGTGGCGTCACCTTCTCGTAGTAGAGGTCCACCTCCTGCTGCCACTTCTTCTCGAAGTCCTCCAGGTGGGGCTTCACCAACTGCTTCACGTCCTCCAGATCCTTGTTCATCTCCTGTGCCAGCACTGTTGTCACCTTTTCCAGTTCACCCCAGAACTCCTGGGTAACTGGGCCAAACTTTTCACGCAGCTTGGTGGCCGTGGAGCCCAAGCTGTCCCAGTTCTCCAGAAGTTTCAGGCTGGAGGAGGGTAGAGAGAAGGTCTCAAGGGGGGACCTCCCAGGCACCCGGGACACCCGGGAGCTGGAGGCCCAGCCCCCCGCAACTTAACCTGTGATGAGACCTGGGCAACACCTGTCTCTGAACATACAGAAGCTGTGGGTCAGACCTGGGCCTGGCTTTTCCCATGCAGTGTCTCACCCAGGTCATTCGCAACCCCTCCGCCCCCACCACATTCCATGGACTGAATAGCGGGAGACAGAGCTGGGTTGGTGTTCAGTCTTGTCTGCCTCCAAAGCCGGGCCATTTGAGGACCTCATCTCTACACTCCAGACCATTCTCCTCTCTGAAGATAGCCAATCCCTATTGCTGGGCAGGAGCAGAACTGCAAGCTGCTTGTTGCACTTGCAGACAGGACATGATGCCCTGATTACTAACCGGGTAGCGCTTGTCTGTCCCTTGCTCAGAGGCTGTGACCCTGCTTGGGGGTCCCATTCCTGTTTCTCCGTCCAGCTATGGAGCCCATCAGATAGCAGGTGGGGATCCAGCCAGTCTGGTTACATCCTTCCACAGGCCTGGCATCTGCCCCTCAGGACCAGTGCCCCTGCCCCACCCTAGACCCCAGGCTGGGTCCTTACTTTAGGTGTTTTCCCAAGGCGGAGGCTTCAAACTGGGCCACATAGTCTCTGCTAGCGTCTTTGACTGAGTCCACATACACGGTGGCTAAATCCTTCACTCGATCCCATTGTGACTGGGCGTCATCTTGTTGCCAGAAATGCCGAGCCTGGCTCCCTGGGGTGGGAGAGGAGACTCGCTCAGTTCAGACCAACTCCAGGCCAGGGTCTGAGTCGAAAAGCCAGGGTTGGGGGCAGGAGAGAGGGGTCTAGTGAGAAGTTCTGCTCCCTGTGCCCCGAAGGGTGGACCACAGGGATTTCGGGAGAGGGGTCCTCCTGATGGGCAGCTTTCTAGGTTGGAGGGCACTTACCCGTGAGGAAGAACACAGCCAAGGTCAATACCACCGCTTTCATCCTGGGTGACCTGGAGGAGAAGAGGGGCCTGGCTGTGGGCGGGCCTGTGGTGTAGGGGAGCTCTGTGTTCCCCCACTCATTCCAGGCAGGAGACGAGAAGGAGGGTCACGGGTGGGAGAAGGCCTCCGATATCCAGAGCCCCAGCATGGAGCAGAGCCTGAGCCTCAGGGCTGGGGAAGCCGGGGAAACCTGGAGCAGGCAGCGGCACTTACCTGGAGCGAGCCCTGCAGTGGTCTCTGGGCAGAGCTTTCCCGGGGCCTATTTATGTCTACGGCAGGGGCTGGGCTGGGAGGCTGATAAGCTCAGCCCAGGCCTTGCCACTGCTCACTGGTCCCAGTGGAGATGTGGAACTCAGAGTTCAAGGATCAGCTCTGTCCCTGGGGCTGGGCAAATAGAGTGGGCAAACAGAGAGCTGGTGGGGGGGCTGCAGGGCCAGGGATCAAGGGTTCAGGAGGGGGTGGGAGAGGGTGGTTGCGGGCGTGCAGGTCCCCAGTGGTGGGGTTGGCTGTACCCATCCCCTTCTCATTGGTGGGATATGTGTTTCCCACCATTGTCCATCATGCCGGCACAGCAGGGGAGAGTGGGGAGAGAAGAAAAATTCACAAGCTGGTCAGGAGCAGCAGGTACTCTCCTGAATTTCGGGGAGATGACTTCACAGCCTTCCCCGGCCCTCCCTCACAAGGGCAGGACAGCCCTCCCACTCGAACTCTCACCCCAGCAGGTTTGGCACACCCTCTCCAGGCCCTCGTAGACCTCCCGAATCCTTAACTGAAGGGAACTTCAGGTGCTAGGGAGCTGCCTGGGGAGAGAGTGGAAAGTGTTCAGTGGATCCCAGACTTGGAGATTTCAGAGACCTCTAATATTTCCAAACAAATTCTAGAGACCAACAATAGAGTTGCCAACTTTTAATTTTGTCATGTAAAAACCCCACCTACTGCCCACCACCCGCAAGCCTACCATGCACCATGACCAGCACTTGAAAAAAGAAAAGATTTTTAACATAAAGTAGGGCATAATCTCAGAATAAAGGAAAGTCACTTACATTGAAAACATGTATCTTTGCACGGTTCGTATTTATACGCGGATCAGAAGGGATGCTAGCCCTCCAGGATCACTGGTGTGGGGAAAGGCCTCTGACCCAGGTAGCAGGAGAATTGCTTTCTCATTTCATTTTGCCTCCAACTTGCAAAATCCTGAAGGAGGATGCTGAACCAGTTACGTAATCTCCCTGAGCCTCAGTCTCCTATCAGTAAAATGGAGGCGAGAATGGTCAGGGTTATTGGAGGTTCGCATGAACCCTGAAAATGTAAAGTGCTTGCAGTGCCATTTTGTAAGGTTTCTCTTGGAAGGCCCAGGACCTGCAATACCAGGTCACTGACAGGATCTGAGTCGTAGAACCTCTGAATTTCCAAGCTGAAAGGAACTTTGAGATCAACTACTCCAGCCTCCCTCTATCCCTTGCCATCTTACAGACGAGGAAACTGGAGACAGTGAAAGAAATTGGCCCAAAGTCTCTGGTCTGCCAGGAAGTTGGAGGAAGGACTGGACTTAGAATCCAGGTCTCCAGACTTAGAACTCCAGGCAGAAATGTGCCCTACACGATTTGTCCAAGAAATTCCCTCATAGTCTAAATCCTAGTCTGGTGCTGCTGTCTGCCAGATCCTGGAGTCGAGGTTGGGGGCGGGGGGTGCTCTGGGCCTTTCCCGCTGTGGCCAGTCTCATGCCTTTCACTTCAGAGAGGAAAGCTTTGGAGCTGGGCAACCATAGGTTTGAATCTCAGCTATGCCACTTATTATCTGTGCTACCCTGGGCAAGTTACAGAATCTTCCCACAGATCAGTTTCTTAGACTAAGGCAGAATAATGACCCCTTCCCATCCCCCCCAAAGATGTCCATGCCCTGCTCTTTGGCACCTGTGACTGTTATGACAAAAGGGACTTGATGCAGATGTAGTTATACGGACCTGGAGGATAGTGTGGTTATCCTGGATAATCTAGGTGGGCCCCATGTCATCACAGCCATCCTTAAATATGCAAGAGGGAGGCAGGAGAGATGGAGTCAGAGAAGGAGATGAGAGCATGGAAGCAGAGGTCAGAGTGATGTGCTGTGATTAATGGGAGGTGAATGAACCGAGGAATCAGGGCAGCCTCCAGAAGCTGAAAGAGGCAAAGAAACGGATGTCCCCCCAGAGCCTTCTGAAGAGACACAGTTCTGCTGGCACCATGATTTTAGCCTCATGTGACCAATTTTGAACTTTTGACCTGCAGAACCATACTGTAAGATAATAAATTTATGTTGTTTTAAGCCCTAACTTTGAACATGTATGGCAAAACTGAAAGGTACCTGGCACATGGTAAACAGTAACTGTTCTGTGTCCCAGAATCCCAGTTTCTGGCATCTTGTCCCCTTGCTCCCATTGGTCACCCTTGCACGGTCAGACCGGAGCTAAGGCCTTGGCTTCAGGCAGCAGAAGTTGGGGGGGAAGGCATGGAATCTCATTTTCTGTGTGTGGTCCTGACTTGCAGATGCTGCGGTGTGGTGTCTCCGTTCCAGGACCGACCCAGCCCCGGAGGCCTGTGGGAGCATAGCCTCAGGGACCAGTCTCCTGGACTGCCAGCTGGCCAGCCCAGCTTTCTGC
Source organism: Mormoops blainvillei (assembly GCA_004026545.1). NCBI lineage: Eukaryota > Metazoa > Chordata > Mammalia > Chiroptera > Mormoopidae > Mormoops > Mormoops blainvillei. The sequence goes on along the minus strand of PVJD01000002.1, from coordinate 1,255,132 downwards.
CTGTTTGGGGAGGTGAAGGCAGGGCAGGTCCCTTCTGGGTCAGCTCACAGGATGTGTCTCAGGCCAAGGGACGTACTTTCTTTCTGAGGGGAGAGCTCTCAGCCAGCACAGAGTTCTCAGAATCTTACAGTTTGGGTTCCAAGCTGCTTGTCACTGTTTTTCCCTCCTCTGGTTTATTACAGAAACGATTATTATGGCTAAACCCAGTGTCTGGCATTTGCATAGTTCTTTAGTGGCCAAAGCACTTTCACAATTAACTTAGCATGTCCCTGTAGGGCTGGCAGTCCAGATGTTCTTCTTGTTAGTTTGTCTGTGAGAAGACTGCAGCTTGGAGCTGCCAAGAGCTGCCCTGCGTCCTTCAGCCATTAGCATTTGGTGTTGGCAGGCCTGGGCAGCAGAAGGCCTGGCTTCTAGTTCCTTGGTGGCTGCCTATTGGCCCGCCGCAGCAGCACGGCTCCCGATCCCCACAGCCCTGGTGCTCTGCTCAGGAATGGTCACTTCCTGGCTCAGGGATTTTAAGGCCCTGGGCTGGAGAGTGCTGTTCGATAGCACCTTCGTGAACAGGGAGATTCCTCTTTTACTAAACTTATTCACTAGGGTGTCTACTCCATTTAACCGTAAGACGTTTGGCTTAAACTAGCCCAAGCCCCTCATTACTAACATTTCAGGGTGGAAGGAGGATAGGGGCCAATGGGAAACACCACCTCCAATGAACCGGGAGCATCTCAGATCCAGACTTGGGGACCAGCCAGTCATTAGCAGAGGCATCAAGTGGAACAGACTAGCTGTGCAGTGGAGCAGGGCCCGCCAACGCAGGCCCTTTGTGCTACTGCGCTTTTCTCCTGATCTTGGGGGTCCCCGGAGTGACTCTTTCTGAAGTGGGTCACAAAGTGGCTGGCCCTGGATCCTCTGACGCATGTGTGAGTTCTGCTAGCTGGCTAGGAGTGGATTTTGCTCCTCATTTCACAATTTATGACCCAATGTCATACTGGTCAGTCTACACTGGGAGGACTCCGGCCCCTCCTACGCCTGGCACATAACAGACACTCCACGAATATTTGTTCATTCAATGACACTGGCACACTAAAAGAAGAGTCAATCAGGATGATAAAGGGTCATCTGAAGGAACAGGCCTTGGGAGGAGACTCAAGAAACTCTTGAGCATTCAGCCCTATATCATGGGCTCTGCACAGAACATTTAATCTTGAGAGCAGGTGATGGATCGGGATGGGGTTGGGAGTTTGCACTGAGCAGGAGAGAGAGGTACACCCCTGCCAGCATTTCCTACTGGGCAATTCTGTTGCAGCTTTTGGTGACAGGGCCCCAATTTAGACCCTAGGGTACAGCATTGTAGCCAACCACATGCAAGCTCCTCTTGGGCCTTGCTGCTTAGGGGATGAGGGAGTGATGCATTCGGTCTGTGACCACGAGTGGAGGTCTGGCTCCTTGGGAGGCACACTAGCCCTCCCAATTCTTGATCTTTGCAGATGGAGTGGGGTGGGGACTGTGACAGAGTCAGAAAGATCAGTAAGGCTTTGCCAGCATGGCTTATTTTCTGGAACCCAGATCTTTGGGTCTACATCCAGGAGGCAATGCCCCAATTCCTCCAAGTTCATCCCAAAGTCACCTTGGTTGACTTCAGGAGGGAGTGGCACCCATTTCAAAAGGTTGTAACAAATTGTTGGAAGGCATCTAGGGTAAATCACTGGTTTCGGAGACACTCGCCCATTTTTCCATGCAATTGCTGGAAGACCCTTCTTCAGAAGGCTCTTTTCTATACCCAACAGTCCCACTGCGACTTTCTAGTCCACCAGGGATTCAAAAGCTCTTGTTACGTTCCTTCCTCTTACTCCTCTTTCTACAAACTCAGTCAATATTTCTCACTTCAGTCACCTTTCTTCATAGAAGACCTTCAATCAGCTATCTCAGCCATGCCTGGGACTTTGCTGGAAATGCCATCCTGCCCTTGAGAGTTCAGGTGTGGAAAAAGGGGAAAATTATAGGAAAAGTCCCCTTGTTGTCCTAACACTGGGCTGACTGGAGTCACCTCATAAAGGCCCAGCCTCGAGACCCCAGGATTTGGCCCTCCTGCTATTCCTTCTAAAGTACCCTCTAAAGGAATCCGTTTTCCACGTGATTCAGCAAATTCAAATACTCCCCGCTGCGGTGTCAGAGTCCAAGCTGGATGCAGGGGCCACAGTGCGGAGCTGGGTTCAGGCCCCTGGAGGAGGTTGTTTTACAAGGCGGGGTGAGATAACGCACTGCCCAAGGCTCCGCCCTGCGCTCGGTCGGCCTTTTCTGCTTCCACCCACCTGGATGTTTCCCCCAACTAGACTCTGAACCACAAAGTAAATAATACATCGACATAAGATGACGATCAGTTCTTTATTTTCACAGTCCCCTACTGTCCAATTAAGTTACTAAGTTGTAAGTGCCCACAAAAAAGGGGCTAAAGGTCTTACTGACACTTGGGTCTGGAGATTTTTTAAATCCTTTTTAAGTTCAACATAAATGAGAAAGAAAAAAAATACTTCTGACATTTTCAAAGAACAGATATAGTAAAGTATATTAATATACATTCAACATATACTGTGCACATTGGTTACTATAATACAAAGCAATGATTTTTAAAAAGTGTAGTTCGCAAGATGGCACGGTTAGTAGGCTCGCCGGCCTCCACTGGGCGGTCGCCGGAGGGTGGCAGTCTGCTCTCCCATCAGTTCGGTTCCATGTAAACAGAACAGAGAAGTCAAACAGCAGCTGTTCGGCCTTTCATGGTAGCCTCCTTCTGGTGAGTAGCTGGTGGCCCCACCAAGTGGAGGGGTGATTGGGGACCATGAAAACATGCGACATATCCTGAGAAAGGCTCTGTCTGCACTACAGAAATCCATCGAGGGCTCCTGGGTCCAGGAGCGGAGCTGCTGATATTAGAAGAACAAGCTGCACGGGGATCCTGTTGACAACATCAGGATGGCCACATTGGGCACCCACTTTCTTCTGTGCAAATTCAGGATGAAAGACTAGTGGGGGACCGGGGACCATTTACTCTCCCAGAAAAAAAGGATCAAGAGTCAGAATTGTTAATATTTCTTTCTTGTTTTGAAGATCAGAGGAGACAACCCAGATCCTTTGACAGTCCCCAGCCAGCATAAAAGACTTTGGTTTCTAACAGTGAAGAAAAATAAAGATAATGACACAAACAATAGCTATCGCATATGCACTGCTTCAAATGGGGACATCTGTCACTGGCACAAGTAAGAACTGTTCACAATTACAATGTCTAAATAAAATACTTTGAACAAAAGGTGCAAGTCACAATTCAAATAGAACGGAATCTGGTTAAACATTTCTCTTTTAAACAAAAATTCCTTTTGTTTTTATTTATTAATAATAATAACACAATAATAATATCAACATTTCCCAAACAATTCCTACATGATCAAGAATTAAAATAGGGAATGAGGATGCCCAGGGAGAAGGTTAGGAAAGAGGCAGGACTCAAGACAGCCTCCTAGTCGTCTTGCCTGTGACAAACAGGCTGAAAGAGAAAAGTGTCTGTGTGTGTGTGTGTGTGTTTGTGTGTATACATATGGAATATGCAGAAACGATCCTCTTTCTAGCACAATATAAAATGAGAATGTAAGATGACTCAAAAGCATAGGTACCACTGTAGGGTGTTCAGTCCATGGGTAGAAGCAGCAGGATGGTAAGGGCAACTGACTTTCCAGGTTATAAGAGGGGAACTGAGTTATACACCAAAGAAAAGGCTCACACGGAGGTATTCTAACCAGCACTCCATCAACACCAGGTCACTCCCAGCCTCCATGCTAACATTCTAATGTGATTGTGCCTGGACCAGACATGTTTTTCAGCAGATCCCAGCAGTAAAGATTCCCCCAGGTTCCAGGCTGGGGGTTACTCTCTTTGCTCTCCAAGTGCCAAAGGCCATTACTCCTCCCTCCCTCCCTCCCCTTCCACGGCCACTAAGATTCCAGAAGATGTTATCCTTTAGTTTTTGCTCCTGTGGAAGGGCAATGCAGAGCACTGAAAGGTGCTCTGAGCATGCAGCATAGCAGAGGAGTGACTCTGGGTCTCCGGTCCTCCGTACTCTAACTGCTTTGCTCTTCTGTCTCAAAAAAGAAAAAAAAAAAAAAGAAAGAAAGAAAGAAAAAGAAAAAGAGAGGCAAAGCTAAAAAGAAAAAAAAAGGAAAATCACCTCCAAAAGAAAACATACCAAAAAAGCCAAAACCAAACCAACAACTGAAATACATCACATACACTTTCACAAAAGGTGGCAAACGTGGATTTCCTGTTTATTTCCTTGGTGACTTGGTCATACAAGCAAACATGGCAAAACCCCCTCAGAACCCCATAGAACAGCACACTGATTAACTAAATGTGAGGAAAGGAGCCACGACATTCTGAGTGGAGAGAAACACAATGGCAATTTGGTGCAATGCTGCTAGATACTGTCGGTTTAAAAGTCCGTTATTTTATTCCCGAGCTGTACACAAACCTGCAACAGAGTAGAACACAGAGGGGAATTAGTCTGAAAAGAGAAAGCCTCAAATATTCAACTGAGAACTTTAAAAGAAATTCAACTGTGTAGTATAAGCATGATTTTTTTTTTTTTGTTCGTAATTCAAGTACCTGATGTAAGCTTTGACTATCCAGGCATCCACTTCAAAGAAAGACTATCTTGAATAAACACACCAGCTGGCCAGGAGGCTAGGTAAGGAGCCAGACCCTCCTTCTACCCCGGCCTCTTTTTCTTTTAGAGATCTTCGCTGATTTCCATAACTGACCATTTGGGATCCTTGTTTGTTGTTACTTCCCCCGCTTTCAATTCCTACTCTTCTATATTTTAAATCCACCAATAGCAAGTGAGCCCACAAAACCCCAGGGCTCCTCCCTGAACCCCAGTAAAAGTAGAGCACCAGACCTCTTTTCTAACCCACCGCCCCTCAAGATCTTGCCGTGTGGCCCCAGGTGTGCCGTGTAATTTGTGTAATTTCCAAGTCTTGTAAATCTGCATCTTTTCAGAGTCCCCATGGTTACCGCTGAAGGGCGTCTCACAGCCATAGTAAGGGCCGTAAGAACAGTCCAGCCACAAGGCTGGACTTTCAATAGGCTGGTCTTCAATAGGCTGAAGCCAATGAAAAACAGACTGGGTCACTTTATCTCAGGTTTTTCAAGAGGTCTTCCCCACGGAGGCTCTAATATGGATTTGCCAGATGGCTTAACTTTCATCAGGTCTTTTCTATCGGTTTTCAAAGAACCAATACCATCTACTATGTTCGCTTAGGCATTACTCCGGCCAGGCCAATTCACCCCTTTTCTACCACTGGTCTCTGATCATCTATTGCCTCTGTCTACAATATTCTACCACTTGCAGTGCAGCCTGAAATACTAAGGCCAGATGTGTCTTCTTGCTGGGTCTTATCTTTCAGGTGAGTTTAAGGACCACCTCCTTTCTTTATCATGGGGGGTCGGGGGTAGCGGGGGGCAGAGGTGCCCCACCCTCCGAAGCTGCAGTTCACTCACTGTCTCTGTGAAGGCTGTTATGGCACTTGCAATGACAACGCAGGTCTTATCCCCACAGTTAAACCAACGGACTATGGCCAGCATTTCTTCTGTCTGTACCTACCACACCCCAAAACGACCAGCACAGTGCTTAATGACAGACCAGGAGGGAAAGAGTGGTACCGTGGAGTTCACAGGGAAGGGCTCCCGTGGCAGGAGCGGGAGGAGCTGGCACTGGGCCAAAGGGCCGGCTTGGCCCTGGCCCAGGTGATACTCACTCTCAGTTCCTGTTACACGCCTGCCTGTTCCATGCTGAATGAGACCTCGGGGTGCTTATAGCTGAGCAGTATGTCTGTTATACATGTTGATGGGTAGCAAGAGGAGTTCAAATGCTGGCTGCCATCACTCAGGTCTAGGTGCTCATGATCTCCGAGGCGCTCCCCGCATTCTGAAGACCAGGAAGAACGTGTGAGAGTTGCTGGGAGCAGGAAGAGGGGGTTAGGGGGACAAGAAGGAGGGGAGGGGAGAGAAGTCTGAGTGCCCACAGCCTGACTCCCAGCCTGAATCCTAGAGCGCAGCAGGCCATCCTGTGTGTTTAGTGACTGTGGGCTGGGAGCCACGACTTTAAGTGCTCTGTTTTCCCCCTTCACCGTGTGCCCCGCCATCGAGCCCCATCAACAACTGTGGTGTGTGAGAAGACAGAACACTGCTCCTTCCGAGAGACTTCCCTCTTGGAGGGAGGAGACAATTTTACTGCTAGGAGGCACTGGTTACTGGGACCTCTCTATGCTCTAGGAATAGTTCTAAGCACTTTAAACTCACTAGGGCAGTTGATGCTCACGGCACAATCTAGGATACAGGCTCTACTGCTTCTGCCACCTTACAGAGGAGAATGCTGGGGCTCAGAAAGGCTAAGTTCCTTGTCATGTAGCCTGTAAAGGACAGTCTGGGTTTCCTGCAGACCTGTCCACTCCAAGGCCCGTGCTTTATATCTGTTATGATGATACCTTCCCTTTTACTGGTCCTAAGGGGAGGCAGACATACTCTATTCGGACACAGCACCCTCTAATCAAAACCAGACAAAGTTATTAAAGGATCGATCACCTTCAAAAAGCATAACAAAAGTGTGATACCTCTGCACTCAACCAGAAAACATGCTCCTTTATACACGTACACTTGGTGAAAGAGAAAGGGGGAAGGATTATGTGTCGAGAACCCCTTTGGGACGCTGTGGCATCCCATGAACTCTTTATACTGAAGAGGAGAGCTGTCAGTGGTGAAAATGGGAGGGGAGTTCTAGGAACTTCTCTGGGGCAGCCCATGTGGAAGGCTCCTTACCCTCGTTTTCCCCATCCTGAAACTGCTGGCTCCCCATAAGCGAGGACTGACTGAGGACGGCATCTGACATCCGGGCAGAACTAAGTGCTTTCCCAGCCACGAGACTCATTCCTGGCAAATTATCCAGCTGCACCTGCAGAAAACGATTAAGAAAAAGAGTAAAGATACCAAAAAATATGCAACACACAGGTGACCCTTAGAGATAGCTGTTCCCTCTAAAACAGCTGGTCTTTGGGAGTACCACTCCCAAGCAGTACTCCCAGATGCCCCTCCTCTACAGTGCCATCCAAGGGGGTTGCAACAGGGCCAGGGTGGGGAGCTGCTGCAGCTGCCGCCCTGAGTAGATGAGGTGGGGGAGGGCATGGTGAATCTCAGCTGGTGGACAGATGCCCTTGACACCTAGGTGGCCTTTCAAACCAGGTTTCTGACCTATCCCCATCATCATCAGGGGTTTGTCTAGCAGCCGTCTGTGTGGATGGAAATGTCCTACTGTGCTGTCTAATACGGAGTCACGAGCACAAGAGGCTGCTGAGCACTCGAAATGTGACTAGTGACTGAGGAACTACATTTTTAACTTAATTACATCTAAACTTGAATAGCTACTTGTGGCTAGTTGCTACTGCATTAATCAGTCCTGCTCTAGGAGTCTGCCCTAGGAAAACAAAGCCTTGCTGAGCAAGGTTGGCTCCCTTTATCCGAGTAAGGTCAATGTACCTGCCAGAATACCAGCCTAGAGCCTAGGCGTTCATGTGCTGGGGCTTGAGTTTAGATTGTCTGGGCTGAAGTTTCATAACTAAGACTAGAGGGGAATAGATGGCAACTACTCTTGACTCCTCAGTCTAAAATTGGAGTGTAGATTCCACCGAGATTGTACTGGAGTTAAGGGCTAGTCTGTTTGGGTGATTCAAAAACATGCTTCCTTAGTTCACAGAGGTGCTGGACTCTGGTTGAGAAAACTGGAGGAGTACATGCTGCCCAACATTACTAAGTTCTGTTTCCAAGGTTGGATCGGTACGATCCCACTTCTGAGAAGCAGGAGGGACCAACATACATAAGCATCGTCGCTATTCTGGATTGTGTGGTGTCTCTGGAGGGTCCGAGGCCTGTAGTGCTCACTGACTGAGGGGCGTGCTGGGTACCCAAGTCCATTATGATCTGGCAGCTCCATTGCTTGTCCTGGAGAACTTCTATCCAGGCAGCTCCCTATGACAGATTCTGAGGAGAAAGAGCAAAGTAGGGCTGGTCAGCAGACCTACAGTTTCTCTCAACATTGTCAATACTTATCAAAGAAATGTCTTGCTATGGGGTCAATGAACAATGGTGAGGACCACAGGCGCACTACCTACTGATTCTCAGCTGGCTGGTGATAGTGCTTACAGGAGCCTGGGCCAGCCTTCTAGACCTAGTTCCTACAGAGAACATGAGCCTCTTTAGGGAGGGACCAAGCCCTTCATGAGAAAAATCCCACATACTGGTGGTTGATCACATGGAACATTTCCTTCTCTCTTCCTCTCTCTGTTGACTTGACAGTGCTGTGTTCTCAAACTCAGATGCACAGAAGGATCATTCCTGGAGCCTGTGGGAACCTCAGGCCTGGGAGGGTGGCCTCCATTCTGTGGACGCCCTCTCTCTACTTTCCTGACTTCCACCTCAGTGTACCATTCCAGTCCTCTCCTGTTTCTCAAACTGCTGTTCCCACCTCTGTCCATAGCTCCTCTCCTCTTTACATTTCTATCCTTGACATTCCCTTTTCATGGCTTCAACTATATTGCCCCTATGTAAAGAACTACTGAAATGTTCTTTTAAGCTCCAGGTCCATAGCTCCAACTATCCACTAGATTATCTTTTTCTGGATATTTAACATGTCTAATTCCAAACTCATCAACTTTCCCCACAACCAGCTCCTTTTTCAGAAATCTTTGTTTCAGTGCCTATTTGCATAATCTGGGTGTGAGCTTGTAGGCTACCTTACTCCTTACTTCTGGTTCCACATCAATTTAAGTGTAAAGAATCTACCTCTGCAATATTGGTCACTCTGGCCCCTTTCTTTCCAATCTCACTGCCTCCGTTGAAGCCCTATTGCTTCTGGATTACTACAATAGCCTCATAACCATCCCCTACCACTACCCTACAAAGATTAATCTTTCTACTGGGTAGCCCAAACACCTCATCTTTCACAATACTTTCTCAGTCTATCTTCCAATGAAGATTACTCACTACTCTCCTCTACATCCTCAACTCTGGTCAAATGGGACCACTTACCTCTTTCCTACTCAGTCACAACTCTATGCAAATATTTGCTCCCACTGTTCCCTCTCCCTGGAAATGCTTGGTTCTTTTCCTTCCATCCCTGCCAATCCAGATCAACTTACCCTTCTAGGTCTGTCTCAAATGTGAACATCTTTATGAAAATTTCCCTTTCAAACAGAAATCTTTTCTTCCTTTAAATGTCAGAAGACTTTATTGAACTTGTAATTACTCTACCTTTATTCCATGCACCATGTTCAACTGTGTACTTGGCTTAATCATTCCTGTAAGATTGTAAGTTCTTTGAGGACAATTGTATGTTACGTGTGTCTGTGGGCCTTTTGTACTCTAGAACACTGTCCTATACCCAGTATTTAATAATCTCTCCTTAATTGATATTAATAAATGTTCTTTTAATATTGGTAAGTATCCTGTCAAAGTCATGCAACCCTAAGAACTGTATCTGGAGAAGAAAAAGGTGTTTGAGAGGAATGAATATTCCTTCTTGGCTAGCATGGTCAAGAAGAACACCAGGGCCATAGGGAAGTTGCTAGATCCTCCTGGTTGCACTTTTGGCTCCACTCCTTAAGAGCCTGGCACTTGAACATGTTTTGTTTTCTTGGGGGTTGTTAAAGCTCGTTGGCGAATATTGGCCCTATACCTTCAGGTATACTCCTGATGAACTGTACCTTGGTGAGACCAGGTTTTTATAAAGTTTTTAATAGGAAACATAGCCCTAATGCCAATATTTACTTGAATAATCAAAGGAAAACATACTGCCTAAGTGCTGGGTAAAGGGTTTCAGGTCTCTATACTGACATGGTCTTCTATAACAATCAAGGTTAGGCCTGGCCTCAGAGGCTGAGGTAGATCGGGAAGGGGAGGGGAGCTGACTGACATGCATATTGTTGGTAATGTAAAACATTCTTGAGAAAAACGAGAGGAGGGGGAGCTTCCCAACTACTAAAGATGAAAGTAAGTGAGAAATCTTTTGAAAGTTCTGTGAGCAAAGACGTCAAAGGAACAGCCAGGAGTCCACTCTTTTGCTACCACTGAAAGCTAAAAGCCAGGAGAGGAAGATAAAAGAAAGCCTACATCAGAACTTGCTCTGTGGGATTAGCTCTCCCTTCATACCCACCCAGCCCAATTCCTCTCAGTGGGCAAAGCTCACTTGCTAGCCCCAGGGTCAAACAAAAACGACTGGCAGGAAGTGGTGCAATAATGGCTTTGTGGACTGAGGAACTGGCTCTCTGGTCTCTACTGCCAAGAAGCAACATATAGCTGCTTCTTACTTTTTCAAAATATTTTCTAATGCCTATATTCTGCTCTTCGATAGTTAGCACCATCCTTTTCAATTCCTTGAGGTTCTTTTGTTTTTTTTTATCTTCCTGGATTATAGAAGTGGATGCAAATCTCATCAGCTGCACTTCCTTGCTACCCCAGAGACGAACACAAGAGCTCTCCTGTTTAAAGATTTCTAAAGGATCATTATGAAACATGAGGAAATGGCAAAGCTAACAAAATGTGTAAGCCCTGGTTCTTGATAGTTCTTTCTCACCTCTTCTAGAGGCCTCAATGTGTGTTTGTTTAATATGTATGTTAAGTCTCCTCTCTCCCTCCTCCCTTTCCTTGAATTTATTTTTACTCCTAAAAATGAGGTTTCTCCAAACCCAAACACCCACCCTCCTTTTGGCCCTGCCTCTGGGGAGGCCATATGGACACTGCCCTCCTTGCTCTCTTCCTGGACTTCAGGTCTGGTGCCAACATACCTGAGCGCCAACAACACAAAGCAAGCTACTGGTTGACAAACTTGGTGTTGAGCCCTCCTGACTCTGCTGCCCAGAGCCCATGGGCACAGCTCTGGGTTCAGGAAGACCAGGGCTTGAATGCTGGCTTCACCAGGATTCCTGGGAAGTGGGCAAATTATCTGACTTCATGGGGTCTCAGTTTCTTTGTCTATGATACAGGACTTACTCCACAGGTATGTAAGGTGCTTATTAGGGTTTGGTGCACTGCGAAGACTGGTATTACTCATATTCATTTCAGAGATGTTAGTTCTGAGGGGATGGGAACTTACCGAGCCAGTTGACGAAAACAAAAATAACAGATTGTATCAAAAAGGACTTTACTTCTAGAATTATGGAGACAATTTCCCTATATGTAAGTAAACCAATGAATTAATGAAACTTTTATTTTCAGAGAAGAGGCCTCTGATTTCTGTAGGAAAGACAAATGTAAGTTAAAAACTAGATGAAAAAGGAGTTAGGTAACAAACCAGGGCTTTGTTCGTTTCAATATAATCCACAGGTCAAAGATCTGTAAGGGCCAGCAGCTACTGCTTGGCAGAGATGTTTGAGAGGTATAGAATGGAAGGTGAGGAGGCATAAATGAAGGAATATTAGGTTAAGGAATCAGAAAACTTGAAGCCAGGATCTAACTTCATCACCAACAGAATGTACAAAATTGGGTATGCCATTCAGTCTGTTCTCTATCTTTAAATGACAGTTGTTTGGGGGCTCAAAACATAAGACATGTGAAAGGGTCTTTACTAAATAATAAAGGACTACACAAGTAAAGTATGAATTTTAGTAAGAACACTGAGTCCTGAGTCTAGAAGTCCTCTGTGACATTCTAAGATGAGACCTACTGACCAGCTGGGGATGGGGTGAAGTGTATATAGAATAACCCACTAACCAAGGGACATGAAATTTAGGTTCAAATCTTTGGCATCCTTTATGCCAATTCAGCAACTAAAGGAACTGCCGAGCTCACTGAAGGACATATAAATAACGGGGAAGAGGACTCCTAAGAGCAGCATTCTCGCGTATTTTCCGAAGTCAAGCCCTCAATACAGAGGAGAGGATGATCATCTGATCGTGTGAGGGAAAGAACACACAAATGGACACAACGCACACCACCCACGTGCTTTGGGAACTTTGGGGCAGCTTATGCAATTCTCTATTGAATCTGTCAATGTTGACTCATCCTTACTCATTTACTAGGTTTTAAGAAGAAAATGAGAGAAATGACATGTGTGTATATTCTTTTTAAAGGCTCTGAGGGGAACCCTCCAACTCTGTCATTTGACCTCACTCTGAGACCTGAAGTCCACTAATACTGCCAACACTGACTAGATGCAAGGAAGTGGTTTTCTTTGTGAGCTCAAGTTGGTAACCTCACTGCATAAACTAGTTATGTTGTGCTTATTTATTTGCAAAGTAAGAAAAAAATCAAGTATAGAAGATATCCTTAATTCTACTTCTGTAGTGGCAAATAGGGAGATCACAGGCAGCACGGGACACACGGTGCCCTGAAACTTCTACATATTTCAAACAAACCTTTAGCATACTGTCTGCTCAGTGCCCCGGTAGCACCTGGCTTCATACTACGTGGCAGCAAAGAGCCATAAAGGAAATAGGTAACTATGAACAATGATATGATGGCATCTAATTCCCTCGGGTAACACCAGTGATCCCCGTTCATGTTCACCTAAGAAATTTTAGAACGATTACACTTTATCTGCCTTTTACAAGCGTAGTCTTGCATCACTTAACAATGGGAATATATTCTGAAAAACGTGTCGGTAGGTGATTTTGTGGTGTGAACATCATAGCGCACTTACACAAACCTAGACTGTAGAGCCTACTATACTCCTGAGCTATATAGTGTAGCCTACTGCTTGTAGGTACAAACCTGTACAGCATATTATTGTACTGAATACTGTAGGCAACTGCAAGGCACTGTGCTAAGACAGTATGGCAGCTATGACACGGCTAGGCAATAGGAAGTTTTCAGCTCCATTATAATCTTGTGAAACCACCATCATACATGCAGTTCATCATTGACCAAAACATCCTTACGCGGTACATGACTGCATACCCCTTAGAACAGTCCTCGTTAGGTGGCACTTTGTGTTAAAGCTGTTCATGAGCTTGCCTTCCTTTCCCCCAGTAGCTATAAGCTCCCCAAGGGCCAGTTCTTCCACTTTTCATTCCACCCAGTAGCTACAACACAGTCTGTGAAACCTAGTCATTCAATAAATTTTGTTGCATTTGTTCTACCATAGAAATAGCAAGTGTTTTGGGACTAGTGTGTAACTACAGAGGTTGAGGCATCATTAAAGGGAACATCGAGCATCCTCCCCATCAAGAGAGACAAGTCAAGTGTGAGCTTCCCCCACTTGCCTGCAGGGTGGTGGAGGTAGAGCATCTGCAATCCTTTCTTAACAGAAGTGACAGCACATCATGTGATTCTCAGTAATGTAAAGCTGTGAGCTCTCGGGTTTTTAAAAGAATAGAAAGAATGTCAGGTTGAAGAAGGGGGATTGTGGAGCCTCAGTTTCTACTTTAAAAGGGATCATATAACATATACATCCCAAGATGGTTGTAAAAAGAAATGAGTAACTGACTTGAAAGCTGCGTGCATGGCACAGACTTACTTCAAACATTAACTCCATCCTCCTTCTCCTAGAGGTATTTAGGTTAACATCCCTAAGTACACAGGTGAAGGAAGGGAGGAGAGGTCAGAGCCAGGCCCACTGCCAGGCCCGGTGGAGTAAGCTCATGTTGTTTAAGTAAGAACAATGAGGACTCCCAGGAAAAGAAGTCGTTTAAACACACAGATATACGTCTTCAAAGGGATTTTAACTCTTGAGCAGCATCAGGCTTCCTCATACCATTAGTTTCTCTATTGAATTATTTCACTATACTGGATTCTAAATACACATCATAGTTTGTGGTTTATTCATTAAAGGTAGTTGTATATGTGGCTCTGAAAGTTAGAAATGAGGAGTAGATGTTAGGAAAAGGTAAACAGCATTCAAGTGAGAACAGGCATAGTTTGTGGCTAAGTTAAAGACTAAGTGTAGAGTAGAAAGAAGAACAATCTCTGTAATACATTGGCAGGAGCTAAGACTACAGCTTCTAGAAAAGCTCATACCAAAGATAAGGAAAAAAAAAGTATTTAAGGAAAAAGAGGACTTTCGAGGAAGATACCTGCAAGGCTGATAATAAGGCAACAAGGACAGGGGGGTGTTGAGTCCAAACCTTTAGGAATATACTTACTCTGGTTTCTTCCAGAAACCACAAAAGACGTGTGTAGGGGATGATGCTGGTGCTGGCGGCAGATGTAAGAAGGGAGGGAGGAGAGAGAGGGAGAAGAGAGGCAATGACAGTGACTCAGCTAGGGAAAGAGGAGAGATTTGTCAGAATTATAACCATGAAGTTCTGGCCTGAAATGAAGGCCTCAGATTTAAAAGAAGCGGCATGACTGACAGAATTGTGTACTGATTTAAAACTGGCAGGAGAATTGAGTGACATGCCACTACTGCCCTGGGACATGGCAGCTTGATCTAGATCATACTCTAGATTTTAGAAAACCTCTGCCCTCAACTTCTACAAGTTCCTTCACATACAGTGCTCTTCAAGCCAACCAAGCCTACTTGTTATCCCCTCAAAACATCGCCGACACATTTGTACCCTCTGGTCTTTCCTCATTCTTCTCCCCAAAATCCAAATGGCAAAATCATCTTCATCCATCACACCCAATTCAAATGCCACTTACTGCTGGTTGAGAACTAATTCCTCTGATTGAGAACTAACCTGTCCCACCTCTGGTACTCCCACGTTTGTACCAAACGTATCATGTCTTAGTTTAGGTACTAAGTAGATCAGCAAGCCTGCCGAAAGGGGAATTCCTCTGACAGTTACGGAATATAGGTGAATTCAATACCCCTGGCCTTTCTTTAGAGAAGAGTCAGGCCAGAGGGGAAAAATGAAGAGGAATCAGAAGGAATAATTTTTGAACAAAAACATTTTAGAAGGTGTTTTAATACATGGCAACCCAGGGTGGGGGAACAGGGAGTGTACGCTATTTGCAGCAGCTTGGTGTCTTTCCTTGGTGTCCTGCTCAGTAGGCACCTGGCTCGAGTGAACCGAATGACCCTTGTGTTCAGAGGCCAGTAACTAGCTGTTGACCTTGGAGGCAAATTATCCTGTGCCTCTGTTGTCTCACTGATAAGATGGGGATAATAAGAGCTATTACCACAGAGGGTTGTTAGGAGAATTAAATAAATTTATACATGAATAGCATTTGGTGTCTAGCACATGGAAAGTCCTATATAAAAGTTCATTTTTTACAATGTTAGTATGCTAATCTCGTGGAAGCTTTCATTCACACAGGAAGTTCTCCCACAGCGTCCCTAACACCACCATCCTGTCTCTGCTAGGACAGACAGAAAGTTCCCAGGCTCCTTAGGCAGCCCGTGCTAGAATTGTTTTTTGTTTTCTTTTAAATATATTTTATTGATTATGCTACTACAGTTGTACCAATTTTTTCCCCTTTGCCCTCCTCCACCTGGTACTCCCATTCTCTACAGCAATCCCCTCCTTAGTTCACGTCAATGGGTCATGCATATAAGTTCTTGGCTACTCCATTACCTACACTGTTCTTAACACCCCTATTTTGTGCTTCTTAATCCCTGCATCTTTCCCCCCATTATCCCCCTTTCCCCTCCCACTGATAACCCTCCAAATGATCTCCATATCTATGATTCTGTTCCTGTTCTGGTTGTTTGCTTAGTTTATTTGGGTTTAATTATTGATAGTTGTGAATTTATTGCCATTTTAATGTTCATCATTTTGATCTTCTTTTTCTTATATAATTCCCTTTGGCATTTCATATAATAGTGGATTAGTGATGATAAACTTCTTTAGTTTTACCTTGTCTTGGAAGCTCTTTATCTGCCCTTCCATTCTGAATGACGGCTTTGCTGGGTACAGTAATCTAGGTTGTAGGTCCTTGCTTTGCATCACGCTGAATACTTCTTGACAGTCCCTTCTTGCCTGCAAAGTTTCTTTTCAGAAATCAGCCAACAGTCTTACAGGGACGCCTTTGTGGTAACTATCTGCTTTCCTCTTGCTGCTTTGGCATTTTCATTATGAGGTGTCTTGGTGTGGTCCTCTTTGGGTCCATCTTGTTTGGGACTTTGTGCCACCTGGACTTGTATGTCTACTTCCTTCACCAAATTAGGGAAATTTCCTTTCCTTATTTTTTTCAAGTAAGTTTTCGGTTCCTTGCTCTTCCTCTTCTCCTTCTGGTACCCTGATTTGGATGTTAGTACATTTAAAGACGTCCCAGAGCTTCCTAAGCCTATCCTCATTTTCTTGAATTCTCTTCTCTTTCTGCGGTTCTGAAAGAATGATTTTTCCTTCCTTGTTTTCCAAGTCATTGATTTGATACTCAGGTTCTTCCCCTCCACAGTTGGTTCCCTGTAGATTTTTATTTCACTTGTGAAGGCTTCATGTCTGCCTGGGTCTTTTTTATGCTGCTGCGGTACCCAGTGAGTCCCTGGAGCACTCTGATATCCAGTATTTGGAACTCTGCTCCTGATAGGTTGCTTATCTCCATTTCAGTTATTTTTCTAGAGTTTCGTTCTGTTCTTTCATTTGGGCCATATTTCTTTGCCTCCTCATTTTGGCATCCTCCCTGTTTGTGTTTTCGGTAGAGCTGCTTTGTCTCCCTGTCTTAGTAGTGTGGCCTATTGTAGAAAAGCAATTGTATACAACCTGTTAAGTTGTATAAGGCAGAGCCCTAAGTAATCGCCCAAGCAGGGCAACCCATGCCATTGCTCTGTTGCTCTGGGTGGGGGAGGGCTCGCAGAGGGGACAATGCTGCTGAGCGGCTTCTGGAGTTTTGCCGGGGAAGGAGCTGTCTCCTGGCATTCACGCTTCACTTTCTCCTCACATGCCACTGGTGCCCTTCCAGCTGCTGCCCTGGTGCTGAATCCCAGAGGAGGTGGGCCTGCATGAGTCCTACGTCCACTGTGAGTCCTGTAAGAGGAGTCTTGAGAATCCCTCAGTGTCTTCCACTGCCCCAACCCTCACCGGTTTTATAGCCAAAAGTTTTGGGGACCTACCTTCCTGGCTCTGGAATCCTGGGTTGGGGTATCTAGACTGGGGCTGGGATCCCTCACTCCTGATGTATCCCTCTCGTTTCTTTATCCGCCACACATGGTTGTGGGACTGCCTGTTCTGTCTCTGTGCCTCTCTGTGCCATTCTGCTTTCTCTGCCCCTCCTACCCGTCTGGATGAAAGTGGCTTCTTTAAATCCTTGGTTGTTGGACTCCCACACAGCTTGACTGACTATTCCAAGTGGTATTTGTTTTGTGGCCTAATTGTATTTTTTGCTATAGTTGTGCGTGGAGGTGAGGTGTGTTTACCTACGCCTCCGTTTTTATAAAAATTAAAAGCTTTTAAAAAAGATTTTACTTCATTTTTAGACAGGGGAAGGGAGGGAGAAAGAGAGGGAAAGAAACATCAATGTGTGGTTGCCTCTCAAGCGCCCCCTACTGGGGACCTGGCCCACAACCCAGGCATGTGCCCTGACTGGGGAGCTGAATTGGCGTCCCTTCGGTTTGTAGGCCAACGTTCAATCCACTGAGCTACATCAGCCGTGGCTACGCCTCCATCCTGACCGGAAGTGTAGAACTGTTCTTTTTATAAGTCCTTAGGGAGTTGACATTTGCTACTTCTCTTCTGATCTTGGTTCTGCCCCAAAATAAGAACCCAGAGAAGTCAAATCCCTTCTTCCATCTAAGAGGTATGACAATTCTCCTTAGTTTATTTCCCCCAGTATGAAACATCCCCAGGTCTGTCAGCCCTTCCACATATGACTTGATTCTGAAAACTTCCCACAACACACCTGACTGGTACACATCTCTAAGTAGGACAGCATCCAACTGTTCAAAAGCGCAGGATTTAACAGGTGTTTTATGCAAAGAGATGTCCCTCCCTCTCAGTACACAGTGAGTACAGCCTGAAGGGACCAAGTCTTTCTCACACAAACTGATTTAGAGTAAGGTCTTCTGTCCTGCCCTGCACCATGGGACCTGGCAGCTGAGTTTTGTGTCTTGACTTTAAAAAACAGAGCAGGAGATGCAGGTGGCTCCAAGAATGGAAGGATATAAGAGAAGCTCAGTTTCAGGGTTGTATACTTATGGATACACTCATTTTTCAAGATCTATGATGATGGGATAGATATTAGTCCAGATTTTGTTTAGGATGAATGTTTTAACGCTAATGGAACAATGTTTTCTGAGTATAACCTACTGATGGTAATATTAACTCCTCAGAATGATAATGAATGTACTCATTTATTATAAAGACAAAATGAAATGACATGGGGCCACTTATGAAGCTGTAATAGTCTGCACTTAGTTTATTAATTAAGTGATCAGAGTAATAATAATACCTCACATTTATATCACAATTTCGGATCACATTTCTTTCTCTTTCACTCTCTCACGCACACATATACACATATATTACATATAAAGACGAATACATATATGCATGTTTTAATCTTCCCAGATACTCTGCAAAGCACCACCACTCCTCCTGCCTCTTTTTCACAGGTGAGGAAAATAAGAACTGAAGGTTTAAGTGACAAGGTTATTGCATTCATGACAGAGGCAAGTTCAGAATTGAGATGCTCTGACTTTTGGTCCAATGCTATTTATTCTAAATGACATTTCCTTACCATTGGTTGACTTTTTTCTATTGCAGAAGTTAATTCTGATGTCAAGAAATTCTGTACTGTAAAAAATATGGTATGAATATGGGAAATAGATAATATATCTTACTGACTGTATTTTCTAAGTGTTAATTTTCTATCACTAGCTTTTAATTTTGAAAATAGACCCCTTACCCACCAATACCCACTTCCTACATGTTTCTCCCTCAAAAGGTCCTGAAGATCTTCTCAGGAATTCTTTTTCTCTTAGGAACACAGAGTACTAGCTGAAAAAAGATAACATTATTACTAAGTTAATTGAATTGGGGCAGTTTGGCCCAGGACTTTTACTTTGAAGGGACTCTTACCTCGGCTGGACACCTTATTTCTATTGAACGCAGCAGCTGGCTGATGTCGGTATGGATGTATCCCCAATTCCTGTGCATGACTCACAGTTCCTAGTAAAGATTCAGGTTCCCCAGGTCTGCCAGTACTCAGGAGTAGGGGACCGTCATGGCAACCTTTGGTCAATGCATTTGAACTCTTCCTGTCTGGAAAGCCATCCTTGGACCCCTCGCACGAGCACTCCTCTTCCATGCTCTCTGAAGGCATGAGTGCCGGCTGGTGAGCATAACCATGGGTCGGGCTGGGTGAGGAAACCTGTGAGATACATTCTTGTGCTCTGATTTGCAGAAGATGCTGGGGGCTGGTGTGGTGGTGATGATATGAGTCAGTATTTTGATATGGTAAAGCCTGGTGCTCTGTCAGACTCTGTCCCCCAAGATTAGGAGCCAGACTCCCAGCATCCCCCTGGTTCATATGCCTAAACAATTCTTGGTACTCTTGCTGCTGCTGTTGTCGCTGCTGCTGTTGCCTTTTAATAAGCTGTGCAAACTCTGCTGGGGGCAGCCGAATGTCCGAGTGGCCGGTGAGCGAATGCCGGGGAGAGAGCAGTCCTTGAAGGATGTGGGGTACCTGCTGGTGTCTTGTATAGTCTGGCGGCGTGGGGGACAGCAGGGCCTGCTGCAGTGCTGACGTGGTATAGTGAGGTGACTGCTGATGTGCACTGGGAGGGAAGGTGGGGAATTGGTCAAGTGGAGGGACTTTCAGGGCTTGGGTTGGAGGGAACCCCACTCCTGTTGAAGGGCTGTAGCTGCTGGGGGAACCCCGGGACTGGTCCGAAAACAGGTAGGGGTGTAAATGCGCCTGGTCGTAGTTAGCAGGGGAGAACCGATTCACGTTCAAGCTGCAGACACAAAAGGGAGTGAGTACCAGGCATCCATGTAACAAGTGCACTGTGCTCCCCTGGAGAATAGCTACTCCTCTTTCTCAATAGGGAGCTCCACTGATACAGAGAACCGTGGTGTGGACAGGGAAGATGGGGACGTATGCGTCATCCCAACTCATCCCTGCACTCACTCACCCAGTAACGTCTAAGGGATTTGGGGCACTGTGTGTAACAGACCCGGCTCTAGGTTAAAGGCAGCAACTATCTTACGCTACTAAGAAGCACCAATCTCTTAGAATACAAGTGACAGAGAGGGAAAGAATCCTCCAAGAATAAACAAGGGAAACTGGCATTTTTACCAGCTTCTCTAATAGGTCATTTTCTTCTTTGCAGAAAAATAGTAAGATAGCTTTGTAATCTTCCTCTCCTGTCTCATTAGCATTTTGATCCCTTATTTGGTCAATAAATAGGATTCAAGTTCACCCCGAACCTACCATCCTGGTTTAGAAAGGGTGAAATAAGCATAGCCCAGTAAAACCCATTCTTTTTCCCGCTTCCTTTCTTGCCCTGCTAAGGGGCTTTCTCCCTCCTGGAACACCTGGCTGGCTGGTTGGGTGACTTTAGGTAGCCTTACCTGTGGGCCTCTGCACTGTCAGCACTCAGCTGCTTGGACAAGGGCCGGTGGCCATAGCTGAAGGTGGCCATCAGGTTGGCACGGTGCTGCATCTGAATCTGACTGGCACTGGGGCTAACGGAGATGCCCCGCCCAGCAGAGCCTGCGGCTGTCCCCGGCATGTTGCTAAGCATGTCAACAGGCTCCTGTACTTGGATGGTCACCTGCTGTGACTGGGCAGGCTGCTGTATGCCCAAACAGGTCAGTGCCACGTTGGGAGGAGGAGAACAGTTCTCAGGTGGCTGCTGGAAGATTGCACTGCGGGAGGGTAAGCCTTGAAACTGGGAGGGTGATGCTGCACCTACAGAGAAAGGTACCTCAGAGTGATTGAATGCTTAGGGTACCTGGCAGTTGGAAGTAATGTGGGCCAATGAGGATAACAAACCAAGTATCATCTAGAGCAGTGCTTCTCAAACTTTAGTGTGCATAAGGTTCATCTGGAGGACTTGCCAAGAACACAGATTCCTCAGCCTCACCCACGGAATTCTGATTTAGTAGGTCAGGCTGGATTTGTGGATCCTACTAACCTACAAATACATGTGGATTTGTATTTCTACTAAGTTGTTGTGAAAGTTGGTCCATGCATTATTCCATGATTCACAGCAGTGTTTTTCAAACTCTAATGTGCATACAAATGGCCTGGGGATCTTGCTAAAATGCAGATTCTGATATAGTAGGTCTGGGACGGGCCCTGAGATTCTAATTTTCCTGTTGATATTGTTGGTCATGGAACCCTACACCTTCAGTAGGAAGCCCACGGAGACCAATTCAGACTGTCTAGGGGATCCAGGTTGTGTGACTTTATGTGAGAGATTACCAGTTTTTGAATGCTAAATCCTCATACTGCAGGTCTCTGAAGACACATACTAATTAGGGCAAATTCATCTTCACCTCCATTTGAACACTGACAAGCGAGGATCCCCATGTACAATGGGTAACCAAACAGAGGCGTGACAATAAAGGTTCTGGCAGCAGCTCTTTATCTGATAGAGTTGGAGGGTGTCTCATTAAAAATATTAATAGTTAACCTTTATTGAGAACTATTTTGTGCCAGAGACTATTTCAAGTGCATATATTTATTCATTAAATACTATTATTATCCCTATTTTACATTTGAGAGAGCTGAGATAAACTGAAATTAAGTAGCTTATTTGAGGTTTCACAGCTAAGGAACTGGTAGGAATAGGATTCAAACCAAGGCAGTCTAAACTAAAGCCCACACCCTTAAATACTCCGTTATTCTGCCATTCAAATCAATTGCTTATGGCATTCGAACGATGACTCATTTTTTCACGGGGCGCACTATGATTCAGTCTAAGCCTTTCCACTCACCGTGAGACTGGACCATGGCACTGTTCATGGGCGGGGGACTATTGCTGGGTTGTCTGAAGAGATGGTTGTTGGGGTGGCTGGGGGGTGGGCTTGAAGGCTGAATCCTTAACCTTAAAAAAACAACAAAACCAGATAAATAAATTTCCTGAGGCGACAGTATAACCTTGAAGTTAGCTTCAGCCATACAATATACATAAACAGCAGCTATTTTTTTCAGTTTTGATAAGCCTGCAGGCTAGAAAAACGTACGTAAAGCACCCACCACAGTCTACTAAAATCCATCCACAAATTACTTTACTGGTCTTCCCAGACAAAGAGGCAGAGGTCACTGTGGGCCTGTGTCTGACCTTCTGTATTAGATGTCAGATTACTTTATCCATGTGGCTAAGAAAATGAAGTGGCATGGGAAGTCAGGATTTCAGGGAGGCTGCTGAAATTTAAATTGGTTTCTCTGCTTTTCAAGTAAGTTTTCCAAGATGAAAGCTATAGTCAGTCAGTATCTCCCACAGGAGTCCGACCAAGGACACTGAGCTATAGAGACAACAATGGTTTAGGCACCAAACAAAATGATTCATTACCTCTGTAGCTGGTGGGTGAGGAGGGCTGGCTGGTTTTCACATGCAGCCTGAAGAGGTGGAGAAGGCTGAGGAGGACAGATAGAATCCTAAAACATAAGGGGGAAAGGAGGAAAATAATTATTGTGAGCTTGAAGATTAATACGAGCTATTCTCAGGAAAGGAAAGAACAGAAAGAACTGTCACTGGGATGTATGCTTTTGGAGTTCATCAAAAAGTCTACCTTTACCTGAACACGTCAACCATAAACATAACTCAACTCCATTTGCCCCACGTGATCTCCTCCAAAATTCAAAGGCAAATCAGCCTGAAAGTAAACTCCAAACAAGCTGGGGAGAGCAAAGAATGAAGGCGTACTTGAATCTGCTGCTGGAGAATTTGATGGTGTTGCTCCTGCTGGTATAACATATGCTGCTGCTGGGTCTTCTCCAGGGTTCTTTCATCAATCTGCCCCCCGTACATCTTCTGCAGCTGCTCACACTCCTGAAGGGAAAGCAGTTAATACAGACGGGATGCAGCCAGGCCCACCCTACCCAGTGCTGTCAGCAGATGTAGATCTGCCCCAAGGTCTCATAGGGAGAAAGAGCCACAAGAGAAGAATATCCTCGATGAGCAACTCATCCATTTATACAGATATTTATGTACCAAATATATATATACAGTCACACTCTGTTCTGCATGAACTAATGGAAAACACCAAGGATGGTCTGTGTACAAGTGAAAATGTCCAGCGTGAAGTCTATGTACAAAGAATATGCCACTCGCAACTTGGGCATGAGGGAGGCAGAAAGACGCTGGTTTGGATGTCTGAATGCACACTTCCTTCCTCTGGGAGCACCACTCCTTACCAACTGGAGAGGGTGCCAGGCGGTAGCAATGCACAGGAAGCTCCCTCAAGGCCCAGTGCCCGTTTTGAGAGCAACGCCAGGGTTGCTTACAAGTACCTTTCCTGGTGCTTCCCACTGAAATCCAAGCACAAAAATTCCTCTCTAGTGAACTACAGAGACAGGAGGGAAACCGAGTCCCTTCATGGGGTCAGCAAGTTTGTTCCTGAGGCAAGCTGACCAGAACGAACAAGCAAAGTGCATTAGAAGGCTGTATGGCTTTGAACCCGTAAAACTGCCGTACTGCTGACGTGGGGCATGGGAGTGGTCTCTGTTACCCATGCTTCTCCAGAGATGTGTGCCATCTCTTCCATTACCTGCTGCAACTGCTTGATGCTGCTATTGTTGCCCATTTTTTCCAGGTGAGCTTTGAAGGCCTGGATGCTTGCGGCCCCATCTGAGAACCGGCGCACAGGGGAGAAACGCTCTGTAGGGAGGTGCAGGGTGTTCGAATCCTTGTAGGTAGAGCTGAATATATGGGAAGAAAAGGTTAGGGGCTAGGACTCAGGGGGTTTGACCAAATCACCTAAGGACTGCTGTTCCAGATGGACACAAAGATGGCTGGCTGCCCCCCGTGCCCCTGCATATGATGCCACTTCCATGCCATCTCCAAAGGTCAATCGTTTCTCTAGCCTGCTCCCCTGTTAGAGGGCTCCAGGTAACACAGCTTCCATTTCCACTTACCTTAGGTTGGCTTAATTGCCAAGCCTGGTGAGGTCCTGTCCTGGGATCAAATACATCCAGTTCTTACAAATACACCAGGTCAGGGAGAAGAGCTTCTAGATATCCCTCAATCCAAGCGTTATAAAAACTGTTTTTTGGCTTTTTACTCATCATGTCTCTGTCTAGTGTCTTTAGAAATCTAAAATTCACTGTTTGACTCAAAGTCTTCCCTGAGCAGTAAGCTCTGTATGACCAGAAGGAAACTACAGTTAGCTTTGTGGTCAGTGGTCTGGCCTGGAATTAACAGGTTCTGTGCTAGAAAATGAAGGGCAATGGGGACTTCTAATCCCCAGATAGAGATAGCACATTCCTAAGGAATGTGGGCCTCAAAATTCTGCAACACAAATAAGGCTACCTACTGTGAAATCTGACCAATGCAAATAAGGTTACCTACGATGAAAATTAACTTCTCTTCCAACCTCCTAATGAGAGATTATTCATGTGAATTACCTTCAAAAGCCCCACTGATCAATCAGAACACAGCCAGTATTGTACAGAAAGAAAGAACAAGCTACTGATAAGGAATGCCTGAGACAGCATCAGGGTTAGAAGCTAACACCTATACTTGTGACCTCATCAGATACGGATGTTTATGGGCTAAACAGATAAAAGACTGCCAAAGCAGCTTCCAACAGCTGATGGAAAGGATCAGGGTTTCTGTCCAGGCAGAGATGACATCACAGTGAACTATGGGTGAAATGAGGTGCCACCTTGCCAGTTACTCATTCTGGACTGAAGCAGAACCAAGGCTAACGAAGCAAGTTAACAAGCGAGTAACAATGCGGACAGAGAGGGAGAAGAGTCTGCTGACTGTGCAAAGGTCAAAAGAGTTCTGGCAGCAGGTGAAAACCCTTTACGCCCTCCTTTCTAATGATGACTTCTGCTTCAGACTCTACCTGAAGCTTGACACAGTAGCAAGCTAATGAAATGAGCATGAATATATATTTGTTTCAGTAACACAAAAGATAAATGATTTTGGCAAACACACTCCAGAAATGGTGATCATGAAAGCTGCTTTCAGAGGTATTTCCTCAATACTTCTTACTTCTGTTTTAACTTGGAATTAAAGCAAGCAAATATTGTTTTCTCCTCAAATTTGATTCTTATACTTTTAATTTTTTTCTGTTAATGGACACACTTCTGATTCACTGAGAGAGCTGTGTTCTTCCAGTAGCTAATACAGTCTATCTCCACAAAACCCATTCTCACCCATCAGAGCAATACTTCCAGGCCCAGGTAGTTCATGACTTTTCCAGAAGCTCAGGTCATGACAGACTGACATCCAGGTCAGCCTGGCACAGTAACTTCAGAGGAACAGTTCTGACACAGTTGCTCATTTTGGAAGCACTAACAGTATCAATTGGTTTATTTTCATTAGCAATCATGTTCAAACTCAAGAGAGCCTCATATTAGGCTGATATTCCCACTATACTTTTCAAATAGGGATTGGTTTCCCACCTAGATAGGATCCAACCTATGTTTAGGATGGATTATTATTTTTTTTCTAAATCACACTTAAAAACTTTAAAAATCTCAAATTACACACTTCCAAAATTAAAAAGGTTGATCAGACTCCTCATTGTCTCAATCGTGGTGTTCATCTATTATTCCCCAGAAGAATATATATATTTACTGCTCTCGAGTCATTTCCTCTGGAAAATACAAGAAATTCAATAATCTGTCTAGGCCACCAATTTTCAGTGTTTTATAGTCTTGGAAAGTTTCTCTTTTCCACTGCACACTAACTTCAGTCTCGTTGTTGCCATATGTGCTGGGTTTGCATAAATGTCCCACCTTACACAATCTGCCACTCATAAAGCATTTATTTCAATTCAAACTTGCTTGACCACAGGAAAACAGACAGCACAGATTTCCATCAGGCAAGGCCCTGACAATGACTGTGGGCAGAGTGGAAACCACATACACTGAGTTATAAGCCAATGTAATCTTCCTTTAGTAACAAATGTAAACAGGATATAGAGTCTGTGATAAAGGCTAACTGTGGAGATGTGCCGATCTTCACGTTCCTCTGATAACAATGCCTCCTGAGGAACACTTCATATTAAACAAGGATACTCAAAGGACTTCAGCTAAACAACAGACCCTGACAAGGGCTGACAAGTTCAGTGTCAGGTTGTGGGGGACAGAAAGACTGAAAAGAGGAGAAATAAAGTGGTAAAGAAAGGGTCTATTAGGTAATAATGTAGAGCTCAGAGTTATTAAGAAATCATAGAAAATTTATGGGGTGGAAAGGCAGATTCTAATGTTCACTCAAAGTACCTTTTGGTGCAGCACCCTAACGATGTAGGTCCTGAGGGATTTTCCTTAGAAAAATATTGTCTGTGCCACCAGAATTTTATTTGAGAATTGTCATTCTTGATACTAATGGACCATTTTTTACTAAGTTATTCACTTAGTAAATAACTTAGTCAGTTATAAGAGCTTATCTTCCTTCTTTCAGAATTCCTACGTGGCATTAATTATGCCTCAGTCTGCTCAGAGTTCACCTGCCTCTGCTGATTACATCGATGCCCAGTGGGTAACCAGTCACAATAAAAAGCACTGCCAAGCTTGCCAGTGTGAGCTGGTTGCAAGATTTAACAAGAGTTCATTTATAAACTTAATTTTCTTGAAATCTGGCTGCTTTTCAACCTTCTCAAATAAGAATGCTTTTCACTGTCCTCACAAAAAGATTAAAATAAAATAAGCTCTAGCAATCTGGGGTGGCTTTGAAAGTGTGACCCATGAGCTTGGGGATGTTTTCATAATGGTCACAGCTAAGATTTGTAGTCTTTGAGGTATTGACAGAAGATAAATCATCTTAATGTAGCAAAGTGTCATTCTTCTTTGCTTCTACGTTTACCTGGATTGAATTTTGTGAAGTTTTCTTGGCCAGGTATAGTTAAATTTCTTTCTATTTCTTCAAGAGAATGAATTATAAATGTGACAGAGGCCTAGTTAAAGAATCTGCCATCAGAATATTGCAAGAATGACACTTCAAGCACAACATTCAAGAGGATGCAGTATCTCTGCTCTACCATTCACAAAGAGATGTATCTTCCTCCATATCCTAGCTCATTGTTCAGTGATAAAAAATGCTCATTCTTTTGAAGGTGATGGGTTATTAAAGGTCAAGTCTATTAATATGGCCAGAAATCATCTTATTTCCAGTTGGTCCCTGAGAGCTTCCCCTCCTTGCAGGTTTCAAGTTCAATTTCGTCTATGAGAATCAAGGGCAGACAATAAACATGTCTACGAGGTAATGAGAAAGAAGAATCTTAAATTTCTCTGTGTTCTGCTTAGTGCAAGGAGCTGAGAAGATGCAAGTTCAAGATGCTATTTAAAGCCTCGATGCTGGTCACTGTCACTGTTAAGGCTAGCCAGAGGGGTGCCTGTCCGATGAACCTCAAGGAGCTCACATAGCTCATGTGGCTACTCACCGATGCTGATCAGGTACCAGGTGAGGGGGCCAGACCCGGGAACGGAAAGGCTGCTGTCCTAGCTGCCGTTGTAGGTCCGGTGGGATCTCGGCTGTAGGGTTGGTCATGGCCAGTGTATGTCTTTTGGACCTATTTGCCAAGTACCTGCAACAAGCAGGAGCACATTTCATAGTAAAAAAGACAGACAGGAATATTCCTCAGCAAGAAGCATTAGAAGTTAATCTAAAGCACTCAGAATGAAATAGTGCCAGAGCTCAAAAAGGACTCCATGGCAAACAGATCCCTGACTGGATGAAAGTGAAGCATGTCTAACTGGCCAACAAAAGTTGGCTCACCATTGAAGTGGTTGAATTTTGGACCTCAGAGCAGCCATTGAAGAGAAGAGAGAAAGCGGATGTAGTTCATAAACACTGATTTTCTTTATTTCATTCCATCTAACAGAAGAATTTATTTCCTACTTGTTAAGTTTACTCTTTCTTCCCCCTCCAAATTTCAAAAAATATAAGTTGGAGAAAATCAGCCCTAAGGATTATTCCTAGAGATGAGTCAAGGGAGATATTAAGAAGGGTTCCACATATGTCTCTGGATCCCATAGGTACCCAGGTTTTGAGAATGTCCTTACTACAAGTCTCAGAAAACAGATCCTTCCATTCAGGGGTAGTAAATTCCCAAACCACCCTTTCCCTCATGCCCCAGACTGTAACTCAATCATCAGAGAAGACCAACTGATACTGTTCCCTGGCAACCAACAGTGACTAGAGGATGAAGAAATGAAACCACATGAAATGTTTAGAACTGTTTTTAAGGGGGGAAAAGGCAAGGCAAGAAAACAGAAGTTTCAGAAGCTGAAGAGCTGACAAGCTGATGCCTTTAATCTGAAGATCTTTCAAATCTGCCACGTGGTCAATACCACTGAGAAGATATTGAACCCCTTTCATCCGGCTGATTCTTTCCTCCACCGCTGTTGCTCTTCTTAGGTGACAAGCTCTATTCCTTTTCATTGCCTCAAAACTAATGGATACTATTTTACTCTTTAAATGTTGGTCTAAAGAAGAAAGAAGATGGAGCTCCAGGAAGTAAAGTCCAAGACAAAGAAGATAAAAATGAAATAGTGCTGTCTACTTAAAGTAGGGAGGCAGTTAAGTTTCCTAATTTCTCTTCATGACACCAGCACGACTAATTTGCAACTTTGTATACCCTATTATCAGCAAACTATAGAAACGACAGCATCAAAAGAAAAAGTGACCATGATTTTTCTTCTACTGGCTAAGCAGTAGAAGGTGCTGGCCCCACCTACTAACACCCCGGTCCTCCACTCTTCTTTCCGCGTGGGACCAGCTTCTTCTTGAACAGTAGTGCTCACACAGAGCTACTGGAGGCAGGAAGAGAGTGCTGGCTAGCAATCATTAGGTCTTAAAAAGTGGTCTTGTTTCATTCGTAACTACTTTGCCCCTTTAAGCTAAAAAAGTTATCAGACTATAGAGTAATTAATGGTATATAAACTTGCAAAAGAGTTAAGCCACGAGCAGTACTATATCCACTTGATAAAGACACCCGAAGTTTCTCCAAGAGACCATGAAAACCATTTTATTTCAATTCCCCTCAAGGGAAAAAACGTATAACCTTGAAGAACACCTGTATTTCTGGGGAAATACATGCTGGATTCTGGCCAAATGCCCCTTCCCCAGAAAATAAGAATGACAACCCCCACAAGGGGGCATGCACGGAGCTGAAGGCCGTGGCTGATGGAACTGAGGTGAAATGAATAGTGCAGCATGCCTGATGGTCACTGCTGTTCTCTGTGAAATCAGGCATCGCTCAAAAGGTTCTGCAAACCATGGATATCTGCATCTGCCCCTGGCCCGAATCCCATATTCTATTTCAGTATTTCTTTGTTGGTACAAGGGAAGGGAAGAGCACACGGCAAGCAGTACAAAAGGTGTTCATTCTCCTGGAAAGGAAGGGTCCATGCCAGAGGCCCATGGCCAGGCTAGTTAGGATCACTGTCGTATCCAAAATTTCCAATTTCTTTTCGGTAAGCAGTTCTTGGCAGTTAGGAGTGGGCTTTGTGCCTTGTGAATACTATCAGAGTTGCAATATGAAGGCAGGGGGCAAGGAAGATAGGAGGGAGGAAAGAAAAAGTTCTTATGGTTAATGCTGTCACACAGGGGACCTCAATGGTGCTTACAGAAATGAAATTTTCAGGGTAGTCTTCTGTTACTTCCACGTGGGGAGGAACATGCCATCTGCCTTGGGCAAAAAGACCACACAAATGTTGCAGCTGCACTATACCACCTCCTTGCAGATGTGACCTTTTGTTGGTTGCAGAAGGAGCCTGCCCAAAGATGCTCTGCAAGTGCTGCCAGATGCCACATTACCTCTGCACAGCTTCCTGATCGGGCTCCCCATCTGAGCTCTCCTCGTCCACAGGGGTAACTGCTGGCACTGCCTGAAAAGAGACAGAAAGGGAAAGCTCAAGGGGGTACTTCTGGAAACGGGACTTGGGGCAGGTCTCTCTGTTAATTTTCTTATTTAAAAACTATTGTTAGGACCCCTGAGCTATAGAGAACTTTCATATACCTTCTATTTTTCCTTTTTTACCTTGTTCAGGTGATTTTAATCTTTTAATTTGGATTTCTTCCTCTGATTCACATTCATTCATTCATTCATTCATTCAATCAACAAACAGCTGAATCTACTGTGTTCCAGGATAAAATGTGAGTTAACAGATGTAGTTCTTGCCCTTGTTTTACAGTCTAGAACAGGATAGAGACAAGTAAACAGACAATTTCAAAACAGCATAACCAGGTCCTCTATGGGCCTGGGAATCAAGGAAGGCACCCTGGAGGAGGTGGCACCTACCCTGAGACATGAAAGATGAATAGGAGCTAGCCAAGCAAAGAGGAAAGGGGCCACAAGCCTTTGAGGTGTCTAGGCTGAGAGAAAAGACTTGCAGGCATTTGAGGACCTGAACATACAGTAGAGGTTTGTTTACCTGGACTGTCTAAGAAGTGACCTGTTGTTGCATATTAATGCTATTTCCAGAGTTCAGGTGTCTTTAACTCCAGAAAGGCAGGATAGTCTTTTAAAAATATATAACATATAATTGTGCAGTTGTAATTCCATGCTTTAAAATTGCTGTTACCTACCAAAATATGTAAATGAAATGAGAACCCCCACAGTGCATGCAATTAATGTGACTCTTCCCACTGCTTATGCCCTGGAATGCTATGCATTCTTGATAGCTACTCGCAGCCTCGTGGCTCACAAAACAGCCATGCTTCAGGCACCAGAGCAAAAATCATACTTTAATGATTCTGAAAGAGCATTTTTTAAATGGATATAAAACCAAAAACTTTTGGACTAATTTATTGTTTCAATGTTTCTAGGATTTCCAGATCCCTTATTACAATTCTGTAAGGCCTGGTATAAACCAGATTAGGCAGAAAGTGGCCATAAATGACGCAGGAGAGGAACACTGTGGCCAGTAACAAATTGCCTTTCATCTCACATTAACAGCTTCATTTTGAGGAAGGGACAGTGGTAAATCACTGAAGGATTTCAAGCAGGGACATGGTGTTACAAGATTTGTATTTTAGAAAGCTAGCTTACTTTAGCTGCAGAGTAAAAATTATTAGTGGTAGGCCAGTTAGGAAGTCATTGTATTCATCTAGGCAAAGGATGACAGTGGCTTAAGGAAGGGCAGTGAAGATGGACTTTACATGCACTGGATAAATAATCCGATACGGGGAATAAGGGAGAGAGAGGGAAGAGTTAAAAATAAAATCCACATTCCCAGCTTGTGTAACTAGGAGAATGACGGTGCTATCCACTGTCACTCTGGAAGAAAAATAGGTTTCATAGAGTCAAGGTAAGTTCACTTTGGGACATATTGAATTAAAATTGTGAGTACTTGTGGGATAGCCAACTAAATCTGTGGGACACCGATATATCCCAGAAGACCATGCTGTGCTGCTGAATAACCTGGTAACTTAAATTATGAGAGTGGACAAGGTCGCTCAGACAAAGTATGTGAAAAGAGAAGGAAATAGGGCCTAAGATAAAAATTCTGGGTTTCATCAACTTCAAGCAGAAAGGGAACCTGAAAAGAACAAAAGAAAATATTTCAAAGAGAAAATGGTCAGCAGTGGCTAATAAAGTTGGGAGGTCCAAAATGACAAAGATTAAAAATGTCCACTGGATGAATCAACAAAAGCTTGTTACTGACGTTGGCAAAAACAGTTACAGTGGGCAGAGTAAGTCACTCCGCCTCCCATGAAAGTGTTTCTGATCCTTCATAACCTGCACTGATCTGGCTGCTCCCTGAATGTTTCTGCCACCTACTTACCAGTCCATGGTATTCACTCTGGCACTTAATCACACATGACCTTTTGCTATTATTCCAATACTTTACATACGTTGATCTTGTCTCCCCATATTATATACTCAGTGAGGCCAAGCTACAAATATAATTCTTTCCTTCTCCTGGCAGCAGTGCTATGGAAGGCATGGCCCATGGACCTGAGCCAATCTACAAACTGTTCTGTTACTAATCCATGATAAGGTTAAGTACGGAAATAAAGAGTAAGGTTTTAAATATCTTAAGAAATAGAAAGGAAGATTTTAAAGAGCTATGGATACAATTACTACCCAATCTTAATGTACCATGAGACTGAATGAATAAATGAATGACATAACCTATGACAGGAAAAATAACCAGAAATAAACACAACCCAGGGGCAGGGGTTTGACTGTAACCACCATATAAAAAAGATGGAATTGAGAGACACCAACTGACTAGGTTAGAACTTGTGAAAGTCAATCAAGCGATCCAGGTTGTACCAAAAATGCAAGGTAGTGTTAATCAAAGGAGAAAGGGTTGACGAGAAGGTAACTTTGGAAACCAATCTAAAAAGTAATTTATTACAGAGAAAACTGTTAGATTCCACTGCCCTCTGGCAGGGTGGCAGAGGTATTTCACGAAGGTATAAGTGGCCCACTGAGGATGGGGTTCTCCTGGAGCAGGCTTTGGTGTAGACATTATTTGGTTAAGAAAAGAAATTAGCCAAAAATAAAGACTGGAAAATTCTTCTAGCCTGAGGAAAATGGGGATACACTGAGCACCTTAAATTTAGAGAAAAAGGAAATTCAGACACTTTGGTTAGAGATTCTGGTTTCCCAACCCTGGGCCCTCAATCAATTTCTTTATCCAAAGCCTCTGAGAGTAAGTTGGACTCTGTGCTGCTACTCACTGGTGTCATGGTGACGAGTGGAGAGGGTCCCCGTGGGCGCTTCAGCAGTTGCTGGGCATGGAGCTGGATGTTGGCTCCTCCGTCTGATGCCCTTCGGCCAAGGGGGCCCATTCCATTCAGCAGCTGTAGTGGGGGCGGTTGTAACAGGGACTGCTCCTGTTGAGAGTGCAGTGGGAAGGACAGACTGGTGAGGTAGGGGGAAGGAGGAGAGAAAACAGCAGGACTCTGATCTACAGAAATACAGGGATCTTTTGATTGTGACAGAGACTATTCTCCCCTCTCA
The DNA here is from genome assembly GCA_004026545.1 of Mormoops blainvillei. Lineage (NCBI taxonomy): Eukaryota > Metazoa > Chordata > Mammalia > Chiroptera > Mormoopidae > Mormoops > Mormoops blainvillei. The sequence goes on along the minus strand of PVJD01000002.1, from coordinate 1,222,124 downwards.
TCCAAGATGCTTTGCAAGAGAAATTGTTCTTCTCTACTAGGAAACCCTTAAATCCTAGGGAAGGTCTCTCAGTCTATCAAAGACAGTTCAATTATGTTTCTTCTGCGGCAAGCTCTGTCCCATATTCAAGTACCTTGTACTCAAGCTGCCCACTTGGTTGCAAATTTTGCATGGGCAACAGGTTGTGCATGAAGTTCACATTAGGGGCCACCTGTAGGAAAGGAGCCTGTGGGTTGACTCCGGGGAAGCCGGGTAGGAGCTTCTGCAGATCATCCATAACTTCCGTGCTGATAAGAAACAGGGTGAGACAGAAGTTTTGTTAATATTCTTACTCAGAAGTGCTATATCCTAAAGTGCTATATCCCAAAACTGATGAAACTGGTAAGTTCAGTACAATTTATTTTATTATATATTTTTTACTTTCCTCCTAAATTTCCCAAAGCAAGTAGAAGCCTAACATGTGGCATCTGGTTCTCTGCCACTTTACTATTTGGAACTGGGGAATGCTATTCTTTACTGACCACTCATGTAAAACTGACAGCTCTGAGCCAAGGAGAAATACTGGCACCAGTTCAGTTCAGGTCTGCAAAGTATGGAGGAGAACAGCAAGTTTCTGGAGGACACAGGCCACCCACTAAAGCAATGGCTGCCCAAGGTAGCAACTGACTCACCAGTCGAAGAATGCAATTACTCCTGTCAGTGCTGATAGGACAGATTAAATAGTGGATGTGCAGGGCTCTGCTACTACAACAGTAGGATTTACAGCATACTTTAAAATAAGGGATCTTTCCACTAGCAGAGCAATACTGCGGATATAGTCTTTGGAGCCAGAATACTACCCTATTGCCTGTATGAATGTACGCCAAGAATGAGAAACATAAAGCAAGCAAATCAGCAGGTCTGGGGATAGTTTTTGGAAATCACTCAGAGAAAAGAGGCATTTATAAGAAAACTAGCTTTGCCTATAGTTGAACTCCCAAGAGAACTCTTGACACAACTTCTCTCCTCCATAAAGGAAACATTCAGAAAAAGAGGTAAGGATATTTTTAATGATGAGAGTCTTTAAATATAAAATAAAAAAGGAGAGAGCCAGCCTTCAGGACATTTCCCCAGTGTGAGGGCATCAGGAATATACTAAAGGACTATTTTGGGAAAATACTTTGAGAAACTGGTAGTCATACATTGTGTTTTTCACTGTTAATTTAATTTGTAAATCACATTGTGTCATTTGTCCTCCTTTTCTAGATAAGTCTTGCATTAGGACATGGAGCAAACATCTTTAGAAACTGTCAGATGAATTTTAAGGGGTACTTTCACATGACTTAATATGAGAAGACCTCAGTCTTTGTGCGCAGAGACTATCATACTCCTCACCAAGGGATTGTGATTAATTGGTATGATTTTGGCTATGGGTCCACCATCCATTAGGGAGAGCTCTGTGATTTTTTAACGAATTTAGTCTGATCTAACAAGGGACTCTGAGCTGGGTTAAAAACATGTGTTGGCCACTAGATTAGATTTCATCTGGGAGACACAGTGAAGCAGGAAATATGCACCACGGTAGGAACTCATAGTCAGGTGGGAATTCTTCCCTCTGATGTTAATTAGGGTTGTTGTACAGATACTCACCGTGGGTCAGCCACACCCACTGTGTGCCTCCTCATTGACAAATAGCGAACCAACGCTTCGGGGGAAGGCTCTTCACCTTCATCACTGTCCAAGTTCACTGTCCCGTCCGGCTGAGATGGAGGAAAACACAATTAAATGAGAAATGACAAGTAATCAGAAATACGTAAGGAAAGGAAGCGAGGCTATGGTAAAGAAAATGATTTCAGCTGACAACTATTCAGAGCTTGATACTTGCCTCCACAATTTGATTCTCTGGGTTGATCAGCTGCACCTGCGGAACGCTGATGTTCACGGTGGTACCAGCCTGCTCTGCCTGGAAAGCAGTACATACAGATACACACATTACTTAAACACTAGAGGGAAATGATAATCTTTCAAAGTATTCTTGATTGCTAAAGTCTATGTTTCTACCTCTGAGTCTCTGGTTCATCTGCCCTTAGAAGCTACATTAAAAAAGCATATTTTAGAGATGAACAGCCTTTCTCAATGATTTGTTGTTTCTTAAAAAAAAAACACAAAAAACAAAAGCCGGCAACTATTATCCATCTCAAACAGGTACTCAAAAGAGTACTCAAATACCCTTTCATCCTGTCTAAGAAAGGTTCAGCTCTTTGCCTGATCTCTGACAAAAGAGGTGATAGGTGGATGGGACAGAGGTAAGGAAGAACAAGAAACTCTCTTAGGAGTTAGTGAGCAATGGCTAACCACCCTCTGCCCCCTTCCCCCAATATTACTTGTCCTGAATCCGGTCACTGGAGTCACTGCCCACCTGGATATTAACTGGTGCTTGAAATGCCATGGCTCGAGGCATGCTAGGAGGTGCCCCGACACGCAGGGTTTTATGTCTCTTATGTCGATCACACAGCAGACTGTAGATTGCACTATAGTGATCATAGGCATCTGATCTTAATGACTACCAACAGAAAAAAGGAAAAGAGTAAAAATCCCTGGGGAAATAGTATGTCAATGACCAAACCTTTCCAATAGTAACAGAAGACCAAAGCACCTTCTTTCCAAGGCCCAGAGAGGGGTATGAGGAAGAACTGGAGGAAAACAAAAAGACCTGAGTTCCTGACAGTTTCTGGATGGGAGAGGGGCTGGGGTATGGGTGAAAAAGGTGAAGGGATTTAGAGGTACAAATTGTCAGTTACAGAATAGTCACAGGGATGTAAAGTACAGCATAGCGAATATAGTCAATAATATTGTAAAAACTATGTATGGTGTCAGATGGGTACTAGACTTAATGGGGTGATCACTTTGTAAGTTATATAAATGTCTAATCTCTATGTGTGCACCTGAAACTAATATTATATTATATGTCAACTATAATTGAAAAATTAAAAAATTATTTAAATAAAAAAGCCCCAAGGTCCCAAAAAGGAGAAAAAATGAGACAAAGCCGGACAGAGGCAGTATGACTACATCTCACTTTTTCTCCATTCCTTTAGAGATACCTGTAATGTTCGCTCTTTGTCCAGTCCCATGTCTTCCATGGCCAAGAGGACATCCTCATTCAAAGAATCTGTCTGTCTTTCTTCCTTTAGTTGTTGGCATTCAGCTATTAACTGCAACATTAAAAAAAAAAAAAAGGTAAGCTATCAAATTCCCAATTAGCCATATTAAGAAGACATATCACTATGTATATCATCATATATCAAGTTGGGACCATGTCCCCTAGCTTGGGATATTTTTGGCTTCGGACAAAGCCTAAGCAACAAAGCCCTGGGTACTCAGCTGTGAACAGACAAGATTCTAATTTTCCTGAGTGACTCTGGGGTACCAAGGATGGCCATAATGGTTTAAATAAAGGTATGCTATAGGAACCATAGAATAAGCACACTAAGTAACACAAGAGGAAGGAGGTGTCCCCATGGTGGGTAAGCTACAGAATTGTGGGCTGTACTGTCTCAAAAGCCAAGAAGAGGCTGATTTGGGGATAAGCAGTAGGGATCTGGTTATCACTATTCTGCAACAACTCTGCTGCTTTAAAATTCCTACTTTCGCTCCTTGCCTAAGTATTACACAAGAGTTTGTTCCCAGTGCCGCCTTTTCATGTCCTGGTCTATTTACAATCTCATGCAAAAGAGATTCCAGTTGTTCTGAGGAGAGTTCCCTAAAGCTCCCTGCTCACCCTGTCAAAGTTGGGATCCGTGTCCCCCAGCTTCATCCACTTGTGCTTGCAGATCTGCTCCATGGAGAGACGCTTACTCGGGTCCAACACCAGCATGTGACGGATCAAGTGCTCACATTCTGCAACAGACAAAGAGCATGCCCTTCATCTCGGGCAGGGAGATGCCAGTGGGCACCTCTAGTGAGGCAAGGTGAGCAGGGAGATTTTCTATAGCTCCTTGTTTCTCATTTGTCTCTCCTGCTCCTTGATACTTACCTATGTCATTGTTTACTTCAGATGGGACTGGGCAAAGGCAGAAAGAGGTGGAGAAAAGAAAAATTCAAATCTGATAGTCTGGTTAATATTTTTACTAACAGTCTGATTAGAAAAAGTCTGCGGATAACCCACAGATTTCATTTATTTATATTACACATGGCCCCATTTAACACAACTGATGAAGAGTTTAATGTCCTCAGAAGAGAGTCAGCGTCTTACAAGGACATGAAAATAGTGAATTCTTTCCTCCTACATGCATACTAATGCTTTGGGCTCAGGTGACCAGAAGCTCTCTTCAAAACTCAGGGAATTAAAATTTCTAATGGGTCAAGGTCAGGAGAGAGCGGCACAGGCACAAGATGCCTCTCTGCCACACACTGAGACTCCCTGATAGCCTTATTTATAATTTTCTCAATGTTGTTTAAACATTCACAGGCGCATACAACTGGACTCTGAGCTAAGGATTCAGATCAACATAGATTTCTCTCCAGGAGCTCATAGTATATAATATATTGCTGAAAGAATAACGGATTCAAAATTTTGATTTAAAAACCGCCCTCTGTATTTTCTGTAAATTAGGGTATTGAGGATGATGTGAGAGTAGTACTGGTGATAAAGGTGGTAGTGATGATAAAAACAGCATTATTAACCCTCTTCTGAGCACTTTACAAGTATGATTATCTCATTTAATCCTGATAGCAATCCTGATAGGAGAAGGGTGCTATCATCATTCCCATTTCAGAGATGGTAAAAATCAGGCACAGAGAAGTTACAAAACTTGTCCAAGGTCACATGGTAAGTCAGATTTCAAACCAGACATTCTGACTCTTTGACTGGCACTCTTCACCACATGCCATACTGTCTCTGTAATGCAGAGCTGTGGGCGGGGTCCAAACTCCTGGACCATTCTTGCAACATCTTCATCCAAGCCACCATCAACTGTCACTTAGACTATTGCAAAAGTCTCCTAAATGGTGTTCCTGCTTCCACTCTTGCTCCACAGAGGAGGAAAGGGGCTATTTCTAAAACATAAATCTGAGCATATACTACCTTGCATATGATTTTCCAAACTTCCCATAACCCTCAGAATAAACTCCAAAGTTGTGGGCCTACAGTCTTGAGCCCCTCCCTCTGACCTCATCTCCTGCCACTCTCCCATTGGCTCCCTGAGCGTCATCCAGCTGCACTGGCATTCTTTCTAGCCTGTGCACATGCATCACACACTCCCACCGAAGACCTTTACACATGCTGTTTCCTTTAGTTGTAATGGTTGCTCCTCTGACCTTCACATAAGGGTGGCCCCTTGTCATTCAGGTAACAGCTTAAATGTCACCTCCTGAAAAAGCTGTTCCCTGGCCACCTAAAGTAGGCTTCCAGTCACTCTCTTTTACATCACACACTACTTTTTTTTTAACACTAATGATTTCTTTCTGAAATCATCTTATTTATTTATTTGTTTATCATCTAACTCCCTGACCACAATGTAAGGTCCATGTCTTTCCTACTGCCATTTTCAGTACCAAACCTCCAAAACCAAAGATGGTTATTATACCTATAGAGGCTGAATAAATACCTACTGAATAGATGAACAAATAAATATTTATTGAACATTCACTCTAACTAAACAAGATTATATTTGTGAAAATGCTTTTTAAAACTATAAAATTTTATAAGATATAGGTTTAAAATTTTTCTGTTTCTATTTTATTACAGCTGTCCTCAAAACAAAACTGGGCTGTAATAATGATAATAAATAATTGCTGATTTAAAAAAAACTCTTTATATACACGACACCATGATTACCAACTTAATTTCATTTAATCTTCACAACAACTTTAAACTAGGTACTATTATCAGCACTATTTATGAAAGAAGAAACAAGTTAACAAACTGAACATTGCAAAGTAATCGCAAAGCTGGGATCTGAGAGCTATGCTCTTGTCTACCATGTTATACATCTTCACACGGATATAAATTCTGCTTGATCTATTTTTCCAGAGTGAATTCAACTGTGCAACTCCACAACTTCTGCACCATTTGGCAAACACTATTCTACACTGTCATCTTGAAAGGAATACTAAGAGTAGTTAAGGCGAATTACTCTTAATTTTTAATTTATTCTGACTTAGGAAATACAACAAAGCGAAGAATATCAAAATGATTTTTAAAAGGCATTAATTTGGTCTCACTTTATGACTAAAAGCATATTCAAGTGCAGCATAGATCCTAAAGCCTGAAGTTCCTACACCCCTTAAAAACAGAGGAAATGCTATCTAAACATTAAGTATCTTAAAATTATGTTTCCAGAGTATAAAGAATAGAGCCCACAACTGTAGCATCTGAATAGGCTATAAATATCACTGACGCACACCTTTATGGTCTGCAATTACTTGAGGAAAAAAATGTTCTTAATTTAGAAAGTTACTAAAGCTAAAGACCCCTGTGTAGGGAGCAGGCCTGGGCCTAATTCCAAAGATGTGGAATTGTCATTAGGACCTCTAGATGGCGCTCTACTAGTTTCTTTTGGTTTCCATACATCCTTAGTGAGGAAAAGCTACATTAGTGCTGATTCAAATGAGTAAGGCTAAATGACATTCAGTTAGGGCTTCATTTAAAACAGAGGTTTTTAAAAGACAATTTCCTTAAATACAAAATAAATCAATACCACCACAATATGTTATGATTAGAAAAATATCTAGTTCAATTTCAGGATCTTGAAACTTCTACCTAGTCCTTTGTAACCAGTTTTTAGTCTCAGATGCCTTGAACAATCTCCAGAAAAGTCAAACAAGAATTTATACACACAAATTAGCATGCAATTTTAGGCTGTTCAAAGAGCCACAAAGCATGCCATGGGTCCCCTAGGTGTTTTATGGGTCCCAGGTTCAGAATTGCTGGTGCAGTGGCAATATCTAAAGACAGCAGCTCTCACCTTGTGTGCCCTCCATAATTTCCAGCAGGTAAAGGAACAGAAATCTTCATACATTGAACAGATGGTAAAATATGACAAAATGCAGAAAGCCAGAGTAGTATCATCCACTTTTACTTCCCAAGTGTCATATATAGCTCATGAAATTAAATTCAAACTGGATTTAAATACACCATTTTACATAAAATATGGAAAGAGGATGAAAACAAAGGAAATAAAATGCTCTCAAACCTAAAAGAATCAACCACAGAACAGTCTATTCAAATGAGAGGAAAGAAGATGGGGCTTCAGATCAACTGTTCCAGATACCAAGAAGTACTCTATTTTAATGTCAAACATGGCTCTATCACTTGTTCCCGCCCAAGGCAGTCTCTGATGATGAATGAAACTGAAGCCCTTTGGGCAGTGCAGGACTCTGCTGCTCTGCCCTTCACAGGCTGCTTCCATTTGCTTCATGCAAGACGCCAAGCAGTCACTAGTCTGGGCAGGGAAAAATCACTGTGGGCCTGTGAAACTTGATCCAACAACAGCATGTTAACTAGAGGATGCTCAGCTCAGGCCCTGCCCTGTGGTGCCGACAGACATCTGCATGACGACTGTGGAGAGAGATGCTGTGTGGACAGGGTCCTAAAATGGGAATGAAGTTGAGATTGCCAGTGTTATCCCATCTAAGAAGGCCAGGTCTTTAGCATTTTTTTTTCTTTTTTGACGTTGATAATAAACAACTTTCTCTAAGAGGCTGAAAGTATTTGGACTCGGGGGTGAAAAATAAAGGACAGGGAAGGGGAATTAAAAACCAACTTGAAATTCACTGAAGATAGAAGTTCTATCTTTAGTTTCCAGGCTAGAAGAAGTAGAATAACTTAAGAAAAGATTTCCTGACTAAAACCTTAAAAACATGCCCCTGAAGAAAGGTTAAAGGCAATGAGGCTGATTTGTCTTGGAAAATAGAAGGTGCAGGTAGGAAGGAGCATACTGGTTATTCAAGTATCTGAAGGAGTTTTATAAAAGACAAAAGTGGATTTATACTGTGCTGCTGCTCCAACAGCCTGAATTTGGAATAATTAGGAAGTAACAAGTTCAATTTAGGAAAAATCCTTCTAATTATTAGAGTTGATCCAAATTAGTAGGCCAGGGTCCTAAGAAATGAGTAAGGCCTCTTAAGGAAGGAGAGGGGGTAGTCAACTGGGAAGGGCCACACCTGGAGCACAGCTGATTTTATCCATTTTAGGGATTAGTATTCTCAGTAAGATTTCACATAAAAAATTGAGTCCAGGAATAACTGGATAGAATGAACTCCTTGGTCCCCTCCAACTCTGTAAACCATGTGAAAAAGGAATGACTTGTCCTGTGAAATAGTGCACTTATTATCACTAGGAACGTCTAATCAGAGGCTGGCATTTTTTACTAGAAGGGCTTCTGGCAGGAGGTGTGAGGAAAACTGGGATCCCTTAAAGGAGGGAGACTGTTTCACTATGCTGCAGATCCCCTGTGCCTGCTATGACACCTGATAAGTAACAGGCCCTCAATAATGCCAGGGGAAAGAAATACTGGACTGGATGACTGCTACAATTCCTTCAAATAACTTTAATAATCAAAGCCTACAAATCCACAATTTAATAAGCATTCCCCATGTTTCACACTAGAAAAACCAGACAGCTATCATTTTATAGAAGATTGAGTTGTGGCACTGTTTTAGGACAAAAGCCTGGGGCAGATGATTTCCAAGGGTCCCCATTGCAGCTTTAGAATTCTTTGTCTCACACAGGGTCTTCCTTACAGATCTTTTCTCAGGCTATACAGAATAATCCGTAAATGAGACTGCCACTTGAGGAGACATCTGCATGTAGGCACAGCCATAGCATCAAGGTTGTGCTCTTGGCAGGTAATTCTCCATAAATCCTGTGGATTGAACTCAAAGTGTTAATATTATATCTTTAGCATGTTCAGAGAGTAAGAGTGAAAGACAGACAGAAAAGAATAAAAAGCAACATACGGAAGGAGGGGGATGAGAGATTAAAAGAACGATTCTTCAAAAACATTGTTTAATAATAATTATTACTAATTTTTGTTGAGCACTTAATATGCTAGACAGAGTGCTAAACTCTTTAAGTTCATTTAATTCAAAACATTTAATTCATACACCAACTTCTATAGAAAAAGAAACTTAAAAATCAGAGAAGTGAAGAAACTTGACCAGATAGTAAGAGGCAAAGCCAGGCTACAAATTCTGGTCAGCCTTACTTCAAAGCCAGAGTTCTAAACCCATATAGTACCTTAAAAAATTAATTATTGATGTTGTGAGTAATATCTTAATGAAAACAAATCAAATCAATTTTACTCATCTTCTGACAGATTAAATGCCAGGTAATCTGCATAGGTTTCATAACAACGGTCACCTACAAGCCAAATTCATAAAAATGGACCAGGTAAATTCATGGTCAGAAGACTGTGAACTAGTTGGAAAACAATGTTAAGGAAGAAAAGCAAGTTGGGTTAAAATGAATCGAGAAGGCGGGAACAGAATGGTGAGGATTAAATGCATTACAGAAGAGAGAACTTACAGTTTTATACTCTGCTTGGTGCATGGTGATAAAAGATTGTGATGGAAGGTGAGAAACCACAGGCTTCCCCAATCAAAGAATCACAGACAAGGAGAAGGGATAAGTGAGAATTTAGGGAACTGGATCATCAGAATATTCAGGCTGATCCTATAACGAAGGGAATGCCAACTATCCACTAAACCCTTCATGTGATGCCAAAGTACGGGACATGGCAAAACAGTCATTTTCAGCAAGAAACATGGGTAGAGGAGTGGTCTGAAAGAAATTGAGTCACAGATTCTTTCTGACCACATAAAACTGCTAGGGAAACAGAAGACATCTGTGTGCCAGAAGACATGGGAAGAATGCAAGGAAGAAGCAATTACCCAGGAAATTCATGTTTCTTACAGGTGCTTGGAAGAAGGGTATGGTCTGGTTTCTCATGTACTAATTCTAATAAGTACTAGGTGTTCAAAGGTAATTCCAAAGCACTCAGCCCAAGAGTTGTTTATTTCCAATAATTTAAACAAAATTCTCAATAATGTTTAACTCTCCAGAGCAATTCAAATTTCAAAGAGGGTTCTATTTTTCTCAAACCTCAAAATCCAAAAAGGAAACAAAAACAAATTGGTTATTAGATCTCTAAAACATGTTTTCCTGGAAAATGAGTAATTCTTTTTAAAAAGTTAAATGGCACTAAAGTCTTAAGCTTCTCAGAACAAGGATAGTGCCGGAATCTGTTATCCATTCACTTTGGTCAGTTCAGGTACCAGTCTTCGGGAGAACTGATGCTTAGTCTAGCAGAAAAATAAAATAAGACTGATACATGGTCTGCAATGACAGCCTCTGGAAGCAGTAGCATAGCTTTTGTAAGAGTTTGCACCCTTACTTTATGTGTTCTAGATTTACAAACATTTGTGACCCAGAGTTCCTCTTTAATACCATCCTGCCTTTAACAAAAAAGAAAAACCATGCACAAAACATGCTGGTTTTCTTAATGAAAAGAAAATCTGTCATAATGTTCTGATCCTGTCATAAACATGATTAAAACAGTGTGACTACCTTGCTATGTCATGATCCCTACAGGAATAATTAAAAAGTAAATCATTAAGAAATCACAGATGTTTCTGCCCAGAGACATCCTTTGGGTAAGAAGCTGACCAGAGTTAGAATCCTTACTCTGCTTGTGGGCTAAGGCCTTGAAATGACATTTTTTAATATGCCCAAGGAAATCCTGTCATTGTCAGCTGTCAGATGAGGTCAAACCTATTTCACGTAGTGACTATTTTAAAATCTAAACAACGCAGACAAATGGTCTTGAAATAAGATATTTCTATGTATAAATAAAATACACTGAATGTGTTATCCTATAGGTGAATTTGGAGACTGCATAAATGTTAAATATAAAAATATACAAGTACTGGGTTTTTTTGTTGTTGCTCCAAAGAAATTTTGTTATATTGGATATTGTCAGAATGTTGGTACTATAGGGATTGGAAGACTTTTACTCAATAAATTAAATTTTGACACATTATTGTCACCATACAGCTGTATAAACATTTCTAACTTGCAAGTTAAGAGACTTTATTTGCAGTAATAGTCAATACCCCAGCTTTACCCAACTGAAGAAAATACATAATCTTGGAATTAACTGTAATGGAACTTAATCTATAATAGTGCTGGTTATAATAAAACTTGAGTCATAGAAAGTAAGCACTGACACAGTTCCCCTAACACAATGGCACTGAGGAATAAAATACCTCATTTTGAAAACATTTGTTTTCAGTACTTTTGGGGAAAGAAAAATGGAAGGCCTAGGAATGAAGTATTCAGTGAAATGCTTAGAAGGATAATCAGACAACAAGAGATCAGACAAGAAGGGGAGAGTTCTTAATTTAAATACAAATCCTAACACCACTGTTTTCTGCAAATTATTACCAGAATCTTCTGGAATAGAAATAAAGTTCCTTATAACTACATCCTGTGAGACAGTTTCTGTGGCTGAACACAGAGGCCAAGGGGAGGTGGCCTGGCACAATTTAGCAAGTAAAGATGGAGCTGATAAGAAACGCTTCTATTATGAATCAATAAATACACTGAGAGGCTTTCTCTTTGGTTTTAACAGTTTATCAACCTGAGACAGCCTGAGGAGAAAACAAATGTTTGACTCATGTGTCTCCCTTTATTAGAAAATAACACCTATTTCTTGAACTTTCCTTATTTTCAATAGTTTCTCTAGGTGGCTGTGATGCTGTCAAAATTATGATGCAGAATTAGGAGATACTGGCTTAAAGGCTGGTGATGCCAACACTTACCTCTAGCCTAAGCTACACTGTTACACTAGAGGCTGTCTAATTTGTAGTTCACATTTTTTTACATAAAAGTTTGTTGCTTATATTATCATATCATTATTCAAATATATTTTAAGTTGATATCATTATGGAACAAAATTCTGGCTTAGTTTTACTTGATATTAACTTTTTTCAATAATCCAGCTGCAGATGGGCTAAATGTCTATTCAATGACTCTCTCCTGATACCTGAAATAACATGACAGATATGGATTTATCTGAAATTAAATTATACTCAAAGACATAGTTTCTGAAACCAGACTATCAGGATTCAAATCTCACCTCTGCCACTTACTAGCTGTGTGATTCTGTGTATGTTATTTAACCTTACGGTGCCTCAGTTATCTTATCTGCCATGTAACAACAGTAGCCTACCTCATAGGTTTGTTTTGGATATTAAATAAGTTAATGCAACAGTCTCTGGTATGCAGAAAGTGTTCAATGAATGTGAGCTATTATCCAAATCTCTGGAGTCCTTCCACTTAGAGCTTCTCCTTTTTCACTATTTAGTTAGAAGACAGTTTGCTTGAAAGGGATAATAAACAGGTCAGTACCAGTATTTACCCACTGGTTTTCCATAGGTAAAATCATGGAGATGGTCAGAAAGGCCTGCCTAACACTGAACTACATAGATCTAACCTTTCTGCTGATACCACTTGTGATTTCTGCATTCCCCAACACAAAAGTATTACACAGATTTTCTCCCTTGTGGTACAGTATGCCTCAGAAAAGTATGAGAAAAATGCTTTGAGGACTCTGAGCCCCTTAAGATATAGAGACTGATGGGTGAGCTACTTATTTTAATCTCCTATCCCATTTCCACTAAACAAAATACTTTTAGCCAAGCAAGATTCCGTGAGGTTCTTGATGAGTAAGCCGATCAGAGCAGAGTTGTTTGAGTTTAAGTAGAAGTTTTTTGGCAGTAGGTGCACAGTACAATTTCCATCAGAAGCATTATCCAAGTCTAGATCTTCCATTCCCAGTGATAAAATGCTTATGCAGTATTACGATTAATTAAGTCACAATAAAGTCTAATCAATAAGAACTCAAAAATGTCCCACAAGAGATCTCTATGCGTTTGCTGTCACTGCAGTATTTTTCACTGTAAATTAATATTCCTCCAGTTAAATTAATGACTGATCTTACTACATCCTCTAGCATTTAGTGTGAGTGGTAAATAAGATAAACAAAGCTTTAAGAAGTAGGCCTCTGGCAATTTTTAAATATATATTTATTAGTAGTAAACTTCTGGTCAAGATGGCAACATAGGTAAATGTGGTACTCACATCCTCCCACAAGCACATCAAAATTACAACTAAATTACCGAACCACTATCATTCAGAACCACCTGAAATCTAGCTTAACATAAGTCCTAAGACTACGGATATAAAGAAAAAGCAACATGGAGATGGGTAGGGGTGTCAGAAACACAGAACAGGCTGGTCCCACACCCACACATGGTAGATAAAAATTTAGAGGAGTATCTTGCTGCAGAGGTCCCAACTGAGGAGTGAGGGGTTCCAGTCCCACATCAGACCCCCCAGCCCAGTATTCAGGTGCCAGGAAGAGAAGTCTCCATAACATCTGTCTATAAAAACCAGCAGGGATTATGGCTGAAGGAGACAGAGCTTGTGGAGACCCAGGCAGTTCCTCTCAAAGGGCCTGTACATGGACTTACTGAGCCTTATTTCCCTCTGAGTTCTAGCGTTGGGGCAGCAAAACGAAAGGTGCCAGAGACAGAGACATAAGGGGAGAAAATAAATTGTGTGGCATCAGGGAGAGAGGTGGGGGAAGAGTTTTCTCTTAGACAAAAGTGCTGGCAAGGGTCTCCTCCCAGAGTCTAGGGGCTGGTGCCATATCCGAATCTCCATCAACCTGGCTCACACCATTGATTCCTTGAGGTCCTGCACCCCACCCTTGATTCTTTAAGGCCCTACCTCATCTGACTTGCAGCCCCACCCACCATTTCCTGTGGCTTTTCCATATGAACGGCCTGTTTTGGCTCATGTTTCAGACTTTCCTAAAATATCCCAAACTAGCAGAATCTGGTCTCATCATGCCCTCTATCTCCTGCTAAGTGTCCCCAGACCTAGCACCAGTAGCAGCTGCCCTAGTTCACAGCTTGGTCTCACACCTGGGCACCTCCAAGCCCAGCACAAGTAGCAGCCATCTGCAGATCACTCTGTAGCTCATGCCGGTGGCCACAGACAGAATACAGGTGGTGGCTGACACTGGCCTGCACTTCCCATGAGGCTGCATAGCCAGCACACCCAGTGGACAGCTTTAGACCACATCTAAGCACCACACCACCACCTCCACAAGCAACACACTCAAGGGGCAGACTGACCAGGCACCAAGAGCCTGCTCCATGAGGTGGGCCCCTACACAGTTGATGCTCCATGGTGACTGGAGGTCAATGGTCACAGCCAATCCTTGCAGCTGATCAGCTTGGGGATATAAATCTCTCCTACTGAGGTGCCAAGGGCAATCAAGGCTCAACTACAATAGGAGGGCATACATAGCCCACATGAGAGGCACACCTCGAGTGCCCAGCTTGGGTGATTGGCGAGGCTGTGCTACTGGGCCCTATAGAACACCTAAACATTAGGCCACTCTACAAGCCTGGGAGATGTAGAAAATCTACCTCATATATAGAAACAAACACAGGGAGGCTGCCAAAATGAGGAGACAAAGAAATATGTCCCATATGAAAGAAGAGAACAATTCTCCAGGAAAAGAACTAAGCAAAATAGAGACAAGCAATCTACTAGATGCAAGTTCAAAACACTGGTTATAAGGATGCCCAATGAATTTAGGAGAAGATAGGTGAACTTAGAACTTCAACAAAGAGATAGGAAACATAACAACAAACCAGTCAGAAATGAAGAATACATGAATTGAAATGAAGAATACATTACAGGAAATCAATAGTGGAACAGATAAAGCTGAGGATCAAATCAGAGATTTGGAAAATAAGGAAGCAAAAAAATACCCAATTAGAACAGCAAAAAGAAAAAAGAATCCAAAAATATGAGGACAGTGTAAGGACCTCTGGGACAATAGTAAGTGTACTAACATTTGCATCATGGGGGTGCCAGAAAGAGAAGAGAAAGTTAAAAAAACTGAAAGCCTATTTGAAAGAACAAATGACAGAAAACTTCCCTAACTTGGTGAAGGAAATAGACATACAAGTCCAGGAAGCATACAGAGTCCCAAACAAGATGAACCCAAAGAAAACCACACCAAGACACATCATAATTAAAATGCGAAAGCTTAGCCCTGGCCAGGTTGCTCAGTTGGTTGGAGTCCATCGTCCCATATGCCAAAAAGGCTGCAGGTTCAATCACTGATTGGGGCACATTCTCTCTCACATCGATGTTTCTATCTCCCTTCCTCCTTACTTAAAAAATTTTTTTAAAAAAATCAATAAACATATCCTTGTGTAAGGATTAAAAAAAGGCAAAAGGTTAAAGACAGAGAATTTTAAAAGCAGCAAGAAAAAAGCAGTTAACTATAAGAGAGCTCCTGTAAGACTGTCAGCTGATTTCTCAAAAGAAACTTTGCAAGCCAGAAGGAAGTGGCAAGAAAAACTCAAAGTCATGAAAAGGAAGGACCTACATCCAACATTATTCTGCTCAACAAAGCTATCATCATGTCTTGTATGCAGTCATTCTTCAGTCTGATGATCATAGAAACATAATCTTCATGAGTTTTTTGGTTAAATAACTAATTACCTCATTAAAATGAGTCACCTTACATTTTCTGGTGCAAAGTTTAAAGTGCAGATACTTTAAAATTTGCACATTTGAATTCATTTGCTGACTGGAATGGTTGAATCTCTCCACCTCTAGTCTGAATATACCCTTCTGGTTGTAATTAAATTTTAAAAATCTGATGATTTCTGGAGACTTTTAGAGGCTTGATGATGGTGGTGTTGGTGAAAATAAGAAAGAATTACAGTAAAATCCTGTCTGGTGACCCAGAGGTCACCATGACTTGTGGCACAAGTCACTGTGGGAAACAGTTTTTGTGATGAAAAGATAGCCTTTTAATACTTCTGTTACTATCAGAAATATGTAATAAAAATTAAGACTGTCTGACTGGAACATGAAACAACTCATGTCTTTATTAGTAACATCATAAAACAGTTACATTAATGTACTATTAGGAAACAGTACACTGATTTTTATCAGACTTTTAATGTTTTGACTTGTGGCTGTTACCGATTTTTCTTTTTTCTTTTTCTTTTTGTATGTGTATTGATTTTAGAGAGAGAGGAAAGGGGGAGAGAGAGAGAAAGAGAGCCACTGACTGGTTGCCTCCCATACACACCCTAATTGGGGATTGAACCCACAACCTAGGCATGTACCCTGACCGGGAATGAAAGCCACAGCCTTTTGGTATACGGGACGACAATCCAATCAGCTATGCCACACCGTCCAGGGCTGTTACCAACTTTTCATATGTGGAAATGTAACTTACTCTTCTGTTAGAAAGAACATTTCAAATTAAATAAATTTTAATTAAAAAAAAAAAAAGAATCACAAGATAACAAGCTTCCCAGAAAAGAAAAAGCTAAAAGAAAAAAGAGTTCATCACTACCAAACCAATATTATATAAAATGTCAAATGGTATTCTTTAAGAAGGAAAGAAAAAGACCGAAATATGAAAATATGAACAATAAAGTGGCAATAAATACATATCTATCAACAATTGAATCTAAAAAATGAACAAGCAAAACAGAAACAGACTCATAGATACAGAGAACATTTTGATGGTTGCCAGATGGGAGGGGTGGTTGGGGGATGGGTAAAAAAGGTAAAGGGATTAAGAAGTACAAATTGGTAGTAACAGAATAGTCAGGATGATGTAAAGTACAGCACAGGGAATATAGTCAATAGTATTCTAATAACTATATATGATGTCAGATGGGTGCAAGATTTACCAGGATGACCACTTCGTAAGTTATGTGGTATCTAATCACTGGGGTGTCCACCTGAAACTAATATGATAATGTATGTCAACTGTAATTGAAAAATTAAAAAGATTAAAATATATTAGTAATGAATGAGTCTGGTGCTCAAAAAATTTAAGTTGTTGGCTTCCCTCAATGGGAGGGGGAGTCAGAGAAAGCATCTGCTAACACATGTGGCCAGGCCAAGTCTCATCTTCTACAATAGCTCGAAAAAACCGCGAGCTTCAACTCTTAGTCCTTCTATAATTTAGGTTCAGGGTTTTATCTAACTGCTCTCTGGGATGCTCTGAGAAATTTTATCCAAAAAAACTGGGCTAGATCAAACTTATTTTACTTGAGATATAGTTGATTTCTGTATCTTAAACAAAGTAAGTTTAGAGTAAATCAAAAAGAAAGTCTATGGTAGATCTAGTTTTTAAAACTACAAGTTACCTGGTCATTTGCATAACTACCCACATAATAAATGTATATAAAACAAATTAATAATTCAGATCATCAGTGAGTTACCTAATAATAGAACAACACAAAAGTCTACAGGTGACTGATGACAATTCAGTTTGTCATGAAAAATTATTTACTGAGCATTTAAACCATGCCAGGTACTGTTAGGTATTACAGAAGATGATGATCTGCGAGACACGGTTCTGATATAAAAGGATATCCTGATATTCTAGGTAGTCTAAGAGAGAAAGGAGGATGACATATAATTATAAATTATAAAACTAGGTGGTATAAAGTCAATTCAATCTTGAATAAATCCTCTTGAAATTTAAACTACTGTCATTCCAACTTTAAAGTATGTCTTTCGTTTATTCCAGGATGCCCACAAAGGGAAGTTTGTTATAAAACAAATAAGAACCAGGCATAGAAATATCCACTAAGTGAGAGGATACTTCATTCCACACATTACTGACAATAAAGAGACGCTCAGAATTCTTGAACTAACTACATCCATTTGTATCACATGGCCTTCTACACAGCTGTAGATGCTGGAATTCAACTTGGTTAGAAGACGTTAGAATGTAAGGCCTTCCCCACTTTGCTTTCCAAATGCTAATTTAGAAAACTCTGCCAGCTCTGCTGGAGTTTCTAGATCCTTTTGGCAGAAAAGTGGATAACTCAGCTCACGTCTATGACCACAGCCTGAGAAAGGAAAGGACCTTGTTTTCAGGACTTTCTTCAACCACAGTACCTTCTGTAGTACAGTGATAGTGGGCTTAACAAGCTGGAAAGGAGTTGGCCCCAGCCTCCACGGAAAGAACCAACTCCAGGTCTAGTGAGGTGCAACTGTGCCCAGAAACTAGAGGTGTACGCAGAAAAGGGACTCCAAGGACGGACTTGAGGTTTCCTTCACATAAACCTGAAGCTTTATGTACTTGAAAGATGTCTAAGTTAAGAGAAGACTAAACCAACTTATGAATTCATTTTCTCCTATGCCTTATCCTTCTGACAACATTTCTTGATGGGCTTTTGGGACTCAGGCCTATAATATTAGGCAAGGCCCAGAACACGTATGTCCCTGAGGGCAGGAGAGATCTTACTGGAAGCACAGCAATCATGTGCTCATTTCCTAGACTGGGTTGTTTCTCATTTTCTGTACTTAATGTTACATATATTTTTATTCCTACTTCAGAAATTACTTGTCTGGAATTTAAAAATGACCACATTTAGTTTAATTATGTTGGTGCTCTCAGTTTCTAAACTTTCATGTTAACTTATATCATATTACAAATATTAGTTTTTTCTAAGTCGTTAAGTGCTATACAGTTTATTTCTAAGCACTAACAGAGAATGTGGCTGAGAGCATGATTAGCTATTTTACCAGCATCTGCTACCTGAAGCCAGCAGGTCTAATAAGGCTTGAGTAAAAGTCTTCTGCCATGATGCAAAGGGGCTGGGGGTGGAGGGTAGAGGGGACCCAAGTTGCTCACAGGAAATACTGTGGGCATTGGAAAGGCAGAGGAAGTGGCCTGTTTATCTTGTCCTTTCTTTCTACTACAGTGTGGTGTAGTAGAACAAACAGTGAAGTAAGTACTGGCTTAGTCATTTTATTACCTGTGTGGTTTTAGGCAAGTAAACGAATTTCTTTAAACTTCAGCTTCTTAACCCTGCGGAGGTTGCAGATGACTTGAGAGATAAAAACAATTTTTTTAAGTATTGTTACATATATCAGGTGCATAGGTTCAAGGTCATGATTAGCTTGAACATTATGGCCTAACATCAATCAGGTACAAATGCCCATGCACACAATATATGTATGTAACAATACTCAGGAGTTTGTTTGTATTTCTCAGATTGGCTGTGACTTCTGCTGAGTTTTAACTCAGCCAAATGATAAAATAATAGGTGTCAATACCAATTCCATAATATAGTTACATAGCTCAAATTAGATCAAGTACAAGAAACACCATGTCAACTCGAAAGCCATAAAGATATGTTATTAATATTATTCGAATACAAGTGTACACTCTGGAGGAGTTTTGGTAGTAAGCATTTTAAAAACCTATGCAGCATACATTCATTTAACAAATATTTGGTCCTAAGCCTTGGGTATATGGCATTAAACAGAACTGGAGACAGTGGGGATGGGGTGTGGGGCCATAATAAACAAATAATGTCAGGTAGTGGAAAGTGCTATAAAAAAACAATAAAGCCAAGTTATGGAGAAAGGGAGATGGGGGTAGTCAGGATAGGTCTCTCTTGAGGGACACCTGACTAGAAACCTCAGGGAAGGCAAGGAAGCAAAAGCCATGTGGACATCTGAGGGAACAGGAATGTGTGTGCTGGGCAAGCCTGAGAATCAGCAAGGATGCTTATGTGGGTGGAGCTCACAACCTAAGGTGAAGAGTGGTAGGAAATGAGATTAAGGGGGGCAGTCGTGGTTGTGCCTTGTAGGCCATAATGACAGTAACTTTTGGAATTTTATTCTAAGTATAAATGAAAGCCACTGGAGAACTTAAAGCTGGATTCCATTTGGTCTCTACTTATTATTTGCTGAGTCCTGCCACCTGCCAGACACTGCACTAGGCTATAGACAACTGTGAAAAACACACTTTCATCTTTTCTTTCTCTAAGCTCAATCTAGTGTGAAAGATACATAGTCAAAGAAATAATTAGAATTAAAAGTTTTGGTAAGTCCCATGATAAAAGGCCAGACACACGAAGAATGGTAGAAATTACCTAAATTCTTATTCTTATCACATCTAATTTCTTATTCTAGAACACTGGAGTGGGTGAGGCGGGGTGGGGTGGGGGGAGGGAGAGGTGGTCTAGGCAGAGAGAATTATTCCAGAAAACATCCCTTGTTCAGGGAACCAGAAGGAAAATTAGGGTGACTAGATGTAGAGTGGGAGTTGGGGTTGAAGAGAAAGGAGTCACATCATAAAGGTATTTCTCTGCCATTGTTTTGTTAAATAGCAGTGATGAGATCAATTTAGTAATTACAATAAGCATTTTTAATATAATAGAATAAAATATATACTGTACATAGTAAAGGGAAGTTTTGCTTTTTAAAAAAGTTCTGTTCAATTGTGTAGGTGGGGGCTGTCCTCAGTCACAGTACAACATATATTTTTTATTATGGTCATGATGAAAAATGTTTGAAAGTTAGCTCTCTAGCTAGTCTAAAGAGCGAACTTTAGCCTACAAGCAATGGTAAACCACTGAAAAGTTTAAGCTGGAAAATGATATGATCAGATCTTTGTGTGTGTGTCATTTATATATATATGTGCTTTAGAAAGATTACTTATGCAGCAGTGTGGAGAGTAAATTAGAGAGACAAGACTGGGGCTACGAATCCATTTAGTTAGCTATAATTTAGTCTAGGTAAGAATCACTACAGAAGAAGCTGTAGGAGTGGAGGGTTGAATCTATAGGATTTGGTAATAGATTGGCTATGGTGATGGTGAGAGAGGAGGAGAAATCAAGGCTGGATTCTGCCTTGGTCAGAAGGTGATGTCAATCATTAAAATAGGGAACACAAAATGGAACAAATTTGGGTGGGTGGGGGAAATGAAATTCACTTTTGGATATGTTTCCACTGATGTGACTTCAAGGCACGAAAGTGAAGCTGATCAGTGGCAGACGGGTGGATATACAGCCCTTCATCCTGGAGGAGAAGACTGGGCCAGAGAGTTAACTGAGTGTGAATTGGGGACTGAACATCACAGAGATCTTTGAAGTCAAGGTAGTAAGATAAGGGTGAACAGAGAAAGAGGAATCTGGCAGAGAAGACTGAGGCACCCAGAGAGACAGGGGGAAAACTGGAGAATGTGGTGTCTGAGTAGCAATTTAAAAAATGTTTCAAAAGTAAAGAGTGACTCAACAATAAGAAAACAGACAATCTGATTAAAACATGGGCAAAACACCTGGATGGACATATCATCAAAGAAGATATATTGATAGTAAATGTGCATATAAAAATGCTCATCATCATTATGGAATTGCAAATAAAATAAGACACCACTACACGTTTATTACAATGGCAAAAGTCCAAAGCACTGATAACATCAAATGCTGGTAAGGACGTGGAACAGGAACTCTCTCTCAGTGCTGGTGGAAATGTGGCTTTCTCAGTGAAGGGGTTACCTGACCATACTTTTACAAATAACCTCCCACTCACCATCCCTAAGTTTCCTTCCCTACTTATATTTGTCACGGTACTTATCATTATCTGACATACTATTTATTAAGGCATTAACTCTAAGAAGACTTAAAGTCAGTTATTCTACAATGCAATTTCCATGTGCCTATACTTTGTTGTCAATCCAAGTGGACAAACACTCCATATGTTGTTCCTTAAAATGAAAGCATGATTAAGCAAAATTAAAAACTGTTTACTGCACGGCCTCTAAATGTTCTTTTCTTAATGTGCATATTAACGGTGACAAAACACTATAGAGTCTGGATATGTGGCATTTCTTGCCAGTCTTACATTTTTCTGAGAGCTACTTATCCTACTAAGCACTCATTTAAAAACCACTTAAAAAAAATTTGTGTCTAGGGTATAAAAAGTAAGAAATATATTTGGTTGGCCAACATGTCTGTTTAGTTTTTTCTGTAAAATAAGACACATTTTTCGCTTTTACCAATAACTGTATTGATTTGGATATTTTGCATATGTCGGCTATCTCCCATGTGGCAGAATGTTGATTGTTTTTAATGTCTTGATTTGATTGCTGTGAACTTCAACTGGTCTACCTGACCACGAAGCATTATCCAGTGAGAAGAAACTTCACAAACCACTTCTGACATGTTCAATCAGTCACAGTACCTTCTCCATATACTGAACAAATCCTTTTTTACATTTCAGTTGTATTTTTACCTTTCTTAAAGTAATAAAGCATAATATGCCAAAAAATGCTACGTTTCCTTCCACCTTCAATATTAAACTGGCTACACAAAAACTCATCAGTCTTGGTAAGCTTAAAATTTCTTTAAAAATTTAATCTTTATTGTATTTTTTTCCATTACATTTAGTCCCCTTATACCCTACTCTCCCCAGCAATCACCACACTGTTGTCCATGAATCCTTTTACCCTTTTGCTCAATCCCTCCACCCCATCCTCTCTCCCACCCCCCCGCTGTCATCCTGCTCTCCATCTATGAGTCTGTCTCCATTTTCCTTGTTAGTTCAGTTTGTTTATTAGGTTCCACATATGAGTGATATCATATGGTATTTGTCTTTCTCTGACTGGCTGTTTTCACTTGGTATAATGTTCTCCAAAGGGTAAAATTCTCTTCTTTTTTATGGCTGGGTAGTATTCCATCATGTAAATATCCCACAGTTGTTTTATCTACTCATCCTACTAATGGACATTTGGACTGCTTCCATATCTTGGCAATTGTAAATAACGCTGCAATGAACATAGGGGTTCTTTTGGATATGTTCCCAGAAGTGGGATAGTAGATCTGTTTTTAATATTTGAAAGTATCTCTGTATTGCCTTCCACAGCAGTTGCACCAGTCTGCATTCTCACTGACAATGCAAAAGCGTTCCCCTTTCTCTACATCCTCACCAGCATTTGTTGTTTGTTGATTTATTGATGATAGTCATTCTGACATGTGTGAGACAATATCTCATTGTAGTTTTATTTTATTTTATATTTTGATTATGCTATTACTGTTGTCCTGATTTTTCCCCCTTTGCACCTCTCCACCCAGCATGCACCACTCCCTCAGGCAATGTCCCCAACACTGCTCATGTCTATGGGTCAGGTGTGTAAGTTCTTTGGTAATTACATTTCCTATACTGAATGTTACAACCCCATGGCTATTCTGTAACTACCTATTTGTACTTTTCAATCCCCTAACCTCTTCACCCATTCCCCTACATCCCCTCCCATCTGGCAACCATCAAAGTGCTCTCTGTATCCATGAGTTTGTCTCTATCTTCTTGTTTGCTTAGTTTGTTTTTAGATTCAATTGTTGATAGATTTTTATTTATTGCCATTTTATTGTTCCTAGTTTTCATCTTCCTCTCTTTCTTAAATAAGTCCCTTTAACATTTCATATAATAATGATTTGGTGATGGTGAACTCTTTTAGTTTTTTCCTTGTCTGGGAAGCTCTTTATCTGCCCTTCAATTCTAAATAATAGCTTTGCTGGGTAGAGCCATCTTGGCTATAGGTCCCTGCTTTTCATGACTTTGAGTATTTCTTGCCAGTCCCTTCTACCCTACAAAGCTTCTTTTGAGGAATCAGTGAACAGTCTTATGAGAACTCCTCTGCAGGTAACTAACTGATTTTCTCTTGCTGCTCTTAAGATTCTCTCTTGGTCTTAAACCTTTGGCATTTTAATCATGACATGTCTTGGAGTGGTCCTCTTTGCTTCAATCTTGTTTGGGACTCTGTGCTTCCTGGACTTGCATGTCTATTTCCTTCACCAAATTAAAGAAGTTTTCTTTCATTCATTTTTCAAAGAGATTTCCAATTTCTTGCTCTTTCTCTTCTTTTGGCTCCCCAATGATGCATATGTTGTAACACCTGAAGTTGTTCCAGAGGCTGTTTATACTATCCTCATTTTTTTGGATTCTTTTTCCTTCCTGTTGTTCTGATTGGTTGTTATTTGCTTCCTTACGTTCCAAATCATCGATTTGATTCATGGCCTCATCCACTCTATTGCTGTTTCCCAGTAAGTTGTTCTTTATTTCAATTAGTATATCCTTCTTTTCTAACTGTATCTTTTTTTATGCTGTTGAGGTCCTCACTAAGTTACTTGAGAATCCTTATAACTAGACTTTTGAACTCTGCATCTGATAGATTGCTTATCTCCATATCATTTAGCTCCTTTCCTGGAGTTTTCATCTTTTCTTTCATTTGGGCCATGTTTCTTCATCTCCTCACTTTAGCAGCTTCCTTGTGTTTGTTTCTATGTATTCGGTAGAGCTGCTTTGACATCATGTCTTGGTAGGGTGGCCTAATGTAGTAGTAGGTGCCTTGTAAGATCCAGTGGCACATCCTTCCCTATCACACAAGCTGGGTACTCAAGGTGTGCCCTTCATGTGGGCTGAGTATACCTTCCTCTTGTTGTTGAGCCTTGGTTGCTGTTGGGAGGTCAATGGGAGGGATGTATCCAGGTCAGTCAGATGCAAGTGATCATCTGCCACCAACCTCCACCCTCCACGGTGGATCAGCTGTGCAGGGGCAGGGTGGTGGTCCTCCGACATGGCCTGTAGTTGTTCACTGGGTGTGCTGACCCTGGGGTTTCCTGGGTGTGCAGGTCAAGGTCAGCCCCCACCTGTGTTTTGCCCAGGTCACCCTCCCTGAGCTCTAAAGCAGTCTGAGATGGCTGCTACTTGTGCTCAATTTGGAGATTCCTAGGTGAAGCCAAGCTGTGAAACTAGGCTGGCTGCTCCTAGTGGTGGGTCTGGGGCTCACTAAGGCCAGCTGTTGCTTGTTTGATAGGAAATAGGAAGTTGTGAAGCATGAGCCAAGACCAGCCACTCATATGGAAAAGCATCTTGGGTGGGCCTATATGTTGGGTGGGGCAGAGTCTCTGGGGATCTCCAAGACCTGTCAAACAGTGTTAGCCAAACTGATGGAGTCTCAGATAAGGCACCACCTTGTAGGCTCTGTGGGCAGAGAGTTTAGAAAAGGGACAATGGCCTCTGCTGGCCTTGATCTCCGACAGTTCAGTTTCTCCATGTAAACCACTGGTGCCTTTCAAGTTGCTACCCTGTGCTGGAGGTCTGAGGAGGTAAGTCCGTATATGGGTTCTTTAAGAGTAACTGCTTGGGGCTCCAGAAGTTTCTTCCACCAACTTAATTCCCACTGGTGTTTGCAGCCAGAACTTGTGGGGACTTACCTTCCTGGCTCTGGAACCCAGGGCTGGGGGGCCTGGTGTAGGGATGGGACTCCTCACTGCCGATATATCCTTCCCAAATTTTTGTCCACCTCATGTGGGTGAGGGACCAGCTTGTTATGCATCTCTGCCCCTCCTACCAGTCTGGAGGTATGTCGTTTCTTTAATTCCGTACTTGTCAGACATCCATTCAACTCTATTTCTGAGGGTTCTGAGTGATGGTTGTTCTATATTTTAGTTGTAACTTTGCTGTGGTTGTGTGAAGAGGCCAGCCATGTCTGCCTATGCCGCTGTCTTAACCAGAAGTCTCTCACTGTGGTTTTAATTTGCATTTCTCTGATTATTAGCGATACCGAGCATCTTTTCATATGTCTATTGGCCAACTGTATGCCCTCTTTGGAGAAGGGTCTATTTAGGTCCTTTGCTCATTTTTTTATTTGGGTTGTTTTTTTGTCATTGCTTTGTAACTTCTTATAAATTTTGGATATTAACCCTTTATCAGATTTGTCAGTGAATATATTCTCCCATTCCATGGGCTGTCTTTTTATTTTGTTGATGATTCCTCTGCTGCTGCAAAATCTTTTTCGTTTGATGTAGTACCATTTGTTTATTTTTTCTTTTGTTTCCCTCGCCTGGGGAGATATTCTGATAAAATATTGCTACAAGCAATGTCCAAGATTTTGCTATGTTTTCTTCTACAATTTTTATGGATTCAGGTCTAACATTTGAGTCTTTGTTCCATTTTGAATTTATTCTTGTGTGTGGTGTTAAGAAAGTGGTGTAGTTTCACTTTTCTGCATGTATCTGTCCAATTTTTCTCAACACCATTTACTGAATAAACTATCTTTAGCCAATTGTATGTGATTGCTTCCTCTAACTTTAATTGACTATGAAGGTGTGGGTTTATTTCTGGGCTCTCTATTCTGGTCCATTGATCTGTGTGTCTGTTTTTATGACAGTACAGGCTGTTTTGATTACCATGGCCTTGTAGTACAGTTTGATATTAGGTAGCATCATTCCTCCAACAACTTTTCTCAGGATCGTTGTTGCTATTCAGGGCCTTTTGTGGCTCCACATACATTTTTGAAATATTTGTTCTAGTTCTATGAAATATGTCATTGGAATCTTGACAGGAATTGTGCTGAATCTATAGATTGCTGGGTAATGGGTAATGGGTAGTATGGACATTTTAATGAAGCTAATTTTTCCTATCCATGAGCATGGCATGTGTTTCCACTTATTTGTATTTTCTGCTATTTCTTTCTTCAGTGTCTTATAATTTTCTGTGTACAGGTCTTTTACATCTTTGGTTAGGTTTATTCCTAAGTGTTTTATTCTTTTCATAGCAATTGTGAATGGAGTTGCTTTCTTAATTTCCCTTTCTGTTCTTTATTGGCATATGAAAATGCAATTGATTTCTGGGTATTAATTTTGTATTCTGCTACTTTGCTGAATTCATTTATCAGTTCTAGTTGTTTCTTGGTGGAATCTTTGGGGTTTGCTATGTACAGTACTATGTCATCTGCAAATAATGACAGTTTTACTTCTTCCTTTCCATTTTGGATGCCTTTTATTTCTTCTTGTCTGATTGCTGTAGTTATATTGAGCAATATTTCATCTTCAGTATTAAAACAGTTAAAGAAAAATTCATACTTTTTGATTATTTTTAAAAGCATGCTGATATGACAGCTGTCACAATGCAATCTTACAAAACTGTTTCAAATGAAGTTCAAGATAACTAAGCACTACTAGGGCCATCTTACGGAAAAAACCAAACGAACGTTTTGGCCAACCCAAAAGTAGCACCAACACTAAGGTGCAAATACTGCTTTATTCTTGGTATTTACTGACCCATTTCAGTGGGTATCAGGAAATGGAAATATTATCCTGAAAAAAGGTGAAAGAGGCAGTGGAGGATGGGATGAAACAGGAATACATATTGCCTCACTACTACGTGATGTGCCTAATGACTCTTTACACATATTATTTAATTTAGTCCTCATAACAACAATCCTCCCAAAAGTATCAACCATTTATAGATGAAGAAACTAAAGCTCAGACAGACTTACTAATCTGCCACACAACATTAGCTGCTATGTGCACAGCACAAAGGCAAACTCAAAAAAACGCTGTAGGGCCATCTGATGCCAAAGCCTGCACACTGTTCCTACAGAACCCTGCCTCCGGAGGTACCCACTCAGCAAACCGGAGCTAAGAAAGGCTGTCAGCCCGGGCTGGGTTGCTCTGTTGATTGGAGCACTGTCCCATACACTAGAAGGTTGAAGGTTTGATCCCTGGTTGGGGTGCATATGGGGGGCGACCAATTAATGTTTCTCTCTTACACTGATATTTCTCCTTCTCTTTCTGTCTCCCTAAAAATCAATAAACATATCCTCAGGTAAGGATTTAAAAAAAAAAGAAAGGTTGTTAAATGGGCCATTTATACTCAATCACTTAATTCCTAGGATAACTTAACATGTCTAACTTTCCATGAACTCAGTCATAACTGTGTTCTAGCAACACCCTTACCTGTGGACATAAAAAATGGGATGCGGAACTTTCCACTCAACACCCGGGCCCGCAGATTCTGCAGTGTGCTCCCATCAAATGGCAGGGCACCACACACAAGCACATAGAGGACAACTCCAAGGCTCTGCATCCCAAACAGAGAGTACAAACAATTAATCACACCAGAGGAAACAAAAGAGGCCATTATAGTATGTGTCTGAAGATGATGTTAGTCATACACAAGATAATGGAACAAACTTCTTTTTTTAAATGAGAAATAATATGGGGCATTGTCAAGGCCAATCATCTTTAGAATAATTAACATTCTTCTTTGCTTCCACATACTAATTTTTGGTAATGTATCCAGAATTTCTCTCAGTATTCATCCTCTATGAAGAAGGCAAGTGGCAACAACAGAAAAAAATCTCTGTTCTTGACAAGGGCACCATCTGAGCTTGCCCTTGGTGTTTTCTTTTTGCACATGCAAAGGGGTAGTTTGAAATCTGTATCTTAATCCGTAAGACAACTGCTGGGGGAAAGACTGCACAAAGAACTGTGAATTCAAAGAATTGGTGTGAGAGATCTCAATTCACAAGCAGCATATTGGATTGTTCAGGATGAGATGACTACTGCTATGGGGCCTGATAGAAGGCAGTTGCATACCCAGATGTCCACTTTGGGTCCATCATACTCCTTTCCTTCAAAGAGCTCGGGGGCAGCATAGGGAGGACTGCCACACCACGTCTTTAGCAGCTGCCCAGGCGTGAAATGGTTGCTGAAGCCAAAATCTAGAAAGGCAAATGGACATAACTCATGTTATCTTAACCTAGCAAATACTGGTTTGTAGTCACAAGAATAAAGGTTCTGGGTCATGAAGTCTGAATATCCAATGTGAAAAGACGACATGGGGAAGTTATACAACCAGTCCCTTAAACTTTAAATAATAGTGAAACACAGATACAGATGAGCGAGCTGGGGTGCAAAAGACATCTGGTTAACTGAAAATAAATATAATTGGTTTATGTTGGCAAAATAAGCACTGTTCCCTTCAAAAACCTAGGCTTAATGAAGCAAGTGGTAGTTGTTCCTTTAAGAACAAAAGTAAAATTGGATGATTGATGTTAAGACCACATCAGAATCATACACACATATGCTGACTAAACTGGACCCGAAATTTTCATATTACTTTTACTTCTTATGGTAAATATATTTACGACAATGACTTTTAAAAAATCAGACAAAGTAACATTATTATTATTAAGGCTGCTTATTCAAAATAAAGAGAGTTGCTGGTTTATCAGTACTTTTATGTGTATAAATATTTGTATGAACAACTCATATATACGACAGGCTGGAACTCCCTCCGGCCGTGGATCTACCACATTTCCTGTGGTTACAGCATCTGAAAATGCTCAGCACCTCCCTACCCTCTGAAATTCTTTTCTCCCCTTCCTAGTTTTACTCTCGCTGACACCTGTCTCCTTTGCTATTTGCTTTTCTTCCTTCTACCACCTACGAAGGTGTTTTCTAGAAAGGCATGTGCTAATTTTCACAGTCTCCTTGCTTCTGGTCCACCTATCATTTGCTGGGTAATAATTCTACAAATTTATATCTCTGACTCTAGTCCCAACTGTTAAGTTCTTGACATGAACTTCTAATAATGTGCCTGGAAAGGAACACCTCAAACTCACCATTTTCCAAAATCAAATCTGCTCTTCCGGTGACAGTCCCATGATCATTAATGGCATCACTGTCCCAGTTACTAGAAGCACTGGAGTCACCTTTCCTTTCTTCCTCGTTTCCCATTTCCAACTGGTAAAACTTTACTGCTTCTACCCTATAAATGTGCCTTGCAGCTATCTCCTCCTTTCTCTTCATATTCCTACCATCTCAGTTCACACTCTTATCGTCTCTGACACAGACTGGTGCTACTGCTTATTACCTGTACCTATTATTTCTCTTTAAGCCATCCATTCACTGCATAGCGAACGTTACAGAAACCGCGTCATGTTACTACCTTGCTCAAAAACATTTGGTGGCTCCCTTCTGCTTACAGAACAGTCTAAACCTCTTAGCATTGTCATTTACAGTTGCTCATAACTCCACTCCACCCGACCTTTCCAACTTATCCCTGGCCATTCTAGCATTAATAGACTACTCACATCCTGTGTTTATGTGCCTGACTTATGCTATTTCCTCTCTGGGCCATGCCCTCTCCTTTCTTTTCCACATAAGAAATATCACTGTTTCAAGAACCAGTCAAATATTACTTCCTGTATGAAACCTAAACTGATTTCCACCAGAAAATACCATGTCAATGGTTTCCTCCTCTGTGCTTCCACAGTCCTTTGTTTATACTTCTACATCCCAATCACAACTCTGCCTTATATTATCTTAGTTACATTAGGTGTTTATTCCCTCTACTAGTTAGTAAATGGGAGGGATATAACTTTATTTATCCTAACCTCCACACAATATTCCCATACATAGCAGGGACTTAAGAAAGGGTCACTGAATTAGAACTGTAACAAAATCACTGGGCCAATCCTCTCATCACCTCCTGGCTACTGGAGCCTTCTCATACTGACAATGGCAGCTGGCCAGCTACTAGAGCCTCTACCTCCTAACCATCACTCCTTAGGTTCTAAAATTAATGATCCTGAGGGGCTTAGAGGTCAGGACCATCATTAGAATCTCATAATAGCTATTTTGAGAAATCAAATGCTGTCATTCCTCAAGGGAAAATATATGCCTCTTCTGTCAAGAAGAGGCCAAGCAATGAATTAAAGCCAGCTGACTTTAAATTTTCCCAATAAGCAACTTAAAATATATAGGAAATTTCTCATTTCGAATACAATTAATATCCTTTCTGCCATTTTATGCTGCTGGGGAAGGGGAGATACAAAGTTAATGGCATGAGCTATTTACTCTATCTACCAAACACGAAATCTTTACAAAGAAAACATTATCAAAGGGAACTACCCTCAGCTATGGCTACAGGCTTAGACTGCCATTAGGTGTTTATGAGAAATGAGTATGCAAGGATGAATGATATGATTAAGGCCTGACAATTAGAGAAAGCCACATCTGGGGAAGCACCTGCTTCCAAAGTATGTCATAGCCCAACACCTGGCTTCCACATCTAGACCCAACAGAATGACCAACAGCAAAATTTCAGTAAGATTCAATGACAAAACCCCTACTCCCCCTTTGCTCTTATTTCCTATTACATATCAAGCAAAAATCTTCTAATCTTGCAAACCTGTCCAGGGCTCTCTTATAATCATTCCAAGTATTGTTCTTACTCCTGACTCTAAAGGTGTTGCACATATAAGCAAAATTTGTTTCTCCCTGCCTACTATGACACTTTTTTTGCATTAAGGCCAGCTTCCTCCAATGAACAATCCTGGGATATCCCAATTCATTCTTTAATATACCAAACCTAACAGGATCTGACCCACCCTCCCACTTCAATATACACATTACTACGAATTGACCGTTTTATTAAAAGCATACTGCTCTTTTATCTTTACTACTACTGCCTCTTCACCAGTATTTCACATTTATTTTCAGTATTTCTGTGCAGCTTGTTAAAATTCTGGCTAAATCACTGTCAATTCAGCTATAACATAACTTATTTCCTCAAATTATGGATGTAGGAGAAACCTCAAATTATTAACATATACTAAATCTGGAACTCATTTTGCAAATTCAGCTCCTTCCAATCAACACTTTAGGGACTGAATAACTGGGGTGGGAAGAATATCTCCTTTTTATCCTCTCAACTGCTTACACTTGGGATCATTTTGCTACACGTTTTAAGACTGGAAGGAAAAATAAAAGCAATTAAGAGTCAGACCAGTATATCTTGGGTTTTGTTGGTAGTTTAGGGGAGTACTAGGTGAATGTTGTGAGGATACATGGTAGGAAGTGAGGTGGAATGGAGCAAGTGGGAAATAGACATGAAACAGAATTATTAAGACTTTTGTTGGTTTTTAGTTACCTACACTTAAAGGCAACTGCAAGATGACCCAACTTGGAAGAGAAAATGATCACAAAAATACTTCAAGCAATGAGTAAAATGAATGAGGAAGAATTCTTGCTGGCTTTGATCAGAAATGCCAAAGCAACAAGGAAACAAGAGTTTTCAGAACTGAAGTTTGCTAAGTTGCCTTGAACCTAGAAAACCATAATTCTATTAGTCTTATTTTGGCACTGGAGCTGTTCTTATTCATAATGTCTTTCATTACTGACTAAAGCTTTTTATTCCTAATGTCTCTTTTCTTTTATAATCTCTTAATAGGTTCCTCCGTTTCCTTCACTCATTTTATAACACGTATATATATGGAAGCATTCCAATGGATATGGCAATATGTTGATTCCTATGAAAGAACCAAAGGCAGAAAATATATGTTCCTATGGAGGGACTCAAAAAGGAAATAGCACTTAGTTGAATAGCTAGGATCTGAGGAGACACAGGGGTAAAGTGAAAAGCGTATTCTGAACAATGGCAGGGGGACAGCACCGCAAAGGCGTACCGCTTGGAACTAGAGTGCTAACTTCAAGCAATAATAAAGAGATGGCCCTGGGTATGATGTGGGGTTTGCAGGGGTATGTATGTGGCAAGAGGTAAGGTTACATAGTAGCATCAACCAGACAAACTATAGCTTTAAATTATGGAACAAGAGCCTTAGACTTCATTCTGTGAACCAGTGTTTTTCTTTCTCTCCTTCTCTTCTTTTTTTCAAAAAATTCAACAATTTTATTAGACTTTAGCCCTGACTGGTGTGGCTCAGTGTGTTGTGTGTTGTCTGGCAAACAGAAAGGTTTCTAGTTCGGTTCCCAGTGAGGACACATGCCTGGGCTGTGGGGCTTGGTCCCTGGTTGGGGGCGAGAGGCAACTGATTGATGTTCCTGTTGCACACTGATGTTTCTCTTCTTCTTTCCCTTCCTTTCCCTCTCTCTAAAAAAAATAAATAAATAAATCTTTTAAAAATTTTATTAGACTTCAGACACAAAAACTGATTATGAATGATCACCTTTAGTTCATCACGCAGTCTCACCATTGCTCTACTCATGGTCTGCTTTTTATTTAGATGTTTTTCTATAGCCTGATTGAGATACATTTCACATCTCATAAAATCGACCCATTTAAAGCATACTGTTCAGTGAGTGGTGTTCAGCATACTCACAAAGTTCTACAACCATTACCTCAACTATTTTTAGAACATTTTCCTCACCCGCTCAAAAAAACTCCAAACCAATTAGTAGCCACTCTCCATTTCCCCTTAAGTTTTCTACAAATGCCCAGCCCTAGGCAATCATTAGTTAACTTTCTGTCTCTATGAATTTCTCTATTCTGAACAGTTCATATAATATGATCATACAATATGTGATCTTTTGTGACTGGCTTCTTTCACTTAGCATGTTTTCACCATGTTGTAGCATGGATCCACCATGTTGTAGCATGTATCAGTACTTCCTTTTTTATTGATGAATAATATTCCATGGTATGGATATACCACATTTATCCATTCATCAGCTGATTGTTCCCACTTTTAAATATTATGAGTAATGCTGCCATGAACATCATGTAAGTGATTTTTGGGTGTATGTTTTAAATTCTCAGGTATATACCTCAGAGTGAAATTACTGGATCACGTGGTATGACAACTCCATGTTTAACTTTTTGAGGAACTGCGAAAACTGTTAGCCACAGTGCACGTACCACTTTACAGTCCCAACAATGTACAAAGGTTCCAGTTCCTCCACATCACTGTTTGTTTTTTTTTTAATTAGTCCTCTTAACAGGGTACTGTGGTATCTTACTATGGATTTGATTTGCATTTTCCTGATTATTAATGATGCTGATCATCACTGAATGTGAACACTGGCCATCTGTATATCTTCTGTGGATAAATCTTTATTCAAATATTTTGCCCATTTAAAAATTAGATTGCCTTATTATTGAGTTGCAAGAATTCCTTACATGTTTTGGATACAAGTCTATTGACACCATTTACAAATATTTTCTCCCATTCTGTGGATTATCTTTTCACTTTTTTGATGTGTCCTTTTATGTACAAAGCTTTTGATTTTAATGAAGTTCCCTTTGTCTAGATGTTCTTTTTGTCATGTATGCTTTTGGTGGTATATCTAAGAAACCACTGCCTAAACCAAAGTTACAGAGATTCACCCGTATGTCTTCTTCTAGTAGTTATTTTTAGTAATGCAATAAGTATTCCTGAACCTATCACTTAAACAAAAAAACTACTATTCTGATAACTACTTACACCTAATCGTTAGCACCACCCATCCCATCCCCTTGTTCTCTCTCCAACCATTGATTTTCAACCCAGTATGTACATCAGAATCACTGAAGTGATTTGAAAAATGAACTTGGAATGATCCACAAACCTTTAAACTACTGAATCTCCTGGAAATATATATATATTTTAAATAGTGCTCTTGCTTTTTTAAAATTTTTAATCCTCACTCAAGGATGTTTACTGGTTTGAGAGAGAAAGGAAGGGGGGAAGGAGTAGAGGGGGGAGAGGGAGAGAGGCAGAGAGAGAGAGAGAGAGAGAGAGAGAGAATAAGAATACTGATGGGAGAGAAAAACATCAGCTGGTTGCCTCCCATATGAGCCCTGAATGGGGATCAAACCTGCAACCCAGGTATATGCCCTGACTGGGAATCAAATTTGCAACTTTTTGATGTACAAAACAATGTTCCAACCAACGGAGCCACCTGGCCTGGGCTCCTGTAAGTAATTAGACATATGAATATAAACAAGCAAACAAAACATAATTCTTTCTGAAGAGGTTTGAGGACCACTCTTATAGGCATTGAGGAGTTCTCAAAACTTTTGGAGCAGACAGGTGATGTAGTAAAATTAACCTGAAAGCAAGACTACGTTACATGTGCAGAGAAGTTGAAGGCCTGTAATAAAGTCAGGATAATTAAAATGAGGAAGTCAATTTGAAGAAAGATCAAAAACAGTATATGAGGACAGACTGAACACATGGGATGGAAAAAAGGGGAAAGTAGAGAGTATAACCCCATACGTCTGCATAGATGAAAGACTCAGGAAGGTAGGAGTTAGTTTGAGAAGAAAACATTTTTTTGTTATGCCTTGAGTTGAAGAAGGTAAGAAGAAATTCAAGTGAAGATATTCTGTGGAACTGAATAATGAATGAATAAAAAGTTTTTTTGAAAAAATAAGTAGAGAAAAAGAAATGGCTGGGAATTAAGGCTTAGCAAACACCTGTAGGTACTTCCTATTCCACAGGTACAGGAATAGAAAGAGAATGAATAGTGTCAAAAAAGGAGAAAGACAGGGTGATTTTCTTCTTAAAGAAAGAAAATCAGAAAAATACCATTATCTTAAGGAAGATGAGAAAAGCATTTCAAAGAAGGAAAAGATGGTCTGCAATAGTCAAAGAATGTCATCCAAGTACAATACTATACAACTTTTTTCTGGGGTAAAACTATGATATAACTACTCTAGATGAGAAATAGTTTCCCCCTATAATTTTTGTTATAAAAACATGCTAAGTCATAGTAATGGACTATGAACATAATCCAGATTTATTCTGAATCATCTAGAATGTAAACACTGTGAATAAAAACAAGTCATTTTTTACCATGTCTAATGACACCCAATAAATAAAAATTCCGAAGCATTAGTAAACTCATTCAGGGCCCTGAGCAATGAACAACATGGCCACGCAGCTGAGCAGCAAGAATGCTGAAGGGAGCCAGGTATCCTGGGAGGACCTAGAACTGGATCATCCTTGATTCGTCTCTCTCAGTGCAGCAATTTTCCCATCTGTGCAGCACTTTGAATGATGAGGAATAAAGTAAATGGATAGTCAAGTGCTGTGTTTTTGTACCTTGTATGTGTTATCTCATTGAGATGAACACTGTTTCTGTTTTATGTCTGGAAAAGTGAGGTTCATTAAGTAATATGCATAAATTTGAATTGAAAAAAATAACTAAAAGCAAGGCCCAGCCTCTAATACCAGCCTGGATGCCCTGAGGGCCACACCCACACAGTGGTTTTAGCATCATATATGTGTTTGTAATGAGGTAAGGGTAGATCTCATGACTAATTTTATACAACTTCCAAATTCCTCAGTTATTATAGTCTACTGTTTTTCATTTTGTTCTTGACTGTCAATCTTCTGTTCTGTTTATGTAATTCCCAAAGGCATATAGTGTGTCAGGAATACTACATGTTTACATGTTTCTCTAAAAACAGTGCATCGGGAAGAACGGCACTGTATATCAGTGGGAAAAGAATAAAATTTTCAAGACATGGCATAGGGACAACTGGTTCTCCACATGGAAAAAAATTAAACAGGACACCTTCCTTACACTATACCCCAAAATCAATTCCAGGTAGATCATAGGTTTAATGTAAAAGGTAAAACTATGAAGTTTTCATAAAATAGTAAATGAGAATATCTTTATAGCCTTGGGGGATGGAAGGATTTCTTAAACAAGAAATGCAAGGTACTGCTGTTTTCCTCCTTGGCTGCTTGAAGATTGACAGCCATCATGAATGACGTAGTAAGTGTCTGGACCAGGAAGTTCATGACCAACAGACTACTTTAGTGGAAACAAATGGTCATTGACATCCTTTACCCCGAGAAGGGAACAGTACTGCAGACAGAAAATCAGGAAAAACTAGCCAAAATGTGTAAGACCACACCGGATGTCATCTTTGTGTCTGAATTCAGAACCCACTTTGGTAGTGGCAAGACAACTGGCTTTGAAATGGTTTATGATTCCTTGGATTACGCAAAGAAAAAGGAACCCAAACATAGACCTGCAAGACCTGACCTGTATGAGATGAAGACCTCAAGAAAACAGAGAAAGGCATGCAAGAACAGAATGAAGAAAGTCAGGGGGACTGCAAAGGTCAAAGTTGTGCTGGCAAAAAGAAATGAAGTGTTTGGCAGTGAGCTGGAGACTGAACAACAGAAGGAATAAAGGTTCTTCATAGACTTCATCTGTGGTGGTTATGCAGATTTTTCATGAAAGGATTAATAAACTAAGAACTTTAAAAAATGCAAAGCACTAATATAAAGAAAAAGTGGCAAATCTGGCTACATTAAACTTATACCAAAACGTCTATTCATTTAAAGACAATTTTTTTCATTGCTTTTAGAGAGAGAGGAGGGGAAAGAAAGAGACACTGATGAGAAACAGAAGCAATGACTGGTTGCTTCCCATATGCCCCCAGACCGGGGGCTGAATCCGTAATCCAGGTAATGTGTCCTCATCAGGAATCAAATCCTCAACCTTTTGGTTACAGGATGATGCTCCAACCAACTGAATCACATTGGTCAGGACCATTTAAAGACATTTAAAAAGCGTGATATGAGAAACCACAATCAGAGAAAATATTTATGTACATAAAACAAGAGATTCATATCCTTACTACTAAAACAAAACTCCTATAAATCAATAAAATACAACACAGTAGAAAAATGGGCAAAAGACTAATTTAAGTCAACACTTCGCAAAAAAAGGCCAACAGACATGAAAGGAAGCTCATCAACTTCATTATTAAGAGAAAAAGAGAAAGACTAAACCACAATAAGATGACCATTACAAACTTACACGATTGACAAAATTCCCAAAGTATAATAATACCCAGCACTGGGGAAGACATGCAGAAATGGGAACACACACAGGCCAGAAACTAGGTTTGGCATTCTCATGTAAAAGCTGAAAACAGACATTACGGTACGAACCGCGAATTTACTCCTAGGTTTATACTCTTAAATGTTTAAGAGTTGACATTAACGTTCAAGAATGTAACAGGATAAACTTTTAAGAATGTTTTGCAGCTGTTAAGAGCTCCATACTGAAAGCAATCCAAACAGCCACCAACAGATACAATAAATAAATAACTTGTGGTATACTCATATCGTGGAATACTATGTACAAATAAAAGTGAATAAATCAGTTACACAAACATGGATAAAGCTCAGAAGCACAGTGTCTGAAATAAGACACAAATTAATATATTCAGCATGATTTCATTCACATATAGTTTAAAAACAAACTATATTAAATATGGGCCACTGCATATTATGTTCCATATAAATGGTAACCCTTGGAACAACACTCCTGAGGGATGCATTAGACAAGTGGTAATACCACTTTCAAAAAAACCCTTTAAGTAAGGCAAGCAAGTAATTAACTTGAAAACCAAGTCAGTGATTACCTCTTGGGGTAAGGATGAAGTTGTGACTGGTGTGGGGGGAGTGCAGTCTGGGTTGATGAAATTACTGCCTATTTTCTGATATAAGTGGCAACTGCACAGGTGTTTGCCTTATAGCGATTCATTAAAGTGTGCAATACAGTTAAAGCACATTTCTGTGTATATACACAATATCTCATAATAAGCAATGGGAGAAAGAGAAAAGAATAGGTTCCTTTTTTCTCCCCCATCCCTCCTATTTCTTACTATTCTGAGACATTCACTGAGATTTAAGCTCTATTATCATAGGGCTTGGGAGGGCAGGCATCAGGCTGTTCCTCTCACCGCTGATTTCCTAGTGCTTAGAAAAATGCTTTGTGGAAGAGATGGCATTCAATAAGTATCTTACAAATGACTCACTGATGAAAAACAGAGATGGAGGGAGAAAAAGAGAAAAGAGAAGTTAAGTATTTCCAAAAAGGAAATAAACATATGAGAACTCAGAGCAGTCCTTAGTGAACACTTACGGGAGTAGGAACTGGGAGCTTCTTGCTAAAACTGGGATCCCCCTGAAGTTTTTGTTGAAAACACAATAATCATATATATATGATAATATATATATGATAATATATGATATGATAATAATCATATATATATGAAACTAAAGACAGTATATACAATGATAAAATCTATTCTTAAATTGTAATTAAATACAATTTAAAAGGAGAAATATATATTTTAATGGTTATGTATAATTACTGTCATAATATAATGGCAATTAGATATAAATCATAAATAGTTCACATCATTAGCCCTGGCTGGTGTGGCTCAGTGGATTGAGCACACCAGCCCGCAAACCAAAGGGTCGCTGGTTCGATTCCCAGTCTAGGGCACATGCCTGGTTTGCAGGCCAGGTCTCCAGGAGGGTGTGTGTGAGAGGCAACCACAGATTAATGGTTCTCTCCTTCTCTTTCTGATTCCTTTCCCCTCTCTAAAAAAAATTCATAAAATCTTTTTTAAAAAAAGTTCACATCAATAGAAATATTAGTCTTATTCTTATAATAAAATAACCATTTCTCAATAACTCATTGAAGGACAAAGACAGCATACATTATGTTATAGTCTGAATGTCTGTATCCTTCCAAATTCATACACTGAAATCCTAATACCCAAAATGATATCAGAAGATGGGACCTTTGGGAGGTGCTTAGGTCATGAGAGCGTAGGCCTCACAAGTGAAATCAGTGTCCTTATAGAAGAGGCTCTAGAGGGATCTCTAGTTTTTCCCACTGTATGAGGACACAGTGAGCAGGTGCTGGCCATGAACCAGGAAGATGGCCCTTCAGAAGGCAAGTATGCTGGAGTCATAATCTTGAAATTCACAGCCTCCAGAACTGAGGGCAAAAAGTTTCTGTTGTTTATAAGCTCCCCAGTTTGTGGTATTTTGTTAGAGCAGTCTGACTGGACTAAGACACATTACTTTAAGTAATATAAAAATTAATTTTTGTGTATAATGTCACTGTCTCCCCTAGTTGAACAAGAGATGCTAAAAAAAAGATTTAATTTCCCCTTTTCTTTAGTATGTCCAACTTAAGGTAAACAGGCTTGATAAACTAACATATCAAAAAACATGGATGGCAAGAAAAAGGAGGAAAAATACCCAAATCCTGGAGAGTAAAACAATAAGAACAAAAAAGCCCCAGGTAACTAACAGTTGACACAATTTTGGCAAAACTTTCATATAAATATTAACTCTACCCTAACTTTTTATAAAACATATTTTTATTATATCTTTTAATTATTCAAATCTGATACGTAACAAGTCAGTGAATGGACAATTCTTTAAAACCCTAAACACTCTGTATTCAATTCTTTAAAACCCTAAATACTTTGTATTCAGTAACTGTCATCTTTTAGTTTTCCAGAGCTAACATCTTCCAAAGGAATACTAGAGTGCTTGTGTTCCATCAGCTCATGTCAGGCTGGGATCATCCTAATTAGGGGACACAGTAAAATAAACTACACTATCATAAGCTAAAGTTTAGGCTCACATGGCTCACGATGACCAGCACTATTAGGCGGGACACTGGTGTAATATAAAAGATAAAACAGAAGAGTGACAACTTCAGTGTAAGTGAAAAACAAGGAAAAACTCCAGAAACTTAAGGCAAAGAACAGATTCAGTGTATGTTCAAAAGGTTAAGTAAATATACTTTGTAGCTCTGAAGTGCACTAATAAATGTCAAAGAAAGGAGGGGAGAGTGATAACACCAAAGCCCTATACAGAATTTCTGCGCTCTTATAACATTACGGTATATCTGGTGACGAGTTAATATCCAAAAAAAATTACTAAAAACTTACATAGCTCAACATCAAAACAACAATCCAACTAAAAGATGGGCAGAGGACCGGAATAGACACTTCTCCAAAGAAGACATACAGATGGCCAATAACCATATGAAAAGATGCTCAACATCACTAGACATCAGAGAGATGCAAATTAAAACCAAAATGAGGTATAACCTTGCACCTGTCAGAATGGCTACCATTAATAAATCCACAAATGAGTGCTGGTGAGGATGTGGGGAAAAGGGAACACTCATGCACTGTTGGTGGGAATGCAGACAGGTGTAGCCACTGTGGAAAATAGTATGGAGGTTCCTCAAAATATTAAAAAAGAAACTGCCTTATGACCCAGCAATTCCACTTCTGGGTATATATCTGAAGAAACACAAAAAACTAATTTGAAAGAATATATGCATCTCTCTGTTCAGTGCAACATTATTTATAATAGCCAAGATATGGAAGCCACCGTAGTGACCATCAATAGATGAACAACTGGATAAAAAAGCTGTGTTACACATATACAATGAAATATTACCTGGCCATAAAGAAAAAGTAAAATCTTACCATTTGTGACAGCATGGATGGTCCTAGAGGGTATTATGCTAAGTGAAAAACAAATACCATATGATTTCACTTATATGTGGAATCTACTGAACAAAATAAATGAACAAACAAAATAGAAACACTCTCGGATATGGAGAACAGACTGAGAGTTGCTGGGGTGTGCGAGGGTGAGGTTTGGGCTAGGTTAAAAAGGTAAAGGGAATCCTGACTGGTGTGGCTCAGTGGGTTGGGTGTCATCCTGCAAAGTGAAAAGGTCACTGGTTTGATTCCTGGTCAGAGCACATGCCTGGGTTGCAGGTCAGGTCCCAGTTGGGGGCATGCGAGAGGCAGCCAATCAATGTT
The DNA here is from genome assembly GCA_004026545.1 of Mormoops blainvillei. NCBI lineage: Eukaryota > Metazoa > Chordata > Mammalia > Chiroptera > Mormoopidae > Mormoops > Mormoops blainvillei. Next base: position 1,181,035 of record PVJD01000002.1, on the reverse strand, counting down.
TCTCTCGCACATAGATGTTTTTCTCCCTCCCTTCCTCTCTCTCTAAAAAATAAAAATAAATACAATCTTTAAGAAACAAAGGTGAAGGGATTGAGAAGTACAGACTGGTAGTTACAAAACAGTCACAGTATATAAAATACAGCATAGGGAATATAGCTAATAATATTGTAATAACTATGTATGGTGCCAGGTGGGTACTAGACTTACTGGGGGGATCATTTCATAAATTATATAAATTTATAACCACTGTGTTGTACACCTGAAACTAATACAAAATATTGACTGTAAACTGTAACTGAAAAAGAAAATAAAATAGTCACAAAGATGTAAAGTACAGGATGGGAAATATAATCAATAATAATGTAATTAACTATTATGGTGTCAGATGGTACCAGACTTATCAGGGTGATCACTTCAAAAGATATATAAATGTTTAATTACTATGTTGCACACCTGAAACTAATATAATATTGTAGTCAACTATAAATGAAAAATGAATTTAAAAAACTATGGGACAGAATAAGTAAATTACAGCATATCTACTTGATATGTGATCATTAAATATAATTATATGGAAAGCATGGGGAAAATATTTGATACAATATAAAAGATAAAAACTACACATAAAATGATATATATGTGGACAATAATTATGGGAAATTACATAGAAAAAAATGCATTCAAAATGATAAGTTTTGGATGTGGGATTCCAGTTTGAAATTTAAAAATCTTTTGTTTAAATTTCCTACAGTGTGCTTATGTTATTCTATAATTAAACTTTTAATTTAAAGACTTTAAAATATCATCTTAAATAAAAAGAACTAAAATACTGCGCAGTTGGTTTCAGAAAATTCTCAGGTAGGAAGATGCCTGAAAAGATACTTTATATCCCTTACTGTTTGTTTATTTGCAACAGGAAAGATTTATGACCTACAGATTCAACAATGAAATGATATTCTAAAGTTCACAGAAAAAAAAGGAGAAACAACAGAAAAAAAAAAAACCTGGGTAAGATGGATAGTCATACCCATACTACAAAAGCCAGATGGGTGGGGTTGTTCTCTTCCTGAGGCCTATCTATGGTCATTTATTTCTCCACTCATAAATGGCTCCTCTCTTTTCCAACTCCCAACACCCTCGTTGGCTGGTTAGCAGTTGTGTATAGGCTGAAATGGTATCTTATATCCCTTTCTTTTAATACAGAGCAGCAGACTCTAATTTGAACCACATGTCTTTCTTTTAGACATGGTTTAAATACCAGAGCTTTACTATTACTTTTGAGAGTTGTAATTCTTTGTCCTAAGCAAGATCAGGAGCTGGAGGCTATACAGGGTACTGATACTGTATCTCTGAAAGAAAGTATACCACCAACTGTGCATGTACATGTGGTCAGGGGAAACGGGAAGATGGGTGGCTCTAATTTAAAAACTGGGACAACTGCGACAGGAAGTTTTCTTATTTGGCCCACCACTCCAGAGTGATAGCCTTGACTTCTTTTTGGTTGACCAAGAAGCAATCCAAAACAGACAGAACGGTATTAGGCAGAGCCTGAAGCCAATTCCTATGTTCACAGTCTCTGTATTAAGGTAATACAATACAGATAGGTTTGATGACCAATCCCTCCTAGAGTAATTTATGCTCCACTTCATTGTTGTTACAAGTAAATGCCTTTTAAGTAGGGGGGGCAGAAGAAAAAAGTGAAGTGGGAAAATATTTATTTATTGTAAATAAACCACCTTACCAGAAAACACTGTGACAAGATCCTTCACATTTTAAGATCTGAAAACTTCTGAGGACTCATAACCCCAATAACTGCATTTGCAATTAGAGACAAAGACCAAGGACAGAAATAATTTGGGCCCTTGAATAATTTTTCAATAGACCAAGGGTTGAGGCAGGGGTAGACAAGCTGTCAAGTGTTCTTGCTAGAAATGACTGAAAAGAACCAAAGATCAACATCCATGTAAGAACACTATATAAACAGGATTTAAATTGTTACAGGGGACTGTTAAAATGTAATATGACAAAGGTAAGGAACTAATCTTCCTTTTCCTATATACAGTATCACTAGTCTTGAAATCATGTGACCCAAAAGCTTTATTTGGAATTGGACAGGAGTCTACTGTGTGGATCTCAAGATTATGGTAGCAAAGAAGGATGAGTTTCAAAGTTCCCAGGACTCACTGTGCTAGTTCACTCTTAAAAATGGGTATTACGAAGTCCTCAGTGTTTAGCAATCACTTCAACCCCTGGCTGAACTTCCTGCTAGGAGCTAATGCCAAAGTAATGCCAAAAACTACTGACTCACAACCTGAGCATTTATACACAAGAGAAAATTCCTTCAGGGGGGGAAAATCAAGTAATCAGTGTATTTGATGGTGGGGGGTGGTGGGAGGGGAGGTATTTGGTTTAGTTTAAGACACCAGGGGAAGTCAGATTGGAGGAGGGGAGAGGGTAATATTCATGAAAGTAAAAGAATATATCTACCTTTTTGGAAAGGTATGTTGAGAAGTATTATACTACTATTTTATTACAGCTGCTGCTTTTACACCATATATTGGGCTGTTCCACATCTGTCACTTAATGTTAGCAATCTCCTGACCCTCTCCAACACCCAAGAACTACATATCTATATAGTATGGTCAGTATTTCTGTGGAAAATAAAAGTTTAAAAACAAAAATGCTGGGTCGGTATTACATTGGCATTTCAATGAATGATGTATTTTGTCCCAAAGCTTTAAAAAATACTTGAGCAGTGAGGATCACTGAACTCAGCTATTTTCAAATGAAGTAATAAACCAATCCCTTCCACTCTACTACAGACAACACTACTCCAACCCTTCTCATAAAAAACGAAAAGGTCTCCCCAACACAGGATCTTTTCATCAGACTCACTACTGAGTAGATGTATAGGGAAAGGGTTGTAATGATACATTTCCTATAACACCTGCAAACAATATTCATTGGAATTCTTGAAAATATTATAGTCATGATTCTAAATCATATCAGAGCAATAAAAATTCATCAATCATATAAATTTCTAATATTGATGGGACAATATTATACAAAATTTTTAAGTCCCTCTTTAGACCATGATAAATCAAAGTCCCCTTAAATTCTCAATAGAAATTGAAGATAACAAATAGAAATATACTATACACATATAGTGACAATAGTTTCCAAATTAAAAACTGATACTTATAGTCTTAAGACATGGTCTGCTTACCTAAAGGTAAGCCGAAGCCTACTTTTGGATCAAAAGAGTAGGCTTTTGGTTATCATACTGAAGTTCTAAGGTATCACCCAGAAATTAAAAGCGGCTAAGAAAACAAGAGCCTCTTAGGTTAAAGCTAATAAAATTAACATAACTGAAATAAGAGCAAACACTGAAAAGTAATCTACCTAAAAGATAACATGAAATTGTTATAATAGGAGTAGGTACTGCCTATAGTTTTTGAGGGGTCATTAATGTGTTCTTAGCACAAGGTGAATTAGACACACATGGCCCCTGCTCCCATGGAGCCTCCCATCGGGGAGGCTCACAGGACACAATCACACACCTAACTATATAATTACAAGCACTGAACAAGTTTTAGGGAAGTTCAGGAGCAAGTAGTATAGAATAAGAAGAGGGGCTTTCCTGAAGAAGAGTCTACCAAGAGTTAGAAATTTCTCAGTCAAAGTTATAATTGGACTAGAATGTAAAGAAACTATACCCTATTTAATTGTACAAGTACCCAGTATTTTCCAACTGTTCTGACTCATAAACTTCTCTTAAAGTAGTATTTTATCTTAATAACCTCCCAAAAAAGAATTTTTAAAAATAATTTTATTTTTGTATGATTTATGATAAAGATGTAACTTTAAGATTTAATTTTACATTAGTATATTATTAAAGATTGATTTATGTGTTCAAAATATTTAAGAAAAATTCATTTTTCCCACTTTACAAATGATTCACTAATTTATTTAAATTATGTAAGAAAAAGTATTAACTTAAAATTGATATATCATGTTTAGTTTGGAAGCCCATATATATTAAGATTATAATAGCTAAAATAGCCAAAAACTTTTCATAACCTGGTATCTGGAATGTTTACATTTTTAAATTTAAAAAATTACTTATCTGAATTATTTTCGTGCTTTGTTTTTAAGTGATGTATGGATAAGCAAGCTTAGTTTGCAAATATTACACTAGGAATGTAGACAGACTTTATTTCCAATATAGCAAACTGGGTTGTGTGTGTGTGTGTGTGTGTGTGTGTGTGTAAATTTTGGTTTTTGGAGTCCTAGAAACATCAAATGAAGATAAATCATGAATTTGGTAATGCTTACTTTGAGACACTGTAGAATTACCATTTTTATCACATTAACTTGAATTTTAATATCAGTTTTCCTTATGCTTTATGTTGTCCAATGGTCTATTAATGATGTAAATTTAACAAAATATGATGAAAAACTGCATACTGGTTGATATTATCATGGTAACCAACTACTTCAACTGAGCAATAAACAGAATAATTCAGTCCTGCGTATGCTTATTAGCTCCCTGCTAGCGGACAGACTCTCCTGATTTATACTCAGAGGCTCTCAAACTATTCCATTCAAGGATGATAGGGAGTCCAAATTCATTACTTCCTTTGCTGACTTCTACAAAAAGAAAAGGCGAGCGAAGTCATCATCACTTTTTACAACATCAATCTCCTAGAATAGCGATTTTCAGCCGGTGTGCCACGAGAGGTACACTGGTGTGCTGCAAAAACTTTAAAAACATACAATACCTGACTATTTAGTCAGGGGCACTGACCTCTTTTCCCTTGAATTATCAAATATAAAAATGATAACAGCCAACACAACAGTAGCTATCTGGTGTGAATGAATCAAAATTATACCTATTTTTGTCATGCCAGCCAAAAACATATTTTTTGGTGTGTTGCAGAATTTCAGTAATTAGTTTATATGTGCCATGAGATGAAAAAGATTGAAAATCTCTGTCCTAGAACACAGAGAAGCTCTAATGATTCGGAAATCATTGGCTAGGAAGAGATACTATAAACTATTTGAGTTGTCAAATTAAGAGTGGTCTGTGTGAAGCCTGAGCAAAAAGTAGTCAAAGATCACACATATCAGGATGTTTTTAAAAAACTAGATGAAATACTCCTTAGGATCCAGCAACTCCTTTTGTTTCGAGTCTTTGCCTACTACTAGCTATATGAGTTTTTCTCTGATGACTTTAAGAGAGCTGATAAAAGTTAAGTCTCAGGGTTTATAAAAATAAGAACTAAATTCTGGACTAATGGGGCCTCTTACTAATATCCTGTCACCTAGAGAAGGCCTGCCTAAGAAATCAGTCTCTACTGTGGTGATCATTTTGCAATATATACAACTCCAAATCATTATGCTGTATGCCTGAAACTAGTATGCTGGATGTCAATTATATCTCAAAATCAAAAAAAAAAAAATTAAAGTTTTTGATAATACTCAAAAAGAAACCAGTCTCACTCTTTTTGACATCTCCTTCATTTTAAGTTTCCATCACACTTTACACAACACAGTAGACACTTCTTCAGAGTCTAAGTGAAAAAGTATTCCAGTGATTTGTTTGTCCCTCCCCAACAATCAACTAGCAATTGAAGAGCTTTAAAACCCTTTAAGAAAAATAGTTGGGGAAATTTGGTCTTAGGTACATGTGTGAAAGTTCTTCAAGTTTTTATAAATCCATTAATAAAATTTAAAACACTCTAAATTAGTAGAGTATCAATGTCCTTTAAAAGCATCTTAAAAAAGAAACCACAGAAAAGTCTGTACTTCCTTCCACCATCCCTTGCTTGCTAGAGATCTTTCAAAATTGTCATGTTTTGCAGGTTCAATAAGATATTGGTAAATTAATTTTTCTTTGTTCCAGATATTATGCAGATTAAGATGTAGCTTTTGTTTTTAATCATCACTTACCCACATTTTATCAAATGCTGTGCCTAATATGGTCCCAAAGACGAAGAGAAATTTGAAATTTTGAGATGCTCTGGTGTGTCCAAAACATGTGCCCTCAGGCCCTTTCACTCAGCTCAGCTCCCTTCTCCCCACAGGTAGAGGAGGCGAGTTTTGAGGCTCAGGTTTCCTTCCCCACAGTTTCTCTTCTTTTTCTCCAGGCCTCAAAGCAAAAGCTTCCAATTTCTTTTCTGCCTCCTGTTGCCCTCTTCTTTTCTATTGTCAACTTCGAATTCCCCGCCCCCGCCCACCCAAGTTATCCCCCAAATAAATGATCTGCAATTAATAAAGACTGACATGGAAATCCTTGAACTGAGAAAAAGTAATAGAGAGGTCAATGTGCATAAACTAGAACTTTGTGTAAGAGGAACCTACGGTTGGGGGAAGAAATTCTTTATCCTCAGTTTCTCTGGTGTGTGTTTATATCTTCAGGCATAATACTGCAGTGTGCCAAGAGTTATGTGAAAACTACACACTCAATAAAATATGTCTTCCTGAAACATCAAATTTTTTTCTATGTTAAAGAAAGCTGAATAATTTTAGTAATAAAACAAATATAGACATGACATTGAGGAGAACACAAAATGTGCATGAATTAGAAAGACAGAGCATGTTATTAAAAATGTGCTTAAAGTGAGCCATTTCAGACTATGTGGTCAAACCTCTTCTCCCTCGCCTTGTTTGAGTTCATTCCATGTGTCAGGGGAACTGAAGAGGGAAAGGCTGCGAAGCAATGCTTCTGTATTGACAGCATAGCTACTTCAAGCAAGGTCCTAGAAATAGAAAATTTTTCTTGATCCCAGCAAGGTACAATCACATTACAAGATGAATAAGGCCTCACATATAGCCTAGAATCAAGAATGACAATAAATCTGCTCATTTGAATTTTAACTTCAGATTTTTTTCATACAAAATAAGTCAACTACGAAATGCCTTTTGAATGAAGGTACATTTAATTTTCACTTGTAAAACTCCAGTTTTAGGAACAGAATTTAAAAAAGAATTTTACACCCCTGGCTGGTATAGCTCAGTGGATTGAGTGCTGGCCTGCGAACCAAAGAGTCACCGGTTCTATTCCCAGTCAGGGCACATGCCTGGGTTGCGGGTCAGGTCCCCTGTAGGGGGTGCACGAGAGGCAACCACACTTTGATATTTCTCTCCCTCTCTGTCTAAAAATAAAACAAATAAAATCTTAAAATCAGGAAGATGACAAGGTATTTATTTTTTTTTAAAGAATTTTACAAATTTTATTTTCCCAAGTCTCAGTGTAGATTAACTTTCCTTAGTACCTTCTAATTGAAAGTTATATACCATTTCAGAGAAAGAACACATGTTGAGGCATTATGAGTCCTAGACTGTATTATGACCTGAATTCAGGAAAGCCACGTGGTCTCTGTGGGTCTCAATTTACTGACCTGTCAACCAGGAGGTGTACTTAGTGATCACAGTAAATGAAAGGTGGGATTGATATGATGAATATTGTATAACTACTTTCTCTTGAGCAGTCAGAGACACTCTCAATCATCACACTGTGGAATGGTTCTCAGAAATCCAAGGTTTCCAACCTTTTTTTCCTACATGATTGTATCTTGTTATATTTATACTGGTGGTCAAAAGACTTACAAAATATTTTAGTTTCTCACTTTAAAAAAATGCAAAAGTCTAGAATCTCTAGATCTCACTACATTAATGTCAAAAATTTCCACAGTACTTTAAGTACATGCACTCTGGAAATCCCTTCCACAATATTGCCTTCGCCGCAGTTGTACTTCAGAGCTTTGCTGTCTACTGATTGCCAACTAAAACAATAACGCCGGAGTGGAAACTATCTCATGGAGACCATTCTGGGAGTCGACATTTAAAGAGAAAAGTTTCCAACTTCCTTAGGTTGAAAAAAAGTTTCCATAATTTTCAAAACATTCCCACAACATCTCAGTATTTCAAATAACTTTGCTTTAGGGAGTAAGCCAGCTACTGTAAGTTTTTTTCTTGAGCAATCTTTAAAATATAGAAATTTCTCCACTTAATCTTTGGAGACAAGAATCAAAATTACTTTCAAGTAGTGTGTATTAACAAATAAAAATAAGACAACACCATTTCTCTTTGATAGCTTAATATATTCCATCAGTAAGAAAATCTGATTTCTCTGTTTCTAAACATATCTTTAGAAGTTCTCTCTCCCCCTCTCCTCGCCCATCCATATCCATACCTCCCTCCCTCTCTCCGCTCTCTCCCACCCCTACCCACCCTTGCCTTTTTCTTTCTTTCCAGGTCTACTATCACACCCTTATGCAGGATTTTACCATTTCACAACCTTTTAACTGATCTTCCTATTGCCTTTCTGTCCTTTCACCCATTCCCATCATTTTTTCTGATCTACCTTGTATCTTATTTATTAAGTCTGGTATTCAAATAATTTTACAATCTAGTATCCATAGATACATACCTCGCCCGCCTCCTCAGGCATGACTCCCCTACTTAAGCCTCCCTTTCAAACAAGATGTTTTACCTTTTCTGCAAATACGCCATATGCATTCTATTGCTGCTCATGCTTCTCCAACGCAGCTTCCCATTGTAATCAAAATAAAATCTCAAATTCTCACCATGTGCATAAGGACCCACATAAACCGGCTCTGGCAGGCTCTCTCACCCTATCTCTTTCCACTCCTCCTCCTTATTTATTATCTCCAGCCATATTAACCTTTCTCCAACCACCTCAAATATGATAATTCATCTCTGTCAGGCCCTTACGTTGCTCTTCATTCTGTCTGAAAGGCTCTGGCTATCCTGGTGAAAAACAATGTCTCTCCTCCAAGTGATTCTATCACTTTACTCAATTTTATCATTTTTTCGCCCTTTTGAGGCCTTATTTATGTGTTTGTCTCCCTCTCCCCATCAGAATGTTAGTTCCATGGGACTATTTTATTAGCTGCCATATCCCCAGTGACTCCATCAGTGTTCGCACAAAGCAGATGCCTTCTTAACATCTGCTGACTAACCCTACTGGACTTCTCTCCTCTATACCTACACCTTAGAGAATTCTACTCATCCTTTAAAACTCACCCGCAATGTTATGTCCTCAGTAGGGTGTTTATGTCCTTATCACCAATGTCTAAGATTCAGATCAATTAACTTACCCAGCACCTGCTATGGAATGGGTATGTGCTAGGTAGTGGCGGTAAAACAATAAGCAGGATATGGTTACAGTCCCTGTGGTATTTACAATCTAATGGAATTTTATAAACTTAAGTGGTTTCTGCAACCCTCTAAACTCCTGTGGTAATTAGACTGTACAATTAATGTGATAATGAATCACAATGTGCCTTGTAGCATTTCTTCTATCGTATCAAATCATAATTTGGTAGCTGTTAAACATGCTGTCACCCAGGAATGCAGACTATATTATGCTGAGAGAGCGAGCCATGCTGTGCCTCCCCAGTCTTTCATCTGTGCCTTTGTGGATCCTCACACATTTGAGGCATGAAAAGTAAAAGGCTAGAGGCCAAGAATCCAAGAGTTGAACTCTATATGAACGATATTTACATGAGTGACCTTTATTTAAAAAAAAAAATCAAAGTTTTGGAAAGTTAAAGGTGTGTATTTTGATAATTCTAATGTTTTCTGAATAATCTATATCTGTATGCCTAATATGATGAAATTAAATGATATGTGAAAATACTTTGCAAAGTACTTTATATATATAAAACATGATTTCAGGGTTATTTAACTTTTCAAAGGTCTAAGCATTTAATGCCCAAATGGACTGTAAATTTTTGAGGACAGGAGTAAATCTTACACTTTTTATTCTCTTCCATGATACCTGAGCAAAGAAACTTTACCTTTCAGAAATAAAAGTCTTTATTCTGAAAATGATCAATGCTTATTCTGGGTTACTAATGCTAGAAACATCTTTTAAATAATTCTACAGAAGGCAGGTTTGCTACTGCCATTAAGAAGAATTTTTTTATTCTAAAACCAGAAAGAAAGCCAAGTTATCTACCTGTGTTTTATTCTCTCTAGAAATAGCAATGGAACAAAGATTCATATATAAGAATTTAAGCACAAAAACTCTTAAACCATAGAATGATCTTGGATCTTTTAATATCTGTAACTCAAGTTTACTTCTCATGTCCAGAAAACACGTATTCTCTTACAGAGAGTTTTTAGTAGTATCAAGTACTAAATGTAAACCTGCCACATTAATTCATACAAAAATAAAAATAAATTAATGTAAACACAAGCATTCCCAGAAGAACTTATCCATCTTCTACATTTGAACAGGATGCATAGTCTTTTCATCCAAACCACTCATGCAGACACTGGCTTAAGGAAAACATGAATTCCTTAAATTTCCTAATCTGAATTTTTATTAATTCTGAATTTGCTATTATAACATATATAATAATGATTTTTTAAATGAGGTTCTTAAGACTAAAAATATTTTAAATAAAACAAAAAATCTCTTCTTGCTTATGTGTTTCTTTCATAGGAAGTATTTCCTTCTTACTGAGATTTATATTAATTCATCAGTAAGCTCACTGACAAGATCAGGGATCTGAAAGTTATTTTTAGCTTTTAAAATAAAAAGTTGATTTCATTATTATCTAACCTTATCCTGTCAGAACCATCCAACCAAGCTCTCCAAAATCAGTCATGCTGCAGTCAGCTTCAATTAAAAATGTTTCTTTCACTGATCCATTAAGTTCAAAGAAGACTTGGCAGATCACAATAAGAATTCTGTCTAACATGTGTGTAACAAAGGAAGTTCAGGCAATTATTTAAAAACTGAATAATGGTGGTATGCAGGAAAGAATGCATAAGCAAAGACAACGTTAGATATTATAGCAGGTCACAAACCTAGAGGTGTTTATTTTTTGCTTTTCTCTAAAAACAAATAATAAAAATACAGACTTTGGATTAATGAATTTAAAAATCTTGCCAAAGTATATATGTTAACACAGAGTGAGCTCAAGGCTGGTTGCCAATACACCTAGGAGTCTATAACTATACATCAGTAGGTAGAAACTTACTGTGGCCTCATGGGTTTAACTATTAACAAAGAAAAGCACTGAAAAATCTCCTTACCCAAATATGTATCAGTAGAATTTCTAATTTCAATTATCGCTGACTATACAAATTTCCTGAACCAAATCAAAATGATTCTAAATCCAAAAACAAGAACCAAGAAAGCATTAACACAGTCTTAACTTTTGGTCATTGGAGGTAGAACAGAACTGTAGAAGGGACAGAGGGCCTTCTTTTAACTCACTACCCTAATCAATAGTCCGAAGAACCCAGTAACACCTATAGTAGGCTAATAGCCGCCACTCTGCAAAGACATCCATGTCCTAATCCATGGAACTTGTGAATGAGTATGTTCCCAAAGTATTCAAAGGGACATTTGCAGACATGTTAGGTTAAGGATCTTGAGATGGGGAGAAAGCCCTGGATTATTCAGGAGGGCCCAATGTAATCATGAGACACCTCGCAAGAGAAGGGTAGGAGGATATTAGGAGTGGCAGATGTAACACTGGAAGCAAGAGGTGGAGTGATGTGAGAAGAGCTAATATCAAGGAATGCAGAAGCTGGTAAGAGCTGAAAAAGCAAAAGGATGGATTCTCCAGAACCTCCAGAACGAACCAGTGCACCTAGTACCTTAATTTTAGCCTCATAAGGCTCATTTCAGATTTCTGACCTCCAGGACTGTAAGATAATAAGTTTGTGTTGTTTCAAGCCATTACATTTGTGGTAATTTGTTATAGCAACAATAGGAAATTACAGCAGATAATTACAAAAAAGGTGTGAGATTGGCCTCTGTCCATGTTCCCCACTTCTGTGGGAACTGCCAGCATCTACAGAGTTGTAGAGAATACAAAACAGACAGAAAAGCAAAGAAAAAATGTGATTTTATATAAGATAAGAAATAGTCAATACATTATCTACTATATACTGAGCAAGTGCAGGGCTCAAAGAGCTTAGAACTCTGTGAAAGTTTTAAAGGAGTGCATCTGTCAGCCTGACTTAGACAAATAAAAAGCAAAAATAATGTTCCAAGAGTGTATAAGTAGAGCCTGGAAAGGGAACAGACTTTTCTACACAAAAGAAACTGACAGAAGAATCACCAGCCTGCAAGGGTACACGTAGGTACTTTGACCTATAATATAGTATAAACTGAGCTCTCACTTCTTGCCCTATTAAGGAGGGAAATCTTCAGAACTGCTTTTCACCTTGGCTTTTCAAGGCACTTACAGTCTAGCTATACTTCAGTACTCTATATGAGACTCCCTCCGTTTTTATCTGGAAGATAGGAGACATGCAGTGCAATACTAAAATCCATCAGAAAACAAAAAGTGGTTTCTTTTCTTTAAATGGCACCTATTTTTATTTTGTTTTTCTTTATTTTTATTATTGACACTATTACAGACATCCTCATCCTCCCCCTCTAAAAATCGTTTATTTTCATATTTATAGTTTCTGTATTGTCTGTAGTCACTTCCTAAATTATCGTAAAACTGAAGTCTTTAGAATAAGCATGCTCTCCATTAGCAGTGAAATATATTAACCATCTCAAGTGAACCTGAGAGGGTACACAATTTTGGCAGTTTTTCTTACTACTTTTTCTACATTTTATTCCTTATCATTGAAAAGGGACCTGTCAACCAAAATAAGAACTTTAAATATCACCCTTTTTTTCTTTCCTCCCAGACAATAACATAAATGTATTTTGAAAATTCATCAGTTTTCAAGCCACACACACAAAAACCCTTTATTTTCACATACTTCTTTATGAATAAATGGAAACAGACAATTCCTTGCTTTAAGAACCTTAAAGGAATAGATCCTTCACTCTTACTTTGCATCCTCAACACGCCTCTCACCTGCTATTTTGATATTCAGATTGGCATCCAGAAGCAAATTTTCAGCTTTTAGATCACGATGAACAATGTTTCGACAGTGACAAAAAAAGACAGCTGCAACAATCTGTTTGAACTTCCGACGGGCTTCCTTTTCTGCCATTCTACCGTGAGCCACCAGGTGGTCTGTGATGAAGAAGAACACAGTCAGTTCTCATTTTGGACATTGCTGTAATTTCAAATGGTAAATGTAAGGAGGGATGCAAGGGGGCCCACCAAATGAATGAGTTAAAAGAAGTGAAATAAAAAAAAACAGAAAACAACACAGGTATAGTCCTGGTTTGTATCCATAAAAATTCATTAGCAATCAGTACCCAAACTATTCTAAGTAGAAATCCTGTTAAACATATATGTGCATAAGAATACACTTGCTCTTACACAATTAAAAAAAAAGTTCTGAGGAACATAGCAGCATTCTGCAAGGATTATAACACTTAACACCATCTTTTTCATATCTCCATTGCAAAAGTTTACATGTACACAGCAAACATACACTTGAAGTATCAGCAGTATTTCCTGTGCTAATGGGTGAGTCAAAAAGCTGAGTCACAATAAACTTTAGGCTAATATCTCTCCTGCTTCCTCAAAGCTTTACAATTTGACATAAAAACTTATTTATCTGGCAACTATTCTCTCTAATGCATAATAATATGCCTACATCTTTAGAGCTGAATTTATTGTGCTTACCAAATATTTTTATATTATATTATTAATTTTATAGATAACATCAATAGAAAAGCAGGTGAATTTTCTACTACTTTAAATGATATAATCTCATTAGCTATGTTGCTAACTAAGGTATACAGCAAAAGAATTTATAAGTTATAAACTTTTTAATACTATGTGTCAAACTATCTTCTATATTTAAAAATGAAATGACTGACCCATAATCAATACCATTAAGTTTTTTATTTACTTTTTTCCTAACAGTGGCAATAGGTTTATATTGAAGCAATGATATACATAACCTTAACCCAGTTCTTCATATAGCCAACAAATTATATACAGGCCGCAACAGCTGATGGGGTTAGAAATTATGCAATTTTCTCTGTTTGAAATTTGTAACAGTTTCATTAGCACTATCCTTAAACCAGCTGATCTAGCTGGGAAAAGGACACCTTTGCCATCATAAGCATCCAGAGATAGTGGAAAAGTAAAAAATTAGAACACTATAAATAAAGGTAAAATTGTTTAACAATAGTTGTGTTAGTAATACTACCCAATTGCCGTGGTACCATCTCAATCATCAACAGGATCAGTCAGGTGTATCTTTTCTTCATCACAAAGAGGAAGTGTCTGGGATAAAACATACATACTACCAATGCCTGCTAAGACCAAGAGTTTAGGATAAAAAATAGAAGGAGGGCATAAAGAAGGAGAACTAAATGACAATCCATCTTCATGGCAGATTTTCAAATAATTTAAACTCAATTCTGACCACAAAGAACATAAAATTTTGGAGACCAAAAATACGGTAATTTTAATAAGAATGTCTTATAAGTAGATCATTTAAATTATTAAGAAAAACCCCTCAAAGCAATTGTTATCATTGTTAGGCTTATCAATGACCCACACACAAGACCTTTGAAACATTTCCCTCAAATACAATCATTACTACAGCTAAGATTCCCAATGTAGTAATGAAAAAGGAATGTAGGAAGTCTTCAGCTTAGAAGTTAAAAGGACTAGACTACGCTTTCTATGGGCGGTTAGAGGTGGTGATAAATGAGCTCAGACTCTGGTGTGTTTAAGCTTCTGGTGAGACCTCTCACATGAACTTTAAACAACACAAAGTCCTAACTAGATATAGTAACTTAATATAAGCTGTTAACTGGGCATCCATCAGATGTACAACACTATGACTTATTTCAAAAGGCCATTCTCTAACAGTATCTGCTCCTTTGACCACTCCCCCATTTCTCTTAACTCAAGGCCTAATTATTCTAATAATATGTTTTAGCTGCTAAACTTTGTCTAATTAAAGAGCTTTGAAGAGACAGTTATTCTTGAGAAACATAAAAATAAACCCTTATGAAGGTTTACCATCAGAAGCTCATTTGGCCAAGCCAACCATTAATTATAATGTCCAAGAGACATTTGTCTGGCAGTAAATACTAATTACCACAACACATCAAAGAGCATCTTAAATACAACGGAATGATTAATTTAGTAATTTGCAAAATAAGTGATTTTCATTTACTAAAAAAACTCTTTATATTTTCAAAGTACTTTGTTTTCTTAAAATGACTGGGAAGTTCTCAAAATTGTACACAGGCCAGAAGCTAATGGAATGTAGCCCAATTTTGTTTTGTCTCTACAATGACACATTGGTTGTCCTTGGTTGTCCATTTATACTTGATCTGCCAAATAGAAAAAAATCTGTTAAGTTGCTATGACAAAGAAAAAATAGTGCACTTGGGCATAAACTTGTATTGTGACTAAGAGTTATCACATATAACATAACTTGAAAAACTTAAAAAGCTTTTTTTCCCAAGGTCTATTCAATATTATACAGAGAATATTTAAGAATTTGGTTAATAGATCATAAGGTTTTTCAGGATTCTGCAGCACTTGAAAAGTGATTATATAAATCACTTGTTATTGTGACATGGTTCTGGTTAAAAAGGATTTATGATAGCACAGTGGGTAAAACAGCTTAAAGTATACAGTATTTTTTCTAAAGGCACCTACAGAATGCCTACAGTTATACAAATAAAGGAAATATACAAATCAGTTTTCAAAAAGTGTTGGCTGCAAACATCAGATATTTTCTCCTAGCCACTGTGTTTGATGTTCAAGTTTTCTCCTCTTTGGGAGCACTGTGCTCCTTTCCAAACACAGGGTCATCTTAATGGTTCAATGTCATTCAAACTTTAGCCTCTGCTTTTATTTTTTCCCATCCTATAACCACCCCACTCTCACCCTCTGTCCTGTTAGTTTGCTTTCAGTATAAACCTACAGTCTGGTGGGTGTGCCAGGAGGCCAGCATCCTGCAGCGGTTTTCAGTGCCTCCTGAAATTGCCTTCCAGTTGCCTGTAGACAAAAGGCTGTTTTATGTTCATGTGTACACTATAGGCAATAAGCAAAAATTCTTCAAGCTCAAATCAGATATTTTACTTTCAGTGAAGAAACCCAGCGCAGTAGCCCAGACTAGACTTAACACCAAGTCACAGCATTTGAATAAATACTGGCATATCAGAAAGGCAAATGAAACAAAATGGCTCCTGAACCACTCAATATTTAAAGTAAAATATATTCTGAGTCTTGTCAGAATAAACCTCAGCTGCAAGGAAATCTAAAGAGTTGTTCTGCTTCTTACAGGTAGTTCAATGAGCTAGCTCTCCTAAATACCGGGCGAGATGCCACCCACATCTTCAGTCCCAAACAACCCACAACTGTACCCAGGACCCTAGCTTCCTGTATGCCCAAATTCCCCCCCTACCTCAGTCTAGACAATCTTCAATTACCCCCTGCTGCATAAACTCCCTCATGGTTAAGTTCTTATTCACTATCAATTCACTACTTACCTATTTAGTTGCCACTGTATGTCTTAGGCAAATTTTAAGTTTTTCTCTGTCGCAACTTCACTGCAACCATTTCACCCCAGAAACGGATGAGGTAAATTCTCAGTTAAAAGGAGAAAATGGCTCTGTTGTTTCAAGCTCTTATCAAAACTAAGGAGTCTAAGTTCTCTTTCTCATTTTCCAATTACCATAAACCACTTGGCACTAGATTTATTTAATCTTTTTTTATTTGCTCTTGCTCCCAAAATAAAAAGTAGTTAGTGACACTAAGGGATTTCTATATCTCATGAGGAATATTATCAGAAGGGGAGAAAATGAATTCTGAAGCTTCAAAAGTATTAAGAGCATCAGTATGTATAAAGTTTGCTTCAGAATTCACTGTTTGTAATTTTGTCCCAATGTGACTCAGGAAGAAATAGTTTGTGGTACATTCAGATTCTAACCTTTCAAAGAGTAAAAATACACCTCAGGCAGTCTTAACTTCCCTAGCCCAGTTTCACTGGAGTGTCAGAGGCATGCCACTAACGGGACAGTGGTGGGGAGCCGACATTTCTTTAACTCAGTCTTCCACTATAAAGAGACAACATCTCCCATTTGTCTGCTAAGTCTAACTCCTAACTGATCCAAAACCCTAGCGTAAAATGAAAATACCCTGACAGGAGGTCAAGCAACAGGGCAGAAACTTTTCATTTTTCACCATGAAGAAATAACCTCGTCTAGGTTATTTTTTTCCTAGAATAGGGAAAAATGGCGTATGTGCTTAAACTCAAGTAGTTACCCTACGAAATTTCTGCCGATTCAAGATAATCACAAAGATAGTCACGGCTAGCGGTTCTTTGCTTTGCCACTCTGTTCTATCATTTTTTCTTTCTACACCCATGGAGATGAATTCCCTGTTTATCAAACAAATGCTTCTTTCCAAAAGAGCCAGAATAAGGTCAAGATAACTAACCTCCCAGGAAGAGGTTAAAAAGAGTTGCACTCACTTTAATTAATCATACTGTCCCTAACTCTTGCAAACCCCAAGATGCCAGACTAGAGGAAGAGGGTTTGTTATTTTGTTTCCCTTGCCAAGAATCCAACTACCTCACACCAAGCTTCTACTTGTTGCTATTTCTTGTTGCTACCTATTTTCTTCATTTTCAAGGTGTCCTGGCCAAAAATCTTGGTATCATCATTCTCTTTCTCACACATCACACATCCAATCCCTTTAGCAAATTTTATTAACTCTATTTTCAAAACAGATCCATATTTCAACTACTCCTTACCCCATCCCCATCCCACTATAATGCCCCCAAGTCTAGTCCAAGAGCCATTATCTTACTCCTAGATTATTGTTAACAGCCTTCTAATATTACTAACTAGTAGCCCTGTTTCTGCCCTTGGACTCTTGCAATCTATTCTCAAACAACAGCCTAATAATCCTTTACTAATAATAATAATCCTTTTTTAAAAACCTTTTATTTTGAAATAATAACAGATTCATAGGAAGTTGCAAAGATAATACAGAGATCCTGTGTAACCTTCACCCTGTTTCTCCCAATAGTTAAATCTTACATAATTATCAAACAATATCAGCCATGATCTGTGTGGCTCAGTTGGTTGGGCATCATCCCACACAGTGAAAGGGCACTGATTCAATTCCTGATCCGAACACTGTGGGCTGCGTCCCTAGTCGGGGTGTGTGCGAGAGGCAACAGATCAATGTTTCTCTCACACATTAATGTTTCTCTTCCTCTTTTTCTCCCTTCCTTCCCTTTGCTCTAAGAATAAATCAATAGAATCTTTAAAAAAATCAAAACCTAGAATTTGGCATGGGTACAATGTGTAGATTTTTATGTCATTTTATCACATGTATACATCTGTGGAACAACCACTGTAATCAAGATACAGAATTATTTGGAATTGCTTATTACTGAGTTTTCCTGCGTGTGTGTGTGTTCAGATGTGTGTGTGTGTGTGTGGGTATGTACATACATAAATACATAAAGCACGCTATATTTTCTTGTCTATTCCAGAAAATTTAAACTTTTTCCTTAAGGGTTTTGAGAAAACAAAATTTCTTTGTGAAATACTGACAGTAACAAAATATGCTTTGATTCTGAAAATTTTTAACTGAAACTACTGCTATTTTTCCTATGTCTCCTTGCATACAAAAGAGAGCTCTGCATATGACTGATGCTTAATATTTACAGATTAACTCAAGGAACATCCAGAGAAAAGACTATAAACTTTTACAAAAACACTTTTTATTCATTTTTCCACTAAACAAAGTTTGTAAACTAAGTACTGTTTGTATTGTCTTCATTAAAAACCATGCTATGCAAAGTTATACAAAGTTCATTCACATCACATTAATGTATAAAGGAGGATTTGTTTTCTCATAGGTCCTTCAGAAAATACTTCTAGACTAAGTATTAGCCCAGGCAGCCTATAAAACAGGACCCCATATATTCTAAAAAGTCTTTAAAGAATGTTACTTACACTTTCCTGACATAGTGCAAATGTTTCTCATGCCACACCAATATACCAGTAGCAAAGATGGGTTGGTTAATTTTGTAATATAGAGGATGTTTCTTGATTCCTAGCATATTCTGCAGATCCAATCAAGCTCATTCTTTAAAATCCAGCTCAAAGGTCATTTTTCTGAAACTTTCCCCAATCTACTCACCCACCCTAGAAGAACTGCTCCATAATTTGTGTCTAATGGCATTGAGTCTATGCATCTCTATGTCATCAGTGAACAACTGTGTTACAATGATTCCTTGACATGTGTGCCTGCCCTTCTAGACCAGGGATTCTTGGTCCATGGATGGATTTCTATCCACGAACCCCTGAAAGGTGTAGAAAAATATGCTTAGTGTGCTTCTGTCTGTCTTGGAAAGAGAAAATACAAATGTGCATGTGTATGTATATATTTTTATTTTCTAAAAGGAGTAATATTAAGTGAAAAACTTTTAAAAATGGTTACTTACAGAGAAATAAGAAGGGGGGTAGAAGCTAGTCTTTTCTGAATGTACCTTGTTTTATAGCTTTAACCTTAAAAACATGTAATGTCTTACTCAAAACAACTCAGAATTGATTCAAACAAAATAATTTCTAAAAATTGAATCTGTTGGAGTGACACTGGTTAATAAAATTATATAGGCTGGAAATAATTTTTTAAGTAACAATAAAACACAGTATATTTCCTATGCATGCTTAATAGGATATATCCTAAGGACAAAAAGAACCAGTAGTTTCCTAAATATTTATAATAATATTAGTACTGCTTTGAACCAATCTTGCCCTAATTCTCTCATAATAAGTGTGTAATTATGGTAATGTCATTTGGAACCACAATTTTCAGCTAGAAAAAAAAGTATAAATACAGGGTGCAGCAAAAGTAGGTTTACAGCTGTGAGTATGCAAAACTGTTTATTCTTGTATTATTAATTACTGTATTACTTTCCATTCAAAAAACTGTAAACTTACTTTTGCCCCACTGTATACATAACATTGAGCAGGTAATTAAAACCACTGGAATCTTACATTTCAATTGGGATATTAGTTCAAACTCTTCTACTTTTCTTTGTTTCTTTAATTTTAATTTTTTATTTTTAAAGATTTTATTTATTTATTTTTAGACAGGGGAAGGAAGGGGGAGAAGTATCAGTGCGTGGTTGCCTCTCGTGCACCCTCTACTGGGGACCTGGCCTACAACCCAGGCATGTGCCCTGACTGGGAATCGAACTGGGTACCCTTTGATTTGCAAGCCAGCACTCAATCCACTGAGCCACACCAGCCAGGGCTACTACTCTAGATAAGAAACACGTATTTCCCACCTCTGTGCCCTGAGAAGGCCTCTAAGTAACTACAGCCCAGCAGTACCAATGAGCATCCATAGGGCTTCTAAATGCTTTTTTCTACTTGAAGGAAACAGAAATCCTAGAAGAACTGTTTGATGCTAGGTCTGGGGCAGGGAATGTTCGAGACAGCCTGGGACATCTTACCTAAAAGCAAAGAAGCTATCAAAGACTAGGGACCATGTGGAAAGGACACAGGAGTCGGTCTGAAAAGGCTTCCACTAGCTAAGTGGAATAATTTGAGCATCAAAAGAATAATGACTCAGTTGACTGAAACACATCAAATGAACTAAAATTCATTAAGTTCATAATGATATTGAAAAATAAAATCAACTTGATTGGTCACAACTGGAGACTGATAGGGTGACAATTTATTATTCTGAAATTTAATGAATGAAGAAAAATAACCAAGCACTTATTTTGCCTCTACTATAGTTTCTACATAGTTTATAGGCAAATTTCTTTACAAAAGAATTATAACTAATAAATGTAGAAAAAATGAGAGAATTAGAAAATTACCTTTTGCAGCTTGTAATGAAAGAATGCATCTAGGTAACTAAATAAGAGTGGCTAAAACATTAGGTCTAAGATTGACGGGAAACTTTGTAAGACCTTCATAAAACTTTTTAAAAATAGTTTTTATTTACTTACTTTCAGAGAGAGAGGGCAAAGGAGGGAGAAAGAAAGGGAGAGAAACATCAATGTGTAAGACATACAACAATCAGTTGCCTCTTATATGCCCCCAACCAGGGACCTGGTCGGCAACCCAGGCATGCGCCCTGACCAGGAACTGAACCAGCAACCTTTCAGTTTGCAGACTGAAGAAAGGTTGTGGGCACTCAATCCACTTCCACTGAGCCACACCAGCCAGGGTAAAACTTTATATATCACTAAAAGTAGAGAAATCAGACACTGTACAACTCCTAAAATCATGTAATAAGAAGACTACAAAGTATTCCTGCCCTTGCTGTGCCAAAATTGACCTGTATTTAACCAAATCACTTTACAAAAAATAGTAAGCTAGAGAAACATGTTAAATGATACAATAAAAGCCTAAATCTAGAATGTGAAAAATATCTTAGCCAACCCAGTTTCTCTAATAAATAAATGGCATAGAAAAAAGGTATGTTTGCAGAAGGAAGGAGCTATTGCAAATTATAAAAAAACTTAAGCCACTAATCAACTCAATGGAAGTGTGCGCTCTGCTGCATCATGATTTAAACAAACTAAAAAGGTGTTTTTAGATAACTGAGGAAAGCTAAACATGCTCTGTCTTTGTTTTTCTTTTTTAGAATTTATTTATTTTCAGAGAGAGGAGAAGCGGGGAGAAAGGGAGAGAAACATCGATGTGTGAGAGAAACGGTCACCTCTTACAGCCCCCCAACTGAGGACCTGGCCCACAACCCAGGGATGTGCCCTGATAGGGAATAGAAGCAGTGACCTTTCAGGTCGCAGGCTGGCACACAATCCACTAAGTCACATCAGCCAGAGTTATCCTGTCTTTTTGTAAAAAAAATATTGTTAATTTAGTAGGGTGTAAGAATGATATTGTTAACTTTAAGTATGAAACAGTAACTGATACTAGATTTACTCTCCCACTTTAACCAACTATAAAAGTTGGACTATTTGCAGACAATCGACAATAACCAACAAAAGGCTATGATTCTTCGGAGAAAGAAAGCATCAGAGGTGAGCCCCATATATATGCCCTAACCACAACCTTGGGAAATAGAGGTCTACCAAAGAGATGTAGGTCAAGGTACAGGAAACAGATCAGGGGCAGGGGTTACAAAGGAAGCCAGACTTTGGGTGGCAAGACTGCAGAGGAGAAAGAAGCAGAAAAGGAACATCAAAAATTAACAGAGAAATTCCACTCAGGTCCTTGGCCAACTGCACAGTGAACATGTACAATGTAAGACTATGGGAGGCTCAGCAGAAAAGATATCTGGGAGAATGGAAGTTACAAAGAAATTTTTAGAGGTTACACAGTGCTCATGAAATACTGAAGTTCAGAGTCAGCTTACAAGGAAAAACCTTGATGAATATTCTAGGCACTCAAATGAGATTCCAGAAGACAACACATTAGGAATGAGGGCTGTGCCACTGGAGTAAGAGCAATACTAAAATAGAACTACCCTAACAAAGCCTAAAAGTCAAGCCTCAATATAATCAAGTCAATCCGAAACAAAGTCAGCACTACAGAAAAGAGCATAATCCAGAGTCTCTGCAATATGTCACCCTGAATATCCAACACACAATGAAAAATTACTAGGTGTGGGAAGAAGCAGGAAAAGTAACCATTTATCTAGAGATTAAAGTCAACAGAAGCAGAACCAGAGATGACTCTAATATTTGAGTTAGCAAGCATGGACTTCAACATGATTAATATGTTAAAAGAAAGCACAGGAAAAAATGTACGAAAAGGATGAAAAAGTAGAATATGTCAAAGGAAAATCAGAATCTCTGAAATATGTAATCTATAAATGTATATTCTAAAAGGACAAAACACCTGAAATTGAGAATTTATTGGGTAGATTTAACAGCTGACTCAGCAACAGACAGAACTAATGACCTTGAGATAGGTATTATGGTTAAGTTTTTAAAAAATCCTTATATATGAGAGGAAATTTTAACTATGTATAAGTGAAATAACATGATTTTGTGAATTTACTTTAAAATACTTTTAAAAAAGGAAGTTGGAGGGAAGGATAAAACAAAAACAGTAAACTGCTGATAATTATTAAAACTGGGTGGAAAATATCATCAGAGTTCATTATGCTATTCTCTTTCCTCATATATATTTGAAAATGCCTATAATAAAGTTTTAAAAAACAAAATCCATCATTTGTACACCGATGAATGAATAAACAAAATGTTGTATATACATAAAATGGAATATTACTCAGCCTTAAACAGGGAGGAAAATGTGACATGAGAAACAACATGGATGGGTCCCAGCTGGTGTGGCTCAGTGGACTGAGTGCCAGCCTGCGAACCAAGGGGTTGCTGGTTCAATTCCAAGTCAGGGCACACACCTGGGTTGTGGGCCGGGTCTCCAGTAGGGGGTGTGTGAGAGACTACCACACATCGATGTTTCTTTCCCTTTCCTTCTCTCTCCTGTCCTCTCTCTCTACAAATAAATAAATTAAATCTTTCAGAAAAGAAAAAAAGAAACAACATGGATAAACCTTGAGGACATTATGTTAAGTGCAATAAGCCAGTCACAAAAGGACGAATACTATATGATTCCACTTAAATGAAGTACCTAGTGCAGTCAAATTCATAGAGACAAAATGCTGAATCGTGGTTGCCAAGGTCTAGGAGAGGGGGTAAATGGGGAGATACAATTTAATAGATACATAATTTCAGTTTTGCAAGATGACAGAGTTCTGTGGATGGATGGTAATGATGGTAGCATAATAATTTGAATGTAATTCATGTCACTGGACTATACACTTAAAAATGATTAAGACAGTACATTTTCTGTTATGTATATTTTACCATAACCTGTTTTTAGAAAAATGGAATCTGTTGATATCTCTCTCTCTCTCTCTCTCTCTCTCTCTCTCTCTCTCTCTCTCTCTCACACACACACACACACACACACACACACACACACACACATATACACCAACACCAGTCCAGGAAGTATCTTCAGGACATCACAGTTTGAAGGCACACTGCAGTATAATGCACAAATTCCAAATGTCAATAAAAATGTCTTTATATAAATCAAATATTTATAAATATTATGATCAAAATATCTTTTCTTTTTAAGCAGTTGCACTTTGTGGGGAACCTATGTTTTCCAAAGAGTGTTAAAAAAAGTTCAGGAAAAAAATTATCGTAGGAGTCAGGCAAAAATATCCCTGTGGACTCAAATATACTCAATGCAGCAAAACTATTTTGCTCTTTCTCTGGGGCATTTATTTTTCTGTCATGGTAGAACTACCAGGACAATCAGACATCTACGAATGGATGTTTAGCAATAAAGTGAGATCATCAAACTATGTTTTTCAGCAACAGGCACAGGTGGCTTCCTCAGACATCTTGAGCAGGTTGCAAATATAAATGTTAAGTTATACCGGCATTAAGAATATAAGACAAAAGAATGAAGAATAATGAATGGGAAATTAACTGGGGATGGAGATGAAGTTAATTGTTTTGATTTCAAGCCACTAAATGAAATTCAGTAATATGGTTATTCGCTTCTGTTAGTTAGTAAAGCCTTAGAAAGCAGCTAGTTTTTATAGCCAAAGGTAGTATATAATTTAGTAGAAAAATAGCATTTTAGTTGTAAAGATATGTAGGATGTTGAGGATATTAAGAAAACATGTTATTTTTGAAAAATATTTTTGAAAAATATTATTTATGCTATTACAGTTATCTTAATTTTCCCCCCTTTGCCTGCCTCCACCCAACCCACCTCCAACTCCCACAGCTGATCCCCGTACTGTTGTCCATGTCCATTGGTCATACATGTATGTTCTTTGACTAATCCCTTCGCCTTCTTTCAACTAGTCCCCATCTCCCTGCTCCCCTCTTACAGCTCTAAGTCTGTTCCATGTTTCTGTGCCTCTGATTCTATTTTGCTCCTTAGTTCATTTTGTTGTTCATTAAATTCCACTTGTAAGTGAGATCATGTTATTTGTCTAAGAAAAATGTTTTCTAAAAAAACACAAAACACCCAGTACAAAGTAGTGTGTTCAAACAAATGTGGTAATATTCTTGACATCTAGAAGGATGTAAGATAATATATATGAAACACTTAACACAATACTGGTACAGAATGGTTATGCAATTCAGTCTTTCCCATTGTCTGCCTTATTAGTCATTTGGTATCTCATAGCACAAACAAATGACTTTGTAAGAAGTTCTGGGTTCCATTTATGTTGGCATCTTAGGAAATATTATTTTTAATATACTGAGAATGTCCATAATAAATCATACACATGTCAACAAACTAGTGTTAACTCAGTAATTTATTTTAAATGCCCATGAGTTCTACCTGGTATTCAGGAAACTTTTCTTGATAAAGTGCTGGATTTATGACTTTATGGTCTTGAATAGGAAGTTTGAGGATATATAGCTAAATAAATCATACTGTGGATATTTTAAATTATGAGTTTAGTGGTTTACCAAACTAACCAGTTTCTCAATTCTGTTTGTAAAATTAAACATGCCCACATTGTCATGGCTGACCCTTTATGATATAGTGCTGAACAGTATGCAATAATCATCTCAATAAATCAGCAAAGTAAGTAACAAACGCTCATACATAATCTTCAATATGTCTTGCTCTGAAGTTATCCAGAAAACAAATAGGCATTCCCGTCACACATCAAAATTTCACCTGACTAAAATGTTATGGAATAAAATAAAAATTTCATGCTTTACTTGGTTAATTTTACTGTGACACAATGAAATATTAATAAATTTACTCAGTGCCTACCGTATCTTAGACAACTGCATTACAAAATGAAGACACAGATGAATAAGATTCAAATGCAACAATCTGCAATCTGGTGAGACACTATTTCACTTACTCCTTCATTCTACTGATCAAAATATATTTATTTAGCATTTATTAACTATAAGTATTATTCTAAGTATATACTAGACATTTAGCAAGGCTCAAAAACAAACAAGTCCTTACTTTCTTGATACTTATATTTTAGTGAGGCAAGACAATAACAAATAAATAAATGGTAATAAGAACCAAGAAAAAAGTAGTGGGAAAGTAGGAAGAGTGGAATTTTTATTTTTTTATTAATTTTTATTAATTAAAAAATATGCATGCATACATATACATATACATATATATATATATATATTTTTTTTTTTTTTAAGAGAGAGAGAAAAGGGAAAGGAGAAGAAAGAGAGCAAGAGAAACGTTGATGCAAGAAAGAAACATCAACTGGCTGCCTCTTGTATGTCCCCTGACCAGGGACTGAACCGAGGCATGTGTCCTAACCTTGAATCAAACCAGAGACCTTTCACTTTGCTGGATGACACCCAACCAACTAAGCCACATAGATCAGGGCAGAAGAGTGGAATTTTAGATAGCATGGCTAGCAAAGACCTCCCTAATAAGGTAACATTGATAAAAGACCTGAGAGAAATGGGAAAGAGAGCCATGTAAATATCTGGAAAAAAGAGTATTTCAGGAAGAAGAAATGGAATATTTAAAGGCCTGAAAATGAGAATACATTGGAGACTTAAATGGACAAGAAAGAGATTCCAATGTAAAAATGGAGAGAGAACTAAGAACTGAGTTCACAGGTACATTTAGATAGAGTTTTATAGACCACAGAAAGGACCATACATTTATTTCAAACAGATGGGGGCTACTAATCAAGCCAGTAGCATGGGTATACATAGACTGACTCTCACATAACCACATCAAAATTACAGCTAAAATATTGAACAAACACCACTCAGAACTGTCAGAAAACGAGTTGAATGGAAGTCTGACAACTACAGAATTAAAGAAACCAGATCCATCCAGGTTGGTAGGAGGGTCAGAGACATGGAAAAGGTAGGCTGGTCCCACATCCATGTGTGGTGGATAAAAATTCAGGAGGGATATCTCGGGAGCAAGAGGTCCCAGCCCCACACCAGGGCCTCCAACCCAGGGTTCTGGTGCCAGGAAGTTAAGTCCCCACAAGTTCTGGCTGCAAAAACCAGTGGGGATTGAGTCAGTGGAAGAAACTTCAGGAGCTCCAAGCAGTTCCTCTTAAAGAACCCACACATGGACTTACTCAGACTCACTCCCTCTGAGTTCTAGCACCGGGGTAGCAGCTTGAAAGGTACCAGTGGCATGCAGAAAGAAACTGAAGTGTTTGGCATCAAGGCAAGGGTTGGGGGACAGCTTTCTCCCAGACAAAAAGGCAGGTAGGTAGAGACCAGTGTCCCTTTTCTGAACCCTCCCTGTACAGAGCCACAGACCCACAGACCCACATGGCTGGCAAACTGGTGCCGTATCTGAGACTCCATCAACCTAACACTCTTTGCCCCATCCTGGAGATCCCCAGAGACTCAGACCCACTCAACTTACGGTCCACCCAAGCTCCTTTTCCATGTGAATGGCTGGTCTGGGTTAATGTTTCATAACTTACTAAATCCTCTCTAACAAGGAACAGCCAGCCTCAGTGAGCCCCCAGCCCCTATACCTCTTGCTAAGTGGCCCCAGGCCTGGCACTAGCAACAGCGAGCCTAGAGTCACAGCTTAGCTTCACCTGGGAATCTCTAAGCTCAGCACAAGTAGCAGCCATCTCAAGATTGCTTACAGCTCAGGCAGGGTGGTCCCAGGCAAAACACAGGTGGGGGCTGACTTTGGCCTGTACGACCCAGGAAACCCCAAAGCCTGCACACACAGGGGACACGTATAGACCATATCAGAGCACCACTAGCTTGCCCTGGCACAGCTGATCCTCCATGAAGGGCGGAGGTTGGTGGACAGTGGTCACAGCCAGTTCTTGCAGCTGACTGGCCTGGGTAAATCCCTCTCAATGACCTGCCAACAGCAATTAGGCTCAAGTTTAAGAGGAGTGTACATTAGGCTCACATGAAGGACACCACTGAAGTACTCAGCTTGGGTGACAGGGGAGGCTGTACCACTGGACCCTACAGGACACCTACTACATTAGGCCACACCACCAAGACGGAGTCATAGCAGCTCTACCTAATACATAGAAACAAACACAGGGGGGCTGCCAAAATGAGGAGACAAAGAAACGTGGCCCAAATGAAAGAACAGGTCAAAACTCCAGAAAAAGAACTAAACAAAATGGAGATAAGCAATCTGTGAGATGCCAAGTTCAAAACACTGGTTATAAGAGTGCTCAAGGAACTTAGTGAGGACGTCAACAGCATAAAAAAGGGTCCAGTCAGAAACGGAGGATATGCTAATTGAAATAAAGAACAACTTACAGGGAAACAACAGTAGAGTGGATAAGGCCATGAATCAAATCAATGATTTGGAACATAAGGAAGCAAGAAACTACCAATCAGAACAACAGGAAGAAAAAATACAAAAAAAAAAGGATAGTGTAAGCAGCCTCTGGGACAACTTCAAGCATTCCAACATTCACATCACAGGGGTGCCAGAAGGAGAAGAGAAAGAGTAAGAAATTGGAAATCTATTTGAAAAAATAATGAAAGAAAACTTCCCTAATTTCATGAAAGAAACAGGTGTGCAAGTCCGGGAAGCTCAGAGAGTCCCAAACAAGATGGATGCAAAGAGGCCCATGCCAAGACATATCATATTTAAAAAGGCAACAGTTAAAGATAAAGAGAGAACCTTAGAAGTAGCAAGAGTGAAGACATTAGTTACCTACATGGGACATCCCAGAAGACCATCAGCTGAGTTCTCAAAAGAAACTTTGCAGGCTAGAAGGGATTGGCAAGAAATACCCAAGGTCATGAAAAGCAGGGACCTATGGCCAAGATTGCTCTATCTAGCAAAGATATCATTTAGAATCAGAGGGGAGATAAAGAGCTTCCCAGACAAGGAAAAACTAAAGGAGTTCATCATCACCAAACCGTTATTATAAGAAATGTTAAAGGGGCTTATTTAAGAAAAGGAAGAAGATCAAAACTAGGAATAATAAAATGGCAATAAATACATATCTACCAACAACTGAATCTAAAAAACAAACCAAACAAGAACAGCGACAGAACTGTGGATATGGAGAGCACTTTGATGGCTGCCAGATGGGAGGGGGGTTTGGGGGAATGGGTGAAAAGGTGAGGGGTTTAAGAAGTACAAGTAGGTAGTTACAGAAGAGCCATGGGGATGTAAAGTACAGTATAGGAAATGGAGCAGCCAAAAGAACTTATACACAGGATCCATGGACATGAACAATGGTGTGGGGATTGTCGGAAGGAGTGGGGCAAAGGGGGAAAATTGATAGTAACATAATCAATCAAGTATAATTTAAAAAAATAAAGAAATAAAATCTTTAAAAAAAAAACCCCAAATATATGGGGAAGCCAATAAAAGTATTAAATGGTAAGATTCCACCTTAATTTTAAAAAAAGAAGGAAAATCACTCTAGCTGCAATAGGGGAATCAAGACAAATTCAAAAAGACTGGTTAAAGGCTACTGCAGTAATCACAGCAAGAGATGACTGTGACTTAGACTTGGCTGGTACTGACAGAGGTGCTGATAAGTGACTGAATTCAGGATATATTCTGAAAATTGAGTTACCAAGAGTAAAAGAAAAATTAAATATGACTCTATGGATGTTTTTGGTGTGAACAAATATATTAAGGGAGTTCCCATAATTAAGATAAGGAAGGTCGGTGAAGAAAGCTGTTAAGTGGAAATGAAACTTCAGTTTGCATAAGTTAAGACTGAGATATCTATTAAACATCCCAATTGAGATGTCAAGGAAATAGCCGGAAATATAAATCTAGAGTTCAGATGACAAGTAAGACCTGAGATTTAAAATCCAGGCCCCAAGAACTTAATATATGTAATCAACGAGGGAGCAGATGTGCACAGAAAAGAGGTCCGAGGATGAATTGAGGAGCAATCCAAAATTTACATGTCAGGAAGATGAGGAGGACCTGGCAAAAGAACCACCAGAAGAAAAGTGATAAGTCCACAGACTGTTGTCTAAATTATCTAGCCTAGTATCAGTAAATGACAGAGGAATACAAGGAAGGGAGGAAGAGAGGGATGGAAGAAGGCAGGCAGGGAGGGAAAATACAATAGTGCTATAGTACAGATATGCTCAAGGGGAAAAGGAAAAAGGCAACTGATTAACTCTTTAGCAAATTCAGGACACAGTTCACAGAAAGCATAATATTTGAGAAGGGTCATGAAGGTTAAGGAGCAACTAATAAGGCAGAAAAGGATAGAATGGCTTTTGTATTTTATGTCCTGATACTTACTGATAATCACCCTTCTGACCAATTCCTCTGAGACTAAACTCCCTTCTTAAGGCTCTTCAAGAATAACAGGACAGTGTTCCACAAGTGAATAGGAAGCAATGTAAAGTCTTCTAAGTCCCAGCTAGCTTCACACTACAATGGTATATGATAGGGAATCTGGTAAACTCCTTTCTGCCATTCCTGCTTTCATATTTATCAAAGACACTGAAATGCAGTTTCTAGTCGACTGCCAGTTTCTGCCAGTTACTTAGGCAATATCAACATCCATAAGGATAATCTGTTTGACGATTTAACCTCATAATTCCTTGAACCTTCTTTTATCTCCAGTGAGTGTCCTATAACTCCACCAAATTTCGGCAACTATTCATATGGTCATATCTTGAACTTATCTTTGCTTAATATTTTTCTTCCTTTGAAATTCTAAACTCTAAGAGTATACTCCCCTCTCTCTTAACATAATCTTGTAGATGAGCAATATTGAACAGAAATAAGATCCGAGCTATTTATATAATTTAATATTTTCTAGTAGCCACATTAAAAAGTAAAACAACAACAAGAATTTGTACGCACCGAGAACATTTTGATACTTCCCAGGTGGCAGGATGTTGGGGGAATAGGTGAAAAAGAAGAAGGGATTAAGAACTGCAAGTCCGCAGTTATAGAAACAGTCATGGGGATGTAAAGTACAGCATAGGGAATATAGTCAATATTGTATAACTATGCATCATGTCAGATGAGTCAGATTTATTGGGTGATCACTTCATAAGTTATATAAATGTCTGATCGCTATTGTATACCAGGAACTAATATAATATTGTACGTCAGCTGTAAATGAAAAACAACGAAAATTAAAATAAATAAATGAATGAATGAATGAGTGACTGGGGGAGTAAAAAGATCACTCATTTTGAAAATAATTTATTTTTTTGCTGAGAAAGAGATATTTTAATTGTGAATACACCATAAATTTTCATTATCATTTATTAATTATTAAATGCAGGCTGATCATCTTTAAAGTCTCAAAAAGCCAAACAAAAGCAGAGAAAAATTCAACTGAAAAAAGTACTGACATAAAATTCTTCTACATGCTATGTGAAATCCTAGGAAGAATCATTGCAATTATTTGGATATTAAAGGTAACAAAAGAGATGTTTGGTCTTAAATGTAAATTTAAATATACAGTGTGTACAATACTGTATCAGAGCAAAAGTATATTTGCAATTTCTAACAGAAAAAATAAGTTTGCATATATTCTGTATTTTTCAGAGAAATAAGAAAGAAGATAAAAGATAAAATGTTGGAAAGTCTTATCAACCAGGCCACCTATTAAACATAATTTTTCAAGGCAGCTAAAATGAGCAACAATAAAGAGTAACACATATAACTAAACTGCTTGTTATACTAGAGCCAGTACAGATGAGTCTTGAACAATACAGGGGTCAGAGGTTCCAGTTCACTGAGCAGTTGAAAATCCATATATAATTTCATTTGGCCTTCCACATTCACCAATTCCCAACCTTTAAAATTAACTTTATTGATAAATTTTATTTAATGAGTCACGTCAAAAATATAATCAATGAAACATAATCAACATAAATATTAGCCATGAGATTTTTTTTTCATCTTAAGTCTTCAAACTGCAGAGTATCATTTTACACTTATAGCATCACATTTCAGACACTCAATTGTCTGCAGTTAAGACAAAATGTAATTTTACCAAAATGTGTTTTTTTAATGGAAAAATATTTCACACTGCACGTAGTAAAGAATTTGATCTTGCCCAAAGTGAATGAATGTCTGTTCTTTCCTCCGGTTTCTGGGAGGTAATCTCTGGCCCCCTGGCATATTATACCTTATGGAAGTGTTTGCCTGGAAGTTTCGGCGCATGCCTGATAACCTAATATGATTTAGCATGGGACTGGCCACACCAATGTGGTCTTAGGATAAAGCATGGCCACACAGAAAGATCAGCTTTGGGCTATGCATATGCACTATCAGCTAACCTAGAGACAGAGATCAACCACGTGGGAAGTCAATCCATCAATTTCATCAAACAAGCCTATGTAAAACAAGAACACTCAACACAGAGTCTCAGCTGAGGTTCACTACTGGTAATACTTTGTCATACATCAATAGCACGAGGGTAATACGTCCTGATTCCACAGGGCAGGAAAATAAAAACTCGGTGTTTGGCACTTCCCATAGACTCTGCACTTCTTCCCTTGGTTGATTTTAATATGCATTCTTTCCATGTAATAAACCATAACTGTGAGCTTTACGGCTTTCAGTGAATGCTGTGTCCTTTTAAGCAAATTATCAAAGATGGGGTGGTTCTGAGAACTTTTCTAAGTTACAGCGGGTGTCAAAAGTGAGGGTGGTCTTGGAGACTGTGTTCTAACTTTACAGCTGGCTAACTCTCTCAGCTGGCCTAGAACTTTTGCACACTGTCTCAGTTTTAAAATTTAAATATAAATTTAATTAAAAAATGCAGCTCCTCAACTGTACTACATGCATTTCAAATGAACGATAGCAATATGTGACAGTGATTACTCTACTGGGAAGTGCAGTTTCAGATTTTGATCACTCCAATCCTCTTATGATGAACACACTTGCTTTTCAACTTCTTTCCAGCTTTTTAAATTCCTCCTATTTAACATCATTCATCCTGGTCTCATTTGCCATCACTTTCAGTATAAGCCCAATGACCCACACATTAATTACTTTTTTGTTAGTGGCCTCAATTCTTTTGCCACCTCTCTTCTATTTGCACATGTCCTATAAACCCCAAACACTGGATCAGTCCAACTAGACTTCTTACCCTATCTACTTAAAGGTAGTTGAATATTATTAAGGGAAAGAAATTAATCTGTATAATGAAATAATCTCTTGTACCATTAATCAACTATTTCAGCTGTCCTTGATCACTCTCCCTTTCTTACTCCCCCAAGCAGCTAATTTCGCTCTCTCCGCCCTCACCCAGGTCCCTATCCTTTCACCCTTAAACTCCCAGGTGCTCGATCTAGCCTCCTACTTTGAATAGAAAGTTAGACAAAAGGCATGAAGTAATTTACTTCACATACTTTTACCCAAAAATTATCTACAGTCACTTCATCCCTTACCTTTTTCTGTCCTCCTAGTACCAGGTCAATTCTTATCAGCTATATGCTGGAACTCAATCACCTCTTCTTCATGGGTCTGGCTGCTGTACAGGTTATCCTTTCCATAACAATTATAGTCAACTCATCTTGCTCACTACTATATTCTCGAACTCACTCACCCTATAATCAAGTCTTATATTTAAACAAAATTCCTTCTTGCTCTTTGGCAAGTGTGAGAAGACCTGATATTTTACCCTACTCGCAAGCTAACAATTTAACATGACACAGCTGTATGAATGATGGCAGAAGATACGAGACCCCAGGTCAGAGACAAAGGACTTTGCCATTTAGGGTAAAACAAGAACACTGAGCATCAACATATTTGCTTCAGTTTCCCACGTCCTAATTCCTACACAGTGATGTATAGAGGGCCAGGTGACATCTGCACACAAACTTGGGTGCATTTAGGAAAGAAACCCTATGTTCAAGGAATGCAAATCTTTTATGACAGGAAATAATTTGATTTATCCTTTAGCTCCAGAGGAAGATGAAATCTCTGTCTTCCAAGGTTGTTCAACATACAAACACCCTTGAACAGGTAGTCTGGAACAAAGGCTATCAGAACCTTGTTTGTAAGACTTGAAGAAACGTGACACCTGTAGTGAATTATCTCCAAACTCCCTGCTTCCTGCTCAATGCCTCCACTTCTTTAACACACTGTATTATGGCTTCGATCTCATTCACTTCACTGATAGTTCCCTTGGCAGTCATAAATGATGTCTTAGTTGCCTTTTTGGAGCATCTAACCTCTTGATCATTTCCTTCCAAAGCTCTCTCTTTTGGCTCCCACAGTGTTCTACTTTTCATTCTCCTCCTATTTTATATTTTTTAATTTACTTTTATTGTATTTTTTTGTTACTATTTAACCCTTTTATATCTCCCTCCCTCCCCCACAACCACCACTGCTCACGATGTCCACAAGTCCTTTTACCTCAATCCCTCCAAACCCCGACTCTCCATAGAGCTGTCAGCCTGCTCTCTGTATGAGTCTGTCTCTATTTTGCTTGTTCAGTTTGTTCATTAGAGTCCACATATGAGTGAAGTTATATGGTATTTGTCTTTCTCTGACTGGCTTATTTCACTTAGTATAATGTTCTGCAGGTCCATCTACACTGTTGCCAATGGTAAAATCTTTTTTACAGCCAAATAGTATTCCATTCTGTAAATGCCCCATAGTTGTTTTATCCATTCATTTACTGATGGACACTGGGCTGCTCCCATATCTTGATGATTGTAAATAATGCTGCAATAAACATAGGGGTGCTTATGTTCTTTCAAACTGGTGTTTTGGATTCCTTCGGGTATATTTCCAGTAGTGGGATTGCTGGGTCAAAAGACAGATCTATTTTTCATTTTTTGAGGTGTCACCATACTGCTTACCGCAGCAGCTATAGCAGTGTGCATTTCCAACGGTGCCAAAGGGTTCCTTTCCCCCTAATAGATTCCTAATAGATTCTGCATCTATTAATATGATCATGTGGTTTTTATTCATTTTGTGTATGTGGTGGGTCTCAATTACTGATTTGCAAGTTGTTGTACAAACTCATTCATTTTGTGTATGTGGTGGGTCTCAATTACTGATTTGCAAGTTGTTGTACAAACTTTGCATCTCTGGAATACTACTCTTGCCTGAACTTGTTTGTTAATTTATTGATGATAACCATTCTGACCTGTGTCAGGTGATATCTCATTCTGGTTTTAATTTGCACTTCTCTGATGATTAGTGACGTTGAGCATCTTTTCATATGTCTATTGGCCATATGCATGTCCTATTTGAAGAAATGTCTATTTGGGTCCTTTGCCCATTTCTTAACGAGATTGTTTTTGGTACTGGGGGGCGGTGTTGAGTTTTATAAGTTCTCTATAGGTTTTAGATATTAATCCCTTATCAAATGTTATCAGGCGAATATGTTCTCCCATTCAGTGGATTATGTTCTTATTTTGTTGATAGCCTGCTTTGCTGTGCAAAAACTTTTTAGTTTGAAGTAGTTTCATTTGTTTATTTTTTTCTTTTGTTTCCCATGCCTGAGGAAATATATCACATAAAATATAACTATGAGGAATGGCTGAGATTTTACTGCCTATGTTTTCTTCTAAGATTTTTGTGGTTTCGAGTCTAATGTTCAGGTCTTTAATCCATTTTGAACTTATTCTTGTGTGTGTGTGGCATAAGAAGATGGGTCTAGTTTCATTTTTCTGCACATATCTGTCCAATTTTCCCAACATCATTTATTAAATAAACTATCTTTAGCTCATTGTACATGCTTGCTTCCTCTGTCAAATACTAATTAACTATAAAGGTGTGGGTTTATTCCAGGCTCCCAATTCTGTTCCATTGATCTATGTGTCTGTTTTATGACAGTACCATACTGTTTTCATTACTACAGCCTTATAGTATAGTTTGATATTAGGTAGCATGATTCTCCCAACTTTGTTCTTCTTTCTCAGAATTGCTGTTGCTATTCAGGGCCTTTTGTGGTTCCATATAAATTTTTCAAATTTTGTTCTAGTTTGGTGAAATATGTCAATGGAATCTTGATTGGAATTGTGTTGAATCTTTAGATTTCTTTAGGTAGTATGAACATTTTATGACGTTAATTCTTCTTATCCATGAACACGGTATGTGCTTCCACTTATTTGTATCTTCTTCACTTTCTTCAGTGTTTTTTAATTTTCCAAGTACAGGTCATTTTACATGCTTGGTTAGATTTATTCCTAGGTATTTTATTCTTTTTGAAGTAATCATGAAAGCAACTGTTTCCTCAAATTCCTTTTCTAATAGTTCATTATTGGCACATAGAAATGTAACTGATTTCTGGATATTAATTTTATATCCTGTTACTTTACTGAATTCATTGATCAGATCTAGTAACTTCCTGGTGGAATCCTTATGGTTCTCTAGGTACAGTGTTATGTCATCTGCTAATAATGACAGTTTTACTTCTTCCTTTCCAGTTTGGACGCCTTTTGTTTCTTCTCTGATTGCTATGGCTAGAACATCCAGTACTGTGTTGAATAACAGAGGTGAAAGTGGACATCCCTGTCTTCTTTCCTATCTTAAGGGAGAATGCTTGTATTTTTTGCCCAATGAGTACGATGCTGGCAGTGGGTTTGTCATATGTGGCCTTTATTATGTGTAGGCCACTATTCCCACTATTCCCACTTTGCTGAGAGTTTTTATCATAAATAAGCACTTGATTTTAATCAAATGCTTTTTCTGCATCTATTAATATGATCATGTGGTTTTTATTCATTTTGTGTATGTGGTGGGTCTCAATTACTGATTTGCAAGTTGTTGTACAAACTTTGCATCTCTGGAATAAATCTGACTTGATCATGATGTGTGAACTTTTTGATGTATTTGGTTTACTAATATTTTGATGAGAAATTTAGCATCAATGTTGATCAGGGATATTTCCCTATAATTTTCTTTTTTTGTAGTGTCTTTATCTGATTTTGGAATTAGGGTAATAGTGGCCTCATAAAATGAGCTTGAGTCTTTTCTACTCTTGAGTTTTTAAAAATAGTTTGAGAAGTGTAGGTGTTAGTTCTTGGAATGTTTGGTAGAATTCACCTATGAAGACATCTGGTCTAGGGCTTCTGTTTGCTGAGTTTTTTTATTTTTCCTTCAATTTTAATAGGTGTAATCTGTCTATTCAGATTATCTGATTCTTCCTGATTTACTTTTAGAAGATTGCATGTTTCTAGGAATTTATCCATTTCATCTAGGTTGTCCAATTTGTTAGCATATAGGTGTTCTTAATAATTTCTTACAATCCTTTGTATTTCTTTGGTGTCAGTTCTTATTTCTCCTTGTTCATTTCTAATTTTATTTACTTGGTTATTCTCTTTTTTACTTGATGAGTCTGGTTAAAGGTATGTCGTCTTATCTTTCCAAAGGACCAGCTCATGGATTCATTGATCTTTTGTATCATTTTTTAGAGTCTATTCATTTATCTATGCTATGATCTGTACCATTTCCTTCTTTCTACTCACTTTGGGTTTTGTTGTTCTTTTTCAAGTTCCTTTAAGTGTAGAGTTAGATTGTTCATTTGAGCTTTTTCTTATTCCTCAGACAGTCTTGCGATGTTATGAATTTCCCTCTTACAATTGCTTCCCATCTCCCACATATTTTGGGTTGTTGTGTTATCATTTTCATTTGTATCACTGTATCTACTGATTTCTTCCTTGATCTTATTGTTGACCCACTCATTGTTTAAAAAACATGTTATTTACCTTCCATGTGTTTGTATATTTTTCAGTGTTCTTCTTGGGACTGATTTCTAGTTTCACAGCATTACGGTCAGGGAAGATGCTTGATTTGATTTGTCTTCTTAAATTTATTGAGATTTGTTTTGTGTCCTAACATGTGGTCTATCCTAGAATAAGTTCCATGAGCATTTGAAAAGAATGTATATTCTGCTGCTTTGGGATGCAATGTTCTGTAGATATCATTTAAATCCATTTGATCTAGTGTGTCTTTAAGGCCACTCTCTCCTTACTGATTTCTCTCTGGAAGACCTATACACTTAAGTCAATGGGGTGTTAAAATCCCCTACTATGAGTGCATTTGTTGGTCTCTCCCTTTACATCCATGAAGATTTGGTTTATATATTTAGATGGTCCTCTGTTTGGTGCAGAAATGTTTCCTAAGGTTATATCCTCTTTTTTGGATCATCCCCTTTATTATTAAGTAGTGCACTTCCTTGTCTCTTACTACAGCCTTGGTATTAAAGTCTATTTTGTGAGATTAAGTATTGCTACCCTAGCTTTTTTTCCTGTCCATTTGCATGAAATATCTTTTTCCATCCCTTTAATTTTAGTCTGTGTGTATCTTTCACTCTTTGGTGGGTCTCTTGGAGGCAGCATATATATGGGGTTTATTTTCTTATCCATTCAGCTACCCTATGTCTTTTGATTGCAGCATTTAAGCTGGTTACATTTAAAGTGATTACTGATAGATAAATACGTATTGCCATTTTATTTTTAAACTATTTTCCTCTGTTCCTCCCCCTCCCCCATCCTCCTCCTCCTTCTTAATGCAAGCCCTTTAACATTTATTACAATACTGGTTTGGTGTTCACAAACTCCTTTAGCTTTTTCTTCTCTAGGAAACGCACTATTTTTCTTTCCCTTTTATTTTTATTTTTTCATTTTTTAAAGGTTTTCATTTATTTTTTAAAAAGAGGAGAAGTGAGGGAGAGAAACAATGGATGCCTCTATCCAGAGACCAGGCCTGCCAGCCAGCCATGTGCCCTGACTGGGAATTGAACCAGCAACCTTTTAGTTTGCAGGCTGATGTTCAACCCACTGAGCCACACCAGACAGGGCTCTCCTTCAGTTTTAAATGACAGCACTTACTGGGTAAAGCAGCCTTGGTTGTAAATCCTTGCTTTTCATTACTTTGAATATTTCAGGCAAATCCCTTCAGACCCGAAATGTTTCTGTTGAGAGGTCAGATGGCAGTCTAATGGGAACTCCCTTGGAGGTAACTAACTGCTTTTCTCTTGCAGCAATTAAGATTCTCTCCTTGTCTCTAAGCTTTGCCATTTTAATTATGATATGTCTTGATGCGGGCCTCTTTGGGTCCATGTTGTTTGGGACTCTCTGCTCTTCTGGAACTTGTTTTCTTTTTCCCTTTACCAGTTTAGGGAACTTTTCTGTTATTATTTCTTCAAGTAGTTTCTCAATCCCTTGCTCACTTTCTTCTCCTTCTGGCACTCCCATGATGTTGATGTTATTACATTTCATATTATCCCAAAGGTTTCTTAAACTCTAATTTTCTAAAAATCCCTTTTTCCTTTTGCTGCTCTGCTTGGGTGTTTTTTTCTCCCTTGTCTTCCAAATTGCTGATTCAGTCCTCTGCTTCATCTAACCTACTGTATACTCCTTCTAGTGTATTATTTATTTCAGATATTGCATTCTTTATTTCTGATTGATTTTTTTAAGGTCTCTATGTCTTTTTTCATGCTGTTGAGTGTCCTTATAGTCATTACTTTAAACTATCATTGATAAATTGCCTACCTCCATTTCATTTAGTTCTTCTTCTGGAGAATTCTCTTTTCTTTCATTTAGGGCCTGTTTCTTTGTCCTTCCATTTTGGCTTCCTCTTTGTGTTTGTTTCTATGTGTCAGGTAGGTATGTAGAAACTCTGGCGCAATCCTATGTCAAACACTGCCTGTGACTGGCCCTGGGCAACCTGTTTGGATCCCAGTGATCCAGAGTGATACACAGCTTGTGGCTCTCTCTGTGTGGAGAAAGAACCAAGCTATGCACCAAAGCCAGCTTTTACCAGCACCAGGTCCAGGGAGGGTCAGTTAGGTCTCAGAACTCCCAGAGATCCACCTTTGCCAGGAGGCTTTCTGTTAGGCTTAATCACTGAAATAGCCTCCAGATGTACTCCTCAGCAGCCTGATTTAAGCTCCACAGGGTGGGTGAGAGATTCTTGAGAGTGTGGCTTCTGCTTCCGTCTAGGTTGAGGCCACATGGAGGGGAGTGCTCTATCTGAGAAAGATGGCTTCTGCAGTATTGGGAATGACAGCACAAGAATCTTGGCAGCTGTCACCTCAGCACTCTCCCCAGAACCACCAATACCAGATTCTCCTCACATGGCTCTAGTCCACTGTGCCATCTGACAAGCCCAGGGTAAGTGACTGAAAATGAAATTTGTGTGTTAGGCCTTTCAGACGTTCTCTGCATCTTTAGCTGTCTCTCCCTGGTAGACAGAAACGCCGCTGCTTTTCAAAGCTGGATGTTACTTGTGTTCCTTTCCCAGTTCTAGTGTTCTAAGCTAGTGAGCCCACCTTGCAGTTAGACTTCATACTTCTCAGGGGGAATCCCCCCAGCCACTGAAATATCCTTCTAGGACTTCAGCTGCTGCACATGAGAGCCCAGCCAGCCTTCTCGTGCCTCCTCACTTCCTACCAGTCTCACTGAGGTTATGTGTTTCTTCCATAAGTCCTTAGTTATAAGACTTCTCTCCAGCTACTGTTTAGTTGGATCTTCAGGATGATTTTTCTATAATTTAGTTGTAATTTCCGTTTGGTCCTGGCTGAAAGTCAGTGTAGCTTCCCCCTACTCTCTCACCATCTTGGATCTCCTCCTCTTGTTTTCACTGCTGATTGCTCTTTTAACAATGATTTTTCTCTCACCCCTCTTTTTCTCTATGCTTCATTTGAATGATACCTACACTTCCCTGATTTTAAAGGTCACCTATATGTTAGTAATTTCAAAGTTTTAAGTTTAGCCAAAACTAGCCAAACTCCAGGATTTCCAATATACCACTAGCTGGATATCCCATAGGTACTTAACATGCTTTATGTTATTCTCGTTCCCCACTCATACTCCCCACCCAAATAATTAATTTTCCCTCTTTGAAACAAGTGTTCTTCCTTTAATTTCCTATCTATATTGGCACCACTATGATCGATCCAAAATGCAATTCAAAAAACTGATCAAGCATGGGCAAACTATGGCCCATCGGCAAAATCTGGCCTACTGCCTGATGACTTTTTCATAACACCTTTTAGATAACTCACATGCCAGAAAACTCACCATTTTAAAAAGTAGAATTCAGTAGTTTTAGTATATGAACAGTGTTGCCTGTCGTCATAAATAAATTTACCTGGCAGAGAGCCACACCATTGTGTACATGTTGTCCATGGCTGCTTTCAGTACAATACTACATCAAAGTTAAGTAGTTTTGCACAGAGACGACATGGCCTATAAAGCCTAAAACATTTACTGTCTTGTCCTTTAGGTAAAAAAAGTCTGCCAACCTCTATTCCGAATTGCTTAATCTCTCTTAACTCCCTTATTCAATCTAATACTGTAATATTAGATTAATTAAATCCTGTAATATTATACTTCCTAAATTATAGTGAGAGCTACTATAAACTGCCTAAATACTTCCTAAATAATAGTAAGAGCTACCTGTGAGAGCATATTATCACTGTTGAAGCATTTTTATTTTTTTTAAAACTTAAAAAATTGAGACATAATGAACATGGCTTGAAATTAACTATTTTAAAGTGTATGCTTTCATGGTTTCAATGTATTCGCTATGTTGTGCAATTATCACCACTATCTAATTCTAGAATATTTCCAAAAAGAGACTCTGTACCAATAAACAGCTTTCCTTGTTCTGCCCAAAGCCCGTTCCCTGGTAACCGAAAATCTACCTTCTGTGGCTATAGATGTATCTTTTCTGGATATTTCACGCAAATGGAATCACAAATTGTGACCTTTTCTGCCTGGGTTCTTTCACATAACATAGTATTTTCCAGGTTCATCCACGCTGAAGCATCTCTCAATGCTTCATTCCTTTTTACCACAAAATAATATTCCATTATATTTTATTTTTTTTATACCATTTTGTTTATCCACTTATCAGCTGAGACATTACACTCAGCACCATTACTGAAAACTTTGTTCAAACACTACTTCCTTTATAAAGTCTTCTCTAACCCACTCCTTATTCCAAA
Organism: Mormoops blainvillei; assembly: GCA_004026545.1. Lineage (NCBI taxonomy): Eukaryota > Metazoa > Chordata > Mammalia > Chiroptera > Mormoopidae > Mormoops > Mormoops blainvillei. Next base: position 1,139,222 of record PVJD01000002.1, on the reverse strand, counting down.
AATTGTAAACGCTGCTCACCACCTCTGTCATATTCCAACTCTTGATGTCCTTTGTACAATACAGTACTCAAAACTGAAGTTAAGCCCTGGCCATTGGCTCAGTTGGTTGGAGCATTGTCCCACACACCAAAAGGCTGTAGGTCTGATTCCCAAACAGGGCACATAACTACATTGTGGGTTCAATCCATGGCTGGGACACACACAGAATGCAACCAATCAATGTTTCTCTCACATGGATGTCTCTCTTTGTTTCACCCTCTCTGTATCTAAGTCAATTTAAAAAAACAAAAACAAAAAAAAAAACCGAAGGTAATATTCCAGACACGTTGTGACTGCCACAAAGGGTATGGCCACAACAACTCTCTCAGCAAATCTGAAACTGAGCTTAGAATCAAGCAGCTAACTAGCACCCAAAGTAGTTTTGTGTCTTAATTGGTCAGTAACACTAGAATAAGGTTCCCAACTAGTAACCTTTACACCTAGAGAAGAAACTTCCAAGAACCAAAATTCATCACTTCAACCAACCTTGCAAAATCCTGATCAAACCTACCATCTATGTTCTCCACTCCTACACCTAAACTACCAAGTGCTCCTAACAAACAACCCAAAAAATAAGCCACAGGTAAAGTACCAACAAAGTTAAGATCTCCAACGATTGCTAGCCTATCACTGCTGCCTATCATTCATTTAACTTATTCTCTGTGATAACTTTTCGTTTCCTTCAGCTGCTATTGCAAGATCTCATCTCAGCAACAAGCTGTTTTCCTACTCCTCAAAAATTAGTAGTAGGTAATCACTCTCAACTTTAATCCTTCAAATATCAATCTCATGCAAATACTCCCATAAACTTACCTGCCTTCAAATATATTCCTACCATCTTCCTTTCCATCTCACCCAAGACTAATCCCTCTCCACCTATTCACTATAATGTATGAAGTCAAAGACATAATAAAAAAACCCACAAATTCAACCGATGCCTCTTCTACTTATTCCTGCCCATGATAGTCAAGTTTTTCAAGAGTCATTTATATCACTGGCCTTCAAGACAGGGTGCTAATTTTTATCTTATTGGTTGCTCTAGGGATTATTTACCACATTCTACTTCAAATTAATACTGACTTTTTCTGGTAAAATGTAGCAACTTTAGTCCAACAAAACTCCATTTCCTCAACCTTCCTTTACATATTTACATTATATCACTATATGTTAGAAATCCAGAAATAAAGTGCTATAATTACTTCTTTAAGCCATTTTATGTTTTTTAGAAAAATTAAGAGGAAAATAGTGGAAAATATACTTATGTAGTCTTTTATTTCCTACATATTCATCTTTTCTGATTTTCTTCATTTCCTCCTGTGGATATGAGTTACCATTTGGTGTCATTTCCATTCAGCTTGAGTACTTCTTTTAGAATGATTTATATAGCAGGTCTGGTTATAAGAAATTCTCTTACTCTGGTTATTTTGGAATGTCTTTATTTAGCCTTCATTTTCCAGGACAATTTTGCTAGATATGAATTGATGGTTCACTGTTTTTCTTTTTTTTAATTTTAGAATTTTAAATATGTTGAACTGCTGTCTACTGGCCACAATTTCTTTTTTTCTGATAAAAACTCAGCTATAAATAAATCATAGTTACCCTGTACAAAATGAGTAATTTTTCCATTGCTTCTTTCAAAATTCTCTCGTTGTCTTTGTCTTGCACCAAACTGACAATAAAGTGTCCAGATATGGACCTCTTTGTGGTGACTGTACTTTAAATTTGTTGAGCTTCTTGAGGATGTAAATTAATGTTTCATGACACATTTTGGAAGTTCATGGCCAATATTTCTTCAAATTTTTTGGTCCCTTTTTCTTTCTACTCTACTTCTAGAATTCCCATTACAAATATGTTAATATACTATATATTGGCCTATATGTCTCTGAGATTCTGATGATTTTTTTTTCAATTATTTTCTCTGTTCCTCAGATTGGATCATTTTTACTGATATATCTTCAAGTTTGTAGGTTCTTTTTTCTTTATTATTGTTCTTTAAGTACACTTGTCTCTGTTTTCCCACTACCACTTTCCCCCGCTCTACCCACCCCCACCTCCCACCCACATTCCTACCCCCTCCCTTTAGCTTTGTCCATGAGTCCTTTATACCTATTTGTTGATGACCCTTCCACTTCTCTCTCCACTCCCCACTGGTTACAGTCGGTTTCTTCTTTATTTCAATGTCTGGTTCTATTTTGCTTGCTTGTTTGTATCATTGATTAGGTTCCACTTATAGGTAAGATCATATGGTACTTGTCTTTCAGTATTTGGCTTTATTCCATTTAGCATACATAATGCTCTCCAGTTTCATCCTTGCTGTCATGAAGGGTAGGAGTTCCTTCTTTCTTTCTGCTGCATAGTATTCCATTGTGTAAATGTACAACAGTTTTTTGATCCACTCATTTACTGTTGGGCACCGTAGGCTGCTTCCAGCACTTGCCTATTGTAAAAAACACTGCTATGACCATTGGGGTGCATAGGTTCTTTTCAATTTATGTTTCAGGATTCTTAAGGTATAATTCCAGCAGTAGAGCTGCCAGGCCAAAAGACAGTTCCATCTTTGGTTTTTTGAGGAAATTCCACGCTGTTTTCCACAGTGGCTGCACCAGTCTGCATTTCCACCAACAGTACACTGGGATCCCGTTTCTCCACAACCTTGCCAGCACTTGTTTGTTGATTTGTTTATGATGGCCATTCTAATCGGTGTGAAGTAGTATCTCATTGTGCTTTTAGTTTGCATCTCTCTGATGGCTAGTGATGCTGAGCACCCTTTCATATGTCGCTGGGCCTCTGTATGTCCTCTTTGGAAAAGTGTCTATTCAGGTCCTTTGCCCATTTTTTAATTGGATTGTTTGTCTTCCTGGAGTAGAGTTGAGCAAGTTCTTTACATATTTTGGAGATCAAGCCCTTGTACGAGGTATCATTGGCCAATATATTTTCCCATACGGTTGGTTCCCCTTTCATTTGGTGATGATTTCTTTAGTCATGCAGAAGCTTCTTATTTTGATGAAGTCCCATTTGTTTACTCTTTCCTTTTTGTCCCTTGCTCTAGGGGACATATAGGTGAAAATATTGTGGCGTAGAATATCTGAGATTTTCCTACCTGTGTTCTTCTCTAGGACTTTTACGGTATCGTAACTTATATTTAAGTCTTTTATCCATCCTGAGTTTATTTTTGTATGTGCTATAAGTTGGTGGTTGGGTTTCATTTTTTGCATATAGCTGTCCAGATTGCCCAACATCATCTGTTGAAGAGCCTATTTTTACTCCATTTTATGCTTCTGCTCCCTTTGTTGAATATCAGCTGACCAGAGAGACATGGGTTTATTTCTGGGCTCTCTATTCTGTTCCATTGATCTATATGTCTGTTCTTTTACCAGTACCAGACTGTTTTGAATGCAGTGGCCTTGTAACATAGTTTGATATCAGGTATTGCGATCCCTGCTACTTTGTTTTTCTTTCTCAAAATTGCTCTGGCTGTGCAGGGTCATTTGTGGTTCCATATACATTTTTGAAATATTTGTTCTATATGTGTGAAATATGTCACTGGTATTTTAATAAGGATTGAGTTCAACCTATAAATTGCTTTGGGTAGAATGGGTATTCTGATGATGTTAATTCTTCCAGTTGTTGAACACAGTATATGCTTCTATTTACTTGTGTCTTCCTTAATTTCTTCCTTCAGTGTTGTGTAGTCTTCTGACTACAAGTCTTTTACCTCCTCAGCTAGGTTTATTCCTAGGTACTTTATTTTTCTTGTTGCTATAGCAAATGGGATTTCCGCCCCCGATTTTGGATTCTGATATTTCCTTGGTGGTGTACAATAATGCCTTTGGTTTCAGAATACTGACTTTGTATCCCACTGCTTTGGCAAATTCACTTATTAGGCTGAGTAGTTTTTTGGCGGGACATGACGTCTTGTATGCCATTGTGCAAGTGCTGCCAGACAAAAACCAAAAATCCCAGGAAACAAACCCACATCCATAAAAATAACTCCTGCCCACAACCCACTATCAATAGCAAATGAACCAGTAGTAAAAAGAATGTAAAGAGATTAGCCTATTATAAGAAAAAAGAGTGAATGTGATACAATCTACTGAAAGAAAAATGATTTCGAGAAGGTGGCAGGAGGAGCACCAGTAAGAGTTTGGACACAGGGAATTCCAGCCAAGATGGAGGCATAGGTAGATACACTTTGCCTCCTTGTACAACCAAAAGAAGAACAACAAATTTAAGAACAACCAGCACTGCCAGAAAATCGAATTGTATGGAAGTCCGACAATCAAGGAGTTAAAGAAACATTTATCCAGACTGGTACGAGGGGCAGAGATGGGCACCCCAGGCAGAGATGGGTAGTCGCCGCAGGTAGGGCGCGGGGCAAGGCAGTGTCTGGTAGACTGGGTGGTCCCACAATTGGGTGGGAATAAACCGGAAGGAACAACTGGGGAGCAAGATGTAATGCACAAGCCAGGGTTCGAGCACAGGAAAAGAAAGCCTCAAAACCTCTGGTTGTAAAAATCTGGGGAGTTGCAGCAGCAGGAGAAACTCCCAGCCTCACGGTAGAGTTCGCTGGAGAGACCCACAAGGTCCCAGAATGTACATATCCACCCACCTGGGGAATCAGCCCCAGAAGGGCCCAATTTGTTTGTGGGTAGCGGGAAAAATGGCTCAAAGCAGGGCAAAAGCTGAGCAAGTGGCAAAGTTCCCTCTCTGACCCCTCCCTGACATACAGTGCCACAATGCAGCAATGCGGGTTGCCCCCACCCTGGTGAATACCTAAGGTTCCACCCCTTATAACATAACTGGAGCACTGAGACAAAGAAATATGGTCCAAATGAAAGAACAGATCAAAACTCCTCAAAAACTACAACTAACCAATGAACAGATAGCCAACCTATCAGATGCAGAGTTCAAAACACTGGTAATCAGGATGCTCACAGAAATGGTTGAATATGACCACAAAATAGAGGGAAGAGTGAAGGCTATGCAAAAAGAAATAAAGAAAAATATACAGGGAAACAACAGTGAAGAGATGGAAACGGGAACTTCAATCAGCTACTTGAAGTAGAAGGAAGAAATAAACATTCAACCAGAACAGAATGAAGAAACGAGAATTCAAATAAATGAGGAGAGGCTTAGGAACCTCTCGGACAACTTTAAACATTCCAACATCCAAATCACAAGGGTGCCAGAAAAAGAAGAGGAAGAGCAAGAAATTGAAAACTTATTTGAGTAAGTAGTGAAGGAGAACATCCCCAATCTGGCAACGGAAATAGACTTCCAGTAAGTCCAGGAAGCTCAGAGCCCCAAAGAAGTTGGATCCAAGGAAGCACACACCCAGGCGCATCATAATTACATTACCCAAGATTAAAGATAAGGAGCAAGAGAAAAGGAGAGAGTTACCTACAAAGATAAGTAAGCTGATTTCTCTAAAGAAACCTTACAGGCAAGAAGGGGCTGGAAAGAAGTATTCAAAGTCATGAAAGGCAAGCACCTACATCCAAGATTACTCTATCCAGCAAAGCTATCATTTAGATTGGAAGGGCAGGTAAAGTGCTTCCCAGATAAGGTAAAGCTAAGGGAGTTCATCATCACCAAGCCCTTATTATATGAAATGTTAAAGGGAGCTGTCTAAGAAAAAGAAGATCGAAACTATGAACAGTAAAATGACAACAAACTCACAACTATCAACAACTGAACCTGAAAAGGCAAAAACAAACTAAGCAAACAACTAGAACAGGAACAGAATCATAGAAATGGAGATCACATGGAAGGTTATCGGCAGGGAGAGGGAGAGGAGAGAATGGGGGAAAAGATACAGGGAATAAGAAATATAATTGGTAGGTAAAAATTAGACAGGGGTTAAGAATAGTATAGGAAATGGAGAGGCCAAAGAACTTATATGTACGACCCATGGACTTGAACTAATGGGAGGGAGGCTACAGGGTGGAGGGGAATAAAGGGGAGAAAAAAGAAAAAAACAAGACAAGTGTAATAGCATTATCAATAAAATATACTTAAAAAAAAACATTTACAGTACAGAAATGGTATTTGGGGAACAAGGTAACAACGACGTGTTCTGAGGTCTCTGCTGTGGTGCAGCTGTTGTGCCCTGAGGGGTCTGGAGAGTACTCTGACATTCCAAAGGTGTGTTATCTTAGATGCAAAAAGACAGCAGAAAGCATCACTTAAAGTAAAGATTGATCTTTGTCAAGGAAGCTACAGATTTAGGACCTGATTACCCACTCTGACTTGCTTTTAGTTAGGAATTTTTATGTTCAGACCATGCTATGTGGTTACTTTCAGTCTCTGAATTTGTAAGGCCCACCATCAGGCCTCCCCTGAGCTTGTCAGGTTTAGTATGTGACCCCTTTTTGTCCACACCAACATCTATGAAATAACTGAAGGGGTTTCGTAGTGGTTTAAAAAAAAAAAAGAGTTGGAAGTCAGAGCAATGCGAAGAAGTAAAATTTACATCATGAATAAAAAAGGGAATGAAGAAGGTATAATATTCAAACCTGATGGACAAGAAATAAATATTAAAAGGCTATGCAGGTAAGATAATATTGCAAATCATGGAGAAGACCACAGTGGATTCCACCTCAATAGCCTCTAGTATTTACCACTGTTTTTTCTTTCTGGTTCCGCCTCTGGTGATGTCAGATGTTGACCCCATCTGACCTTAGGCAGCCTGATTGAGACTTCCAGAGATCCGTCTGTGGCTGTCTCCTTCAATTGTTAATTTAGTCACTCTGCACTCAGCAGTCAGGCTTAAGCACCATAGGACGAGGCAGAGTCGCTCCTGGGTTCAGGGCTACTGCTCCCCCTCAGGCTGCTGCTGCTAGGAGGGGAGCGGTCAGCCAGAGCAGGATGGCTGCTGCCCTTTGGGGGATGACTCAGCATCAGGATCCAGGGTCTAATCTCTCAGTTCCCTCCCCAAAGCCTGTGTCCCCAGTCTCCCCTCAAGCGTCTCTAGTCCACTCTGCTCCCCAATTTGCCAGGGATCTATTGTCTGTGGCTGTCACTCTGCACTCAGCAGTCAGGCTTAAGCACCACAGGGCCAGGGCAGAGTCCCTCCTGGGGTCAGGGGTATTGTTTCCGCTCAGGCAGCTGCTGCTCAGATGGGAGTGGTCTGCCTGAGCTCAATGGCTACTGCTGTATGGGAGATGGCTCAGCACCAGGATGCCAGGGGCTACTCTCTCAGCTCTCTCCCCAAAGCTTCCGACCCCAGTCTCTCCTCAGGCATATATAGCCCACTCTGCCACCCATCTTTGCTGGAGCCAAGGGTAAGTGGTTTCAAATGAAAATTTATGTGTTGGCCCTTTAAACAGCTCTTTGCATCTCAAGCCATCAGTCTCTGGCAGAGAGCTACCCTGCCGCTTTTGGCTGGTTGTTATATGTGTACTTTTTGGGCTCTGGTACTCTAGGCTAAGGATCCCCACTTAGGGTTTAGACCCTGCTCTTCCCAGAGGACTCCAACTGGCCGCTTAATTATCCCTCCAGTGCTGCTGCCTGTGGGCGCCCAGTCAGCCTTCTCCAGTCTTGGTCGCACTCCTTACCAGTCAGGTTGTGCTGAACTGATTCTTCTGTATGTCCGAGGTTATAAGGCTTCTCTCTCGCTATTGTTCAGAGATGTTTGTTCCAGGTGATTTCTCCAGAATTTAATTCCAGATAGGTCCTGGGAAGAAGTTAATGTGAAGTCTGTTCACTCCTACCCGTCACTTCCTTCAGGTTCTTCCTTCTGTCACCTCAAATTTGCTATTGAAGTCATCTAGTGATTACTTTTTTTCATATTAGTTATTCCACTTTTCAACTCTAGAATTTCTATTTTGTTCTTTTTTATACATTCCCAAATTAAGTCACTATCATATTTTCTGTTAGTTACTCAGACATGATTTCTTTTCATTATTTGAATAGATTTATAATAATTGCCATGAAGTTTTGGTAAAAATAACATCTACACCCACTCAGAGAAAGTTTCTATTGATTTTCTTCCTGAGAATGGATCACAAGCTCCTGGATTTTTCTCTTTAACATCCTGTAGTACTCTTTTTATAAAACTGGGCATTATATTTATTTAACCAATTCTAGATTATGCAGTTGTTCTTTGTTTTGTTGTTTTTTAGTAAACCTCTTGGAAATGATTTGAGAATCTGTCTCCCTGTGGTATGTAGCCATTGATTTCACTGCTCAATAGTTTTAAAAAGTCTTATTTTCATTTTTCGGCCTGGCTTCCTTAGGTCATCCCTATGTCTACATCAATTAGTGGTCAAGTAAATAGACTTTTCACCCTCTGGGGACAAATCTGTAGGTGAGCTGTGAAGTGCATTCAAAGTTTAGAAGTTTCAAAGTCAGTTTCAGATTATGCTCTTTGCTGGGTTCTCTCAGGACTTCCTAGTGAATGACAGTCCCCAGTTACGCAGGAATGAATGGAGAATTTAGCTTATTCTGTTGTAGTTCTCTCATTTATATAATCTCCCTTCAAAGCTTCTGGCTAGTCAACCATTCTGTTGCTTGTCTCTACCAAGACCACAACTTCTAGTTATCAAGGCTATCAGCCTTCCACATTAGTTTCTTACCAAACTTGCTACCAAACTCAGCTGTGTAACTGGGAATGGTTTTTCGCTCTTTGGGTTTTTTTTTTCTTTTTGTCTTTCCTTCCAAATCAAGTCAGCTGCCTTTGGCAACAAAGCTGCTGGCTTAAGGTTAGCCAACCTTGATTATATTACGATTATGCTAGGGCAGGTAAGGCAAAGGGTATAGGAGCTCAGGCAAGAAGGCCAAAGACTCCCGCTGTCCTTATCACATGTTCGAAGATTTTCATGAATTAAAGCTTCCTAATTTGATGTTTGCCAATGGTTCATTTTCACGGTCCTACATGATTGTTTTAGGCAATTTTGTCCAGTTCTGTATTTGCTCTTTAGAAAGATTTGCCAACATCTTTACTCTGTCATTGCCAGAAGTCCCATCAGTTATATTTAACTTATTTTCAATTTCTACATCTGTATGTATTTTAGAACAAATTATTATATTATAGGCAGATAATATTTATGGTTGCATACATATTTAGATAAAATGAAGTAAACAATTCCAAAGGTGTTATTAATGCATGATATGATCCAGTTTAGAAAACACTGGTAAAAAACTCTCAATATCCCCTTTCCTCACCATGTATTCATACTTCACCCCATTATATTCTATTTTTTAATTTTTATTTATTGATTTTTAAAGAGAGACAGAAACATCGGCTTGCTGTCCCACTTATTTATGCATTCATTGGTTGTTTCTTGTATGTGCCCTAATTGGGATCGAACCCACAACCTCTGCATATTGGGACGATTCTCTAACCAACTGAGCCAGCCAGCCAAGGCCACTCGGTTCTATTTTTGTTACTAGTAAAACAGTTATCTTTTACCACTCTGGGAACATCTTTGTCATGAAAATCTTTGTCACAAAAATACATTTCAGTCTTTTTCATATCTGACTTCTCTACAGCACTAAACACTAGTCCTTTTTGAAATTCCTATTTTCCTTTATCACAATCTTACTTCAACAACAGTAGCTTTTTCATATACTTCATGGCCTCACTTTCAACATAAATACTTATGGTACTAAGGTTTAAGGGTTTCATCCTTAAACCTACTTTCTGCGTTATCCCATTTGATTACCACATACCATCTATCTACTGATGGAAACAATATCCTTAGGCTCCATCTTATCCCTGATTTCAAAACTAATATATCCAATTACTTAATGGACAACTTTTACCTAACTCAATATGTCTAAAACAACAGTGTACATCCAGTCTGTTCATAACCCTGGTATTCTCTCAATAAATGATACTACCACTCACACCAATTAACAGGGTCAGAGAGCTAAAATATCATCTTAATACCCTCTTACTCATTTTCTCTTTTAACTAGTATTACACCTTGCAAAAAGTTTAGAAAACCACTGATATGATTAATTAATCTACAATTTTAGGAATACTTGCTATGTCTTTTCCACAAATAATGATGAAATAAAATGTCTTGATGGGAAAAGTTGGAGTCATTATTATATAAGTACAGGAAATGGTAATTTATAACAATTCATTCTGTAATCTCACAGTGAGAATCCTCTTCTATAAAAATCCATTTCACCCTCTCTTTCAATAGGGAGTTAATAACAGGAAGGTAAAAAATACTCCATATTAAGGTGGTTTCACTACTATGTCCAAGACCTAAATATCTGATTTATATTTATAATCAAAAGTCCTCCCACAGACATTTAAATGAAGTTTTTTTATATGGAGAACAGATTCTTCAACCTACTGAATGGGAAAGAACATGTGCTCTGGAGTCAGACATTCCTTGTGGTAAATATCAGCTCTATCACTGATTAATTATACGAACTTAGGTAGGTTACTTAGTCTCCTAGAACCTCAGTTTGTCTATAAAATGATGAAAACATCTACATTACAAGATTACTATGAGGTTAAAATGAAACAGATGAAGGCACTACCTTACTTAAATACCTCATCATTCTCCTGCAGTAGTGAACACACAGTACTACCCCAAGAGAACAGAGAATGTATTATAGAATATTACACCTGAAACCTATATAATTTTATTAACCAAAGTCAATCCCAATAAATTCAATAAAAAAAGGGCCTGAAAAAAGAAAAACCTCATCATTATCAAATATTATTGGACAGCTTCCTAACTGGTCTCAGTATGATCCATACCAATTCTTCGTCATAAGGCAATGACTTAAGATAAAAAAAGTCAAATTCTCTTACACGGTTGGTTCATTCATTTATATACTCATTAATAAAGTAAACAGTTACTGATCATTTAACTCAGTAAATGTTTGAGTCCAATTGTATAAACTGAAGAGGCAAGAAAAGACAGAGATACAATAGTGAGCAAAAACAAATACGGCCCCTAAACTTGTTGAGTTTGTTGTCTGGAGGGACAGAGAAACCATTAAATAATTCAAAAATAAATGTAAAACCACAACTGATATAAGTACTACTAAGAAAGTATATAGTGCGATGAGAGGATGTAATAGGGAACTTGCCAAAGTCAGAGGACTCACACAAAGCCCTACACTATTAAGCCTTTCCTATCTTACCAGCCTCATTTCCGGCCATTTACTCAAATAAAGCCTATATTTAAACCACACTGAGCAACTTAAGAAATATGAAATGTACCATACTCCCTCTCATCTTCCAGTCTTTTAAACGTGCAACAACATTTCAGAAATACCTTGCTCATGGTCTAATTAATTCTAGCAAATATTCCAAGGCTGCAGTTCTTGTATCACTTTTTTAAAGCCTTCACCACACATAATGTTAATAATAACGACCTAATTATGTTGGTGTTTGGCAATTCCTATAACTGGTAATTGATTTCCACCCTTATAAAAGATTACTATTTCATGGGGAGATATTCTAAGATGATGCCAAAATCATGTCCTCACCTGTATTAGTTTCACAGGGGTGCCCAAACAAATGGCCACAAAGTAGGTAGCTTAAAACAACTGTAATTTATTCACTCATAGTTCTGGAAGCCAGAAGTCCAAAATTAAGGTATAGGTAGGGCCCCAATTCATCTAAAGAATCTAGGGGAGAACCTTTGCCATACTTCTTCCAGCATCTGGTGTCTGTTAGTTTCTCCTTGACTTATAGCTGGATTACTCAAATATTTTGTTCTTTTTTAGGACTGTTTTGGCTATTCTGGATCCCTTGCAATTCCATATGAATTTTAGAATCAGGTATTTAATCTTTACAAAAAAGGTCAGCTTAGATTCTGAGAGAACTGCTTTGAATCTATACATCAGTTTGATTAGTGTTGCCATCTTAACAAGGTTAACATTTACAATCTATGAATATGAGATGCTTTTCCAATCATTTAGATCTTCTTAAATTTCTCTTCAACATTGTTCAGTCCTTTTTTGTACTTTTCAGAGTGTGAGATCTCCACTGCTTTTGTTAAATTTATTCCTAAGTATTTTATTCTTATTGATGCTATTGTAAACTGAATTGTCTTATTTCTTGAATTTTCAGATTGTTCGTTGTAAGTGTACAGAAATACAATTAACTTGAATGTATTGCTTCTGTATCCTGCAATCTTGCTAAAATCTTACAGGGTGGGGCAAAAGTAGCTTTACAGTTGTTCAAATGGAAAATAATACAATAATTAATAGTAATACTAGAACAAACAGTATTTCCCTTACTAACAACTGCAAACCTACTTTTGCCTCATTTTCTATAGTTCTCATAGGTTTTTAGTAGATTCATCAGGATTTTCTATATACAAAATCATGTTATCTGTAAATATAGTTTTATTTCCTCTGTTTCTCTAAGCACTGCTTTAGCTGCATCCCCACAGGTTTTGGTATGATATGTCTTTACTTTCATTCATCTCAAAGTATTTTCTGAGTTCACTTTTGATTTCTTTGACCCTTGCTTATTTAAAAATGTATCGTTTTGCCCTGGTTGGTGTGGCTCAGTGAATTGAGTGCCAACCTGCAAACCAAAAGGTTGCCAGTCTGATTCCCAGTCGGGGCACATGCCTGGGTTGCAGGCCAGGTTCCCCGTTGGGGGCATGTGAGAGGGAACCACTCAGCACTTCTCTCACACATTGATGTTTCTCTCCCTCTCTTCCCCTCTCTAGAAATAAATAAAATCTTAAATAAATAAAAATATATTGTTTCATATTCACATGTCTAAGTTCCCCCAATTTTTCCTGTTATTTCTAACTTCATTCTATTGTGGTCACAAAGCATGCTTTGTATTATTGCTAACTTTTAAAATTTATTCAGGCTTAGTTAGCATATGGTGTTATCAATGATGTCTGTTTATTGAGAAGCATGTATATTGTGTTGTTGGGTGGAGTATTCTACAGACGTCTGTTAGGTCTAGTTGGTTTATAGTGTTGCTCAAGTCTTATTTTCCCCTGTTGATCTTCTAGTTTATCTATCCATTATTGCTACGGGGGTACCGAAGCCTCCAAATATCATTGTCTATTTTTCCCTTCATTTCTGTCTGTTTTTGTTCCATGTATTTTGGTGCTTTATTAGACATGTTTGTAACTGTTGTATTTCCCTTCTGTATTGACCCTTTTATCATTACAAAATGTTTCTCTTTACCTATAGTTAAGTGATGAAAAAGTCTTTTTTGTTTTCCAGTCTTTTTTGTTTGATATCAGCACAGTCACTCCAGCTTTCTTGTGGTTATTTTTATAATATATCTTTTCCAATTTCAGTTTATTTGTATCTTTGAATTTAAAGAATGTCTCCTGTAGACAACACACACTTGGATCATGTGTATTTATTTAGTTTAACAATCTTTGCCTCTTTATCAGATTATTGCATTCACTTATACTTAAATACTGATATAGCTGAATTTATGTCTGCTATTTTACTTTTTGTTTTATATAAATTTCATGCCTCTTCTGTTTTCTATTTTTCTATTACGGTTTTCTGTTGCATTACGTGAATATTTTCTCATGAAGCATTTCAATTTATTTAATTTTAAATCATTTTTAATTTTTTATTTACATTTAACGTGAGTTTCAGGTGTACAGTGCAGTGATTAGATATTATATTACCTTACTTAAGTGTTCATCCTGATGAATCTTGCACCCATCTGACACCATATATAGTTATTGAAAAAGTATTGACTATATTGCCTATGCTGTACTTTACATCCCCATGACTATTCTGTAACTACCAATTTGTACTTCTGAATCCCTTCACTGTCTTCACCCACTCTCCAACACCTGGACAACTGTCAAAATGTTTTCTATATCTATAAGTCTGTTTATGTTCTGCTTGTTCATTTGTTTTTTTAGATTCAATTGTTGACAGATATGTATTTGTTTCCATTTTATTGATCGCATTTTTCATGTTTTCTTCTTCTTAAAGAAAACCCTTAAACATTTCATATAATACTGGCGTGGTGGTGAAAAATTCCTTTATTTTCTGTATTCTTTTTATTTTTAAAGCAGTTTTAAAATGTTATCCTATTGCCTCTGGCCTCCACTGTATCTGCTGAAAAATCTACTTTTAATGGGCTCCCCTTAAGTGACACATCATTTTTCTCTTGATGCTTTCAATATTTCCTCCTTGTTTTTGACATTCACTATTCATAACACAATGTATTGTGGATCTTGTCATTTAATCCTACTTGGATTTTGTTGAGGCTCCTGGACACACAGGTTAGTTTTTCAATAAACTTGTGAAGTTTATAACCATTATTTCCTTGTGTATTTTCTTCTTTCTTTTTCCCTTTCTCTTCTCTCCCCACGCCCTTTTTCTGGTACTCCCATTATACATATGTCGTGTCCCACATTTCTCCAGGGTTCTGTTCACTGTTCTTGCTTTTCTCTCTGACCTTCAATTTGCATAATGTCTATCAGTCTGTATATAAATTCACTTCTTTTGTCACCTTAAATCTAAAGTTAAGCCTCTTTAATAAATCATTTTATTACCTTACCTTTCAATCCTATAATGCACATTTGTTTCTTTTTAAAAATAATTTCTATCTCTTCATTGTTATTCTCTATTTTATATGGTATTGACGTCATATCTTGTTTTACTACTTTAATTGTGAGAGCCTTTGTTTCTGTGAACATGTCATAATGGCCACTTTAAAGTCTCCTGAGAAACCTGGCATCCGGTCTCTCTCATAGGCAGTTTCTGTGGCCATCCCAGTGTATGGATCATATGTTCCTATTTCTTTTCATGACTGGTATTTTTTCCCCTGTTGTTGGAAACTAAATATTTCAGAAAATATATTATAGCATGTCTGGTACTAGTATACCTCTAACCTTCTAGAGAATGTTATAGCTATTGCTTGTTTATTTGTTTACTGACTAGCTAGAGTGTTTTAGTATACCTTATTCCCCCATACATAGGGTTCATCTTATGGTGCTGTCCTCAGGGAGGCACAGTTTTGATCCACAGTTACCCTCAGATCACTGGATCACCATGGTTTGGGTAGGGTTCTGGTCCTTTCTTTAACCACAGCCTGTTGTTAAATTCCAATAATTGCTGGCTGGTTACTCTACTGTTTTCAATAATGCCCTGGGGCATTAACTGCTCTCCAAACAATCCAATCAAAGTCTGGTTCCTTTGAAGCATAGTGTCTGAGATCAGTGTTTGATTTCTGTTACGACATCAGTTAGGCTCTTCTGTTTATTCTCTGGTTCTCTCTAGCAAACTAGCTGGCCTATAGTTTAGCCTATCTCCTAAATCTCCTCTGAAATGCCTTTTTACTAAAACCTCCAAAGTTCTGGTGAGGGTCTTCAGGCTTGAACTTTAATCTCTGTAACAAATAAAATCAGTTCCTTTGGGAAGAAATTAGGAGCTGTTATACAGTCTTAATTCTCTAGGCAAATCTCTGAGCCAGGGCTCTAAAGATAGGTGTGGGGACAATGGCAAATTTCTCTCTGAGTGACACTCTCACTCTAGGAGCTAAAAGCTCAGTGCAGGGAGAGGGGTATGCAGTCAGAGACTGTCTCACCTTGCCTCTCTTAGGAAAGAACTACCAACTTATAACTTGAGGCTCCAGTATTTTCGCCTGCCACACCCAAACTCCATAAATGGGGGCTGGGTGGAAACAGGGAGTCCCCACTCTTCAACTGCACTCACCTAGGACTTAGCAGCAATAGATAGCTGAAGGAAGGATGAGAAATGCTGACATCCTGGTCCTCCAGGAAGAAAGTTATTAAGTCTAGGTTGGAGGGGTGGGAGTGGGGAGACTGTATTGGGACTAGAGTAGTTTTGAGTAGCCTCTCTATCTTGCTGAGTTGGCAAGAGGGGAAAAGGAAGCAGTTAAAAAACTCAAACTCTCTCACTGTTTGCAGAATTTTTATAGATGTTCATTTGCTGTTCACCTAAAGACCATTTCCAGAGATTTTAAATGGCTGGGTTTGGTTTTTTTAAATAACATTTTCACTGGGGAACATATCAGCGGAGTTCCTCATGCTATCAGTCACAAATCTATCTGCCATTTGTTCTCAACGAGAAGGTAAAGGAAGAAAAGTGCTAGGGCTCTATGTATGCCATCTCATTTAACCTTCACAACTGTGAGACAGATATTACAGATCTTACTTTTATAGAAAATGTTACTGAGTCCCAGAATCATTCCATAATTTGCTTTAAGTAAAGCAGCAAAAGCCGATTCAAAAGGAGGTTTAATTGCCTCCAAAGCTCATGTACTTGATTAAGCCCATCCTTTCATCTTTTATACAGATATTTTTAAACATCAGGGTTCGTGAGAAAGTTATAACCCTATTGGAGTGACAATGATTTCTTAGGGTAATAATTTTATTCCTCACCTAAATCTTTTAAAATAATGCTATGAAAAGTACTATTCTGTTCCCTTATGCCTTGAGCTATACTTCCACAAAGAATCTACAACCAGAGGATTATTATCTTTTCTATACTTTTAAAATCTGTTTTCCTCATAACCCACATATATGCTGTCTACAAGAGACCCTCCTGAGAACAAAAGAACTACAAAGACTGAAAGTGAAGGGCTGGAAAAATATATTCCAAGCAAATGGTCACGGAAAAAAAAGCTGGGGTAGCAATACTCATGTCAGACAAAACAGATTTCAAAACAAAGGCCATAAAAAGAGACACAGAAGGAAACTTCATAATACTCAAGGGTAGAATCCATCAAGATGTAAACATTATAAACATATATTCACCTAACACAGGACCATCCCAATATATAAGGAAAATCTTGGAGGACTTCAAGAAAGACATAGACAGTAACTGACTTTCAGTAGGGGATTTTAACAAACCACTGTCAACAATGGATAGATCTTCCAAACAAAGAATCAACAAGGACATTGCGGCACTGAACAACACTCCAGGTCAAATGGACTTAACGGATATATACCCAAAGAAGCAAAATATACATTCTTCTCAAATGTACATGGAACATTTTCAAAGACAAACCACATGACAAGACACAAAACAAGCCTCAACAAATTTAAAAGAACTGAAATCATATCAAGCATTTTCTCAGATCACACTGGCTTGAAACTAGAAACCAACCTAAAGGAAGAAAACTCAAAAACAGTCAAATTCATGGAGACTGAATAACATGTTAGTAAACAATGAATGGGTAAACACTGAAATCAAGAAAGAAATCAAAAAGTTTCTGGAAACAAATGAAATTGAACACACAACAGCCCAAAACCTAAGGGACACAGCGAAAGCCATCCTGAGAGGAAAGATCCTTGCAATAGAGGCCTACCTAAAAAGATAGAAAACTTTCAAATAAACTACATAACCCACATCTATAAGAACTGGAGGAATAACAACAAAGCCCAGACCAAGTAGAAGGAAGGAAATAATCAAGACCAAAGAAGAATTAAATGACATAGAGACTAAAAGAATATTTAAAGGAATCAAGAAATTCAGGAGGTGGTTCTTTGAAAGATAAACAAAATCAACAAGGCTTTAACCAGACTCATAAAAAAACAAAACAAAACAAAAAAAAAACAACAACAACAACAACAAAAAAGGGAGAGGACCCAAATAAATAAAATCAGAAATGAAAGAGGAGGAATTATAATCCATAACACAGATATACAAAGGATTGTAAGAAATTACTACAAACTATATGCCAACAAATCTGAAAAGCTGAGTGAAAGGGACAAATTTCTAGAAAGATAGTCTTCCAAATCTGAGCCAAAAAGAAGCAGAAAGCCTAAAGAGACTGATAAAAGCTGGTGAAATTGAAGCAGTAATCAAAAAATTCCCAGCACACAAAAGCCCAGGACTGGACAGCTTCATGGGAGAATTTTATAAAACATTTAGAGAGCAGCTAAGCCCTATCCTTTTTAGCTATTCCAAAATATCCAAGAAGAGGGAAGACTCCCAAACTCTTTTTATGAGGCCAACATCATCCTAATCCCAAAACCAGATAAAGACATAACAAAGAAAGAAAACTACAGGCCAGTATCGCTGATGAACATAAACGCTAAAATCCTCAACAAAATACTGGCAAACCGGATCCAGCAATACATTAAAAATATTATACACCATAATCAAGTGGGATTCACCCCAGGGATGCAAGAATGGCACAATATTCGCAAATGAATAAACATAATATACCACATAAACAAAATAAAGAGACAAAAACCACATGATCATATCAATAGATGCTGAAAAAGCATTTGATAAAGTATAGCACCCATTTATGATAAAAAACACTCAGCCAAGTGGCAGTACAGGGAGCACGCCTCACCATAATAAAGGTCATATACGAGAAACCTACAGCCAACATCATACTCAACAGGCAAATCCTAAAAGCTTTCCCAGTAAGATCAGGAACAAGACAAATATGTCCACTTTGATCACTTCTATTCAACATAGTATTGGAAGTCCTAGCCACAACAATCAGACAAGAAAAATAAATAAAAGGCATTCAAATTGGAAAGGACGAAGTAAAGCTGTCATTGCTGGCAGATGACATGACAGTGTACACAGAAAACCCTAATGACTCCAATAAAAAATCACTTTACCTAATAAGTGAATCTGGCAAAACAGTAGGATGCAAAGTCAATATTCTGAAATCAAAGGTGTTTTGCACACCAACAATGAAATACTGAAAATAGAAATTGGGGGGAAAAACCCATTTACTATAACAACAAGAAAAATAAAGTACCTAGGAATAAACCTAACCAAGGAGGTAAAAGACTTGCACTTATAAAACTATACAATACTAAAGAAAAAAATTAAGGAAGACACAAATAAATGGCAGCATATACTATGTTCACGGCTTGGAAGGATTAACATCATTGCAATGTCCATACTACCCAAAGCAATTTACAGATTCAACACAATCCCTATTAAAATACCAATGACATTTCACATATACAGAACAAACATTTCAAAAATGTATATGGAACCATAAATGACCCCGAATAGCCTCAGCAATTCTGAGAAAGAACAACATAGCAGAACAGATCAAAATACCTGATATCAAGCTGTATTACAAGGCCACTGTAATCAAAACAGTCTGGTACTGGCAAAAAAAACAGACATACAGATCAATGGAACAGAATAGAGAGCCCAGAAATAAACCCATGTCTCTAAGGTTAACTAATATTCGACAAAGGAAGCAGAAGTATAAAATGAAGTAAAAGTAGCCTCTTCAACAAATGGTGTTGGGTGGATAGCTACATGAAAAAAATGAAACTCAACCACCAACTTACACCATACACGAAAATAAACTCAAGATGGATAAAAGACTTAAATATAAGTCATGACACCATAAAAGTCCTAGAGGAGAACACAGGCAGAAAAATTTCAGATATCCCACACAGCAATATTTTCACCAATATATCCCCTAGGGCAAGGGATATAAAGGAAAGAATAAACAAATAGGACTACAACAAATTAAAAAGCTTCCGCACAGCTAAAGAAAACATCAACAAAATGGAAACAGAACCAACTATATGGGAAAATATATTTGCCAATGATACCTTTGGACAAGGGCTTGATCTCCAAAATATATAAAGAACTCACATGACTCCACACCAGAAGACAAACAATCCAATCAAAAAATGGGCAAAGGACCTGAACAGACACTTCTCCAAAGAGGACAGAGTGCCCAGAGATATATGAAAGGATGCTCAGCATCACTAGCCATCAGAGAGATGCAAATTAAATCCACAATGAGATACCACTTCACGTCAGTCAGAATGGCCATCATTAACAAATCAATGAACTGGCCATCAAACAAGTGCTGGTGAGGTTGTGGAGAAAAGGGAACCCTAGTGCACTATTGGTGGGAATGCAGACTGGTGCAGCCACTGTGGAAAACAGTATGGAATTTCCTCAAAAATCTAAAGATGGAACTGCCTTTTGATCCAGTGATTCCACTGCTGGGATTATACCTTAAGAATCCTGAATCACCAATTGAAAAGATCCTATGCACCCCAATGTTCACAGCAGTGTTATTTACAACAGGCAAGTGCTGGAAGCAGCCTAAGTGCCCAGCAGTAAATGAGTGGATCAAAAAACTGTTGTACATTTACACAATGGAACACTATGCAGCAGGAAGAGGCTCCTACCCTTTGCAACAGCATGGATGGAACTGTAGAGTATCATGCGAAGTGTAATAAGCCAGGTAATGAAAGACAAATACCGTATGATCTTACCTATAAGTGGAACCTAATTAACGAAACAAACAAGCAAGCAAGCAAAATAGAACCAGAGACACTGAAAGGAAGAAAAAATGGACAATAACCAGAGAGGAGAGGGTAGGGGTATAACAGGGGAAAGAAGTGGAAGGGCCAAGTCAAGGAACATGTATAAAGGACCCATGGACATAGACAATGGGGTAGGGACTGACTATGGAAGCAGCAATGGGGGGAAAAATTGGGACAACAGTATTTGAACAACAATAAAAAAGTAATATTCTGTTTTTCTAAAGAGCAAAGTAGATCTGATGTACACTGTGTTTGGTTGTTTCTTTTAATTATTTTTATTTTAAATATATTTTTAAAGATTTTATTTATTTATTTTTAGAGATAGGGGAAGGGAGGGAGAAAGAGAAGGAGAGAAACATCAATGTGTGGTTGCCTCTTGAGCACCTCCTACTGGGGACCTGGCCTGCAACCCAGGCATGTGCCCTGACTGGGAAATCAAACCGGTGACCCTTTGGCTTGCAGGCCGGTGCTCAATCCACTGAGCTATACCAGCCAGGGCTGTTTTTTCATTATTATTATCAACATTAAGATGACACGGTCTCTTTTCTCCCAAGATTAACATTGTGCAAAAACACATATACCAAGTCAATTAAAAATATTAGTAACAGATGATGACTCTTCCTTTGAAAAGGGCTCACACTTATCCTGAAGATTCTTAGACACAAAATTTAACCTATCTGAGAAAAGTTTAACACCAAAAATTCCATACATTCACAACTGATCCATCATTTATAAGAAGATTCCACTTCAAAAGTGATTTCATGCTCTTAAATATATTTTATATTAGTAAGTGCCAATATCTTCCCATCCATATTTAAACCAAAACAAAACCAGAAAAAAAAATAGATAAGCCTAAATTATATAAGAAGAACCTTTCTTGTAGTTACTTGCCAAAAGGAAAAAATTAAAAATAAAAAGATGTCAATCTAGATTTCAAAGTTTTGTCTTCACCTCTACTCGACTCCATTTATCACTGCTATAAAAAACAAATTTTCTCTTTTGACAGTTTTACCACCTTGAAAAGTCAGATTTCCTGGTGGCATATTCTCCTGCTTAATTCTGATGCTGTGCTAAGTGTCAGAGGAAAAAAATAGCCACTGAAGACAAAACCTCCAAAATTCTAAGAATCATCAAGGGAACTGTTGAACACATACATGGTAAGAAATACAGTTATGTGTCGTATTTAAACAAAGTTTAAAGTGAATTAGGGTGAGACTGCTCACTCCAAGTGGCTCTTTCTCACACAACTGAGGCCCCCCAACTGTGGGAGTTCTGGTACACTTTGTAGCCCTAGTTAGAGTCTGGCAATAGGAAAAGACCATCAGTTATGTTCAGAAGGAACGTTTGTTCCTGGAGATGTATAATCTCAACTGTCAACATCTGATTGAAATAAACAAAACATCTTTGCTAAGGAAATGGAGATGGTGAAGAGAGTTAAATAGGTGAATCAAAAATAATTAGAATTACTCTGCTGATAGAAAATGACGGCACTCAAGGAAAGCATCAAGTGACAGCTGCTCAAGTGACAAAGCCATCGAACAGCTGTTTTAGGTTTGCCACAGAATGCTCAATAGCTGCTTGAAGAATGCAATAAATGTACTTACCAAATATTTCCCCTCCACTAGCATATTCTGTCACCAGATAAATCATCCGTTCTGTCTCCATAACCTGGTGCAAAGGCAGGAAAGTTATAGACAGTGACACAAATGACAGGCTGACATTATAAGAAGAGGAACTAATGACTCCTCCCTTTGTCATTTGAAATATTAATAATCACTACTGCTTACAGGAAACTTAAAACATTGGTGGGACTGAACAGATATAAATGTTATTAAGAAAGGGAAAAAACAGGTATTCCTCCAAGTTCTTAAAAGTAGGAAATAGGTACTACTTGACAGAGACCATCCTTTTGCTGTTCCATGAGGTCTCTGTAATCTCTTAAACAAAACTGAGAAGCAAAAAGCTGACAAGAGCCCAAAAGTTCAAATTTAACACTGGTCACTTGACGCTCGAAATGTTCCCCCCAAAACATAACAAAACAAACAAAAAAAAAAAGCCTTAGGGAAAAAAACAGGAATCACTCAAAAATGCAGAGAAATCACATATAGCTGTGCTTTTTTAAAAAGAGAGATAATAACTTTGTACTACCCATTTGCCAAAACCGGGAGCAATAATGTAAATACTCAACACTTCAAGTAATGTAAACTACTCGTTTGTATTTTGTCTTGGCCTCTACTTTCCTTATATATGTCTATATATAGTTTTTATATACTTACATATTTAACATATTATTATAATCACATAAACATGTAATATGTTATACAAATATAATAATTATTATATATATTTTGCTAATATTTGGTACCTTTTAAATTAGTTGTAGTGTGTTGTCAGTCCTTTCTTCCTTTTTACTGTTTTCATTAAATATTTATAAAGTAATATATGAATATATACACTCATTATAAACATTTTAAATACCTATTATATAAGCAAAGGCCAAAGGCATTCCTCTTCCCAATCCCCTCCATTTTATTCCCCATAGGAAACACTGTTAATAACTTATTCCACATCATTCTAGAGAAGTGCTGTCCAACAGAAATATAATATGACCCCTTACATATGACTTTTCTAGTGATCACATTAAAAATTTTTAAGAGGGTGAAATTAATTCTAATAATATATTTTATTTATCCCAATGTGTTCAAAATCATTTCAAAAGTTTTTAAGCTATAAACTGCTTCAGTTTTTACATTCAAATTCATTTAAATAAAATTAAAAATTCATTTCCGCCATGGCCGGTGTCGCTCAGTGGACTGAGTGCTGTCCTGAGAACCAAAAGGTCACCAGTTCAATTGCCAGTCAGGGCACAAGCCAGGGCTGTACACCAGGTCCCCAGGTGGGGGCATGTGAGAGGCAACCAATGGCTGTATCTCTCGCACATCGATGCTTCACTCCCTCTCTTTCTCCCTCCCTTTCCCTCTCTTTAAAAATACATAAATAAAATCTCTACCAAAAAAAATTTTTTTTCATTTCCTCATTTGTTCTAGCCACATTTCGATCCTCAATAGTCATGCGTGGCAAGCGGCTATCATATTGAGGTATTCTAGACTTTCACTATACTTCACAGTTAATTATTTTGTTAAATTATTTCCCAGTTAAGTTTATCTTTGACTTCTTTATACCCTAGTACCATATAACAGTATTGTACATTATATTATATTATGAAATTTCTTTTTCAATGGTTTCATGGTATTCCACTGTATAAATGCACATCAATTTAATTTTCTAATCTAATAACTGTGTCATCCTTTTTTCTTTTTAATTTTTAAAAACCTTATATATACTGGCGATAGCCCACTGATTGTTACAGGTATTGTTTGTAAGCACCCTCTATATGTTGATTTACATTAACAAAAAGGAAGGGTTTTAAATATATGCATGTCTTTAGAAAAAAAGAAAAGAAAAAAAGTCACATTATATATGTACTCCTTTTACCCCCAACT
The DNA here is from genome assembly GCA_004026545.1 of Mormoops blainvillei. Lineage (NCBI taxonomy): Eukaryota > Metazoa > Chordata > Mammalia > Chiroptera > Mormoopidae > Mormoops > Mormoops blainvillei. The sequence goes on along the minus strand of PVJD01000002.1, from coordinate 1,115,461 downwards.
GTTCTGACTGCAACCGTTCTTTTATTGTTGAACTTTTCAAAAGCTCACCTGTATTTGGTTCACTCTATAAACCTAAAGAGACTGAAGCTTTGGCAAATGACCCAAAAACTACCTTGATATTACACGAAGACAATCTGACATTTGCCCTGGCAGTTAGACTTTGCCATTAACAATATTAGCTGCCAGAGAGCAAAATTAAAGTTTAAAAGAGAGCATTTGTTCAAAGCCAAGGCTGAAAGAATTTCCAAGGGGAAATTCTTACAGGCAAATGAAACCTTGGCTAAGAAAGGTAAACTTGCAGAATTCCATTATAAGGTTTATATGTATAAGTTAACTTCTGGAGAAAGGTCAGTCTAAGAAGCCCTATAATTATTTAAAGATGATTTATTTATTTTTAAAAGTGAGGTCAAGAAGTTTACTCAGTCTATCTGGATAGGAAGCAAGCAGAGATCAGACACCTCTGAGTTTGAAGATACAGGTCTTCAGGCAACACCAGAAGACTTTCTCAGGTTTACTTCTGGGGCATGATGTAGGTATGGGTTCAATATAATTTAATCTGATAAATTTTAACAAGTTTGTTCTACTGATCTAGTTCAATTTGATTATGTGAGTAACTGATGCCAGAGAAAATCCCTAAAGCTGTAGCCTTAACCACACATAGTAATAGCATTACATGGTTTCTTCTGGGTTGATAACAATTTACTGCAAGCTAACAGCAGCAAATGAAGAGTGGTGGCCATTTTCTACAGCTCGTGGCTGCCAACACAATACAATTTGAGGAGCACCCGAAAGCGCCACCTTCTCCAAAATAACACTTCCACCAGTCTGCTAAATCAAGATCCTGTCCTCCTATCTGGCTTGAAATCCTAGCAATTAGATTTACTGCTTCTGCAGCAGGGCTAGGGAATCATTTTTGATGATAGCATGGAATATGCATGTTTCTTGGGAAGGTAAGAAAATTAAATTAGAAGTCTCTTCCATTATGCGACTCAATCTCTTGGCTATCAAAACAACCAAATGCTACCTTGGAAAACTAAGAACTAAGTCCAGACCCTACTAGAATAGAAAGGAGGTAGGTTCTGGCTGATACAGGAAGCCATACTTAAAATACCCTTTGCCATCATAATTCATAACATTATCACAGAAATTAGTTTTTAGATAACATTATAAAAATAATGTTATATTCATCTCTAGCTTTTCATCTCTCAAAATTCTCTGTTCCTTTTGAGTTTCCCATTGTGTTTTAGGATTCTGACTTAAGTTCTCATCATTTTCTGAATAACCTTTTTGTGTAATTTTCACTAAGAATGGCAGAAGTACTGAGCAGGGGATAGAAAGGGTGGGGAAAATAGCAGGATGAACATGTGAATACAGAAACAAAGTTGCAGATGTTCACCCAGCCAACCTTTTTTTTAAAGGCTGGGGTTTTCTTTCGCTGCCACGCAATAAGCCACTAGACTCCTACCTGGTAAAGTCTGATGATATGGGGGTGGCAAAGCATCTTCATAATTTGAACTTCCCGGAAAATCTTCTTCAAATTTTCTTCATCTAGCTGGGTCTTGTCTATGATCTTGATAGCAACCTTGTAACAGAGGAACAAAATTTACTTCAATGCATTATTAAAAGCAGTTTACTAAGGAAAATTAAATCTACTTTAAAACATTATATTCCACAAAACACAAGCTGCCAGTATTCTGTTTGCAGAATGTCAATGAGGAAATGAATGTACTCTTTTTAAAAAGACAGGAAATGGGTTTTTAGCAAGTTTGTCTCAGAGGAACAGACTCAAAAGCTAATGAGTCTCCTGCCATTTCTTAAGTTGTTTCTACAGCAAAACCCCATGACAAAGTACTTCATTACTCCATAGATGTGGTTACAGTCTGGGCAAATCATGCTTTGGCACAGAGTATGGTATGTATGGCCTCTTATTAAGACAACACACTTATATCACAAGTGCAGATGATTTAGTTAAGGTTCAACCAGAAATTCCAAAGGTGCGTTCTACATCATCTCATCAGGTGCTTGTACTGCTCAATAATCGTGGTGATATGGTGGTGGTGGCAGCAGCAAGCAGTAACCACATACTGAACATTTGTATGTTAGGTGTAATTCTTAGTGCTTTTCAAGTACTAACTCATTTAAACCTCACGACACCCTGTATTATTATTAACCCTGTTTTACAAATATGGAAACTGAGACACATAGAGAGTAAGTAATTTACATTTATATGTGGTAGATCCAGGACTGAAGTCCAGGTAGTTTAGCTTTATAGTCAAATTCTTAATGGTAATTCTATAAAAATATGAAGATCTTTCTGTACTATATATACACTGCATTAGCATAAAACTTTATTTTGCTCATTATTTTTAACATACCCAGCAGCACAAAAATTTTAAAACAATGAAATAGCTTTTCAAAAATCTACTAAATCTAAACTTCCTCTTTATTCTTAGTGAAATTCTCAAAATATTGTCGTGCCCCAAAATATCTGTGTGTCCATTTCAATTACTCAATCAGTACATAAGCAACGAATATTAGTTGGATGAAGGACCAGGACTAGGCAAATTCTAGTCCCTTTCAATTCTTAAAATTCTATGATTCTAAACACTGGGAGAGATAAAGAAAACTTATACTTACTTAAGAAAAGAAGAAACAGCAGGAAAGCAAACTATCGACATTAAAAATGTTTAGCCCAGAGAAATAAAGATGGTAGATGATTCAAATGTTTGATGACCAGCTTAAAAGTAACTTAGTTTGGAGTCTTTCAGATGTTAGAATGAGGACTAAAGGGAGACAGCGCAAGCAGACATATTTCAGTTCGATTCAAAGAGCATTTAAACCCTGCCTAATGAAGGAATATAATAAAATGATCTGGGTATAATTTGAACTACAAAGGTTAATCAGATACAGCCCTTAACATCAAGGAATTCACAATTTAGTAAGGAAAGAAGTATGTCAAACACACAACAGTACAGTGTTGCAAATACAATCACTAACACTTTGTTACAAGGTATAATGGTAGAACAGAGGACTGAGTATGACCTTCACCTGGGAGAAAAGATGCAGACATAGGGAAAGACTCCACAATGAAGGCCTAACTTGAGAAAGAACTGGGACAGGCAGAAAGAAAGGTAGAAAAATTTATGAGGAGAAATAGAATCATTAAGAAATCTCACCAGCTGTTTGATCTCTTATGAGAAGTCTTGAACCATATGACCCCTGACGACTAGCATTTCTACTTGTCCTCATTACTGTGCCAAATTACATACAGGACCTTATATCCGGCAACTGGTCTGGCATCTGCATTTAGTTCTCTTAAGAACAGTTCCCAAAACAAACAAACAAAAAAGCCACAGTACACAATGTCCTTTTTCAGAATACCTGGGTCTTAATAATAATTAATTATTAATAAAATCTTACACATGAATAACACACTATAGTTCACAGAGTACTTTCATATACATAAGAAGCTTAGAAACTCGCAGATGTGATGGAAAATGGGTTACAGGTATGGACATCTCCAGTCTCAAGGAACCTCATTTGTTTACCTCAGAGAAAAGATTATCACGTTCTGTGTGTGCCACTATACACAGAGGGTTTTGAATTTGTTAATCATCAACTGTCCAAAGACTGGGCCTGAAATCCCTTATTCTGCCATGCCTACAGATGGAGAACACAGAAAAGGTAACAGGGAATGGGGGAGGAGGTGCAGAATGAGAATCTTCAATGAATTTGACGATATTTTCGCACTTTTTCACCCCCAACAAAATACTGGGTCACACAGTAATTGGGAGAGTCATACGGTGGGGCCTCCCGGTTCACACCAGACTCATTCTTAATTTCATTTGCATTCTGAGGCAAAAGGATTTTCATAAGGTAAACAGAAAACCAAACATAATCATCTATGAGAACAAAGCTGGCTATTAAGAGCTGGTAACACACACTATGCATTTACAAATATTTTTAATTTAATAAGACTGGTATACTATGGATGTAGTTTTAGTTTCCTAACAAGTATGTCTGACTTCACATAAAGGGATTATGGTAATACATTCTGAAATGTATTTTTATCTCTTCAGGGAAAATTGCATTAAGTATATAATCTGTCTTAGAAGATGGACACAGAGAGGTTTTAAAAAATTAAAACACCACATTCCTTTCTACTCTTTAGTGAGAATCAAGATTTAACAAGACACAGAGAGGTGAAGCTTTGCCCAGCAGCTGAATATAGTGTCAAAAGCTAACAACTCTGGAATTATCCCTTAACATATAATCTTGAGCAAGTTATTTAATTTTTCTTATCTATAAAATGTGGGTAACTCTAACCTATATTAAAGGTTGTTGGGGACTAACTAAGCTAATGCATGCAGTCTGCTTAGTATAACGCCTGGCATGAGGTAAATACGAAATATATATTAATTACGGGTTCTGCTATTACTCATTGACTTTTCTGGAATCAAGCCTTAACCTTTTGGCATTCTTTGGTAAGGATTAAATTTGCATCACTAAGCAACATAATCCAGGACCTGAAACACATGGGCTTCTTACTCAAAGGGCTACTAGGGGGCCAAGGGCAAAACAGCTAACAATTTGTGGGCAGCACTCAGAATCAACCGGCTGCTTCCAGCTGATGTGGGAAGAATATGGAAGAAATGGAGCTGGGCGGGGGCGCGCGGGGTTGGGGGGGGGCGGGGGGGGGATGCATTCCATTCAGGAAAGTCACACTGAGCCACAGGATGGAACCCACAGCAAGACCTGATCCTCAGGGCTGTGCCAGTGAGAGAGTGGTCCGCTTCTTCATGGCAGGCCAGGCCCCCTTCCATCCTCCATCCATACTAAGTAGCTAACACCAGAGAGGACGACACATAATGCCACTTGGCACACATGCCTGATACTTAACGGAGGTAGCAACTTCTTAAAGCTCCTACTTTAGGTGCAAACTGGAAAGTGGAGGTTATCTAAAAAGCAGAAAACTACAGATGAGACAGGACACTACCATGTCAGAGCACAGATAGCTAGCAAGCTGGTGAGATTATTTTGAGGATCATAAAGTTTTACTGCTACAGATTACTGAAGGCTATATTATAAAGATTTTAGCTTAACGTACACATCAGTTGCTTGAAAAATTAAATGTGTCTGTAGAAAAAGGTAAATTGGAAGATAAAAGATAAATCCTCAAAGAATATTTTTAGATTGATGCTAAAAATCTTTGAATCACATACTTGCACTATATATGAAAAACATAACAAGTAAAAAAGGAAACTTCCAGCACACCACCAAGAGACCATATATTACTTACTGTGCCTACTCTACATAGAATTCTTTCATCTTGTAAAGAGCATGATTTTATTAAACATGGCATTGTATCAAATGCGTTGCTAAATAGAAAGATTGTGGGAGTCCTTAAAAATTTCCCTATCCAATGTTTTTCAGTCAACAAATTCTTTTTACATTAGCATGTAATACAAAAAAACGAACAAACAATTAAATTCAGATTGTACCAAATTTAAAGTCACAGTGCTTTATTATTCATTCTACAAAGAGAAAAAATTTTTCCCCGTTTTAATTCTCACTTCTAAACCACAGTTCCTTTAACTTTTACCTCATTTTTGTAAGCTCAGTAATGCTCATAGAGAATAAAGTTGAAAAAAAATAGTGGTTTCTTCACAACAGCAATAATTCACTTGCATATCCTGACACCATATTCACAGGACAGATAAGGTGACAAAATAAAAACCAATGAGCCACGGAAAAGTTCAGTACTAAGATCAAAACAAACCACCCTTCGTCCTCACCTATCAGAAGAAAGTATGTCTCTTCTTCATTCAGGGATATGCTGTGACAAATGGACTGTACTACTTAGGAGGAAAATGCAAAAGATCTCAAGTGCTAAAATTCCTCCAGAAAGAAAAAAAATGCTGCCTTACACTAGTACAGAGATACATGATTAATAATTTCACAGAATAAACAGACTAGATGCTTCTAAAAAAGGGAAGAGAAAACATCATGACAGTGTGGAGAAACGCTTATTTTTTCCATATTCTTTTAGGAAAAGATCTACTTCTCATCGAAATATACTAAAACTTAGGCAGGTATCAAATTTGTACCATTGTGAATTATTTTCAGTGGGGCTGTTTTTATATTAACTTCTGCATCTAAGTTTTTATTTATTTTTAATTCTATGACAAAGTCTATGTAGTCTAGATCATTCTTGATTCAGATCTAAAACCATTTTGTAGTCTAGATTTGTGCTGTTCACTACAGTAGACACCAGCCATGTGTGGCTAGAGCATGTGAAATGTGGTTTTTCCACACTGATGGGCTATAAATGGAAAATATACACTAGATTCCAAAGCCTTAATATCAAAAGAGAATGTACACCATCTCATTGATAAATTTTATATTGATTACATGCAGAAATAATATTTTAGGCCATTTAAAATATATTATTAAAACTAATTTCAATAAAGAGCCAACCTATGAAATGGGAGAGAATATTTGCAAGCCACTTGTCTGATAAGGTTTTTTTTGTTGTTGTTAGTTTTTATTTCATAATCATCAACTCAGCTCTGCAATCCAGCAAGACTTGGAAGGGATAAGGAAAAAAAGGAACCCAATGAACTATGGTTAGGGCACAAAGATTATACAACATTCCAAGCAGATGGGGTTGAAGAGGTGCTCTCTTGAGCTACCGAAGGAATGGTCTGATGGTTAAGATAAAACACAAGTCAAATTTATTAGAGTTGTCCACAGTCAGCAATGGTGATCTTCTTGCCAGTCTTGCCATTCCTGGACCCACAGCGCTCCATGACTAACCACATCCATGCATCTTTCGCCTGGCCAAAGACCACGTGCTTGCCATCTAGCCGCTCAGTCCTGGCACTGCAGATGCAAAGCTGGGAACCATTTGTGTTGGGTCCAGCATTTGCCATGGACAAGATGCCTTGACAACCAATTCTTTCTCCTCAGTGCTCAGAGCATGAAAGTTTTCTGCCGTCTTTGGAACTTGGCAAACAGTTCGAAGGAGATGTGGCGCAAGCGCTCACCATCAGCAGCGTCAAAGAACGCGGTGGGGTTGACCATGGCTGGGCGAGGGAAGATCCGGGGACGGTGGCAGCGTCTGCAAGGCCTGATAACGGGTTAATATCCCTAATATACAGAGAATTCATACAACTCAATAGAAAAAAAAAATCCAAATAACCCAATTAAAAACTGGGCAAATGATCTAAATCCAAGAAAGACATAAAAATGGCCAACAGGTACATGAAAAAGTGCTCAACATCAGGAATCATCTGGGAAATGCAAATTACAACCAAAATGAGATTATCACCTCACACCTATTAGGATGTCTGTATCAAAAGACAAGAAATAACAAATGCTGACAAAGAAATGGAGAAAACAGCCCTGATCATTGTGGTTCAGTTGGTTGGGTGTCCTCCCGCAAAGCCTGTAGGGGTCACCAGTTCACTCCCAGTCAGGGCACGTGCCAAGGTTGTGGGTTTGGTCCCCCGTGGGGGAGTATGCTAGAGGCAGCTGATTGCTGTTTCTCACATCAGTGTTTTTCTTCCCTCCCTCTCTAACAACAAGTAAATAAAACCTTAAAAAAAAGAAATGGAGAAAGTGGGAATATAAACTGGTGCAGCCACTACGGAAAACAGTATGGAGGTTCCTCAAGGAATTACAATTACAACTACCATGTGATCCAGCAATTCCACGTCTGGGTGTGTGTGTGGGTGTGAGAGAGAGAGAGACCGAGAGAGAGAGAGAGAGAGAGAGAGAGAGAGAGAGAGAGAGAGAGAGAGAGTGAGTGTGTGTGTGTGTAAAGAAAAGAAAGAATTGTATTAAAGAGAATATTTGTACTTCCATGGTCATAGTAGCATTATTCACAACAGCCAAGGTTAAATGTCCATCAACAGGTGAATAGATAAAGAAAATGTGATATACAGATACCTATACACAAACAGAATGAGATAGACAGGCTGATGGGGGGAGGGGTGGTATTCAGCCTTTAAAAAGAAGGAAATCCTGTCCTTTGTTGATAACATGAACCTAGAGGGCATTATGCTAAGCGAAATAAGTCAGGTAGAGAAAGACAAATACCATATTAACTCATGACATCATTTATATGTGGAATCTTTCTCTTTTTTTCTTTCTTTTTTTTTTACAGTCAAACTAACAGAAACAAAGTAGAAAAGTGGTTGCCAGGGGCTGGGAATGGAGAAATTGGGGGAAGATGGTAAGAGAGTACAACCTTTCAGTTACAAGGTGAATAAGGTCTAAAGATGTAATGTGAAACATGGTGACTACTTTTGGTAACACTGTATTGTATTAAGTTGAGATTTGCTAACAGAGTAGATAGAACTTAATGTCCTTACCCAAAAAACAAACAAACAAAAGAAAAGGTAAATATGTGAAGTGATGAATGTTAATTAATGTGACGGGGAGAATCCTTTCACAATGTATACCCATATCAAATCATCAAATTTTACACTTTAACTATCTTATAACTTTTTAAATTGTAGCCCAATAAATCTGGGGGGAAACAACTAATTTCACCTGTAACTTTTTACTTTTTAAAATAAAATTTTAAATTATATACGTGGCCCTCATTTTATAGAACAGCACTGGTCTAGAGGATGCCAACAAGCTACCAGTTAAAGCAGGTATTCAATAAAAACAGCTTCTAAAATATCTGATTCAATACTGAGAACTGAAGAAACCTGGCAATTTGCAAGGCACTCAATGCTCATATGCTGCCTTGGGAGAGAATCTTAAGGTCTCAAAAACTGCATTCCAAGAACTCAATTTAACTCCATTAAAAAATGTTTCTTGGACAAGTGACTGACTTAAGGCAGTGCCCTAGCAGCTCACATGCAGTTACTCTCAACAGGGGTTCTGTGAGGGAACTAAGATTTACACTCTTAAGACAGCGGCAGTTCTCAAATATTTTGGTCTCAAGACTCCTCTTAAAAACTGAGAACCTTCAAAGAAATTTTATTTATATGAGTAATATGCATCAAAACTGAATGAATACTGAAAAGAAATTAGATTGAAATTGAAACAAAATTTTAAAACACAATATACAAACATATTTAATCAGCCATCAGAGTAATTATATCATCATATATCATGTAGTCTCTCAAAATCTCCACTCTTTAATTGTAAAAGAATAAGATGACATGTGAAAATAATGTTTGAATAGTTATAAAATTCTGACCTCAGGCAATCACTGAAAGAGTTTTAAAGACTCAGCAGTCGGTAGATCAAACTTTCAGAACAACTGCCCTAAGGCATCATTACATGTAATAAATTAACTTCTCTCCTATATATCTAGGATGGTGCTGTCTTTGGGAAACAGTCACTCAAATTTTTTTCTGTAAGACTTAATTCTTTCTCTTGGGCTTATTTCATTCCAAGTTGAGACTGGCTTCTAGAAAAGGAATTCAAATGCCTTTATAATCAGCCTTGATGAAAAAACCTTTTTCTTTTAAAATTACTAGAAAAAAGAACTGTCAACACAAAACAGGTTTAAAGAAACCCCAAACGACAAGGTACAGAAGCTAGACTATAAGGCTAAACTTGCCAGGAACTAAATGGCCATGATTAATGATGTGTCACAAGGCACCGGTTGGGTAGTAGGCTGGCCATATTCTTGGGAAGATCCTGACCTCTACACAGGAACCAGCCAAGAAGGAGTCCATACATGTTTGTAACAAATAGCCAAACGAAGTAATAAGGGTAAAACAAACACATCTATTTAGAAAGAACTAATTATTCTATCCATTTTACACACCAACCACACCTGTTTCTGGGAAAACAGGCAGCTGTCAAGTCTAAGGAATGACTGAGACGTTAGGATTCTAGCCAACTCCAGACAAGAGGACTCAACAAGACCACCAAATATCAATGAATCGCATAAAAAACAGGTTAAAATATCTAGCAGGCCTTTAGCTGACATTTTTCCATATTTATTTGGGCTATCCTAAATGATGTAAATAAAACAGTTCATGCAGTTACAATGTCTGGGGGACAGAGAACTGAAATCTTGCTGAAGAGAGGAAAATATACCATGAAAAACACATTATTCTTGGAAGTATTTCTAATGTGGAAAGTGGTAGAGTGTGCATAATTAATAAACAGAAACTTTCTGATGATTACTTGGAAATCCAGGCACAAAAAAAGTGAATTTTTTAAGACAAAAATAACCTAATTTTTCAGTTGCAATAATTCCCACTTGGTTACCATTTATCTTCTCAGAAAACAAAATTCCTAGGAGTGTCTGTAACATAACGAGAGCACTATCAGAGCCAAACTGACACTATTATCATCATTGTTGTAGTAGTTATTTTAGCATTTACACAGTGCCAACAACATTTATATGCATTACAAAACATTAAATCAACTGTTGGCCTGTAAGTTTACCACTTAAACCAAATGAACTGAACAACAAAATATTTAAAAGCGGGGGGTGGGAGTGTGGAGGTACAGGTGGTTGAAGGAAGAGGAAGAAGTTGACAATAACAATGAAGGCATGGTAAAAATTATTTACGAAATATCAGTACCCATTCCATTTCAGCTATTTATTTTAGGCTGACCAAATCTCAGAAGTTTAAGAGAAAGACTCAGAGTAAGAATGATGGCTTAATTCTAAGGTTAGAGTGTTCTTTAAAAGGATGCCCTGAACACCTTAGTGGAAGGGCAGGAGGGAAAAGAGCAGGAAAGAAGAAAAGAGCCCAAAAAGAATGTGGGAAAATAGATGTTTTTCTCTTTTTAAAATATACTCTACTTTTTATTCTTTTTTATGGAATTTATTAAGGTGACACTGGTTAATAAAATTATATAGGTTTCGGGTGTAGAATTCTATAATACATCATCTGTATATTGTATGGTGCTCACCATCCCAAGTCAAGTGTCCTTCCATCACCATTTATAACCTCTTCTACCTTCCCCTGCTTCCCCCCTTTGCCTCTGGTAATCACCATACCACGTTTTCTGTGTCTACTGAGTTTTCATTTGTTTGTTTGTTTGTTTTTTCCTTAAGTTCTTCACCTTTTTCACCCAGCCTCACACAACCCCAATCACCTCTGACAGCTGTCAGTCTGTTCTCTACTTTGCTTGTTAGTCTGAGTCTGTTTCTACTTTGCTTGTTTATTTTGTTCATTAGTTTACACATGAGTGAAATCAGATACTTGTCTTTCTCTGACTGGCTTATTTCACAGAGCATAATGCTCTCCAGGTCCATCCACGCTGTAGCAAAGGGTGAGATTGCCTTCTTTTTTATGGCCGAGAGATAGGTATTCCATTGTGTAAAGGTACCACGGCTTTTTTTAGCCACTCTTCCACTGATAGGCACTTGGGTTGTTTCCATACTTTGGCAATAAACATAGGGGTGCATGTATTCTTCTGATTTTGTGTTTTGGGTTTCTTCAATCAAATATATTCCCAGAAGTGGAATCGCTGAGCCATAAGGCAGTTCTATTTTTAATTTTTTGAAGTAACTCCATACTGCTTTCCACAGTGGCTATACCAATCTGCATTTCCACCAACAGCGCTTGAGGTTCCCTTTCTCCACATTCTCACCAAACATGCATTTGTGGATTTACTGATGATAGCCACTCTGCCAGGTGTGAGGTGTTACCTCATTGTGGTTTTAATTTATATCGCTCTGATGATTCGTGATGTTGAGCATCTCTTCATACGTCTATTTGCCATCTGTATGTTCTCTATGGAGAAGTCTCTATTCAGATCCTCTGCCCATTTTTTAATGAGATTTTATTTTTTTTTGGTGTTGATTTAAATTCTTTATCAATTTTGGATGGTAACCCCTTATCAGATGTATCATTGGTGAGTATGTTCCCCCATTCAGTGTGTTGTTTTTCATTTTGTTAATGGTTTCTTTTGCTGTGCAAAAACTTTTTAGTCTGATGTAGTCCCATTTGTTTATTTTTCTTTTCTTTCCCTTATCCAAGGAGACAAACAGGAAAATATGTGGCCACCAGAAATGTCAGTATCAGGCAAAAAGAAGGGGAAGGGTCGTCAAGGAACATGTATAAAAGACCCATGGACAAAGCCAAAGGGGAGGACGATTGAGGGTGGGAGGTGGGTGGGGCAGGGGAAAGTGGTGGTGGGGAAATGGTGACAACTGAACTTGAACAACAATAAAAAGAAAAAAGAAATGTCAGATATTTTATTGCCTATGTTTTCTTCTAGGATTTTTATGGTTTCAAGTCTAACATTTAAGTCTTTAATCCTTTTGAGTTTATTCTTGTGTATAGTGTAAGAAAATGATCTAGTTTCATTTTTATGCACGGATCTGTCAAATTTTCCCAGCATTATTTATTCAACAGACTATCTTTACCCCACTGTATGTTTCTGCCTTCTGTGTCAAATATTAGTAGACTCTAACAGCATGGGTTTATTTCTGGGCTCTCTGTTGTGTTCCATGGATCTATGTGTCTGTTTTTATGCTGGTCCCATGCTATTTTGATTACTATGGCCTTCTAGTACAGTTTGATATCAAATAGTGAGATTCCTCAAACTTTGTTCTTGTTTCTCAAAACTGCTGTGGCTACTCAGGGTCTTTTGTGGTTCCATATACATTTTTGGAATATTTGTTCTAGTTCTGAGAAATATATCATTGGTATCTTGATAGGAATTGCACTGAATTTATAGATTGCTTTGGGTAGTATGTACATTTAATGATGTTAATTCTTCCTATCCATGAGCACAATATATTCTTCCACTTATCTCTATCTTCCTCAATTTCCTTCTTCAGTGTCTTATAATTTTCTGAGTACAAGTCTTTTACATCCTTGGTTAAATTTATTCCTAGGTGTTTTTTTTAAAGCAATTGTGAATGGGACTGATTTCTTAATTTCCCTTTCTGCTAGTTCATTATTGATGAATAAAAATGTGACTGATTTCTGGATTTTTATTTTGTATCCCGCTGCTTTACTGAATTAATTTATCAGTTCTAGTAGTTTTTTGGTGGAATCTTTAGAGTTCTCTATATACTATCATGTCATCTGCAAATAATGACAGTTCTGCTCTTTCATTTCCAATTTGGATGCCTTTTATTTCTTCTTGTCCGATTGATGTGGCTGGGACTTGCAGTAGTATGTTGAGTAAGAGTGGTGAAAACAAACATCCCTTCTTGTTCCTGACCTTAAGAGACACAGCTGTAGTGTTTGCCAATTGAGTATGATGCTGCCTGTGGGTTTGTCATATACGGCCTTTATTATGTAGACATATGTTCCCTCTATTACCAGTCTGCTGAGAGCTTTTTTTAATCATAAATGAGTGTTGGATTTTATCAAGTGCTTTTCCTGCATCTATTGATATGGCCATGTCATTTTTATCCTTCCTTTTGTTTATGTGGTCTATCCCATTTATTGATATGCAAGTATTGTACCAACTTACATTCCCAGAATAAATCCCACTTGATCGTGGTGTACAATCTTTTCAACGTATTGCTGGATCCGGTTTGCTAATATTCTGTTGAAGATTCTAGCATCTATGTTCATCAGGGATACTGGCCTATGATTTTCTTTCTTTTTAGTGTCTTTATCTGATTTTGTAATAGTTTGAGAAGGAGAGGTGTTAGTTCTTCCTGGAATGTTTGGTAAAATTCACCCATGAAGCCATTAGTCCAGGACTTTTGTTTGTTGGGAGATTTTTGAGTATTGCTTCAATTTCACTAGGTGTAATCTGTCTATTCAGATTCCCTAATTCTTCCTGATTCAGTTTTGGAAGACGGTATGTTTCTGGAAATTTATCTATTTCTTCCAGATTGTCCAATTTGTTGACATATATAGTTGTTCATCATATTTTCTTAAAATCCTTTGTTTTTCTTTGGTGTCACCTGTTACACCTCCTCTTTCATTTCTAATTTTATTTGGATCCTCACTCTCTTTCCCTTAATCTGGTTATAGGTTTGTCAATCTTGTTTATCTTTTCAAAGAACCAGCTCTTGTTTCATTGATCTTTTATATTTTTTTAGACTCTATTTCTTTATTTTTCTGCTCTGATCTTTTTATTTCCCTATTTTTACTCACTTTGGGCTTTGTTTTTCTTTTTCAGGTTCCTTTAGGTATAAGATTAGAGTGTCCATTTGAGATTTTTCTTGTTTCTTGAGATAGGACTGTAATGCTATGAATATCCTTAGGACTGCTTTTGCTGGGTCCCATAGGTTTTGGGCTGTTGTGTTCTCACTTTCATTTGTTTCAAGGTATCTTTTGTTTTCTTCCTTGATCTCGCTGTTAACACATTCATTGTTTACTAACATGTTATCTAGCCTCCATGTATCTGTAGGTGTTTTCAGTTTTTTTCCTGTGATAGATTTCTAGTTTCATACCATTATGGTCGGAGAAGATGCTTGATATAATTTCAGTCTCCATAAGGTTATTGAGATGTTTTGTGTCCTAGTATGTGTTCTAAATAGGTAAAGCAAACCTTGATCGACATTAAGGGAGAGATTGACAGTAATACGCTTGTAGTAAGGGATTTTCATACCCCACTGACATCGATGCACAGACCATCCAGACACAAGGAAAACAGTGCCCTTAAATGACACACTAGATCAGGTGGATTTAATTAGTATCTTCAGAGCATTTCATCCCAAAGCAGCAGAATATACATTCTTTACAAGTGCACATGGAACATATTCTGGGATAGACCACATGTTAGGAAATGGTTTGAAGAGAAAGGAGGGATTGGGCAAAAAAGCATTAGCCAGATGGGGAAGAAAAGGGTATGAACGAAATGGCTTAATAAGGAAGTTCAAGACAGCTACTAAAGAAGGTAATCTCCAAGAAAATGGTAAGAAAAATAACGATTATACAGAAATGTTTTGAAATTAAAAAAAAAAAAAAGCAGCAGCAGTTAGTCCAAGAAAAAATTTAGAGTTACGGTGGGAAATTGAGCTATGAAAGATAAAATTTCCATTGCAGAGAAGACAGAGTAGGCATGTAGCTAAAGAACTTTGCATTGGCCTTAATTTCGAGGTTAGAAGAAGGGAGAAAGCTAAATGAATTTCAAGATGGATTTTCTTAATGAAGTACATGCTACTCTTTCCCTTAGTGCCGGCTCATAGGTAAAAGAACATAGCTCACAGAACAACTGTGCCCTTCCAAAGAACACCATTTACCAAGAAGCCTGTGTACTGTTAAGTATATTTAGATGTAGTACCCAGAACACTCAAAGCATTTTTAAAGGACCAGTTGAAAATAAGCTAAAATCAACTGTCACAGCACAATTCTTTTAAAACTTCCCAAGTGGAAATTTATTGCATTGAGTATCTTGCTAACCATACAATGGTATTGTTCTTTTTGGTGAACTAAGTCAGCAACAACAGTTCATATTTTAAATTGTCTTAAATTATATTAATATGTCCCAATGCCTAATAACATGGTCTGCAGTAGCAGGAGGTTGAGTAAACTATGAAAACACAATCATAGTTGAAAAAGTGTCCTAAATTCCTCATCTTTTTATATCTCCCAATTATTTGGTAATGAAAACTAAGGGAAAACAGGAAGCAGTCTCCGTTACCAGATAGCATCTTACCCTTCCCATTTCTAAACTCTTATATCTTAGATGCCAGCAGTGTGAGCTAATTGTTTGTCAAGACATATATCTTGTCAAACCTTATTCATCTCTAGTCTGAGTGGTTATGACACTGGGCTGTCAACTCTGTGGCAGCCTGAGTTAAAAAGTTCGCTTCCCCTGTGTCTATCAGGAACATTGCACCAAGTACCTTCTGAGGGGCTTTTCCACTCACCATCAGTGCTGGCAGAAAAATTCCCCTCTGGGGTTCCATCAAAATGAGAATGTTTTGTGTGATGGCCTTTTGCATTTATTCCGGATTCAGTGAGTTCCTTTTATTTAGTAGTTATCACATTTTCAAATGAAACATTTTATTTCCATAATAAGTGTGTGTTTCATGTGCTAAATAGTAAAGCTTAAGTAACTTAAATCACTCCCTGGGAAAGTCTAATGGTAAACATTAATTAATTAACAAATTCCTCTTTTTAAATATATTTTATTGATTATGCTATTACAGTTGTCCCATTTTTTCCTGTTTTACCCCCCTCCACCAGGTACCACCCTGCCCTCCAGCAATTCCCCCCCTTAGTTCATGCCCATGGGTCATGCATGTAAGTTGTTTGGCTTCTCCATTTCCTATACTATTCTTGACACCCTCACCCTCCCACCCCTCGCTGGTCCACTCTGTACCTACCAATTATCCTTCTTAATCCCTGCACTCCCCCACCCCCTACCCCAGCTTTCTCCCCTTCCTCCTCCCAAATGATAACCCTCTAAATGATCTCCATATCTATGATTCTGTTCCTGTTCTGGTTGTTTCCTTACTTCGTTTTTTTTAGATTCAGTTGTTGATGGGGTGAATTTGTTGCCATTTTAGTGTTCATAGTTTTGATCTTCTTTTTCTTAAACAAGTCCCTTTAACATTTCATGTGATGATGAATTCCTTTAGCTTTACCTTGTCTGGGAAGCACTTTAACTGTCCTTCCATTCTAAATGATAGTTTTGCTGGATAGAGTAATCTAGGTTGTAGGTCCTTGCTTTTCAACACTTTGAATACTTCTTGCCAGTCCCTTCTTGCCTACAAAGTTTATTTTGAGAAATCAGCTGGTAGTATTAAGAGAACTCCATCGTAGGTAACTCTCTCCTTTTCTCCTGCTGCTTTTAAGATTCTCTATCTTTAACCTTTGGCATTTTAATTATGATCTATCTTGGGGTGATCCTCTTTGATCCAAATTGTTTGGGACTCTCTGTCCTTCCTGGACTTGTATGTCTATTTACTTTACCAAATTAGGGAAGTTTTCTTTCATTATTTTTTCAAGTAAGTTTTCAGTTTCTTACTCTTTCTCTTCTCTTTCTGGCACCCCTGTGATTCGGATGTTGGTACGTTTAGAGATGTTCCAGAGGTTCCTAAGCCTACCCTCATTTTCTTGGAATTTTTTGTTCTTCCTGCAGGTCTGATTGAATATTTTTTCCTTCCTTGTGTTTGATTCTCTGCCTCCTCCTCTCCACTGTTGGTTCCCTGTGGATTTTTCTTTATTTCACTTAGTGTAACCTTCATTTCTTCCCTTATGTTTTTGCCATACTCAATGAGTCCTTTGAGCATCCTGATCACCAGTGTTTGGAACTCTGCATCTGATAGGCTGGTTATCTCAGTTTTGTTTAGTTCTTCTTCTGGGCTTTTGTTCTGTTCTTTCGTTTGGGTGACATTTCTTTGTCTCCTCTATTTGGCAGCCTCCCTGTGTTTGTTTCGGTGTATTAGGTAGAGCTGCTTTGACTCCCTGTAAAAGGCCCCTGTCTGAATGAATGTGGCTTCTTTAAATCCTTGGTTGTCGAACTTCCATATGGCTCAATTTTTCTGACAGTTCTGGTTGTTATTTGTTTTGAGAAATAGTTGTAATTCTCCCTGTGGTTGTGCAAGGAGGTAAAGTGTGTCTACCTACACTTCCATCTTGACCACAAGTCCTCAAATTTCTGATATTTACTTTTAAGGTAGGAATGAAACAACTGATAAACTACACTGCCATGGAAAAAATGAAAAACTGTTCCATTAAAATATATTATATGTATTATTATATGTATCATATGTATGTTAATATTATTACTCACAATAAATGTTATAAACGCAACTACATGAAGTATGTGCTTACTGTAACAGAGTTAACATTTAATAAGATTCTCTGTCCTTGCCTTTACCAGGATTACATGCATCTTAAATTCTGACGTGTATTTGTTCTAAGCTGACATTACTGCACAAGTCTACAATTTTGAAAAGCGGATAGAGCCAAAAATTGTAATTTCCTTTTTAACTATTAAAATCATTTTAATCTTAAATAATTTAATTTATGATATTTATTAAGTCAAAACCAACCTATTAGGCACTGCCTATTGAGCCCTCTTTTGATCTAATGACAATATTACTTTTAGGCAAATTAGTATGACCTCTAATTAACTGCCAAAGAGACCCAAAAGACTCTCCAGACATCAGCTAGTTTCATTGGAAATAGACATATTAGCATAAATCTTTTTAGAATAATAGACCCTGAGAAACTCCATCTAGAAAATCCCAAGCATGAGATTTATGAGATGAGAAAATGAACAGAGAATGTAGACAACTAGAAGCAAATAAAATGTTAATTAATAATAACTTCACACTAAAAATAATTAACCTCTACACATTTAAAAATCCTTTGGAATTTTCCTAAGGTCTCTGTGTCAGAGATTTCTACAGGGATCCAATGGCATTCTTTGAAACAAAGTCAAAGAAAACTCTTCCAATAAATCAAATGTACTTTCCTGAATAGAATGTGGCACAGAATAAAGAGCTCAATGTAGGGAAGACAAAAACTAACATATACAGTAGCAGAATCCTTTACCCTCCGAACAAAATCTCATATAAACCTTAATACAAAACGTAGGAGGAGAAAAAGAAGCTATTCTTGTTGACCCTGGGTAAAAGGTTCAGGGACAGAAAAAACTTTTTAGAATGCTAGGGCTCAGGAGAACAATTTGGAAATCTCCGGGACAGCAAAAGGACCACTGGATTAAGAGATGGGATCTAGAGTTCAATTCTCAACTCCATTTCTAAGAAACATTTGTGACCTTTGCCAAAATACCTTACTTCTAATAATCCTCAGTGTCCTCAGCTATTAAATAAAAGGTGTATCTGTATATGTGACTTGAAAGCAGGGTTATCAAAGCAAGATTCTCACCTGTCCCTATTCCTAATTAGAACTCTGAAAGATCTGAGTTTGTTTCTTTTAAATTTTGTTTTATTTTTTTAAGTTCTAAGGTTCATCCACATAAAATAAATCAGAATCACAAGTAAGGTAACTCCCAATCTTGAGCAATTAAAACAGACAATCCATCTAATTTTACAGTGCTATATAATGTAGGACCATATGATGATAAGCAGAAAGATACATTTACCACATTTAAGATACCTTAGTGAATATGAATAAGTTCTTAAGTATTAATTACCTTTATTACTTATATTAAGCGGCAATTAAATACATTAAATTGGAGTATACCACCATTGTTTACCCAGGAAATATCTTCACTATTGGTAAAGTCAATGTTTCCCACCACTAATACCAATAACACTAAATACTGGTATTAATTCCATCTCACTGACAGAAAGTACAATGGTAAATTACATTAAATTAAATGTGATACAGACTGCAATTAAATCAAATAAATTAAACTATAAATTACAACTTAACTAGAAAGAAGCTAACACAGAAACCAAAATCAAAGTCTAAGAACCCTGTATGTGTTATCCAAATCTGATAGTTTCCATCTGTAAGAATCACAGAAATTAGAACACTGAAATGTCAAGTTTAGTTCGTTTTATATTTTTTGTGTTTTAGACAAGTTAATTCCAATATATTAAAAATAAAAATAATAAAAACTAAAAATAAATAGAATATTTAATATGTGCCTAGGTATCTGGTACTTTTTTACTTTTTATTATGAAAAATTGCAAATACATAAAAAAGTAGACAAGAGTAATGTAATTACACCATTAATCAGCATTAACAATTATTAACTCGTGGCCAATTTTGCTTCATCTATATCTCTCATAATTTCCCCCAAAATCCCAATTACCTTAATCACTCCATCTGTAAATATATCCATATGTACCTCTAAAACGATTCACTCTATTTTTAATACATAACCATGGAACCATTATCATACTTTTAAAAAATGAACAATAATTATAAGCATTAACTCTTAATCCTCACAATATCCCTATCAGGTAGATATTATTATTCTCATTTAAAAAACTAATACACACATCAATGAAGTAATTTGCCCAACTCATACTGCACCAAAGAGGAGAAGCAGTATTCCAACCCAGGCAGATGAGCTCTAGGACCTGACACCTTTGCTGTCTCTCAAAACTAAATTTCACAGTAATGAGTTCTTAAGTATAAATACAGAAACTCACTAATAAAGGAATAAATGGCAGATAACATCAGAACAGGGAAAATATACAGTACCTCACCTCTCCTCCAAATTCTTTATCTTCTGCTGGTATACTCCATGTACACCTCTACCTTCCTTCATTTAAAATAATGAAAATTATTATAAGGTTTATTCTTTTCACTACAACGAACTCTATCTGGTCAAACTGATATTTGGGATTGTACTCTGTGGCCAACTTTCATCAAAACAGACTCCCTGGATGCAGTCCTACTAAAAATTAAATATTCTTTATGGAAGTCATATAATATGTAGCAGACAGTCCCTAAGGTGACCAACCTCCAATGATTCCACACACACATAACGATACACATGGTCAAGAAACTGCAGACAACCTCTCCAGAATCTGATGATAGCCTCCAGCCAAAGCCACAAAAAGTCATAAGGTCACAAGAAAATAATTTCTACCAATAGCCTGACACAATCTCAGAAATGAGTTATTTTCCATGTGAATCTCCAGATGAGAGGCTATCCACCCAATACTTTTTTTTTCCAATTTACTGATTTTAGAGAGAGAGAAAAGGAGGGAGAGGGTACGGAAGGGAAGTGGAGGGGGGGAGAGAGAGAGAGGGAGAGAAAGAGAGATAGGCAAACAGATACAGACACACCTCGATTCACTGTTTCACTTACGTATGCATTCACTGGTTGCTTATTGTATGTGCCCTCACCGCACATACAAGAAAGGGATCGAACCTGCAACCTCTACATGTTGCAACAACACTCAAGCCAACTGAGATACCCAGCCAGGGATCCCACCCAATACCTTGACTGCAGCTTTACGAGACCTGAGCAGTGGACTCCAGCGAGCTGTGGCAGGACTCCTGATCCAGAGAAACAGTGAGATAAATGTGTGCTGTTTTACAGGAAACTAAAACCGTATGTTTCATTATGATGTTGGTAACTCCTCTCTAAGAAATTCTGGGCCAAGAAAATCACTTTCATAGTTTATGGTATAGAAATTTAAAAGTTTCAAAAAAAAAAAGTTCAAGTGTGGGAACAGAACTAAAGCCCTTTCTTGAGAAAAAACTTTGGCCCTACTTATTGGTAGTCCAGAAAACCCTTTCCATGTAAACATATGTAAGCTCTCCATTGGGAAAAGTAAGCATACCATATTAATTAGCGTTCAAAACAGTTACTTTTGTCAATTGCAAAAAATGGTATCAAAAGCATGTGTATCTAATGACTTCTTTCCAGAGAGGACAATATGAAGGGGCAGGGGTAACTTTACAGTGGAGAAACCTGACAAACAGGACCTTGGCCAGGTGCTCAAGGTCAATATCAAGTGATAAATCACACTGATGGGTATCTACCACTGATAAGGTGTGATCTTCCACCCTTAAGATCTATAACCTAATCATAACAAAGACATCAGACAAATTCCAATAGAGGGAAACTGAACTCCTGTCATGGTCATGGTCATGGTCATGAAAAGGGAACTATGGGAAAACTGTCACAGCCAAGAGGAGCCTAAGGAAATATGATAACTAAATGTAATGTATCCAAATTGAATCTTGACACAGAAAAAAGACATTATATAAAAACTAAGGAAATCTGAATAAACTATGAACTTTAGTTAATAATAAAGTATTAACACTGGTTCATTAATTATGATAAATGTACCAAACTAACTTATGGCATTAGTAATAGGGAAACTGGGTGTAGGATAATTGAAAAGTCTGTACTGTGTTAATGACTTTTCTGTAACTCTAAAACTATTCTAAAATTAAAAGTTTATTAAATTTTTAAAACAAGCACAGGCATCTCATTTCAAACTTCATAATGGAATACTCTGCTCTTCTGGCACTACATCCACGTTAGTCTCAAACTATTTTGTTAGATAGCTTCTATTTAATGCCAGAGACATCAGACCAAGTAACAGTTTTCTACTCTTCCCACAATTCAGAAAAGCAGGGAGCTCAATAAACTTAACATTTTACCCTAGACATGTATCCAGGGTCAAAATGAATTTCCATGTGAAGAATATTTTAGTATTATTTTTTAAATTTATTATTAAGTAATCCTTTTTCTTTTTTTATACATAGTTTTGTGAACCTGATAGGAATTCATGAACAATTAAATCCTGCCTTATAGCGGAGTGCTGCAGAGTGCTGGAAAATGAGTTTTCTAAATTCATCATGTTTTTTTGTTTGCCTTTAATGACATAATGTCAAAACTAAGGGAACTGCCCTAGCTGATATGTCTCAGCTGGTTGGAGCATTGTCCCATACACCAAAAGGTCACAGGTGTGATTCCCAGTCAGGGTACATTCCCTGGTGGCAGGTTTGATCCCAGGTCTGGGTGTTTATGAAAAGGCAACCAATCTCTGTTTCTTGCTCTCTCACTCTCTAAAAGCAATGAAAAATGTCCTCAGGTGAGGATTTAAAAACAAAACAAAACGAAAAAAAACCAACTGAACTGTGGCAGCTATCGTTAGCCAAAGTTTTCAGGTACAATTATATCCATCTCCCTTTTCCCCTACATTATTTGGTTCTTATCCTTTTAAATTTAAAGTTTTAATATATAGGTGTTTTAATAAAGAGAACTTGAAATTCTTTCCAAAAGTAGACTTAAAAAAAATTTGCAAACACAGCCAGAATAAGAACAAGAAATTCATTAACAAGACAAATAATCACATCAGTATTTCCCCTTAGCAAAAGATTTCCATTTCCTTGTATCCTAGCTCTTTTTCTTAAAAAGTTTTATTGAGATATTATTCATATATCACAAATCACCACTTATCATGTACATTTACATGGGTTTTTAGTATACTCACGGGGCAGGGTAACTATCACAGCAATCTATGGATAATTTTAAACATTTGTTCCCCTAAAAGAAACCCTGTATCCATAGGCTGTTCACTACCCACTCACCATTCAACTCCTAACCAGCCCTAAGCAACCACTAACCTTCTTTCTGTCTCTATAAATCTGCCTATACTGAACATTTCAAAAAAATAAAGCTATACAATGCGGGGTCTTCTGTGACTCATTTCCTTCACTTAGCATAATGGTTTTAAGGGGCATCCATGTCTGCAGTATGTATCAATACGTCACTTTTTATTGCCAAATATTATTCCACTGCATGGATATAGCACTTTTTATTACCTATTCATTAGTTGATGGACACCTGGGTAGATTCCACATTTTGGTTTCTGGGAATAATGTTACTATAAACATACAAAATTTTTGTGTGACTGTTTTCATTTCTCTTGGATTTATACCTAAAAAGTGGAATCCTGGGTCATATAATTGTTTTTTTTAAAGTAAATGACAAAGTGGCTACATCATTTGACCAGCAATGCAAGAGAAGGTTCTAATTTCTCCACATCCTCACCAATACTTACTGTCCATCTTTTTTATTATAGCCCTCCTAATGGCAGTGAAGTATTTCATTGTGGTTTTGATTTTCATTTTCCTAATGACTAATGATGCTGAACATTATTTGTTTACTGCTCAGCTGTATACCTTCTTTGTTAATTTTTAATTAAGGTGTCTTTTTATTGAGTTGTAAGAGTTCTCTACATATTTCAAATACAAATTCTTTATCGGATATATAAACTTGCAAAATTTTCTCCCATTCTGTGGGCTGTCTTTTGCCTTTTTGATAGTTTTGTTTGCAGTAATAAAGTTTTTAATTTTGATGTCTAATTTATCTATTTTTTTCTTTTGTCCCTTGTGCTTTTGGCATCACACCCAAGAAATCCTTCCTAACTCCCAACCATGAAGATTTACTCCTATGTTTCCTTCTAAGAGTTTTGTATTTTTTGCTCGTACATTTATATCTGTGACCCGTTTTGGGTTAATTTTTGTTCATGATGTAAGGAAGAACTTCTACTTCACTCTTTTGCATGTGAATATCCAGTTGTCCCAGCACCATCTATTGAAAAAAACTATTCTTTCTCCTTTCAATTGCGTTGGTGGTCTTGTCAGAAGTCAAATGACCATAAATACAAGGGTTATTTCTGGGCCCTTGAATCTATTCATCATTGATCTGT
Organism: Mormoops blainvillei; assembly: GCA_004026545.1. NCBI lineage: Eukaryota > Metazoa > Chordata > Mammalia > Chiroptera > Mormoopidae > Mormoops > Mormoops blainvillei. Next base: position 1,091,445 of record PVJD01000002.1, on the reverse strand, counting down.
AGGTCTCCTAGTTCTTGACAGTCCAGATATGGACATTCGCCTTACTCTGGTAAGGATGGTCTTTATTACACAGAACAATGGGTTTAGTAGAGTTTCAAGCACCCAATATAGGACGCAGGACCCAGAATCCAGTTGTGATTTATGAGCCAAACCAAAAAGATTTTTCCTTGTGGTTTAGGGGAAACTTTCTAAATTGTAATTCTTTTTAATCAACATATAAAGCAAAGTTTAAAAATCAGGATGAAATAATCTACCAACTTAGCAAGATAAAAATAGAGAAACAGAACTAAGACAGAACTGAGATAACAGTTACTAGGCAACCATGGCATTTGAATGACTAGTCCAAACTATTATGCAAACTGATTCATTCATCAACATAAGTGTGTGTGTTTAGACCCCAACAACTTCTTTAAAAAATGGCTGAGGTGTTTGCTAAATCAAAAATATAAAATAAGGCAATTAAAAGTAAAAGCAAACCAATAGATTCTTTTACAATTATTTTCTCAAAGCCATAGTGCCCTTAGGAAATGGCCAAACATTTCCAGATCAGCACATGCAAGGGATTCACCAGCATCAAGTCCAATGGTCTAGAAGCAACATGGGGAAATTTCTAAAGTATATACAGGAACAGAATGTGTTATAGTCTTCAAAGGAAAATAAATATAGGAAGTTCTGGCCCTTGCCTCACCAAATCTCTGTGTTTTTTTTTTAAATAAAAAAGGATGAAGAAAGCTAGGGTTTCTTTGTCCTTTGGTTCCTCCAAAGTAGGTCGGCTGTATGTGTAACTACTGAGTTTCACATTCCTTCAGAAAGAGAAGAGATGTCAACAGCAGACTCAGATTAGGGGTGGAGGCAAAAGAGTACCTCTGCTTTTAATGAAAAAAATAAAGAAATAGTCTTTTGCTTTTAACAATAGTAAGTCAATTTTAAGATAGGATAAGAGGCCTGATTTCTTTTTCTAAAGTTACAACCACTAAACTTGAACTGTGGATAAATCCTCCAAGTTTTATCTTCTTCTTAGGCATGTTCTCTACCTAAGAAAGTTGGCATAAAGAAACCATGAAAATTAAATTCAAAATATATCTACTGGAGGATTTTATTTGCAAGAACGCTACCAAAAGGTTAATTAAGAACTAATATTTATATTACCAAAGTTCTTTCCTTAGATAAAGAATCAGTGCAGGGTTCCTTTCAACAATACGCTCATCAAAATTTTTACTGTGAAATATGTCATACAAACCATAGTTCCTTATGTGCTTTTCCACTCCACCCCCACCTCAAGATAACCACTATCCTAAAATTTATGTTATCATTCCTTTGCTTTTCTTTAAATCTTACCATGTATCACCAATGTATTAGATTTCCCTATTCTTAAGCTTTATGAAAATAGGATAATTTTCATTAACTGTCTTTTTTGATCCTTATAATATCCCTCCATGAAGATGAATGTAGTGAAACCTAATTGCTTTATACTAAATAGTAATCCTTTTATAAATACACCAAATTTATTTATTGCTTTACAGTTGCTAAGACATTTGAGTTGTTTATGTCTTCAGCTATTAAGAAGAGTACTTTAAGTATTCTTATATCTGTCTCCTGGGCCCTGAGATACATGAGTTTTACTAGGGTTACCTAGGAATCACTAAGTAAAGACAAATTATTTTCAGAGTGATTCTATCCAACTGTGGGACTGTTCCTACTGCTCCATATCCTCTCCAACCATTGTTATTTTTTATTTTTCCTAATCTGGTGGGGGTGAGGGAAGAATACTGCTTACTGTTTTAATTTGCATTTCCTTGATTACTGAAAAGGTTGAGGATCTTCTCAAATGTTCACGGACCATTTGTTTCTGCTCCTGTGAAATAAACTTATTCATAAGTTTCCCATTTCCTTTTATTTTTTTTTAATTTGAAGAGTTCTTTTTATATTCTGGGTAACAAACTTGGTCAGTACATCATCTTCTCATGTTTGGCTTATCTTTGCATTATCTTTAGGGAGTCATTTTTTTAGTAAATTTTTATTGAACTAAAACCTATATACAGAAATATGACCAAATTATAAGTATAACCCACATACACAAAAGCAATTTGGGGTTCTCAGTAGTTTTCAAGAATGTAAAGGAAGATAAAAAAGTCTGAGAACGGCTAAATCATAAATATGTGGTATCTCACTATCCTCTAAGTCACATCTTTTCTTTGTACTAAATTCTGGAAATTTTATTTTTCAGTTCACTCTTCAACTCTATCCAATATGTATCATCTTTCCATTGTGTTTTTCATTTATAGCTTTTTTTATTTCTAGAAGTTCTACTGAGACTGATATCTTCTTTAAGATTTTCCTTATCAATTTTGAGGTTCTCTTCATCATCTATTTTAATCACCTCCTTTATTTCTTTAAACAATTATAGTCTTTACAGACTAACAGCCACTGCTGATAGTTTGAGTTATCTATCATTGTGTAACAAACCACCCCAAAAGTTGGTGGTTTAAAACAACAATCACTTATTTTGCTCACAAATTTGCAATTTCTCCAGGGCTCAGAGAGGACAGCTTGTCTTTCCTCCGCATGGCATAACCTAGGGCAGCTTGACAGGAGGTTGGAGGCTGGCAAGTGAGTATTGGTTGTCAGATGGGAGCTTAGTTGGCACTATGGACCTGAGGTCTCAATTCCCCTCCAGGCGGTTTCTCCATGAACTGTATGGGGTTGTTCACAGCATGGTAATGGGTTCTAAGAACAAGCAGCCCAGGAAAATACAAAAGAGTCATGTAGCATTTGTATGGCTTAGCCTCAGAAATCACATAATATCATTTGTCACATTCTTTTGGCCAAAGCAGTCACAAAGGCCTGCCCAGGTTTAATGAACAGGACAGGGATGCTATTTCTTGATGGTAGAAGAGCACGGTTCTAGAAGAGCACATGGGTCGGGAAATGTGGTTGCAGCCATCTTTGGAAAACACAATCTGTTACGTCCATAAATCAGCTGCTTATTTTCTTGTGTAAATTCACCTTTCTTGCAACTTTATAAAGTTTCTGTCAGGCCTGTCTATAAAGTATGTTTCAAATCAGAGATTTGAATTTGATTCTCCCAGACACTGGGAATCACAACCAACAGGGGTAGTACTTTCAACTAAGTTATCAGCTTAGAGATTTTCAGGCCTCACAGGTAATAAGAAATCTTGTTACAAATCCATGTGAGTGCAGGCATCTGCACAGGCAGTTTCAAGGGGACTTTTTCCCCCACCTCTTCATCCAGATGCAAGACATTAACAAACAAGCATCTGTATGTAGGGAACCTTTTACACTACTTACCCACTGAGGAAGTCACCTTTTTGGGGCCAGTTTTATATTAGGCAGTCTCCAATATGACCTCCCACTCTGCTTGGACACTTCTTTTATTCTTGTCCCTCTCTTTTGCACTAATCGTGTAAGAAACCCTCAACATAAATACCATCTTCAGTGCTTACTCTACCTTATGAAATCAAGGCCTTCAATTATTTTTCTTATGTGAGTTCCAGCATTTTACATATATTTTACATATAGTCACATATTTTCTCTTCATTTAAAAATATTCTGACCAGAAGGAGTTTCTCTGCACATCTAATCTACCATATTACTAAAAATGAATTATTCATCTTTCATTTTAAGCTATTTCTCTTACATAAAATTATAATTTCAGTAATATATATTTTCAAAAGGCAGTTAAATAGCATATATCACTTCAATGGAAATAATCTGGAAAATGTGTGTAATTAACACCACCTCCTATAAAGCAAATAATCTGTCAGGACACAAACTTATTAGACACACTAACCTCAGCCCTACACCCTTCATATCTTTTAAATCCTACTGAGGTCTATATCCCTATACATATTTTAAACATGGTTTAAAACTGTACCACAACCTAAGAAAAAAGAAGTTTTATTGATTTAAATAAAAAGCAAAGGAAAAAAAACCTATCTCTAGGGCCAATGCCGTAAGATTAAAAAAAAAAAAAAAAGACGGGGGCCATAATCTTGTAAGAAGAGACCAATTCACATTCCCTTTGGCAAAATGAAAATGATTTATGTGGATTTAATAGTCACATGCATTTTTTGAAACAGATACTCTTACTGTAAATTACAGTCAAGACTCAAAAGCAGCGGCAGCTCATGAAAAAAAAATAGCTATAAGCATGTCAGGTAAGAGCCTTTCAATGTTAGATCTCTCCACCATGCTGAAAGCTGTGGCTACAAACTACCATATTCTCAAAAAGATGACAGCCAAATTTACATCCCAGGAGAAATGGCTATAACAATTATTAGTCAGCATAAGCAGGAGACTTAACAGCAAGTCACTGAACAGACCATTTATTGTTCTGCATCTTATGCAATCTGACCTTTCCAGCTTGGCCTTCTAAATATCATAGTGGTCTATGAGGAGAAAATCCACATGGAAGCAAATTCCAAAAGGTAACTTACCCTGTAAACGGCATGCATTTCCAGATTCTTCATCTTTGCTCTACTCCTCGTTGGGTCATAACAAAACTTGACAGAGGTTGGAATTTACTATGTATAAACTCTGGAGCCCAGATTAGAAAGCTCAGCAAAGTATGCATTTGGCACTAGCAAAATGGTTCCTTTGTGCACTGATTTAGCTAAGTTTGCTAACTTAGGATATCTACAGTTTCAAAAACGTGTCTAAGACAGTTGAGATTAAAAAATCGGAAAAAAGGCACATGTCACACACATCCTAAACACAGGCTTATAAGTCTTCTGAGATCATCCTCTTCATACCAACAAAATACCAAGGCGACTATGCAATCTGTGGGTTCTTTCCATAATTAAAGAAATTAATAGCTTTGGATATAAAACTTAGATAGCTTTACTCTGAGGTACTGTCCTAGCTTGGATCTCTGTGTACAGAATCTAAAAGTACCAGTTACCCGACTCCCAAATTGGGATCTAAAAAAAGTTCTCTTCATTCATTAGCAATCTTTCTTCACAGCAGAACTTCAAAAATATCTTTTGTAAGCATTTTACTTATGAAAACAAGGTTGCAACAAACCCAACGACTATTGTAGTACTCTGCATATACCATGTTGATAGAATTCATCTATACTGTTTCCATCTCATATCTTATTGATAGGTCTTTTCCCAAGATTAAAATCAAAGAATTAGGCATCATAACAAGGTAGACGGTGAGTACACAGGATACATTTAGGATATGAAATATTATGAAGTTTAAAAAGGTTAAACCTGGAAGAGGGAAATGCTTGGTCTGAATTATAAGTAACCTAACATATGTAGATTTGGGGGCAAAGTTACATTCTACAGTTTTAGGCAATATCAGTCTAATCTGTAACACAGTAATGAATTCTCCCATCTGAATAATAAGGATATTGATATAAATTACAGCCTAGAAATTAAACACTTGATCTTACTAGAGGAGTACCCTTATAAATAAACAAGGCTTTGCTTGTCCATCTGGACATTAAAACCTAGTCAGTACAGACGTCCAGTTACAACTTAATCTGTTTTGATCTGCTTTATATCAAACTCTTTTGGCCTCCCTCCCATTTGCTCACCTATATCTTTGAAGGTACCTTCATATATGTCAAACAGAAATAAGTAAGAAACTTAAGCTTGCATTTATTATTCTAAGAAAAATTATTCTTTTTATAAAATATGCATTTATTTAGAGCAATAATAAACATGCATAAAGCAATGATGCTATTGCTAAAAAAATAATTTTTATACTTTGTAATACAATACCTTAATTCAAAAACAGGAGTACAACTAATACCTATTCAATAAACAGAATAACTACGAATAAAAAAGTACTCCCCATGGACAGTGTGGCCTTGTTAGAGCGTCATCTGTACGCTGGAAGGTGGCGGGTTCGATTCCAGGTCAGGGACATGCCTGGGTTGTGGGTTTGGTCCCAGTCAGGGCATGTGCAAGAGGCAACAAATCAATGTTTCTCTCCCTCTCTCCCCCGCTCCTTCCCCTCTTTCTAAAATCAATATGCATGCTGACTCGGGTGAGGATTTAAAAAAAAAAAAAAAAAAGGTCCTCATTTCCCCTGCACAGAAACTGAACTACTTACTAGCATTAACCTCAATCCAGTATTTCAGAAATACAGCCTTTAGGAAGAAAATGCATTTGTAATTTCAGATACCTCTAACTGTCATATCACATGACCAGGTCTGGGTCTCTACAGGGCTATAGTAGCTCACTTCAGTTAGGGAAGCAACCCCTCAAGAGCACCAACCATTCTGGTGGGAAAAAAAGAACCAACGTATTTGTTATATTTTGGATATATACCTTTTTCTCTGTCCATGCTCCCTCCATCCTCTGAAAGACAATTTTTAAGTTACAATCTAAACTTCTGTCTTTCAATATTAAGTAGACACTCCCAGTGTCATTAACAGTGAAGAAAGAGAAAAGAGCCTACACTTGGGGCAAAAGAATGAAGTCAGAGCCCTAACTCTACCACTAGTTTTTTTATCTGTAGAACAACTACTTTAAATAAAGTTGGTATTAAAGGTTAAAACATGAATCAACTAGAATAGGAGCTGACACAGAACAGGTAACTAATAGATACTGGCTGTTGTTGTTGTTGTTATTCTATGTATTCTATGTATCCCTGATCAGGTTCCTGCCTGTTTTCTAGTAATTGGAAACTTCTGTCACTTTCTTCAATCCCTCTAACCAACCTCAGATCCCTAATTTTCAACAGATAACCTGGTCTTGTGTTTGATAGAGAGAACGAAGAATTCCTTCAATTTCCTTATGCACCCAAGCCTTCCTATCTTTTTCATCCCAGAAGAAATAGGTTTTTTCTCCAACTCCAAGCCAGTAATAAGTGCCCAATAAGTGTTAGTCACTAGCTGTCCTCCTCCTTCCCCTTCTCCTCCCCCTTCTCCTCCTCTTCCTCAAATAAAAGGAATAGTAATTTCCAAATTCCACATTACAGAAGCTGACTGATCTGATTATGGAGAACAGCTACTGGTTTTACTGAATTATTCTCTTCATCCTCAAAATCCATTTAGCTGGCATAAGGTCAAATTCTCAAAACATAACTACTGGTTCAAACTCATAGAAACAGAAAGTAGAATGGTGTTTACCAGGGGCTGGAGGAGAGGGAGAAATGGGGAGTTTTTAAAAGGGATATAAAGTTTCAGTTTTGCAAGATGAAGAATTCTAGAGATTGGCTACACACCAATGTAAATGTACTTAACACTACTTAACTGTACACTTAAAAATAGTTAAGATAGTAAGTTTTATGTGATGTACTACAGTAATTTTATTATAATCTAAATACATACATACATCATACATACATGCATACATACATACATACATACATACAAGTACTAGCTTAGTGCCACCCTAATATGACCTCCACCAGCCTTTGCCCTGAATTCATTTTCTGGAACCCTATTTAAATGAGGGTTAAAATCTGTTTGGTTATTTCAATTTGTTGAAAGAAATTCCTGGCCGGCAATAAAAACTTATATAACCTATGGTTTTATAAAAGATGGACTGTTGTTCAGTACATTTTGGGGTTAGGATTGAATATATTCTCAGGGATTATATGTACAACATTTGCTTTCCTCCACTCGGCAGAAATAAATGTTAAAATAATTCTTCAAGAATACTACTTACGCTCCCAACAGAATCTTCTGACATCTCCACGTAGAATTCTTAGAACAGAGGTATGCAAGAGAATAAACGTGGTGGAAAGCTCTCTTAGCATAACCTGCTCTAATGAAATCCATGTTATAGGAAAAATCTGACTTGAGATGTAAATATTTATAAAAACTATGGTTTAAAGGCCATTTATTTTTAGGAGGAAAAATATGTAGTAAAACTAACACAGTAACAAACTAAAATTCAGGGTGAGAATAGTAAATAAACCATTTCAACCAGAATAAGAAACCATTTCAACCATAATAAGAAACTGCACTTTTGGGTTTTGTTTTTTTTTAATGGTTAGTATTCACTCTTTACCTCAAGATGTTAAAGAATCATTATACAAAGAACAAAGTGTGTTAAACACAGGCAAACATATATTAACAAAGCTACATTTGGTTATATTCACAGAACTTATCTGAGGTTTGGGTGGCATAACTCCCACTCACCTCACAAAGTATATAAAAGGCACAGTCACTAAACATTAACACTGGAAATATTCTTGTAAATATTTTATTATAACTGAAGCATTGAGGGGATAAGTAAAGACTATGTGCAAAACTTTCTAATATGCCAACTTTATTATATAAGAAGATGTAACTTTCTAATATACCAACATTAATAGGTAAGACGTGATGATAATGATTTTTAAAAGAACACATTCACAACAGTCACAAACTATCAGAAGCCTTGTGGAAAAGAATTACAAAACTGTGTGAAATTTTTATGGAGAAAACTACAAAATATTAGTAAAAGAACAAAAAATAAATAAATAAATAAAAAGGCATATGCCTTGTCCATTGATAGAAATACCTAATATTGAAAAAGCCTTGCCTTGACCGGGTAGTTCAGTTGGTTAGAACATTGCCCAGACACACCAAGGTGGTGGATTCAATCCCTGATCAGGACACATATAAGAGTCAATCAGTGAATGCATAAATAAGTGGAACAACAAATTTATGTTTCTCTCTCTCCCCTCCTCCTCTCTCTCTCAGGGTCAATAAAAATTTAAAAAGGGTTGGCCAGGTGTTCAGTAGGTTATAGCATCATCACGATATGCCAAGGTTGTGGTTTTTGATCCCCAGTCAGGGTACAAACAAGTATCAACTAATGAATACATGAATAAGTGGAACAACAAATTGATTTCTCTTTCTTTCTCTCTCTAATCAGTAAAAAAAAAAAAAAAAAGTATATTTTTAAAAGAACCTCAAGTCTTCGTCCTTGCCCCTAAATAACCCACAATCCAGTCCCTCTTCCAAATAAACCTAAAATTAAAAAAATAATAATAAATTCTATGTTGTGGGTAATAATGGCAAGGTGACAAAACTGGGGTAAAGGGTGGGGAGGAAATATGAGGATAAACCAGGAAAATGCCATCTTACCCAAGCAACTTACCATTTAAATACAGATGTCTAGTCTATAATGTCCAGCCAGCAGCACCTTTCCTTCATTATTTTTCCAAGTTCAAATGTCCCTCAGAAGATCTGTGTTTCCATGCAATTCTCCATATTTACTTTTAAGATCAGTAAGGGCTTTCAAAATGCAAAGCAACTTTAGAAACAATGTGGACAGACCAGAAACTAATTTAACATTGTAAACTTATAGCTCACCATACACTTATTTAAAAGGTGCACAAATTTGCAACTCTGTATTCTGCCACTATGCTTCTTGAAAAGGAGAAAGGTGCTGCTTGTGGAAGATCAATACAAACTATCCTTCTAAGTCCCTAAAGATTGAACAAGGTCAGTCCCCTGAGGCCTCCAGGACCAAAAAGATACAGTATCATAGAGTTCTAATGGAAGTTATAAATTAAAAAACTAAAGGCAACCCAATTTTTCAATTAGTATCCTGAGAAAGGGGTTGAGTAAACTAAAACGAAAAATTAGACCTGACCCTTTGGAACTGTTAAATCCCTACTACTGTGGGTTTTCAAATTAAAATTCCATGTATTCTGACACATGAAGTAGGATATGGCAGAACAATAAGCAGCTGTAAACCTTTAACCTAAGCAAGTTTCTCGACAATTTAACTCAAAAAGGTAACTAAAAATACACATACGGCTTAAGGTTTAAACCCTACTATAAAAACTAAGAAGCAATAAAAATTTATAAGAGTAATTTCTGAATCTCTTAATATTTTATTATATCACATCCAAAGCAGCTGAAATTTAAATTTCAGTTTGAAGACAGTGGCAAAAGACTATTTCCCCCTCTGAGAAGAAATAATTGGAAAAAGTAGACATTCTGTGAGAAGACAGTAAGATAGTGCAAGTTTTAATGGTGCAACAACAAAAAGAAAAGGCTGTGAACTGACTGAACACATTAACTATCCAAGTTTCATGGCAGCAATACAACATGGTACTTACCAATACTAATTATTATAGTGATCCTGACTAGCCAATTACCAGCAAATCTGCACAAAGTCTACAATTCAGAGGTGAGAACTTTCCTGAATAAAAAACCTACTACAGAGACTAAGTGCCTAGACATGATGAGAAGGAGGAAATCTACCAACATCAAAGAGCTTCCGATGTTGAGATAATGAAGGCCACCCCACTGCACTCCCAATCTTTCAGAGAGAACTGGAAAAAAATGCTATGTATGAGGCCCAGAGGTCAGAAGGCTAACCGAAATTAGATAGATCCTATACACATTAGTGAGTAAAACAACAAATCTAAACTCACAGGCCTTCAGAATACATAGTATAATACATAGTATACCTTAGTATAATAGTGCAGACTATTTTATTGGCAGCACATAAAAAAGAATATTTTTTAAAAAGACAACATTAATTTCCCTTAGTCCCTAGTTTCTTTGAGAATACAGGAATAAGACCAGTGAACTATATCCCTAAAGTCAAATTAGGGACAATCTCTTTGACAGGGTCCCAATTCTTAAACATTAGTTTTTCTTTAAGGCTCTCTCTTCTCAGGCCATTACTCAGTCACTCTTCCCAAACCCAGGTGTGCCCCATCAGATAGTCCAGGAACTTCCACGTCTGTGTCTCCACACTTTATATTTCCATCCTTCACCTCCTAATACTACCCTTACGTGCTCTAATACTTAAAAGTCAGCCCATCCATAATGCAACCGATTATATTTTCTCATCTCCTGCCAAAACTTCTCCTCTACCCTGAATGCCCTTGTCACCTAAAAGTATTCTTTGGATAAAGCAGTAATTAATCTGTTTCCTTCCTAATTAATCTACTTGCCGAAGGTCACCCATTCCACCTCCCAAAATCATTAATCGCTCACATTCCAAAATTATTCTTCTATAATGAAAGTACTATCATAAAATAATCACCATTACTGTTTATTAGATAACTGTTCTGTATGAGGTAGGCATTATTATGCCTGTTTCACAAATGAATTAAACCAAGCTTAAGGCTTATCTGAAGTCAGAGAGACAGCTATGAAGTGGGGGACCAGGAGTTCATTATCAGATATAACTCTTAACCACTATATAAAATTTCCTCACTACAGAATGCTTTTTTAAAAATTGAGGGAAGGAGGAAAACCAGGTATAATTTGATCACCCTAATAACTAAGTTATTAATTCATTATTTATCATACAGTTTCAGTCATGAAGTACACATAATTTTATGAGAAACTCTCAAATACTAAACCTGATGTAAAAGACCAAATAAAAAATCTATTTTGGTGGTTGCCTACTGCTTAAATGATATAGTCAAATAGTATTTCACAATCAGCCTCCAACCTACCGTTCTATTATGTCTCACAATATTCCCCAACTTTTTGGTACTAAGCACTGTGCACAATTAGACATTCTCGTTCACTCTCCTAAGGCTAGATCTGTGTTCGATTCTTTTCATGTAGCCTTCCTCGACTTCTTTAGGCAAAATTAGTTCCTCCATCTTCTTGCTTCTACATTATGTTTTCATTCCTAAGTTATAGCACACACCATCTGTGTGTGTATGTGTGTATATACTCATACACATATATTATCAAATTTATTACAAAGCCCAAAAAAGGGAGTAATCTTTTATTTTCGTATATGGATGGCCCCCTAACTTACAATGGTTCGACTTACGATGTTCTGACTTTATGACAGTGTGAAAGCAATGCACATTCAGTAGAAACCATACCTTGAATTTTGATCTCTCCCTGTGCTAGCAATATGTGGTCCCATGCTCTCTTATGATTCTGGGTAGCTCCCAGTCAGCCATCAATCATGACAGTAAACAGGCAACACTCTACGGCGTACTGTGTTCCCAATGTTTTTGAGGTAGTGTTCTGGACATGTTCAAGGTAGGCCAGGCTAAGCTATGACATTTGGTAGGTTAGGTGCATTCAATACATTTTCAATTTAGGATGTTTTCATCTTATCATGGGTTTACTGGATCTAACCCCATCATAAGTCAAGGAATATCTGTATTTAGACACACATAGAGAAACCTCAGCCCTGGCTGGTGTGGCTCAGTGGATTGAGAGCTGGCCTGCAAACCAAAGGGTTGCTGGTTCAATTCCCAGTCAGGGTAAATGCCTGGGTTGCAGGTCAGGTCCCCAGTAGGGGGCATGCGAGAGACAACCACATATTGATGTTTCTCTCCCTCTCTCCCTCCCTTCCCCTCTGTCTAAAAATAAATAATTTTTTTTAAAAAGAAAGAAACCTCACATATTTGTGTACCTATAGGAAAAGGCATTTGTGTAGCAATTCTTACTATTTCTAGTCTTATCTCTTCCTTTCTTATCCCCTCCTTACCTACATTCCATATGCTCCACAGCACTGAAGCCAAATAAAATATTTCCAAATGTAAAACGGCATGGCAACTACACTACAGTTAGGATCATCCATATAGCACCCAATTACATTAACTGTACAAACTGTTTCCTTTATATTTAAAGAAGAAGGGCTTTTCACTTTGCTTTAGGTAGTAAAAATGGACACCTCTGCCAAAGACTGAAGTTAACAGGGCCAAGGAATTGGGATTCAAAAAGTATCACTAAGTCACCAAGTATGAACAATAGATAAATTTTTAGATCTTTACTTCCTTTCTCCTCCAAAAATAATAGAAATGTTTTTCATACACACAACTGATTTTTAAGAAGACAAATTACAGCATAACCCAGTAACAACCAAACTATGTACACCATTTTCAAACTGTCTTTCTCTCTGCAACACCACACATTCCTAGATATTTTAATTAAAAAATGTCTGGTTTAACTGGAAAATATTTTTGTTGTTACTGTTTAACCAAAAGAAAAAAAAATGCACTGCAGACAGCAGAATAAATTTAGCCTTTTATGCTGAAACCCTGAACCCCCAAAATACAGGTTACTTAGCTTCTAAAAGTAATTCCTTTTCTCCTTTTAATATATTCTGAGAAGTATACGGGAACAGAGATTTAAGAAAACATGCTTATTCTTCTAGTGCAGTCCTAAAGCCGGAAGGGGAAAAAACCTCAAGTATCAGGAAGGGTAGTGGAGAAGAAGGGGGGGCTATAAAGACGTCAGCAAGCTCCTAGGCAAAGCCAGGTTGCCAAAGAAACCAAACAGTACAGAATAAGAGGAAAAACCATTAGTGGGAAAACCTCTGAAATGTATTTATAGGAGCTCAATCCCTTGTCCTAAAAAACATGCAGGGAAGAGACCACCAATTGTTATGAATGACAAAGGGACCTGGAGCACACCAACTGCCAAGCAACTAACCGGCTTTTCTAAATTATGCTGTATACATACATCAAGCAGAATGACCTCAACTGAATTAGAAATTCATGGATTTGAATTTGAATCGAAAGATTATGAATCTTTTGACTGCTGAAACCCCAAATCTGTGAGTGTGTGTTATTTTTAAAAGTGCTTCTGTCAGCGTAGCATTTAAATAGATATAAATGGTACAGTATATTTAACCAGATATAAATTTTTAAAAAACCATTACTGCTTATAACATGACCTAAGTAAAGAAACTCAGCAAACCAGAAACACTCATGAAGTTAGCTAGCCTCCCTTCCTCCAGTCTTAAAGTCCAGTCTAAAGTCATTTTAAATTGTCACAGCTTAGAAGGAAAAAATTAAAATTACAAGGTATTATTTATAAGTAACCGGTTGTCACTACTTTTGGGGTTTGAAATGAACCAAGCCTATTTGAAATCCCCAAGCCAAACCTTTGTTGTAAGGCCACTAAACCATGTTGTAGATAAGGAGACAGGGAATTACTAAGGAAAAAAAAATTACGCAAATAAAAAGAATGTTAATTTTATTTTCTCTGGAAAACAATATTCTAGAGCAAAGTGCGTAAGACCCTGGTTTCTGAAGGCAGACTCACTGCTCTATGCCTTAGTGCTTGTGACCTTCCTGTGCTTCAGTTTCCTTACCTGACAAAGACAGTAATAATACCTGACTCACAGGGTAGTTGAGAGGTTTAAATGAAATAATGACTAAAGAACTTAAAACAAAAAGTGACTGGTAATCATTAAATAAATCATCACAATATCACTTAAGATTATCTATTTAACCTCCTCATCTTGACCACTGCAAACTATCCCCTATAATATCACTTTCAAACTAAACTTCCTAAAAAGACTCCTTTCATAGTCCATCAGGAACCTGTGTCTACTCACACCAAACATAAACTTATGCGTCTGGCTTTCAAGATCCTCTAAAAACTGCCCCCACACAATCTCTCCAATTACTGCCCCCAAACAGTCAGTTTTAATCATGCTACTTTTCACTCACCTTCATACAAAACATGCATTTTTGTTTTTGCCTCTACAGCAGTCTTTTTAAAACGCCCTCTTTACAGGCACCTCTTACCCTATGCCTGCTTTCTACCTGTGTAAATATTATCTACCCTTCCAGAAAAGAGCTCAGGTTCTTTTAAGACTCCAATATTTTGATCCACAGTGACCACTCCTAATCCTCTCAGCAGCCTAGCTGCTGAGGACACACACAATGTTCTCTAATTGTGCTAGTTCTAATATACAAGGTAATAATCTCCTTCAGGGTAGAAACTGTATCTTTCCTAACATTATCCACAGTATCTAGCAAAATGTGCACTTTGATAAGCCTTTCACACATGTATTTTCAAAGTTAAAAATAAGGAACAAAATTTTATACAATAAACACAGTAAATTATAAATTATTCAATTCTGTATTATAACTTGACTAAGGAGGGTAAAAATAAGAAAATATTCTCTTAAATACGGCTGTAATTTTATGACCAGAAAAATATCATTAACATATAAACATGCGCAAATCCACTGACATGAGACAGAGCAGATCCAAAAGGATGAAAATATAGCATTTCTCTATCCTTGATGTACAAAGAATAAACAGGGAGCTATTTCACTATTCTTCATTAGGTTGTTAATGGAAGCATGCAGACTTAAAACTGGCAGGTCTATGTTCTCTCACTAGTATTATATTCATCCACAACAATGTCACAGCGGACTTTTTCACTTCATTCAATTATCAAAAAAGAATTCCCAAATCTACCCTCAATGCAAGCAATTTTACATCTCTCTGAAGTTAACATGAGGAAACAAGACTCAGAGGAACCACTAGACATTATTATTAGTTGTATCTTTTCAGATATCTTCACTGCCAGTCATTCTCCCTTCATATTGCCATGCACTTGACTCCTTGGCAACCAGTCTGGTAGCAGGCATAAATTCACGCACACAAGTGGGGATGTGCTGAACCAAACACTGGTTATATACTCAGCCAGTCTGTTGGGATCTGACAGGTCAGGCAGTCTACTAGACAGGCAAATCAGACATAGACAAGTATAAAATTCTAAAGAGCAGACTATCTCATATGTGCACCAATCATTCATTCAACGAATATGCAGGGCACCAAATGCATGTCTATATCAACACACTATATACTATATGTAAGCACTTTGCTCAATATTGTAGGATAAAAAGGCAAATGTATCATTAATTAATTAATTTATTTATATTTTGCTTTGATTAAAAAATGTTTCAGGTAGCCTACATAAATACACACTGTGATGAAATATACAATAAGAAAAAGAAAACGGAAATGTGATTAGGAAGATTAGATAAAGAAAAGAAGGTTAGTGTACTAAGATAAGAACATTAAAATCTTTAATATTCTTTTTCCAGAAATGAACAAATATACAATGTAAAGAAAACGGACACAATCCTATGAATCTGAAGGAGCAAGAGATCTCCAACCAGGGCAGTCAGGGAAGAGTGGGATCCAAAAGGGCACAATGGTGCCACTGCTGATAAAGAATATTGATTCCATTCTTAAATAACAAAGCAAAGTTGAGAATGTGTATGCAAGAAACTTTTCTAGACAACTCCCAATTGATCATCTCATCTATTATCTTTTAGTATTTTATGTATCTTTACTCCTCCCTGATCTTTGTAACACCAAAGCATAAAGCGGTGTACCAAGCACACAGTAGATAGTTAATAAGTGCCTGTTGAACCAATTTAACAACTCAATTACTTTCATGGTTCCTGTAACCTCTGGAGTCAATTAAAAGTTTTTCCCCTTTTACCATTTTTAGAAACGCCTAGGAGACACAGAATAAATGAAGACACTGGCACCTCATTAATGTACCACAGTAGTACCCAGACGAGGATACTATATAATAATCCAAAAATAAGCTATTCAGGTTCTCAAGGGAAGGAAAGTATATAAAAGACTGACACCTGCTATTGGAAAAATATCTGAAATTCATCCTCCTCTTACTGAGAATGGATTTTTGGATGTAAATAGAAAACAAATGTTTAAAATCTGAATTTCACCATAAGGAGTGCCAGGGACTTCAAATGTGATCTCACAAAGATACAACCAAAGATACAGGACACAAAGGTATGGCTTTCATCATTTCCTCAAAAACTTTAGCACTCTATACCCCACAAAGCACCAGCATGGCATAGAGAGATCTCATCTAATCTAGTGCCTTGTTTTTTTTCCACAACCCCAAGATCAATGAAAATTTTCAGGAATAGCCACAGAATCATAAATCTTTATGTATGTAGTTAAATTAACTTTTTGTTTGATAAATACAGTAAAAGTATAAATTATTACCCATACAAAAATAGAAATTTAGCCATAATCCTAAACTAACCCAAAAGCTTCTTTAAATCAAACAAAAAGTGTCCATTTAGAGAACTAATTTTACTAAATGATCCATTCTGAGCAAATCAAAGAGAATATTGACAATTGTAGATAGACTACCCTCAAGAGCAAAGGTATATGAAATCAAGGCACATTTCAAATCAGATTACAATTCTTAGCTTTTACTTTAAAAGGTTTTGAAAGAAAATACATTTTCACAAACACAGAGGAACCAAACTTGCCTAGAGTTTGACCATACATTTAAAAAATGTTAGAACAGTTCTGGAATCAGGTTCAAACCCAAAGTGTAAAGCACTCTTACTTTTTTTTTTTTTTAATTGGTAGGTACTGTTTACTTTTAGGCCGATTGCCTCTTTATACTAACTTTTAATAACAGAGCAAGTATTTGATAATTAAGCCACAGATACATGTCTGCACTGAATTAGTTCCAAAACTTAAATATCTGTGGCTTTGCTAAAACTACAACTTCAATTCCTCTACAATTCTTTAAATCAGTGACTTCTTTAAACTCAGGATAGACCAGCAATGGCAAATAAGCTACAAACCTAACTGCTAACAATCCAGATGAACATTTGTTTTACCTCAGTCTGAATTCAACTTATTTGTATATCTTATCAGGTCAGTAAGAGTATAATCCTGTGAGACACATGGGGCAGTTAAATATCTAAGGCCTTTTACTGAAAAATATTCTTGATCTGAAAAAGCAATTCAGTAAAATGCCTCGCTTTCTATGATCTAGCAATCTGACCTTAAATACAAATCATCTTTCCATACTTTCCTTTAATGTACTGTCTTCACAAAAGAACCCCATGAACTGGCCATAACTAAGAGTACAAAAATTAGAAAACTTAATAATCAGTTTCATCATCACATCATATGCAATCAATTAACCTATTTGCTAATTAAATTCACAATATAAGTTCTGACAATTTACTGAAAGCTGAGCGAGCACACAATCACCTTTTTGTTTGTTTTTTAAAATAAAATATTTTAATTAGAAAGTGATACATGTTTATGGTAGAAAATTTAGAAAATACAAATCAAAAAAGAATAAAAAATCACTGATGTTATCACTCATGGAATGTAACCATTGACATTTTAGTGACCAGTAGTGTATCTTTGTGACCTGACTTGGTTCCCACCTCAACCTCAGCTCCATCGTCATCCCAACCTCTTCCAGGTGCGTCCACATTACCTACTAAACACTTCAGCCTAAGTTCCTTGGCTATGTCTGTAGTTTTTTACTATTATATATTCTATCAACACAAAAACGATACTGTGCACACATACCATATGAAATGTTTTTTCTACTTAGGAACACAAAGTGTTTAACTCTCAGTCCTTTTAAATAGTTTTCTACAGCATTATGAAAGTGTGTCATAATTTAAAATTGACCTCCCAGGATTGGACTTTAAGTTTCTTGGGGGTTTTTGTTTTGTTTTTCGGAATTTTTGTTTCTATTCTAAACACTGCTAAAGTAAATATTCTTATGGATACATTCTTGTTTTGACCTGTGGTTATTTCTATAAGACAAACTCCCAAAACTGAAACCGCTAACTCAAAAAGTATACACTTTAAAGTTCTTGATATATACCACGAAAGTTGTCCCTACCTAGTTCCTTACTCCCACAGCCACATTAAATATGGTCTTTTTTTAAAACAAAGCTTTATCATGTTAGCAAGTAAAAAAGAATGTCATTGTAATTGACATTTCCTTGACTGCTGGTGACATGTACATTAGATATAGCTAATATTAGATGTGTATATTAAATAATTGTGCATTTTTTCCAGTATTGCTAAAAATGTCTATGAGCACACTTTTAGCTCAAAAGTCTCTCTTGCCCAACCTCTGAATTTTAGGAGGCTTCTGTATGGGGAAATAGCATAATATAACAGTATTAAAAAACACTATTCTACTATCTCTGTATTGGAAACTACTTCCTCAAACTTAATGTTGGGCAAGATAACATCTCCATTACTTATTCTCCAATATAGAAAGTACACACACGGGAGGGCTGGCACACCACCCTGAATAATAAAATCTACCTGCAATTAGCTACACATTGTTGGAGTTTATATGTCAGATCAACCTACTTGGGATTTGTTTTTTAGCTACTTTCTTAGACATGCCTTTTAAAATCTTAAGTGCCTTTTAATACACAGTGCTGTCATGAAGCCAAGAAATAATAAAACGGGGAATATCGGTTTTCTTTAATGCTGTCAAATTACTAAAACATTAATGACAAAGCATCATATTAAAGTGATATATCTTATAAAAGTAATATCAGATCCCATTAAATTACAACTGATTCATCTCTTGTTACCTTGCCCAAACCAACCTAGAAGTCGAAGTAGCTTTCAGGTTCAAGATTTTCTCTAAGTTGCCCAACTCATTCAGTCATTGCCAAGGCCAGCTCCAAAGTGATTACCTAGTTTTTAATGAATGCATTTCCTAGACTATTAATGTACTTACCGGTGCCAGCATAGCTGGAGGGGAGATAACTAGCCCAATGAGATCATTAGTCATTGACATCAGATTACAGTAACAATAGGAAACAGGCTGCTTAGCAGCAATGTTCCAAATGCATTCATATAAAAAAACTGACAAGTAATCTTCTCCACAGAGAATCACAGACAATCTATTCATAAAACAGTACTCTCAGCAAATGAGTGTGACTAAAAATGTCTACCTTCTTGGCAAATTTTTCTCATATACAGGAACTAGAATATGTGATCATTATTCCCTCTTCCCAAAGTTCTCCCACCTGAAGGATGGTTGGAGGGTGGAGATAGCTGGGAA
Source organism: Mormoops blainvillei (assembly GCA_004026545.1). Classification (NCBI taxonomy): domain Eukaryota; kingdom Metazoa; phylum Chordata; class Mammalia; order Chiroptera; family Mormoopidae; genus Mormoops; species Mormoops blainvillei. Next base: position 1,071,896 of record PVJD01000002.1, on the reverse strand, counting down.
ACCTTCCTCTCCTTAGAGATTCATGTTACTCAACTATACCACAATCCAAGCCAATGTCATAACTCATTTCTCGTCACCTTTCAATGTTTATCGAGAATACCTTGGTGTATGGCTCTGTCTTCATCCTAGTTACAACCAGCATTCTACTAAGCAACTTCCTTTAACTATAACCTTACTGCCAAGGACCTTTACCCCCACTTTGTTATCCCAATCCCACTCCTGGATTAGTTACAATCCGTAACTACTCCTGTCTTGAAATCCTTAAATCCAACATATGCATTAAGCTAGAGGGATTATTTTTAATAACCAATGAAAACAATACCTGTCCTGCAAAATTATGAGAAACAACAAATATTCAAATATTCAAAATAATGTTAATCCTTCTCCCCCAACTCAACTGTTCCCCTCACAGCAACACATCAGCAAATAACACTTCAAGCTCATCAGCACCTTCAATAGTTTGACCTTTCCCCTTGCCTTTTCTCACAAATGCTCTTTATCTCCTTACAGTCAAGTTTCTATGAGTATTCTTTAATCACAAAGGCTACCTCCTTACCTAATATTCTTCAATTCTCTGAGTCTCTGGAATTTGCCTTCCTCCTCTATTACTCCACTTAGTGAAATTTCTAAGATCACCAACTGACCCACTAATACCTTTCCAGCAGAGTATGACAGAACTGACCACTCCCCTCTTTAAACTCTTCCTTCTGCTTCCCCCCAAATAAACCTCCCTGAACTCTCTGGTAACCCCCGCACCCCGCTTTATCATCTGCTCTATTCCTCCTCTCCCAATCCTCCACACAGCAGCCAGAGGGATTTTTCTAAAGGTCTAATTTGATCATGACACTCTTCAGCTTAAGCCAAAGCCAGTTCATTTGCTCTTAGGCAAACTCCTTCACATGGTTTATATGATAACTGTTTAACACCCCTGGCCTCATTTCTCTCAACCCACTTTCTTGTTCTCCACAATCCAGCCACATTAAATAATATGTAGCTCCCTCAACAAACCAGAGTTTTTCTCTCACCTTCTCTAGCCATTATCAGATTCTATTTCCTAATCTGGAACAACTGTCTTTACAATTCCCCAAGCCCCACCCCTACCTACATCTTGCACACCTTTTCTTACTTCTACTTATGCTCTCCTAAAAAGGGTTCCTGACTCTCAAGACTGCGTTAAGGCCTATGTAATCATAAATGACATTACCGTACTTGACAATTAAATTGCCTGTTGTCAAATCTCTCACTAAACTGTAAGCTCCCTGAAGGCAATAATTGTATCCTGTTTACCTCTTAACCCAATGTGTAACTAACTCTGTGTCTGACAAGTAACAGGAACTTAGTACTTCTCAAATAATGAATGAATGACATGCACCCTTTTTCTATACCCTTAGAACAATTCCCTAATTCATCATTATTTCTCACCTGAATTATTACAATAGTATCCTAATAATGACTATAATGAATAATATTGTCTCCACCTTCAACCCACCCTCCACATTGCCACATGAGTATATAAAACCAAACTTGATTCTCTGTTCCCTTCTTAAAAGATATTACAAGTTGCCCAATAATTCACAAGAACAAATCCAGACTTCTAGCTTAGAACACAAAGCTCCTCCATTGTCTGATCCCTTATCTTCTTCCACTTCCCCACACTGTCCTTGTGCTTGGCCTATGACACCATTTACAGTTTCTTGAACTTACCGTGCTTTTTAAATTATGTCTTTGAATCTACCCTAAACTTTCTTCCCCACTTTCTAAAGCCTACATTTTGAAGATTATAGTAGCATCTATCTAGAAAACATCCTGATTCTAGCATAGACTAATCTTAAGCTGTAAATATTGGTATAAAGTATTAGTCTCCCAAGGGGGAGAAATAAATAACATTCATCATAGATCATTTTTCCAAACAGAAGCAGAATCTATTTACATACTTCAAGTTACTTTAACTGTGGTCCATATGGGCAACGACTTCTCCTTCACAATACACTTGCATCTTAGTCAATTACTGAGAAAAAAAATACCACATTCCGGAAGAAGGGGGGCAGAAAAGAACATTTCATAATAAATACACTTTAACCTGAAACAGTATCAAGCAGAATTCTCAATATAATAAAATGCCTGTCACTAGCAATTCTTTTATGGAGAACATGTAGGAGGAAGGCTTGTCATCTGACAATATCTACCAGGTTAGTATTATGCAAGTATCAAAACCACAAGCAGAAAGTAACAGTTACTGTCACCAAAAAGTCTGTATCCCTATGTGACCTCTACTGTTAAATGAGGTGAGAGGTGTGTTTTTCCTGCTCTAAAATCTAACGTGCTCACATTCCTTGCAGGGAGCCAGTACTGGGAAGGCACAGACTTGCCAGCATGAAAAGCAGTCAGTGTTCTGCAGTAAGTATACATGACTTGTCGAGTAAATGCGGCCTTTGTAGTCATTTCGAGAGCAATAACCAACCACCACCACCAAAGGTGAACAGTCTGCCTACCACATTAATATCGCCTTTCCTATGATACTGACTTTTACTACGTTGAGCATCCTGTAATGATGAGAAATTCACGTTGTCTTTATCAAGTCTACACTATTTAGAATCTGACAAGATTTATGTAGAATTAATCAAACTACACATGCCAAAGCTCACTCATTTCTGTTCTTTGAGTCTTTAGTGGATAAGAACACAAAAGAAAGGCTTTGACTCAGGCAGATCTGTTTTGGAATTCAACATCCACAACCTACCAGTTTTGCATTTTGTAAAATTTGCTTAATTTCTAAGCACATCTTCTAACGTAAAATGGGAATAACGAAAGTACCTAGCTCACTGGGTTGTTCTCAGGATTAAATGAAATAATATATTCAACCCAATGCCAAGTAGACAGCAAGTACTCCGTAAACAAAAGCTGTCCTTACTGTTGCTTTGATTTTGCTGCTATAGCTATTCTATTTGCTTTAGGAAGGGTCAATATCATAGAGAGTTATAAATACCACACACACAAAAATAAACAACTCAAGATGAGAAAGTAAAAACAAGGCAGCCTCCTTATTAATAGACTAATATACAAATGAGGGATACAGATTGGTTCTCTTTTCAGGTACAAGGCATTGCTGAAAACTAGCTTTAGCAAGAAATGCTCAAAATGATTAATCCTGGTTATTTGTGGGCTACTGCCTTCATCTGAGCATCTACAGAAACGGTAGAGAAGGAACGCAAAAGAAAACATCAGACTAAAGTATTTATAAAATAGCAGAATGCCACCATAGAAATGATGCTCATATATAAAGTGTGAACAAAGGATGAAGCACTGGAAACAAATAAAAAATACTAACAGATAACATTTATTGAGAGCTTATTATGTGCCAAGTACTCTGTTAAGTGTTTAGGTGCGTTATCTCCTTTAATCCTCATAACACCCTATAGGTAGGTGCAATTATTAGCATCCTTTAACAGATAAGGTAATGGATGCGCAGAGATTAAATGACTTGCCCAAGGTCACACAGCTAGTAAATGGTGGATCTAGAAACTGAGTTTAGTCTGACCCCAGAAACTATGCATAAGTACCAAAGAAAAAACAAAAAGACATCGACAGATAAAACAATTCATCTAGTCATATCCACAAAATTTCCTTCTTCCAAAGACATTATATTGGGGTCTCTATTTTGACCTTAAGGGGTTTCTGAACAGGATTCAGTGCTTCCTGTAATCCTACAAAATCTAGTAAAACCTAGATCTGGTCTATATCTAGCTTTGATAGAGCTGCATTGATCAAAAGCTTAGCCAGAGCAAGCAAAACACTGCTCTGCTGTCACGCTACTGGCCCAACTTTAATTTCAAGTATGAAGTCCAAACGAGGCTTTTCCTTATTAAAACAAACAAAAACAAACTACAAACTATTATATACATCCACATTTTCTCTTTCTTACTTTCCTCTGTTCTATTTGCCTTTCTTTCATCGGTGTGTTCCCTGGCCAAGAATTACAATGGCTGGTAGAAAACTGCAATAAACTGTGTCCACTTCTTGGGTTCTCATCAACTCAACAGGAGATGCTTGTTTCACTCAGCAAAATCTCCTTTAAAAGTGGAAATTTTCAGAATGGCAGCCATGGCCTCAGCCCAACTACAAGGAATGCAGCCTTCCACACACTAACCTCCGTGAGCCAATACTGGAGTCCCAGAGAACTGCAATTCTGGCCACGCTATATAATGAAGTGGGTTTCAAATTTAAAATGCCCTTTAAAATAAAATGCAAGTATCCAATGAAAACGCTCAAGCTATCAGAGAAAAAGATATGATGAAAATGACTACCATCCTTGCCATTATGAAAATTTTTCCTTAAACTAGCCAAAAGATCCTATTTTTCCAGTCCCATTAAATCAGTGACTTTAAAACCTCATGAAGATATCACTCCCTCAAGAAAATTCAGTGCACACAAGGTGAAATACATACTTCACAGAAGCGTAAGAACTATGCTCGATAAAAACGAGGTGAGATCTTCTCAAGACAATAGGAAGAATGAGAAATATTTGAATGAAGTTAGGGAAACCTCCTTCATTCAGAAAGAGTAAGTTTAAAATTAATGAGATAAAATTGAGAGTTTTAAAATTTTATCACTTTCCTATCTATAAAATTGGTCTTGCATATAGGAACTGAACCAGAATTAAAGGAATTTTGAGAGGTTATTTAGACCTATTTTTAGAAAGAGTCACACCTAGACCATTCCTGACAAATAAGCTTCTGAAAGTATTTCAAATACCCGCAACGACCTCTCTACATACCTAAGGTTATAAATAAACTAAATCAGCTATGCTTTCTTTCACTATTACTTTTATAGGATCTCTTAAGATATTTGCATTTATAGGGAATTTAATGTTTCTACAAAACCTTATAATCTGTTGAGTGCGCTTTCTAGTTTTCAATTTTCTTACCACTTCTCTAACACAGTAAACCTCAATAATGAGACTCTTTTTCAAACTATGAATGTCAGCCACACCACCAGCCCCCAGTTGTGTTACATTGAGAATGACTGCCAATACTATAAATTGTAAACTGTAAACGGGAAAATCAGGCACCAAGTGGTTCAGAAATGAATCGTAAATTACACAGGACAATAAGGAATGCTGTGTGGGCCAAAAACTGGACATTCCTTAGAAACAGATAGTAGCTGGTTCGCTGGGTTACAATCTTAAAAGACTGTAGAGGTCAGTGTATTGCTTTTGAAATCCGGTCCACTAGGGTCTGAATCCAGCAATATCCCATTCTAACCTTGGGGCTTCAGGTATAGCCATGCTCTTAAATCTCCACACCCCTCTTCTCCCTTTTTTTACTTATCTCTAAAATGGGAATAATAACATCTACTTCACAAACTGAGTAATAAGCAAGAAAGTATAATTTATATGGCACATACCAAAAATCTTATTTATATTGCTATATTTTGCTGCTTTTGATAACATAAAGTACCACAATCCCAAGAACACTATACTTATATAAGTAACAAGTCAAAATGACCCAGGAAAGACACTTGATCAGGAAGAGGCAGGATATTTGGCATGTTATACACTCCATTTAGCAAAGGTAAATGCACCTACTGAAAATGATGCCACTGCTATCCCTGGTGAACAAATGAATCTCCACTGTGGGGCTAAGGTGTAGCACTAGGGAAATGAAAATAAATCCAAAAAGGAAGAGTCCTGATGCTATGTTAAAGTTGGCGAAGAAGACAGGAGAGCAGAAAGCAGGGGCTGATTAATGAATACAGTGTTCCTTGAACTTTGCTCACGGTAATCAGAGTTAACTACTAACAACAAAAGCAGAGTACAAATGAGTTTGAATACAGAGCCCCCTCTTGGTCTTTGGCACAACTGTGTTAGCACGTGTAAAAATAAAATCTAAAAAGAACAGTCACCAGAACAAGAAATTAACTAAATTTTATTAAACAAAAGTAAAGAAGGTTCAATGAATGTTTCCTTATGGACTTTAGCTTTGCTCTTAAGACAGGTAGAGATTCCTTATCTAGTTGAAAGCAGAATCCACAAGGTAAACTCAATGATCAACTGTTGTGGTCAATCTTTGGGGCAAGGATTTATTCGAAATCTCTCCTAAGCACTCAACTCAAAGTGTACGCCAGACAAAGGCACTTTATACTAAACAATGAAAGGAGAAAGGGAGTGAAAGTGAAAGCACTAAGGGAAAACAGATTTAAAAGAATAAAACTTTGGATCTTCACAATGTGAAATGGTTAAATACATAAAGTAATGGGCAGAGGTTCTGTTGTTTTTGCAAATACAGATATTTCTGTGCAGGCTATCTTAACCCTTCACTTTACCTAGGGAATGGATAAAAGAAACACATAGTTGGCATTCCACTCCATTTTGCACAAACAACAAAATCTGACTTTTTCTTCCACCTAAATCACCCTCTTTCCAGTCCCCAAGGACTGTGCCTATTACCGCACCAGAGCTGTCTTAGCTTAGTGTGGGACTCTTCTCTCTTCCCTGTTGGCCTATTCGGTCATAATGCCAACCAAGCTCCTACTCCTGTCCCCAAGTCCACTGTCCTCTTTAACTTTTCCTTTAAGTGTTTAAACGCTATGCCTATCAAGTAAGCCCAAGGTAGACAACTTCCTTTCATTAAATTACATCACAAATCAACCAGAAAACGGTTACTATGCTTTCTACAGAAACACATCTATATAGCTTAGATTTAGAAACACTGTCAGAGATGAAATCTGAAATCTACACACACACACACACACACACACACATACACACACACACACCCTTTTTCTTTCCCCCAAATCAAAGCTGCAAAAGTTTTGTACTAAAAATGCTGATATGTTACAAATAGATTAGTGAGGCTAAACCACAATGGGGTGAGGAATAATGAAAAGAAAAGAAGAGGACTGTCTAAGCATGTATATGTGAGCACTTATGGGTGTATTATGATTACATTCTTAATTCCAAGACACAGTTTTGCATGAGTCATTGTTTTGCACATCCAGAGAAAAATTTCTCTTCACAGTTATACATAAAAGACAATAGACTATTCTTAAGTGGTTATTTTCTACAGAAATTAAACAGAGAAACTTATTTCCCAGAACCAGAAATTGTTATGATTAGTGTAGTGAGAGTCACAAAGAATTCAACACCACTTATCACCCATTTTTTAGCACTGAGAGAAGTTTCTTGGGATTTACTGAGAATTCATTCATACATAAAATTTGGAAAGGTACAGCTGGAAAAACTACCATAAAACAAGGTTTCCTGCTTCATAGTTGGCTGTCAATAGAACCACAATCTGGTTATCTCTCAAATACTTTTTAAAAATCTTTAATGTTGTCGCCTGCCAGACAGCACCATTATATTAGAGGATAGAGGGCATCCTAAAATCAATGGCCTCTACAAAGGCATACAGAAGAACTAGAATCCCACTACACAATCAGACTTGTAACTATTAATTTTTCAAACCTATCTGTGTTTAGCCTATGTTTGAAGGTCTTCCTTTTATACTGACCTCAAACTACTTTTTCATCATCTTCTAATGCTAAACTGACTCATTTGCTATCCCTAAAAATGGTTTGTACTTTCTTATCTTTCTTTAATTGCTCTTTCTGGAATTCCATCTCCATGTGTCTCTCTCCCCCCCCATATATAAAGAGCACCCTACTCACAGCGCAACCATAGCTCATCCTTGTAATCCTCCTTCTCTGACTGTCCCAGTCGACCAAAAGTTCTTTGTCTCTACTAACAAACTTTGCAACAGTTGTTGTCCAGATCATTCAGTAACATAAAACAGTATATATTATTTTTTCATTATATTTTGGAATTAGAAAAGCCTTTAAAGGTCATTACACTAGTAGGTACCCAACTTTTTCATGACCTAGGACACTTTTGGTATTTAACGCCTTCCCTCTTACTACCCCTAATAGTCATTCTTCGGTCTCTTATTGAAGTCTGAAGGCCATGTTTTAAAAATTGTCTACTAAACTAAATTACCAGCAAACAAAGTTCATTTTTAAAAAACTGAATTGAACACTTTTACTATAGATCAGAACTTCTTTCTATTCAATTCAGTTCTCACAAATAGAAAAGGCACACAACTCCAGTTAAAAATAAAGATACTTGATATTTTTGTTAACCTGTGCATCACGGCTAAATATGTATAATTTCTTTCAGCTTTAAAAAGAAAAAATAGTTCGCACTACAATTTACCCAGATCCTTGTCAATTTACGGAACCAAAATCAGGAACCACTGACTTAGTACAATACCCTTATTTTACAGGTAGCTTAAAATTTAGCCCCTAAAAAGGAAATGAGTTTGCCTAAAGTAGCAAAGGTAATGTCACTGCCAGGCCTCTAGAATGGAATAGAAGTCTCTAAATTCTCAGTCCAATAGTCTGTTATGTGATGACAACTAATAAGGGCCAAGTAGAATGCAGAGTATTCTAGGACGGGGACCATATCTTACATCTCACTGGATCTAACACTGACTCTGCTACATAGCTGGAGTGACAATAAATACTTATTCACTAATTACATTTAGTCAACTCATACTTAGTGATCTAATGATTTCAGCTCTTAAGAAATCTAAATGTTAAAGGTAAAGCAATAAAACTTTTAGAAGCTAACATTAGAGCTTATCTTCATGACCTCCTGTTATAAACGAGATACAGAAAGCACTCCTCAAACAGGAAAATGCAATAAAACTTCATTATATTAAAATTTTTTAATGTTTATCAAAAACACCATTAAGAGTGAAAAGGCAACCCACAAAGAGGAACAATGATATCTATACCAAGTACAAACAAAAAAGGGATTCATATCCAAAATATAAAAGAGCTAGCACAAGTCACTCAGAAAAGACAACCAACAGAAAAATCCGCAAGAAACTCAGACATCACAAATGACCAATCAACTTATATGTTCTCATTATTAATCAGGAAAATGCAAACTAAACCATAATGAACACCACTGCGCTCTTACTACATTTACCAAAATTTGAAAAGACTGACAATAACAAGTGTTGGACAAAGTGAGGGGCAACAGGAACTCTCCTATACTGCTGGTAAGAATATAAACTGTGATAATTACCTTAGAAAATAGTTGGGCAGTATCTAGTAAAATTAAAAATATGGAAATCCCACAACCCAGTAATAATTCTATTTCTGGATATATCCCCAACAGACACAAGTGCTGATATATACCAGAATATATGTGTGTGTGTCTGTGTGTATGTGTATCTCCACACCCAGAAAACGTCCAGCCATTGGTAATATAACAAGAATGGTTTGCGTAACATCAATGTAACCTGGTGGCCAAGGAGAGTGGACTGGAATGCACACATGTGAATAATGACAACTTCACTGTACTAGTGAGTAGGGGTGGTAGACGCCATTGAATGAGCACATGCACTGTGGGGCCTCCGAATTCAAAATGACTGACAAGTAGAGCAACGAAACTATATCAGATTTGGCGTTAAGCACTAACATTTCTCCGCAGAAACTATTCGGATGATTCAGAAGGCTTTCGGGGACGACACAATGAGTGTAGCACAAATAAAAGTGTGGCACAAATGCTTCAAAGGTGGCTGAGAATCCGTTGAAAGTGATGCACACTCTGGAAAGCCTGCAACAAGCAGAACACCTGAAAATGTTGAACATATACCGGGCTGCAATCAACAAAGACTGGTGACTGACAGTGTGAGACCTAAAAGCTGATCTGGGGATTCCAAAAATTACTGTGTTGAGATTTTCACGCAAGATCTTGGCATGAAACATGTTGTAGCAAAATTCATTCTGGGGCTCCTGCTACCAGAGCAGAGGGAATACCATGCTGCTGTTGCTAATGACTTGATTCAAACAGGTACCAATGAACCAGATTTGGTGCCTTACGACTCATCGTTTTTTCCAAAATTAAAATCACCATTGAAAGGGAAGCGATTTCAGACCGTCGATGAGATTCAGGAAAATACCATGGGGCAGCTGATGATGATTCCAAAAACGGATTTTGCAGAGTGTTTTGAACAGTGGAAGAGACCCTGGGAGAACTAAATGAGGTCCCAAGGTGCCTATCTTGAAAGGGACTGAGGCATCATTGTCCCCTGTACCATGTTTCTTGTATCTTGTATCTTCTTCAGTAAATGCCTCTATTTCACAGAGTACATGGCTGGATACTTTCTGGACAGATCATCTTGTATATTAATGTTCCTACCAGCAAAGTCATTAACTACAAACTGGAAATAACCTCAAAATGTCCACTAACAGAACAGATAAATTGTGGTGGTTCATGAAATGGAATACTATACAGCAATAAAAAAAACAAACTATTGATATACATAATGAGATAGACAAAACCTAACGTTGTGTCAAAAAAGCACATATTGTGTAATTCCAATTATATAAAGCCCAAAACTAGGCAAATTATTCTGTTTAAAGATGTATATTTAGGAAGCAAAACCATGAAGAAAAGCAAAAAAATTGAATGTCAAAATCACTAGGTTGACTGGAAGCAGTATACAAGAAGTTGGCTCCTGGGCATGCTAGGAACATTCTAGTTCTTGATCTGTGTACAGTATACAGGAGTATTTGTATTATAACAATGCATTAAGCTGTGCATTAATTTATTATGCATTTTTCAGCATGTCTATGTTCTTTCCCCTCAAATATGTTTTTAAAAGTGCTAAGCACAGACCTAGTACATAGTAAGCACTCAATAAAACATAAGCTTTTTTTAAAATTTTTAATATTTATTGATTTTAGAGAGAAAGGGGGGGAGAGAGACAGACAGACAGACAGGCATCAATGTGAGAAAGAGAAAATCGACTGGTTGCCTCCCATACGTGCCCTGACCACAGATCAAACCCACAACCTAGGTATGTGCCCTGACCAGGAATCAAACCCCCAACTTTTCAGGGCACAGGATGACACTCCAACCAAGTGAGCCACACCACCCAGGGTTGTAAGCTTTGTTTCTTTTTTTAAGGCAAGATACTACTGAATTGGTGTAACGTATCTTGGGAGAATAAAGTACCTGTGAGTATGAAGAGCCACATATGAAGCAAAAGTTGTTTGATTCACAACTGAACATGTCACAATCCTAAGGGAAAATAAAGAGCTCATTAACAGCTAAAGGAGATAACATCTATCAAATACTATCTATGAGAAAGTACCCTGTTCTTGGAGACAGACAATGTGGATTTCAATGTCAGCTACTCAGCCTTGGGCAAATTACTTAATGTCTCTAAATCTCAGTTTTCTCATCTGTCAAACTAAGAAAATAACTACCTATCTAGATGGTTTACCATGAGGTTCAAATAAAATAATGTTTGTAAATGCACTTCACAAGTGGTAAAGCACCAAATGAATGGAATTATTCAATTACTGCACAATATTATTTTAGGTACGGGTAAATCAAGCATAAATGAAAACACCATGGAACATGAAAATATGAATACTTATATCCTTTTACTTAGGATATAGGAAGACATGATACCTCTAAATTGGTATAAAATCTGAGAGGAAGAGAAAAGAGTGAAATCACAGATAGTGTAAAATGGAATAACACCTTAGGGGGAACCTTGCACCTAATATCAAAAGACAAGAGTATTTGCTAATGCTGACCAAATGACAGTTTCAAAAGAGAACACCACTCACCAAATACCATTGACCTATTCCCTAAATTTTAGTATCTTTGATGGCTGGAACTGATCTTAATCATCCTTATAAGATTTGGGTGAAACACAGATGGAACAACAGGGAAAAAAGAGCCCCATGACAGTCCAATCAACTCCCATCCTCTTCAAAAGGACAATGTTGCTGGGAGGGATGCAAGAAGAAGAAAAAATACTATGGCCATAGAAATCAAAGGACAGCAATTCTGAATATGTAAAAGGCTGAAATACTCTAACATTTTAAAAGAAACAGGCAGATCACAGAATTTCAGAAATGGAGTGTACACTAAATATCATCAGTCCTAATTTTACAAATGAAAAAATGTGAAGCCTCAAGATAATAAGACAAGCCACAGACTGGAAGAAAGCATTTGCAATGACATCTGATAAAGGACTTATAGAAAACTCTTAAAACTCAACAATAAGAAAATAATCAATTAAAAAAAAGGCCAAAGATCTTAACCAGCACCCACTAAATTTCATCAGGAAAATTAAAATTAAAACAAGCAGCCCTGGCCAGTAGCTCAGTTGGTTAGAGCACCATCCAGACACGCCAAGGTTGCAGGTTCAATCCCCAGACAGGGTACATACAGGAATCAACCAATGAATGAATAAATAAGTGGAACGACAAATCGATGTTTGTCTCCCCCTCCCTTCCTCTGTTTCAAATCAATCAATAACAATAAAATAAAAATGAGATACCACTACACACCTGTTAGAATGACAAAAAATCCAAAATACTGACAACACCAAATACTGGCCAAAATGTAGAATAACAGGAGCTCTCATTTATTCCTGGTGCCAACGCAAAATGATAGCTACATTGGAAGACAGTTGGTAGTTTCTTACAAAACTAAACATACTCTTAGCACACAATCTAGTAATCATGCTCATTGGAATTTACTCAAATGAGCTGAAAACTTAGGTCCACACAAAAACCTTATATAAACATGGCTGTTTATATAAGCATTAGTCACAACTGCCAAAACATGGAAACAAGCAAGATGTCACTGAGTGAATGATTAAATAAACTGTGATATATCCACACAATAAGAATATTATTCAGTTATTTTAAAAAATGAGCTATCAAGCCACGAAGAGACATGGGGGAACCTTACACGTGTACTGCTAAGTATAAGAAGCCAATGTGAACTGCCTATGATTCCAACTACATGCCATTCTGGAGAAGGCAAAACTATCAAAACAGTGAAATAATCAGTGGTTGCTAGAAGTTGGGGTGGTGGTGAAAGCAATGAACTGGGAGATCTCTATTAACCTGAAACCACTAATAGAGCTTTAGGTTTAACACAATGGAGGGTTGATATTTTTTCTCTCTTAATATGAAATAAAAATAATTTTTCCAAAATGTACATGGATAATACTGATAATAAAAACTATGTTCAATGTTAGAAAAAATATGTCTCAAAAATACCATTATGTAACATCAGACAAGACCACAAAACAAAATCACTTTCTGTCCCTATATTTTCCTTAACGAAAGAAGAAAATATAAAATAAGTATTTACCGATACTACTGAGCCATAAAGGGCTACACTATTTCTACTTGAAAGTGAAGTTCAAAGTAGTACCCTACCCAAAGAAAAGCCCCACCTCAGCCACATCAATTACTACTAGCTAAAACAGAAACAAATACACAAAAAGAAACAACCACCCAAACCAGAGGTTTGACTACATGAGCCAGAAGAAACTACATATTAGTTTGTTCAGAAAAATTAAGTGTAACAGCCAACTTGGCCAGTTCCCACAAAGCACACACCCTTAAGAAGAGCCTGGGTCACCCGCAATCATTCCGGCAGTTTCTAAATAAGAGAGCAAGCACACGGCATGTGTAGTGAAAAATAAACATTAAACCTCCAGAACTATTTACATACACACACACAAAAATGGAGTGAGAAGCTGGGTCGGGAAGGAATGGCGTTTATCAAAAGTCAACCTCTTAGTACAAATTTGTTCAACCCCTTAGTAAGAGCACATGAACAGAACCCCACTCCAATTACCAAACATTAACCAATGCCCACAGCAGCCTAGTGAGGTAAATGATGTTTACAAAGAGGAAAATATATCCTGGTGATACAGCAATTGAAGATCTGGCCCTAAAGATCTGGCCCTGGACAATGAATGTTGTCTCTGCCTTTTACTTGGTGCACAGGCTACTCAAAGAAACTGCTTGATGCCTGTTTATTATAGACAGCAGCTCTCAATTCCACACACTAGAGACTATATTTAAAGGCGCAAAGTCTAAACCAAAGGTAGCAGGGCTGCTTTGCTTACTACTACCTTTGTCAATTATAATCAAGAATTCTATTACTTAGTTAAGGGAGCAGTTTTTGAACACTTGTTTTGCCTATACATTCAGGCCTGCCTTCAAAAAAATTGTTAGTTTTGTTTTACTTTGTATTATTCATACAACCAGTTGCTATAGGAAAGAAAAAGTCCAAGGGAAGTCCACATCTACTACAATAAGACAAAAAAAAAAAAAAACCCCAGCTGAAAAACCTTGGTCTTTTTTCCTTCAGCTTTTATTTCCAACTTTCATGCACTAATTAATTCTTAAGGAATCAAATAGCCATGGGGCTTCCACAGTCCCACCAAGTAGAAAGGAGAGGGTCTCAGAACAGTGTATACACTTTGCATCTGCCTATGAGCATGTAATAAACCCCATCTGTCAACTAAAGAGTTGTCTCAACTGATGTGTTACAGGTGACATAATACAAACCATCCCTGTGCCAAAGGCATCATTAAAAAAGTCATAAGACACGCTGAATTCTAGGATGGGCAGCTGAGGACGTGATAGATGGGGTCAGGAAGAGTAGAGGACTCTAGGACGTTAGGACTTTCAGTCAAGATGGAGGCATAGGTAAACACACCTTGCTTCCATGCACAATTATAGCAAAACATACAACTAGACTACAAAACAAATTATCACTCACAACTGTCAGAAAATCGAGCTGTGTAGAAGTCTGACAACCAAGGACTTAAAGAAGCCACATTCATCCAGATGGGTAGGAGAGACACTGAGTGGTGTAGAGATGCGTAGTGGAGGAAGATGGGAATGGGCAGTCCCACACCCACATGTGGTGGATAAAAAATGAGACGGGTACCTCAGGAGAGAGGGATCCCAGCCCCAGACCAGACCACCCAGCCCAGGGTTCCAGAGCCATGAAGGTAAGTCCCATAACTTCTGGCTGTAAAAATCACTGGGAGTTGGGGCCGCGGAAGAAACTGCAGGATTCTAGAGACTCCTCTTCAAGGGCCCACAACAGACTTAGGACTCATGCAGACCCACCTCCTCTGGGATTCAGCACCAGGGCAACAACTGGAAGAGCACCAGTGGCATGTGGAGAGGAAGTAAAGTGCGTCTGTGCCAGGAGACTGCAACAAATATTCAGAGTGATGAAAGGCAAGGACCTACAACTTAGATTACTCTATCCAGCAAAGCTATCATTAGAATGGAAGGATAGATAAGGTGCTTGCCAGACGAGGTAAAGTTAAAGGAGTTCATCATCACAAAGCCATTATTAAATGAAATGCTAAAGGGAATTATATAAGAAAAAGATCAAAACAATGAACATTAAAATGGCAACAAATTCACCACTATCAACGGTTGAATCTAAAAAAACGAAATGAGCAAACAACCAGAACAGGAACAGAATCATAGATATGGAGATCATTTAGAGGGTTATCAGTTGGGAGGGGGAAAACGGGAGAAAAGTGCAGGGATTAAGAAGCACAAAGTGGTAGGTACAAAATAGACAGCAGGACGTTAAGAATAGAATAGGTAATACAGTAGTCAAAGAACTTATATGCATAACCATGGACATGAACTAAGGGGACAGGAAATGGCTAGGGGTAGTGGGGGTACAGGATGGAGAGGGGCAAAGGGGAAAAAACTGGGACAACTACAACAGCATAACCTATAAACATTTAAAATAAAAATAAAATCTTAAAGGAAAAATGTTACAGATATCACATAAATATCTCCTTGGAGGCAGATTAAGAGAAGAAATAAATTAAAATTTTTATTGATAACCATATGGTCCTAATTAGTCTCATACTTATCAATGAGATGCTTATCAGATTATGGAAGGCAAGTGAGAAATGCAAAGTGGTATAAAAGTAAATAATGTGCCCTGGCTGGTGTAGCTCAGTGGATTGAGTAGCAACCTGTGAACCAAGGGGTCACTGGTTTGATTCCCAGTTGGGGCACATGCCTATGCTGCAGGCCTGTCCATAGTTGGGAGCACGCAGGAGGCAACCAATCAGTGTACCTCTCATGCACTGATGTTTTTCTCCCTCTCTTTCTCCCTCCCTTCCCCTCTAAAACTAAATAAAATCTTTTTTTAATTCCAAAAATATAAATAATGTGTGTTACAAATGAAAACTGGTACTTTCCTCTGCACATACCTATAATTTTTTTTATTAGGATTAGGGTTTGGCTTAGGGCTAGCGTAAGAGCTTAGGTTTAGGGTTAATGTAGGTTAGGGTTAGAATTAGGGACAGTGTTAAGAGTTAGATATAAGTTTATTGTCTGGGTTTAAATAGGTTTAGGGATTGGGTTAGAGTTAGGGCAAGAGCTAAGGTTAGGTTTAGATCAGATTTTTTTTTTAAATTAAATTTGTTAGGGTAGCATTGGTTAATAAAACTATGTAAGGTTAAAGTGTACAATTCTGTAATATATCATTGTATATTACATTGTATATTTATCACCCAAAGTCAAATCTCTTTCCATTAGAAAAACTAAAACAATATTTTAGGCAAAACCAGGCCTATTTTGTTCAAAAATGAATATATAAGTGGATCTGTTTCAAGGGTAAGTAAAAACACTGAAAGATAGAAAAAGGAACTCCTTCTTGACAGAAATGCCAGGTTTAACTACTGGCAGATTGCAGAAAACACAAATGACACCCAAGATAACCAGTGTAGGCAAAAGTACAAAATGTTCATGTTCTAAAATAACCCCAGGGCCCCTCCAAAGTCAGTCATTTTTACTAGCTGTTCTTAAAAAAAAAAAAAAAAACCATTACCAACATTAGCCACACAAACATGCTCATTTCTGACATTTTGCTTCTTTTTCCCTAAAGACTGTTAAATATAGACACTTTAGCCTGTAAAAATAGACTATCTTCAAAAATTAAACAGGTTCTTGTAACACTAAACTGACATTAAGGTTGTAACATCTATGCAGTCCCCACAGACCCGTCTGGTAATGCTCCAAAGGTACATTTTTCAGACATGTAGGCTGAAACATGGCCTTGGAAATCATCTAATGTGGTTCTTTTCAAACACTTTAAAGAAGTTATAGAATCCTTCCTCCTTGGAAAAAAAAAGTTTATATCAGATGTCTATCCACCTTCTTTGGCTCATCACGCTCAAGGGACATAAAAGCATCCATGGATAACAACAAATGGAAAAAGAAAAAAGATCCAAAGATCATTTGGAAATGTGCAACATCACCTCAAACCCTTATGTCCAACTCTGGTGCCCAGTCTACACATCTTTTCCCATATTTTTATCCTTACTCACAAGCAGACCCATGGGCTAGTCTACAGAACTCTATGATTCTGGGTAAATGTAGCTTGGAAACCACTGATCTGGTCCGTCCTCCCATTTTACAATTAAAAGTAAAATATGAGGTAGTATGGTGTCACTGAAAATGAAACAGTAGAATAAAAGTCAATCCTGATTCTAGCCCTTGCCAGGTATATGCAACAAATCTCTTTAAACTCTTTGAGATTTAGTTCCCTCATCACAAAATTGGAATTTTATCCTATCTATGCCAGTCCTTTGTCAATGGCAGAGCACTGCATAAATTAAGGTTTTACCATGTTTATTGTTAGGTTATTATTAACCAAGGTGACATGGTGACTTATGTACAAAGCTAGACATGGAACTCAAGTCTTCTGACTGCCTCTCCAAGGCTTTATCTCCTACTTCATAAAAATCTTGTATTTACTGTTAAGCAATTGTTATCAATTTCTCAAACTTGGGTTTTATAATAGCCATTTTAATAAAACAAAATGGTGCCATATATAAAACAAAATCTTTAACATTACATCAATAAATATAAATGCAAGGAATTTACAGTTTATGCAAGCAAAAACAGGAGGCTATAGATAAAGAATATACCTGCATGCTGTAAGATGATATATTGTGAATGCTCGTTAAGGCACTAATGAAACAATTTTGACCATTCTGAGCTGCCGTGTGCTGCTGATGTGCTGAAGAAAACAGAAAAGCATATAATATGGCTGAGTAATAACTTAAGGGTATACACAAAGATCAGAACCTGTCACTTTTAACAATTAAAAATGTCTCAGAGCAACACATGGTGACCCTCCAGGTTAAATGTAAATGCAATTTGATGAAGTTATCTAACCCACATATTATAAATTAATAAAAGACTGAATGGGCCCAACTCTGCCTCAAGCTATGCATGGACAATAAAAAGGGTGGACTGGGTGCTGGTCATTTAATGTCCTTGTGTCTACCAGCTCTCCAGTCCCTGACATCCCCCACTCAAAAGTCTAAAATGAGTCACCATTTCCCCTGTTTAAAGGGTGAGAAAGGAACAGTGAAATTAAGAAAAAAATAAAGCCAGAGATGTCATTAAAATGTAGCATGAGATGAAATATCTACACACACACACACACACACACACACACACACACACACATATATATTATTCAATGAATTTCTAAGACTAATGGAAAGCTTCCTTTCCACAAAAAGCTTGGAAAATACTACCAATGTAATTTATTTCAGAACACAAGATTCTTTTACAAAGTTGTGTTTATAAGTTCATACATATTCATAAAGTGATTCATTTGGTAAAAACACAGAGTCATCCAAAAGCAGTGAAAAGACTACAGTTTTAAGTGTTCAATCTAGATATCTAGACTTAAAGGTTATAGTAGCATTTCTTGAAAATATATTACTCATCACTGCTCTAATTATACATCTTTGCACAGAATACATGGAAAACTGTAGACTAAGTAGTACACAAGTTTGTCACTGACAACTGTGGTTACAAACTCAAACCACATTAGAACTCTGTTAACATCTGCATACTTCATCATCCTGGAAATTTCACATCATAGACCAGAAGCATTTATGGACTACTTTCAAGGAAGGCTGTTTTATGAAAACTGACTCACCCTGATCCATCTTCAGGATCTAAGCATGTGATGAGACAATGCAAGAATAAAGCAATGAGTCAATAATGCAACCAAAATATAGTCAAGCAGGGTAAATTGATCATGTAATTGATGGGTATGCCTACCTAAAGTTCTGAGTAATTATCTTACTTCTGTGAAGGTACTGCATTTCACATGTGTGGCCTGAACATGCAGGATGCTTTTTATTACTATATCATTTACTAGAACTTAGAGGGTATTTATTGTTTAAAAAGCACTTGTATCACTATTATTACTATCTCCATTTTGCAAAAGAACTGAAGCTCAGAGAAGGGAAATGACTTTCCTAAAACTATTAAGACACTAAGAAATGATGGTAGAACTCAGACTCAATTCTTATGACTCCAAATTCTGTGATTTTCCTTGAAGTTAAACTTATTTTTCCATTGGTCAGCATGCAACTCTTCATTCATGCAAACTTTCATCCAGTCATTTATCCAGTCAAGAAATACTTATTAAACATCTACTATATGGTGCACATTATTATTTCGCCTTGAGAAAACAAAAGGGTATATAATTCCTGCTTTAGGTGGTAGAGAGGGTGCACTACAATTTAATATAATAGTCTGGGAAAGATTTAGAAAAAAAAAAAGTACACCAATGTGGGTGTGGCAAACAGAAATGGGTGTCACAAGAAAAAAATGCAGAAGAGGAAGCCCTTAACCCTTAACTATGGAGGTCAAGAAAGCTTCCCATAGGTTATAAGGTTACCTAAATCTTGGAACATGGAAGAAATCTGACTAGTGGACAGATGGAGGAGCATGTTGGGAAGAAAACAAAAGATGGGCAAAGGCATAAAGGGCAGAAAAAAATCTGTAACATATTGAAGAAACTAGCTCAGTATAACAGGCAGCAATATCCGGCATAAAACTGGAAAACAGGAGAGGCCATGCCTGCTAAGGAAAATAAGACAGAGGACGACGGTAAAGGTGAGTAACATGATGAAATTTATGCTATAAAAAGATCAAACTGATTTTAGTGTGGAGGGTGGAACAAGTGATACAAGGCCAGAAATAGGCATATTAGTTAAGATTCTACTGCAGTAGTACAAAAATATGAGTGTCTAAATTGAGGCGATGAAAAAGAATAAAGAGCAGGTAACGGATTACAGAGCTATTTTGAAAGCAGGATCTTAAAACTTACTGACTGACAAGAACTGACAGGCAAGATTAAATTAATCTAGGCTAATTCTCAGACTTCTGGCTTATCCCACTGGGTAGTGATGGAGAAGCCGTATAATGAGTTCAGTTTTAGATAACTGAGTTAAGTTTGTGAGATCTATGTGGCATAAGGCAAAGATGCCTAATATGCAGTTAGAAGCTGGACCCTAAAACTTAGAAGAGATATGGGATTTAGAATCAGTAGGGTGTAAGCTGTAGTTGGAAGACACGGGCCCAGTCCTGGTGCTCCCAGGAACAATATAAATAAAGAGAGGAGGCTAAGAACAGAATCTTAGAGAACTCAAATATTTAAGGGGTAAAAAGAAACAATGTCAGAAGACTGAGAAGAGGACAGCATGTTAGAGGAAAGCCAGGGTTTTGAAACCTAGAGAAAAGAAAAATTCAAGAAAGAGCAAAAGTTATAATTTAAAAAAAATGTTTACAATTGAGGGAACAATATTTATGTAAAGTATTCTGTACTTGGAGTTTTCCAAGCCCTCTAAGACGTCCACACCAAATGTCACAGCAATTCCATATCTAAGACTCTATTCTAAAGAATGAACCAGAAATCCTGACAATGGTTTATATACAAAAACATCCATCACAGGGTTGTTCATAATAGCAAGAAAATGAAAATATTTTAAATGTATAAGAGAGGGATAGCTGAATAAGTTATAGTATATCCATAAAATGAATATTACAAACCATCTGAAAACTATACTCATAATTTTAAGTGATATGGAAAAATACTCATGATGTTTGTTATAAAAAGGGCATAGCCATGTATATTCAGTTAACTATGTAAAATAAAAATGCACAGAATAAAAACAGAAAAAGGTGCCATGGCTAAGCGGCTCAGCTGGTTGGAGCATTGTCCCATACACCAAAAAGCTGGGGGTTCAATCCCCAGTCAGGGCACATACCTAGGCTGCAGGTTCAATTCCTGGTCAGGACAAGCACAGGAAGCAACTAGGCGATGTTTCTCTCTGATAGTTCTCTCTGACATTGATGTTCCCTTCTCTCTCTCTCTTCCCCCCACCCCTTCCTCTCTCCTTAACATCAATAAACATATCCTCAGGTGAGGATGAAAAAGAAGATCCCTGACTGGTGTGGCTCAGTGGATTGAGTGCCAGCCCGCGAACCAAACGGCTGCTGGTTCAATTCCCAGTCAGGGCACATGCCTGGGTTGCAGGTCAGGTCCCAGTAGAGTGCACAGGAGAGGCAACCACACATTGATGTTTCTCTCTCTCCCTCTCTTTCTCCCTCCCTTCCCACCTCTTTAAAAATAAATATTTTTTTTAAAAAGAAGAAAAAGGTATAAAATGCAACAAAATGTTGGTTTACATAGGTAGTGAAAATGTGCTTTTTTTCTCTTCAGACTTTTTCGCATGTACCAAATTTAATAATGTCCATGTGTTATTTTTTTCCTTTAATATTAAGCTTTTTATTTTGAGATATCACATTGTACAACAGCTTGAGTTTGCCATTCCCAAGAGGCTAATGATGTTGAAGACTTCTTCATATGCTTAATGTGTTCTCTGTATATCCTCTTTGGTGAAATGTCTCTTCATGTCTTTTGCCATTTTCTAATTTTATTCAGTTTTTTACTATTGAGTTTTAGAGTTCTTTATATATTCTATATACTAGTCTTTTGTTGGGTATGTGATTCACAAATATTTTCTCCCAGTCAGTAGTTTGTCTTTTTATTGTTTTAACATGGCCCTTAGCAGGGTAAAAGTTTTTAGTTTTTATGAATTCAATTTATTAATTTTTCCTTTTATGAGTTAGCTTTTTAATGTCAAGTTTGAGAACTCTGCCTACTTATTATATTCCTGAAGTTTTGTCTTACCGTTTTTCTTAAAAGATTTATAATTTTATGTTTTGCATTTAAGTCTGTGGCCCATTCTGAGTTAATTTTGGAATACTGTGACAAGTTTAGATCAAAGTTCATTTTTTCGCCTATGGATGTCTATTTGTTCTAGCACCATTAAAAAGGCTATTTTTCCTCTATTCAATTTGTTTCCATCTTTGTCAAAAATCAGTTTGTCATTTGAGTAACAGGTATGGAATGACTTTTTTAGATGATGACAATGTTCTAAAATTAGGTAGTAGTAAATGTTGTATAACTTTGTAAATATACTAAAAAACATTGAATTGTGCACTTTAAAAGAATAAATTTTATGGTGTGCCTCAGTTAAAACAAAAAGAGCTTCTATGCACAATCCGTGGACATGAACTAAGGTGGTGGGGGCGGTTGCTGGAGGGAAGCAGGGAACTGGATGGAGAGGGGCTACAGAGGAAAGATTGGGACGACTGTAATAATCAATAAAAATTTTTTTTAAAAAGCATTCACCCTATATATGTGAATATAACCAAAAGCGATTAATGTCTGTCACCTCAAGTAGAATATAAGTTATATGTTCCCATCCTAGCCCCAGTATTTGGTAACTGTTATTTATAATTTGATTTTTTTAGGACTAGATCTACACTTGCTAAATCAACAATGGGCCTACTACTTTAGTCGTTAGTCATCACCAAAAAAGCCAAAAACAAAAACAAAGCTATTTTACTCCCTTAGTGCCATCTTCTAACTGGAACATAACCAAAAACCAGAAGGTAAATTAAAAAGAGGAAAAGGGGGCAAAGGGACAGCCCTCATGGCTCTGAGCAGCCAAAATAGTAAAGAAGGTTCATGCACCAAAGCTCATGTATTATGTTGAAAGCAAGGGCCTCTCCGGACCTTACTAAAATCTCGCTTTATATTAAAAGCATTAGTAAGTTTCATTTCCAGGCCACAGCATAGTTAAAAGGAAAAAAAATAAAGGGGAAGCAGGACAGAAGAATATCATTAGAGTAGCAGCAAAGGAAGAGGCAGAATTATTACAAAGCAAAATTCAACGAAAACATTTGATTCATTCAATTCATGGTAAAAGAACCTTATACATGTTTTACAAAAAATAATGTTTCTAATGATGACATTAAGTCATGTCATACATTTAAATTATACTCATATGTTCTGTTTAAGAATACAAGAAAATATTTAATACATTAAATTATAAATACCCAAGGAAGTGTCACTATTAGACTTTGTAGTCAAATAGATCTTCGGATTGACACATGTACTGGCTCTGTGACCTTGGACAAGTTATTTATATTCCCTAAGACCCAGTTTTTATTATATGTAAAATGTAACTAATAAAACCTATGTCTGGATGGGTGCTGTCTGAGACATAAAAGCTCAATAATTACTAGTCATTTTTATTACTACTATTACTGCTGCCACTATTATTCACTTAGATTTCTATTTTTATTCAGGAATAATCACATGTAACAAAACACATATTAGTGTACCGTTTGACGAATTCTGACAAATGTATGTACCCGTGTAACCATTACTCAAGTTAAAATTATAGAACATTTCCACCAGAAAGTTCCCTCCTACCCTTTTGCAGTCGACTCCATTCATCCACCCAGAGAAAACTGCTCTTCTGGTGTCCATTACTATCATTTACTTTTCCCTGTTCCACTATTCAAACAAATGGAATCATATAGCATATACACCTTTTGTGTCTGGCTAGCTTTATTCAACATAATCTTTTTGAGATTCATTACATTTATTTTTATTTGAGTAGTATTGCACTGTATAAATATGCCACCAACTACTTATCTGTTCATTGTTTCCAGTTTGAGGTGGGCTATAATCCAAATATTTTTTTAAAACAATTTAGGGTACATCATTAAGATTCACTTATCAGTAGTATTAACAATATGAAAATTCTTACCATTAATAATATTAATGAGGAAAGCATTAATATATAAAGTATATATATTTTAAGGCCAATATAGAGGGTGTTTTAATGATTAAATGGTCCATTCTTCTCACATACCAATCAATATATAATTGAGATTTCATCTACTCATTAAGCAATCTTTTATCATATCTGATGAATACTTTCACCTGCAGAAAATAAAGAAAATCCTCAACACTATAACTAAATTAAAACCCTGTAGCAAACTCAGTTTCTTTGAAAACTTCAGTGTAACAGTCTCATATCATATTCAAGAACCTGTACAGATGCTGAAAGATTTTCTAACTGAAAGAGGACAATTCTCATCCATGACCAGTATTTCTGAGTTCACGCATATAGTTTTGGCCAATGTCCTGTAATTCTGGTTTACTTCACAGAGCACTATTTCACAGGGTGGGAAATAAGGCACAAGTTTAAAGAATTCATCTGTTTAGTCATTCCTAATTAACAAATACGTGCCACCAAAATCCATGCTCTGGCAGATAACAGTAATGCAACTTCTCAAAAGACAATACATCTGAAGTCAAACTACATCAGGACAGAGATTCTGCATCATTAGGGAAGACCCTATTCTCCCTTAATTCAGACCATGCCTGGGTTTGAGACTGGTTATCTAGGAACAATGGTTTAGGAACTGTGTCCAAAAAACAGCAAGGTTTCACAAATATTTAGTGTTACTTTCACTTTTGTGAATAAACTTTATTTTTAAGACTTCAATAACAAAGATGCACATAGATGTGTTACATGCCAATTAATAAATGGAGACAAGCTCCAGGAAATTACATCTACCAGGTTAATTTGCTTTAGTACAGCTATTTACGTCCATTTGCTGAATGTGAAATTCTAATAAAAGGGTCCTTGATTAGATTATAGCTGTTCACTGGTGCTTCTTCCTTTTCTTCTTACTCAGAACTGTATTTATTCAACTACAAAAAATGATACAAACACACACAATATGCTGCTCTCCATTAAGTGTCAGACAACACTGCCTCAGCACATACTCTAGATGAGCACATATTCTAACTGTCAGCATGACTGTCACAAAAAAAGCGAACCAGTAACAGGAAAGTTTGGGTTCTTCTTGCCCTACTTTTATGATAGCATTATCATAAACTTTATTTTTTATTGCCTTTTAATTATATTTTATTGATTATGCTATTAATCAGTTGTCCCAATGTTTCCCTCTTTGACCCCCTTCACTCAGCACCCTCCACTCCCTGAAGCAATCACCCCACCATTGTTCATGTCCATGGGTCATGCGTGTAAAGTTCTTCAGCTACTCCATTTCCTATACTATACCTTACATCCCCATGGCTATTCTGTAACTACCTATTGTATTTCTTAGTCCTCTCACCTCTTCACCCATTCTCCCACGCCCCTCTCCCTTCAGGCAACCATCAAAGTGCTCTCTGTATTCAGGATTCTGTCTCAGTTCTTTTTGTTTGCTTAGTTTGTTTTTTAGATTCAATTGTTAATAGATTTTTATTTATTGCCATTTTATTGTTCCTAGTTTTGATCTTCTTCTTTTTCTTAAATAAGTCCTTTTAACATTTCATATAATAATGGTTTGGTGATGATGAACTCCTTTAGTTTTTTCCTTGTCTGGGAAGCTCTTTATCTGCCCTTCAATTCTAAATATCTTTGCTGGGTAGAGCAATCTTGGCTGTAGGTCCCTGCTTTTCATGACTTTGAGTATTCCTTGCCAATCCCTTCTGGCCTGCAAAGTTTCTTTTGAGAAATTAGCTGACAGTCTTATGGGAACTCCTTTGCAGGTAACTCTGCTTTTCTCTTGCTTCTTTTAAGATTCTCTCTTTATCTTTAACCTTTGGTATTTTAAACATGATGTGTCTTGGCATGGGCCTCTTTGCATCCATCTCCTTTGGAACTCTCTCTCCTTCCTGGACTTGCATGTCTACTTCCTTCACCAAATTAGGGAAGTTTTCTTTCATTATTTTTTCAAATAGATTTCCAATTTCTTGCTCTTTCTCCTCTCCTTCTGGCACCCCTATGACCTGAATGTTGGAACTCTTGCAGCTGTCCCAGAGGCTGCTTACACGATCCTCCTTTTTTTGGATTCTTTTTTCTTCCTGTTGTTCTGATTGGTTGTTTTTTTTTGCTTCCTTGTGTTCCAAATCACTGATTTGATTCTCGGCTTCATCCACTCTGCTATAGATTCTCTGTAAATTGTTTTTTATTTTAACTAGTGTATTCTTCATTTCTGACTGGATCTTTTTTTATGCTGTTGATGTCCTCACTAAGTTCCTTGAGCATCCTGATAACCAGTGTTTTGAACTTGGCATCTCATAGATTGCTTATCTCCGTTTTGGTTAGCTCTTTTTCTAGAGTTTTCATCTGTTCTTTCATTTGGGTCATGTTCTTCGTCTCCTCATTTTGGCAGCCTCCCTTTGTGTTAGGTAGAGCTACTATGACCCCCTGTCTCAGTAACATGGCCTAATGTAGCAGGTGTCTTTGTCCTGTAGGGTCCAATGGCATAGCCTCCCCTATCACCCAAGCTGGGTGGGTACTTGAAGTATGCCCTCTGTGTGGGTTAAGTAAATCCTCCTCTTGTAGTTGAACTTTGGTTGCTGTTGGCAGGTCTATAGGAAGGATTTAACCAGGTCAGTCAGCTGCAAGGACTGGCTGTGACCACTGTCCATCAACTTCCACCCTCTGTGGAAGATTAGCTATGCAGGGGCAAGATGGTGGTTCTCCATGGTAGTCTGTACCTATCCACTGGGTGCAGAGGCTCTGGGGTTTCCTGGGTTGTGCAGGCCAAGATCAGCCCCGACCTGTGTTCTGCCCAGGACCAGCCTGCATGAGCTATAAGGCAATCAGAGATGGCTGCTACTTGTACTGGACTTGGAGATTCCCAAGCAAAGCCAAGCTATGAATCTAGGCTGGGGCTCACTAAGGCCAGCTGTTGTTGTTTGATAGGATTTAGGAAGGTGTGAAGCATGAGCCAAGACCAGCCATTAATATGGGTAAGTCACGGTCAACAGCTTGAGTGGGCCCATAGGATGGGTGGGACAGTGTCTCAGGGGATATCCAGAGCAAATGGTGTTAGCCAAGTTGATGGAGTCTCAGATATGGCATCAGCCTGCTGGCTCTGCAGCTTTTTGGTGGGATGGTTCAGAAAAGGGACCATGGCCTCTGCCCACCTTTCTGTCTAGGAGAAAGTTGTCTCCCAGCTCTTGCCTTGATGCCAGACACTTCAGTCCCTCCCTGTATCCCACTGGTGCCTTCAAGCTGCTATAATGGTGCTGGAGTTCAGGGGGAGTGAGTTGATTAAGTCTGTGTCTGAGTTCTTTAAGAGGAACTGCTTGGGACTCCAGAGTTTCTTCCACCCACTCAATCCCCACTGGTTTTTACAGCCAGAGATTATGGGAACTTATCTTCCTGGCACTAGAACCCTGGGCTGGGTGGCCTGGTGTGGAAGCTGGGACTCCTTGCTCCCGAGATATCCCTCCTGAATTTTTATCCACCACACATGGATGTGAGCCCAGCCTGTTCCGTGCCTCCGCCCCTCCTACCAGTCTGGATGGATGTGGTTTCTTTAAATTCGTGGTTGTTAGACTTCCATTCAACTCAATTTCTCACGGTTCTGAGTGATGGCTATTCTATATTTTAATTGTAATTTTGATGTGGCTGTGTGAGGAAGCAAGCTGTGTTTACCTATGTCACCATCTTGACTAGAAGTCCATAAACTTTCAATATTTCTTCAATAACTTACATGTTTATGTAAGGTAAAATGATTACCCTCTGAACCATATCAAAATATGATTAAAATTCTGAGAGTTAAGAAAATTATCTGGTAATGGATATAACAAGAGTAATCAGTCTCAAGGTAAAACAACAATTAGTATTATAAACCAGTACCAAGCAGTTCTTCAGTCATTATCAAACACTAATAACAGTATATGAAATGAAAGAATCTCATATAAATAAATAAGTTAATAGTTATTTGTCACTGGAGGTTACTTTATATAGCAAAGAAAAATATAACTCAACTTCCTGAATTTGTTTAATGAAGTTAAATCTTAGAAAGATATATGAATCCTGTCAAGTTATAAAATTATTTGGGCAGGGGGACAGTAAGCCTAAAAAGAAAGCCTAAGGTTATGGGGAAGGGAGGAGTATTCCAACATAATTTAAATCTGACAAAAATACCATACCATTGTTCAAGGTAATTACTACACAGAACATAAAAAACTAATATACACTCTGGAGGAAAAACTTATTAATTCCTATACGACTAATACTGTAAACAAGTTTATTGGGTGAATACACTACTACTAAAATATAGTTAGAATTTGTGTTTGAAAAAAGAGATTAGAGAAAAGCATTTACAATACCTGAATAATATGAAAGGCTAAAATTATGTGAAATCTTTATACTTTAACTAGGCAAGGTCATAAATGATGCAGATCTCATATTTTTTTAATGATATGTTCATGCATGTAAAAATAAGAAATGTTTCTTTATAGAACATGCACAATAGGAGGGAGAAAATTAAATAATATTTAGATTACTTTTCAGGGTGCCCTCAAATAAGTTGGTCAAAACATAATGAGATCTGTACTAGTGGTAATAAAACAATGAAAGGAAAAACTGCAGAACTATTGGCTCTAATAAAAGTTATTAGCCAAATGCAGTATAAGTATGGCATGCTCCATAGAGAACACAAGCTGTTAAGAAGATGCCGGAATGATTCAAATTATCAATTTTATTAAGGCCTGGTCTTTAAATTTCAGACTTCACAGGGTTATCTGTAGTTACGTATATCGTGAGTTTCAGAATCTCCTCTTGTGAAATCGTTGTCAGTCTAAGCAAGTTCTATTATAAATAGCTCAAATAAAACAAAACAAAAAAACTTGCCTTTTTTTACTTTTGGTTATCAAGAAACTCCTTTAGTATCTTTCAATTATATAATATGACTATACCAGCTGGTGCATCCTGCTAATTTAAGTAATTTTGCAGTGCAAAATAATGTCAATAATAAAATTAAAATAAAGGTGCAAATAATGTTAATAGTAAAATTAAAACAAAATTTGGATTGAATGTACAGAACAAAATGTTTTATCTTTTTTTAATTTTGAGTATTTTTTAAATGACTCTAATGTTTTCAAACATATAATGAAGACTTAATTAGCCAAAAGTCATGTTCAACCGTCACTCCAAACTGAATAAGTATAAATTAATGAATATTAGTGATTCTACTTGGAAATTAAAATTTCCTGCTACTTCATTTTTTTAAACTTCTAAATCAAATTAACTGAAACATTTTCAGAGCAATACACATAGAGCACAAAGGTTAAGGGCACCAGATTAGAGCCTAGTGCTGTTGCCTACTATCTGTAAAATTTTTATTGGTTACCTTAACTCACTGTGCCTCATTTTTTTCATTTGCAAAACAGACATAAAAAAATAATAACTACCTACCTGCTTGGCTTGTTGTATAAATAATACACATAAAGAAAGCTCTTATCAAGAGCCTGGTGCTTAAGTGCTCAAAAATTTAGATGCCTTTATTATTGTTGTTGTTAGGCAAGGTGTTTTTTAAAATTGTTGCCATTTACTGCCATTTACGAGAACTTTCCTATGTAAACAAGTTTTTTTTGATACTGTACAATCAAACAAAACACAAAAATAACCTAGAGCTCCCTAGAGCTTATCCAGCATGACTAATTTTTAAAAATTTGATAAATTTCTAAAATAAATTTATACCAAAATTCCACTTGTACAGTTTCACACTTATTAGGGCTCCAGATAAAATTTCATTAGCAAATCCTCAGACTAGGTCAAAGAGCTCAGGAAACAAATTTTGGCTTTAAAACATTATTTCAGGAACTAAATCAGAAGTGGTCTTACTTTCAATTTTTAAAAAATCTAATATAAATAAAAGCACAAATTCATCCAACCTCAAAATATTTCAAAAAATGTTTTGGGAAAAAAGACAATGAATTCTTTTCCTCTCTGAATAACAAGATAATCCTAGTGAGAAAAATCTATGAGGCTCAGAAATGAGAACTGTTTTTCAGTGACAGAATAGAAACAGTTTAAAAAAAAAAGAATTAAAAGGGAAAAATAAAAATTAAAAGTTTTACCATAATTTTTTTAATTATTAAATTAAGGCAAAATAAATTATTTTCCATGACCCAATGCGTAGCATATATCTTCATTTCCTTAAAATCCAAAAGTCATTCTTTTTGGCCAAGATAGAAATAGGAAACAGAAATTCTGAAAATAATAATGTAAGCAATAAATTGTTTCTTATAAAAATATGAAGAATATATTGCATTTTCCTGATTGAGATAATGTGGTATGAGACATTTTGCAAAAGGGCCTCAGAAAATAATAACTGTTAATGAAAGGGAATATGGACACTATGGAAACAATTTTGGGTTTCAGGGGCTCATACAAAACTTCAGAAGGCCCACTCTGACTCTCCTTAAAGTAGAGTCAGCATTCTGATTGTGGTTAAAGAAGAGCCAGAGCTCCTGAAGAAAAAAAGCTTTTAAAGCTAAGGTATTAATATTTCATGTGAAATATATTAGGAAATAACACAAGGTTCATATTTTCCCCACGATTTGTTAACAGGGGGTGAGAAGAAATGAAGACCTAAAAATATCCCCTCAAGAGCGCAGAATACCTCCTTTAAAGTAGAATTTTAAACATTTTTCCCCAAACAAAATGACATATTTATTGTCATTATTCCATCACAGGCAACTATTATGAATGTATTATTAGTTCCACCAGAATTGTTACATGCAAAATCAGTGTGGAAAATATATCTCTTTGGCAAAACAGGGCTTCCAACAGGGCAATGAGAAACATAAAATAACTCTGATGAAAGTTGGGATATAATATAAAAATACGTAGATTCCTTTTAAATTTGGAACCCCTAATTGATTAAGAAAGAATACCTTTAAAGAAAACTCAGGGTACCATATCAATCAGGTCATTCATTTCTAATGTTATGGAGTGCAGCAAAATTAGAATGTGTTGTTTTCTATATTTTATTGTTGACACTATTAGAGAGGTTCCCACCACTCCCTTGACCCACCTCCACCCAGCCCCCGCCCCCCCTTCCCTCTGGCCATCACCACACTGTTGTTGTCTGTGCCCATGGGATGGATGGAGGTATAGATATAGATATAGATATAGATGATATAGATATAGATGATATTGATATAGATAGATATAGATATAGATATAGATATAGATATAGATATAGATATAGATATAGATATAGATATAGATATATTCACTCTCTGGTTAATCGCTTCCCCTTCTTTCATTCAGCCTCCCCTCTTCCCCCTCCCCTCTGACGGCCGTCAGTCGGCTCCCTGTGTCCTTGTCTCTGGTTCTATTTTGTTCGTCAGTTTATTTTGTTAATTAGATTCTACATATAGTATTTGTCTTTCTTAGAATGTGTCTTATACAATACTAACTAGTCATGTAAGATCTTGATTTTAAATGTTTGCTTGTTTACCTGCCCTCCTCCCCCAAGCTAAGTACAGTACATCATTAATTTCCATCTTTAAAATATTTGGTGGTGAAAACTAAGATTAAGTAAAAGGACACTGTTATTTTCCCTCAAAAAAAAAAAACAAAAAAAAAAAACAGAAACAAAATAACCCTCAAGTATTAATCTAGGAAGACTATGGTGCCTGATCCTTACCCAGCATGTTGGTTGTCTCTGTTGCAAGGGAAAAACTGCTTTTATCAAAGCCATAAGCAAACATAGCATGGTCTGAAAAATCTAAAAGATTCTGAAAGCTGTTATGAATTGTTCTTAAGGATCCTCCAGTCACTGGAAAGATAAGAAAACTTCCCAAGGAAAAATCAAGAGGCACTGTAAAATGTATAGGGAATGATAACAGCCCTTGTCCTCAAGTAGCTTAAAACTAACAATAAATGACAACTACAAAAAATATCATGAAGCAAAACAAGATTAATTGCCACATGACCCGAAGACAATTAGGCTAAGTTTGAAGGAAGGAATGATCGATCACCTGGGCCAGAATAAACTGAGAAAGCTCCTTAAGGCTGAGAAGCACTTAAGTGAAGCTGTCAGGAATAAGAGGTAGAACTGAGAATAAGGAAGAACACTCAGGCCCGATAATTGTACTCCAGTCCTCAGTCCTTACTATGCTGAAGAAAGCTACTTTGGAAGAAACATGTGTGTGGACCTGACACCTTTTATCAGCATTAAGAACTAGTATGAATAGGACAGAAAATAAATGTAACCGAATTCTAGGTTCCTGCCACTCCCAAATAATTAAGCAAGCAAGCTTAATAATCAAGATCTAAACTGGATAAAACAAACTTTTATTGTTACCAGACAGGAGCCTGGGCCTGAGTGGGTCTGCCTAAGGCCTGCCAGTAGTGTGTGAGTTTTTGACTTCATGTAGGAAAGATTTCACAACAAGAAGGAGTCCAGGTGACTAAAAGGATCCATTTATTAAAACTGGGGACCCTGAAACAAGGAAGGGCTTAGCACAGAAGCAGCAACAGGGAGCCTAGGCTGGGCGGCCTTAGCTCACCGGGAAGTCAGAGAAAAGGGGGCCTTGGGGACAGGTTCAGGGGATTAGTCTGGGAGGAACTGCCACTGCCCACTGCTCCTGTGACTGCAGGTCTTGGGGTCCCTTAGAGTTTAGGAGATGTATGTCTGTAGGGGAAGAAGAGAGGGAATAAGAGGAGAACTGGAAGGGAGCTCACTGGGTTCTCTGTCTTAAAACTTTCATCTCTCCTATAGGGGGAATATTGGGGGAGGTATCAGGGGAGAGTTTCAGCAGAATATTCATCAGTTCTCCAGGTGTGCCCTGTCAGGGTTGTGGTCTCCACTGATTGGTCAGTGACAGGGCAGGGGGTCTTTAGTCATCATTGCAGCTGGTCCTGGCGTCACCCACCTGGTTTTGCTGCTTTTCTGGGCCTGGGGCTGAAACACAGCTGAGGCCTAGATGTTATCTTAGGGAGGTGACCTTCTGTATCTGGCTATAAATTGCTCAGCCATTTTATTCAGCTATCTGTCTCAGCTGCCCTATCCACTTACCAAGGAATTTTCCTAGCTTCTTACTATCCTGCACTATTTTTTTTTCTCTTGGTCATTTAGACATATTTTAATTTTTATCTGCACACCTTCTAACAATTATTTTTTAATTATTTATGTTATTACAGTTGTCCCAATTTTTCCCCCTTTTGCCCTCTTTCCCCTATCCTGCCTTATTGACTCAGCTTAGGACCAGCTGTAAATGAACGTTCTGGTTAAACAAAACAAACATTTGCTTTGAATTTGCCTCCTGTGTTAGTAGGGTAATTATCCTACATAAAGAGACATATTCCAAGGCAGAAACTGTAAAAGAGATGACAAATAAGCAAGGGGGGAAAAGCACGAAAAACAACAGAACCAACACAGAGCCAGCGGTTCAAATGCTGCCTGATTTCCTTGCCAAAAAACAAGTTAATTTCTATGCTAAACACCTTTCCTATGTTTTCACATGCTTTTTCAAATGCTGAATGTATCAAGAAATCACACCACTTAAGAAGTTCTGAGAAGTCTAATTTCTCTTTTCTGATGTGTGTTCAGAGTCTGTTTTTTCTTATTTCTGAATCAAAAAAAAAGAAAAGAGAAAAACCAGAAACCTTAGCCAGAATAATTTACAACAGGTATGTGAATTTACATTATCAGACAACATTTTTAAAAGCAGGAGTATCCTGTTTGGGGACTTTTGACCCATTGTGGCCTAAAGACAACGTTCTCCTCTTCCAAGCACAATCTTCCTGTTTTCTCAGCCTCATCTGAACCTCCTCAACCAAACAAAGAACCACTCAAAGAAAATTTCTCAAAATACCAACTTTAATAATTTAGAGCTGTATCAACACGCTCCTGGCTCTAGTGTACGATAAATTACTACATGATTCTTTATTTGCAATGACTTTCCACCCCTATCTTTGGTAATAATCTCCTATTTCTTCCCTATAGATGATCAAAGCTAAGATTTTTCAAAATACCCCACATTCGTTCAGGAGCTCTCAGATCAGAATCACCTCGGGTCTCCATGGAGACTAGAGCAATTCTCAGCACAGAAAAGTAGGAATCTGACTCTTAAGGATACCGTTTTTAAAAAATCAAAATTAGTAAAATAAACCTTATTTGATTAAAAAAATACTGATTGTCTTCATATTACAAACAGCAAGAGAATAAAGCTCAACAATGAGAAAATATTCAAAAAATTTCAGTTTATGACAGGCTTGCTATTAATATATGATGGTTAGAGCACGATGTACGCTAGAATTCTTACTACATTTTATATAGAGAAATGTTTTCTATTTTTCCTCATAAAATAGTTTAATTTAGGGAATTTTTATATGAAGGTAATATTTTTATTTAAAAAATAAGTGATTTTGTATTTATTTCAAAATATAACAAAAGGCAATAAGGAATAAGAGTTTTATGTTTATCAACAGAGGCAATAAAAGCACTGAAAATCCTTGGTCAGTGACAAGAGCCACAAGCTGAGCAACACAGCCAACACCACCCACAGAAAACGAACTGACAGAAGAAGGAAAATGCTGGAACCTAGTATTTTGAGCTCCTAATCTAGTGCTCACTTATTTACCATGAAACAGAAAACAAATAAACAGAATGTTGGATTACCATCTTCTCCAATTAGAAGATAAAGTAATGTGAAGTGGCAGGGAAGGGGGAAAAAAGTCATAAAAAACAGATCCACGTAATACTTTAAAATCTGAAGATCCAAGTTCAAAGGGCATTATCTTTTTTGTAAGAGATAAGCAGCTAATTTTCATTAAGTAAAACCTGTTGTATTATAAGTAACAGTTGTTGAGCACTTAATATGTACTAGGCATTATGCTAAGTGCTTTCCATAATAATTTGATTTAATGCTCACAAAGACACTAATGAAGTAGCTACTGTTATTTCACAGAAGAGAAAAACAGAGGTTTAGAACGGTTAAGAAACCTGCCCAAACTGCTAATAAATGAAGAAGCTAAAACTCCCATCCAGTTTTTCAGACTCCAAAGCCTCTACTCACCAGTATTCCCTCAACAAGGAAAGCAGCTGTTTCAGACATGGCAATGAACCTTCTTGACTATACAAAATACCCTGCATCTCCCTACACACTCATCTCTTCCACTCACTCCCTCCCACAACCCACATGAACTCTTGCTAATGTTTAGTCATTTAGAACTTATTACATAGCCAGATAAATGTCAGCTTCAAAAACATGAAAAGAAAAGTAACACCCCTGAGCCACAGCTGTCAGCCTCTTTTCCAAAACCTCCCTTGTTCATTCATCTGAGCACCCACTACAGGAAGCAGTACTGTGTAGTGATTAAGAACATTGGATTGCTTAGGTTCAAATTCTGACTCCTTCACTAACTTAATATGTTAACTCTGAGTTACTCTACCTCTTACTGTCTTCATTTCCTCATCTATAAAATAGGGATATCCACAGTACTGTAGTAAAGATTAATCATGTAAAGAACACAGAACTGTCCTGGCACTTGGTTAAAAAAAAAAAAGTTACTTGTGTTATTGCTCTGCACGAGGGAATAACTAAGCTAGGACCTTTGGGTGATATGGCATGGTATGCTCTCTCTTCTCAAGCTTGAGATCTAAGACATGTGCATAAATAACCACAAACCAATCTGTAAATATCACCACAGGTGTTAATAAATAAATGCTTGAGATTTGCTGAGGAGGAAGAGAGTGCTTCTAGCTAAAGAGATCGGGGAAGATCTAAGAAGAGGTGACACAAGCTAGACCTTAATATAAAGAAGGCAGAGAACATTCTAAGTACAGAACATAATCATGGGATAGTAAAAAAAGAATTGAGTTCAAGTGAAGAATTACAGGAGAGCAGTAGTGAATAAACCTGAAAATGTAGGCAACATTAGGGGTGAGGTAATCAGGAAACATGAAGGTTCAAGTAAGGAGTCCAGATAAATAACTACGATCATATCATATTAAAAAATGTAGACTAGTATTAATACTCTCCCCAAGTGGAATACATACAGAAATTAGAGAATTTCCCCAATTGGGGGGGGGGGGCGGGGGTAGAAAAAAAGAATAGCAAAGCAACTAAATTTGAGAAAAGCTACAGGCTCCACCTCTACTTGTCTCTTCAAGGATTCACAAGGCACACCGGTATTTTAAGAGTGCTCATATGCATATATCCTATGGTAAAGAAATTCATTAATCTTATTTATTATTTTCTGTTTTAGAACTCAGTTCCCAAACTTACTCAATGATCCTTTTCCTCCCAGAATATATATTTAAACATTGAAGGACACTATGGTTCTACAAAGCTCATTCTGGGAAACTCTGATACTAAAATCTCTGAAAAAAATGGGTTGTGATCTCACATGACAGAAGATATCTCTTAGTCCTATAATCATCGTTTAGAAAGACTTTTCCAAGATCATGACTGCTCTGGAAATCTTTTTTTTTTCCCTAAGTGGCAAATAAAACAACTGAAGAAGTACAATGAGTTATCATACTTTGTTTTCTCCTTTAAGAACAACAAAAATTTTAAGACTATACTACAACAACAATACAACTTGAAATATTTTCTAATTTCCTTTACCAAAGTGGTCTAAGTATTTCACAGATGTATATTCCTTTCTTAATCGAGAGAGAGCGAGAGAGAGAGAGAGAGAGAGAGAGAGAGACTGGTAATGCCTGTTTATCCTTGCTCTTTTTTCATGTCTTTTTAATCTTTTTCCTTCCAATTTATCATCCTCTGTTCTTCTATATAGATGTGATTTTTCTTTTATCGGTCCACTTTTGTCCTATGTACCTCTGTCCTCTTTATTTCTCCCACCACGCTGTTCAAATTATTACCTTGAGCCTGTGGAGTCTATTATGACTAGAGAATGTGTTCAACCGCTAATTGAGTGACACCAGAGAGCACATATTGCAGTTCCCCCATTGTGACCCACTGTAGATAGTGCCCACCTACCAAAAGCACTCCTTCCCACTAAAACCACAGTGCTCTCCACAGCTAGTTCCAATCTCCTGAAGTGAAACCTATTTACGGACATGTTCTCTATGTTCCTATTTGCAATCTTTAGATTCTACTGGCTGAAATGTGAAATACACCAGCAAACACAACTTACATGTTAGAAAAGGAAACACAGATGGTCTTGAAGACTGGAGTGGTATCTTGTTGCACAACTAAAAGTGTCTGGCTTTTAAAAGTCAGTACCTGCATCCGAAGTTCTTGAGACATTAACAGGCCCTCACCAAAATATCAGTACCACAACCAAAAACGTCTGTACAGTTAGCACACATAAGGATGTATAAAAACAATGATACACTTGAAAACAATCTTGAAGTGTGTACCTTCCAGGTTGCTTTCCTCCATACTGACTACCTAAATGTTTTCATTAAGTATTTCATTATGCTTTCTTCCTGAGTTGGATTTCATCTAAATACGGGTAACCATCCTGACCAAGGAATATTGGCTAAAATGCTACAAAAACAAGCCCTCTTTTAAAATAATTACTCTCTGTTTAACCAAATACATAAGAGTGCAGCGGCATGAAGAAAATATAAGACTTAATAATGGTACATAACTAAGCTAATTAAGTAAAAATATTATTTACTTAATAGCCACCAAATTCTATAAGAAAATAATTGTTGGTGTAATAATGCAGTTTTGTATCTCATTAGCTGCTATAATGGAAGATTATGCATTGTGCAACAACAGTATTTGTTGAACCAGTAAAATCTAAAGTTACCATCATAAAGTTATTTATACATCCCCTTAGAACAGTAAATTTTTCCCTTTTAAAATCAAAATATACCCAACAAGAGTTCCCCCAAACAGCCTCTATATCAAAATAACAAATTATTTACTTGATCAGTTTCCCTAACCTGTGAAACTGAAGAAAACAGTAGTTTTTGATTCAACTAAAAGCATTGTACCCTATCCCCACCTCCAGCCAGATACCATTAACAACTCTAGAAACCAAGGAAAGGTAAAGGTTAGTAACTAAAAGAAAAACAGAACAAAGGAAGCAGAACAACTTCTGAACTGCCACTTACTTCTACTTTTTCCATTTCAACATTAAATCCATATCTACCCTGTAAATGATAAAAAATAAATGAAGCTGATCATAGTTCCTCAGCCTGAGTACTTGAACTGTCCCCCTGACACAATGAGATTTAAAAAAATAAAAAAAATAATACTGAAATCCATCTGATACTCAATTCACACACATAAATAAGCAACAAAAGCACTACCACTTACAAAACCAACTCCAGATGACATTTTTGTAGCACTTCCACCAAAATACCTTCATAATCCTGCTAAATATATTAACTGTGCCTTAACGGAGCTTGCACATACCAAAGTTTAGCTTCTGTATCATGCCACTACTAGGATGAACACTGAACTGAGCATTCTCAGGCACAGGGCCCACGTCTTGTCATTCAACCATATCTTGGCCTCCAAATCTAATTTCCATTTTCCCTAGTTCTGAACTGTATATTTTTTACAGTATTATTGTATTTACTTCCTGTCAACTACTTCAAACCCTTTGCGGAACAAAACACGCCTAAATACAGTTTCATTCACCTTTGGTTCCTAAGCATTTAGTGCAATGTCTGACACATAAGTTCTTAATTTATGTTTACTGACTTGAAGGCTATTTGCCGCAGTGCAGTTCTACCTCAATAAAATGTCAAATGCCCAGAGCATACCTTAGCAATATTATTGACATGGACCAGAAGCCACATGAGTTGATGTTCCTGACAATGTTTTTGTCAATGAACAAAGGAATGCCAAAACTGTTTTCAAAACTGTTCTAGTCCTTACATCTTTTCAAAGAAAACAAAGTAATCACTTCAGTTTTACATAACAGATATAAAAATCAAGCAGATGAAAGGGGATTCCAGATTTCTTTTTACTTACTTTTCTGTTTATTTTCACTTTCTAGACTTTTTTTTTGGTAGATAATAAGGCAATCTATTAAAATTCTTTCAAGTTTAGCATTTATAAAAACTTCCCTCAGTGATTACAGCAGACCTGTACCATTCTAATTCTACACCTGGCCAGGCACAGTATGTCTATATTACTATAATTCTTGTTTAGACAAGACTATGAGTCCCAGTGACTATATTTTAATTATGACTCATTCAGGCAAGCCAAGACATACTACTAAACAAAAAGTGAACTGCTGACTTAAAGATCTGATGATACAAAACACAATAAAGTCTGCCAGGAAATAGTGTTTCCCTCTTTGGCATCAAAGGCAACACACCAAGTTACTTTAAAAATAGGCCTCTTACTGGTGATGAAAGGAGACTTGAGGTGGTAAACAGACAATACTGTGTACAGACGATGTATTAGAGTTGTACAACTGAAACCTATATAATTTTATTAACAAATGTCACCTCCAATAAATCCAATTAAATTTTTTTAATTTAAAAAGACATTCTCTTCAAACTATGTAAAAAAAATTGTAAAGTAAATCAAGCACTTATTTTTAAGACCAAAAATAAATAAGCCTCTTCACCCCACATTATGTAGTGCCAAAAAAAAAAGATAAAAACTTTAGGTTCCAATCTAAGTATCTACCTAAACAAGGCAAATCAGTCAAACTATCCAACAATATTGAAGATAATAAATAAAGGACAATAACATTTGCAAATCAGCCATAAGAATTTATTCAATTATCTTCTTGGCCACAAACAATGGAATCAATGCTCAAGAACAAACATAAGGGATGAAGACTGGTGACAGCAGTTAAATAGATATTTGTATATATGTTAAACTACCACAAGCTAATTCTGCACACTTCAATATTCTTCTTAGCCTCCAAAGGGATGAAACAGAAGCAGACTCTTCCATTCTAAAAACTGTTTAGAGAGGATTGTCAACATATATCCAAGTATCTGCTTACTGATAAATCTGATTACTGGTGGTGACTCTCTGTTCACCAGCCAAGAGACTTGGGAGAATGAAAGCTGCGTACAGCATCTCTCCTCTATGGCCTTCTAATTCTACATCCGTTTACAGTTATTCTTGTACTACAAGAGTATCGGTTTCAGAATGTAAGCCTCATAAGCCCTCAGGGAAAGCCATTCTAGTGGAACAGTTCCAGAGAGTTTCACTTTAGTTCCGTAAGAACCTAAATAAAAGGCCAAGTCCATAACAAGAGTGAACACTGCTCTACTGGTTTCTGAACTCTGACCTATAAAGTGCAAAGCCTGGAGCTGTCTATAATCCATAATCCATTTTAATATTCTGCTGGAATATTGCAAAAATGTGAGTTTCACCGAAGGCACTGGTTGGCATGAAGCTATAACTGGAACTCTCGTATACTAATCCTGTGTAGAATTTGTTCTAATTCTAAAAAAAGTAGAGGAAAATCTTTTTTTTTTTTAAATAAAAAGGGGAGTGGTGATGAGACCCACTCGGACAGACTCTATAACAGACTGTCTCAGTCATACTTCAGATAAATAGTGAGTAGTACGCAATTCTTCTCACAACATTACACTATAAAAATAATGTTATTTCGGTATTTATTTCTCAAAGGTTGCTACAGCTATCACTTCTAAAACTAATGCACTGTATAAAAAATTATGAATTCAATTGATGGATTCTAAATTTCAAAGCTAGAAGATCATCCAGTTTAAACCATTTCTTATATGAGGAAAACAAGAGTTCAAATGTGTTGAGTGATTTG
The DNA here is from genome assembly GCA_004026545.1 of Mormoops blainvillei. Lineage (NCBI taxonomy): Eukaryota > Metazoa > Chordata > Mammalia > Chiroptera > Mormoopidae > Mormoops > Mormoops blainvillei. Next base: position 1,031,331 of record PVJD01000002.1, on the reverse strand, counting down.
GCCATGGCCATACGGCCTATGCTAGAGTCAGGACAAGAACTACGGTCTCCTGACACCCATTCTCATATTTCTTACAATCACAGGAACTAGACAACAAGAGAAAGCCCCACTATTCATCAGTGGTAAGTGCAGTGGGTACTTTTTTAACCATCTGTCTTTTAAAAGATACAATCCCTCTCAGTTCCACACAATTAGCCAATGTAAAAACAGAGCACATATGAGCTATATCACTACTTAATGTCCATTTTAACAAGCATTACACAACACTGAGGCACAATGTCCACATTAAATAAAGAGAAAATATGACCCAGTAAAAGCTTTATTTAAGCCAAATTATGTGTATATGCCCCTACTCCATCATTCAGTTATGAAGCTCCTTGAGAATAGAAAGTGATTCTTCTTGATTTCTATGTCCTTTAGATTAGAACATTATTCTTTAAAAAGTTTTGCTCATATATACTCCCTAAAATAAAATAGGGAAGACAAAAGCACTTCCATGAATATTTTTAAGTTGTTACCTAAAATTTTTCATCAGAAGTTTAAATACTGCAAAGGCTGTCAAAAAATGTCAATTTAAAACTGACATCTAAAAAACAACAAAACAATTATATCACTAATTTAAATGCAGGCAATGAAATCTAAATGCTTGAGCAATTTGATAGCCATCATTCTCCATTTGAAAACTCTTAAGAATTTAATCTTCATTTCCTATATGAAATGTTACATTATTTCTTTTTTAATTTGACATTATATTTCTACTTTTTCTTCCACAGTATTTTATTTAAATACAATTTATCATACTTTAACATAATATGCCTATTAATTTTTTTTGTTATATTAAAGTATTTCTTTTGGATTGAGTTCCCATTACTGTTAATTGCAGTATTCAATTGATTAAAACAATGCAAATATATTCCAAATTTTTATAATTAAACATAAGTAATTTCTGTTTTTGGAGATGTAGTTCTCAATAAGATGTACATATACTTTAGTAAAGGGAAGCTTCATACCAGACACCAAAATTTCAACTATCTCTTTGTTGTAACCCTGGAGGATTTTATACCTCAAGAGAAACATGTATTGAGTTAGTCAAAAAGTTCATATGGTTTTTTTCATAAAATAAGACACATTTTTCATTTTCATCTTTATTCATTTGGATATTTCGAGTACTTTGGCTACCTTTGTGTGGTAGAATGTTGACTGTTGTCCACTGATGTCTCGATTTGAGGTCAACAACTTCAACTGGTCTACCCAACCCTGGAGCATCATCCAGTGAGAAATTTCCAGCATGAAACTTCTCAAACCACTTTTGACACATTCAATCAGTCAAAGCACCTCTCCATACATTGCACACATCTTTTTATGTGTTTCAGTTGCATTTTTACCTTTCTTGAAATAATAAAGCATAATATGCCAAAAATGTTGTGTATTTTCTTCCATCTTCAATATTAAAATGGCTACAAAAAAATTCACCAATTTTGGTAATTTTTTTTTAAATGCACACTGATATGGCAGCTGTCACAATACAATATAATTACACTGTTTTGAATGAAGTTAAAAACAACTACGCGCTACTATAGCCATCTTATGGAAAAAACCAAACAAATTTTTTGGCCAACCCAGTACAAGGGTGAGATTCAAGATGAGTGAAAAATATGACTTTTTTCTTTCTTTCAACTGTAAGAGACAGAACTAAAGAAAAGGTAGAAAAGGAGGATAAGCATTGTGCCAATGTTGTCTTCAGACAAATCGGTTTTAGAAAAGAGTATAAATGAATGTTTAAGAGAACAGGAAATTGATTCTCTTAAACCTATCCGGCCTACGCACCTTTAGACAGGTAACTGATTTTTTTGGGGGGAGGTGGGGGTCAAAGTTTTATTTCTGTTTGAGGATTTGGTGAGATGATGAATGTAACAGATGTAAAACAGTGCCTGGCAAATATTAAGACTCAGGTATGTTACCTGCTATTAGGCAAATATTATTTTCCCCATCTTTCATACATTTATTTAATAATAGTAAAGTCCTATTCAGATGTGATGGTATGATTTATTTTTAAAACAAACATATAGCTCAGGCTGCCAAAAAAAAAAAAAAATGATTTGCATTGCTACCATCTTGGTACCATTTCTATACTTACAATGGCTTTTACACCACAAAGATACAGATTAACTTTAGAAAAACTGGAAGGCCTTTTATGCAAACCTAGAAAAAAAATAAGTATTTCATTTGTGAAAATCTTATTTTTGACAGATGAAAATACAGATTGATTTACCTTTTAAAAATTAACACATTTAATTCTACAGATATAAGGCCTATTAAAACTTCATTTATAATTCATTATGAAGCAGACTCTATCTCCCAATATCTATTGAAAAAGGCCTGTGAGGTTCATGTCTGAGACCGAATGGCAGAACTTTAGGATATTGAGTCTAAAAGGTCGACACATCTGCTTCATTTACAATACTTATTGATTTAGCTGTGTGTTAATAAATTTGCCTGGAATCTAAGAGACTTTAATTCCATACTTATCTGATTTCCTTCTACCTCTACTCTGCCCACTAAGGTTATAGGGCACTGAGCAGTTACCAGGCTTTATTCTGATACAGTTTTTCCCTTCTCCCCACTATCTTTTGCATCACTTGAAACTCAAAATGTAAGAAACTAAATATATATACATATAAAATATATATAAATATACATACACACACACGCATATGCACACACACAAATATATACACACACACACAGTTTTATTTTCCAGAACCCTTTCCTTTACAAGCCTACTGCCTTCCTTTACAACATGAACATGAGAAAAATAAACTATTTTTTCCCCACAATCCAGTGTGTGTTTCAACAACTACCTTATTTTAGGCAAACATATTGTATACGAAGAACATAAGCATTAGAAGGGAATCTAAATAGTGTGGTTATAAAATATTAAGACTAGCTTTACCAACACACTAGGATATTCCCATTTAAATGAAGTATATACCCATTCCACCTTTGGAAACTCCTCTTTTAAAACTACTTTCCAGGCCATTTCATAAGGGTAGTTAAAATCTGTCTTATGGCATCATATAGCCATATCCTTTTGTTTTAAGGACCAGAAACTATACTACCCGACATGATCACCCCCCTCGTTTTGTTTTACAAATATGAGTCCAAATGATTCCTGGCCACTTCCACAAATCTAATTCGAGAGGGAGGAAGGGAAAGTCAGAGAGAGAGACAGGAAGTAAGGGGACAAGGAACGAAGAAAGGGAGACAGGGAGGAAGAACGATAGGGAGGGAGGGAAGGAGGGAGGGAGGGAAGGAGGGAGGGAGGGAGGGAAAGGAGGAGGAGAAAGAACAGTTTTTCTCCTACAGCGGAGCATATTCTTCAATATGGAGTTTTAAGATGAATCTTATGTTAAGAGGAGCTGGGGAAAGGTACACAGGACTATTCTGCAATTTCCTGTGTGTCTATAATTATTTCAAAATAAAAAGTTTTTAAAAGACATCTTTAAAAAAGAGGTAGAATTTCAAAAGGAAAATGGAGAAAGAATAAAAAATACTCTGAACAGGTTAAAAAAAACGGAAAATGTAATGCACATTACAGTAATCACAACTAGCCCAGATATGCCACAAAGTTCATTCTAAGGTACAATGGAAGATAAAGTAGAAAAGGTAACAGGAGTCAGACCATAGAGAGAGTTCTTAATGTCAAACTAAAGAGTTTGGAACTTACCCTGTATACAATGGAGTACTCTGGGGGGACGTTTTAATAATATGTGAGAAAAACCAAACAGGGCTTTTGAAAGATTAATATGGCAGCAGTATGGAGGACTGGGAGGGAAGAGCCAGCCTGAAGGCAAAAAGATCAGTTCCTGCTGCAATAGCCCAAGCATGGTGCAGAGGTAAGGGCTGGCAACAGAACTAGACCATACAGGACTTAATATTCTGGAATTGTCTATAAAAAGCCCATATCTGGGATTCATTCTAAGCTCTTTATCATATTTACAATAAAGAAATCTCTTCTCTCAATCACTAAACGGGAAATGTTTTAACATTTCAATCTTCAGCAGGTTTAGAAGAATGAAGGTGAAAAGGTCGATATCCAACAAAACAAAACAAAAAAGATCTGAGAGTAAGTAGGCTTTCTAGCCTTGGACTGTGTCCCTCTAGGTAAACAACATTAGAGGCTCTTAAACTTCCTCCCAGTGACTGCTCGCTGTCAGCTACCTTGGGCCTGATAGGAAGCTTCCTAATAGAAAATTTCTCGTAGAAGAGCCCAGTGAGGTCCTGAACAGTTTTCTGTTTCTAATCTCTTACTTTCAAAAAGCAATCATTTACAAGACATACCTGTAAGACACTGATTGCTGACATGCACGAGAATCCAGTGCTTTCTTATAGACTAAGCAAATAGCACAACTGATTAAATGTCTGTTGAGGGCCCATTGTGTACTAGATACTGATAACACAAGGGTAACTAAAACAGTCCTGCTTTCAAAGAAACCAAAGTCTATTGGGAAAAACATACAAAAATAGTAATTGTAATACAAAGTGGTAAGTGCTATTACTGAGATATGTAAGAGATGCTTTGAGACTAATAATAGCAGGTAATATTTATGAAGTACTTAAGTATGCACAGGATCTAGTCAAAGCATTTTCCTTATATTAGTTCACTTAATCCTCACCCTAAAACTAATATTACCCACTTTTAATAGATAGAAAAGTAGAGGCAAAGACAGGTTACACAGTTTTATACCAGTTCTACAGACATGACATTTAACCAAGGCAGTCTAGCTCCTAACTCTGGGTAAAGGACAAATTAATGTTGCTTGGAAGGACAGTTAAGGCTAAAGAGAGATGAGAGTAGATAACATATTTGAGACCTACAACTGAAAGATGACCAGGAATTCACCAGACAGACAAGGCATTTTGATGGAGAGTAAGGTGCTTATCTGCAAAGAGTGATTTAGGGTGCAGCATCCTAAATCGAAAAAGCAAAAAGAATGCAGAAGCACCAGTAACAGGAAAGGGACAAAGGTGTGAGTTTAGAATGTGTATGGTGCAATCAAAGAACAGTCAGTAGTGTAACCTACTCACAAGTACAGGACTCCTAGGTCCCAGGAACAAGAGATGAGGCTATGAAAAGACGACTGTGGTGTTATGGGGCTCGTAGGCTTTATATTTTAGGTCAGAGGGACACATCTACAGCTTTTAACACTGAGTGATATGAGCAGATCTGCCTTCCATAAAGACAAATCAGGATGAAAGGTAAAGGGTGACCCAGAGGCCAAGAAACCAATTAGGAGGTAACATAATAATTCTGTCAAGCAATGATGAGAAGTGGAACGCAAACAAATGCTTGTGAAGTACAATCAACAGTACTTAGTGACTAGTTGCATGCGGAACATAAAAAAGAGAAAGCAGACCAGGAAAGTATTTGTGAGACTCTTGTTCTGGGCAAAACAGAGCAGAAAAAAAGATCTATTTTAAGAGGAATAATATTTTATATTTCTTTTTTTAAATCCTCACCTGAGGACCTGTTTATTTATTTTAGAGGGGGTTGGGGAGAGAAAGACAGACAGACACACACACTAAAAAAGACATCAATGTGAGATCAATCAGTTGCCTCCTGTGCCCAGACCAGGGATCGAACCCACAACCCATATTCCTCTATTTCTTAAGTTATTATTACATACCTGCACTGTGCCGAAAACTTTTATAAGAATTATCTCATTTAATATTAAGGTAAGTTCTATTACAATCACCCTTTCAAGAATGAAGAAACTGAAGCTTAAAGAAAATAAGTAATTTATTTGAGGCCAGGGTCACTAGGCTTTGAAACTACAGAAACACTTAGACCTCCGGTAGAGTTTAAGGTATCTGGGAGGTACGCAAATGCAGGTCCCTAGTAGGCAGCTAAATATCTTTGTGTGGACTTCAGCAAAGCTGGGAGTCTTAGAGATACAATGTATAATACCAACACAACTATACTTTTATTACTATTCCTACTACTAGTATTTATTAAGTACTTTCTATAAATGAGACACTGTTTACATATTTTACATGAATTATTTCATCCAATCCACACAATCAAGAGGTAGGTACCACTATTCTCACTCTTTGAGAGAAAGAGACAGAGAGATGAAGTATCTCGTTCAGATCTCTCAGGCAGAAGATAATGAAATCAGATTCAAATGCAGATCTTTCTGATCTAGAAGAGGGAAGAGAAGAGAAAGTGGGACTGAAGATGCGCTGGGAGGAAGGGTTCCAAGGACTGAATTCAAAAGAATGTAATTACTTACAAAGCGGAAAGAGAAACAGAGTAGCAAAGGGGTTTCAGAAGTAGTAGTGCCCTGGCTGGGTAGCTAAATTGGCTGGGGGATCGTCCTCAAACCACAGGGTTGCAGGTTTGATCCCCAGTCACGGCAAATACAAGAAGCAACCAGTGAATGCATAAATAACTAGAACAAATTGATGGTTCTCTATCTCTCTAAAAAAATAATAATTTTTAAAAATCATTTTTAAAAAGTAGTACTGGGTCAATGAAGTAAGAGAAAAAACAGAAGGTAATCCTGTTTTGAAAACTAAAGGAAAGGAAATTTTTAAAAACAGGGTAGTGTCACATGATACAAAGAGCTCAGTACAAGAGTTTAAATTAGGTAACTAGGACAGATACAGGGTAAGGTAAAAGTAGGTTTACAGTTGTGAGTACACAAAATAATGTTTACTCTTGTATTATTATTTATTAATTATTGTATTATTTTCAATACCAACAATAGTAAATCTACTTTTGCCCAACCCTGTATTAAGATTACCGTGGGTGGAGGAAAAAAAAGAAAGTGAAGAAGCAGAAATTTGGTGGTAAAAAAAGTTACTAGCAGGGGTCAGTGAACTTTTTCTCTAAGTTTTGTGGGTCATATACTGTCCCATATTAGCTTTTTTTTTAAAAACAACATTTTAGAGATATACAAAGCATTTTAGCTGGGTTATATAAAAATCAGGCTGCAGGACAGATTTGAGCAGCTGGTAGTAGCTTCCCAACCCCTCCTTAGAGCACAGTGGTCAAGAGCACCGACTATGGAACCAGCCTGACTGGAATTAATATTCAGCTACTCACTATCTAGGTGCCCTTGGGCAAGTCACTTAACCCCTGTGTCTGGGTATCCTTACCTGTAAAAGGAGGTAATAATAAGAGCTACCTATAAGAAGTAAATACAAGTAAAGCACTTAGCTAGAGAAAAGCCACAGTCATTGGGAGGATTTGTTAATGATAGGCAGACAGAAGACAGCCAATGGAGGAGATATGCTAAATGGAAAAGGAATGATTAATATTTTTTTAAAGTAGCAAAGAAGAAATGGAGGAATGGGATCACAACAGTGCAGGTGAATACAGATAGAACCAGCTCTATCCCAACTGCTAATGAAAGGATAAACTGGTTTGGAAATGAGCCTGCCAACTTTGATCAAAATTTCAAAGTAATTCTGCACATCTTTTGAGCCTTTTACCTCTTCTAAAACTTAGCTGTGCATATACACTCAAGCAAGTATAAAGCTATGAATTCAGTGTTGATGAAAATGAAAAAAATGGAAACAGAAGTCCATTAATAGGGGAAAGGTGAAATAAAGTAATGCACACCTAAACAACGTAACCTTACATAGCCATTTAGCAGTTATAAATATGCAAATATGGAAAGATTTCTATAATTTTTTAACTAAATTTTTATCTTGAGATAATTATAATCATATGTAGCTAGAAAAAATAAAACAGAAATCCCATGTAACCTTTTATATATTTTCCCTCAACGATGATATTTTGCAAATCTATAGTATATTATAAATTGATTTTAATATAAAAATAGAAGAGCATGCATATTACATACACTCTTTCGTGTACTCTAAACATCCATACAGTTTGTACATGTACACAAGATAAAAGAGGAGGACCCCAAAAAATGGAATTTATTTATTAAAAATTGTATATTTATTCTTACATGTTTAAGCTTCAGTCACCATCAAAGCACTCTCCATCTGATGCAATACACCTATCGAGATGCTTTGTTCCACTGCTCAAAACAGTTTCTGAACTCGTCTATTTTGATACCTTTGAGTGCTTCTGCCATTTTTTGTTTTACCTCTTCCACATCCACAAAACGCTTCCCTTTGAGGGCTTTTTGCATCCAAGGAAACAAAAAAACAAACAAACCAAGTCATTCCAGGTGAGAGCAGATGAATAGAGAGTGGGGCAAGGGAATCATGCCATTTTGGAGCAAAAACTACTGAACACTCTGAGCAGTGTAGGAAGGTGTGCTTGCAAATCACCCATCATAAAATGGGCAAACATGTTGAAAGAGTCTTCAAAAAAATTGATTTGCTGTCTCTTACTCTCAATCAGTGAAACTGACCTCCCTGTAAAGAGGCAGGATTGATAAGACATAAAATAAGAGGAGGAGACCCTATGGAGCTTTAATTAATTGCCTAAGGGGAATTACCAACCACCAAACGGAATAAAACAACCTCTAACAGGCTGATAATTTAGGCTGGGTTGACCTCGGAACACAAAAAAAACCCCAAGTGATTATAAATTTAGACCTAGCAGTCGAAACAATATCACTTGTTGATCCAAAGTTTCTGATCAATGGAACAAGTTACCCTAGCGATAACAGCAGAATCCTATTTAAGAGACCCTACTGAAGCCTAACGCAGCTTCTCACAACACCAGCTGCTACACAGATACAGATGGGTTCCTAGAACTCTTACCTACTGGGGGAAGCCTGTACTACAAGGGGCCCACCCTCCAGAAGATAATTTTGTTTTTTTGGGTCCCCCTGTAACAGGGTACAAGGTGGGGGTCTCCTGAAAATAGCACAGCATATTCCCCACAAGCCTTGATTAGGGGAAGGAGGAAGTGGATGACAAGGTTTAAGATACTTTGCAGAACAATAGTGTGCCTTTCCTGAAAGGAAGAGGACTGCAGCACTGCAGCCCAGGGCAAAAGGTGTAATGACTTTAAGAGCCTGTAGTGACTTGTGACACAGCCAGGTGAGGCAGATGCCCACCCCAGATGCCTCTGTGTCACTGGAACTCTTGCCCTTACTAAAGAGAGCATCTGAAGGAAGGTAAAAGATACTGGGAACTGGCAAAAATAGTGCATGCTAACATATCATAGGAGGGACTGGATATGAGGTCACACAGGAAGTTCGGGCTGAGCATTAAAATGAGCGCAGGCTGAAAAAGAAGGGAGTCCGCCACAAGGTCTGGGGTGAAAGGGGGTAACCACACAGTTTGGAGTAACAGCATGCCACAAGGTCTGGAGTAAGAAAGAGGAGGTCGGCAGGGAAGCCTGCCTGGAAAAGCCAGCAGAAAAGCTGATGGAGCTCTGTGGGAACCTGCCTAACCAAACACGGATCCATGGGAGAGGCTTAGAGCTAAACTGTGACCAGGAAAGCTGAGTTGCAGACTTCTGCTTCTCTGAAGAAAGTATAGGGATGCCACTCTCTTGGGACATGTGCCTCCCTGGACTCCACCATGATCCAATGTAACACAGCACATGCTTCCCTGAACCACTGCATGAAGGCTGAGAAGAGCACACCCTGGATCCTGAAGGAGAGAGCTGCTGCGAGAGGATGGCGACTCTAAAACCCACAAGGGCACCTTCCAGAGGGGATGAGACCTGTTTGCAGGACTGGCTCAAAAACAGATAAATATATGGGGAACTTCTGGGCATGGTTTTGGCTTGTAGCCTTTTGGGGAGCAAGGAAAGTGCTAGGTGTTGTGGGAGAAGAGGGCTTTGAGCAGGAGTGCTTTTGCCACCCCTTCACCCCAGGCTGGAAATAAAAACCTGTTAATAAAAACCTGTTTTCTTCAACACTAATTGTTGGGTCACAGGTCAAGGTGCCAAGGTGGTCAAGCCCGAGTTTTCTCAGTTACATCCCCTCACACACTTAACTGCTGGTAGTTAATACCTCTGGAAAGTGAGAGAGATTAAGGAAGGAAGAAAACAGGGGAGAACTTTACTTTCTGCACAGTTATACTAACTTTTCTTTTTTAGTAAAATGTATATATTATTTTTAGGTTATAAAAAGTAAACAGGTAGAGGAGTTAAATTTTGAAATAAATAGAGGTACCTATTCTTCCAATCAAGGGGACCTAATGTTTGGAAGCAAAGGGGAAGAAGATTAAGGAAGATCACACTGAAAGCTTCTATTTACTCAATTAAGTGATTTACTCTGTTACAGCCTACTACTCACTGCCAGTCTATGTCCTATGCACAGGTAAATCAAAAATTAACCAGACAGGCTCAATCTCTGAACTCAAGGAACTTAGAGCCTACAAAGGACGGTGAACATTAACCAATAATTACACAATTAAAATTACCACTACAGTACAGCACAGCAGTTTAGAATCTCACAGCCTGGGTTCAAAACCCAACATAACCAAATGGCTATGTGACTGTGGACAAATGACTTAACACACCACTTCAGTTACTCATCTGTATTTATAAATTATGCAGAATAGTGCCTGGCACAAAATAAATTGTTGTTGTTACTCTCATTATTATTAACTATTTCAGGGGAATCTAATCTTTCTTCAGTCGAATGGAAAGTCAGGAAAAGCTTCTTTGAGAAAGTAACATATAAGTTAAGTCCCAAAGATAAGATGAATACAAATTAAACACCAAAAGAGAAAAACTGTCTAGCAAAGGGAAGAACATAATCAAAGACCTTATGCTAGAATGAGTTTGGCATAATAAGGATCTGAAAAAAAGGCCAGTGAAGCTCTGAGAGGAGAGAGATGAGCCTGGAAAACTAAAACGGGCATGATAAACTTAAGAATTTTATCTTTACCTGAAAAACAAAAGGTATGATACAAGAAATAAGGATGTTAGTCTTTTTTAATTTGTTTTTTTATTTATTGATTGATTTTAGAGAGAGAAGGATAGAGGAAGGAGGAGACAGAGAGAAAGGTCAGTTTGTTGTTCCACTTATTTAAGCATTCATTGGTTGTTTCTAGTATGTGCCCTGACCAGGGATCAAACCCACAACCTTAGCAGAACCAACTGAGCTACCAGACTAGGGCCTAGTTAAGTTTTTTTTTTTAATCACTTTCCTTGAGTATGGGGTCTTCTGTGATGAAGAGAGATGAACCTGAGCTTATCAGAAATGGGTAAACATTTAGAAAGAACAGTCATTCTGGTAAAGGAGAAAAGAAATCAACTACAGACAAGTAAGAAGACTATTAGAGAGAGTACTGAGCACAGATGAGGGTAGAACTCATGAACCAACAACAGAATTAATATGATTCAATCATTTCTTCAGGCCCTGGAGCAGGAACACAGAAAATGGACAGTGCTGCTAATCCACAGCTGGAGATGTGCGTGGCATGTGGGAGAGAGGAAAAAGGTGCAGAACTGAGGATACTCTTGACTGACGGTGACCAACCAGGGTGTCCATATGGCATAAAGTGATGCCAAGAAAAACATTATAAATTTGAAGGCAGGGAAGACTTAAGGGGCTGTAAGCCTCAATGAGGTCTGAGAATAAATTCAACAAATGGCAAACCTGGAAAGACGGGAAACAGCTCAGAGAGCAAAATTTCCAAATTTATGATTCCAGAGGTGGAAGCCTGAATGGCCACAGGAATAGACTGCTACAGACAAGTGGAGGGACAGATACCATGAATAATGTGTTTTTAAGTGTCTGGATTAAAACAGAGATGCCTGGCTAAAAATAAATTGTAACCTATTCATTCAGCCAAATAATTTTCAAGGACTTCCCTGAAACCACTCCTGACAAAGGTCTTAAACAAATAGAGAAGGGAATTTTCTTAACTTGATTATATCACAACTGGAGAGGAAGCATCCTGGTAATGGTAAAAACTAAATCACAGAACACACCAAAAACTGAAAGAAAATCTTTGCAAAAAATGCATCTGAAGGACTGGTATCCAAAAGATACAAGGAACTCTTAAAACTCAACAATAAGAAAACAAAAAGGCCCAATTAAAAATGGTCAAAAGATCTGAATATCACCAAAGAAGATACACAGATAGTAAATAAGCGTATGAGATGCTCAACATCATGTCATTAGGGAACTGCAAACTAAAAACAAGATACCACATTATATACCTATAATAATGGCAAAAACCCAAAATGCTGAACAAAACTGTGGAACAATAGAAACTCTCATTCACTGCTGGTGGGAATGCAAAATGGCACAGCCACTTTGGAAGACAGTTTGGCAATTTCTTATAAAACTAAACATACGCTTACCATATTGTTTTTTACCACAGACGCACTCACGCTTCTGTATTTACCCAAATGAGTGAAAACTTATGTCTACACAAAAATCTGCATCAGCATGTTTACAGCTGCTTTATTCATGACTGTCAAAACTTGGAAGCAATCAAAATGTCCCTCAGTAGGTGAGTGGATAAATAAACAGGTACATCCTGATTATGGGATATTATTCCATTATAAAAAGAAATGAGCTAGCTATCAAGGCACAAAAAGACATGGAAAAACCTTAAATGCGTATTGCGAAGTGAAAGAAGCCAATGTGAAAAGGTTACATATTGTATGAATCCAGCTATATGACATTCTAGAAAAGGTAAAATTATAGAGACAGTATAAAGGTCAGTGTTTGACAGGGTTTGGGGGGAGGAAAGAGATGAACAGTTGGAGCATGAGAAGTTTTTAAGGCAGTGAAAGTATTCTGTGTGATCCCATAATGGTACCTACATGATATTATGTATTTGTCTAAACCAATATAACTGTGCAAGATAAAATGTGGACCCTAATGTAAACTACGGACTTAGTTAATAATAATGTATCAATACTGGCTCATCAATTATAACAAATGTACCACACTAATGAAAGATTATTATTAGGGAAGAGAGGGGGAGGTAAAAAGGTATATGGGAATTCTCTGTACTTCTTGATCAATTTTTCTATAAACCTAAAATTGCTCCAAAAAATAAAATCTATTAATTTAAAACAAAAACTAAAGGCATTATTACCACTGAGTCACACAGAGAAAATAATGTCCACTATTAGTGAGGAAATACATTCAAAGAGGTTAAAGTTGCAAACTCTGGTTCTTCTACTTACTGGTTGTGTCACTTTGGACAAAATACAAAGTCTGCTAAGTCTCAGTTTCTTCACTGGTAACTTGGGGGTAATAATCATTGCGGAGTTAAGAAGGTGAAATGATTTCATACATGTAAAGCGCTCAGAATAGTGACTAGAACAAATTAATTATTCAATAAATATTTACTCCGTGTTACTCAAAGTAAGGTCTATAAGCCTATAAATCTACATTACCTGACAGCATGTCAGAAATGCACACTCTCAGGGCCATCTACAGCATCTACATTTTAATATGATCCCCTAGGTAATTTCTGTGCTTTATATAAAGTTGAGAAGTGGTATTATCGTCAAAGTTATTCTTCAACACTGTCACTAAAAAAGGAGTATAAATACTGGACAAATCCAAATTATTATTTGCTGATGATTATAATATGCTTTTAAAAAGTGAATCAATTGTAGTATTAGGTAATAAACTATGAAACAGACTTTAAAGTAACGGTGTACATGTAGAAATGGGTACACAAATAAGTACCCTTTATTGAGAGTATATGTAAAAGGAAAAAGGACTCATGGACATGGACAACAGTGTGGTGACTGCTGGGGGGAGAGAGGGTAAAAGGGGACTAAATGGTAACGGAAAAACTATAATAAAGATTAAACTTTTTTTTAAAAGTGTACATGTTAACAAGACCATTTCAAATAAGTAGCTAAATAATAAGCTATTAGGATAAATGGTTATCAGTTTTTTAAATCAGATCCGTATCTCACATTATAATGAAAATGTATTCCAAGTGGATTAAAAACCTAAATATTAAAAACAAATTTACGAAGTACTAGATGAAAATATAGAATATTTTAAATGTTTTGGTGAGGACCTACCAAAATATACCATAAAAAACAGAAGTCATATTGGAATGATAGTTTTAAAGAAAATAGAAAAAGCCTTTTATATGACAAAGAATGCCACAAAACTTAAAAGCTAAGACAAATGATAATGTGGAAAGAAAATACACTACATAACAGAAGTCTAATAATCATAACATGGTATTTTTAAAGGTCGTTTACATGAATAAGGAGACAAAGTAGATTTACTTATATTTACTCGTGCAAAAAGACTGAGTTACAAAATCTGCAGTAGAACAAAATAACACCCCCAAAATCTACCTACAAAAATTTGCATATGTACAGAGAAAGATATGGAAGAACATACATCGAACTGTTAAAAGACTTTCATTTTCTTTCCTTTTTTTAAAATTTATTTTAGAGACATAAAGGAATGGGGAGAAAGAGAGGGAGGGAGGAGATGAGGGAGGGAGGAACACCAATGTATTGTTCTACTTATTTATGCATTCATTGATTGCTTCTCATATGTGCCCTGACCAAGGATCAAACCTGCAACTTTGGCATATCAGGATGACATTCTAACCAACTGAGCCATCTGGCCAGGGCTCACTTTTTTCTTTACAAATTTCTATATAAACTGAACTTTTCACAATGAACATGGTTTTTTCTTTATTTACCTTTGTTTAATTATGAAAGAAAAACACTGAATGATCATTTTAGCTCTTTAAAAGGCTAACGCTTTCATTAAAAATCACAAGCTTCCTGGTTTTCTGACAATTACTTAACCTCAGAATCTTATGACATTTGGAAAATATATCTTTCACATTATCAAAGTTGTCCTAAGAATTCATGAAAATATTCCAACTTTTGTCCCCGCCCCTCCATGGGACACTATATTCAATTTCCAGTGACCCTCTGTTCAAAGCCAGTTCTAACCTAATTTCCAAAGTAAAATGTCTAAGCCGGACAAGAAATTAAGTAACATTACATAAAATACTGAAATGGAGCCCACATGTACAAAACATGCCTACTAGTAACAGACAGCAACTGTTTAACCATCAGTGCAAATAAGTCCATATTCACCTCTGTTTCAATCTGAATCATTTCTCAGTCACAAAGCTGGAAAAAAATTGTCACCTCTGACTAAACACAAGCTTCAGCCCCCAAATAGCTAAATGTGGGAAAAGTACATGCTCTCAGGAAGACTGCCTGTGGAGGGGATTTTCCAGAAAAGTGGTTCACAAACATGGCAGGAAAATATTGCATAGGTACTCAGCTACCACTTTACTTCCCTCAACCACTTTGGAAACTACCGGAAGTAAATGACTACAAATGAGAAAAGTTTTTTTTACAGACTTCCACCCAAGATGGAGGCGTAGGTAGATACACTTCGTCTCCTCACACATCCAAAAGAAGGACAACAAATTTAAAAACAAAAAACCACCAGAACTGCCAGAAAATCAAGCTGTATGGAAGTCTGACAACCAAGGAGTTAAAGAAAAAACATTCATCCAGACTGGCAGGAAGGACGGAGATGGACAGCTGGGGCGGAGAGGACGCCCAGCAAGGCTGCAGCTGGTGGACCTGGTTGGGCAAGGCAGTGGCTAGCAGACCAGGCAGCCCCACATTTGCATGCAGATAAACGGGGAGGAGCAACTGGGGAGAGAGAGAGAGCACACAGCCCAGGGTTCCAGCGCAGGAAAAGAAAGCCTCAAAATCTCTACTGGTAAAAATCTGTAGGGTTTGTGGTGGCAGGAGAAACTGCCAGTTTCACTGAAGAGTTCATTTGAGAGACCCACAGGGTCCTAAAACGTACACAAAACCACCCACCCAATATTCAGCACCAGAAGGGCCCAATTTGCTTGTGGGTAGCAGGGGAAGTGACTGAGAGCAGCCAAGAGCCAAGCAAGTGGCACTGTTTCCTCTCAGACCACTCCCCTACATACAGCGCCACAGGGCATGGACTTGAGTTGCCCCACCCCAGGGAACACCTAAGGCTCCCAGCTTTGCAACATAATAAGCACGCAAGACAAAAAAATATGTCCCAAACCTAAGAACAGGTCAAAACACCAAAAATAGAACTAAGTGATGAAGAGATAGCAAACCTAACAGATGCAGAGTTCAAAACACTGGCAACCAGGATGCTCACAGAAATGGTTGAGTACAGTCGCAAAATAAGAGGAAAAAGTGAAGGCTAAGCAAAGTGAAATAAAGCAAGGTATACAGGGAACTAACAGTGAAAGGAAGGAAACCAGAGCTCATATCAACAATTTGGAGGAGAAAGAACAAACAAACATTCAATCAGAACAGAATGAAGAAACAAGAATTTTAAAAAATGAGGAGAGGTTGAGGAACCTCTGGGACAACTTTAAAAATTCCAACATCCAAATCATAGGGGTGCCAGAAGGAAAAGAGGAAGAGCAAGAACTTGAAAACTTAGTTGAAAAAATAATGAAGGAGAACTTCCCCAATCTGGCAAAGGAAATACACTTCCAGGAAGTCCAGGAAGCTCAAGAAGGCCCCAAGGAGGCTGGACTCAAGGAAACACACACCGAGGCACATCATAATTATATTACCCATGATTAAAGATAAGGAGAGAATCTGAAAAGCAGCAAGGGAAAAGGAGACAGTTACAAAGGAGTTCCCATAAGACTTACCAGCTGATTTCTCCGAGGAAACCTTACAGGCAAGAAGGGGCTGAAAAGAAGTATTCAAAGTCATGAAAGGCAAGGACCTACAACCAAGATTACTCTATCTGGCAAGAGATAAAGTGCTTCCCAGAGAAAGTAAGGGTAAAGGGGTTCATCATCACCGTGCCCTTATTACATGAAATGTTAAAGGGATTTATCTAAGAAAAAGAAGATGATCAAAAATATGGACAGTAAAATGACAACAAATACAACTATCAACAAATGAACCTAAAAAAATAAAAAAAACAAACTAAGCAAACAACTAGAACAAGAACAGAATCACAAAAATGGAGACCACATGGAGGGTTATCAGGGGGGTGGGGGAGGGTGGAGAATGGGGGAAAAGGTACAGGGAATAAGCAGTATAAGTGGTAGGTACAAAATAGACAGGGGGAGGTTAACAACAGTACAGGAAATGGAAAAGCCAAAGAACTTACATGCACAACCCATGGACATGAACTAAGGTGGGGGGAGGAGGGGATGATGGTGGGAAGTGGGGTACAGGGCAGAGGGGAATAAAGGGGAGGGAAAAAACGGGGCAACTATAATAGCATAATCAATAAAATATATTTTTTAAATTTTTTTCTTAAATCTTACATATTGAAAGCACATAAAGTGGCCGAAGTCTATTTGGTTTTTTAGTTGACTTTTGCTGAAGTTAGAGGATTGAATTATTTTATTTTGCTCTGGATGAACTGGATATTAGGCTTTACTGGCTTCTTACAATTCAGTTAGAAATTTTCAGCTGCTACAATAAATCAATAACTACTTAAAGGGTTTTTTTAATTACTTAAACTTAACAAAATGTATACATGTAGATATGCCTAATACTAATTTATTTTCACATCATAAGACCTGAATTTATTAAAGTGATAAAAACTGCCAGTTGTAGGAATAAAAACACCGTTCCCTTTCCCTAAAACTGTCACTCAAACAACTTTAAGCTAAAATAATCAGTACACATATCTCAGAAGATGTAATCATGAAATCATAAATTTTTCGGGGGGGTTATCCCCCCCCGAAAGAAGAAAAGATTCATTGCCTGATACCATATATGTAATAGGCATAGTATCTTGCTTTCTAGCACATTCATACTTAGAACCACTAAGTGTGGCAGCATCCTCTACTCAACTGAAACTCAGCCAGGATACTTGCAATCAAAACAAACTCTAGGACCTAGTTTCTCTTTTTCAAGAAGTAAACGATCTCTCTGGCCTGATTTACCAATAAAGATATGAGAAGGATGGAAAGAAGGGAGGGGGGAAGGAAAGAAATCATCAAGAGGAGACTATACCAGGTTTTAAGTTCTTGATGAAATTCCTTGTCTTAAAAGAAAAAGACAAATCTTTAATTAGTAATGTTAGAAACTGCACACTCCACATGTCATATTCAGAAGAAAAAAACAGCTCTCCAGGTACACTGATAACTTTATCATCTGCCAATTAGCATAATATCAGAAAGAGATCCAAGAAAAATACGCCTATAAGAGTACAGCACTAAGAATTCATAGAAACTAATTCAAAAGAGCTTAAGCACCCCATAGCAGCGTTATTTACAATAGCCAAGTGCGGGAAACAGCCTAAGTGCCCATCAGTAAATGCATGGATCAAAAAAACTGGGGTACATTTACACAATGCAATATTATGCAGCAGAAAGAAAGGACTCCTACCCTTCGTGACAGCATGGATGGAACTGAAGAGTATTGTGTTAAGTGGAATAAGCCAATTGGTGAAAGACAAATACTGTATGATCTCACTTATAAGAAGAATCTTATGAACAAAATAAACTATTGAGCAAAACAGAACCAGAGACATGGAAACATGGAACAAACTGACAGCAGCGGGGGGCGGGGGTGGTGTGGATAATGATGAAAAGTAGGGAAAAGGACAGTCAAAGACCATACATAAATGACCCATGGAAATGGACATGGACAATGGTGAGGAGATCAACTGTGGGAGCAGGGGTTGGGCTGGGCTGGGCAGAGGAGAGCAAAGGGGGGAAAATTGGGACAACTGTAACAAAATAACAATTTTTAAAAATTAAAAATTACAGTAAATTTTTTTTTAAAAAGAATTCATTGACTAGCCAAGGGGAAACAGGCTCAATACTAAGGTCTAAATCCTTCAGTGTTTTTAATGTTGAAATTACTCCTGTGCTGAGACTTAAGATTGTTCCCAAGTGTAATTTGTCAATGACTGCCAAGAAAAATTTTAAAACAACTTAGACTGCTTGCTTTATCCAATTTATAACATACTTCATCAAAGAAACTACAAAAATCACATAAACCTGTACCTTTGTAATTATCTCAAAAGGTATTTTAACTGTAAACAGCATACTATTTATTGCCTCCTATTCTTAACTCCTTTTTCCTTATTTTTTGAGATTACTGACTCTCAAAATTAGATAATAAAGACTGGTTCACCATTCCTCCAATTTAACTACAAGGTATTTTACTTTCACTGTTAGTTTAGTGTTTAACCATAGCTCACATTTCTTATCTACTGAGAAGCGCTGCCACAAATTAGGGTTAACAATACGCTGCAGCATATAAAGTCTCATCAGACTTTCTAATTATCAGCTGCTACTGAGATCCTGCTTTTTCAGCTCTTAGACCTATAACAACCCCTTCTGAAAAAGGTACCTTAAAACAGAACTTCAACTTCAGTTCTTTCCACAAAAAAAGGCAGAGTAATTAGTAACCAAATAGCTGATAAACTGAGTTCTCTTGAAAGACTCAAAATATTACTTAAAGTTAAGTAATATATCTAAACTGCATCTGACTTTTAATTACTAAAAATCTTGTGCTAGAGAGAATTCAGGAATGGACCCTATAAAAAATAATTTGTCTCCAGTGATTCTTACCCAACATAAAATGGAATGTGACTTGACTTCTTGCCCTGCTGTGATAAATCCCAAGCCATTTTATTACATTACAAAAGGAAAGAGGGTGAAGACTAAGTTTTAAATTTTAACAATGAAGTATTCAAAACAGTAAAATTTTAAAAATCACACTAATACATCTCATTAATGAAAAAATGAATTTTCCATTTTTTAAAGAATTTATTAATTTTGAGAGAGAGGAGAAGGAAGTGAGAGGGGGAGAAACATCAGTCTGTTGCCTCTCATATGTGCCCAGAGCGGGGATGGAATCCACAACTCAGGCACGTGCCCTACACAGTAATTGAACTTTTCACTTTGCTGGATGATGCCCAACCAACTGAACCATACCAGCCAGGGAAAATTTTTCATTTTTTACAACAAATCAGACAACCCATTAACTTTTGAAAATAATCCATGAAAACAAATTCTAAACCTATTTCATTTGTCATGATAGAAACTTAAGTATGCCATGAGACAAAATATTCTATGTAAAGGAGTTTAACAAAATTGATGTGTGATAACTATAGCTATTTTCACACAAATCTAGCACCTTTCTTCAATATCATAAAAATCTTCATAAACTGGTTTTAACAAAGTTTACTCCCTGAATTAAGATTTGCCTTGTTTTGTTTTTTTTTACTCCAATCAAAGACTTCTTACATCTTACCAAGGGGTCCAGTCTTTGCTAAATACATGTTTTTTTCTATTAAACTATGTTAGATATGGGTGGGTGTTATCCCACATAAATCATTTTGCTTTCAAATATTATTAAAATCTGATGATTACTAAACAACACATTGCAGTAGCCCTAGGTGCTTTAAAAACTAGCTGGAAGGCAGTTTTTATTTGCTCTAAGGTATGGGCTAAAGGCAAGGAATTTTTAGATATGATACCAAAAGCACACTTCAGCCCTGGCTGGTGTGGTTCAAGTGGCTGCAGCGTTGTCCCAAAACCAAAAGGTTAGGGGTTCAATTCCTAGTCAGGGCACATACCTAGGTTGTGGGTTCAATCCCCAGTCCAGATATGTACGGGAGGCAACCAATCAATGCTCCTCTCTTGCATCGATGTTTCTCTCTCCCTGCCTTCCTTCCTCTCTCTCTCTAAAAATGTCCTTGGGTGAGGATTAAAAAAAAATTAAAAGCCCACTTCATAAGAGAACAAATGGATAAACTAGAATTCAAAATACAAACTCTCACTCTCAAAAGACACTTGAGAGAATGAAAAGGAAAGCCACAGAATGGAAGAACATCTTTGCAAAACATTTATCTTATAAAGGACTTGCTTCCAGAACATATAAAAAATTCTCAAAACTCAACATTAAGAAAACAACCCAATTTTTTAAACTAGGCAAAAGATTTGAACAAGTACTTCATCAAAGAAGATATACAGCTGGCAAATAAGTACATAAAAAGATATCAGTATCATTGGTCATTAAGAAAATGTACATTAAAACCACAAGATAGCAGTATACAACTATTAGAGTGGCCAAACTGTTATCATACTAGTGTTGGTGAGTATAAGAAGCGGCTGGAACTCTAAAACACTGACAGAACATAAAATAGTACAGCCATTTTTGGAAGACTATTCGGCAGTTTCTTACACAGTTAAACACACACCTACCACTTACATGATCTGCCATTCCATTCCAACGTGTTTACCCAAGAGGAATGAAAACATTAAGTTTACCCACACTTCCATATCAAGTTCACAGAAGCTTTATTCACAACAGCCAAAAACTAGAAATAATTCAAGTGTTCATCAATAGATGAATGGATAAGCAAATCCTGTTATATCAATGTAATGTTACAAAGTCACACCTCAGTAATAAAAAGTAACTACTGATAAAGATATCAACAATGAATGAATCTTAAACAATGGGTGCTGATGAAAGAGGAGTACATCCTGAATAAGGCTATTTACATGAAATTTCAGAAAAGACAAAACTAACCTACAGTGACAGTAAATCAGTGGTCTTCTACGGGTAGAGGAGGGAGGGAATGAATGCAAAGGACACTAAAGGAACTTTGGGGGATAACAGAAAAGTTCAATATCCTGGTTATGGGATCATTACATGGGTATATGTATTTGTCAAAATGAAAATCATATATTTAAAATGGTTCAGTTTTACTGAACGCAAATTATACCTCAATCAAGTTGATTACAAATATTAAAATATTTTGAGGGGAAATCTATAAAATTATCATGTTTCCTAAGATATTTACAGTACCTTCCACTAATACTTTCTGACAAAGAATCTCAGAAAAGGCTAAGATTATCATCCCATTTCATAAATTGCAGGGGGAGCAGAATACACAGTGTAGCCATTAGAAGCATGAGTGTGTTTGGGGGCATAACATTACATTTGAACATATTTATCCAATAACAACAAAACAACTGACAGGACGGAATAAGTAAGGTGTTGGGTTCTGACTTGCTGAAAAAACTGGCTAGAACCACATAAAAAAATAAAGGACAAAGAAAAATATATATTCCCAGAAAGAAGGTATGGTGAGAAAAGACAAGAAATGCCTAAGATCAACATTACTTCTATGTATCACACATCACAAGTATAAAAGAAAACCATTCATGCGCAAAACAATTAATTACTTTTAATATAAATAAAGTGAGGAGATCAGAATCTAAGATATCTAATCTGAATCCAGATCTGCCACTGAGTCACTCACACTTTATTAAAGTCATTAACTCTGAGTGCCTCAGTGTCCCTCCCCTTTTTAAAATACAAATATTAGCCCTTTCTGGTGTGGTTCAGTGTACTGAGTGCCGGCCTGCAAACCAAAAGTTCGCCAGTTTGATTCCCAGTCAGGGCACATGCCTGGGTTGCAGTCCAGGTCCCCAGTTCAGGGTGTACAAGAGGCAACCATCACACATCAATGTTTCTCTCCTTTTCTTTTGTCCTCCCCTCCCATCACTCCAAAGATAAATAAATAAAATCTTTTAAGAAATAAAAATAAAAATATTAATTCTGGTCCCTAAATAGCCCCTTTCAGACCCTGCAAATGTCGAAACTTTGTGAAAAAGAATCTAAACGTGACAGTCAAGTTACTCTTCATGCAAAAGCAAGCAACTAAGAATACATTACATTGTTACCAAATCAGATTAATAAATAATATATTTAAAAGTAAAAAATGACTCACCATCCCAAAAAAAGCTCCCTATTGCCTATAATATCATGTCCAAATGTCTCAGCTAAAAATTCATATCCTGTATTAACTGACCCCTTCCATCTACATAAAATATGTCAATCCAAATTCACCTATTCTCCCCAAAAACATAGTGTTTTCCCTCCCTGGACATGTTGTCCTCAAACTACTGTCAGCAATCCAATGCCTATACTTTATTTAAAGACAATTCCACGTGGGTATCCTCTGGAGCACACCACACCTTTCTTCCCTCTGAGGTGTGCATCTTTACTTTTCTCTCCTAAACTCTAAGGGTCCCCACGAGACTTGCAACCAGGGGAACAGTGCACAGCAGCAGCTTGCCCAGGTTTACCCCCTGAATCTGTCTCCAAGGCCCCATTTTCTATGACTTTTCAGTGAGTTAAGGCAGCCCCGCCATGGCTCACTTCTTTCCTATAACATTTCTAAGGAGCCAGAGCAGAGCACCACCTTGGCTCTCTCCTGTTGCTTCTTGTGCCCTAAGCCCTTCCTTTGTTTCACCATCCCCAGCTTTAATAAGTGTAATTGCAAAATCAGAAATAAATGTGATCCCAATGTCCACTGGTTT
This sequence comes from Mormoops blainvillei, assembly GCA_004026545.1. NCBI lineage: Eukaryota > Metazoa > Chordata > Mammalia > Chiroptera > Mormoopidae > Mormoops > Mormoops blainvillei. The sequence goes on along the minus strand of PVJD01000002.1, from coordinate 1,008,096 downwards.
AATAATCTGCTTATCCCTAACCCAAAATGTACTTTCCTTTCTCTGACTTTCTAGTGCTTAATCAGCACTATAAAATAGGACATTTAATTTTAAACCATATTTTCCTATTCTATAATTATGTTTTGCTTTGTAAATCTTATTTCTTCACCTACAAAAAGGAAGAGCCTTAAAGATGGAAGCATGACTTCTGCCCTGCTGTTACTTACCACACTGTTAGGAAGACTTAATTAACTAGGGTTTATTGTTCTCTCAGTGATGGCACAGTACACATTCGAGGGGGTAGAAATCTGAACTTGCATTCCATTTTGGCAACATCAGTAAAAATCTGTGGTTTTACTTGGCCCATCTGGAGTTAAGCTGGAAGAAGGTAGGTTTGACAGTTCTATATCCAGGTTGTTGGGCTTTTGTTTTTTGAGGGGGTTTTTTCTGGTTTTACTGTGAAAGCTTTCAAACATATGCATGAGTAAAAGGAAAGAGTATAACACACCTCCTGTACCCATCAGCCAGCTACAATTATAAACACATACAAATGACCATTTGTATCTATACTCCTGACCACTTCTCCCAGCAGATCCCAGACATCATGTCATCCATATGTACTTCTGTATATATTTCTAAAAGGTAAGTACTTTTTTTTTTGCATATGACAATATTATTTCCCCACCTAAAAAACATAATAATGCCCTGGCTGGTGTGGCTGAGTTGGTTGGGCATTGTCCTGCAAAGCGGAAGGTCGCCAGTACAATTCCCGGTCAGAGCACATGCCTGGGCTGTGGGCCTGGTACCCAGTTGAGGCATGTGCAAGAGGCAATGAACTGATGTATTTCTCTCACACATCGATGTTTCTCTCCCTCTCTTTATCTCTCCCTTCTCCTCTCTAAAAATAAATAAAGAAAATCTTTAAAAATAAAAAAATAAAATGCTTTCTTAAAAAAGATAGTAATTCCTTAACATCGAATACCCTGTCAATGTTCAAATCTCCCTACTGTCATAAAATTTTTTTAACGTTGGTTTGGTCAAGTCAGGATCTAAGATTACTTCAGGAGGAAATATGGTTTCCTTCACTCCTGCTCTGCTCCATGACTTTTTACTCCTTCAGTGTCACCACGTACTTTCTTAGGTGTAGGTGGAGGAGCATTACCTTTTCCCAGTACCCTCTACTTTCCTTCTTAAGAAAGGAAATATCCCTTCTTACTCCCAACACTGAAGTCTGCCTTTATCTTAGAGCTTTTACACATTCAGAAAAACATTTAATTCCACGGCATAGCCTCTTTCCTTCACAGTTAAGTTGCCATATTTCATTTACTACTCAGGAAGAGCTTTGAACTCAAACATCACATAAATGTAAATAATACAGATCCCATTAAAAGATTATTTTCCATTTCTATTAATCTTCCTAAGGAGCTCAATTTAAAAGAAAAAAAATTTTTTAATCCTTACCCAAGGACATTTTTTTTCATTGCTTTTAGAGAAAGAGAAACACTGATTGGCTGCCTCCCATTCATACCTGGACCAGGAATCAGATCCGCAACCTAGGCATGTGCTCTGACTGGGAATCAAACCCGCAACCCTTTGGTTACAAGATGACACCCTCACCAAATGAGCCACACCGGCCAGGGCAGGAGCTCAATTTTAAATTTTAAGTTATTACACTGTCAGCTTCCTGTTTTAAGTGAGTTAATATTTGGTGGGACATTTAAGCCTAAAAGATTGCAGGCACAGTGCTAAGAGATCAATATTAGGTTAGCTCTATTCCTTAGCCATGAAATTCATCCCTGATTCGTCACAGTTGGAACCAGGTTAGAAGCTACGCAATAATCAGCTCAAAGGCAGACAGTGAATCAGTAGAGTCATTTTCACTCATTTTCAACAGATTTCAGAAGCAGGTAGCAAATGTTAGGTAAACAACTGAGATGAATTTCTTAAAAAGTATAATCTGCACAACTACTTCTAAACCCCAAGAGCCAGTAACCTGGACATTCAGCAGAGCAGGCTGAATCAAATGAGCATCTTTATTACCTGCTTGCTTGGGTCAGCATTACCGAGGACAAAAAAAAAACAAACCTGTCAGTCTCTGCCTTTAAGAAACATACACTCTATGAATTAAAAAGCTGTGGTACATTTACACAACAAAATACTACCTGGCCATAAAAACAGAAGGCAATCTTACCCTTTGCAACAGCATGGATGGACCTGGAGAGCATTAAGCTAAGTAAAATAAGCCACTCAGAGAAAGACAAATATCATACGATTTCACTCACATGTGGAATCTAATGAACAAAATGAATTAACATGCAAAATAGTGACAGACTCATAAACAGAGAGTAGGATGACAGCAGTTGGCAAGGGCAGCAGGAGCTGGTTGAGGAGTTGGAGGGATTGAGAAAAAAAGAGAAAGAACTCACAGACAAACAGTGTGGCGATCGGGGGAGGGGTGTACAGACAGAAGGAGGTGGAGGAGAGTACAGGGGGATAAATGGTAACAGAGACACAACAGAGTGTACAGATGACACACTGTACAATTATGCAACTTAAATCTGTATAATTTTGTTAACCAGTGTCACCCCAATAAATTCAATAAAAAGGAAAACAAAGAAGGGGTTCTAGGGGAAAAAACATACATTCCAGCTGGTAGGATGAGACTAATATACTTCAACAATTAACTCCACAGTATGAGACATATCAATAAGCTCTAAACTCTGTGAATCAGATTTAAACTAGTGTAGCTTACAGCAGGCATGGGTCAGCAAGGGCTAAAGAACTCAAAGAGAACTGTGAGAGGTCAGAAGAGCTGAACCTTGAAGGCAGGGCAGGATAGGAATCAGGAGCATGTCTCTCTCTTGTTCACCACTCCATCCCAATGCCTGGCATAGTGTTTGGAACACAGTACCTACACACTCAAATATTTGTGGGTGAACAAAAGGAGAAATAGAAGGAGGAAAAGAAGGAAGGGAAAAGGGGAAGGAAAAACAGGAATTCGAAAACAGAAGATTAAACATGGCAATTTTGTGAAACAGAGAAGAAACACAGAATGGTGAGAAATTAGGTAAAACAGGTAGAATGAACCCAAACCATGCATGGTTTTAAAAATCAACCAAAAGAAATACAAACTGACCCAATACTAAGTACTAAAATGAATTAAGAAAGTACATTCTGTTGTGTTTGCATTTTTTTAAAGATTTTATTTATTTTTAGAAAAGGAAAAGGAGAGTGGGAGAGAAACATCAATGTGTGGTTGCCTCTCATATGCCCCCTACTGGGGACCTGGCCAGCAAACCCAGCTATGTTTGCTGGCCAGACTGGGAATCGAACGGGCAACCTTTTGGTTAGCAGGCCAGCCCTCAATCCACTGAGCCACACCAGTCAGGGTATGTTTGCACTTTCTAAGAATATTAAAAGTGTAAATGGCTACTTTTTCCTAAGATGGTCATTTATCTTTGTAATGTTATTGGGGATAACCTAGAAAGTGTATTAACATTCCTCCAGAAGAGAATTAATACCACTGGCCAATACAGATAAATGATTTTCCCCCCTGAATATTTTTACTATCTAGAAATGTGACTGGGTTATCAGTAAGGTCAGTTTCTTTGGTAGCTGTGTAATCAAATGCCTGAGACACACCACAATTTCACCTGGCGAAAGACAGGTGAATGTAACCTGGCAGAAAAGCCAGTGACTAATGCTGAATCACAACTTCTAAGTCATTATTTCACCAAAATGTCAACCTCCCATATTAACACTCTTCTACAATGGTCATTGGAAATACATCAAAAGTATTATCCAATTAAATGTTCTCCAATATTTTGTAGGATAATTTTAAAGGATTGGATACAATAAAGTCTAGTCGGGTCTAACGTTTATAAACCAAGGAGATAAGAATCTCCTTGACTTAACAAATAGGAGGAATATTCATGATTATGATAGTCTCCGTGTATATGGATTCTTCGGGTATTCCCCCCCAAAAAAGTTCCAGATCCTAGCTACCACCAGCTAGAATCTTCAGTGGCAGCTATATAACTTTTATATAGAAGGACTTTAGGAACTGCAATTTAATGGAGGAAGGGGACACTGGAGAATTTATCTTAAAGCTACATATGCATGACAAGTGCATTACTTTAATTTAAATTACCATATATGCATATTCACAGTGAGTTTGGCCTGCTCTTAGCATTTCCAATGGTTATTTTCCTTAGCATTCCTTTTACTCTTTCAACCCAAACCATCCTAACAGTCAAGTTGTCTGGTTACATATTAACACTATTACAATGGCAGCAGAATTCCACTGTTTAACTTTGGTGCTTAACATCTAATATATGGAAAGAACAATAGTCTTACAGTCATACAGGCCTACTTACAAATTTCAGCTTTACCACTTTAAGGTTTGTGACCCTGGTCCTGACCAGCGTGGCTCAGTTGGCTGCGTGAGTGTTTGGTCCCAGGTCAGGGTGCATACAAGAGGCAACAGATCAGTGTTTCTCTCTCTCACATCAATGTTTTCCTCTCTATTTTTCTCCCTCCATTACCCTTCTCAAATAAATAAATGGATTTTCTTTTTTTAAACAAAAAAGGCTTGTGACCTTGGACAAGCTACCTAATTGCACTTGTTTCCTGAAAAGAAAATAGGTATAACAACAGGTAGCTGCAAAACTGTTGAGAGGTTAGCACCGAGGCCCAATAGAAAGAAGTTAAGAGAAAGCTCCCTACAGTGGAATGAGGAAGTTACGAATAGACATTACAGGCCAATAAGCTCCTAGGTCCTCTCACCAGAGCTCCCACCTCTAAACATGATCAAAGGGAAATAGTTTATGGCAAGAAATTACTGCAGTGGTTGCAGAAGTCAACAAAAATTGGCTAAAACCAGATCAATCCAAGATGGAAGAAAAATTCACCAGAAAAATGACTCCAAAGCTCATTATACCATTAGTATTATTATTATGAAAACTGACACTGCAAGTAAGGGTGAAGGGGCCTGAGAGGGTCAAAGACCATGACACTTCCAGAATGAACCATATTAGGAACAACAGCCTGTTCCAACCAGAAGGTTGAGGTATTTACCCTACAAAGTTCAGAAACAACCCACCTCTGGAAACACAGAAAATCCCAAGAACTGGCTGACCATGGCACACAAATCACTGGCGAGCTGGCCCATGTCCACTCGTGCACTTTTGCTTCCTTCAAAGTGGTACCCTGTGCACTCAGCGGCGTGGGGGGCCCACAGTGGTTTGTCCCAGGCTCACCCCATGATCCTGCCTCCAGGATCCTGCATCTTGCTGTCTTTCTCTCAACCTAAATAAAACTGGCTTCCACTTTCACTCAGACTCATCCTGAATTCTTTCCAGCAAAGTCGATAACCTGCAGGTCACAGAGCGCTTAGGGGCTCCATTCTGGGTCCACCTCTGGTGACAGCATGAATTACATAAAGTATCCACAACACAGTACGCACTTAGCAGATGGTAATTACAATGGAAGGCTGATAACCAGGCCTATCCTCAGGTTTCCAAATACTATTAACTATATAATGAAAGCAGGAATCAGCCTCTCTCTAGTCCAGTTGTGAGATGACTTACCTATCCTTTTATAGTTTCACCTGGTCTCCAAAGGAAGAAGGCCTTATCCCAATATTCAGTCGTCAGGCGAAAATTAACACTGAAGATGAATCTTTGTCATCACCATGCTATCACCCTCCCCCCAACTCTGGGGCCTCTAGAAAATCCAATGTTTTCAGTATTGCCTGTGTCTGTTTTATGGCCTAGGCCAAATGCATTCCCTTCACCAATCTTTACTACCATTTGCCACCAGTCTATTCTAGGGAACTCTGAAAGTCTCCAGTTTCACAAGAACCATGTTTTGGCTCCCATACATACTACTCCAAGATGGCAGTCAACCCATGATGCTCTGCAAATGCCTATTTGCCTTTATATAGGTCTCTGTCACAGGCTGATAGCCAGCTGCTTTCTACCCTGGCAAACAAGACCCTAATTTCTAGAATGACAGGCATATGCCCCTCTCTCTCAAGTTTGCTTCGCCCAGGTTTATTTCATCTTATTCTCCTACTTCCCTACATCCCCAAAGAATTATCTGCATTTTGGATAAAGTGCAAAGGTACTCAAATAGGAGTTATAAAACCTTGGTCCTTCCACCTCTACCTCTCCCTCTGCCACTCAAACTAGTTCTGAAGGGATATCTACTTCTGTGTAAAATGCTGTGCTCACCTCACAGGACTGCAGTAAGAATCAAGTAGGACATTTGTGAGCATGTTATACAGATCTAAGATGTTCTTATAACTGTAACAAGTTTCTATCTGACTTGACATTTATTTCTGAATATAAAACCCTAACATTTTTTTAAATCCTCTAGCATTATTTATATTAGCAAAATATTGAAAATAAACAGTCCTCTATAAGAGGACTTTTTTAATATGATAAATTCTTTCACGGGAATAATGCACAGCATTTTTTTAAATTATAAATCTTTCTACAGTTAGGTGTCATAATCCTTGAGATACAATAGTGAAAAAAGATGCAGACTAATGTGTAGAATTTACAATTTGTTTTAAAAGATGAGTTATAGTAAACAGTTATACACATTTATTTGTATACACATAAACTATCTCAGGATATATAAAACACTGATAATACCAGCTGCCTATGGAAAGAGACTGCGGATGGCTATGTGGTACTGTGCGCAGGATCTGTATTTTACGCTTTTGTAGCTTTTAAAATTTGGAAGCCCTACTCCCCTACATGGGGTAGGAAATTCATCTCTTCATACACCTATACCATGAAAAATAATGTGAAACGTTAATGAGAATGACAGCATATCTGACAACTCATTTCCTCAGCCAGCCTCTACATCACAATTATACCACCTAAAACAAACTAGGTTCCCTTCCATGATCTCATCCCATCAAGTGACTAGAGTTAATTTTTCCGTCTAGTCACGCTTCCTGACTTGCTATTTATGTGTCTATGTGCTATGCACTTCACACTCAAGGTTATGCGTAAACTCTTGAAGCTTATTGGCTTTAGGGTTCTAGAAGGGCCCTCTGAACTGTAACATTTCCCACCTTCAGGGCTGGTCAGGTGTCCATTCCAAAGCTAACTTTTCTGAACCAAAGACTGAGTTCTGCCTCTTAATCCCAAGATTCATCACAAGATCCAAGCAGATCACTAATTTGAGTCTCAACAATTAGATGTCTATAATGCACACCATCCCCATTTTTAGAGAAGAGTAAATTATGTTAATTTCCTCCAACCTGGCAGAAAACTACCCCTTCTGAACCTCGAACCTTGCAAAATAACTCTTTTACGGAGGTAAGTAAAATTTACCAAGGCAACATTCTCCCAAACCTACATTTTAAATGATATGGCCTTAAACATACATGACTTTAATCATGCTGGAGTGACATAACAGGACCTAAAGCACTGCTGAAAACAGAAAGCTCTCAAAAGTGCTTCCTCCATTCTTGCTTTCCTGTAGCAAACAGGTTATTTTTGGACCAAGCCTATGAAGTAGTACTTTGTTGACTATGGGCTTCATCCTCTGAATATTCCTTTCACATTCAACCTCGGTTCTTGCTTTCTGGCACAAAGCTACAAAACCTCAATGGAATACATAATGAAATGCTGGGTTACTTTAGTGCGAAAAGGTCAAGCCTACAAAAGCTTTCTAACTGGGAAATCTCTTCAATGAAAGCATATAGAAATATGCTGACTCATTTTACCTTTTCTCTTTTTCCAATAGCTATTCAATATTTGCTTTCTTTTGAGCAAATCCTCAGTTAAATACAAAAGCCAATCATCTAGCAAAGCTCAAATACAGACAGGTGTTTCTGCAAGCACAGTATATCTCAAGCGTAACTAATCAACAAAAAGATAGCATCTACTAACAAGGTGCTTATTGGTGTGCTGGGGCAGTTAACTGCCTAAAAATCTCTCAGTTAAGACTAGCTTTGCGAAAAAGAAAGAATACAATTAAAAGAAAAGTAGGCCAATTTTCCACGGACAGAAAACTTGCAAAATGAAGAATCATGTAAGTCTACTAGTCCTGCCACACAAAAACTCTTTATTCCAGGGTTATTTTCAGTAGTCTTAATTCTAAGGTGGAGAGAAAGGGTCCCAAACAAACCTACTTAAGTATTTTTTTTACTTTAATCCTTCTAAAATCCATGGTTACGTTTATTAAGGAACAGTCTGAAAGAGCCTGACAAAACAGTTGCTTTTTTTTTTTTTAAGAAAATGAATAATCATCTGAAAATGCATTCATAAATTATTGGGTTGGCCAAAAAGTCCATTATGTTCTTCCCATAAAAGGTATTTTTCATTTCCACCAATGACTTTATTGATTTGGGTATTATGTGTATGTCGCCTATCTCCCACTATTGGTTTCCAGTGGTAGAGGCCAGGGGTGCTGCTAAACATCTTCCAAAGCATAAGACGGCCCCACAGCAAAGAATTACTTGGTCAACGGTACCAACAAACTTCGCAAACCACTTTTGACACATTCAATCAGTCATAGCAGCTTTCCCACACTGCACAATCTTTTTTTGCATTTCAGTTGCTTTTTTACTTTTCTTGAAATAATAAAGCATAACACGCCAAAAATGTTGTATATCTTCTTCCATCTTCAATATTAAAATGGATGCACAAAAATTCACCAATTTGGTTTTTTCTTTAATGCACTCTGATACAATACAATCTAACAAAATTGTTTCAAATGAAGTTAAAGATAACTGAGTACTCCACTGGAACCATGGAACAAATCAACTTTTTGGCCAGCCCAATAGAAGTTATTTAGAAGCACTCCAATGTTTCAATTCACAAGAAAACAAGCACTTTATCACAACAGGTCTGCCTTGCTCCATTAGCTCAGTTCCCTAGATATTAAATTTCTCTACTTTAAACTTCTCTCATACAAGACCCTAAAGTTGGCTCCTTCATAAGAAAGACATGACGGTAAAAACCCCAAGAAAAGGATCTATTTCAGATATAAGAATTTCTGATGTTTTACAGAGAAAAGGAGAGTAATTATCAGGCAATGTTACCTGAAAAGGAAAATAATTATTTAACAATGTTACCTGAACTTCACCCAAGTGAGAGCCAATGAACTGATCTAATACTGCATGCCACAGGAAGGAAAGGTGCCATACACAAGGTGAGAAATCAAGGTTACTAAACTGAATTCTGTATACCACTTTTAAATAATTTCCACTATCTATTTTGATATTAGCTGAGTGCCAACACAAGTTCTTGATGCCTTTTCTGCCACCTACCCTCTCTGCGTATCTGCATTAAAAGACTGTGAGAAAAAATGTTCTATTTTCTAGAGGTACCAAGATTAAAAAATGAGAGGTTTTTATTTAAAGACACTTAGGATGTAAAGCCAGAACTAAGTATTTTATATCCTAGAAAAGCTTTCCAGCAAGTAACACCTCAAAATCATTTCTACTTTGCAGGCTGACTCTCACAATGGATTAAATGTTTAATCTGTTAAGTTAAATGAGTGTTTTCTAAGGGATAAAAAGTTTTACTAAAGGAGATTACAATGCTTCCGCAACTGGTTTAATATACTTAAGAATGTCTGAGGATAGTCTTCAAAATATATCGTAAGTAGTATAAAGCTATAAGAATTAAAGCTGTAGCGTACAGTATCAAAGCAAGCAAAGACAGTACAATCAATGAATTAAAAGAGTTCAAAAATGTATCCAACTATCTGGAGAGCTTGTAGATAAAGCAGTTTTCAAAAACAAGAGGAAAAATATGGATTATTCAATAAATTGTACTGGGAGAGCAAGAGAGACCGCTGGAGAAAAAGATTCATTCATTCAATAAATGAAGGCAGGGCCTTATCTGAGGTGAGCACTTGCTACACCCTGAAAACAGACAAGGAAAAAAATTACACAATCCATCGGCCTCAAGGAGCTTACCTCAAGTGGGAGATGAAGGCCATTAATAACCACAAAAAAAAATGTAAAATTACAACTCAAATAAATTCCACAACTAGTCACTTTCGCATATGGTTTAAACCAAATGCATTCTATATGAAGTAAAGATCTAAATTTAAAAACAAAACCATAAAAGTACTTGAAGAAAACACAGGTAAAAAGATTTAAGATTGGAATGAAAAAGGAAAATGAGAAGCCAGAAAGTTAAAAAAAAAATCTGGCTACATAAAAATGTTTACATTTTATATTTTTTTTAAAATACACACACACGCACACGAAGTCAGAAGACAAACAAAGAAACATATCTGTAGTATTTTAAGGGGTAACTAATTTCCCTAATATTCAAAAAGCTGTTATATATTAATTTAAAAAAAAGAAAAGCCCAACAGGAAAGTGAACAATGGACACAGATAATTCCAAGACAAAACACAAATAGCTAAGACAATGATACTCAAATTCACTAATAAATAACTACAAACTAAAATGACATTTTTATTTACCTGCCAGATTGACTCACTTAAGATGGCCGCTTGCCAGTGTTGAAGAGAACAGAAAAAGCATTATACACTCTTGTGTGATTTGGCCTGGCCTTCCTGGATGGCAATTTGGCAACATTTAGCATTTATACTTTGACTTAGACATTCTACTTCCAGTTATTATTAAAATGGACAAAATGAAGAACCTAGTTTCAAAAGATCATAACATAGTATATATCATAATAGAAAAGAATGTAACTTTTGGGAAATTTACTGTAGGTTGAACCTAATAATACTCCAGTATTTTTTAAAAATTACATTAAGTCTGAGACATTAGGGTCTTCTGAATAAGTAGCAGTACAACAGCAAATGGAATAGAAAAGAAATACTAGCACAACTGTGCACATTACCATAACCATGAGGAAATGTTGACTGATGTACAATTTGTAATTTTTAAAAAGATAGAAATGTCCTAGTCAGGTGGCTCAGTTGGCTGGAGCATCACCCCGAACACCAAAAGGCTGCAGGTTCAATTCCTGGTCAGGGCACATACAGGAGGCAATCAATCATGTTTCTCTCTACACAGTTGTTTCTTTCTCTTTCACTCTTCCCCTGATCCCTTCCTCTCTCTCTAAAATCAACAAACATATCCTTGAGTAAGAATATTTTTAAAAAGTGGGAAACGACCTTAAAATCTATCAACAGGGTACTACTTAAATAAATTATACTATATCCATAAACTGGAATACTCTACAGCCAATTAAAAAGAATGAGGCTAGAGCAAAATGTAGTGACATGAAAGAATGCTGGAGATATACTGTTAAATTAAAAAACAAGTAACAAACTAGATATGTGGTATGGTCACTTTTTAATAAAAGAACATAAACACTTTCTATGGTACATATTTTATAAAGTTTGATTATAAGACACGTGTATCAGATAGATATATAAAAAGATGTTTTTAAAGAGACTCTGATGCTATAAAATGTCCTGAAAAGGAGGAACTATCTGAAAGTGGGAAAAAGGTACAGAATAAGTACAGAAAAAATATTCACAATAGAACACATAATTTCAGAGTTACAATAAATAAATTTGGCTACTTTTATTTTTTTAATTTATTTGATTAAAACGGTGCCTCCTTGTTTTGATTTTTTTTCATTGTTAAAATGAATATTGTATCACAGATTTGTGACTTGATTATATTCTTTTGTGAACTGGCTGTGTAGACATAGCTTTTGAATATATTTTTTCTTGTTATTAACTCACAAATCATTATATATAACAAATTTTCTGCTTAAGTTCTTAAAAAAACCTAGTAAATCAAAATTTTAAATGTTAGTGTTGCAAAAAAACCATCACAAAAGTGAAAAAACTACCCACGAAATAGAGAATTTCTATAAGTCATATATCTGATAAAGGAATTGTATTCGGAATATATAAAGAATTCTTATAACTCAACAATAAAGACAAATAACCCTACTAAAAAATGGGCCAAAAAATAAATATATAAATAAACACTTCTCCGAAGATCTACCAATGGTCAGACAGTACATGAGAAGATGTTCAACACCATTAATCATTAGGGAACTGCAAACCAAAGCCACAGTAAGATACCATTTTACATCCACTTGTATGCCTGGATCAAAAAGAAAGAAAATAAAGACTTGGTGAAGATACAGAAAAATTAGAATCCTAATACAGTGATTTTCAACCTTTTTCATCTAATGGCACACATAAACTAATTACTAAACTTCTGCAGCACACCAAAAAATGTATTTTTAATAGGTATTTAATGTAATTTTGATTCATTCACACCGGACAATTATTGTTGTGTTGGCTACTGTCATTTTTTTTATTTGACAATCTAAGGGAAAAAAAGGTCAGTGCCCCTGACTGAATAGTCAGGTATTGCATGTTTTAAAAATTCTTAACAGCACACTGGTTGAAAATTGCTGCCCTAATACAATACTGGTGGGAATGTAAACTGGTACAGACATTTTGGAAAATAGTTTGGCAATTCCTCAAACAGTTAAACATGGAGTTACTAAATGATTGAGCAATTCCACTCCTAGGTAAATATCCAAGATAAATGAAAACATACTTACACACAAATGTTCATAACAGCATTTTTCATGATAGCCGAAAAGTGGAAACAATGCAAAAGTCCATTGGTTCATGAATGGATAAACAAATGTATCCAAACAATGGAATATTATTCAGCCATAAAAAGGAATGAAATTCTAACACATGCCACGACACAGAGGAACCTTGAAGACATATGCCAAGTGAAAGAAGCCAGACACAAAAGACCATATATTTACATGTAATTTCATTTACATGTAACGTACAGAACAGGAAAATCCACAGACTTATTAGTGGTTCTTAGCGCAGGGAGAGGGAGGTTGGGGAAACAGACAGTGACTGCTAATGAGTATGCCATTTCTTTTAAGGGGAATGAAAATGATCTAAAATTGATTGTGGTGATGGCTCCACAATTCCATGAACATGTTAAAAACACTGAATTATACAGTATATGAATTATATCTCAATAAGCTGATATACAAATATATAAGGTCCGGCAGGAGTATCGCCTGCTTGAGTGTGGTTGGTAGGGTAATAATATGGGTGAATAATTTATAGTTTTTATTGAACATTTCACCTAAAATGTCATATGGTGTGCTTGAGTGTGATATTGTCATATACAGAATTACACACTGATGATTTTGTAATAAAAGATTTTATAATAAAACAAGGGGCGTTATTTGTACCAGACCCTGTATAATAAAAAAAAAAGAAATGGTAAGCTCCATGAGGTTAAGTGATTTGCCCAAAGAAAACTGCTAGACTAGTAAAACAAATTGGAAACGTGTGGCCTAACTCCCACACCAATGCTCAGTTCAGTTCATTACTACAGGCTGCCTCAGGCGACTGTGATGAGGAAAAACACACCCCAAAGAGCGGGAAAAGCAGAAAACGGTGGTCTAGCATAAGAAAAGGAAGAGAAATTTAGGTAACACTAACTGAAATGTGATTTCAAAATGTAATGAATGCGACTCCAAAATGGATTCTTGGCCTAAAAAAAAAATCTAACAATCACTGATGTGAGACATTATGACTAGAATAACAGTGCCCCTTTTATTAGGAGCTCAATTAGAGCAGAGCACTGGATGCAGCTGCTGACTGAAAAGGAAAAAAAGAAAAGAGATCAGAAGGGGCAGCAGGCTGAAATCACTGTCCACTCTTCTGCGTATGTCCAAGAGGCCAGTAAGTAACATGCATCAAATGTGTTCTTGAAGACTGTAAACTCCTTTAAAGAGATACAAAAGTATTATCTCAAGATTTAATTACCTCCCAGAACTACTACACACATATAATATATTTAGATATATGATAGTGTTATCTCTGCAGCTGACTTGGACACAAAAATCATCATTGGAATATAGCTGCCCCATTTGACTAGAATAACAATATCACTGTTGATGTAGAAACAGAAAGCAAGCCGAGAGCATATAATCACTAAAAACACTGAGAGTTTAAAAAAAATCAACTACTGAAAAAACTTATCTATTGTCAGAACACTATTTATGCAGTATCAGAACATTCTGTCAAAAGCAAAGGGCAACAGGAAGTGGGAAGCAGAAAAGAAATCCTACAGGTGCCCAACTTATCCCCCTAAAAAATACACAGCTCTGCTCATGCCTTCCACAATAAAAACAATTCTGTTTCTTGTGGCATATGAATGAAGATTTCTTTTGCCAGGGACAGCAAACAACTTACTACATGAAAATGTCAACTTGTTCTACAGAATGCTACACTGGCAGTGAGCAGATACAAACCTTTTAAATGGGACAGTTTTGGCTGTTTCCTCATCGAATTTTTAACATCACTGGCGCTTTATCAAATTCAGTTCAGTTCATGCAAACTCTAACAGAGTGGACAAAAATACCACCCTAAAGTATACACCACAAATAAAAGATTATATAAAATATCTTATCCTCAAATTTCTAACAACTTTGCCTTATTTATAATTTTTTAAATTTAATGATGAGGGGTAGGAAAAGAGAGAGAAACACTGATTTGTTTTTCCACTTATACACATATTCATTCATTGGTTGATTCTTGAATGTGCCCTGATCGGAAATCAAACCAGCAGCCTTGGCATATCAGGATGAAGCTCTAACCAACCAGTGCCTTTATAATTTTAAATTAATATAGAAGCTCTCCTAACCCAACTCCCCTCACCCAGCCTGCCAAAATAATCAATACTTACCCTCCTCTCTGTAAAACAACGGGTACCCGCAGCATGCAAACTGGCCCCAATTCATAGCTACTCTGTTATTCCTAGAAACTCCTGCTCCCTCACCCATTAAGTTGCACGCTGACCAAGAATTGTTTTTTCCCAAGCTATTTATACCAGTTGCTCTTGTTATTATAGCTATTTAATTAGGTAGGTAAACTGATAAGAAATCAGTGAGAACAGAGGAAATGTTTCTATGAAAAAAGTCGAATGCTTAAAAAGATATGGTAAAGTCAAATTAGATGTGGGTGAGACAAGTATAAAAGGTGGAGGGATGAGGGGGGAGGATCATAAAAAACAAGAGGGATTCTGTACTCACACAGCTTTACAAATGCCTTTAAATTCCTACTCTTCTTTTAAAAAGCAAATCAAGCCCTGGCTGGTGTGGCTCTGTGGATTGAGTGCCTGCCTGCAAACCAAAGGGGCGCCAGTTCGATTCCCAGTCAGGGCACATGCCTGGGTTGCGGGCTAGGTCCCTAGTAGGGGGCATGTGAGAGGCAACCACACAGTGATGTTTCTCTCCTTCTCTTTCTCTCCCTCCCTTCCCTTCTCTAAAAATAAATAAATAAAATATTTTTTTTTTTAAATAAAAAGCAAATCAAAACTGGAAATCTTAGATGGGTAAAACTATGGGTATGTTTAATGCAAACAAGATGAAGGAACCCCAACTCCATTCAGTATACAAAGAAAGGCCTTGGTCCTACATGAAAAAATTAGCAGTTTGTTTCTTAAACAAATTGCAAAGAAAAAGAGAGGGAGGGGAAACCTAGAAAGTAAAACAAACAGATTTTTTTAAAAACACTTAGGGGACTCAATCAATTATAATGTATAAACTTTATTTAGACCCCAAGTCAAACAAATAAATAGTTTAAAAGAAAAGAAAAAATATATATATATTTTAAAAATTGGAATTTTAACACTACTTTGATATTTAATAACATTAAGGAATTATTGTTCATTGTTTTAGGTAGGATAATGGTACTGTGGTTATGTTTATTTGGAAAAAAATCCTCGTCTACTTAGAGATACATGCCAAAATATTTACAAACAAAATGACAGGATTCTGGGATTTGCTTCAAAATAAACTAGGAGAAAAGAGAAATAGGAAGGAGCATAGATGAAAGTTTGGCCATGAGGTGTTAACTGCTCAAACTGGGTAGTACATCGGGGGGGGGGGGTCATTATACTATTCTCTTTATTTTTCTCTGAAATTGTCCATAAACCCTTCTATAAAGATGAGTGAATGATTGCTTCCATGTTTTTTAAGTTAAAGTAAAAGATTAAAAGTATATGCACATCAGTATTTTTGATTTCCCTTTCTTCACTGTGTCCAATTTACTAAGCAAATCATAACCCAAACTTACTGTATAAAAGGCCTTTTATTGGAGATTAAAGAAAATAGCATTGCATCAGATGCCCAAAATAAACATCAGCAGCCCCAAAACACTCTAAGAACAATATCCCCATATAACCTACCATATTTTGCCATGTATAATGTACACTTTTTTGCCCAAATTTTTGAGGGAAAATAAGGATGTGAGTTATATATGGGTAGTACTAATTCCATATCTATATAAATGGTTTTAATTCTTTTATTTATGCTTATGTATTATAAGTGTAACTCTAGAAAGCAATAACAATATCCATATGCAACACCCTGGAATATGATAATCAGTTTTGTTTCTAAATATAAACTAACAACTGAATAAAAAATTAAAACGAAATTTTTTTTTCCTGAAAGTTTGAGCCAAAAAGTGGGTAGGCATTATTACACACAGCAAAATATGGTAATTACCCTTTGAAAATCTCTTCAGTAATGCGTACAGTGCATAAGGCAAATCCAAACATAATAGGGCTGCAGCATCACCATATTTATTGTATAATTATGTACCTTACAGTCGCCTTCACCATCTTTTCACCATTAAAAAGAGGGAGGAGTAATTTACAACCTTCATTAATCTCTGAAATTCTCACTCAGGTTTACCAAACTTTAAAAAAATCAAAGGTTCCAGTATTCCAAGTCTTATTTCTCATTGACCTTTCTTCTTTCCTTCATCAGTTTCTCCAATATAGGTTTATGTCTCTTTGTGAAAGATCAATAGTGGATGATGAGTCAAAAATGAACAACTGAAAGGTTAGATTCACACTCACTCTTTTCTTTTCTCTTCCAGGTCTGGGAAAGAAAGATTAGGCAGCTGCTCTAACCCTCTTTTGAAAGGTGCAGCAGAGACTTAAAAGCCCCACCCCACAATCCCAAGCTAAAAAAGGCAGAGGGGAGACAAGATAAAGAAAAAAGGCTATCTCATACTCTGCTGAGGATGCAAACCCTGGCAATAACCTTTCTGGAAAGCAATGTGGGCAATACATGTATCTGGTGCCTTAATAACACGTGTGCCCTTGGCTATGTAATTTCACTTCCAACAATTTACTCTGAGCAAAAAGTCAGAATGCATCAAAGATTTGTGCACAAAAATGGTCACAGCAAATCTGTAACAGTGAAAAATGGGCAAGAACCTTAAAATGAAGAGAAGGCTTCAAAAAAAATAACAGTAGTCATATAATGAAAAAGTATACATCTATTAAAATTGATGTTTACAAATAGTTTCTAACGATGGGAAAATGCTTTTAGTCAATGTTAAGGGGAAGAAGGGAATAAAATAGTATATCAATATGATCCCAATTATATACTTTACAATATTAACAACTACTGCTTCTGGATACTAGGATTATAGATAATTTTTTTCTTTCTGATTCTTTATAATTTTCTGAATTTTCCCAAATTTTTTCCATGAACACAAATTACTTTTTTTTTTAAAGATTTTATTTATTCATTTTTTGAGAGAGGGGAAGGAAGTGAGAGAGGCGGACAAACATCAATGTGCGAGAGACACAGCCATTGGGTGCCTCTCACACATCCCCCCCAACCCCGGGACCTGGGACCCAGGCACATGCCCTGACTGGGAATAGAACCAGAAACTTTTCGGTTTGCAGCCCGGCACTCAATCCACTGAGCCACACCAGCCCAGGCGTTTTACTTTTATAATCAGAAAAAAGTAGAGCAAGGTGGTAGAAGAGAGCCAGTAATAATGAGCAACTGGCTTGAAGTAATAATTTATGCTTAATACTGTCCTCCTCTACCAGGTTCAATCTACAAGCACTCAACTGCTCCTTTAACTTAATCCATTTGCTACCCACCCTAACAAGAATAAACTGATCTCCTTGTCTCCTAGGACCAGTAATTACTATTTTTTTGCACACAGATGATACAACAAAATCTAACTGAATTAATCCATTAAAGGTAGGAGCCATTAAAAGTAACTCATTAAAATAAAGGGTCAGCCTGACTGGTGTGGCTCACTGGGTTGGGTGTTGTCCGGCAAAACAAAAGGTCAACAGCTGGATTCCCAGTCAGGGCGCATGCCTGGTTGCGGAGTCAGTCCCAGGTCAGCGCACATCAGAAAGCCAATCAATGTTTCTCACTTTGACGATTCTTACACATCAATGTCTGTTTCCCTCTCTTTCTCCCCCCTTCTCCTCTCTCTAAAAATAAATAAAATCTTTTTTTAAAAAATGAAGGGTCAGTGACAAGACAGTTGTTTTGTTTTTGTTTTCAATCAGCTCACTTAGTATAAAGAACAGAACAAGGGGTTACTCAACAAATAGTCTGAGGTTATTTCAGGAAGTGCCAGCAGTCCAAGACCCTTTGGTGGATCTGCAAAGGAAGAAGGGCTCCAAGGCATAAGAGAAAAAAGGAGGCACTGGCTTACCTGCAGTCCTGGATATGGAAGAGCCTTCTGTTTTTAAAGTAAGGGACCTGAATTTAAATTGCAAGGTTTACTTGAGATATAATAAACTTCTTAGTAAATAAAAGTCTGAGATATGCCAAAAGTAAATTACTTGCTCAGAAAGTTTGTGAAATCTCCTTAGCTATAGATTTGTGAGAAAAAGGTATAAAATTACTTTTCTTTAACATCGTAACTAGAGATAAGAAATTTCAGCCCTGACTGGTATGGTTCAGTGAGTTGGGTGTCTTCCTGCAAACTGAAAGGTCGCAGGTTTGACACCTCGTTAGGGCACATGCCTAGGTTGTAGGTCCCCTGCAATGTCTCCTCTCCCTCTTTCTCCCTCCCTTCCCCTCGCTCTAAAAATAAATAAATAAAATCTTTTAAGAAAAAGAAATTTTAATAGTAAAATTCTAAAACAAACCCAGCTCCCATTTTTTAATCCTTTCATTCATTCATCACAAGATTGTTTAGAGGCATTGTAGTAGGCACTGGGAATATAGCAGCAAACAACATTAAAATCCCTGCCCTCATGGAGATTACATTAATGTATCACACTGTGTCTTCTAACAAGCATGAAAAGTAAGATATTTTCTTCTTTTTTTAAAGCAAAATGATGTTTAAAATTTTCAAGCATGTCAAAGTACTTCCAGAAAATAATCAGCATCCAGCATCTGGACTGATCCAGCGAAGCCCTAAATAAGTATCTGTGGAACAAAAGTTAAAAATTGTGTGGTTGAGGTCTTGCAGTGGTAGGCAGGCTTAATTTCACTATATACAAATCTGTACTTTTTGAATTTTGTGCCATATAGCAATTCCTAGTTTTTGATAAACATTTTTCCTAACGTTTATTGGATAGATGAGTGGTGGGTTGGAAAGAAAGGAAGAAGATTGATTTCTTCTTCAAAAGTTTCAGTCTCAAGAAGTATAGTTAGCTAACCTAAATTTTCAGATCCAATTCTTCTGGAGGAAGCAATGAGAAGTAAAACACACTGCTGGTAAGAAGGTACCAGAGCTGAAACTAGGCAGAAATTTGATAATTTCTCAGAGCTTTCTAAGCAAAACCTAACTATAGTTTAAGATAACTGGCTAAAGGCATCCAACTGAATGAGCCCAGCCTACACCGACAAGCTTTAAGAAGTGATGGGTTTGCTTCTGCCTTCTTTTTCAGCTTCTGGGAAATAAGGGTGCGTATTCTCAATCTGGTTCTTACCTCTCTAACAACCTAAATTCTGAAATGAAATTGCAATACTAAGGGGCCAGAGATTCCTCATCTACAGTGAATCGCACGCCTCCTAAATAAAAATACAGGGTGGGGCAAAAGTAGGTTTACAGTTGTGCGTACATGAAACAGGAGTTCATTCTTCTATTATTATATATTAATTATTGTATTATTTTCCATATGAACAACTGTAAACCTTCTTTTGCCCCACCCTGTAAGTCCTAACGTAATTTCGCGATGGCTCCGTCCAACAGTTTTGTACTAACTGATGGAACTTTATTGTGACTAGATCCAAAAGAAGCTCTTCAAAGCTAAGTCATACAAGACTGTCAAGGCTTCTCAAAAACAGTCTCAGCCATTTATATAACAATTATGTATTACATCAGTCAAAGTCCACAATAATGCATATAATTTTCATCCTCCGGATGTTATCAGTCATCCCCAGGACACTATGACTGTCCTGTATTAAGTAAAATGCCAGAAGGGATCAAGCTACTCACTATTAGAATGGGTCAGGGACTCACCTGGTAGATGAGGCCACTCACCAGGGAAACAGGTGTAGCTGTCAGACCAAAAACTATAGCCACGTAAGAGAAACCTTTAGATAAGTTGTTCTCTTGGCAATCACCTGTGTCATCAAGGTATGTATTTTGGATTTTGGTAATCAGTTCTCTTAATGTGTTATAAGATGGCACCATCCCCTGAAAACTGGAAGTGATCTGGTAAGTGACAAGTCCATCTAAGAAAGGTACCTTCAGCCCCAGCTGGGTGGTTCGGTTGGTTGGAGTGTTACCCCATACACCAAAAGGCTGCAGGTTCAATCTCCAGTCAGGGCACATGCCTAGGTTGCTAGCTCGATCCCTAGTTGGGGAGCATAGGGAAGGCAACAGATCAATGCTTCGCTCTCCCGTCTATATTTCTCTCTCTCTCTCAAAATTAAAAAAAGGGGGGGGGAGGGGAGAAATCAATAAACATATCCTCAGGTGAGGATTAAAAAAATTAAAAAGAAAGGTACCTTCAAAGATAGACCAGACCAACCCAAGAGCAAAGTATAATTAGTCATGTTCACTGGGAGTAAGCAAGATTTAGTGGCGGAAGAAAACTACATAAGGCAGACTGTTTATCGTTATTGTCTATTTTCCCCTTTTAACTTCCTTAGTATTTTGAGAGGCTTTTTTGACACCTTAGTCATGCCAAAGGGGCACCAAAGGGAATTTGAGTAGGAGATTTAAAAGCAAAGCAATGGGATCCATGGAAGACTGCTGGTAAGTGGCAGGAGTGACAAACTGAAATAATGCCAAAGGACACGTGAAATACAGTGTTGGTATATACCCTTCCTCCTACTTGGAAATTTTTCCCCTTATCATGACATCTCATTTTTGGAGTTTGGTTTAATAGAGAGGATAAATATCTCAGACTTTAATTAGTAGGTATATCTTGTTTCTCTAACAAAAGATCAAGTGCTCAGAAGGCAAGGGCAATGTCTTCTATGACTGAAGGAGTCAGGGTAGAGTAAACTAGAAATAGGGATGCCTGGATTCTAATTCAAGTTCCCGCACTAACTAGCTATAGGATTCTGGGCAAATGGGGGGGGGGGGAGAGATGCCAAAGGGAGTCATGAATCTAATGGGTAATTGGTGTAAACTCCTTTAATAGCCCCTAAAGGCTTGAGATTCTAAACTCCATTAAGTGCATCTTTTTAGACTCTGGAAAAGAAAGCACTGGAATAGATGGTCTCTAAGATCTCTTTTATGTCCCCAACTCAACAAATATTTGCTGAATGATCATGTTTACATGCAAAACGTATACCATTCTCTTATTGTGTGAAAGAATATAAGTTGTTAAAATTGAAACCTCCCCTATCTAAACAATGCATCAGAAAAAGTTTTCTCACCCTTAACCATAAAATAACCAGCATGACTTTTTAAAAACATAAGTCAGATGTTCGTCCTCTGCTTTGATATCTTCTGGTATCAATGCTTTGTTTCATAATGAATTCCATAAAAAGGACTATAAACCTGTATGATCTGGACCCTGTCTACCTTTCTGACTTCATCCCTTACCATCCTCCCCCTGGTTCACTGAGCTTCAGGCCACCATGACCCTGGGTCTAATTTTTGGGAAGACCAAGCCCTTTTCTACCCCAAGACCTTTGTACTTGCCATTCCTTCTGCACTGACTATCTGTACTTCCCATTCCTTCCGTCTTCCAAATCTCCCCAGACTGACGCTCTTCCCATCATTCAGGTGTCAGCTCAAATACCACCACCTTGGAAAGCCTTCCCCAACTACCCTATCTGAAGAAGCGTTCTTCCCCAGGCACTCCAGCCCATTTATTTTCTTCATCGTATTCATCACTATATGAAGTTATTTGTTTAAATGTTTCTTATCTGTCTCCTCCCATTTGAAAGTAAGCTCCAAGAAGACGAGAGCTTTTCATCTTTCTTGTTTACCAGTGTACAAGAGAGTCCATGATAGAACCTGACACAAAATTTGGATTCAATAAATATATACTGAATGAATAGGTAACAGGATTCCATCTCTGTGCAGAGATGTTTTAAGTGTATTTTAGAATTACAGAGGTTCTAAAGAAGAGAGAGAATTTCTCTTTTCAAAGCATCCATTTTGTTCTCTTTTATGCTGTGAACTTGGAAACATTAGCCAGGGTGATGCCTGGAAAATGAAAACAGCACTTCTGGCACAAAAATAACTAGTCTGGGCACCTCTGGCTTGAGCCAGATCTATGACTTTCTAGGGAGCTGGCACCAAAATCAGAATGTTAAAATAAACAGCTCTGATGTTGAAAGTGGAATACTGGTATTTTCATTCTGGATAGACTAGACGAGTCCAAATCAATCTTAGCTCTTCACAAAGTTTCAACAAAGTCAGCAACCATATCACAAATGAAGGTATTTGTTTCAAAATGAGGTTAGTCACCTTAGAACAGGCATTTCTATATTGCCTAGGAGTGGAACTAACCCCTCAAATGTAATGTAAATGTTTTCGATTTCTTTTCGAAAATAATTAATAATTCTCTTTTCTATTTATCGATGAATCTTATTTTCGGCCTTCTGATGAGCACAAGCATCACCTCATCAGCTTTATTTGTCTTCTTTAGAAGTGAATATAATACTATTAGCCCACTCTGAGTTTTTCTCTTCATGTAAATGAGTTTGCACTAAACCACACAGTTCACAGATGTGTCCTGGCTGGTCAATATTTGGAATGAGGTCATAGAGCAAAATGTTTTCTCTGTGAAATATCTTGCCCTTGGCCTTCTAAACAGCACCCAAATGCAAATGTGTTCTTAAGTCTTGCAAGAATATTTCTTCACATTCTCCACCACATTTAAGTCAATCTCTGGAGAAAAGACTACACTCAAACAAACTGTTCCAGTGTGACAAAGAGTAGTTACACAAACACATGGAATATTCAAAGCAGCCCAGATAAAAGCCAGCGTTAGTCACAGTTTTCATTAGACAATTCTCATAACTATTTAAAAAGTTTAACGGAAAATTATGTTTTAAAACGCCAATTCATGAAGTTAACCCATAGGTCACAGGAGTTAAACCCAACTCTCTCAAAGTGACACCTGACATAATAGCAAACTACTTTTTTTACCCTGAAAGCAATATCATCAGGATGACATCTACCTACACAAAACGAAAGGCATGTGCATTCATGAACTGTTCCAAAGGGGTGAAAGGTCAAAAAGGGAGACTATGTCTTAACTCATCTTTGTTAGTATAGCATCTGACGATGATGATAATAATGGTAACACTGACTACATATATGCCTACTATGTCCAAGGGCTTCATATGTGTTATATTATTTAATCTTCATAATAACCAAACTTCAGAGGTAAGTTCTATTATAATCTCACTTTACAGATGAGGGAATCCAAGCACAGAGAAGTTAAATAATTTACCCAAGATTACCCAACTATTAAGCAGCAGAGGACCCAAACCCAGCCTTATCCAAAGCTCAAGCTCTTACACAAACTAGTAATGGGCAAGTGGTCTATATCTGTTAAATACACATGAGAAGTATCTGACCGCCCTGGCCAGGTGGCTCAGTTAGTTGGAACATCATCCCATAGTCCAAAAGGCTGCGGGTTCGATTCCCAGTTAGGGATGTACCTGACGCAACCGACTGATGTTTTCTCTCACACTAATGTTTCTTTCTTTCTCTTTCTCTCTCTCTCCCCCTTCCCCTCTCTCTCTCTCTAAAACTCAATAAATGAAAAAATAAAATAAAATTTTAAAAGTATTTGAACAATGGCTGCTATAGTCATGTATACTTAAAAAAATATACAAAATATTATCTAGTCTTTGTTCTTATTCATCCAACCAGTGAAAGTACAATTAGGCACAGGCAACAGACTACAAGCATTTGAGGGCAGAAAATCTTTTTTTTTAATTGCTTTAATACTTCATAGTGTACTACCAAAGAACAGAATCAAATAATCTCAGACTAAGGCTCTTCTAAAAAAAAAAAAAGAAAGAAAGAAATTAAAGGCTGTAGGACAGAGACAGCCAGGGTGAGCTGCTGACCAAAGTATGTCAAAGATGAATATTCTCTCCTGCTAACTGTTCTGCAGTGATGCTCCAAGCACTGCAGTGCTGCCAACATTAACTCTGAGCTCATGAATGCCATGCTGCAAAAGTCACCAACAACCAAATAGGAAAATATTTCCTTTTCTCTACTGATTTTATTCAACCCAGGGTCCTTGTCTAGGAGGTCTGAGAGTTAACAGCTTCTGGGAAAGGGCCAGTTTCACCACTTACTGTTGGACGAAGTGCAATAGCTTAATCAATAAATTAAGTTTACTTTAGTCTTTTAGTCTTTGGCATGGGCAGTACATATAAGAAAAGGCAACCATAAATATTTATTTAATGTTCAGAAACACCTACTACCTAACTGCATTCAGCCAACACAAATATCATCTGAATTATCTGTGTCTGATTGTTATATATGGTTATAAGAAAAATCCAGACCGTTCACTGGCCTGTAGGGATAAAAGGAGAAAGATGAAATCATATATCTCTAAAGGATGAAACAAAAAAATAATACATTCTGAAAAGCGATGGGAAAAAATAGCTCTCTCTGGTTCCAAGTGACCTGATTGCAGAAGTAAGATAAACACTGCAGTGCATGGCAAGAAAAATCTACCTACCTGAGTAACTGAAAGAGCAGCTTCTGCAACTGCTAGTAACCTAGGCACCTTTCTAGCCATTATATAACCGAGCCATGGCCTTAACAGGCCATCATACTGTATGTCAACAGCTGTTAGGCACATCTAAGCTGTCAGCATTTGAGAAACCCTTCCAAAGTGGATTCAGATTAAGCAAGGAGCAGGCCAAAATATGCTCATCGTTCACTCAGAGCACATGACAACTCCTTGTGAATTAAGCTTCACTCATGTCCTCAAAGTAATTTAAGCAGCAAAAGACAGGGTGCTTGTAATTGTAACTACGAAATTGCACACTGCTACAGAAATACAAATGAGTGCTGGTATGGTCCCATCACACATGCAACTCATTGAACTCATTGTCCAAGCCATCCATTTCAGTCTTATTCAAGATTCTGAATATTTCCATACATAAGAATTGCGTAACTCCACTCCACAAACGATCAAAGTTAAAACCAACATATACAGCAACACTCATTTATAAACAAGACGTTTAAAATGCTACAGTCCTAAAGGATACCAAGGCCTCAGAGAAAAACTAAGAAACACACATAACAGGAAAATTAGAAAATGGGCAGACCAGCCACAATCAGCCACTGCCTATGCTGACTACTGAAGACAGAAATGTCTCTTTTATATATAAAGCCAAAAACCAACTGTTTGCAATTACGTTTCCAAAAACATTCAACCCTGTCACAAATTTTTTTTATCAATTTTGGTGTATCCAAGGGGTGGAAAACAGAAAATTCTTTAAGTCATACATACCATAAACCAGGCAACCAATTAAGTTCACGGAGTACATTCCCCAAAGGTCAGAGCAAAATAATCACAGGAGTGCAATGTGCTGCTTGGGGGGCCCGGGCGGGGGGGGGGGGGGGACGGACACCAAAACAAGGAACAAGGCTCCAACAATTAGAGTTGTTTGTAAACATAAATTTGATTTGGCTAACAGTAAACAGAACTGGAAACACTGCACGGGGTTGGGGATGCACCAGGGTCTCGACTCTGTCTACCCCCTCTCAGTGTTGGAGTAGATGGTAACATGGGGAACCTTGGACCATGTTATCTGCTGCAGCTCAGACCTGCAGGCTTGAGGTCCTCTGATAAAAACGGACAGAAAGGCTGTAGAGCACCCCCTCCCCAGAGGAAGTGAAACTGACCAATCAATTTTCCACAGGCACCCACCCTGCCACACTACAAGGGCCCGTTGTAGTCTCTGACAGAAATGAGAAGAAAAGGAACTTCAGGTTGTACGTGAGCAGGAGAGAAGGTTTGCTTGATAAGTCGCTGGTTCTGAAAACAAACGACTGCCATAAAAGCAAAAACAAGGTAGGTGATGACAACCAGAGGCTAGGCTGAGGAGGTGTGGGGAATTGATGTGGCTTTTATAGGAAGCAGCAGCAGTAGCTACAAGGGCTCCTCATTAGTCAGGTTGAGGGAAACAAACTGCAGTTTTAAATATGGTGCATGACTACACTGAAAGTGTTCATTCAAGTGTGAGATTGAACAAAGAAAAAATCTGTAGTACAAATAAGCTCTGTGGGTCCGACTGAAACCAAACGATTCTGCCTGATGTCTTAGATTCCCATACTCCCAAAGGCTACAGAAAGGTGCTACCCATATTTCCTCAAGAGGAAACTGACATATAAAAATGTATATATACACACACGTATGGCTTCCTAATTGACCTTGGCCAACTTCACTACTACAACTCCACAAATCCCTTGAGAACCAAAGAGCCCGAGGAGTGTAATCCTCCAGTGCCAGGATCCCTCATAGACCTCTTCAGTCACCAGCCTTGGCCCTAACCACCCACAGCCCACCCCGGATTCTATAAAGCCTACAATTCCAGAACCTCGAACAACTAAAATTAACCAACAATCCAGCTCTGCCAAAGTGTTTAAGCCCTGACTACCTGGGCTTAATGGTTAATGCCACCATAAACCTGCCCACCTCACCATGTTCCCTGAGCCCATTCCTGCAGAAAAGCAAAGAAATGTTTCCACAGTATTTCCCCATTTTCTTCGTCTCCTCCGCCAATGATCTTGACTGTCCTCAGGCTTCCATTCCTATCATCTATCAGTATAGACGATCCAATGCTGATTGGTATCTCTGTCATAAGGTACCAGATCCCTCCTCCTATCTCCCAGTACCCTGTACCCACCACACACCCCTAAAACATGCCCCAGCAGTCCAGTTTATCCTTGTCTTCCCCCATCCTCCCGGTCCACATTTCCTTTGGCCCTGACCTCATTCCCTTAGGATTTGCTAATTGCTGGTTCCAGAGGCTTCTTAGCTTAGTCTCATGGTTCCATCAGAGTTCCAAACCTCTTTCCAATCATCTCTTCTACATACTCTGTACAGCGCTGGGAACCCCCTTCCCCATTCCCTGCTCCTCAGTTCCCCAGGTCCCGGTGCTTAAAGCCCGAACCCTCGCGCCTCCTCTGCGGGGGAGCTTCCCCTCTCTCGGGTCCCTCGGTGTCTCCTACCTTCCCACCCTCTCCTCACTTCCCCCGAAAACCCCCGTACCCGTTTTCCCCGTCTCCAAGGCTCTCCAATATCCCTAGCTCCGCTCGCTGCGCCGACCCCTCAGCCTCGGAGTCGCGGGTCCTTCCTGCTCCCGCTACAGTTGGACCGCGGACCCGAGCTGCGCGGTCCCGGGTTGCGCAACCCCACAGCCGCCCTGTCCCTCCCGGCACTACCTTGGCTTTGGTAACGAGGTGCGTGGCCCGCTTGACCACAGCGAAGTTGCCCTTGCCGATGGTGCGGTCGATCTCGTAGTAACCGATGCGGGCTGGCACCGGCCCGCGGGAGGCCGGGGCTGGGGGACGCGGCGAGCTAGCCGCTGGGGCCACAGCAGCGGGGGCAGCCGGGGGTCCCGGGGCGGGAGGAGGTAGCAGGCGGCCCGCCTGCCCGGCTCCTCCCGCTCCGGCCCCGGCAGCCCCGCCAGCTCCGCTCGCCGCCGCCGCCGCCGCCGCCGCCGCCATCTTGTTGTGCAGTGAAACCTCCGGGACCGCGGGGAGCCGGCGGGGAGGAGGGGGAGGGGGCGAGGGCGGGAGGAGGGGGCGCTGACGTCACTCCGGGGGCGGAGCGCCCGCGCCGCCGGGTCCTAGCGTCATGGCAACCGCTCGTCACGTGCCGACGCGCGTCACTGCCCAGAGCCATGGCAACCGTGACCTCACCCGCTAGCTCGACCTTCCCGCTTGGACCCAGTTCCTCTGGCGCTGGCTCCCGAGTGCCCTCCCCCAGGGGTTAGACTGGGCATCACAAGTGTCAGTCAGTTCCAAGCCGGTGCAGCGTTCCCGAGTAAGAGGTGTTTTCAGTCCGACCCAAAGCCAGCATCCCTGGAATCGCTAAAGTGACCCCTAGTGTGACCTCTATACCAGTTCAGCAAACACCCAGTTTCCCTTAAAACAAAATATGGCCTCAGCAAAAATACCACCCCCGTCCGCCTTTAGCCCTTGAGGCCCCAAGGCAGGAATAGCCACAGTATTGAAGCAACTGTAAAAGTTGGTAAAGAGGAAGGGGAATTCTTTAGGAAAATTCCTTCCTCTTACAAAAGGCAACTCACCCGGTACAACCAATCTGTAACCAAAATAGGGTAATGGGGAAACTAGGGTTTGCGTGGTCGTGGGCAGGGAAACCAGAAACACACATACTAGTTATTGGGCGGGCGAGGGCCAGAGAAGATACGTCATTTTCCTTCCTCCCACCTTGTCTCTGAACAGCTCCATAACTACACGATTGTCCTATTTCTGTCACTTGTGTAACCCTGATGGAACAGTGGTGCACATTGTCCAGCAAGCCACATCACAGTTAAAGATGAAAGATGAACAGTCTGTTAGGCAAAATAAATAATAACATAAAAATTCCACCCTGGCCGGTGTGTCTCAATGGGTTGAGCACTGGCCTGTGAACCAAGGGGTCACCGGTTCGATTCCCAGCCAGGGCACAAGGGTGGGTTGCACACCAGGTCCCCAGTTTGTGGTGTGTGGGAGACAACCAATGTGTATCTCTTGCACATTGATGTTTCTCTCTCTCTTTCTCCCTCCCTTCCCCTCTCTCTAAAAAAGTAAATAAATAAAACCTTTTTAAAAAATTCCATCCTTACTAGTGACTCTTCAAGGACATGGAAGATGATCAAGCTTATCATTATTTTTCCTCCCTCTGTTATATGACATTCCACACCATCCAGAGCCCCTGACTAGCTCCCAAGTTTCCCCCACCTCTTTC
Organism: Mormoops blainvillei; assembly: GCA_004026545.1. NCBI lineage: Eukaryota > Metazoa > Chordata > Mammalia > Chiroptera > Mormoopidae > Mormoops > Mormoops blainvillei. The sequence continues at coordinate 978,953 of PVJD01000002.1, read as the reverse complement.
CCCCATCCCTTTATAAAGTAAATTAGCTGTTTTAGGTGGGGATGGAGAACAAGATAGGGGTTGGGGGTAAGAAGGAATATTGTAAACATTTCTATGTTGAAATATATTCCTTCAGTCCAGCCCTGATCCATCCACACTTGTCACCACTGTATCATCAGGTCACTGCATGTACAATATTAAAAACTGGCATCTAAGGCACTGTACATGTGTGAGAAGAAGAGTGCATGTTTACTCTCTCTGACCACAGGATATCTACAAGCGCTCTGATTCCATCTGACTATGAGTAATGGCTAGGACTAGAATGGGACAAAGAGGTCATTATGCAATTGTCTTGGATCGATTCCCTGGTGGCTGTTCCAAATTGCCAAAACAATTAACACTAATTGGCCCCTTTACTGGCAAATAAGGATAAAGATGAAGTAGACCTCAGTTTCTTGCTCTGGTTAAACTCTTTTATTGTTTGAGATTAATGAATCCCAGATTAGTGATGTGGCCAGCTTCTCTTACCATTTCATAACCCCACTCACCTGCCTTTAGCAGGGACTGTACATTAACTTGGTTCTGTGCCCCAAGGCAAGGAAAAATATCTTCTACTCTGGGTGCAGGAGCGCCACTGAAACCATTCTCATAGTGACTTTATCGTCTCTCCTCCACTCATAGAGATCATTGGAACATCAAGTACGACAACTGCTGCTATCTGGAGAGTGTCAAAAACAAAGACGCCTCTAGAGAGAAACCAGAAAAAGTAGCAGTGATCTAACCTCCAAAGAGAAGAGGCACATCGCTCCTGCCCCTAATAATGGCCAGAATGTGTATGCTGTGTGTCATATCATTTATGCTCCCTGCCTACACAGATTGAGGCCAATAGATGATGTGTCCTATTGAGACTTGAACAAAGATTTACTGGAGATCTCCCTGAAAAGTTCTCTTTGGTGAGAAGATTATAGAAAATTGAGGAGGGCATTGATGAACAAAAACCATCAGAGAATAAGGAAAACAATTTAGACATAGGTATTTTATAAGGATTTATTGAGTACCAAGGACTCAGTTTGAGGAGGAACTCAAAGTCAATAACAATTTGCCATTTTTATGCTAAGCAGTTTACAGATGTGAACTCAATCCTCAACAATGCTATGAAACAAATTCTATTATTATCACCATTTTGCAGATTAGGAAAAAGAGGCACAGAGGGATTAAGATAATTGGCCACAGCCATAGAGCTACAAAGTAAGTGGTAGAACTAGGATGCAAACAAAGCTTACTTACCTCTGGAGTCAGATCTCTCCCCACTGGAGCCCTCTAAAAGTAGCCGCTAATAGGAAAAGTTGTTCCTCCAGAAGCCCCGGGTGACTGAGCTCAGTTTAGACCCAGGGAGGTAGAAGGCTTTGAGAGTTTTTGAGAGCAGGACAGAGCAGGAACAAGTTAACATTATAGGAGTATTCGGTTGACACAGAAGCATAATCAGAAATCCTGTACTCCAAAAGGCAACATCATGGAATGTTTATATGCCACTTATTTCCTGTAAAGGAAGTCATTAGCCAATTATAAATTCTGCCATCACACAGACTTTGTCCAAATACTCTGTGTACCCTGTTTCTCCAGGTGAACTGAATATGTTTTCTCTTTGTTAGGGCTGCATTTGGCATTACCGCCTCAGCTGTGTGGCTGTTGCCTTTCCTTCTATCTCAGATCAACCTAGTCATATCCAAATGCTTCCCCTGGGTAAACAGAAACAGGTCTGAGCAGTCAAAATAAGTACATAGTCTTCTGCTATAAAATATCTTGAGGAGGGGGTTAAAAAGAAGCTAAATAAGTTTTTAGTCAAAGATTCCTCTGTTCAGCTTGCCCACAGTTTTCTTTTTAATGGAATCTTTCAAGCTATTACACAAAACAAAAATTACCCTTACTTCTTTGCACATTTTCTAGAATATCACTACCCTTTAAATCATCCAAAACATCTTTAAGTATGTTTTCCTGAAAGGTTTTCTGCATTCTTAGATGTGACTATATTATCATTTGGGATCAATGTTTTCCTCGGGTAAATATACCTTTGGTTTTATAAGGAAAATCAATGGGAAAACACATTTAGTAGAGAAAAAAATTCATCCAGGAAAACTTTTTTTCACAAAAGTATATGCTCCTAACGGTACACTTAGTTACCATGTGATCAACTCCCTAATATTTACACTAATAAAATTTTTTTCTTATACTCTCTTTCTCCTAAATGAAATGTCTGATACTCAACAAGTATTAATTGATATTTGGCATATTTGGATCCATTTATTTTGCTTGAATATACAAGTGTATATAAAATTCTAGAATTCATAACTCCATAAAAAATAAAGTCACACTTCAATGTATGCCTCAAATGGAAGTTCTTCATTCCCTGGTTCAGAACCTACAAAACTGTTTCTTTCATCTTTTCCATTCATTCTCACATCTCTCTGACTAAAGACCCATCACCTCTGCCAAACCTTCCTTGGGAACTGCCTCTCAGTTTGAAGGGCTCACCTTCAAACTGCCTTGCATGCTTTGCAAGACAGTACAGAGACTGCTCTACAGGAACTTCCTTGCACTAGGATTGGGATTTGCTGAGGTTTTCCACTAGCTTTTGGCTAAGAAAAAATTGTACAATTGGAACTGATTTCTGTATGTAGCTCACCTGCGTTTGTTTCATTACTGTAATTTTTTCTCAATTCAACTAGAAAATCCAGGTTCCTCCTGGAAGGTCAAAAGGAACCTTCTCCCTTGACTGCAGAGACACCTGCTGGTCAAAATTTTAAACTACAGGATGCCTAGCAGTGCTTTTTTTTTTTTCCCCCATTCCACTAAGACCTTCCAGTCCTTTCTATTTAAAGTGCAGACAGTTGAAAACCACAAACCCACATCAGGAGCCAGAAAGCTAGAATCCAAATGGAACCCGGCTCCAGGAAGCTGAATTTCTCTGTGGCCAAATAAAAAGTACAGCAGGCTAAAATTACAGTGGTGCCTAAAGCTTAGGTAGCAGTCCACAGCTGTGGTTTTGTGCCACCCGAGGGCACCTTCAGCTATCCCCATAGTTCTTGTAGCATTTTAAAAAGAATTTCTAAAGGATGAAATTCCTTTTCACTTACTTTTATTTTTAAAATATTTTCATTCTTTCGGCATGTTTAAAAAGAGCAGCCTGGCATTATGAAAAAAAAGAACAAGAGTTTTAGAGTTGGACCTAGGCTTTTTAGTGGACTTTTCCACTTATGAGTTCATTTCTGAGCCTCAGTTTTCTTTTCTGGAAAATCACTCCCACCTCATGGGTTCTGAAGAGAATAAACTATCATAAATATGTGGAGGAACCTAGATTACAGCCTAGCACATAGTATGTACTGAAGTATTAATTTCCTACTTCTAAATGACAAAAGCATATAAACAATAACATGCTGCTTTTCAAATCACTTTCAAAAGATTAGGAATGAGTGAGAACAGAATTATGGCTGTGAAAAACTAATTAACTTCAGAGTTAAAGTGAGAAAATTATAGTTTTGAATGTTTCAGTTTGATCTACTAAACATGTGTAGTTTGATCTGTGGAAGTTGGACATTTTTATGATGCAACTCTACATGTCCAATGAAAACATTCTCACTCTCACAGCTTTATAAAGTACTTATTATCACACTTTACAGATGTTCAAGTTACTGGACCTGTCTGATGATTGGCTCACACAGCTAGTTAAGTGGTGAATCTGAGAAACAAATCCAGGGTTTTCAATCTCCAAAATCAGTTGTCTTTCCAAACTTCAGTATGTACCAATGTTTGTGGCTTGAAAAAAAAAGTGCCAGGGAATTCTTTTCTTCTAAAATTTATTCAAAGTATATATGGCCCTGGGCAAGTAGCTCAGTTGGTTAGAGTTGTCCCAATACACCAAGGTTGGGGGTTCAGTCCCTGGACAGGGCACATATGAGAGTCAACAAATGAATGCATGAATAAGTGGAACAAATTAATGTATCTCTCTCTCCCTTCCTCTCTCTGTCTAAAACCAATAAATAAAATATTAAAGTATACATGTAAGAAAAATGCTAAAATATTTATATCATTTCTGTGCAACAGTCTGCTTAAGAAATGTGTATATTCCCAGACTTTCTGCAGAAAGCAAGTGCCCTGTGAGAACTTGTAGGAACTCTATGAGAAAGAAAGAGTCAATACTGGTGGCATTTTTTTCTTCTAAAATTAATTCAAAATCATGTGTAAAAAATTACTAGTTATATTTATACCATCTTTATTTTATGCAATAATCTGCTTTTAAGAAGTTATATACCACATATGATCTTTAACCCTATTTTTCAAAATAAAATTAAAATGCCTTAATTTATTTTTATTCTTAATTAAGTTAATATTATAACATTGAGTTAATAGAAGATAAAAATAGAGCCAAGATACAATGAGGTAGTGTAATAGGATTTACATTCTGCCAGGCCCACCCCAACTGTAAACCCCAAGACCACATTTCAATAAAAGCTGGATGTGGAAACTGAAGCATGTATCAAATAGTCTACCCTTCCACTTCATACCAACTTTAATAACAGTTTTGCTTTTTCTAGAAATTTTCTTTTGGTAACTTCCAAGCACCAAGAATTTACAAATTCATTGTTTGGTAAATCTAAACTCTCAGAGAGGACTCAAACTCCTTTGCAACCTGGCCCCAACCTTTTTCAGCTTCTCAAGTTTCATCTGTTTTCCCAACCCACCATTCCCTACTCAAAACTGCTGCAGGCTCCTTTACTATCAAAGTGAATTCTGTACTTTATCTTTGCTCTTAGCTTTTCCTTGTGTTTAGAATACCATTCAAGCTCACTCATCTGTTATCTGAGATTCTACTACTCCTTCAGGTACAGCTCAGCTCAGGATTTTTACAATCCCTATAGAAATTAGTCACAGTTTTTTCTGGGTCTCCCAAACCTTTTGTCTATTCAGAATAGCACAAGCTTTGGAACCATATTAACCGGGTTCAAACCCTGCCTCCAAAATTTATTAGCTGTGTGACCTTGAGGAAATTTGTTAACCTCTCTGGATCTCAGTTCTTCAACTATAAAATAGGTATTATTATAGCATATATTCACAATAGTTTGGAGAGGATTGAAAAAATTACTACGGACTTCCAGTCAAGATGGCAGAGTAGGAAAATGCTATACTCACCTTCACTCATGACCACGCCAAAATTATAATTATAAAACAACCACCATTGAGAACCACCTGAAGACTAACAGAACTTCTATAACAAAGGATATAAAGAAGAAACCTTTATATTTCAAGACTGATAGAAGGGGCAGAGATGTGAAATGAGCTGGCCCCACACCCACATGTGGTGGTAAGGAATTGGAAGGGATATCTCAGCTGCAAAGGTCTCGCATTTAGAAGTGAGGGGACCCACCACCACATTGGGTTCCCTAGCCCAGAACACCAGTTCTGGGAAAAGGAGTTCCCACAACATCTTGCTCTGAAAATCAACGGGGATTTCATCTCAGTGAGACAGGGCTGCTGTGGACCCAGGCCTCCTGTTAAAGGGCCAGAGCACAGACTCGCTCACAAACACTTGCCCTAAGCTCTAGCAGAGGGACAGCAGCTCAAAAAGTGGCCGGGACATATGGGGAAGAACCGAATTGTCTGACTTTAGAGCAAGGACTGGGGGTCAGCTCTCTCCTGAACAGAAGAGATGCCAGGAGCCATTGTTGATTTCTTGAGCCCTCCACTCCAAATAGCCAGCATGTACAGGCAGGCATCAAATCTGAATCTCCATTAACCTAGTTAACACCACTCGCCCCACCCTGGTAATTCCCTGAGACCCAGCCCCACCCAACTCTCACACCTGGACCAAATCTTCTTTAGCAGCTGTTCCACATGAGTGGCCAACCTTGGCCTACATTGCAGACCTTCTTAAAATCTCTCAAAGGTCCACAAACTCCAAATAAGCAGTGGCTGTCCTTGGCATGCCTTGTACTTCTTGCTAAATGACTCCCAGCCCGGCACTAATGGCATCCAGTCTCGGTTCATACCATAGCCTCTCGCAGGTATCTTTAAGGCCAGCACAAGAGGCTACTAACCACAGATCACTTTGTAGCTTCTATTAGGTGGTTCCAGGCCGGGGGCACAGGGAGCGCCTGACCTGAGTATGCACTGAGCTCCTCCTAGGAGACCCTAGAACAAACATACCCAGTGGCCAGCTATAGCCCACACCGGAGTACCACCCAATCAGCTCCACAAACAACACATACAAGAGATGGGCTCTGCAGGCACCAGAGCCCTGCCAAATGGAATCCCACTCCATTGGGTCAGGCTCTGCATGACAGCTCATCAGTTGTAGTCATAGCTAGTCTTCACACTGAGTCAGCTTAAAGGTCAATCCATTGACAGATGTGCCTACAGCCATCAGGCTAAACAACAACAGGAGGGCACCTACAACCCACACGAGGGACACCCTTGGAGCACCTGACTTAGGTGACCAGGAAACCTGAACTACTGGACCCCATATGACAGCAGTCCCCAACCTTTTGGGTGCACGGGGCTGGTATCATGGAAGACAATCTTTCCACGGACCAGAGAGGGGTAAGGAGCAGGAGGCAGAGCTCAGGCAGTAAAGTGAGAAAGCTTCTTCACTCACTTGCCCGCCACTCACCTCCTGCTGGGCAGCCTGGTTCCTAACAGGCCACGGAACGGTACCAGGTCATGGCCTGGGGGTTGAAGACCTACTGCATAAGGCCCCTCTGCCGAGACTGGAAAACATAACAGATCTATCTAATATGTAGAAACAATCACAGGGAGGCCAAAATGATGACACAAAGAAACATGTCCAAAATGAAAGAATGGGATAAAATTCCAGAAAAAGAACTGTACAAAATGGAGGCAAGAAATCTACCAGATACAGAGTTAAAAACACTGCTTAAAAAGATACTCAGTGAACTTAGGGGAAGAACAGATGAACTCAGTGAAACTTACATAAAAAGATAGAAACTGTAAAAAATAACAAGACAGAAATGAAAAATGCAATAACTGAAATGACAAATACATTAGATGGAATCAACAGCAGATTAGCTGAAACAGAGGATTGAATTGGTGATTTGAAAGACAAGATAGTGGAACATACCTATTGTAAATAACAAAAAGCAAAAATAATTATAAAATTTTTAATTTATTGATTTTTAGAGAGAGAGAGAAGCATCAAATTGCTGTTTCACTTATTCATGACTGCATTGGTTGATTCTTGTATGTGCCCTGACTGGGGATCAAACCTGCAACTTTGGCAGATCAGGATGATGCTCTAACCAACTGAACTATCCACCAAGGGCCAGAAGAAATAATATTTTAAAATGAGGACAATTTAAAGGACCTGTAAGACAATATCATGTATAACATCATTTGCATCACCGGGGAACCAGAAGGAGAAGAGAGAGAGCAAGGGTTTTAAAACCTACTTGAAGAAAAAATGACAGGAAAATTCTCTAATCTGGCAAAGGAAACAGACATACAATCCAGGAAGTGCTGAGAGTCCCAAACAAGATGAACCCAAAGAGACCCACACCAAGACACATCATAATTAAAATGCCAAAGGTTAAACACAAAGAGAGAATCTCAAAAGCAGCAAGGGAAAAGCAGTTAGTTACCTACAAGAGAGCTTCCATGACACTTGTCAGCTGATTTCTCAAATAAAACTTTGCAAGCCAGAAGAAATTGGCAAGAAATATTCAGCATGATGAAAAGCAAGGACCTGAGATCCAAGATGGTGACAGAGTAGATGGAAGGTACAATTATCTTCTCCCAAGACCAAACCAGAATTATAACTAAAATAGAGAACAATCAACTTGAATAACCAAGTGAAGACTAGATGAACAGAAGTCATAACCAAGGATTTACAGAAGAAACCACATTAAGACTGGTAGGTAGGGCAGAGATGTGAAAAGGGCTGGCCCTGTTCCTGAGGGAAGCAGCTGAGATTCTGGAGGGATGTCTCAGCTGCAAAGGTTCCCCTTCAGGTGTGTGGGGTCTCAATCGCACACCAGGCTCCCCAGCTCAGAGCACCAGAGCCAGGAAGAGGCACTCACACATACCTGTATGTGAAAATCAGCAACAATTCTGTCCACTAGGGAGAGGCAAAGTTTTCTAGAGAAACAAGTGCCCTCTTAAAGGGACAATGCACAAAATCTCATTCACAGCCACTCACCCTGCATTCTGGAAGAGGGAAGGTGGAGCAGACTAGAGTCATGGGAGGAGAGACTGGGGTTTGTGGCTCTGGGGAGAGAACTGAAGGGACAGCTGCCAGGATGCCTATGCTGAGTTTCTCTTCCACACTGCAGATGTCATCTTTCTTGAGTGGAGCACTCCTTTCCTTAGGACATTAGCCTGGGAAATACAATAGCCCCGCCCTCTGGCCTCCCTATTGCCCCCTCTGCAGGGCTCTTGCCCTGCTGAAGAGTCAGCTGTTCAGGCCAGGGTATAGAAGTCTGGGAAGACTCAGGGGGTATCAGTAACTGAATTGTGTGGCTTTGAGATGGAGTCTGTTTCCCCTCACTTTCCCAGGAACCTGACAGGCACCTCCCGCTCCGGAGAGATCTGTTAATCCCACCCTCCTGATTCCTGGTGGCCCCACCCTACCAAGCACAGGCTCCCTAGGAGATCTGGGGAGAATCTGAGACAGGCTACGTTGTATGGCTCTGGGCTGGGGACCACTCCCCCTACCTTCACCCAAGCATGAAGGTACCTCCCCCCATAGAAGACCCACTACCCCCAACCTCCCGACTCCCAGAGGCCCCACCTTGCTGCATTTAAGCTCCCAGCAGAATCTGGGACAGTCTGGGTTGTATGGCTCTAAGACGAGGGCCATTTTTCCCTCACAAGCCTAACCAGTATAGGGATTTCCCTTTATGTGGTCAAATCTTAGTCTGTTGGGGCCAGATAAACTCTGTTGGCCTCACCCTGACGATTCCCCAAGACCCTGCCCCACCATAAAGGTCCTGATTAGGCACCTGATTAGGGGCAGCTAGACTTGGTGTACCCTGGGACTTTTGCTGAGTGGCCTCAGACCCAGCACTGGCACCAAGTTTGAACCTTTATCAAACTGGTGAGCACCACTTGCCCCTACCTGATAAATCACTGAGAACCTATCTCATGTAACACAAGTACCACCAGAGGTTCTTTCAGTGACTGAGACTAATAGGCATCAGCCAGGTGGAGGCAGCCAGGCAGCTCCTGGGAGAAAATATTCATGGAACAGTCTTCCAACTCTTGCCAAGAACCTCCCTCATAATTATTATTATTTGCATGTATGTGTATGCGTGCATGGGAAAGAGAAAGAGAGAGAGAGAACACTCATTCATAGCAAAAATTTTAAAAAAGAGAGAGATAGAAAGAGAAGGAAAGAAAGCAAAGCAAAGCAAACTGCCTGATTCCCAGTCTCTCAGTTCTGCCTTCTCCTCAACATGCACATACCAATTTCTTGCATCTCCTTCCATGGATGGGCCACCCCCATATGAGTACATGCCTGTGTCTAACTGTAAATTCTAATTTTTGAGTTTTTATTTAATTTTTAAAATTTTTTTAAAAGATATGCTCATTTATTTATTTTAAAAAGATTTTATTTATTTTCCTTTTAGATAGGGAAGAAGGGAGAGAGAACAAGAGGGAGAGAAACATCAATGCGTGGTTGTCTCTTGCGTGCCCCCTACTGGGGACCTGGCCCACAAACCAGGCATGTGCCCTGACTGGGGAATCAAACCGGGGACCCTTTGGCTCACAGGCTGACACTCAATCCACTGAGCTACACGAGCCAGGGCTGAGTTTTTATTTTCATTTACTTGAATTATTAGGTTGTTGGGTTACTCCAGTAAGTTATCTGAAAGAAAATTTCATATCCACACATATAGACCTAAAAAGCGTAACAATATAACAAAGTCCAAACCAGGATATTTTTGTTCACAAAATGGGATGTTGTCAATTATTCAAGACAAGGGACGTATACTAACACTGCCCTAAACAATGAGAAAATCAAGTCATCCTGTATTAACATTATATCAAAATCCAATTAATGTGCCCTGGCTGGGTGGTCCAGTTAGTTGGAGTGTTGTCCCCATACAATAAAAAGTTTGTGGGTTTGATTCTCAATCAGGGCACATACCTAGGTTGTAGGTTTGATCCTCAGTCAGGGTGTGTATGGGAGGTAACCAATCCATGTTTCTCTCTCACAGTGATGTTTCTCTCTCTCTCTCTTCCTTCCTCTCTCTCTAAAATCAATAAAACATATCCTCAAGTGAGGATTAAAAAAATTCAATGAATAAAATTACCTTTGAGACAGGAGACAGCGTAGGAAGAACTCTGAGACTGCACTGCTGTTACTGGCCTGCATCTAGCATCCTGGTTGCCAGGAAACGTCTTTTATCACTTGGGTAAAATGAATAGCAAACCAAGGCAGGGAGGAGGAGGGAGACATGTCTCACCCACTAACTCGGCTGTCCTGAGGCTGGCCTGATAATGTTGCCAGGTGTTCCAACATCACAAGAAACACTGTGTTAGCACAGAAGGAGGGCAGTCCTTGAAATTCTATGCAGCATTTCCACTGCCTGGGAAAGAAAGCCTTGAAACTGTGCTTTCACCCCAAGGCCTGGAATGCAAGAAGAAGAGAGAGTCCACCGGAAGAAGCCCATATAACAACTTTGGTTAATTGTCTCCCTCTGGTCACTATCTGTTTTACAAAGTAGTCCCTAGTGCTTACAAGAAAGAGCCCATGAATAACTTTGGGTAACTAAAGCCCCAACTTTAATTCACTGCCTCCTGTCACGTTACCTGTTTTACAACAAGATGAACAAATGGGGTCTGGAGTAGGATAAGGATTCAGGCTAACAGACCCCCACACATACCTAAGTTTGAGGAGTCACATCCCTGCAGGAAAGCTGGCACCACACTTACCTGTGAATCAATATATAATATTTTTACTCCCATCCCATCAACTATATAAAGTCCTCAGAACAAAGGACTCGCTCTCTTGGTGCTCTTGGTGCTCTGACCACCCGGGGACTTGCCACTCCGGCCTTCAGCCACCCTCACTCTCACCATCCTGCTTTTCCCTGAACCTATGCCTTTCACCAGCCCCTCCCCCCACCCTTGGCTAGGCCTGTTCTCTTCCATGGGAACGGGTCACTAATAAACTCTGACTGCATGCTAATAGATTTGCTGATCTGTAATTCTTTACATGCATCAGCAAGAAGAACCAGGTCTCTCCCATCAACACTTTTACTTATTAACCAATACCACGCTAATAGATTTTTAGAATTCTTTCAGATTTTTGCTATTACAATGAATATCCTTGAACACACATCCTAGTGCCTGACACACATTAAATCATTTAACCTTCAATAGCCCTATGATGTACCTATGGAGTAGGTTCTGGTGTTTCCCCACTGTGACAGGTGGGGACTCTGAAAAGGTCCACATAGAAGGAATGGTTATTTGGAGAACTGTTGCCAGTTATTGCTTTGGTTGGATTGAGAGGACAGAGAAGGGTCCAATGGTCCTGTCAGCCTAAGATGACCAAATGTTCTGTTTTGCCTGTGCTAACCCTGGTTTATGCCTGTCAGCTGAGAAAATAATTGATAGCACCTCCTTTTACTAAAAGTATTTCAGTGGGCAATAAATTATATCATCAGTAGCCCGAAGCGGGGAGGATTTGAAGACAACGGTCATGATTATCAGATACCCTGTTCTGCTCCTCTTTTCCAGCGAGCAAGGGACGTCAAGGTGATGGTGAAACAGACAGGGAAGGGGGCCTGGACACTCTCAGTGGACTCCTACTGTCCCATTTGGAAGATAAAAATGGAGGTCAAGAGGATGACTGGCCTCAGAGCATGCAGCAGTGCCTCTCCTTTCAGGAGCGAGGAGGAAAACAGCAACTACTCAGCAGCTAACGGACCCTGGAAAACTGCAAGATCTTCTCTAAAGTGAGTGCCAGAGCACTGGAAGCCCTCCCTTTTGAGATGCACATCTTCATGAAGAACTGTGGTGGTCAGAGCAAGCCTTACGCCATCTTCCCTGGTGACTCCATCTGTGACTTGAATGAGAAGATTTGAGGAGGCTGGAGGACCCTATGTGGAGAATCAGATATTAAAGTTCTAGGATTCTAGAGTTTTGAACCTGTGGAATCATCTCAGCCTCTCAGACCTGCAAATTGAGGATTGTGACACCATCATGCTCATGAGGAGAGACCAGAATCCCCCATGAAGTGCCCATGGCCCTGTCCCCACATCCCACCCCTTTCTACTCAGACCACTGTACTCTTCTGAATCATAAACAGGGATGCACCCTCCCCCTGCTAAAAATCCTCCAATGACTTCTTTACCTAAAGAATAGAGTTCATGTTCTTGCGCTTGTCATTCAGTCTTTGACAACTTACCCCTTATTACCACCTTAATTTCCTTGCCACTCTGAAAACACAACAGATGTGCCTAAATATAAAGAGGTGCTGAGCTAGAGGTCCCCAAAACGGGAAAGTCCCCCACTAACATGGCTAGGGAAAGGAGACATGGAGTAGGGCCAGCGAGTTGCATATCTAAAGAACTTGGCTAGTGTTTTAGTAATGCTAATAGCTGTGCCTGTGGTGCCTGAGGCCAGGGAGATGGGTGAGACTCTAGCCCATGAGGCAGTGGAGAGGCGCAACCCACCCCTCTACCGTTCCCCCTGTCCCCCCTTACTGTGCCTGGCTGGAGGAAGTTCCCCTGTGTCATGGGGCCAAGCCTGCCTGGACTAACAATGGCAGCCAAGAAAGGTAGAAGAGACCAGAGTACTGGCAGATGTAACCCTTTGTGGGAGGAGTCAGAAATGGGGTTATGGAGGAGGATCCGCCCTGAAGATTTAAACCATGCTGTCTGGGCCACAAAGTTTAACAGGATGCTAAAGGGCCACCACTGACGCACCATGAGGAGAGGCCATGTGGCTTTGGATTAAGAGTGGCAGCCTAGCCAAGCATGGATTACTGGGAGAAGCCGGGAATGCTGAACTGAGACCAGGGGAATGCTGAGCTGCGGACTTCTGGGTTTTTTTTTAAACCCTGAAAGATGGTAACTCTGACTGGCATATTCTGAAAACTAGCCTGATTTAACAAAAGGGAAGGAGGACTCTGTGTGTTTGGGATTTTTTTTTTTAAGGGCGTGGGGTTTAATTTCAGAATTCCGCCATTGTTCTAAATCTGTGTAACTTTTGAATAAATAGTTCCTTTCTTTTTCACAGGACTCTGGAGTCACTGCCCCCCACCCCCACCTCCAACAGCAGGCAATAAAACCTAGTGGCTCTGTTTCATAAACACATGTAATTACAGGACATCGAATGTCAGGTCATAACTCCATGACTTCAACTCAACTGTCCTACACCTTCCCCTATGTTTTCATCTTTCCATACTCAAACCTCTAAGTCATCAATTCTCTGAAAGTATGGAGCTCAGAGCAGCAGAGCCAGCATCACCTGGGAACTTCTTAGAAATGAAAATTCTCAACCTCTATCGGCAGACAAACCTGAGTCTGGTTCTCTGGTGGTCAGACTCAGCAATGTGTCTTACCAAGACTTTTAAGTAATTCTGATGCAGGCTCAGTTTGAGAAGCACTACTATAAGCCCAATACAATTGACCAAGTCACCTTCTGAGCTTACAGCATCCTATATCCAGGTCAGACTTCTTTGAAAGCACTTGGGACCCCCATTTTGTTCCTTTGTTGAATTATCTGTTCTCCTGGTCTAATGAGACTTTGCATGAAATGTGTCTCACTCCGTCTCCATGGTCAAGAATGATGCCTCCTTATACTGCAAATGCTTAGCACATGCTTGTATGAACAAACCAAAAAATAACTTTAAATTCTTCACTATTATCTTCATGAGAATCTCAGTTCAATGCCATTTTGAAGTCCACAATTTTTTAGATTGCCTCCCTAAGCTATTTCTCATTCGTTGAAAATGTCCATATTCATCTACACAACCCCCATGCTTGTGTAGTGCCAGAAGCCCATACCCAATATATTCACTCCTCTGTCCAAATTTAATTGGATCAAAATTGATCAGCTGACCCAAGGTAGCATCCATCTCTTGCTTATTATATTTGCCCAGTCAGATATGGAGTCCTTGGGGGTTAGGACCAGATACAGGGAGGGAGCTGCTGGTAAAAAATAATGAGTGAATGTCTAAGCAGAAATGCAATCAGAACAGAGTAGCCCAAGACTCAGCCCCACCCAAATCAACACATTAGCAAAGTGAGACCCTATGCACAGACAATGGGGTCACATATAAGCAAGAGACAGAATCGAATGCCCTCATATAGCCTCAGGAAGAGAAGCTGCAAAATGGTGTTAAGCCTGCCCTTTCTGTCATATTCTCTGTAACCTTTCATCAATCTAAAATGAAAGCAATCACTCAATGAATGAATCAGAATGAGTTGGGTGTTCTTCCTGCAGTAAGAGCCTTGGCCAAGATTGGCTTCAGCAGCTCAATAGAATTCTTATTATCTAGACATCAGTAAATTAATAATTTTATGCATCCACATAGCAGTTGCGCCAAGATTCTCCATAGAGATTGTCATTTGATTCTTATCCTCACAGTTGCTCCAAAAGTTAGATGGACCCGTGGAATTCACACCCTCTCCCCTTTTTACAGATGTGGATACTGAGGCTTAGAGGACAGGGTCTGACACCTAGAGTACAACTCCTGTGGAAGAGGGACCAAAACAACCTCAGCAGGCGCCTCCTGGAGCTCTCCTCGGTCATCGGGGAAAAATACCTTTCTTACCTGCTCCGGGTCTTACCCACAGGCACACTGCCTGAACTCCAGCTTCACTATTTTACTACCTTATCCAATCCCTTCAATACTATTGTCCACATTAGCAACAGCTGACTGGACGAGGGATGACCACATCATCCAGCTGATGGGACTGCTACACCCCAGTCTGTGTACTTTTTGGTATGTAAGGTATATCTCAGTAGAATAACCAAGGAAAAAGAATGGCACTCAGATTTCTAGCCACTTCTGGTGGATGGTATACTCTGCATTTCTTGCTATTTACACTCATTAGCAATTATGATTTGAGATAGGTCTCCCCCATTACAATAATAGCTCACATGTATTGGGCACCAGGTATGTATCAATGCTGGAATGACTGTTTTACACCCACAATTTCACTGGAGCATCATAGTAGGCCTATAACGTAAGTATTATTATAATCCCTATTCTACAGGTGGAGAAACTGAGGCACAGACAGTTACAGTGACTTGCACATTCACATGGCTAATAAGATCTGAACTCAAGCACACTGGCTCCAAACCTGTGCTTGCGCCTGCTTAGTTATGTAGTAATTTCAGCAAGAATGGAGAACTCTGTCTTTGTGCCACTCTTCTCAGTGAGTAGCATAGGAGCTGACACATAATAGGTGCTCAGTAAGTGTGTGTTAAGTGTCGATGAATCTAATAGGGATTAAATAAAGTCTTGGCCAGGTAGCTTAGTTACTTAGAGCTTTGTCCTGATACTCCAAGTTTGCAGGTTCAATCTCTAGTCAGGGCACATGCAAGAATCAACCAATAAATCCATAAATAAGTGGAACAACAAATCAATGTTTCTCTCTCGCGCGCGCTCTCTCTCTCTCTCCCCCACCTCCCCTCATGTCTCTCTTCCTCCTCCCTCTCCCATTCTCTCTCTAAAAATCAATCAATAAATATAAAGCCTTGAATGATGACTGAAATGATGAAACTGTTCACCCAGTATGTGACACATAATAAGTGCTCAGAGTAACAGCTACCAGTCATCATTAGTTTCTTTCCCTGCCCCTCCTAACTTCTCCTTTCATGCCTTAGGGTAAAAGTAGCAGCATTTCTGAAGAGCTGTATCCTCTCTGGTCATGGCAGTTCCCTCACACGTAGTCCTATGCCTGGGGACAAAATGACTAAAAGAGAGAACAAATGTTCTCTGCCCCCCTCCAACACCACTATATTCTTTCTCCTTTTCTTCTATAGCAATGCATTTTTTATGCATTTTATAGCAAAAGCTAACTATGATTTGTGACTTTTTTAAAGATTTTATTTATTTTTACAGAGAGGGGAAGGTAGAGAGGAAGAGAGGCAGAAAAACAATGATGTGCAAGAGATACAACAATCAATTGCCTCTCACACGCACCTAGCTGGGGACCTGGCCCACAACCCAAGTATGTGTCCTGACCAAGAAACAAGCTAGTGACCTTTCCATCTGCAGGCCAGCACTCAGTTCTCTGAGCCACACCAGCTAGGGCATACAGTAATAAAATTTTTAGTTAGGTACATTGCCAAAGTCTGAAGACTACAGTTCCCAGTCTCCCCTGTATCTGGGTGTGGTTGTGTGATTAAGTTATGACCAATGTGGTTCATTTATATTTTATGCATGAATTTGCATGTTCACCTTCTATATCCTTGATTTGTCTATTGAGTCCAGTATCTCCAGAGCTAACTTCTTCCTGATTTATACCCAGGACGTAGGGTTGAGAAAATATTGTGATATTAGGCATTTGGTAACATTTTTGTGGAAGTTTCTGTCTTTTGAGTAAGCTAAAGATTGGATGCAGCTTTCTTCCCTGGTACCCAAGATATCACAAGGAGAAAGCTCCTAAGATCCACAAGCCCAACAAGTTCCATTTTGCCTAAATACAAGAGGAAACCGGCCCCAAAGATTGTATACCCTATTAATCCATTAATAACAGGCAAAATAATCTATGTCGATAGAAGTAAAAGTGATAGTTACTTCAGGGAGTAGATATTGAATAAAAAAGGCCAAAAGTACCTTCTGAAATGTTGGAAGTACTCTACAACTAATCTATAGGTGGCTTAATAGGTATAATCATATAAACTTTGCTTATTTGTATATTGAAGATTTGTGCATATGGTTTTGTAACCTATCCCGTATTTTCTCTTTGTTACAGTGGGGGCGAATCTCCAGCAACTTTCTAGAAACTAACCAATATAAAAGATTCCCTCTATCTCTTAGTCTGTAGTCTGTATTTCCCATTTTTGTATCTCACTGCTTCATGTCAGATATTTTCTTCTGACCTATCTTCCATGTCATTGATTCTCTCAAGCTTTGTCACATGTGCCCTATATGCATCCTCTGAATTACTTCAGATGCTCTTTTTCAGTTTTAGAATTTTTAACTTGGTTCTTTTTTTCCATAATTTCCTGTTAAGGTTTTTTTTTTAGTTTTACCTTTGGAAAATAGGAGGCCAGTTATTTTATACCATGTGCTGACAACTCACATAATGAGAGCCCCTGTGGTTCTAATGTCTCATTTTCCTCAGCTTGATCTTCTTACATTTGGTTATATTTTATTGAGTGCTCTATATTGTATATTATAAATCTTAGAACAAGATCTATGTCAAAGAAGTCATCCTGCAGAGAAGCTTTCTGTTTCCTTCTGGCTTATGACAGTGGGGGCATTAACACTCCAGATGTGTCTCTGCTCCTGGAGGCTTTGTCTCAGCTCCTCCAAGCTCCCCCGAGGCGGTATCCTTTAAAGACTCAAGCCAACAACAACCCTCCATGCAATACCAGATGCCAGTTTTTCCTCAACATAGGCCCACAAATTTGTCAGAATACATCCTCAACTTATCAGTCACTCAGTTGCCTCTTCTGGCCTCCTCTGGAACGTGTGGCACAAAGTCAGTCCCAGATACCAGGGGCAATCTCTCCATAGACTTCCTTCTGCACTTTGCCCTCTCCTCGGTGTTGTTCCACATTCTTTTCCAATATTTTGATCAGCTTTCTAAACTGTACTCAGTGGGAGGTTTGACATATGTATTATTTACTCATCAAGAGTCAGGAACTTCATTTTTCTTAGGTTATATATTGTATTGCTACTTTGGCCAAGTCCATTCATGAAACACTTTTAATTAGTACCCCCGACACCTACTCAGTAATGTGAAACTTAGGTACTGTGATACATTATCTCTAAGGTTTTGGGAAAGTAAGGCTTTCTCCTGGAAATATTGAATATCCAGCTTCCTACTCCTAATTTATAAAGTGCTGGTAGGCTAATAAAATCAGTGCCCTACTGACAATATTTCCATTTATCTTAGAAAAACAATTTTCTTCTAGTGAGTAGAATAAGAAGGTTAACACCAGCATATGTTTCAAAAATATTTAACAAGACCAAATTTAATGATTTTAACATGCATATCTTTATTGAATTTTAAGTAGACAAATCTAGAAGTTATCAGATAGTGTTATGAATAAATGACATCTGAATTGCATTTATAAGAAATATTCAGAAAGTTTTTAATAACTACTTTGAATTTGCTTCTCCCAAATTACTTTTGTAGATCTCTGGAAATGTATTATTATAGCTTCAGAAAAGAACATGTTGCACTAACTTGTTTTTAACTATGGACCTATCTCCTGTACTATATTTAACATTAGTGGTAGTATTGTTAGTAGGGTGTTACATGGATTACAATATATCTTTAAAATGACTTTTGTTTTAATTTTATTTATTATAAGACTGATTTAAATTGCAAACTTAAATTGCTTAATTTATAATCAAAGTAATTATATTGTTTTTAAACATACTTTTTCTGGTATATTTGAAGCTAGTTTCTCTCTTTCCCCTTTCTCCTTGCCTCCAAATACTACTGAAGAAGATATGAAAACAAAGTTTCACATATTATTTTCTGAGTATATTTAAAGACAGTTTTAAGTACAGAGAAAAAAATGTGTCTGCTTTCAGGAAAAACACAATAGCTTCATTTAAACAACTCATTCAAAACTCCTCTGATTGTAGTACAGCTAACATAATCAGCATCACACTTGGAACATACACAGGAGAATGAATTAAACAGAAATGCTAATAGAACTCTTAATTTCCCTTGTTTTGGGGGAAAAATAAGTGTTCTTAAACTGCCAACTTTTAAATCACAATTTTTTCCTTATTACACCTCTACTAAAAACCCAAATTTCCACCCCAGTACAAAGAATAAACAATATTTTATGTATACAGGTTATTTCTTTCATACAAAATACTAGACACAAAACCCCACTTAATTTTGGTTTTGGGGTTTTTTTGCTATCCTTTAATATTAAAATGTTTAAAAATAAAGTAGGTATCACTTTCCAAATAGAATTTACCTCTTCATAGATCTAATCACCATATTACTAATGCACACCCTTTAAAATTAATAGAATAGCATTGGTAGGAGTACAAAGTGTTTGGACACATTCAATGATAAGTCACTGTACAACATTTCAAAGGTAAATTGCAAGACAAAATCCTCACTGTTCAGTGCACCTGTCTGGAAAATAGAAGTTTCATGAGTCAGTGGTCGTATCAAAAATGGAATTTATCACTCTGAATCTCCTCCAGGTCCAATTAACAATGATTAAAATTTAAAATTATGTATCTAGGAAAATATTTCAGATGTACTGCTTCAAAAGGGAAAAATTAAATTTACGAATTGTGATTTTTCACCCTGGTTGATGTGGTTCAGTGGATTGAGCACCAGCCTGTGCACCAAAGGGTTGCTGGTTCGATTCCCAGTCAGGGTACATGCCTGGGTTGTGGGCCAGGTCCCCAGAAGGGGGCACACAAGAGGCAACCACACATTGATGCTTCTCTCTCTCTTTCTCCCTCCCTTCCCCCCTCTAAAAGTAAATAAATGAAATCATTTTTTAAAAGTAAATAAATAAATTATGATTTTTCAATATTATATCAGGCTTTCTTCTGTATGTCAAAAATAAAAAATACAGTTTGACAAGGAATAATGTGGTCAAATACTCTGGCGTACAAGGTAAGCCAGTTTATGGGCATAGTGATGAGGAGCAGGAACTCGGATGACAACTGTAGGGAAACTCACTGAAATGCAATATGGCTCCAGCAGCAAAGGTATCTGGGAAATGTTGGACTCTTAACTCTCTGTAGCCTCAAGCTTGGCTGACTATGCAGAAAACCAGATGCCCCCTTAAAGATAAACATCATGCCCCTAGGAAGGAGGTTAATGAAGGTACAGAGTGTGATAACTGCCTAATGCATTATTCTTTCTGGTGATCTAAGTGACTACCCACCATAAGGTTTTACTATTAAACCCCTATTAAAAAAAAGAGACCCTGTCCTGGGAGGGGTGTGGATTCTTCCCGGAAGCAGCTACCTTGCCTCTTGTATGTAAGTTTCCCCTATTAAAGCTCTTCTGAATTGAATAAGGCTAAACGTCAGTTTTTCGGAATCAATCCTACATTTAGACTTTTGGGGCTTTCCTCCAACAGCACCCTTTAGTAGAAAGAACCAAAAAGTTTTTTAACTTTATATCTACTTTTCCTAAATTTAAATTTTCATAGATATCCATACAAAGGCTCAAAAAGTAAAGATTTAATTTTGAACAATTTTAAAGACCTGAAGGAAAATCTATATAGAAAAAATACTTACCGTCAAATTAAAATGCATGTGGCAAAGTCTGTAAGTTAGACATTGTACTGTATCTGGGCTCAAGTGAACTGTGTCATGGATGACATTATAATGATTGGGAGTGACAGTACCATCTTTCACAGACTGACTCACAATAAAAAATCATACCTGGAATTATAGATCTTGTGTGTATCAGCTTATTTTAGAAGAAGAAGAATGTAGCCAACTAGTATCTAAAGTGACATTAATTTACAGAAATTTATTCTACAGAATTTCCTTTGTATTTAAAAGTCTAGCTAACTACTGAGGAAATCTACAAAGCATAGTGAAATCATTAACACAAGTAATAACTTCCACCGGAATTTAGGCTTAAAAGTATATGTACTGATAACTAGATGCAGAAATATAAAATTAGCATATTTGATGTGATCACAAGTGACTCTATTTAGAGATCTAAGGTTAGACAATTCTTGCCTCTCCCTAAGAGTTACCAGAATATATTACAACTCCTTAAATGATATAGAGGGGAACACACACCCTGGAAATGGGGAAGGGTATGAGTGCATGGCCCTGGCAATTGAGACAATGGCTGAGGAGTGGGGTCATTCATTTAAAAAAAAAAAAGGACTTCCAGCCAAGATGGGGGCATAGGTAGATATACTTTGCCACCTCTCACAACCAAAAGAAAGACAACAACAAATTTTAAAACAAAAAACAACCAGAACTGCCAGAAAATCGAACTGTTTGGAAGTCCGACAACCAAGGAGTTAAAGAAGAAACATTCATCCAGACTGGTAGGAGGGGCAGAGACGGAGACAAGAAGCCCAGGTGGAGGTGACATGGCAAGGCGGTGGCTGGAGGACAGGGAGGGCAAGACATCACCTGGCGGTCCCACATTTGCCTGCACATAAACCAGGAGGTACAACAGGGGAGTGAGACAGACCAAGCAATCCAGGATTCCAGAAGGGAAAAGAAAGCTTCAAAACCTCTGGCTATAAAAATCAGTGGGGGTTGCGGCAGCAAGAGAAATTCCCAGCCTCATAGGAGAGTTCGTTGGAGGGGCACTCAGGGTCCTAGAATGTACACAAACCCACCCACCCAGAAACCAGCACCAAAAGGGTCCAATTTGCTTGTGGATAGCAGGGGAAGTGACTGAAAGACACCAAGAACTGAATAACCAGCACTGTTTGCTCTCGGACCCCTTCCCCACAGACAGGGCCACAAAGCAGCACATGGGTTTCCCTGCCCTGGGGAATACCTAATGTTCTGCCCCTTACAACGTGACAGGCACACCAGAGACAAAAAAATATGGCCCAAAGGAAAGAACATTTCAAAGCTCCAAAAACAGAACTAAGTGATGAAGAGATAGCAAACCTAACAGATGCAGAGTTCAAAACACTGGTAATCTGGATGCTCACAGAAGTGGTTGAGTATGGTCACAAAATAGAGGAAAAAGTAAAGGCTATGCCAAGTGAAATAAATAAAAATACACAGGGAACCAACAGTGCAGGGAAGTAAACTAGGACTCAAATCAACAACTTGGAGCAGAAGGAAGAAATATACATTCCACCAGAACAGAATGAAGAAATAAGAATTCCAAAAAATGAGGAGAGGCTGAGGAACCTCCAGGACAACTTTAAACGTGCCAACATCCAAACCATAGGGGTGCCAGAAGGGGAAAAGGAAGAGCAAGAAATTGAAAACATAGTCGAAAAAATAATGAAGGAGAACCTTCCCAATCTGCCAAAGGAAATACTTTCCTGGGCTTGTCAACCATCTACCCTGGGCTCATCCCCTGAACGTGTCTCCAAGGCCCCCTTTTTATCTGATATTCCAGCGAGCTAACAGCTTCCCCACCTTGGCTCCCTTTTCTATAATGATTCTAGGGAGCCAAACAAGAGCATCACCTAGGCTCTCTCCTGTTGCTTCCTCTACCTTATGCCCTTCCTTTGTTTCACTGTCACCAACTTTAATAAACATATGCTCAAAATCACCTGGAATCATGTTGTGAAATCTTTACTGCACAAAGTCAAGAACCTGCACACTACCGGCAAGCCTGAGGCAGACCCCTCCAGGCCCTGTCCCCATCCAGTAACATCTTCACCACAGTGAAAAACAGTTCAAAACTTTTAAAAAGTATGATCAGTGTCACTATGTTTATTCAGTGTCATCTCAGAAGCATTCAGGGCTGAAATACCACATACATAGGAACCACTGAAAAGAATCTGCAGATGGCAGTTCTCTATACACCTCAATATTACTGCCTTTGCTCTGCTGCCTAATTCAAACAGAAAAGGAGGGGGTTTCTATTCACAGCCACCCAGATCTTATGGGAAGGGTCCCTTCCTCACCAGGCCAATATCACTTCCACTGCCTACACTTGGCACTCTACTTCCCAGATGAGCAGATGAGACCAGCAGAGGAAGCTGGGAAGCATCCCGCCCTGCAACCTATAAAACTCCAGGATAAAAAGGCTGGTTAAGAGCAAAGCACTGACAAGAAAAATTCTGAGGTGTCCTAAATTACAGCGAGGTGGAGGATGGGAGGAAGAAACAAGAGAAATTAATCAGTTAACTGCTATGAGCTGAAACCAACAAAACATTACCCACATTCCTGAAACTATGCTGAAACTCTGAATCAACTTCCAGGCAGCTGACCACCAGACACCTCCAGTCCACTTATCCATGAATTTTGCAGCAAGTGTTTCTTCCTAAGACTATACCTATTTCAGAGCTTTCTGTGTCACCCTACCTGCCCCATTTATTAGCCAATGAAAATTCTTTCAAAAAAACTTAATCTTTCTTCCCCAAACTCAATGTGGAAAAGAGCCCCCATCAACCTCAGCAAGGAACAAACGTTTGTCTTCTCCATCTAGCCCTGTGGTTGCTGGTTTAGACTCTGTGCCAAGGACCTGTCCTTTTCTGGCTACTGTAGGTTTCAAGAAACCCTTTTTTTTTTTTTCAGTACAACATTGAGTCTCCAAGATTTCTGTTTAATACCATTGACAGGTGACGTTTATGGATTTCAATGAATATGTGAGGTTAACAAGGTGTAATCATGCATTTTGGTTATTTTACAAATATGGCTTGTATTCTAATATGACTGCGACGAAAAATTGGTCATAAAGTTTTATGAAATTAATAACAGAATAACAAAATAGAAATAATGGTGGGAAAATTAACCAACACAAAAAAAAGCTGAGGAGGATCATGTAAATTAGCATTGTATTGAACTTCTATTTTTTATCAGTCTCTTTAAAAAGAGATCTTTAAATTGTAACCTTTAAATTCTCATTATAACCTAAGTAGTATTGGGTTGGCCAAAAAGCCTACATTTATTATTCATGACAACACTAAGATAGAAACAGAGTTTTATTTCCATTTTATGGCTAAAGAAAGTAAGGCATAAAGGTTACACCTTAGTGTTAACTACCCCACTTCTTGAGCAGGTAGTAAGGTAGTATATAATTCAGGGTAGGGTCCCCTGCTTCTGCTTTCCAGAACCTCACCCCAGTGGCCTACAGTGACATACTCAACACATTATAAAATTGGGACAAGCTGTTGGAAATACCACTGGAAGTTTAGTGTGATGGGAAAACAAGATAAGAAGAGTTTGAATCTGTGAACATGTATCTTGGGTTGGATATTGAAAATTGAAGCTATAACTTTGCAAAGTTAATACCATTACTAGTAGAGCACAACAATATATTTTATTTTTCATCATACACCACAATACAGTTTTCATATTTGAAAATGTTTTACTATGTCTTACATTATACTTTATTTTTTTAGATTTTATTTATTTATTTTTTTGGAAAGAGAGGGGAAGGGAGGGAGAAAGAAAAGGAGAGAAACATCTATGTGCATGTTGTTCCTGACTGGGACACCTGGCCAGTAACCCAGGCATGTGCCCAGACCAAGAATTGAACCAGTGACCTTTCAGTTTGTAGGAATGACGCCCACCCACCGAGCCACACCAGTCAAGGCCTTATGTTGTACTTTAGATGTCTGAGAGTTAGCATGATTTAATAAGTAAGTTTGCAGACCTGGAACTGTCTTAGGTGCTAGAGATAAAGCCATGAGCATGTTTGTTACTCAAGGAGCAACATTTTGAGTGGACAAAGATAGGCTAAACTCGTACACACAGATACACAATGTAGCATAACTTGAGTACTGGTAGGTGCTCTTAGGATAAAAATAATGTTAAAGTAAGGATGGGGGTGGCATAGAGGACTGTATTAAAATAGCATAGGAGGGAATACCTGTTCAGATTAGTGACCTTCAAAGTAAATTTTGAATGATGAGTTGTAGACATACATAAGGTTTAAAGGAAGAGTATTCTAAGCAAAAGAAATTGCTAAGTACTGAGGCCCTGAGCTGGGTTTCATCTTGGTTTCAAAAGGCAGGAAAAAAATCCAGAGGTGATTGCTGAAGTTTAATGAGTGACTGGAGAGTGTGGAAGATTATGTCACAGGCTGATCATCTAGGACCTTGTACACTATTTTGGGCGAAATAGGAAGTCATTGATAATTTTAAGCAAGTCATTAGTAACCTTGAGCAAGAGAAGGACTTGGTCTGGTTTATATTTCAGGATAGAGGTTGACACATATTCCATAATAGGCCAGACAATAAGTATTTTAGGCTTTGCAGACCATAAAGTCTCTGTCACATTCAGCTCTGCCATTGTAGTGTGAAAGCGGCCATAGAAAATATGTAAATACATGAATATGGCTTCATTATAATAGAACTTTATTTTTGACATGGGTATTTGAATTTTATATAATTATCACGTGTCACGAATTTTTTTTTTTTAATGTTAAAACCATTTTTAGCTTGTGGGTGGTACACAAACAGGCAGCAGGTTGTGGTATGTTGATCCCTGATCTATCCCAGAAGGGGACAGTGGTATTCTGCATCCTCAAAAAGGACAACTTTACACCTTGAATGAATAGTTATCAAATAATATATTGTCAATTAAGAGGAAGTAGAAGTTGCCGGTGACAGGGAAACAGGGAGGAGAGGCAGCTGGAAGTGTTGACTCTCAGTTTTCCTTTTCTCAGGGAATGATGAGTAGTTGTAGTGAACTGAACCTTTGCTTAAACTCTGACTTTGGCTGGATGAAATTTATTGACCTGACGGGCACTCCAAGGAGGCTAGGCCAGTGACTATAGTTGCTGTTTTTAAAGTATAATCATAAAATATGTATTTTTAATTCTTTTCACATAGGAGAGAGGAAAAATACAAATGTGTATACTACCTAATTACTAAAGAGTGGACTTTTCAAATCTACAGATCTGCAGCTGGTTATCCCACTTGCTTGTAACTGGAATAAAATTATCACACTAGCAATAGAATTCTAATGTGTGAAAATGACAGTTTGAGTAACACCAATAAATGCTAGTTCCTTCCTAGCAGCTAAAAATATAAAGATTGGGATGAAAAATAGCATGAAAACTCACTCATCATACAGAGTAGTGAATTCGTTTGAAAGCTTTTTAATGCGTGGACTTCTCTTCCTGGAAAAAGAAATGATAACAATTAAAAATGTGTATTCAGTGTAAAAACTTCTTTTGGGCTAATGAACTAATTTCTATTAACTGACCATTTTAAACATGTTTGCTTTAGTAAATTCCAATTTTACTCCAGTTCCAATTTAAAATAATCTAGTTCTATGGTAATTTAATTTAAAAGTTTGATATCAAATACTTTAAGAAAAAATTTTGATTCAGGTAAAAATTATTTTAGGAGATAGACAACTAAGTTCTTTTTGGTGATTTTGAGTTTATGTACAACCTAAAAAGAACCTATTAAAACGCTTGTTTCCAGTAAGAGGGTAATTAAAATTCTTGTGACAGACTTTCTGAAGTAGAGTGGAGAAGTATACGAAGCTCTCTCCAGAAAAAGCCCAGCGATTGTTAATATAATAAGAATGGTTTGCATAGCATCCATGTAACCTGGCAGCCAAGGAGAGTGGACTGGAATGTGCATACATGAACAATGATGACTTCACTGTACTAGTCAATGAGGGTGGTAGACACTGCTGTGTACTGTGTGGCTGCCACATTCAAAATGACTGAATGAGTAGGGCAACGAATCTGCATCAAATTTTGCATTAAGCTTGAACATTTCTCCATGGAAACCATTTGGATAATTCAGAAAGGTTTTGGGGACAATGCAATGAGTGCAATGCAAATAAAAGTATGGTGCAAATGTTTCAAAGATGGTAGAGAATTCGTTGAAAGTAATCCACATTCTGGAAAGCCTACAACAAGCAGAACACCTGAGAATGTCAAATACATCCAGGCTGAAATCAACAAAGACTAGCAACTGACAGTGTGAGAACTGGAAGCTGATCTGGTGATTCCAAAACCTGCTGTGTCCGAGATTTTGTTGCAGGACCTTGGCATGAAATGTGTCATGGCAAAATTTGTTCTGTGGCTTCTGCTACCAGAGCAGAAGGAACATCATGCTGCTGTTGCTAGTGATGTGATTCAAACTGATACCAGTGAACCAGATTTTCTCAAGAAAGTCATAACTAGAGATGAATTTCGGGTCTGCTGCTACAATCTGGAAATGAAGGCCCAGTCGTCCCAGTGGAAGGCACCTGGTTCTCCACTCCCGAAGAAGGCATGACAAAGTCACAGAGAGATCACAGTGCAGATTTGGTGCCCTGTGACTTCTGGCTTTTCCCCAAACTGAGATCACCTTTGAAAGGGAAGAGCTTTCAGACCATTGATGAAATTCAGGAAAAACTATGACAGGGCAGCTGACAATGATTCAACAAAAGATTTTGCAGAGCATTTTGAACATGAAAGAGGCACTGGGAGAACTGCGTGAGGCCCCAAGCTGCTTACTTTGAAGGGGACTGAGGTGTCATGGTCCTATGTACAATGTTTCTTGTATCTTGTATCTTCTTCAATAAATGTCTCTCTTTTTCATAGTACATGGCTGGATACTTACTGAACAGACCTAGTATATTTTACATTTTAAATTCTACCTGTAACTATTTCATTTTTTAAAATCACCTGCTACTCAAGATTTCTCTAATTATGTCAAGAAGTAGTGGTAGAAATGAAGAAGTCAGGCTAAACAGAAATAGAATAAACTACTCTGTGTTGTATTACTGAGTGGATATACATGACAAATTATTTGGTGCCTCTACAAAGTTTTACATGCCAGTTGGGAGGAAAATCAATTAGCTGTTGAACTTTCTAACCCCACTGCATTTTATACTTAGGAGTTGCATTTGAACAGGGTGAAATCCTTCCTGCTCCTGACAGTTCCTTTTGGACTCACCAGAGCTATCGTGGATGGGAAGGGCATTACTGGTGCTGAAGGTGTCTTCAGAAGGGAAGTGATGTAAGATATGGCGGTGCAGTTACTTTTTCATGACAAAATTATTTGGAGTATTGATTTCTAGAGATTGTAGTGTTCATTGCTAGTATTACATCTCAGTGTTTTGACAGCACTAAGGAAAATACCCTGAGTGAAAATTTTAATAGTTACCCTTTCTTTCGGATCACCTGGGGCCTCACTCATAGTATACCATACATACTGTCCTTCCTAACTTCCTGTGGAAGCAGCCCACCTTTCCCATTTGTTAAAAATTAAATATTGTATTGTTGTTTTATTATGGAGGTCCCAATTTTCCCCCTTTGCTCTACTCCACCCAGCCCCCCTGCCCCCCCACCCCGCTCCCACTGTCAGTCCCCAACGTGTTGTCCATGTCCATGAGTCATTTACACATGTTCCTAGACTAGTCCCCTCCCCTTTTTTCCACCCTTATCCCCCTCCCCCAAACCCTCTGGTCGCTGTCAGTCTCTTCCTCGTTTCCATGCCTCTGGTTCTATTTTGCTCGTTTTCTTATTTTGCTCATTATGTTCCTCTTAGAGGTGAGATAAAATATTATTTGTCTTTCCTGCCTGGTTTATTCCACTTAGCATAATACTCTCCAGTTCCATCCACGCTCTTACGGAGGATAGGAGATCTTTCTTTCTGCTGTGTAGTATTCCATTGTGTAAATATACCACAGGTTTTTGATCCACTCATTTATTGATGGACACTTAAGCTGTTTCCAGCTCTTGGCTATTGTAAAAAAAACTGCTGTGATCATTGGGGTGCATAGGTTCTTTTGAATTGTCATTTCAGGATTCTTAGGGTATAATCCCAGCAGTGGAATCACTGGGTAAAAAGGCAGTTCCTTTTTTAGTTTTTAGGGGGCTACATTTACCTTTAATGCTTCTAGCTCTTTTCACTCCTCAGCACTCCTGTTGGGCGCTCGTTGTTGGGCTTATATACTTTCCCAAAGGAGCTGATGATCCAGTTCCAGTGCCTGCTAAAGAAATTCTCAGTTCCTTGTAGCATAAATCTATGTACTCAACTTTTAATGGGGCAGATTCTCATCAATAAACTAGTAATTACCATAATAATTAATAACTGAATGAAATACTATATAGTATTACATTGCTTTTATATTCACATATATATTTATTATAGTTGACATACCGTATTATATTTGCTTCAGGGATTCAACATTTATATACCTTACTATTTGATCACCATACTAAATCTAGTACTATAGATTACCATACAATATTATTATGATATTATTGACTATATTTCCTGTGCTGTATATTTCATCCAGGTGACATTTATTTCATAATTGGAAGTCTGTACCTCTTCATCTCTTTCACCCTTTCATTCATCCCCGCCTCCCACCCAGGCAACCATCAGTCTGTTCTCTATCTATGAGTTTGTTTCTGATTTGTTTGGTTGATTTTGTTTTATCAGATTCCACATATAAAGGTATTTGTCTTTCTTCCTCTGACTTATTTCACTTATATAACACCCTCTAGATCTATCTAACAGCTTTTGTTACTGTTGCTTGGGGAGACACATCTGAAAAAAATATTGCTAGGACTGATGTAAAAGAGTTCACTGCCTATGTTTTCTTCTAGGATATTTATGGTCCTAGGCCATACATTTAAGTCCTTTAATCCATTTTGAGTTTATTTTTACGTGTGATCCAGTTGTATTTTTTGCATTGTTGCAAAGGGTGAGATTTCATTCCTACTTATTGCTGAGTAATATTCCAGTGTGTGTGTGTGTAAAACATCTTTTTTATCCACTCATCTACTGATGGACACCTGGGTTGCTTCCTTATCTTTGCTTTTGTAAATAATGCTGCAGTGAACAAGGTGGGGGGCATATACCTTTCCAAATTAGTGTTTTTATCTTATTTAGAGAAGTACCCAGAAGTTGAATTTCTGAGTTGTATGGTAATTCTATTTTAATTTTTGAGGCATCTCCACACTGTTTTTTATAGTGGATATTTCAATTTACAATCCCATCAACAGTGCCTAAGGGTTTCCTTTTTTTTGACATCCTCACCAACACTTGTTTGTTGACTTTTTGGTAATGGCCATTCTGAAAGGTGTAAGGTGTTATCTTATTGAGGGTTTTTTTTTTTAAACAATTGTATTTATTTGTTTTTAGAGAGAAGGGAAGGGTGAGAGAAAGAGAGAGAGAGAAAAATATTGAAGTGCTAGAGAAACATCAATCCACCACCTCTCGCGTGCCCCCAACTGGAGACCCAGCCTGCAATCCAGGCATGTGCCCCAGCTGGGAATCCAATTGGCTACCTTTCGGTTTGCAGGTCAGCGCCCAACCCACTGAGCCACAGTAGTCAGGACTTATTATGGTTTTGATTTGCATTTTCCTGATAATGTGATGTTGAGCATCTTTACATATATTTGTTGGTCATCTGTACAGGGTGGGGCAAAAGTAGGTTTATATTTGTGGGTATGAGAAACAGAGTTGATTCTTGTATTATTATTTATTATTTTATTATATTCCAGTGAAGTAAATGTAGGTTTACAGTTGTGAGTACTTGAAACACTATTTATTTTTGTACATTTTTTATTAGTTATTATATTATTTTTTCATACAAACAACTGTAACCTACTTTTGCCCCACATTGCATGTCTTTTTTGGAGAAATGTCTGTTTAGACTTCTGCCCATTTTATAATTGTATTGTTTGTATTCTGATGTTGACTTGCTGGAATTCTTTCTCTATTTTGGACATTAAACTCTTGTCAGATATATCACTAGTAGGTTGTCTTTTCACTTTGTTGATGGTTTCCTTCACTTTGCAAAACCTTTTTCAGTTTGATAAGGTTTTTGTTGCTGTTGCCTGGAGAGACACATTCTAAAAATGTATTGGAGATACATATCTAAGAGCTTACTGCCTGTATTTTACTCTAGGAGCTTTGAGGTTTTTAGGTCTTACATTTAAGTCATCGATCCATTTTCAGTAATTTTTTGTATGTGTAAGAAAGTTGTCCAGTTGTGTTTTGTTTTGTTTTGTTTTGTCTTGTTTTTTGCATGTATCAGTCCAGTTTTCCCAAGACGAGTTTATCGAAGAGGCTGTCTTTTCCCCACTGTGTGCCCTTGCCTCCTTTGTCATGGATTAAGTGACCATGTAAGTGTGGGTTCATTTCTGGATTCTCTGTTCTGTTCCATTTATATAAATATTTGTATTCATTTTAGAAACATCTACTGAAAGCCCACTCTGCCAAGTACTATGCCCTTTGAGATATTAACTTGAAAAGTGTTAACAAAAATAGTCTCTGTATACTACAGATGAAGATAGATAGAGATAGATAGATAGATAGATGATAGATAGATAGATAGATACAAAGATAGATAGACAGACATTGGTGTGTAACAAAATCCATATTTATCATGTGTAAATGCTGTAGGAAAACCATGTAGGTTATGAGAAACTCTCAGGAAACCCTGTTAACCATTGTAGAGGTAAAGTATATTTTAAGGAAATCTTTATTCCTCTCCCTGGTAGATTTTATCTTGTCATCAAGTCACTGATTTGAGGATCAACGCTTCGTTTTAATGTGGTGAGATGGTACTGGGAGGCAGGTGGGGCGGGGTTTGCACACATGGGTAAGTAGTGGTTTAGAATGCCCCCAGTTCCCTCAAGTTTCTTACAGTGGTACAGCATAATAACTAATCCCTAGTCTTTAATACATAAGTCAGCATTTCTGCATCTTAGATACCTCTTTTGCTATCCATTGTTTTTGGAATGGATTCCACTGCAGCTTTAAGAGAAATCAAGCTATCTCCTTTACCCCTGCCAGGTTCAGAACTTTTTAGTCAGACACAGGGAGCTCAGAGTCGGCATTGGTATGGAGGAATGTGGCTGAGGAGTGAAGGTCAGACTGGCTTGCTGCAGGGGCTCCCTCAGGGCCTGTCTGCGGTCTTATTCGTGGGACAGCCACTGAATGCTTGTGTGGGCCTGCAGAGCACCCACACTCCATCAGGCCCACGGCCTCGTGTCAAGCAGGGCAGGAAGGGAAGGAAGTCAGGCACATTACCCAGCAAGCACTGCCCTAAGGCTGTCGTTCACCACCCTGGGAAAGGCACGTGCAGCAGAGGTGAGGAGTCTCCGTCCTCAGGGAAACACGGGAGGTAGAGCACAGGCCTGCCTCACCTACATTCTGTCTTTTTGCTCCTTCAATTTGGTGGTGCTGGATCTGGCTGGACTTTAGTATCACCTGCACTGCTTTTTAAAATATTGATGCTGACCAAATTCAAACCAAACTCCTAGAGGTGAGACAGGAACATTTGTATTTTTTAAAAGCTCTCCCACTGTGCAAACAGTGTTGAGAATCACTGTTTTTAATTCACTGACATTAACCATTAAGCCTCTGATCAGATAAGAAAGGTGGGGCTGTATCCTATGTAGAGTGAAATTAACAGTGTGTTCTGGTGGCCCTGTGTCCGCCCCTGTGAACCAAAGGCCTCTTTACAGACCTTTGGAGTGCTGGTGGCAATGCAGATTTTTGCTACAAAGGGGGTGCTGAGAGGGATCCCAATAGCATGTTGACAATTTAAATACAAGGCTGTACTGTTCCCAAGGCTGAATGAAAATGCGTTCCCATTTCTTTTTTCCATTTAAAATTGTGTCCCTACATGTCTTTGATTACAGTTTGCCGTTGGTTCTGCAGTAAGAGTAAATGACAACCCGGACGCCTCCATAATGTAGAAATTAAAATTTAAAATCAAATTATCTAGTTTTTTGTGTTTAAGACGAAAAGTCTAAACTTTTCAAATTAATTTAAGATCCAGAGAAATTTAACATGCTCCCCAGTATTTAGCCTGTTCAGTATCAGGCAGAAGGGTTTTTCATGCCTGGGCAGATTTGGGCTTCCTTCAGGAGCCGTGTGCTGGGTGAACACTTGCTGGAAGACGGCCGTTTCTTCAAGGCCTCAGACATTTATCAGTAAAATGCCAGATTGCTCATGAGCCTCTTTCTTTCAATAGTGGTAGGAAATCAAATGAGGGAAGTTAACAGTGGCCAGATCACCAAGAGGTTCTTACCCCACTGAAAGGACTTTAGATTTTGCTGAATGAGATGGAAACTACACGAGGGTTTTGTGCCTGAGAAGTGACTTGCATCTCCACCTGCAATAGCTGTGTCGCTGATAAGATCACCCTCTTGTGCTTTGTGTATTTTACACTGATGTACCCTCTCTTCCTTCTGTGAATCTGTTCAAATTTCCCGACATCATTTGAGGCAGTTGTTTCAGTCTTTCAGAGCAGTTTGCCAGTTAAAGCTTTAAGACGGTGCTTCTCAGGGGCAGCACGGATCCCGCCCTCCGGAATGCCACACCGGGCCCCTGTCTTGCACTCACTGCTTTTCCTCCCTTAGGTTTCATTGAGCCCCAGTCACTGTTTCTGATATAACATCAATGAAAACTTCCCCTCGCTTCCCGAATCCCTGTTTAAGAGCGCTTTGACTCGGGTGCATTTCCCTTTCCCTCTCAGCATATTTGCTCTCCTGGCCTTTGTGATATTTTTCTTCCTAACAGACCATTCTGTCCTCCAAGATTTTAATCAGGTCTACCAAGGAAATCTCTCCCTGTAACTCAACGGTTCTTAGCCGCAGGCGGTTTTGTTCCCTGGAGGATAGTTGACAATGTCTGAAGACATTTTTGTTGTCATAACAGGGCACGGGTGTGAGCGGGAGATGCTTGTCATTCAGCTTGTTTAGGCCAGGGAGGCCCCTAAACATTCTGTGCACAGGGCAGCCCTCAATGATGAGCCCTCAACAGCCTTGAAATGTCCACAGTGCCAAGACTGAGAAACCCCGCCCTAGCTTAATCAGTCTATATATCTTCATTGTTATCATTCAACCACATCTTGATTCATGAATTTGCAAATACAAGCCCTTGGGTTTGAGATAATTTAATTGTGTTATTTCTCTACTTCAACCTCAAAAGACCATATAGTCTCTTTATAATTAAGGCCTTCATTTCTTTTCATTATTTGATTAATAAAATATACCTCCCTTATATGGGTGAAACTGGTTTGGACCTCTGAAATCTAAAGCCATGTCAGTGCTGAACTTGAAGTCATATAGGGACCCTGAACTTATAGACAAATCACTTACATTCACAGTCAGTCCCTCCTCAGTTTGATGGCCCTGGAGGACACTCGAAACAGCATAAACAGATGAACAGATTTTGGTACTGCTGATCCGGTACATTAAACATGTAATGCTGAAGGCATCTCATAGCCCCAGCTGGAATACCTGCTGAGAAACACAGTAAAGGCATCAGTAAAAAAGTGTTCTAACTTTATAATGCAGGAATATCCTGCAATGTCACTCATACCTGGAATTGTATCTCTACTTATTATTAAGACCTGTACGGTAAGCATTTGCTAAGGCCAATTAAAAATAATATTTCTGCTATAAACACCAGAGACAGTTAGCTACTCTGAATTGCCAAGGTCGGATTTCCCTCATGACTTCACTTACTAAAATTTATGACCTGAAGCCACTGGCTCTGGCCCTGCCAGTTATTTTGGTATTCAAATTCTACTCCATGTATATCTTGAGATGCCAACCACAGCACTAGACCTTGGGTTTTGAGGAGCTTCCAATAAATTACACCTTTTTTCTCCACTCAAAGTTGGAACTAATTGAGAGAAAAAGAGCCTTAGGAATAGGATAGAGATCAAAATGTCAGGTTATTAGTGATAAAACTATTGGCAAACACAGCTTAGGAGCGAGTTCCAAATAGGCTTACGAGTGATGTCCAATTCTCACAACCTAACCTATCCCCCTGAGAGAGAATTGGGCTTGCGAAGCAAATACCCTTGCCCAGGACAGGGAGGTAGAAGGAAAGGAAGTCACTAGTGCTTATTTTCTTTTAAAAGATTAGTTTTACTCTGTAAGGAAATATGGGTCAAGGGATGTCACTGCCCCCAACCATGTGGAAGAACGAATTCATTCAGAATGAGATAAGAAGCCCAGAGCGTCATGCTAGTATGGTTTCCTCCACAGGGAAACAAGAAGCCTGTGCAATGTTAGTGCCTTCCCCCAGTCAACTACCACATGACCGGCCTCTGTTATTTCTGTAATACTGGTTCTACTGTTACTAAATACATCAACAAAACACACATTGTTCTTCTAACACGTGAGTTCTATCTAGGTCCTCCTGTATGATCCTCTCTTTGACTGCACCATGAACGCTTTGAAAGCTTTGTATTTATAGCAGAGGCTGGAAGATGAAACTGAGCTCCACTCCACTCTGAATGCAGATGACTAGGAATGCAAATGAAATCTCAGGTAGCAGTATTTTAGGAAGGACCTGTTGTCAGTTCGGATTTTCCTATTCCTAAGGCGCTTTGAACTGTTCCACCTCATTAATACCTTTGTGTTTTTGTCGTTCGTGAAACTGACCAGAGTTTCAACAAAATAGCTGATATGTCTTCATGAGACTCCAAGAGAAACTCAAAGCAGTGGAGGAAGGAACTGTGCTCAGTGTGGGCGGACAAGTGAATTTGCTCCTACAACAGGCCCCCAAAACCTCAGCTGACTTTTCCAAGGATGAAAAGCTGAAGTGTGATATTCAGCATGTAAATTACCCTTAAATTCAACCTTCAAAAATTATATGTTGGCCTTCATTTTTAACCCACCCATATACTTTGAGCATATGGTATTAATATTTAACTAAGCAAACTTATTGTGGTTTTTCAAAAATGTTGAATACTCGCTTCAGTCTCTTGAAGATGTTTCTTTATTTTTATTATTGACAATATTATAAGTAATATTATTATTACAGGTAATATTAGTATTATTACAGGTTCCTCTTCCTCACTCTGCCGTCCTCCACCCAGCCCTGCCCCGGCCCCTCTGGCCGTCGCAACACTGCTGTCTCTGTCCATGAGTTATGCATGTATGTTCTTTGGCTAATTTTTCTCCCCTTCTTATATTCAGACCTCCCCTCCCCTTCCCTCTGACAGGGGCCACTCTGTTCCATGTATCCATGCCTCTGGTTCCATTTCGTTTGTCAGTTTATTTTGTTCATTAGATTCCACAAATACGTGAGATTGGATGATATTGTTCTTTCTCTGACTGGCTTATTTCACTTAGCATAATCTCCAGGTCCATCCATGCTGCTGCAAAAGGTAAGAGTTTCCTTTTTTTACAGCCATGTAGTATTCCATTATGTAAATATACCATAGCTTTTTTATCTACTCTTCTACTGATGAGTACTTACTGGATCTTGTCTATTGTAAAGAACGTTGCTATGAACATAGAGATGCGTATGAGTATATTCTTTCTGATTAGTATTTCGGGATTCTTAGGATATATCCCCCGAAGTGGGATCACTTTGTCAAAAGGCAGCTCTATTTTTTATTTTTTGAAGAAACTCCATATTGTTTTCCACAGTGGCTGCACCAGTCTGCATTCCCATCAACACTGCACGAGGTTTCTCTTTTCTTCACATCCTCACCAGCAAGTGTTGTTTGCTGATTTATTGATGGTAGCCATTCTGGCAGGTGTGAGATGATATCTTATTGTGGTTTTAATTTGTCTCTCTCTGATGGTTAGTGATGGTGAGCATTTTTTCATGTGTCTATTGGCCCTCTGTATTTTCTCTATGGAGAAATGTCTATTCAGGTACTTTGCCCATTTTTTAATTTGATTCTTCATCTTTCTGGTGTTGAGTTGTATAAGTTCTTTATATATTTTGGAAGTTAATCCCTTTTTGGGTGTATCATTGGCAAATATGTTTCCCCATGCAATGGGTTCCTTTTTCATTTTGCTGATGGTTTTTTTTGCTGTTCAGAAGCTTTTCAGTTTGATGTAGTCCAATTTATATATTTTTTCCTTTTGTTTCCCTTGTCCTAGGAGATATATTAGCAAAAATATTGCTATGAGAGATGTCTTAGATTTTATTGCCTATGTTTTCTTCTAGGATTTTCATGATTTCTTAACATATTTAAGTCTTGCATTTATTTTGAATTTTTCCTTGTGTATGGTGTAAGTCGGTGGTCTAGTTTAATTTTTTTGCATATACCCATCAAATTTTCCCAACACCATTTATTGAAGAGATTTTCTTTACTCCATTGTATGCTCTTGTCTCTTTTGTCAAATATTAATTGACCATAAAGACATGGGTTGATTTTGGGGCTCTCTATTCTGTTCCATTGGTCTGTTCATATTCCAGTACCAGGCTGTTTTGATTACACTGACTATGTGTCATTGCTTGATATCAAGTATTATGATACCTCCAACTTTGTCCTTCTTCCTCAAGATTGCTGGGGCTATTTCAGGTCTTTTTTACTTCTATATAAATTTTTGGAATTTTTTTTAGAGCTATGAAATATATCATTGGTATTTTCATAGGAATTGCACTGAATCTATAGATTGCTTTGGTTAGTATCGACATTTTAATGATGTTAATTCATCCACTCCATGAATACGTTATATATTCCCGCTTATTTGTATATTCCTCAGTTTCATTTTACAATGTCCTCTAGTTTCCCAAGTACAGATCTCTTGTCTTTTTGGTTTAATTTATTTCTAGGTACCTTATTTTTTGTTGTTCTAACAATAGTAAGTGGGATTGTTTTCTTAGTTTCCCTTTCTGATAGTTCATTATTAGTGTGTAAAAATACTACTGATTTCTGAATATTAATTTTGTATCCTATGTTGCCAAATTCATTTAGTAGATCTAGTAGATTTTTGGTGGGGTCGTTAGGTTTTTCTATGAATACTATCATGTCATCTGTGAATAATGACAGTTTTACTCCCATCTTTCCAATATGGTTGCCTTTTATTTCTTCTTGTTTGATCACTGTGGCTAGGACTTCCAGTACTATGTTGAATAAGAGTGGTGAAAGCAGACATTTCCATCTTTTTTCCTATCTTAAGGGAAACGCTTGTATTTTTTGCCCATTGAGTATGATGTTGGCGATAGGTTTTTCATACAGGGCCTATTTTCTGTTGAGGTATGATTCCTCTATTCTCACTTTGCAGAGAGCTTTTATCATAAATGGTGCTGGATTTTATCAAATGCTTTTTTCTGCATCTATTGATAGGATCGTGTCATTTTTATCTTTCATTTTGTTTATGTAATGTATCACATATATTGATTTGCAAATATTGTACCAAACTTGCAGCCTTGGAATAAATCCCTCTCGATCATGGTGGATGATCTTTTTAATGTATTGCTGGGCCTGAGTAGCTAATATTTTGTTGAGGATTTTAGCATCTATGTTCCTCAGGGATATTGGCTTGTAATTTTCTTTGTTGTGTCTCTCTGGTTTTGGGATTAGGATAATACTGGCCTTGTAAAAAGAGCTTGGGAGTCTGGCCTCCTCTTGGATTTTTTGTAATAGCTTGAGGAGGAGAGGTGTTAGTTCTTTCGCTTTTTGATACAATTTGCCTGTGAAGCCACCTGGTCCAGAACTTTTGTTTCCTGGGAATTTTTTTGATTACTGCTTAAATTTCATTAGTTGTTATCCATCTACTTAGTTTTTCTGATTCTTCCTGATTAAGTTTTAGAAGATGGTATGTTTCTAGGAATTTTTCCGTTTTGCCCAGGTTGTCCGATTTGTTGACCTATTGTTGTTTTTTGTGTTTTATTTACAATCCTTTGTATTTCTGCGATGCCAGTTGTTACAACTTCTCTTTCTTTCTGATTTTATTTATTTGGGTCCTCTTTCTTTTTTTCTTCATGAGTCTGGTTAAATTTTCAACAATCTTGTTTACCTTTTCAAAGAAGCAGCTCTTGGTTTCATTGATCTCTTGAATTGCTTTTTTGGTCTCTACATAATTTATTTCTGCTCTGATCTCTATTATTTCCTTCCTTCTACTTACTCTGGACTTTGTTGTTCTTTTTCTAGTTCCTTTAGGGGTAGGATCAGATTGTTTATTTGAGATTTTCCTTGCTTCTTGTGATAGTTCCGTAATGCTATAAACTTCCTCTCTGGACTGCTTTTGCTTTAGCCCATGGATTTTAGATTGTTGTGTGTTCATTTCCATTTGTTTCCAGGTAATTTTTTCTTTCTTTTTTGATTCCCTACTATGATTGTATGTCTGTCAATCTTTCCTTAAAGTCCACCCAGGTTTTCTTTTCCTATTTAGGTGCTCCCATAGTGGATGCATATATGCATACAAGAGTTACATACTGTTACTGGATTGATCCCTTTAGTGTTATGTAGTGACCTTCTTTGTGTTTTATTATGGCCTTTGTTCTGAAATTTATTTTGTCAGTTGTAAATTTTGCTAACCCAG
Organism: Mormoops blainvillei; assembly: GCA_004026545.1. NCBI lineage: Eukaryota > Metazoa > Chordata > Mammalia > Chiroptera > Mormoopidae > Mormoops > Mormoops blainvillei. Next base: position 939,951 of record PVJD01000002.1, on the reverse strand, counting down.
CTGTTTTTTTTCGTTTCCATTTGATTTGCATGGAACATTTTTTCCATCCCTTTGCTTTCAACCTGTGTGAATCTTTTATTCTGTAGCGGGTCTCTTGTAGACAGCATATATCGGTCATGTTTTCTTATCCATCCCGCTACCCTATGTCTTTTGATTGAACCATTTACTCCATTTACATTTAAGGTTTTAATGATAGGTACTTATTTATTGCTATATTTTTCTTTATACCTACGTCCTTCTCTCTTTCTGTTTCTTCTTTTTAAAGCAGTTTCTTTAACATTTCTTGCAATACTGGCTTGGTGGTAATAAAGTCCATTAGTTTTGTTGTTGTTGTTGAAGTTATACCTCCTTCAACTTTAAATGATAGTCTTGCTGGATAGAGTAGCCTTATTTGTGGCTCCTAGCTTTTCATTACTTTGAATACTTCATGTTAACCCCTTCTGGCCTGAAGTGTTTCTGTTGTGAAATCATCTGACAGTCATATGGGAATTCCCTTTTGGGCAACTAACTCTTTCTCTCTTGCTGCATTTAAGATTCTCTCTTTGGCTTTCACATTTGCCCTATTAATTACGATGTGTCTTGGTGTGGGCCTCTTTGGTTCCACCTTGATCAAGACTTTCTGTGCTTCCTGAACCTGTACGACTTTTTTCTACAACAGGTTAGGGAAGTTTTCTGCCCTTGTTTCTTCAAATAGCTGCTCTAGGTCCTTGCTCACTCCCTTCTGCTTCTGCCGCCCTTGTGATGCGGGTGTTGTTATGTTTTATGTTGTCCCAAAGTTCCCTTAAACTACCCTCATTCTTTTTAAGTCTTTTTTCTTTAGCTGCTCTGACTGGGTGTTTTCTTTTTTTCTACCTTGTCTTTTAAATTGCTGATTTGATCCTTTACTTAATCCAACCTACTTTTTTTTTCCTTCCAGTGTATTTTTGATGTCAGATATGTTATCCTGTGTTTTCCATTACTTTATCTTTCTGTGATGCCTTCACATCTATCTTCTAGTTCATGAGTTATTTTGTCAGCTGTTTGTGTAATCTCCTTTTAAAATTATTCATTGGGTTTCTTTCAAAAATTGTTTTTAATTTCTAGCTATGTATCATTCTTCCGATCTGCCTATGGTTTCATGATGTCTAGTTGTTTTTTTTTTAACTTTTCAGTTCCTTTTATGTTGCTAATCAATTTAAACATCTCTATTTTATAGTCTCTTTAATAGCTCAGTTAAATCAAGTTCCTGTTGTTTGTATGTGCTGATTCTTATCTTTGGTAGACTGTTTACCGTCATATTTTGTAATTTTGAAAGGTGAGCTTATTTTCAGCAGGCCTTTCTCTGTATGAATGTTGAGTGATCTTTGTTAAGAATAATTCATTCCAGATTAAGTTTTATGTCTCCTTATGTCATATTCCCAGGGCTATTACTGACAAAGGGTCAGTATTATTTTAATTTCTTGGCTTCAGAGTTTCCAGACCTCAAGAGTAGTGTGAGTCGCTGAGAAGACTCTGCGGGCAAGACAGACACTTTTCCTCATCATCTTCTTGCACTAGTGGCATAATGTTTTCTTGACTCCCCTTGTACTAAGTAAGGTGTCATCCTCCACTTGTCCCACCTTTATGGTGGGTTTGAGGGGAGGTGCATTTAAATGCATATCAGAACTTAAAAGAAAGTAAGGGGAAACTCTGAGGGCCCAAAATAAAGAGAACTGAAAACTAGAGAGGTAAATTGTGAGCTGACGTGTTAGCTGTCCTGGCACAATTTGCCAAGCCCATTAACCCATGGGTTTCAGCTTTAACATCTATAGGAGAAGTGATGAAACCTTGGATTTACACAAGGCAGCAGGTAGGAAATTAATAGATTGTTTCTTATATCTTATCCAGCATTTCTATGTTTTGTTGGAGAGGAAGGGTTTAGATATGGGCTTCCTACATAGCTAGAAATGGAACACTTTTCTGTCCTCATACTGTCATCAGATAAAATTTCTGCCTTGTCTATTGGTGAATATAATTCCTTCTCCATCTTTAGGGAAATGTTCATCTCTGCTGCAGAGATTAAGAAATGGGTGTTTGAACTTCCCACTTGTTGTTTAGGTAACAGTCTATGTAAATAGGTTTTTCTTTTGAAGGGTTAGCATTTCTGTCTTTTGCCAATGGCAAACACTCACCCAGATCTGAGCTTCCCACCTTCCTCTCCCTCCTAAAATAATCTCTAGAACTTTGTGTACTATAAATTTCTTGGTTCTGTTTCTGGAGAACTGTTTTTAAAATTATTTTGCATTTCAAATTACAAACTTATCTTGGTTTATCATCTTTTCTAGGCTGCCTTTATTAGTAATAAAACTACCAATATGTACCAAATATTAGTAAATCAAGAGAATGTAATAAACCTAGAATGTCTTTATTTAAGAAAGCCTTGAAATCTTCATGTATGAATAAAAAATGATCAGTTAGATGATAGTAAAGGTAAACGAATTTGTGACTAATTTTTGCTAGTTGATGTATCCAGGGAGCTTTGGATAACATCATGAACCCACTCTTCAGCCTTGAAAGGTGTGCCATAAGGATCCTGTCCTGTTCAAATATTCTTATTAATGGTTTTGAAAAGTTTACCAAATTTGTAGATAACAAACCTAGGAGAATAGCACATTTACAGGAAATAAAATTAGAATCCTAAAAGATTTTAACAAGCTGGAACACTGGAAATGAACAGGATGGAAATTTGTCAGGAACAAGTAAGTAGTAAAGTTTCTAAAATATTAATCATAGAATATTTGTGGTATGCTGACTACCTGACATACATTATATGTAGTATCTCTTGCAAGATTAGTGATGTTTTTCCAATTTACACCTAGAGAAATTGAAATTTAGAGAAATAAGGTAAATATATTAAGGCCACAATATAGTAAATCAAACACACAAATTTATAGACAATCTCTAACTTGAAAAGCTTTCAAGCAAAAAGAATCTAGGTTTCACCAGTTAGTTGCTCACAAAGTCAGTGGAAACCAGGTAGAGAAGCTACTAGGAAAACTAATAAATTATAGGCTGAATAGTTGTGTCCATGTCAAGAGAGATCATAGTCCTCTCACCATTCTCTGAGCTAGTTATACCACCTCAAAGTATCCCCTTGGTCAGCAGGTGCATAAATTCGTGGTCATTGTAGTAAACACTTAAAATATGTATATTTAGAAATGCTAAAAATTTAATATGGTCTAAAGCAAATAATAGAGGAAAAACTTTGGACGTGTTAGAGACTTAAGCTAGTCTTTAAAAAATGTAGAAGGCTAGTATCTTGGCTTGAAATAGTAGAGAGATGTACCATTTTGAGTATTTTAGTTGCACCTTAATGAAATTATATATTTTATATAGATTTTTTTAGTACTATTGAATGTATTTCTTTACTATACTGTTACCTGTTTCTGAATAAATAATTCCAAAACAACATGTATGCTAAGGCTCATTCATTTCATTCAAGTCTGCGAGTGTTCTATGTGCTGGTTCCTGGGGAAACAGCAGTGAGCAGAGCAGCCCTTACAGAGCTCAGCCTGGGTCAGACTGGCAACTTAAAATGCGGTGTGAAGTGAGAAGCCAGATACACAGAACCACCCCGATATGCTGCATCTCAGTCTAAATACTCTGATAGTTTTCCTTAATTACCCCATGACAAAGGCAAATGTATGTTCCTTGGGCCTAGAGAGTGATCTAGTGGACGTTTCTGAAGTCTAAAAACTATGTATTGGAATATGACAAAGACAAAGATCCTGTTATCTTAAATGTGAAGTTTGTATTTCGTGTTTATTTTTTCTTTTCTTTTTAAAAAATTGGATTTATTGGTGTGATATTGGTTAATAAAGCCATACAGGGTTCAAGTGTACAACTCTTTTAACACACCATCTGCATTGTGTGTTCAACCCCCAAAGTCAGAACACTTTCTGCCACCATTTGTCCCTCCTTTTCTCTCTTCTACCTCTCCCACCCCCTTTTTCCTCTGGCAATAACCATACGGTTGTCTGTGTCTGTCTTGGGGTGTTTTTTTTTTTTGGCTTAATCCCTTTATCTTTTTCACCCAGACCCCCACACATCTCCCCTCTGACAGCTGTCAGTGTGTTCTATGTATTTATGAGTTTGTCTCTATTTTGTTTGTTAGTTTATTTTGTTCATTAGATTCCACATATAAGTGAAATCATATGGTACTTTTATTTCTCTGACTGGGTCATTTCACTTAGCAGAATACTCTTCAGATCCATCCCTGCTTTTGCAAAAGGCAAGATTTCCTTCATTTTCATGGCCAAGTAGTATTCCCTTATGTAAACATACCACAGCTTTTTTATCCACTCATCTACTGATGGGCATTTGGGCTGCTTCCAAATCTTGACTATTTTAAATAACCCTGCGTTAAACGTAAAGGTGCGTATATTCTTCAGAATGAGCATTTCAGGGTTTTTGGTGTGTTTTTTTTGGGGGGGGGGGCAGCTATATTCCCAGAAGTGGAACTGCTGGGTCATAAAGCAGTTCTATTTTTAATTTTTTTGAGAAAACTCCATACTGTTTTCTACAATAGCTGCACCAATCTGCATTTTTACCAAAAGTGAACAACATTTCCCTTTTCTCCACATCCTCACCAATACTCGTTTGTAGATTTATTGATGATAGGTATTCTGAGAAGCATGAGGTAATATCTCATTGTGGTTTTCACTTGCATTTCTCTGATTATTGGTGATGTTGAGCATCTTTTCATGTCTTGGCCATCTGCCTGTCCATTTTGATAAGTGTCTATTGAGGTACTTTGCCAGTTTTTAATTGGATTATTTGTTTTCTTGATGTTGAGTTGTATACATTCTTTTTTTAAATCTATTTTATTGATTATACTGTTACAGTTGTCCCATTTTTTTCTCCCCTTTATTCCCCTCCACCCTGCACCCCACCTCCCACTAGCATTCCCCTGCTTAGTTCATGTCCATGGGTCATACATATAAGTTCTTTGGTTTCTCCCTTTCCTATACTGTTCTTAACCTGCCCCTGTCTATTTTGTACCTACCAATTATGCTTCTTATTCCCTGTACCTTTAACCTCATTCTCTGCCCTCCCGCTCCCCGCTGATAACCCTCCATGTGATCTCCATTTCTGTGATTCTGTTCCTGTTCTAGCAGTTTGCTTAGTTTGTTTTTGTTTTTGTTTTTTTTTAGGTTCAGTTGTTGATAGTTGTGAGTTTGTTGCCATTTTACTGTTCATATTTTTTATCATCTTCTTTTTCTTAGATTAGTCCCCTTAACATTTCATTTAATAAGGGCTTAGTGATGATGAACTCCTTTAACTTGACTTTGGGAAGCACTTTATCTGCCGTTCCATTCTAAATGACAGCTTTGCTGGATAGAGTATTCTTGAATGTAGATCCTTGTCTTTTCATGACTTTGAATACTTCTTTCCAGTCCCTTCTTGCCTATAATGTTTCTTTTGAGAAATCAGCTGATAGTCTTATGGAAACTCCTTTTGAGGTAACTGTCTCCTTTTCTCTTACTGCTTTTAAGATTCTCTCCTTTTCTTTAATCTTGGGTAATATAATTATGATGTGCCTTGGTGTGTTCCTCTTTGGGTCCAACTTCTTTGGGACTCTCTGAGCTTCCTGGACTTCCTGGAAGTCTATTTCCTTTGCCAGATTGGGGAAGCTTGCCTTCAGTATTTTTTCAAATAAGTTTTCAATGTCTTGCTCTTCCACTTCTCCTTCTGGAAGCCCTATGATTCGGATGTTGGCACACTTAAAGTTGTCTCAGAGGTTCCTCAGCCTCTCCTCATTTATTTGAATTCTTGTTTCTTCATTCTGTACTGGTCGAATGTTTCTTTCTTCTTTCTGCTCCAAATCGTTGATTTGAGTCCCAGTTTCCTTCCCTGCATTGTTGGTTCCCTGTATATTTTTCTTAATTTCACTTTGCACAGCCTTCCCTTTTTCCTCCATATTGCAAACGTACTCTACCAATTCTGTGAGCATCCAGATTACCAGTGTTTTGAACTCTGCATCAGTTAGGTTAGCTATCTCTTCATTGCTTAGTTCTATTTTTGGAGCTTTGAAATGTTCTTTCCTTTGGGCCATATATTTTTTTTCCTGGCACACCTGTTACATTGTGAGGGGCAGAGTCTTAGGTATTTGCCAGGGTGGGGCCACCTGTGTCACTTCCTTGTGGCACTGTATGTGGGGGGGGGTCAGGGAGGGAACAATGCCACTTGCTTGGCTTTTGGTGGGCTTTCAGTCACTTCTCCCACTACCTACAAGCAAATTGGGCCCTTCTGGTGTTGATTCCCAGGTGGGTGGGTTGGTGTATGTTCTCAGACCCTGTGGGTCTCTCAGGTGAGCTCTCCTGGGAGACTGGCCTTTTCTCTCACTGCCACAACCCCCACAGGTTTTTACTGGTGGAGGTTTAGAGGCTTTCTTTTCCTGTGCCGGTACCCTGGGTTGCATGGTCTCTCACTCCCCAGTTCTTCTTCCCGGTTTATCCACCCACAAATGTGGGGCTGCATGGTCTGCCAGCCACTGCCTTGCCTGTCCTAGTCCTCCAACCACCACGTTGCCTCATCCTCTCCACCCTTTCTGCCTGTCTCCACCCCTTTTACCAGTCTGAATGAATGTTTCTTCTTTAACTCTTGATTGTCAGACTTACACACAGTTCAATTTTCTGGCAGTTCTGGGGGTTTTTTTGTTTTATATTTGTTGTCCTTCTTTGGTTGTGCAAGGAGACAAAGTGTCTCTACCTTCACCTCCATCTTGGCTGGAAGTCTCGAGTTGTATAAGTTCTTTATAAATTTTGGATATTAACTTCTTATCAGATATATCATTGGTGAATATGTTTTCCCATTCAATGGGTTACCTTTTCATTTTGTTTATGGTTTCCTTTATGTGCCAAAGCTGTTTGGTTTGATGTAGTCCCATTTGTTTATTTTTTTCTTTTGTTTCCCTCCCTGAGGGAAAAAAATATTGCTAGGAGAGATGTCTTAGATTTTACTGCCTATATTTTCTTCTAGGTATGGTTCTGTGGCTTTTGTCTTCAATCTATTTTGAGTTTATTCTTATGTATGGTATAAAAAGGTGGTCTGGTTTCTTTTTTTGCATATATCTGTCCAATTTACCCAACACCACTTATTGAATAGACTGTTTTTACTCCATTATATATTTTTGCCTCCTTTGCCAAATAGTAATTGACCATAAATGCATGGGTTTATCTCTGGGCTCTCTGTCTGTTCTATTGATGTATATGCCTGTTTTTATGCCAGTACCATGCTGTTTTGATTAGTATGGCCTTGTAGTATACTTAAATATCTGGTAGCATGAGTCCTCCAACTTTGTTCTTCTTTCACAAGATTGCTGTGGCTATTTGGAGTCTTTTGTGGTTCCATATACACTTTTTGAATATTTGTTGTAGTCTTGTGAAATATGCCATTGGTATTTAAATAAGAATTTCATTGAATCTATAGATTGCTTTGGGTAGTATGGACATTTTAATGATGTTAATTCTTCCTATCTATGAACACAGTATATGCTTAAACTTATTTGTATCTTCCCTAGTTTCTTTCCTCAGTATCCTATAATTTTTTGAATACAGGTCTTTTACCTCCTTGGTTAAATTTATTTTACTTATTTACTTACTAATTTTAATGTATTTTATTGATTATGTTATTACAGTTGTCCCAATTTTCCCCTCATTGCCCCCCTCCATCTGATATCCTCCATTCCCTCTGGCAATTCTCTGCCCCCTCCACACACCCCACCTTAGTTCATGTCTGTGGGTCATGCATATAAGTTCTTTTGGCTATTCCATTTCCTATACTGTTCCTGACATCTCCCCGTCTATTCTGTACCTACCAATTTGTACTTCTTAATTTCTGTACCTTTTCCCTCATTCTTCCTCTTCCCCCTCCCAACTGATAAACCTCCAAATGATCTCCATATATATGTTTCTGTTTCTGTTCTGCTTGTTTGCTTAGTTTATTTTTTAGATTCAATTGTTGATAGTTGTGAATTTATTGCCATTTTAATGTTCATAGTCTACATTTTGCTGCTGGTGTGTCTCCTCACACCAAACCTCTCTCTCTTGGAGAGTCAATAAAAACTTTACTTTCTGCACTTTCTTCTCCTTGTGAATTCTTTCAAAGCCCACATCACTGACTACACTAACATTCATGGTATTCTAACACAGGCAACAAAGCTGTGAATAAGAATCAGAGAAACCCACTGACCTTGGGATTTTTCAGTTAACTTCAATAATCATTCATTCAGCAAACACCCAGTAGGCAATGAAGACTGAGTCAAGAGATCCGGTCTGCCTTTTTTTGTGTTAATTTTGCAAATTTTGCCTTCAATAAGGAGCCTTGCAGACTGTAAACTTGAGTTTAGGTCCAGTTCCTTGTAGCAGACAGTAGTGATGAGTGTATGATGTGAGGACAGGGACAATGTCTGACTGTGAGAAAGTGTAAGGTTTCACGGAGGATCCCAAAAGACAAGTGGGATTCAGCAAGTGGAAAAGGGGTGGAATAGTAAATGCATTACAAGAAAATCTGAAGGCTGTGATACTTCAGGGGGTGGCAGTGAGGATGGAAACATAAGGGGAGTAGTGAGAAAGAAGGCAGACTGAAATCAGAGATGCCTCACCCCACAGTCACATTAAGAAGACTAAACTTTTATCATAGACACAGGGGTAGGAAACCACTAGAGGATATAAATAGCAGAATGACATTGTTCTCCGATGAACTCTTCTTCATCTGTAGCACACCTTAATGGGAGCTAATTAAAATCTTTCCATTTCCCTTTCCTATTTGGATTTTAACTTACAGATTCAAAACACTGATGAGGATGTGATGTAAGGTCTAACTAATTTTTGACTAGTAAGACTCTGATATGTGTAAGATAGAAATCATCAAAATTAATTTTTTTTGTCATTCAAAGGACATTATCAAAAAATGAAAAAGAATTCCAGCTGGTGTGGCTCAGGGGATTGAGTGCTGGCCTGCAAACCAAAGGGTCGCAGGTTCAATTCCTAGTTGGGGCACCTGCCTGGATTGCAGGCCAGGTGGCCATTGGCGGGGGGGTTGTGAGAGGCAACCACACATTGATGCTTCTCTCCCTCTCATTCTCTTTTCCTTTCCCCTCTCTCTAAAAATAAATGAAATAAAATCTTTTTTAAAAAGATTTAAGAAAACTGCTTTCTTAAAAAAAAATGAAAGAGAGCAATGTAGAGAAAATTTCACAAATCATATATTTAACAAGAAATTTATACCTAGAATATAAAAAGAATTATTACAATTCAATTATAAAATTAAATGAGCAAATGAACCAAATAGTTCCTCAAAGGAAATAGAGGAATCGCCATCAAGCCCATAAAAAGATGCCAACCATCATTATCAGGGGAGAAACAAATCAAAACCACAATCGAAATCACTTCATATTATTTAGGATAACTATAATCAGTAAGAAAGATAACTGTTCACAAGGATGTGGAGAAACTGGAACCCTCATATACTGACTGGAATATAAAATGGTGTAGCAACTTTCTCTGGCAGTAAGTACCCAAATAATGAAACAGTTACCACATGACCCAGAAATTCCACTCCAGTTATACATACAACAAAGACAAATGAAAACATGTCTCTTATCTCAGCTCCCAGTCCTACCACAGCTGAGGGGCTGTAGCTCCCACATCCAGAAAGGAAGCCCTATTCCCACACTAGGACCCATTCCCTGATACCCTCACTGGGTCACACTGAGGGCTGCCAGTGTACCAAGGAGGAAGGTGATGCCCAAGCAGGAACCCAGCAACCCTTTTCCCAGGGAAACTTTGTTCTGCACTTCATGTAAATGAGATAAAGAGGCTAAAGCACTTAGCTAGTACCGACTATATGATGATGCACTAAAATAGCATTTGCAATTGTTACGATTTTTGTTTTTGACTAAACAGGGGCATTGATAGCAATGGGCTCCCAGTGGTTTTGTGGAAAAGCACAATTGATAAAGGGCTCGCGATCAAGCTGGAAACCAAGTAAGCTGATTCTTTAGAAACAAATTATTACCGACAAATTACTACTTACATAGTGCACTGCCTATATATAGGCTTGGTACTATGCTGAGTGCTTTACATACATTATCACCTGGAATTCTCTCAACGATCCTGAAATTTGGAAGCTCAGTGAATTAGAGCTTTGGAAGCATTAACTAATAATAATAATAAAGTAATAATAACAACAACAACAACAATCGTATAAAATAACTGAGAATAGAAGCCCCTACAGTAATATGAGTAAGCAGGAACCCTAGTTGAGTGTTAATACAGGAAAAGTTCAGAGACTATTAACCCCGTATTTCTAGATCTTAATTCTCATTGCATTGAGATGCTTCTTTCTGGAAAATAGGGAGCTGGAAAAGTACTGAATGATTGATCCTACTACAGATGGAATGCCTCATTAAAAAAAAGAAATGAAACGTTTAATTTTGAGATAGTTGTAGCTTCACATGCAGTTGTAAGAAACAATACAAAGAAATCCATATATCCTGTACTCAGATTTCCCCAGTGGTAGCACCTTGCAGAACTAGTAGGAGATGCTGACCTTGATAGTCAAGATACAGAACAGATTCATCACCACAAGGATCCCTCATGTTGCCTTTTGATGGCCACATCCACCAGCCTTTCATTTGTTTCAAGCATATTCTTAATTGCTCATGTGAGCATGTTTATGATGGCTGCCTTAAAACCTTTGTCCAATATTTTCAACATCTCTGTCACCTCAGGGTTGGCATCTATTGATTGTCTTTTTTAAGACCATTTGAAATCTTCCTGGTTCTTGGTATGAGGAATAATTTTTTATTGAAAACTGGACATTTGGGGTATGAAGTGGGACACTTTGGGTCATATTAAAACTTTCCATTTTAGCTGAACATTCTGACAATGCCCAAGGGGTGAAGGTCCTGCCTAATTACTGTCTGGTCATTGCGGACATCTAGGTTCCCCCCTTAGCCTTTATTAACCCCTGAGTGGTGAGGCTCTCCTTAGTAATGGAGGGGTGGATGAAGTTCCAGCTCCCCGTCAGAGATCCAGTTACACCTCGATGGCAGGGACCAGTACTGAGAAACACTGAACCTCTCTTAAATAAAAAAAGCTGTTCGCTCCGCCCCCCCACCACTTCTACCCTCTCCTACATGAGGTTAAAGTTTCTCTTCAGGAACTACCCAAAAGCTCTACTCTATGCTTGCGCTATTAGACACTTGCCAAAAAAAGCTAAGGGTTCCAGAAAAGCAGAGCTCAGCTCTTCCCATTCACTGGTGGACATCTGCCAGATAAAACAAATGGTTCCCCGCGGAGCTCCCGGATTCTTCTGCAGGAATTCCCTGAAAGCAGAGCTCCTCTCTGCACTTGTGCCGATCCTCACCTGTGGGGGGTGGAGAGAGGGGTGAGGAGGGCCATGAGGGGTGAGGGGAGCGTGGTAAGCAAAGGATCCTGGAAATCAGACTTCCGTTTTGGGCATGCTATGGTCCACACCTGCAGAGGAAAGCAAACAGTTATGGAGGCAGAACTCCGCCTTGCGCATGCGCAGGTGGACACATGCCAGGTATAAAGCCAAGGGTTCATCAGAAGCAGAGCTCCACTCCGCCCATGCGCTGATCCACACCTGCCGAGGAAAGCAAAGGGTTTCTGGAAAGCAGAGCTCTGGCATATGCATGCGCTGACGCATCAAGCTGGCAAAGCCATCCTGGAAGTAAAGAACTCTTTAATGCACCTATGTGGTAGATATCAGTCCATGGCGGAAACGGAAAGCAAAAACAGAACCTAAAAAGCAGAGTTTCATGCCTGCCTGCGGGTTCGCTATACCAGCTCCCAGCCAGAAACTATGAAACAAAGAAATCTATTCTGAACCTGTACTGAAGAAGTGAGACCTATATAAAGCATCCCCAGCAGCATTTCAAGGATCCATATTTTTGTGAGTGTATACTCTCTTGATACTTGATGCATCAAGCTCTCTCCCTTTGTCTTTCCCCACTACTCCTTCTTTTGCATCTGCTTCGCCTCTCTTGATTTTTACCTGGGTTGGGGTGGGAGCGGGGCAGAACCTTTATGCCAGGGGGGCCCAACCTTTTGGTGACTCTGCGCCACACTGGAACAAGACTTGTCTTGGGCCACACATCAAATACATTGCTACATGTAATCGCACACACACAAAAAATCGCATAATGTTTTCTTTTTATTTTTTAAATTAAAAAAATATATTTTATTGATTATGCTGTTACAGTTGTCCCATTTTTTTCCTCTCCTTCATTCCCCTCCACCCTGCACCCCACCTCCCAACAGCATTCCCCCTCTTAGTTCCTGTCCATGGGCCATACATATAAGTTCTTTGCTTCTCCATTTCCTGTACTATTCTTAACCTCCCCCTGTCTATTTTGTACCTACCATTTATGCTACTTATTCCCTGTACCTTTTCCTGCCTTCCAACCCCTCCCAATCCCTGCTCATAACCCTCCCTGTGATGTTCATGTCTGTGTTTCTGTTCCTGTTCTACTTGTTTGCTCAGTTTGTGTTTTCTTTAGGTTCAGTTGTTGATAGTTGTGAGTTTGTTGCCATTTTACTGTTCATGTTTTTGATCATCTTCTTTTCTTTAGATAAGTCCCTTTACCATTTCATATAATAAGGGCTTGGTGATGATGAGCTCCCTTAACTTGACCTTATCTGGGAAGCACTTTATCTGCCCTTCCATTCTAAATGGTAGCTTTGCTGGATAGAATAATCTTGGATGTAGGTCCTTGCCCTTCATCACTTTATATACCTCTTTCCAGCCCCTTCTTGCCTGTAAAGTTTCTTTGGAGAAATCAGCTGATAGTCTTACGGGAACTCCTTTGCGGGTAACTCTCTCCTTTTCTCTTGCCGCTTTTAAGATTCTCTCCTTATCTTTAATCTTGGCTAATGTAATGATGATGTGCCTTGGTGTGTTCCTCTTTGGGTCCAACTTCTTTGGAACTCTCGGAGCTTCCTGGACTTCCTGGAAGTCTATTTCCTTTGGCAGATTAGGAAAGTTCTCCATTATTTTTTCAACTAAGTTTTCAATTTCTTGCTCTTCCTTTTCACCTTCTGGCAACCCTGAGATTCGGATGTTGGCACATTTAAAGTTTTCCCAGATGTTCCTAAGCCTCTCCTCATTTTTTTTGGAATTCTTGTTTCCTCATTCTGTACTGGTTGAATGTTTCTTTCTTCTTTCTGCTCCAGATCGCTGATTTGAGTCCCAGTTTTCTTCCCTTCAATGTTGGTTCCCTGTAGATTTTTATTTATTTCACTTGGCATAGCCTTCACTTCTTCCTCTATTTTGCAACCATACTCAACCATTTCTGTGAGCATCCAGATTACCAGTGTTTTGACCTTTGCATCTGATAGGTTGGCTATCTCTTCATTGCTTAGTTCTATTTTTGGAGCTTTGATCTGTTTTTTGTTTGGGCCATATTTTTTTTTTGTCTCTGGCACTTCTGTTACATTGTATAGGGCAGAACTTTAGGTATTTGCCAGGGCGAGGCAACCCATATGCTGCTTTGTGCACTGTACTTGGGGGAAGGGTCTGAGGGGGAACAATGCCGCCTAGTCGGCTCTCGTGGCTTTCAGTCACTTCCACGCTACACACAAGCAAATTGGGCCCTTCTGGTGCTGATTCCTGGCTGGGTGGGTTTGTGTTCATTCTAGGACCCTGAGAGTCTCTCCAATAAACTCTACTGTGAGGTTGGCGGTTTCTCCCACTGCCTCAACCCCCGCAGGTTTTTACAGCCAGAGGTTTGAGGGTTTACTTTCATGTGCTGGAACCCTGGGTTGTCTAACTCCGTTGTTCCTCCTGGTTTATCCACATGCAAATGTGGGATCTCCAGGTGCACCAGCTGCCGCCTTGCCACACACAACCTCTCTGCCTGGGCTTCCCATCCCCACCCCTCCTACCAGTTTGAATGAATGTTTCTTCTTTAACTCTTTGGTTGTCGGACTTCCAAACAGTTCGATTTTCTGGCAGTTCTGGTTATTTTTTGTTTTTAAATTTGTTGTTGTCTTTCTTTTGGTTGTGTAAGGAGGCCCAGTATATCTACCTATGCCTCCATCTTGACCAGAAGTGATTCATAATATTTTAAGTAAATTTACAATTTTGTGTTGGGCCACATTCACAGCCATCCCAGGCTACATGTGGCCTGTGGGCTGAAGGTTGAGTACCTCTGCTTTTATGCTGGTAACAGTATGAGTGCTTCATTAGTGCTTCCATGGGGCGTCACTGACACCATGGGTAGGGAGAAGGCCTCATCGTCCCCGTGTGGTGGAGAAAGCCTCCTCTGACACCACTCCAGTGAAGAAAGGGAAGACCTGCTGAGTGGAGGTTGGAAATCGAGGCTCCTCCCAAGATGATGGACACTGGGGAATAGAGGACTCGCTTCCTCAGTATTCAGCAGGGATCAATGTCCTGGCTTCCCACTCAGCCTTGTCTGACACCACCACCAACCGCCTAACCACCAGAACGGGGTTGAGGTGCCTGGTTACAGCCTGGCAGTGGTGAAAGTCAAGACTCTTCACTAGGCCTTTACTGGTGTGAGTGGGTGATTTTTTAAAACAGATAATCTGTGGTTTCTAGTTTGTGCCCGGCTGGACTCCCCTGACCCCATGATACAGATGAGAAACTGAACAGCTGGCTTCTTAAAATGAGGCCAGAGACTCATTGTCTGAGAACAATAGGGGAAAGGTCAGAAGGGAGAAACGGGGCTTCCGACATAGATTAAAGCTTCAATTAGTCCCTATTAACGAGGGAACTGAATAACATGTGCTGGCAAGGGTGCAGAGGGTGACAGCTGTGAACAGGAGCTTTAGAATCAGACAGCCCTGGGTACAAATTTGAGCTCTTACATTAATGGGATGTGTGACCTGGAGAAGTTATTGAACTTCTCTGAACCTCATCTATAAATATGAGAATTGTTCGTTTATCATGCTTTGAGCCCTCGTTCTTTGTAAATAACTGTTTGCTATTATTTTTATGACTACTTAGTCACTTCCCATTGCTCTTCCAGTGTCTCTGTGAGGGACCTGTGGCAGACTGCAAAAATGCATTCAAATTATTCTGCTCCATCTAGCCCTCCCACGCTGACTCCAGCTTTGACCTTGTGACTTCCTCTGACCATTGGGATGTTGGCACACATGACACACATGTGGAAGCTTGAAAAATACTAGAGGTTGCTCTCTTCTGCTACATTAGATCCTAGCTACCATGTCAGAAATCCCTGGCTATCCTTCTGGATAATGAGAGTCTTGGGGCCCAGTAGCACCTCATTCCTCCATCGAACAGCCACCAACCACCAGACATGTGAGCGAGGACATCTTAGATCATCCAGCCATGAGACAACCTTCCAGCTGACCACAGATGCAGAGCAAACACACAGCCAAGCTAGCCCCCAAAGAGGTGAGCTAAATAATGTAGGTTGCTTTAAACCACTAATACTTTGTTACACGGCAATAGGTAAATGATACATGGCCTTTGCCTCACACTCTGGATGAAGAAATCGAAGCTCAGAGAAGCTTGCCAGAGGCCATGGAACCATGGCTCAGTGTCTTCCCCTACATCTTGCAATAAGGCCCCCTCTGTCATCCACAGCCCTCAGAAGAAGGGACAATTATTGATAAGATAGCTGACGGGATGAGAGCTGTGCTCACTGCCTCAGCTCATTGGCCTGCTGGAAGATCCGGGCCATGTCCTTGGCCACATTAGCCTAGTGGAAATGTAATCGGCTGTTCAGAGCTCAGTAGAGACAGGCTCAGCCTGAAGCATGGGGTGGAGACCAGCACAGTGATCTGGAGGATGCAGGCTCTTTGAGAACTCACAATTCCCTGGGAGACCCCCAAATGTTCATCAGTTGCCTCTATGTCCTGGCCACCTGCTCCATGTATCTGACAGCCAGTATGGAGCACAGATGTATGAAGTTTCTAAAATTTGTGTGAATGAAAAATACTTACCTTGGACAAGGTGGAATAATAATGGCAAAACCCCCACAGTACCCTCCACAGAGCACAGCCTGTGTGGCAGACTCTGGGTTGGGCACTGTACGTGGATCACCCGATTTCCTTCCCCCACAGAACCCAGTGTGGCCCACAAAGCCAGCCACCAGCTTATCCTGCCCAGTCATCACATTGTGTCCATCCACAGTTCCAAAAACCCAATCTTCTCCCCATAGTCACAGGTTCCCCAAACTCGCTTAGTACACATGATCTCAATGCATGGCAGAATCTTATTTTTGCCATTAACAAAAAGAGGAAAATCTTTCTGGAATTTGTTGAAAGGGATGGGATTAGGTTGCTTGTAACTCATATCACTGAGCTTGTAGCAGCTGTCTGTCCCTTTGAGGAGAGAGGTAAAACAGGAAACCCTGAGACACTGCAGCTGTCATCAGTCAGCATCCCAACTTCCTACACTTGCCTTGTGACACCTGATAATAATTGGCATTGTGGTTCCTCCCCACGTGGCCAATAAGGGAGGATTGTGGGAAATTCCATGTATAGAAACGTAAGTAAAAACCCTATAAAGCCTGTAGCCATTCAATAGAAGAGAGCCATTCCCTGGCCACAGATGGCCCGCTCCCATGTCTTGGGAAGTATACTGTCCTTAATATGTTTCCCGCTTGCTTTGCTTTATAATATCTGTGTGGCCAGTCTAATTCTTTTTATTCATGACTGCCAAGAGCCTGGACCATCTCCATCTGCAGCAGCTTGGGATCATCAGCCCAAACAAGTCGCCCTCATGGAAGCCTTTGTCTTACACTCTGCTTTTAGGGAAACTCAAGCTAAGGCAACACCCAACTTTATGACACAAGAGGGAAGCTGGGAACTGCAGGGACAAAGGAAGAACAATAGAAAGGTAAGGATCTGGATCAATGTAATGGCCTATTTTCTCCTGTAATATTATATAATCTACATATGACTTGAAGAAAAAAAAGTATACCACGGTCTCAGAGGGTGGCATTCAAGTTCTGTAGAGGTAACACATATGACAACAATAATGGGGAAGGTAAAAGAACCTGGATGGCTCTCACGCTCCACATTTCACTTAACTGATAATATATTGACTGATTAGTTACTCAGTGTTCTTCCCAGAACAACTGAAAAATAATTACAAATTTACTCAAGACAAGTTGGACAACTTCAAGAGTCCTTTTACTATTTGTAGATAAAATAGCTAAAATTTTTGCATACAGGTTTTCGTAAGAACGTAACTTTTATTCCTATTGGTTAATTGACTAGAAGTGGAATTGTAGGCTCATATGTTAAGTATGCTCTCCCTGGAAAAGAGGTCTGCCACTTCAGATGTCACCTCACAGCATATGAGTGGTATGGGCACTTTTGATGTTAGTGGCTCTTCCCCTACCTTCCCCACCAGCATCACAGGGAAAAGGGCAGGAGGACTCACGGGTGCTGATACAAAAGCTGCTACCTGTGTGTGGGCAATTGGGCCAGGAACCCTGCTTGCAGGAGCTCTGTCCAGCTTGACAGAGCCCCTCCCCAATTTAGGGCTGCACAGTTACTTGCACTAGGGCCGCGGGGCCCGCCAGGGAAGCAGGGCCTGTGCTTGTCGATAAGCTCACGGTGTTTCCTGGAGGGGGTGGAATGGTGCTGGCTTGGAGCTTACAGCCCTGAACTTATAGCAGCTATTTTTTTGCATATTCTGGGGATGAGCTTTAGAAACATAGTCTTAAAGGATGTGGCTACCTGTCAAAGGCAATCCAGGATTATTCAGGCTTTTCTTGGGTGCGCCACTCTGAGACTGTAAAGTAGGAGCCAGTGGGAGGTAGAAAAGGTTGCCGGCTCACTTGTGATAACCACCCCAATGCCCCAATCAGGCCACGTGGGCCTGATTGTTGAATGGACTTCTTGCTGCCCAAGAGCTTTTTCCTGAATTCTCCTCATGCCCACAGCTCCCTGTGGGATCCCTAGCATCCAGCAGAATGCATGGCACATAGGAAAATTTTCATTAAAATGTGTTGGTTAAACAAATACAGTCCACCTCTTGAGGTGTGTCTACGGTTGAAGCTGTGTTTTGTTCCTTGAGAGTCTTGGACAGCAGAGATTCTTAACTTGGGACCCAGGAAGCCCCTAAAATTGTAAATAAAATAAAGGCATCAATATGCTTTTCTCTCTGGAGAAGGGCTCTTAGCAAATACTCATCATATTCTCTAGAGTGTACAAGACTCCCACAGGTTAAGAAACACTGGAGGTGAAGAAGCAAGCGCCCTGGAAAAGATGGCCCTCAGCAGCCCCCGTTCCATCGAATGACGGCATTGCAGAAACAGGTGGGCTTTGGGGATGACCCAAAGATGGGAATCCTTGATGGATGCCTTGATGGGACAAAAGAGGGGGTCACAGGACACCCCGTCCTCCACTCTCTGTCCCTTTTGTAGACTACAGAAGAGTCACAAGACTGACGTGTTTATACTCGGTTTGCAATCTGGTGCAGTTTTTTGTTTACTCTGCCGACATTAACTGTGAGGCCCCACTGTGTGCCATGCTCTTTTCTAGGTACTGGGGACACATACGTCCTGTCTTTAAGATTCCCAGTGAGAGGACACATAACACTTTGCCCACAGAATGAGTCTGTCTTATTCATCTTTGTATTTTCCCATCCACACTCATTGCCCAGCACAGGGTAGGATCTGAATAATCAGCAACTGCCTTGGGCAGCAGGGCAGTGTGGTGGTCAAGTTTCTGGCATTTGAAATTCAGAAAACCTGGGTTCGAATTTCTGCCCTCACTTTTGTGCTGTTTGAACAGGTCACATCATCTCTCCAAGACTCAATCTCCTTTTGTGTAGGATGTGACTTACGTCACAAGATCCTGTGGGGCGTTTACTGGCACACTGAGTACTTGACAAGTTATAGCGAGCTATTGGAGTTAATATTATCACCACAATGTCAGCAAGCCCTGGTAAGCACTTCAGTCTCCACTCACCTGGAAAGTGAGAAGAAACAACCACACACTCTTTTTCTTCCAAACTAGGAACCTAGGAGTTAGAAATACTGTCTATTTTAAGTGGAATAGAGCACCACCTAGCAGAGGAAAAGGAAAATTGTCAAAATTTCGCTAAATACATATCAGCTATCCCAATCTATATAATAATATATGCACACATCAAAAAATGCCTCAGTACAAGGTGAGCCCAAATCTGTCAGTGTTTTCAATGGGCTAATAATAAATATTTCCCAGTGAGAAAATAAACATTTGTTGGGATTGTCTTGCTTATATAAATTATAGAAATGAAATATGAACTTAAAGATTTATTTGTTTAGATGCAGCTATATATTTTATATGATATATGAGTAACAGATGTGTTGCTCTTCTCAACTTTTACATTTCAAAAACTTCTTGAAAATTCGAACTCTTCACAGACATTTTGGAAAAGCCTTCTACCCTGGCTCTCCAAAATGTGAGACAGGCCTTTTTGAATATTGACATTCTTGACAAGCCACAGCGATGCATTCATGTGGCATTAGGATAATTTTAAAATGCATCCTGTAATGGGTATTTGTGACCTTCACAATATCCATGGGAGATTCCTATTTAAAGTGACTGTTAAAATATTAGTGTATGCCACCACCCATATGAGCAAAATGTAAGGTCCTCTTCAAGAATAATTGCTCATTCTGAGTTTAAATTCTCTACCACTTATAATACTGATGTCATAGGGTCACCTCTTTAGGCCTCCAAAACTCACTTTAATTGAGTTTTTTTTTTAATATTTATTTTTAGAGAGAGGAGAAGGGAGGAAGAAAGAGAGGGAGAAAAACATCAGTGTTAGGTTGCCTCTCACTTGCCCCTGTATTAGGGGCCTGGCCCACAACCCAGGCACGTGTCCTGACTGGGGATCCAATCGGTGACCCTTTGGTTCGCAAGCCAGTGCTCAATCCACGGAGCCACACCGGCCAGGACTAACTGAAAACTTTCAAGGTCATTCCGTCTTTTCCAAACTGTTTTTTTTTTTTGTTTTTTTTTTCTGGTGTTCAAAATTAGGTCCTTGAGAGGACTACCTGCGAAAAGTTTTAATGACTTTCTCTTTCATGCGGGTTATTGGGGATGAGGGAGAAGCTGGATATAAGAACAAAACAAATCAAGGGCGTGTTTGCCTTTGCACTTAGAAAAGAAAGAATTCAATCCAACCTAGGTCTAAGGACCCCTCAGGTTCATCCACCACCCCTAGGCCTCCACATAGCACCTCCTGACCCCAGGGCAAACATGATCTGTTCCAACAAAGGATGGGGTCTTCTCACCAAGCCACAGGAAATGTGGCATCGGGGAGACCTGGTCCAGGACACCGGGAAATACTCAGGCTGAGAACCTGTGGGGAGAAGCAAGGGGGAGTCAATCCCCGTCTCCCTGCCATTTTCCTGGCAGCCTTATACAGAAAAAGAAAATCAGTTCTACAAACTCAGTGTCAGTTTCTAAACATTACATGAGCAGGGAGCGAGGTTCTGGCAACCAGGGAGGGGCCAGCCTTACCAGGCTGTTCTGAAGCCAAGATTTATTCCAAGAGGCAGCCTGATCCTTCAGAGATGGAGCCCTCTGGGAACTCTGTGAGGTGTCAGCAGACAGTCTGGATGCCTTTGTGGAGCAGAGCCTGCAGCCTCAGTGAGACTGGGAGGAGGAAGTGTGGGATGCCTGGCAGAGAAACCCAAGGTTCCTGAGGGACCAGCGCTTCCATATTAAGCTGGTTGGAGACCAAGAAATCAGGGTGCTGAAGGTGGTAAAGGTGAGTACACACCCGCTGTGTGACCTTAGGGGGGTCATTTCATCTCTCTGTGCCTCAGTCTTTCCATTTTTAATCTGGATTTGTTATAAGGAATAAATGGAATAAAGTGTGGAAGGGTGTGTTTAAACAATCCATTATTCTACGGATCTGAGGAATGATGATGATTATCCTAATTGGCAAGAAAGAAATGTTTTAAATTAAATTGCAGTGCCCAAAGAGAAAGAGAGACAGGAATAATTAACCAGTTAGTATAAATGGGCCAATTAACAAAAGACTGCTCCCATTCCTGAATGTGTGTTGGAGTGGATTGTACCTCAAGGCATGTGCGTGAACTTTTAGGACCATTGCCTGTAACCAATCAAAAGGAGTAAATATGTCTAATTTACAGACTGTGCTCATATAGAACTGTCCCATCTTCACCTTTTCCCTCCCCCTTATCCGTAGACCATGTAAGCTCTGTCAAAACAACTTACACATATCTTCCGCAGGATACCATGTATAAAAATGCTTGTTGCCCTGCCCAGGTGCCTCAGTTGGTTGCAGTGTCTTTCCACGCACCGAAAGGTCATGTGTTCCATTTCCAGTCGGGGAACGCACCTATGTTGGGGTTTCAATCCCCAGTCAGGGTGCCTGTAGGGAGGCAACCAATCAATTTGTCTCTCTCTCTTTCTGTCTCTCAAAACAAAACAAAACAAAACAAAACAAAAAATGCTTATCAGTTTCACCTAAGTCTGCTGCTACTTGTTTAGACTTCATGCCCTAGCACCTGGTTTTTTTCTGGCTAAGCTGTAACTCAATAAACACTTTCTTAAAATATTTATCAGCTAGTACTTTTGACCAAGATGGAGGTGTAGGTAGATATGCTTTGCTTCCTTGCACAACCAAAAGAAGGACACAAATTTAAAAACAAAACAATGACCAGAATTGCCAGAAAATTGAACTGTATGGAAGTCTAACAACCAAGGAGTTAAAGAAACATTTATCCAGACGGGTAGGGGGGCGGAGACGGGCAGCCAGGGCAGAGAAGATGCATGGCAAGGCAGCGGCTGATGGACCAGGTGGTCCCACATTCGAGTGTAGTTAAACCAGGAGGAACAATGGGGGAGCAAGACAGACCACGAAACCAGGGTTCTGGTATGGGAAAACTAAAGCCTCCAAATCTCCAGTGGTAAAAAATGTGTGGGGGTTGCACTGGCAAGAGAAATGCCCAGCCTCACAGGTGAGTTCACTGGAGAGACCCACAGGGTCCTAGAATGTATACAAACACACCCAGCTGGGAATCAGCACCAGAAGGGCCCAATTTGCCTGCGGGTAGCAGGGGAAGTGACTGAAAGGCAGCTAAGAGCCGAGGAAACACCACTGTTCCCTCTCTGGCCCCTCCCTGACATAAAGGGCCACAATGCAGCAATGTGGGTTGCCCCACCCTGGGGAATACCTAAGGCTCCGCGCCTTACAACATAACAGGCACATGGAGACAAAAAGAAAAATGGCCCAAATGATAGAACAGATCAAAGCTCCAGAAAAAGAACTAAGCGACAAGGCGAAAGCCTACATATCAGATTCAGAGTTTAAAACACTGGTAATCTGGATGCTCACAGAATTGGTAGAGTATGTTCACAATATGGAAGAAAAAGGGAAGGCTGTGCAAAGTGAAATTAAGAAAAACATACAGGGAACCAACAATGAAGGGAAGGAAACTGGGACTCAAATCAACAATTTGGAGCAGAAAGAAGAAAGAAACATTCAACCAGAACAGAATGAAGAAACAAGAATTCAAATAAATGAGGAGAGGCTGAGGAACCTCTGAGACAACTTTAAGCGTGCCAACATCCGAATCCTAGTGGTGCCAGAAGGAGAAGAGGAAGAATAAGAAATTGGAAGCTTATTTGAAAAAATACTGAAGGCAAGCTTCCCCAATCTGGCAAAGGAAATAGACTTCCAGGAAGTCCAGGAAGCTCAGAGAGTCCCAAAGAAGTTGGACGCAAGGAAGCACACACCAAGGCACATCATAATTACATTACCCAAGATAAAAGATAAGGGGGGAATCTTAAAAGCAGCAAGAGAAAAGGGATCAGTTACCTGCAAAGGAGTTCCCATAAGACTATCAGCTGATTTCTCCAAAGAAACAGTACAGACAAGAAGGGGCTGGAAAGAAGCATTCAAAGTCATGAAAAGACAAGGATGTACATTCAAGAATACTCTATCCGGCAAAGCTGTCATTTAGAATGGAGGGGCAGATAAAGTGCTTCCCAGAAAAGGTCAAGTTAAAGGAGTTCATCATCACCAAACCCTTGTTATATGAAATGTTAAAGAGACTTATCTAAGTAAAATGACAACAAACTCACAACTATCAACAACTGAACCTAAAAAACAAAAACAAAAACAAACTAAGCAAACAACTAGAACAGGAACAGAATCACAGAAATGGTGATCACAGGGAGGGCTATCAGCGGGAAGCAGGTGGGGAGAGAATGGGGGAAAGTTATAGAGATTAAGAAACATGAATGGTAGGCACAAAATAGACAAGGGGAGGTTAAGAATAGTATACGAAATGGAGAAACCAAAGAACTTACATGTATGACTCATGAACATGAACTAAGTCGGGGGAATGCTGGTGGAGGGGGGTGGCAGGCAGAGAAGGATAAAGGGGAGAAAAGAAACTGGGACAACTGTAATCGCGTAATCAATAAAATATACTTTAAAAAATCAAAAAATCACCTATTTATACTTTTCTCATTATGTTTCTCTAAGTAGACAAAGCTGTGTGGGATTCCACTAACCAAACGTGTGGCTCACTTGTATTTTTCTAAATTGCCTATTTCCATCTTGGGAAAATACTCTTTTTGCATGAAAATAAACATCTGAATACTTTCCAAGACAGAAAAGAAAGGAAAGAAAGAAAGGCTTTTAGCCTTGGAAGTTGTTTTTTTGTTACATGGTCATATTTTATTTTTATATCCTCATGACGACCGCTACTCTTACTGCTTCTACTGCTGCCACCACCAGTACTGTTACTGAGCAAACCGGAGAGGTACCTTTACATATGACCCAACGATTAGTGTTAAAGAGGTTTTTATTAATAGGGCTCCAACCTCGGGGAGCGGGGCAGCAAGAGCACCCCTTCTCAGGGCCCTCCTTTCCCATGAGACCCCGAGCCTCTCTTGCTTCCTAAAAGGCTACAGTCCAAAACCATGCCCAGAAGTTCCCCACATCCTTATCCTTAAGTCAGTCCAGTCTCCATCCCCTCTGGAATGTACATTTGTGGGTTTCAGAGTGGGCATCCTCTCACAGCACCTCACTCCTTCAGGGTCTGCGGTGCGCTGTTCTCAGCCTCCAGGTAGTGGTTCACGAAAGCATGTGCCATGTTACACTGGATCATGGTGGAGTCCAGGGAGGCACAGGTTCCAGAAGAGTGGCTTCTCTGTAGATCCTTCAGAGACGCAAAAGGACCTCTTCTCTCACCCCAGACCACATGGCTTCTCTCTGTTTTACTCAGGCCTCCCAGCAGGCTTCCTCTCTCACTCCAGACTTTGTGATGGACTCCCATTTCTCTTTCACACACACAAACACACCCCCATTTAAATGCTCAGCCCAGATCTTCCTGGGTGATCTCATATTTCACCCTTCCTATGATGTGTTGGCATCGCCCTTTTTGCCAGTTCCCGGTGTCTTTTATCCTCTTTTGGCTGCCATCGTTAGTCAGAGCAAAAGTTCCCAGCAATGCATAGACAGCCGGGGTGGGCATCCACTCTCTGCCTCTTGTGCAGGAGCTATATAAGCTCCCCTCCACCCCCGGCTTTGTCATGAGTCACTTTACCTCTTATAGTGACAAACTCAATTCGCCCTGGGCAGCAAAACTCTTCCCCTCAGGAAAGCAAGGCTACTAACTTCCCTTTTGTCATGTAATGTTTCCTAAATACTGTAGTTCCTGCTCATCCCTGTGTGTACCCTGCCCCCAGTCCTGCCTGACAAGAGGATTGTGGAGGATTTCTCTGTATTGTCAGGGAAACCATGCTCTGTACTCTGTTACACTACTAGGAGGGATCCAGTTCTTTTGAGTGCCAGGGAGGCAGGTAGAATATGGATACTAGGTCTCTATAAAATTTATGCTTTTGGTTTTTGTTTAAGAAAATCTGCTTTACCCCCCAAATTGTAAAGAAAATCTATATTTTTTTCTAAAATAGCACTATATTATATAGTTTTATTAGAAACTACTCAGCAATGATGTAATACCAGAGAGTACTTCAAGGACTGAATGGATTTTTAAGGTTTGACCATGAAATGCAACACCCAGTTATAAAGCATTTCTCTTGGGTAAGTGCTAACTTGCAATTCAGCTCCTCACACAACACTGCAAATCAAAAGGGCCTTGACTGTAAGTCTAGCTTTTTCTCATTTTGCTAGAATGTAACACATCTAACATTAGCTTAAGTGACTCAGGCTGTTACGGAAAATGAAACGACCAGACACCAAGGGGTTTAGGAGCACTATCTTTATTTACGTGCATGGGCCCAGAGGAGACAGACTCCAAATTCTGAGCCCAGAACAATAGCCCCGCACTCCTTTTATGTTGGGCCAAATGGGGAGGGTCTCGGGAGATGTGGTATAGATTTGCCGCGAAAAGCGCTTACAGAGGTGGGAGAGAAGCATTTACAGCATTAGTCAGGGCAAATAGCATTTCATCTTTGGTATCAGCCTTGATTCCCTCTACAAGGCTTTACCTGAGGGTGGTAATGGCTGCTGAAGTTAAGACTGAAAAGGAAGGACATGGAGCTTTAAAGAATCTTTAAATAAAGAGTTGAAACCAAAAATTCAAGGGTGTTATCAGCAAAGCATATGCTTCCAAACACATTAAAAAAATTCAAGCTCCTGTAGTTGCTTAAAAAGATACAACTTTGCACTTCTGGGCTCTGACTCTTGCACATATCTGAACTTCCTGGAGAAATTTCAGCCTCTGCTGTCTGCTCTAGAGCTACATGAGCATCTTGACTTTCAGGACCTAATGCCAAACAAACAAAGAAACAAACAAAAAACATCAGAACCAGAGACGGGATGCGTATTTTTTGAAGAATGGATTTGAAAGTGTTCAAGTATTTTACCATATGTTCTAAATAATGGTCTTCTATGGATTCGAGTGTGCTGTTTGCACTGGAGATCTGCCATGCAGATTACTCCAAATACCTGGACCTTGAAGTTCCCATTCCCACCTTTGCAGGTATGTGTCAAGTGGAGACTATTTGTCTGTAGAAGAAAAGAACATTATTTTCTCTTTCCTCTTCTTCTCTCAACAATCTCTATTTTCAAAAGTTCGGACACTCCTAGAATGCTGTCTCCAACTATTTTGATCCATATGGAAAATGGCTTGAACAAAGTACTTAGGGAGTTAAACACACCATTTGGACAAATGTTGGTTAAATAAGCAATGGCAAAAAAAAAAAAAAAGCACATATTCATTACATTTCCGTTTATGCATAAGGAGGAAAAGAGAGGGTACATTGCACATAGTTCAACATTCCTTTTCTTTCTGCCTTTCTCAATCTTTTTAAGCAGTAGATATTCTGAGTTGTATCTCATTTTCCTAGTTTCATCCATTTATATTGTGGTCAGACTGCTGTATTTTTCCAGCGTTAAATGTACTTATTTCATTTGATTTCCTACCATAAGTGGCCTGGAGAATCTTATGAGACCAGTAGTAACTTTAGCAAAATCATCTCATGCCACGCTTAGTCACTGCCACCCTCTGATAGCCATATTCATCCTTTTTCTAATATTCTGTTTCTTCAGGTCAGGACACCCAATGCCAAAATTAAGGTTACATAAAAAGCTGAGGTCAAAATTGTTTAATGATTTTTAAAAATTACTTGAATAATATATTTAATCACAAAAATATAGAAAAATACAAAAAATATAAAGTGAGTGATCTTACTATGAATAGATAAGCACTATTAACATTTTAGTATACTATGATCACATTTTATATGTTTATAAATAATTAGAAAACTTCTAGTTATTCTTTAAAGCGCCATGTCCTTCCTTTTCAGTCTTAACATTGGCAGCCATTACCACCCTCAGGTAAAGCCTGAGTCACTTAAGCTAATGTTAGATGTGTTACATTCTAGCAAAATGAGAAAAAGCTAGACTTACAGTCAAGGCCCTTTTGATTTGCAGTGTTGTGTGAGGAGTTGAATAACTAGAAATTTTGTTTCATATGTATTTCTAAATACATCTATTTTGAAACAGAATATAAACTCCCAGTGTGGGCCCAGATGGAATAAGGCTCTTACAAACTCTGTCTCACAAATTACAACTTAAACTTGGGGAGACACCAAAAAGCAAATGGTTGAGAACTCTGAAGGGTAAACAATAGCAGACAGGTTGGCGACTGAAGTCAAAACTCGAACAAACCTGTAACAAGGGTGGTTATGATGGAGCAAATTGTTAATACATGCAAAACACGGATGGATACCAAAAGCATTGTACCGAATGAAGAAAGAAAGCCAACGTCAAACCTTCATGTACCAGATAATTCCATTTCTTTAATTCTTGAAATGACAAAATTGTAGAGATGGGAAACAAATGAGTGATTTCCAGGTTTTTTACAGCTGGTGGAGGGGAGAGAGGAGGGTGTGACTCTAAAAGAATAGAATAAGGAAGTAGAATGGAATAGCTCTGTATCTTGGTTTCAATGGTAATGACAGAAATCCACACATACGATAAAATGTCATAGAACTGAACGCACACATTGCATCAGTGTTGATTTCCTGGTTTGGGTATTCTACTATATTGATATGTAAGATGTGGCCATGGGAAGAGGGAGCCACGATAAAGGGCCTAGCAGACCTTCTGAACTATCTTTACATCTTCCTGTAAACTATAATTATTTCAAAATAAAAAATCTAAAACTTTGTATTTGGGCCCACACACCCAAAATATGTGTAAAAATATATGTATATACAAAAATACGTTTGTCACCCTGACTGGTGTGGCTCAGTGGGTTGGGGGCCGTCTCGCAAACTGTAAATTCGCTGGTTCGATATCCGTTCAGGGCATGTGCCTGGGTCGCCAGCCAAGTCCCCAGTTGGAGGTGTGCAAGAGGCAACTGATTGACATTTCTCTTCCACATCGATGTTTCTCTCCCTCTGTTTCCCCTTTCCTTTCCCTCTCTAAAGGCCAGAGCTATCCAACAGAACTTTCTCCAATGATGGAAATAGAATATAGAATTATATGCACTGTCTGTTATAATCAAGTGGCCATTGAGCACTTGAAATGAGGCTAGTGTGACTGAAGAATGACATTTTTATTTTAATTGAATTTAAATAGCCATATGTGGCTCTTGGTTACCATATTGGATAGTATAGGTTGACGCATCACATGTTTATGGAATGACATATGATAAGCTGGTAACTGTGGTTCCCCCTGGAGAAAGGTTTTAGGGTCGGATGCAATCAAGTTTTATATTTCATTGTATTTTATTTTATCTTACTTTATTTTTATTTTTACTTTTATTTTTCTTAACCCTCACCTCGAGGACATGCTCACTAACCCTCGAGAGAGGGGAAAGAAGGGAGAAAGAGACAGAGAAACATTGATGCAAGAGAGAAACGCTGATTGGTTGCCTCACATATGCGCCCTGACTGGGGACTGAACCCGCAACCAGGCATGTACCCTGACTGCAGATGAAACCAGCGACACTTTGGTCTGTGGGACAACCAAACTAACTGAGCCACACCATCCAGGGCTTGATATTCTTTAAACTGTATACCACATGCTTAATTGTTTTAATCAAGGAAAAGATTGTATACTCACAGAAAGGCCCCCATGCTTGATGTAGACCAACGGCTCCTTTTAAAACCTCTGTAAACAACTTAACGGGAGTGTCTCTGGCTTCACCCCCACCTGAAAGCATCAGGCATCAGGCGATGTAAAGCTCAACACTGATGTCAAGGTGGCTCCTCTGGGAGAAGGACGAAGCTGAGCTACAGCTCGGGCATGGATGTGGTCCTGTTTCAAAGCCGCTTCTCCAGGTTCCAAAACCAGGCAGAGCTCCATGGGCCCATCATCTGCGTAACTGAGAAGAGACCGGATCACCATAGTAGGAGCCTGGCCTACGATATCATCGTGGATCAGCACAAAGAACCAGGGTCCCATCTCCTTGTCCTTCCAGGTCCAGGCCGGAGGAGCAGTAAAGCCATCAGAGTGGATGGGCTCCTGGCTTTCAATGCTCTCAGGAAAGACAGGAATGGTATAGGTCCAGAGAAACTAGACAGAGGTTTAGGAGGATGGGAAAGTGGAAATCAATGGGGTGAGAATGCAGTTTGCTTTTTGGGGGGTGAATGGGACTGGAGCTGTACTTTGAAGATTAAGTTATCTCAAATGAATGTGCTGCCATTTTGAGGGAACTTCTCCCAGATAATGGATGCCTACAGAACCCAAGGAGGAGGTTCTCTGACTCTTTGGAAAACACCCACACAAGCAAGCACTTCAAAGTCTTTGGAGCCTGAACTGATTGGAATCATTTCAAAGCAGGACTCGTAATGTCAAATTTTGGCTCCAAAACTTACTAATAGTGTAATCTTGGGCAAGTTATTACATTTAAAACCTTCAAGACTCAATGTACCAACTGTTAAATGGGATAATACAATTAGGTTTAACCACAGGGAATAGACCATATTTGACCATGTTTAACCAACAAAAAATAGCATTTTTTAATGGTTCCACTTTATTTTTTCCTACTTTGTAGAGCTGTTCTGAGGATTCTATGAGCTAGCCCAGTACCTGGCACATGGTATGTTTTTGGTCAATGCAGGTATTTAAAACTTATGGGACTTTTGTGTGGGCTACCAAACCCCCCAGGCCTCCATGTTTCTCATTATAAAATGTAAAAAATGCTGTAGAAAGGATATTATGGAATCATGCTTGCACACTCTGTGCAGTAGTCCTTTCCCCAGTCTCCTCAGTTCAGAGTGTAGATTTTCCTGACCAGGTATTTTTTGCTGCCAGGAAATTCTTTTCTGCAGTCTAAATGAGTACCAGGAATCTATGAAAACTTAATAACCAGCCCTGGCCTGTGTGGCTGCAAAGCAAAAAGTCACCAGTTTGATTCTCTTTCCAAGCACATGCCTAGGTTGCAGGTTCAGTCCCCCTCAAGGTATGTATGAGAGGCAACCAATCATGTTTCTCTCTTATATCGATGTTTCTCTCCCTCTCTGTCTCCCTCGCTTCCCTCTCTCTAAAAATAAAAATGAATAAATAAATATTTTTTAAAAATCAGAAATTTGGAAGACAAGGCAGCAGAAACACCCAATGAGAGCAGGAAAAGAAATGTATTAAAGAAATGAGCATAGCCCTGGCTGGTGTGGCTCAGTGGATTGAGTGTCAGCCTGCAAACCAAAGGGTTGCTGGTTTGATTCCCAGTCAGGGAGCATGCCTGGGTTGAGAACCAGGTCCCCAGTTTTGGGGTGCATGAGAGGCAACCACACATTGATGTTTCTCTTCCTCTCTCCCTCCCTTCCCTTCTCTCTAAACATAAATAAAATCTTTTTTTTTTTAAAGAAATGAGTGTAGTTTAAGGGATCTTTGGGACAACATGAAGTATAACATCATCCACATCATAGGGGTGCCAGAAGGAGAAAAGAAAGAACAAGAGATAGAGACCTATTTAAAGAAATAATGGCCCAAAACTTCCCTAACCTGGTGAAGTAAAATTATACACAATTCCAGGAAGCACAAAGACTTGAACAAGATGAACTGAAAGAGGTCCACACCAAGACACGTAATAATTAAAATGCCAAAGGTAAAACAGAATTTTTTTAAAAAAGATTTTATTTATTTCTTTTTAGAGAGAGGGGAAGGGAGGAAGAGAGGGAAACATCAATGTGTGGTTGCCTCTCGCACGCCCCCTACTGGGGACCTGGTCCACAACAGAGGCATATGCCCTGACTAGGAATCTAAACCACGACCCTTTGGTTCGCAGGCTGGCACGCAATCCATTGAGCCACAGCAGTCAGGGGTAAAAGAGAGAGAATCTTAAATGCTGCAAGAGAAAGACAGTTACCTATAAGGGAGCTCCCAAAAGACTGTCAGCTGATTTCTCAACAAAAACATTCTAGGCCATAAGGGACTAGTACTAAATATTCAAAGTGATGAAAACATGGAACTACAGCCAAGACTACTACACCCTACAGGACTATCATTTAATATTGAAAAAGAAATAAAGATCTTCCAGACAAGGAAAAGCTAAAGGAGTTTCTCTCTCACAGCAATGTTTCTCTCCCTCTTTCCCTCCCTCCCTTCCCCCTCTCTAAAAATCAATAAGCATGTCCTCAGATGAGAATTTAAAAAAAGAAGTAACAGAGGAATATAGTTAAAAGAATAAAATGGCTATAAATACATACTTATCCATACTTAGTTTAAATGTAAATGGCTTAAATGCTCCAATCAAAAGACATAAGGTAACTGAATGGATTAAAAAAACAAGACCCATATGAATGCTGTCTATAAGAGATGTACCTCAGAACAAAACATACACACAGATTAAAAGTAAAGGGATGGGAAAAGATATTTCATGCAAATGAAAATGAAAGGAAAGCTGGAGTAGCAATACTTATATCTGATAACACAAACTTTAACACAAAGCCCAACATGGGTAGAAGGAAGAAAATAATAAAGATCAGAGCAGAAAAAAATGAAATGGAGTCTAAAAAAATTACAAAAGACCAGTGAAACCAAGAGCAAGTTCTTTGAGAAGATAAACAAGATTGAGGAACTTTTAACCAGACTCATCAAGAAAAAAAGAAAGAGGACAGAAATAAATAAAATCAGAAATGAAAGAGGAGAAATAACAACTGACACCAAAGAAATACAAAGGATTGTAAGAAAATATTACAAGCAACTATATGCAAACAAACTGGACAATCTGAAAGAAATAGATATATTCTTAGAAACATGCATCTTCCGAAACTGAATCAGAAAGAATCAAAGAATCTGAATAGACAGACTAGTGGAATTGAAATAATAATAATTTTTTTTTAACTCACCAACAAACAAAACTCATGGACCCAATGGCTTCACAGGTGAATTTTACCCAAGTTTTAGAGAAGAACACCTCTCCTTCTCAAACTGTTCCAAAAAATTCAAGAGTAGAGAAGACTCCAAGCTCATTTTACAAGGCCAGTATTATCCTATTCCCAAAACCAGATAAAGACACAACAAAGAAAGAAAATTATAGGCCAATATCACTGATAAACATAGATACTAAAGTCCTCAACAAGATATTAGCAAACTGAATCCAGCAATACATCAAAAAGATCATACACCATGATGAAGTGGGATTTATTCCAGGGATGCAAGGATGGTACAATATCTGCAAATCAATAAATGTGATACACCACATGAACAAAATGAAGGGTAAACCCCACATGATCTTATCAGTAGACTCAGAAAAAGCATTTGATAAAATTCAGCACCCATTTATGATAAAAACTCATGGCAAAGAGGGAACGGGGGAACATACCTCAATGTAATAAAGGCCATATATGACAAACAAATAGCCAACAATACTCAATGAGCAAAAATTACAACTGTTCCCCTTAAGACTGGGAACAAGAGAGGGATGTCCACTTTCAGCACTCTTATTCAACATAGTACTGGAAGTCCTAGCAATCAGACAAGAAGAAGAAATAAAAGGCATCCAATTTGGAAAGGAAGAAGTTAAACTGTCATTATTTGCAGATGACATGATACTATAGAGAACCCTAATAATTCCATTAAAAACTCCTAGAATTGATTAACAAATTCAATAAAGTAGCAAGGTACAAAATAAATATCCAAAAATCAGTTAGATTTTTATACACCAATAATGAACTGTCATAAAGGGAAACTAAGAAAACAATCCCATTTAAAAAGAATAAAATACCTAGGAATAAATTTCACCAAGAATGTAAAGACCTGTACTCAGAAAATTATGACACTGAAGAAAGAAAGTGAAGAACTTACAAATAAGTGGAATCATATACCATGTTTGTGAATAAGAATTAACATAATTAAAATATCCATATTACCCACAGCAATCTACAGTTTCAACTGAATTCCTATCAAGATACCAATGGCATATTTCACAGAACTAGAACAGATATTCCAAAACTTTATATGGAACCACAAAGACCCCAAAAAGCAACAGCGATCCTGAGAAAGAAGAACAAAGTTAAAGGAATCACACTACCTGCTATCAAACTATGCTACTGTACAAGGCATAGTAATCAACACAGCATGGTACTTGGTGTAAAAACAGACATTTAGATCAATGGAACAGAAAAGTGAGCCAAGAAATATGCCCATACCTTCATAGTCAATTAATATTTGACAAAGGAGGCAAAAACATACAATAGGCTAAAGATAGTCTATTCAATAAATGGTGTTTGGAAAATTGGACAGATACATGTAAAAAGATGAAACTAGACCACCTTCTTATACTACACACAAGAATAAACTCAAAGTGTAGTAAAGAATTAATACTAGACTCGAAAACTTAAAAATCCTAGAAGAAAACACAGGCAGTAAAATCTGGGACAGTTCTCATAGCAACACTTTTTCTGAAATATTTTCTCAGACAAGGGAAACAGAAGAAAAAATAAATGGGACTATATCAAACTAAGAAGTTTTTGCACAGCAAAGGAAATCATCAACAAAATAAAAAGACAGCCTAACTGAGCGGGAGAACATATTCACTGATACAGCTGATAAGGGGTTAATATCTAAAATTTATAAAGAACTTATAAAACTCAACACCAACAAAAAACTTAAAAATTCAATTGAAAATGGGCAAAGGACCTGAATAGACACTTCTCCAAAGAGGACATGCAGATGGCCAATAGACATATAAGATGCTCAATGTCACTAATCATCAGAGAAATGCATATTAAAACCACAATGAGATATCACCTCACACCTGTCAGAATGGCTATCATCAGTAAATCAATAAACAACAAGTGTTGGTGAGGATGTGGGAGAACCTTCATGCATTGTTGGTGGGAATGAAGATTGGTACAGCCACTGTGAAAAGTAGTATGGAGTTTCCTAAAAAATTAAAAATGGAACTGCCTTATGACTGAACAATTCCACTTCTGGGAACTTATCTGAAGAAAACTGAAACACTAATTCAAAAGAATATATACACCCCTATGTTATTTGCAACATCATTTATAACAGCCAAGATTTCAAAGAAGCCCAAGTGTCCATCAGTAGATGACTGGATAAAACAGCTATGGTACATTTACACAATGGAATACAGCTGTAAAAAAGAAGAAAATTTTATTCTTTGCAACAGCATGGATGGACCTGGAGAACCTTATGCTAAGTAAAATAAGCCAGTCAGAGAAAGTCAATCAAGTACCATACAATTTCACTCAGGTGGAATCTAATGAACAAACTCAACTAACAAGCAAAATGGAGACAGACTCATAGAGAGCAGGCTGGCTGCTCTGGAGGTGGGCCAGAGGTAAAGGGATTGAGCAAAAAAGAAAAAGAACTAATGAACTTGGACAACAGTGTGGAGATTGTTGGGTGGAGGGGGTACATGGAGGGTATGGGGGGTAAATGGTGATGAAAAAATAAAATAAATTTTTTAAATTATACCTTTTGTGTGAGAACAACAAAAATTATATTTTTTGGAGTGCCATAGAATTTAAGTAATTACTTTATGTGTGCCATGGGATGAAGAATGTGGAAAACACTGTCATTGAGTAATGCAAGAAGTAACATGATTGCAAAGGTGATAACTAGGCAAGCAAGCAGAGTGGTTTGCCACAGCTCCTTGGTGGCTAAATGTTGACAACGAAACTTAATGGATCAGAGTAATACAATTTATTATTTACAACAAAACAGACAGCAAGGGTATCAGCCTAATTGTGCTTATTCCCCTTGCCATTAGGCTCTGCAGGATGACATAATAGGCCCGGATGGATGCTGCATATGCTATGAGTTGTGCCGCACTGCTAAGAATTGTGGGGCCCAGGGTTCAGCATCTTTTGCAGTGAGCAGAATACCAGTACCTTTCCCCCAGGATAAAGCAGACAGCAGTCACGGCACAGTTACCTTGATTTACTTAGTTGCTCACATGACTATTGAAACTGCAATGTGTCAGGGGATATTCTGTTTTCTATTTTGGTCCCCCCTACCCGATGTCCAGGGCCCATCCACACTGCCTCTCCCAACAGGAGGGATTACAGGGGCTTTTTTGGAGATAACTGACATAAACAGAGGTAAGGGACATGAGGGGATTAGTTCTAATGGATTCAGGATAAACAGAAGTTCAAGTCTGTTGAGTATTGTTGGGAAATAGGGAGTGGTGAGTATCTGGGTATCATTTTTTACCCTAGTTAATGGGGGAAGGAAGTCTAGGGGATGTGGTTCCTCAGTCCCAGTTCATGTGCCCGTCTTATCTGATAATATAAGTAGAAGGCCTCAGAGAGAGGAGAGATCATGATCAGGTTCTTGGGTATTCAGATTCACTCTTTTTTTTTTTAATCCTCATCCCAGGATATATTTATTGATTTGAGAGAGAGAGATGTTGAGGGAAAAACATTGTTCTATTGCCTCCTGTACACACCCTGACCAGGAATTGAACCTGCAACCTAGGTCTGTGCCATGACCAGGCATCAAATCCACAATATTTTTGGTGTACAGGACGATGCTTCAATGAACTGAGTTACCTGGTCAGGGCTCGACATGGCCATTTTTGTGAGGGTGGTGAGTTTGATCTCAAAAACAATGTTCCTTTTAAGGCTCTTCAATACAGAAATTGCTGTCATGAGTGATAAAATATCTTTAGTGTTATTAAACTTATACAGTAAACATAAAACTCCTTATACAACACTTATTCAGTAGTGTACACTCAATGGAAAACAAAGAGACATTGATAACATCTACTTTTAAGAAGATATTCAGGTAACGGCAATGAACACTGAGGTACTAAAATAAGTTGATGACACAGTTAACACAACTTAATTGGCATTCATTTGGGTGTGGGGAGTTAAACTCATTACAAAAAGTGCCTTCAAATTGTAGTGTAATGTATGTGCTGTCATGTCACAAAAATAGGCTTGCTGCAGATTCTACTTTGATACCTGTTGAAGGGGTTGAGTTTTCTCAGGAAACCAGAGGTTAGTTGAGGGTGGGTACCCCCTTTTTGATCCTTACTATGTGGATAGAAGACCTGGGAGTTATGTGGTCTTAGTTCAGTGCATGGGCCAGCACACGGGTCACCTCTTCACTCATGATGGTTGGATAAGGGAGCTCAAGGAAACAAATTGCAATGGTTTATTCTGATTCCTGTTGAAGAAGAACAAACTTATTTAAATGTTTCTTCAGTCTTTGTCTCTCTCCCTTCGTAACTGCAGTAAAATATGTATAACATAAAATGTGCCATTTTAATTATTTTTAAATGAACAGTTCTGTGGCATTAAGGGCAACCATCATGAACATCCACTTCCAGAAGTTTTTCATCTTCCCCAAATGAAATTCTATACCCAGTAAACACTAACTCCCCATTCTCCCCTCTTTCCAGCCCCTGGCAAACACCATTCTACTTTCTGTCTCTATGAATCTGGCTACTCATTAAGCGAGGTCATATAGTATTTGTCCTTTTATGAATGCCTTATTGCATTTAGCATAATGTCTTTGGGTTATTCTATGTCATGTCACTTGTCAAAATTTCCTTCCTTTTTAAGGCTGAATAATATTACATTGTATGTCAATACCACTTTGTGTTTATCCATTTATCCATCAGTGGACACTTGGGTAGTCCTTGACTGTTATGATTATAATTTCTGGGGAAGAGAGAGGCCCCTTTTCTATCGTGATAGTGGAGACAAAGAAGTCCATACTATTGGATAATAATCATAACTCAATCTTTGGTTCATATGTACTACTAACATTGGTCCATGTATGGTCCTATTATTCTTTAAGTTAATTAATCTATTTATTTAATAAGATAATAAACTCACCACCTAATTTACAAAATGGAACTCTGCCAAAAACTTTTATTTATTTATTTACTTCTTCCTTATCCTATTTTCTTGCCCACCCTCAAAGGGTCTTTTTATACATTTTATCACACTATTTATACTTGAAAAATATGTTGTTAATGACACTATTTTTCAAAACCAGTAGAATGTTACAGCACAAAGAGTGAACTTTAATGTATGCAAATTTATAAAAAATCAACAAGGAATAGAGGAGATCTTAAGATTTGTCTCAATAAAATTGTGATGAAATTATCTAACTCTATTATAAATGATATAACTTCACTGAAGTGGGTGGAGGGAAAGAGACATAGGCCCAAGTAACTTTGGAAATGCTGGAAACTGTAAGACTGAAGACAAAAGGGGAGATACAAGATGGCAGAGAAGTAAGTGGAAACTACACTAACCTCCTCCTAGGACCAATCTGGAATTACAACTAAATTGTAGAGAAATAATCCTGAACAACCCACTGAACACTAGTGGGGAGAAGCCTTATAACCATGGACAGACAGAAGAAAACGCTTCATCACAATGTGACTGGTAGGGAATGCAGAGGAGACGTGAGAGGGCTGTCTGGGCTCCCGCAGGTGGCAGCTGAAGTGCTGGAGGGATATATCAGCTGCCAGGGGGTTACCCCTGAGAAGTGTGGGGTCTAACCCCAAGATGGGTTCCCCAACCTATAGCACCAGAGCTGGAAAGGAACTCAGATAACATCCAGCTGTGAAAAACAGTAGGGGTTCTGTCAGCCAGGGAGAGATGGTTGGAGACTCAGAGAGCCTCTTAAAGGGCCAACACACAAAATTTCATTTGCAGCCATTTACCCGGGGCTCTGGCAGAAGAGGTGCAGCGTGGACTAGAGACGCTTGAGGAGAGTCTGGGGTTGGTGGCCCTGGGGAGAGAAACAGCTACCAGGATACGTGTGCTGAGTCATCCCCCCCAACTGCAGGAGCCATCTCTTTCAGGCAGAGCATGCCTCTCTGAATGGTATCAACCTGAGGGAAAAAAAATAGCCCTCCCCAGAAAAATTACTCTGCCCCACCCTGAGGTGTTTACGTCTGACTGCTGATTACAGACAGATCAGATCAACAACAGATAGGTTTGGTGACTGATTAATTTAACAACTAAGGCAGGAAATACAGAGAAACAGCCAAAATGGGAAGACAAAGAAACAAACCCCAATGAAAGAACAAGACAATTTTCCAGAAGAACTAAATGAAATGGAGATAACCAATTTATCAGATAGAGAGTTTAGAGTACTGATTATAAGGATACTCAACAGCATGAAAAAAGACATAGAAACCATAACAAAGGATGAGTCAGAAATAAAGAAAGCAATATCTGAGATAAATAATATACTGGAAGGAATAAACAGTAGGTTAGATGAAGCAGAGGACTGAATCAATTTTGGAAGACAAGGTAGAAAAAAACAATCAGACAGAGCAGCAAAAAGAAAAAGGAATTTAAAAAACTGAGGATAACTTAAGAAACATGTTAAACAACGTGAAGCAAAAAAACTTCTGCATCATGGAAATACCAGAAAGAGAAGAGAGTGAGCAAGGGATCAAGAATCTATTTGATGAAATAATGACTGAAAACTCCCCTAATATGGTGAGGGAAAAAGTTACACAAGTCCAGGTAGCTCAGAGAATCCCAAACACATTGGACAGAAAGAGGCCTATACCGGAAAGCATCATAGTTAAAATGACAAGGCTTAAAGATAAGGAGAGAATCCTAAAAGCCACAAGACAAAAGCAGGCAGTTACCTATAAGTGTGCACCAATTAGACTGTCATCTGATTACTCATCAGAAACATTTCAAGCCAGAAGGGAATGGCATGAAATATCCAAGTTGATGAAAAACAATGACCTACAACCAAGCCTACTTTACCCAGCAAGGATATCATTTAAAATTGAAGGAGAAATAAGGAGCTTCCCAGGCAGGAAAAAGCTAAAGGAGCTTGTTAACACCAAACCAGTTCTACAACAAATGTTACAGGGCTTGATTTAAGAAGAAGGAGAAGAGAAAAAGAAAGGGGAAAAAATAGAGGAAACAATAAAATGGCACTACAACATATCCATCAGTAATCACATTAAATGTAAATGGCTTACATGCTCCAACTGAAAGATAGAGGGTACCTGAATGGATAAGAAAACAAGATGAATATATAAGCTGCAAGATGAATATACATGCAGACTAAAAGTAAAGGGATGGAAAAACATATTTCATGCAAATGGAAAAGAAAAAAAAAGCTGGGGTAGCAGTACTTGTATCTGACAAAATAGACTCCAAACTGAAGACTGTAGTAAGAGACAAAGAAGGACACTACATAAATGGAACAACCCAGCAAGAGGATAAAACCCTAGTAGACATTTACACACCCAACATAGGAGTACCTAAATATGTAAAGCACATCTTGATAGATATAAAAGGAGAGATCAACAGAAATAGTTGGGGATTTTAACACCCCATTGACTTCAATGGATAGACCTTCCAGGCACAAAAACAACAAGGAGCCCTGGCTGGTGTGGCTCAGTGGATTGAGCACTGGCCTTCGAACCAAAGGGTCGCCGGTTCGATTCCCAGTCAAGGCACATGCTTGGGTTGTAGGCCAGATCCCCAGTGGAGGGTGCGTTAGAGGCAACCACACATTGATGTTTCTCTCCCTCTTTCTCTCTCCCTGCCCTCTGTCTAAAAATAAATAAGTAAAATCTTTTAAAAAACAACAACAACAACAACAACAAGGAGACAGCAGCCTTAAATGACACACTAGATCAAATGGATTGAATTTATAACTTCAGAGCATTTCACCCCAAAGCAGCAGAATAGATATACTTTTCAAGTGCATGTGGAATGTTTCCTAGGATAGACCACATGCTAAGACACAAAACAAAGTCTCTTTTTTTAAATATATTTTTTAAAGTTTTCATATTTTAAAAAAGATTTTACTTATTTATTTTTAGAGAGAGGGGAAGGGAGGGAGAAAGAGAGGGAGAGAAACATCTATGTGTGGTTGCCTCTTGAGCACCCCTCACTGAGGACCTGGCCTCAGGTCCTCAGACCTGAAAATTCAGAAATGAATTTTACCAAACATTCTAAGAACTAACGCCTCTCCTCAAACTATTTCATAAAATTCAAGAGGAGGGAAGGCTCCCAAACTCATTTTATGAGGCCAGCATTATCCTAATTCCAAAACCAAGTAAAGACACAACAAAGAAAGAAAATTATAGGCCAATAACCCTGATGAACATGGATGCTAAAATCCTCAGCAAAATATTAGCAAACCATGTGCCCTGACTGGGGAATCAAACCAGTGACCCTTTGGTTTGCAGGCCAGCACTCAACCCACTGAGCTACACCAGCCAGGGCTAAGTCTCAATAAACTTAAGTAAATTGAAATCATATCAAATATCTTCTCTGACTACAATGCTATTAAACTAGAAATCAATCCCAAGAAGAACACTGAAAAACACACAAAGACATGGAAGCTTAATAACATGTTATTAAACAATGAATGACTCAACAAAAGATCAAGGAAGAAATCAAAAGATATCTTGAAACAAATGAAAATGAGGACACAACAATCCAAAATCTGTGGGACACTGGGAAGGCAATCCTAAGAGGGAAACTCATAGCACTACAGGCCTATCTCAAAAAATAGGAAAAAGCTCAAATAAACAATGTAACTGCACACTTAAAGAAACTTGAAAAAGAACAACAAACAAAGCTCAAAATGAGTAGAAGGAAAGAAATACCATATTTTGCCATATATAATGAGCACTTTTTTAACATGAATTTTTGAGGGAAAAACAAGGATGTGCATTACATACTATGGGTATAATAATACCATGTATAATGCACACAAAAAAGTGGGTGTACATTATTGCAAAACATGATAATGAAGATCAGAGCAGAAATAAATGAAATAGTCTAAAAAAGCAATACGAAAGATCAATGAATCCAAGAGCTGGTTCTTTGAAAAGATAAAAAAGATGGCAAACCTTTAACCAGACTCATCAAGGAAAAAAAGAGCATCTAAATTAATAAAATAAAATCAGAAATGAAAGAGGAGAAATAACAACTGACAACAAAAATACAAAGGATTGTAAGAAAATATTATGAACAATTATATGCCAACAAACTGGACAAACTAAATGAAATGGATAGACTCCTAGAAACATGCAAACTTCCAAAAATAAATCAGGAAGAAGCAGAGAATCTGAATAGACAGACTACACCTAATGAAATTGAAGCACTAATCAAAAAATTCCAAATAAACAAAAGCCCTGGCCAAGATAGCTTCACAAGTGAATTTTACCAAACATTCTAAGAACTAACGCCTCTCCTCAAACTATTTCATAAAATTCAAGAGGAGGGAAGGCTCCCAAACTCATTTTATGAGGTCAGCATTATCCTAATTCCAAAACCAAGTAAAGACACAACAAAGAAAGAAAATTATAGGCCAATAACCCTGATGAACATGGATGCTAAAATCCTCAGCAAAATATTAGCAAACCAAATACAGCAATGCATCAGAAAGATCATACACGATGATCAACTGGGATTTATTACAGGAACACAAGCTTGGTACAGCATTCACCAATAAGTAAATTGATTCACCACATAAAAAAAATAAAGGATAAAAACCACATGACCATATCAATAGAGGCAGAAAAATCATTGGATAAAATCCAGCAAGCATTTATCATAAAAAACTCTCAGCAAAGTGGGAATAGAGGAAACATACCTAAACATAATAAAGGCCAAATATGACAAACCTACTGTCAGCATCATGCTCAACAAGCCAAAACTATAAGTGTTCCCTTTATATATGGAACAAGACAGGGATGTCCGCTTTCACCTCTTTCATTCAACAGAGTACTAGAAGTCTTAGCAATAGCAATCAGACAAGAAGAAATAAAAGGTATCCGAATTGGAAAGGAAGCAGTAAAACTGTCTTTATTTGCAGATGACATGCTACTGTACAGAAAGAACCCCAAAGATTCTACCAAGAAACTACTAGAACTGGTAAATGAATTCAGCAAAGTAACAGGATACAAAGTTAATACTCAGAAGTCAGTTGCATATGTATATGCCAATAAGGAACTAACAGAAAGCGAAATTAAGAAAAAATCGCATTCACAATTGCTTCAAAAAGAATAAAATACCTAGGAATAAACCTAATCAAGGATGTAAAAGACCTGTACTCAGAAAATTATGAGACTGAAGAAATAAACTGAAGAAGATACAAATAAGTGGAAGCACAAACCATGTTACTGGATGGGAAGAATTAACATCATTAAAATGTCCATACTACCCAAGTAATCTATAGATCCAGTCATCAAGATTCCAATGATGTATTTCACAGAACTAGAACAGATATTTCAAAAATGTATACAGGACCACAAAAGGTCCCACATAGCAACAGCAATCCTGAGAAAGAAGAATTAATTTGGGGGAATCATGCTACCTAATATCAAACCATACTACAAGGCCAT
This sequence comes from Mormoops blainvillei, assembly GCA_004026545.1. Taxonomy (NCBI): domain Eukaryota; kingdom Metazoa; phylum Chordata; class Mammalia; order Chiroptera; family Mormoopidae; genus Mormoops; species Mormoops blainvillei. The sequence goes on along the minus strand of PVJD01000002.1, from coordinate 897,683 downwards.
AGTAATCAAAACAGCCTGGTGTTGGCATAAAAACAGACACATAGATCAATGGAACAGAATAGAGAACTCAGAAATAAACCCACACCTTTATAGTCAATCAATATTTGACAGGAAGCAAGCACATACAATGAGCTGAAGATAGTTTATTCAATAAATGGTGTTGGGAAAATTGGACAAATATGTGTAGAAAAATGAAACTAGACCATCTTCTTACACCACACACAAGAATTAATTCAAATGGATCAAAGGCTTAAATGTTAGACCTGAAACCATGAAAATCATAGAAGAAAACATAGGCAGCAAAATCTCAGGCATTGGTTGTAGAAATATTTTATCAGTTGTATCTCCCCAGGCAAGGAAAACAAAAGAAAAAATTAAAAAATTAGACTTCATCAAACTAAACATTTTTGCACAGCAAAGGAAATCATCAACAAAATAAAAAAGCAACCCACAGAATGGGAGAACATATTTGCTGATACATCTGATAAGGGGTCAATATTCAAATTTTATAAAGTACTTACAAAACTCAACACCAGAAAAACAAACAACACATTTAAAACATGGGCAAAGGACCTGAACAGACAATTCTCCAAAGAGGATATGCAGATGGCCAATAGACATTAGGAAAAGATGCTCAATGTCACTAAACATCAGAGAAATGCAAATAAAAACTACAATGAGATACCATCTCACACCTGTCAGAATGGCTATCATCAATAAATCAACACACAAGTGCTGGTGAGGAAGTGGAGAAAGGGGAACCCTTAAGCACTCTTGGTGGGAATGCAGACTGGTGCAGCCACTGTGGAAAGCAGTGTGGAGACACCTCAAAAAATTAAAACTGGATCTGCCTTTTGGCCCAGGGATTCCACTTCTGGGAATATATCTGAAGGAACCCAAAACACTAATTCAAAAGAACATAAGCACCCCTATGCTCACTGCAGCTATGCTCACTGCAGCGTTATTTACAATTGCCAAGATATGGAAGCAGCTCAGGTGTCATCCATTAGTAGATGAGTGGAAGAAACAACTATGGGACATTTGCAAATGGATTCTACTCAACCGTAAAAAGAAAGAAACCTTTACCCTTTGCAACAGCATGGATGGTCCTGGAGAATATTACGCTAAATGAAATAAGCCAGTCAGAGAAAGAAAAGTACCATATGATTTCACTCACATGTGGAATCTAGTGACCAAACTGAACTAACAAGTAAAACAGAGATAGACTCATGTGACAGCTAGTGGCGGGGAGGGGGTTAAGGGGTGGAGGGATTGAGCAAAATGGCAAAAGGACTCATGGACATGGACAACAATGTGGTGATTGGTGGAGGAGGGCATATAAGGGGACTAAATGGTAATGGGGAAAAATATAATAAAGATTAAATTTTAAAAATCAGAAAAAAATAAATACAAAAGGAACTATACATAAGCACTCTACTCTAGTTGGTAAAGTCTTTTTCCTTTGGAGGTATATGTTAACAATTATAAAACCTTCCCTTCTCAAATTATTCCAAAAAATTCAAGGGAAGGGAAGACTTCCAAACTCTTTTGCAAGGCCAGTATTATCTTAATTGTGAAACAAGATAAAGACACAACAAAGACAAAAAATTGTAGGCCCATATCACTGATGAACATAGATGCTAAAATCCTCAACAAAATATTAGCAAACCGAATCCAGCAATACTTTAAAAAGATTGTGCACCATGATCAAGTGGGATTTATTCTGGGGATGCAAGGTTAATACAATATTTGCAATTCAATAAATGTGATACATAACCAGAGGTGGATTAAGGTTGGTTGAGGCCCCAGGAGTAGAAGAAAATATTTAAACATACTATCAGGCTTTACTGCTGATTGTAAACTTGTACATAATTAAAACTGCACATATGAAACTAAGCTTGGTGTCATTAGAAAAAAGTGTAAAGTTGGGGTTTTGCAGGGCTCTTCAGAAGTCGGGGCCCAGGGCACGCGCCTGGTGTGCCCACCATTAAATCCACCTCTGTACATAACATAAACAAATTGAAAGATAAAAATCACATGATCATATCAATAGATATGTGAAAAGCATTTGATAAAACCCAGTACCTATTTATGATAAAAACTCTCAGCAAAGTGGGAATAGAGGGATTGTACCTCAATATAACAAAGGCCATATATGAAAAACAACGGCCAACATCATAGTCAATTGGCAAAAACTAAAAGCATTTCCTTTAAGATCAGAAACAAGACAGGCATATCTGCTTTCACCACTCTTATTCAACATAGTACTGGAAGTCCTAGCCACAGCAATTCTATAAGAAGAAGAAATAAAAGGTGTACAACTGGAAAGGGGGAAGTAAAACTGTGATTAATCACAGACAACATGATATTGTACGTAGGAAACCCTACAGGCTCCACCAAAAAACTGCTAGACCTAATAAGTGAATTTGGCAAAGTGGCAGGATACAAAATCAATACTCAGAAACTGATGTCATTTTTTTTTAGATTTTATTCTTATTTATTTTTAGAGAGAGGGGAAGGGAGGGAAAAAGAGAGGGAGAAAAACATCGACTTGTGAGAGAAACATCAATTGGTTGCCTCTCACATGTCCCCAAGTGGGGAATGAACCTGCAACCCAAGCATGTGCCCTGACTGAGAATAGAGCCAGTGACCTTTCGGTTCTGAGCGGCCAGCGCTCAATCCACTGAGCTACACCATCCAGGACAGAAATTGATTGCATTGTTATGCACCAATAAGGAAGTATAAGAAACAGAAACTAATAAAAAATTCCCATTTCTATTACAACAACAACAAAAAAAAATAAGGTACCTAGAAATAAATTTAATCAAGGAGGTAAAACACCTGTACTTGGAAAACTATAGGACACTGAAGAAAGAAACTGAGGAAGATCAAATAAGCGGAAACATATTACACTGTGTTCCTGGACTGGAAGAAATAACATTATTAAAATATCTATACTACCCAAAGCCATCTATACATTCAACTCGATTCCTATTAAAATACCGATGGCATATTTCACAGATCTAGAACAAATATTCAAAAATTTTATCTGGAAACAAAAAAGACCCTGATTAGCCTCAGCAATTTGGAGGAAGGAGAATAAAGCTGGAGGTGTCACAATACCTGCTATCAAATTATACTGTAAGTCCACTGTAATCATAACAGTCTGATACTGGTATTAGAACAGGCATATAGATCAATGGAACAGAACAGAGAGACCAGAAATAAACCCACAACTTTTTGGTCAATTAATATATATTTTTAAATTTATTATTTTATTAAATATTTCTTCTTTTTTTAAAATTTTCTTATCATTGTTCAAGTACAGGTTTGTCCATTTTCCCCCCACCGCTCCCCCAACTCCCACCCTCGACCCCACTCCCTTTGACTTTGTCCATGAGTCCCCTTATATGTTCCTTGACCACCCTCCCTGTTTCCCCCTTCCCCCTGTCTTCTTCTCCCCCTTCTCCTCTGTTCACTGTCTGTTCTTCACTTCAAATTAATGTTTAACAAAGGAGCCAAGAACATACAATGGAGTAAAGAAAATCTCTTCAATAAATGGTGTTGAGAAAACTGGACTAGTACATGCAAAAAATGAAACTAGACCATCGACTTATACCATACTCAAAATGGATAAAAACTTAAATGTAAACACAAAATCATAAAAATCCTATAAGAAAACACAGGTAGTAAAGTTTCAGGCATCTCACATATCAATATTTTTGCCAATATATCTCTGAGGGCAAGGGAAACAAAAGAAAAAAAATAAATGGGACAACATCAAATTAAAAAGCTTCTGCATATCTAAAGAAACCACCATCAAAATGAAAAGGAAACCCATTGTATGGGAGAACGTATTTGTCAATGATAAACCTGATGAGAGCTGAATTTTCAAAATATGTAAAGAACTGCAACTCAACACCAGGAAAACAATCCAATTAAAAAGTGGGCAAAGAACCTGAATAGACACGTCTCCAAAGAGGACACACAGATGGCCACGGACATACGAAAAAATGCTCAGTGTATGAAGTATCAGGGAAATGCAACATAAAACCACAATGAGATATCACCTCACTCCTGCCAGAATGGCTACCATCAATAAATCAACAAACAAGTGCCTGAGAGAGTGTGGAGAAAAGGGAACCCTAGGGTACTGTTGGTGAGAATGCAAAATCATGTAGCCACTGCGGAAAGCAGTATGGAGTTTCCTGAAAAAATTAAAAATGGAACTGCCTTTTAACACAGCATTCCCACTTCTGGGAATATATCATAAGAATACCGAAACAACTCAAAAAATATATGCACCCCCATGTTCATAGCAGGGTTATTTACAGCAGCCAAGCTCTGAAAACAGCCCAAGTGCCCATCAGTAGATGAGTGGATAAAAATGCTGTGGTACATTTACACTATGGAATACTATGCAAAAGTAAGAAAAAAAAAAGAAACTCTTATCTCCTGTGACAGCATGGAAGATCCAGGAGACTATTATGCTAGGTGAAACAAGCCAGTCAGTGAAAGATAAATATCATACAATCTCTTTTATATATGGAATCTAATGAACAAAATAAACTAATGAGCAAAATAGAAACAGAGGAAAAGATACATAGAACATACTGACAGCTGTAAGAGGGGTTGGGGGAGACAGACTGGAGGAAAGAAGGTGAAGGGATTAGCCAAAGAAGGTATATGCATGGCCCATGGATGTAGACAACGATGTGGGGATTGCCTGAGGGAGTGGGTGGGGACTGGGTGGAGGTGGGCAAAGGGGGAAATATTGGGACAAGTGTAATAACATAAACACTAAAATATAATTTTAAAAAAGAACAAATAAGGTTATGGATGGCAGATGGTGGGAGCCAGGTTTCTCAGTGTTGGAGTGACAGGTTACAGCAGGAAAGGAAGGGAAGCTAGAATGAGCCATATAATGCTGAATTACAGTGAGAAATACCAGAATGAACTCATGTTTAGCTTAAGTTAGACCCTGAGAGATGTAGAGAGATAATTATAATGTGTGTGTGTGTATCAGTATAGGTGTTTATTTCCTATTTTAAACAAACATTTTATTGTTTATGCTATTACAGTTATCCCACTACTTCCCTCTTCATCCTCCTCCATTCAGATCTCTCACCATTGTCCATGTCTATGGGTCATGCATATGTTCTTTGACTAATCCATTCACCTTCTTTCATTCAGTCCCCAGCTCCCCTGACCACTCTTACAGCAGTCAGACTGTTCTATGCTTCCATGCCTCTGGTTCTATTTTGCTCATTAGGTTCCTCTTATAGGTGATCTCATATAGTATTTGTCTTTCACCAACGGGCTTATTTCACTTAGCATAATAATCTGTAGCTCCATTCATGCTGTCACAAAAGGTAGGAATTCCGTCTTTCTTTGTGCTCTATAGTATTTCATTGGGTAAATGTGCCACAGTTTTTTTATCCACTCATCTACTGATGGGCATTTAGGCTGTTTCGAAATTTTGGCTATTGTAATAGCGCTGCTGTGAACATGCAGGTGCATAATTTTGAATTGGTGTTTTGAGATTCTTTAGGTATATTCCCAGCAGTGGAATTGTGGGTCAAAAGGCAGTTCCATTTTTAGTTTCCACAGTGGCTGCACCCATCTGCATCCCCACCAACAGTACACGAAGGTTCCCTTTTCTCCACATCCTCACCAGCACTTGTTTATTGATTTATTAATGATATCCATTCTGACAGGTGTGAGGTGATATCTCATGGTGGCTTTAAAATTTGTCTCCGTGATGGCTAGTGATGTAGAGAATTTTTTCATATGTCTGTAGTCACCTGTATGTCCTCTTTGGAGAAGTATCTATTCAGGTCCTTTGCCCATTTCTTAATTGGGTTATTTGTCTTCCTGGTGTTGAGTTGTATAAGTGCTTTATATTTTTTGGAAATTAAACAGCTGTCCAATGTACAGTGGCAAATATGCTCTCCCATACAGTGGGCTTCCTTTTCATTTTGATGATAATTTCTTTAGTGGTGAAGAAGTTTTTTAATTTGATAGAGTTCCATTTGTTTATTTTTTTCCTGTTTCCCTTGCCCTAGGAGATATGTAGGTAAAAATATTGCAATGTAAGATATCTGAAATTTTACTGCCTGTGTTTTCCTCTAGGATTTTTATGGTATCATGATCTATATTTAAATCTTTTATCCATCTTGAGTTTATTTTGGTGTATGGTGTAAGGTGGTGGTCTAGTTTCATTTTTTTCGCATGTACCAGTCCAGTTTTCCCAGCACCATTTATTGAAGAGACTGTCTTTACACCGTTGTATGCTCTTGCCTCCTTTGTCGAATGTTAATTGACCATAGAGATGTGGGTTTATTTCTGGGCTCCCCATTCTGTTCTATTGATACGTGTCTGTCCTTATGCCAGTTCCAGACTGTTTTGATCACTAGGCCTTGTAGTATAGTTTGATACCAGGTATTGTGCTCCCTCCAACTTTGTTCTTCTTTCTCAAGACTGTTGAGGCTATTTGGGGTCATTTTTGTTTCATATAAATTTTTGGAATATTGTTCTAGATCTATGAACTATGCAATTGGATTTTAATAGGAATTGCATTAAATCTACAGATTGCATTGAGTATGATGGACATTTTAATTATTTAATTCTCCCAATTCATGAACACAGCATATGCTTCCACTTATTTGTATTGTTCTCAATTTCTTCCATGTCCCATAGTTTTCCAAGTACAGGTCTTTTACTTCATTGGTTAAATATATTTCTAGGTTCTTTATATTTTTTAAATATTTTCTTTCTTTATTTTTAGAGAGAGGGGAAGGGAGGGAGAAAAAGAGGGAGAACAATATCAATGTGTGGTTGCCTCTTGTGTGCCTCTCACTGGGGACCGAGCCTGCAACCCAGGCATGTGCCCTGAACTGGGGATCGAACCAGTGACCGTTTGGCTTATAGGCTGGCACTGAATCCACTGAGCCACACCAGCCAGTGCTAGGTCCTTTATTTTTGTTATTGCAATAGTAAATGGAATTGTTTTATTAGTTTCTCTTTCTGATAGTTCCTTATTGGTATCATAACTTATATTTATATCTGTTACCCATTTTAAGTTTATTCTGGTATATGGTATAAGGTGGTGGTCTATGTTTTAAAATGCCATTGATTTCTGAATATTGACTTTGTATCCCACTACTTTGCTGAAATCATTTATTAGGTCAAGTAGTTTTTTGGTGGAGCCTACAGGCTTTTCTATGTACAGTATCATGTTGTTTGTGAATAATGACAGCTTTACTTCCTCTTTTCCAATTGCGATGACGTTTTTTTCTTTTCATCTCTGATCAGCTGTGGCTAGGACCTCCAGTTCTATGTTGAATAAGACTGGCGAAAGCAGATAATCCCTGTCTTGTTCCTGATTTTATGGAAAATGTTTTTAGTTTTTGTCATTGAGTATGATCTTGGCAGTAGGTTTTTCATATATGGCCTTTATTATGTTGAGGTATATTCCTTCTATTTCTACCTTGCTAAGTGTTTTTATTATAAATGTGTCCTGGGTTTTATCAAATGCTTTTTCTGCATCTATTATATGATCACATGATTTTTCTCTTTCATTTTGTTTATGTGATGTATCCCATTTATTGATTTGCAGATATTGTAACATCCTTGAATCCCTGGAATAAAACCCACTTGATCATGATTTATGACTTTTTTATTGCCTTGCTGGATTTGGTTTGCTAATATTTTGTTGAGGATTTTAGCATCTATGTTAATCAGAGATATTGGCTTGTAATTTTCTTTCTTTGTTGTGTCTTTACCTGGTTTTGGAATTAAGATAATACAAGCCTCATAAAAGAGTTCGGAAGTCTCCCTCTTCTTGAATTTTTGTATATTTATTTATTTTTTAAATTATATTTTATTGATTATGCTATCACAGTTACCCAGCTTTTCCCCCTTTGCTCCCCTCTGCACAGCACCCCCAATCTGTCAGGTAATCCCCACACCATTGTTCATGTCCATGGGTAATACATATAACCCATTCTTTGGCTGCTCCATTTCCTATACTGTACTTTACATCCCCATGGTTATTCTGTGACTACCTATTTGTACTTCTTAATCCCCTCACCTTTTCACCCATTCTCCACACTCACTTCCCATCTGGTAGCCATCAAAATGCTCTCCATATCCATGATTCTATCTTCTTGCTTTGTTTTTTTAGATCAATTGTTGACAGATATGTACTTATTGCCACTTTATTGTTCGTAGTTTTGATCTTCTTTTTCTTTTTTTTAAGAGAGAGAGGAGAAGAGAGGGAGATTTAGAGGGACAGAAAGATCAATGTGTGGTTGCCCCTCATGTGCCCCCCACTGGGGACCTGATCCTCAACCAAGGCATGTGTCCTGACTTGGAATTGAACTGGCAACCCTTTGTCTCGCAGGCTGGCACTCAATCCACTGAGCCACACCAGCCAGGGTTTGATCTTGTTTTTTCTTAATAAGACCCTTTGACATTTCCTATAATAATGGTTTTGTGATGATTAACTCCTTTGGTTTTTTCTTGTCTGGGAAGCTCTTTATCTGCCCTCCAATTCTAAATGATAGCTTTGCTGGGTAGCGCAATCTTGGCTCTATGTCCCTGCTTTTCATGACTTTAAATATTTCTCACCAATCCCTATAGTCTGCAAAGTTTCTTTCGAGAAATCAGCTGACAATCTTATTGGAACTCCCCTGTATGTAACTAACTTCTCTCTTGCTGCTTTTAAGATTCTCTCTTTATCTTTAGCCTATGGCATTTTAATTTTGATGTATCTTGGAGTGGGCCTCATTACATCCTTCTTGTTGGGGGCTCTGTGCTTTCTGGACTTGTATGTCTATTTCCATCACCAAATTAGGAATGCTTTCTTTCATTATTTTTTTCAAGTGGATTTCCAACTTCTTGCTCTTCTCTTCTCCTTCTGGAACCTCTATGATGCGAATGTTGGATCTCTTGAAGTTGTCCAGAGGCTGCTTATACTATCCTCATTTTTTTCTTCTTCTTGTTCTGATTTTCTTTTTTTGTTTCCGTATGTTCCAAATCATTTATTTGATTCTTGGCCCCATCCAATTTCCTGTTGTTTCCCTGTAAATTGTTCTTTATTTCAATTAGCATATCCTTCATTTCTGACTGGATCTTTTTTTGCTGTTGAGGTCCTCACTAAGTTCCTTGGGCATTCTTATAACCAGTGTTGTGAACCCTGCTTCTAATAGATTGCTTATCTCCCTTTTGTTTAGCTCAGGGTTGTCCAATCTTTTGGCATCTCTGGACCACACTGAAAGAAGAAGGCCTGCCTTGGGCCACACATTAAATACACAAACACTAAAGAAAACTGATGTGCAAAAAAAGGTCCATGCATAATTTTCATGATATCTGCTACCACAGATAAGCAAAAATATCCTCACATAATATCCCTAATTATGCAGCAACCCTTTTGATAATCTTAAAATCATCAAGCAGGTCCTAAGTTTGTGGTCACTAATATAGAAAATGTACATATCTAAGTAAAAAAACTGAGTAATATTTTAAGTAAATTTATGGTTTTGTGTTGGGCTGCATTCATAGCCATTCTAGGTTACACATGGCCCATGGGCCATGGGTTGGACACCCCTGCTTTTGCTCTTTTTCTAGAATTTTGATCTGTTCTTTCATTTGGGCCATGTTTCTTTGTCTCCTAGTTTTGGCAGCCTCCCTATGTTTGTTTCTATGTATTAGGTAGAGCTGCTATGACTCTCTGTGTTGAAAGTATGACCTAATATAGTAAGTGTTCTCTAGAGTCCAATGGCACAGCCTCTGCTATCACCCAGGCTGGGTACTTCAGGTGCACCCTTCATGTGGGCTGAGTACACCTTCCTCTTGGAGTTGAGCCTTGGTTACTATTGACAGATGAATGGGAGGGATTTACCCAGGCCAGTCAGCTACAAGGATTGCTTTTGACCACTGATCACCCACTTTCACCCTGTGTGGAGGATCTGCTACGCAGGGGCAAGGTGGTGGTGCTCCAACACGGTCTGTAGTTGTCCACTGGGTATGCAGGCTCTTGTATTTCCTAGGTGGTGCAGACCAAGGTCAGCCCCCATCTGTGTTCTACCTGGGGCCACCCTGCATGCACTATAGAGCAGTCTGAGATATCTGCTACTTGTGCTGGGATTGGAGATTCCCAGGCAGAGCCAAGCTGTAAATCTATGCTGGCTGCTGCTAATGCCAGGCCTGGAGCTCAATGAGGACAGCTGTTGCTTGAGAGGATTTAGGAAGTTGTAAAGCTTGAGCCAGGACTAACCATTCATGTGGAATAGCAGCTTGGATGGGTTCATAAGTTGTGTGAGACGGAGTCTCTGGGGACCTCCAAGAAGTGCTGAACAGTGTTAGCCACACTGATGGAGTCTCAAATTTGGCACCAACTTGCTTGCTCTGTGGAGGGAGGATTTAGAATAGGGACAATGGCCTCTGCTTGCTTTAATGCCAGACACTTCAGTTTCTCCATGTATACCACTGGTACCTTTCAAGTTATTACCCCAGTGCTAGAGCTCAGAGGGAGTGAGTCTGAGCAGGTGAGTTTGTGTGTGGGTTCTTTAAGAGAAATCACTTGGGACTCTAGAAATTTATTCCACCAACTCAGTCCCTGCTGGTTTTTGCAGTCAGAAGTTGTGGGGACTTATATTCCTGGCCCTAGAATCCTGGACTGGGGGCCTGATGTGGGGCTGGGACTCCCTGTTCCTATGATATCCCTCCCAAATTTTTATTCACCACATGTGGGTGAAGGGCCAACCCACTCTGTGTCTGCAGCCCTCCTACCAGTCTGGATCGATGGGGTTTCTTTAATTCCATAGTTGTCAGACTTCCATTCAACTCGATTTCTGATGGTCCTGAGTGATGGTTGTTCTATAGTTTAGCTGTAATTTTGATGTGGTTGTGCGAAGAGGCGAGCCATGCCTGCCTACACTACTATTTTGACCAAAAGTCTCCACTGCCATTTTTGGACCTAGCTTTCTCAGTTCTGCCAAATCAATAACTCTGATTATTTTCTAGTCTTCTTCCTGTCCCAGTAGATTTTTTCTTTGAACAGTACCTCCTCTTAGTTAAATTTTTTAATTAGAAATGCCTTTAATGTAGTTATAGTGGTGATTTGAGAGGGAGTGAAATTAGATGTGTGTTCAGTTTGCCATCTTAACCCAGAACTGTCTTACCTTCAGTCTTGTTTTCATCAAATCTGACTGAAAATCCCCTACGTTACCTCTTACGAGAAATAAAAGTGGGATCAGGGATTTCAACACTCTTGCTGTAGAGGGCGACCAGTCATTCACATCAATGTTAATGAAGGCAAGGCCAAACCTGTCTCCATCTGTGTCAACAATGAGATCCAAGAGGTTCTATCTTAGGGGTAAGTCCATCACACTATGACAGTGTTAATAATCAGTCAGTTAGCTGGAAATAGAACCTAATGAGGAGAACCAGAGATGGGGCTTAACCCACAGAAAGAGTCGTCTAGGAAGAACTGTAGAGTTTGTCACTCAAGTCAATGGTAAAGTTCTGTGTAGGCCTCTCAAGCTTCAGTGAGAACTAAAGGACTAATCCAGAAATCACTTATAACAAGAGCTGGAGTAATAGGTTCCACTTCAAAGGACTTACATTTGGACAAGACTAATACCACGGAGACTGAGTATATTCTCAAGGTTTGTTTAGGTTCTTGCTACTAAGAGTATAGTTCAAGGACAAACAGCCAGGATATCATCTGGTAGCTTGTTAGAAATGCATAATCTCAGGCTCTACGCTAAGCCTGTTGTGTCAGGACATACATTTTAATAAGATCCCAAGTTGATATGAATATGCCCATAGTTTAAAGGTCTTCCAGATCTACCATTGTGTCAAAGTGAGGGTAACAACAACTACAATTAGTTATACTCTTACGGAATTGCAGAAATTAAATCAAATTGAACTGATGCTACTTTATTCATGATGAGTAAGTGGATTTTTCAGTGCTTGATTTGCTTAGATAAAACTCAAGTATACAATTAGGACAGGACATAACAAGGTCAATAAAATTTGTGGGATGGTTGTATTTGTTCAGTTAAAACAGGAGAACCCCATCATACTCCTAGTATTAAGTTTATACCAAAAATAAGGTAAAGAAACAGGTCTTATGTTGGAATAATTCATAAAAGTTTAGAAAAACAAACCAAGAATAAACACCAGGACCCTTGGGAGCCTAGAAAATGGAGCATAGAAATGGTATAGCTTCATATTCTTGGTACAGTAAAAACATATGATATTTAGCATCAAAGACTTGATCTGATTCCAGTTCCATCACTTACTGGCTAACAATTGGCCAAGTTATTCAACCTCTGGAAACTGAGTATTCTCATCTGAAAATGAGGAATAATAATACCAAATTATAGGGTTATGTTAGCATTAAATAAGATGCTGGAGAAGACTTTAAAATTGTGAGATACCATGCAAATGTGACTTTTCTCATTATTAATCCCTTGGTTTAATTACAATTCTGTAAAGTAAAGCTATAAGCAAACTATGACTGGAAAGTCTGGGGGATTAGACAATTAACTACATGTTGGGAGGAAGGAAAGAAGGAAAGAAAACAGAAAGTTACAAGCATTGACAAGGTTGTAGAGAAACTAAGACTCTTGTGCATGGCTGGTGGGAATGTGAAATGGTCATCAGTGTGGAAAACAGCATGTCAATTCTGTAAAAAAAATTAAAAAAAGAATTAGCTTACAATCCAGCAATTCTACTTCTGGGTATATACTCAAAAGAATGACAAGCAGTGACTGGAACAGATATTTGTACACCCATGTTCATAACAGCATTTATCATAATAGCCAAAGGTGGAGACAATACAAATGTCCATTGATGAATGAATGGATAAACAACATGTGGTATATGTATACAGTGGAATATTATTCAGCCTTAAAAATCAAGGAAATTCTCATACATACTACAACATGATAATCCTTAGATATTATGCTAAGTGAAATAAGACAGACACCAAAGAACAAGTACTCTATGATTCTACTTATATGAGGTATCTAGAGTAGTCAAATTCATAGAAACAGAAAATATAATGGCATTGTCAGGGACCAAGGGAGAGGGGTAAATGGGGAGTTATTATTTAACGGATATAGAGTTTCAGTTTGAGAAGATGGAAAAGGTCTGGAGATGGATGGTAGTGATGGTTGTACAACAGTGTAAACGTACTTAATGTCACTGAATAGTATACCTATGAGGTCTGTCTGGAAAAAGTCCAGCTATTGTTAATATAACAAGAACAGTTTGCACGACATCGATGTAACCTGGCAGCCAAGGAGAGTGGACTGGAATGCACATGGGTGAACAACAATGACTTCACTGTACTTGTCAGTGGGGGTGGTAGATGCTGTTGAGTGAGCATGTGTGCTGTATGGCCGTCTCATTCAAAATGACTGAGAGAGTAGAGCAAGGAATCCGCATTATATTTTGTGTTAAGCTCGAAAATTCCTCCGGGAAAACTATTTGGATGATTCAGAAGGCCGCAGATACGGGCAGCTGGTGATTGGCAGCCTCATTGCAATAATGTGCAGCTCATGCATCACATCTTGTGCAGAGCTTGTTGGCAAAACATCAAATCACCTAGGTGACTCAACCCCCCTACAGCACAGGTTTGGTGCCCTGCAACTTCTGGCTTTTTCCAAAACTAAAATCACCTTTGAAAGGGAAGAGATTTCAGACCATTGAAAATGGAAATTTCATTTCCTGAGATTCAGGAAAATACAACGGGGCAGCTGATGCTGATTGGGAGAACTGTGTGAGGTCCCAAGATGCCCACTTTGAAGGGGACTGAGGCATCATTGTCCTGTGTACAATGTTTTGTATCTTGTATCTTCTTCAATAAATGTCTCTATTTTTCATATTACATGGCTGGATATATTATGTACATTTTACAAAAAACAAAAACAAAAAAACCCAAAATTAGATTTCACTCCCTTCCTTAAAATCCTTTAATGACTTCCCTTTGCACTTAGCATGGTCCCCTGCATTACCGGGCTGATACTTTGCCAACCTCGTTTGTGAAGGAAAGAGGAAGTAGGGAAGGAGCAGATGAAGTGTGGACTGGTGGGTGGGGAATGAAGTTGAAGAGGCAGTTTGGGACCTAAAAGGGAGGAGTGAACTAAAAGCCATAATAAGGCAACTGCATTTTAAGGGGAAAAGAGGGCCAATCCCTGCAGTGAAGAAATAGAAGTAAGGAGCCCCTGGAATTTATGGTAGACAGAAAGGGAAAGGGCAGTGATCTGGGCCCAGTGCCTGGAACCTTAGGGCGTAAGGAAGGGAAAAGAGTAATATGGGAAGGAAAGAGAGAGGTCTCTTCCTGACCTATGCTAAGATGAGAAAACTAAGAGGAGGGACCAGTGGCCGGTGTTAAGCAACTATGATATTGTTCGGTGAACTGTAAAAACTGTAGTTTGAACCTGAAATCAAGAGATCTTAATTTTTGGCAACATTGATTGTCTCCACAGAGATGTGAAGGAGAAGAAGGAAGCTGTGGAGGAGGCAAAGAGTTGAAGAGATGCGCCTGCTAATGGCAATGCTAATGAGGAAAATGGGGAGCAGAGGGCTGACAATGAGGTAGATGAAAAAGAGGAAGAAGGAGGGGAGGAGAGGGAGGAGAAAGGTGATGGTGAGGGAGGGGATGGAGATGAAAATGAGGAGGCTGAAGCAGCTACAGGCAAAGGGGCAGCTGAAGATGATGAGGATGATAATGACACCAAGAAGCAGAAGACCAATGGGGATGACTAGACAGCAAAAAAGGAAAAGTTAAACTTTAAAAAAAGGCTGCTGTGACCTATTCGCCCTTCACTTCCTGTCTCAATCTAAACGTGGTCTCCTTCTAGTAGAGAGCCTGGCTAGTCCGCAGCGCCTCGCGCAGATGACATGGCACTCTCCACCACCCAGTCAAAACCACAATGAGAATTTGCAATGGGGGAGGGAAAAAAATCCCACAAAATTTCCAAGGCCCTGCTGTTTTCCTTAAAAGTACTTTTAAAAGGAAAATTTCTTTGCATTTTTAATTTACATTTTGTATTCTTGTACATATCGTTAGGGGTCAGCCATTTGTAATGATCTGGGGATGGCCAAACCTGCCTTCAGAGCATTCTCTGTCCTACATCCAACTTTACTTATGGTATGACCATGTTCATGATAATCTCAAAGGAGAGAAAAAACTTTGTAAAAAAGGCAAAAACAACAACAACAACAACAACAAATCTTATTCCAAGCATTCCAGTAACTTTTTGTGTATGTACTTAGCTGTACTATAAGTAGTTGATTTGGTTTGTATGAGATGGTTAATAGGCCAAAGATAAAAGTTTGCTTTTTATTCCTTTTTTTGTCTATGAAGTGGCTGTTTATTTTTTTCGTCCTGTTTGGGATATGTCTGAAACAATGTTGTCCAAGAATAAACCAGAATTTTATTTTGCTGAGTTGTTCTAAAAAAGGAAAGAGAGAGAGATCTTAATTTTTTAAAGTAAGGGAGGGAGGGTTCTAGAGGCCTTTGGTAAAGGCAGATGGAGGTCAGGGGGCACTGTTAGGGAGGCTCACTCTTCAGAATAAAACCAAAGACAAAAAGCTACGAAGTTCCTTCCCAAGGCCACTGTAAAGGGAGTCAGAAACTGTAGACCAAACGCTACTTCTATAAACCACGAAATTAACCTTTGAAACGTACTCATCCATGTTAGTTTTGCTATTCTTGTCAGTTTTCTTTTAATGATTTTGCAATAAAACCTGTAAAGTGGAAAGGACTTATAGGCTTGTGTTGGGAAGCAACTGGGAAGGAAAGCTATTCTTCCCTACGTCTGCTACTAGAGTCAGGGGAGAAGCAAAAACCCCAATGAGGGAGTAAGTGGAGATAATTAAAGATCCACATGATAAAACAGTTTTTAGAAAGTGTTTAACTTGGTTTCCTGCAGGGAGGTTTAGATTCCAACAAAACACAACCAACCTCAAATTGCTATCAGCCTGGTCTGAGCCACCATCAAATCTGCCTGGACCACTTCAATAACCTCCAACCTCCTCTCTTGCCCCACAGTCAATTCTCAGCCCAGACACTTGGGGAATCCTTTTAAGATTAAAATGGCACCATACATCTCAAAGTCCTCAGGATAACATTCAAAGTCCAGCCTCTGGTCTGCAAGGCCCCTGTCACTTCTCCCTTCCTGTTTTCTACCAGGCCTCCCATATTCACTCCACTCCAGCCACCCTGTCCCCTTGCTGCTCCTCAAATACGCCAGGGCCTTTCCAGTTGCTGTTCCCTCTGCCCGGAAGGCTGCTATTAAGTTTTGTGCACAAATAACTTTCTCACTTCTTTTAAGTCTTCTCTCAATGCTGTCTTCTTAAGCGGGGCTTCCTCTGAGCACTCTTTTTAAAAATATAACTCACGCCACTCCCAGCACTCCCTACTATTTTACGGCTATTTTTTTTTTTAATTTCTGTAGTATGTACTTATCTTTTAACATACTATATACTTGTCTGATGTTTTATTATTATGATGTTTAATGTTTATTATCTCTTCCCACTAGAACATATGCTCCAGAAAGGCGGAATCTTTGTAGCCCAAACCCCTAGAAAGTGACTAGCACATGGAAGCATTCAGTAAGTGGTTGTGAAAGAATGAATGGATAAAAATGTATAGGTTCTTTTTAAACTTTTTAAAAGTTTATTTATTTTAAAGAGAAACCTGCAACCTAGGTATGTGCCCTGACCCAGAACTGAATCTGTAGACTTTTGGTGTATGGGAGGACACTCCAATCAATGGAGCCACCTGACCAGGGACTGATTTCCTTTTTTGTAAAGAAATACAACGTATGTTTACCAAAAAACTATTGGTCAACTAGGGCTAACAAACAATGTGATGTGTTGCTGAAGGAGAAGTAAGTTTCCTGTGGAGTGATTATTTAAATCAGAATATGAGTAAATGCCTTTAACTAGTGCTATAAATAGATTTCTATATGACTTCTAACCTGAGATTCCCTCAAATTTTAAAGTTTCCTGATAAGGCTTATGTTCGTGCTTCCACTTAAGGGCTTAGGCTTTCTGTTGCCTGCCTAACTAACCCACTTTCCTTTTTCAAAAAGTCCTGGTTAGAGCTGGTTCTTTGAAAAGATAAACAAAATCAACATGCCTTTAACCAGACTCATCAAGAAAAAAAGAGTGAGGACCCAAATCAATAAAATCAGAAAGGAAAGAGGTGAAATTACAATAGATACCATAGAAATACAAAGGATCATAAGAAATTACTATGAACAACTATATGCCAAGAAATTTGAAAAATCTGGGCAAAATGGACAAATTTCTAGAAACATATAATCTTCCAAAACTGAGTCAAGAAGAAGCAGAAAGCCTGAATAAACCGATATCCGCTAGTGAAATTGAAGCAGTAATCAAAAAACTCCTGGCACACAAAAACCCTGGGCCAGATAGATTCAAAGGAGACTTTTACCAAATATTTAGAGAGGAGCTAACCCTGATTCTTCTCAAACTATTCCAAAAAATCCAAGGAGAGGGAGGACTCCCAAACTCTTTTTATGAGGCCAGTATTATCCTAATTCCAAAACCAGGTAAAGGCACAACAAAGAAAGAAAACTACAGGCCAGTATCACTGATGAACATAGATGCTAAAATCCTCAACAAAATATTGGCAAACCACATCCAGCAATACATTAAAAAAAATCATAAACCATGATCAAGTGGGATTTATCCCAGGGATGCAAATGGTACAATAAATGCAAATCAATTAATGTGATATTCCACAGAAGCAATATGAAAGAAAAAACCATATGATCATATCAATAGACGCTGAAAAAGCATTTGATAATGTACAGCACCCATTTGTGATAAAAACACTCTGCAGAGTGGGAATAGAAGGAACAGACCTCAACATAATAAAGGCCATATATGAGGAATATACAGCCAACATCATACTCAATGGGCAAAAACCAAAGCTTTCCCCCTAAGATCGGGCACAAGACAAGGGTGTCCACTTTCACCTCTTCTATTCAACATAGTATTGGAAGTTCTAGCCACAAGAATCAGGCAAGAAAAAGAAATAAAAGGCATGCAAATTGGAAATGAGGGAATAAAACTGACACTGTTTGTAGATGACATGATAGTGTACCCCCTATAGATGCCCCCCAAAATAACTACTTACTTGACCTAATAAAAGTATTTGGCAAAACAGTGGGATACAAAGTCAACATTCAGAAATCAAAGGCATTTTTGTACACCAACAATGAAATATCAGAAACAGAAATTTGGAAAAAAATCCCATTTACTATAGCACAAGAAAAATAAAATACTTAGAATAAACTTAACCAAGGAGGTAAAAGTCTATACTCAGAAAACTATGCAACACTGAAGAAAGAAATTAAGGAAGACACAAATAAATAGAAGCATATACCATGTTCATGGATTGGAGGAATTGAGATCATTAAAATGTCCATCATACCCAAAGCAATTCATAGATTGAATGCAGTCACTATCAAAATACCAATGATATATTTCACAGATATAAAACAAATATTTCAAAAATTTACATGGAACCATAAATGACCTTGAGTAGGTTCAGCAATTTTGAGAAAGAAGAACAAAGTAAGAGAGATCACAAAAACTGATATCAAACTGTATGACAAGGCCACTGTAATCAGAACAGTCTGGTAGTGGCATAAGAACATACACATAGACAAATGGAACATAATAGAGAGCCCAGAAATAAACCCATGTCAATATAGTCAGTTAATATTTGACAAAGGGGGCAAGAACATAAAATGGAGTAAAAATAGCTTCTTCAATAAATGGTGTTGGGAGATATGGACAAGTATATTCAAATAAATGAAACTTGACCACCAACTTAAAACACACACCAAAATAAACTCGAGATGGATAAAAGACTTTAATATAAGTCTTGATACCATAACAGTCCTAGAGGAGAACATAGGTAGGAAAATTGCAGATATCCCACATAGCACTATTTTCATTGATACATCCCCTAGGGCAGGGGATATAAAGGAAAGAATAAACAAATTGGACTATATCAAACTAAAAAACATCAACAAAATGGAAAAGGAACCAACCAAATGAGAAAACATATTTGCCAACGATATCTTGGACAAGAATTTGACCTTCGAAATATATGAAGAACTCACACAACTCCACACCAGGAAGACAAACAGTTTAATTTAAAAATGGGCAAAGGACCTGAATAGATACTTCTCCAAGGAGGACAGAGATCCCATAGACACATGAAAAAATGCTCAACATCACTAGCAATTAGAGAGATGCTAACTAAAACCATAATGAGATACCACTTCACACCAGTCAAAATGCCTATCATTAATAAATCAACAAATAAGTGCTGGTGAGGTTGTGGAGAAAAGGGAACCCTAATGCACTGTTGGTGAGAATGCAGACTGGTGCAGCCACTGTGGAAAACAGTATGGAATTTCCTCAAAAAACTAAAGATGGAACTACCTTTCGATCCAGCGATCCCACTGTTGAGACTATACCCTAAGAATCCTGAAACACCAATTCAAAAGAACCTATGCACCCCAATGTTCACAGCAGCATTATTTACAATAGCCAAGTGCTGGAAACAGCCTAAGTGCCCATCAGTAAATGAGTGGATCAAAAGACTGTGGAACATTTACATAATGGAATACTATGCAGCAGGAAAAAGGAACTCCTACCTTTTGTGACAGCATGGATGGGACTGGAGAATATTATGCTAAGTGAAATAAGCCAGTTGGTGAAAGACAAACACCATATGATCTCACCTATAAGAGGAACCTAATGGACAAAATAAACTAATGAGCAAAATGGAACCAGAGGCATGGAAATAAAGAACAAACTGACAGTGACCAGAGGGGAGGGGGATGGGAATAACAGGGGAAGAAGCGGGAGGAGCAAGCAAAGGAACATGAATACAGGATTCATGGGCACAGACAATGGGGCAGGGATTGCCTGTGGGAGTGGGGGGAAAGGTAGGGTTGAGCAATGGAGAGAAATGCGGGATAACTATAATTGAGCAATAAAAAAAACCCAGAATTTAAAAAGTCCTGTTTACTTTGATCCCCACCTGTTTTTCCATAGTACTTTTGAAAAGCTTTTCTCATTCCACACAAAGGCCATGACTATTCTACCTCAGTGGTTTGAAGTTTAAATAAGTTTTGGATTCAGAAAGAACTGACTCTGAATTCTGGACCCATCACTTGCTGTGTGGCTTTTAGTAAGTTATCTGACTTCTTTCAGCCTGAGCTTTTTTTTTATTAAATGAAGATTATGATGATGATGGAGGAGAGGGCGCAGGAGGAGGAGAGGAAGAGAGAAGGTTTGTGTGTGTTCGAGAATTAATAAATATTATATGGATGTTCCCAGGATTGTGACTAATAGTAAGTCCCGTCACCTTTCTTCTATATCAATATTTTCTGCTTCTGTCAGGACCATACTATTTAGTGCCCAGTTGCTTTTGCATTGTTTTGCATATTTTCATTTTATCTTTACTACTAGATTGTTATGGAATCATGGAGTCTGCAGGCAGGGGCCAGAAAGTTTAGACTCTTACCTGTAATGCTTGCCTACAGAATGAGAGAGCCAAACCAACTAATCCTTCTAGCTACAAATGGTATTCTTTCAACATGCCTTTTGTATCCCTGAGGTGGCTAGCACAGTCTGACACGTATTAATGTTTAATAGCTATTTGTTAACCGATGACTAAAATCTCTTTATTATAATTTCTGCATTCTCTATTTGAAGTAAAGAGTATAATAGTATATTATGAGGATCAACTACGATAACATATATGAAAGTAATTTAAAATTTTGAAGTTGTAATTATGTGTGTATATATATAATCACAACTATATGAATACTATATATGTATATGAGTGAATATATGTTCTAGAGGCCTTTGGTAAATGCAGAGAGAGGTCAGGCAGACAACTGTTAGGGAGGCTCACTCTTCAAGAAAAAAACCAAATACAAAAGACTATGAGGTCCCCAAGACCACTGTAAAGGTAGTCAGAAAATGTAGACCAAGTACTCCTATTATACATATATATTATATATATTATATATTACACATTATGTAGTACTGATAAGAAGAGCAGTGATATGACCATCCATGATTTGAGACAGTTCTAATTTATTCACTCATGTAAGCATGAACCTGGGTTTATATGACCATAGGCCCAATTGATGCTTATCCAGGATGATTCTCTGATAGCAGAGAGGTCCCATGTAACTAGCAAATTATTATTCATTTGTTTCTGCCAGGGTTTAGGGAGGGCAGGATAAATAGGTAGAACATAGAGGATTTTTAGGGCAGTAAAAATACTCTGTGTGATACTATAATGATGGATACATATGTCATTATACATTTGTCCAAACCCATAGAGTACATAGCATCAAAAGTGAACCCTAGAGATCAAGATCTCAGAGGAGTGAATGGAAGTCACATTGACCTCCTCCCAGGACCAATCTGGAATTACAAATAAACTGTGGGGAAATCGCCCGGAACGAACAATTGAACAATAGTGAGAGAGAAGACTTATAACCTCGGACAGACAGAAGAATCAGTTTAGCACAACCTCACTGGTAAGGAGTGTGGCAGAGACACAAGAGGGCTGGCTGGGCGCCTTCAGGTGGCAGTGCCAGAGGGATATTTGAGCAACCAGTTGGATACCCCTAAGAAGAGCAGGATCTAAACCATAAGTGGGGATCCACAGCCTACAGCACCAGAGCCCAAAAGGTAAACAGGTAACAGTCAGCTGCAAAAAGCAGCAGGGCTGCTCTCTGCCAGAGACAGGGAGCTGGAGAGTGAAAGAGCCATTTAAAGGGCCAAAGATAAATTTTCATCTGCAGCCACTTACCCTGGGCTCTGGCAAAGGTGAGGGCAGAGTGGGCTTGAGATGCCTGAGGAGAGACCGGGGACGGAGGCTTTGGGGAGAGAACTGAGACAGTAGCCCCCAGGATCCTGTGCTGAATCATCCCCCATAAGGCAGCAGCCATCTTGCTCACACAGACCACTCCCCTCTAAGCAGCAGTAGCCTGACGGGGAACATTAGCCCCAACCCCAGGAAGGATTCTGCCCCGCCCCATGGTGCTTAAACCTGACTGCTGAGCACAGAGTGACTAGATTAACAACTGAAGGAGACAGCCATACGCAGTAGATCCTGGGAAGTCTTGAACAGATTGCCTAAGATCAGATGGTGTCAACATCTGATATTGCCAGAGATGGATCCAGAAAGAAAAAACGGCAGTAAATATTAGAGGCTACTGAGACGAAATCCACTGTGGTCTTCTCCATGGTTTGCGATATTTTCTTTAATACATAACTTTTTAGCATTTGTTTCTTGTCCATCAAGTTTGTGCATATTAAGTTGCTAGATTTTATACTATAGTTTATTTCTTTCCTTTCTTATAATAGTCTTAATCTCTTTACAGCCTTATGAAGACTGACTGGTTCATTTGCTGTTGATAGTAGAATTGCAGGGGGGAGTTAGTTTTGCAGTCATGGGTTTGTTTCCTGGGCTTTGTGGTTTTGCTCCAGCAGCCAAATAATGGGAAGACAAGGAAACGACCCCCAGTAGAAAGGAAAGGAGGAATCCTCAGAAAGACTACTGACTGAAATAGAGGCAAGTAAACTATCAGATACTGAGTTCAAACCAATGGTTATACGGAAGCTCAATGAACTCAATGAGCTCACTGAGAATTACAAGAAACCACAGGGAAACTATGAGGAACTTACTGCAAACTATATCAGCATGAAAAAGGACATAGAAACTATCAACAAGAACCAAGAGGAAATGAAGAATACAATTTCCGAATTGAAGAACACAGTAGAAGGAATCAAAAGCAGGCTAGATGAAGCAGGGGAGTGAATGGGTGGATGACATGGTAGAAAAAAACTCCCAGAAAGAGCAAGAAAATGAAAAAAGGCTCAAAAAGATTGAAGAGGAGTTAAGGGAAATGCAGGACAACATGAAACGTAATAATATCTACATAATAGGAATACCAGAAGGAGAAGAAGAGGCACAAGGGATAGAAGACCTGTTTGGACCTGGCTGATGTAGCTCAGTGGATTGAGTGTCGGCCTGTGAACCAAAGCATCACCGGTTTGATTCCCCAGTCAGAGCACATGCCTGGGTTGTGGGCCAGGTCCCTGGTAGGGGGTGCGTGAGAGGCAACCACACATTGATGTTTCTCTCCCTCTCTTTCTCTCTCCCTTCCCCTCTGTCTAAAAATAAAATAAATAAAATATTCAGGAAAGAAAAAAGGAAAACCTGTTTGAAAAAGTAATGATGGAAAACTTCCCTAATTCGAGGAGAGAAAAAGTCACACAAGTCCAGGAAGCACAGAGGATCCCAATCAAGAGGAACCCAAAGAGACCCACTCTAAGACACATCATAATTAAAATGACAGATATCAAAGACAAAGAGAGAATCTTAAAGGCAGCAAGGGAGAAATAGGAAGTAACATATAAGGGAGCCCTGATAAGGCTAGCAGCTGACTTCTCCACAGAAACACTATAAGCCAGAAGGGAATGGCAAGAAATATTCTGAGTAATGATAAGCAAAGGCCTATAACCAAGACTACTCTACCCAGCAAGGCTCTCAATTAAAATGGAAGGAGAAATAAGGAGTTTCCCAGACAAAAGAAAGCTAAAAGAATATACCTCTACCAAACCAGCATTGCAAGATATGCTAAGGGGGCTGCTTTAAGAAGATGAAGAAAAAGAGTGAGAGAGACAGGAACACAAGTACAAAGGGAGAAAATGAATAAGTACCTATCAATAATATCTTTAAGTGTAAATGGATTAAATGCCCCAATTAAAAGACATAGAGTAGCTGAATGGATGAGAAAACAGGGCCTACATATATGCTGCCTACAAGAGACCCACCTCAGAACAAAAGATCTACAAGGACTGAAAGTAAAGTGTTGGAAAAAAATGTTCCAAGCAAATAGACAGAGAAAAAAAAAAGCCGGGGTAGCAATACTTATATCAGACAAAATAGACTTCAAAACAAAGGCCATAAAAAGAGACACTGAAGGACACTTCGTAATATTCAAAGGAAGAATCCATCAAGAAGACACAAATATTGTAAACCTATATGCACCCGATATAGGAGCACCCAAATATATAAGGAAAATCCTGGAGGACATCAAGAAAGATATAGATAGCAACACACTTATAGTAGGGGATTTTAATACCCCACTGTCAACAATAAATAGATCATCCAACAAAGTATCACAAGGATTTGTGGAACTGAACAACACATTAGATCAAATGGACCTAACTGATATATACAGAACCTTTCATCCCAAAGAAGCAAAATACACATTCTTTTCAAATGCACATGGAATATTTTCAAAGATAGACCACATAATAGGATACAAAACAAGCCTCAACAAATTTAAGAAAATTGAAATCTTATCAAGCATTCTCTCAGACCACAAGGGCTTAAAACTAGAAACCAACCTCAAGGAAAAAACGCAAAAACATTCAGACTCATGGAGACTGAACAGCATGCTGTTAAACAATGAATGAGTCAATAATATATCAAAGAAGAAATCAAAAAGTTTCTGGAAACAAATGAAATGAGGATACAATAGTCCAAAACCTATGGAACGCAGAGAAGGCAGTCCTGGGAGGAAAGTTCATAGCAATACAGGCCTGCCTAAGAAAGATAGAAACATTTCAAATAAACAACCTAACCCTATGTATACAAGAACTGGAGAAACAACAACAAAGCCCAGAGAGAGTAGAAGGAAGGAAATAGTCAAGATCAGAGCAGAACTGAATGTCATAGAGACTAAAAGAATAATTCAAAGGATCTATAAAGCCAGGAGCTGGTTCTTTGAAAAGATAAACAAAATCAACAAGCCTTTAAGCAGACTCATCAAGAAAAAAAGGGAGAGGACCCAGATAAATAAAATCAGAAATGAAAAGGAAGAAATTACAACTGATATCACAGAAATACAAAGGGTTGTAAGAAATTACTACGAACAACTATATGCCAAGAATCTGAAAACCTGGGTGAAATGGACAAATTACTAGAAAAATATGATCTTCCAAAACTGAATGAAGAAGAAGTAGAAAGCCTGAACAGACCAATAACAGCTGGTGAATTTGAAGCAATAATCAAAAAATTCCAGGCACACAAAATCTCTGGACCAGATGGTTTCACAGGCAAATTTTACAAAACACTTCAGGAAGAGCTATCCCCTGTCCCTCTCAGACTATTCCAAAAAAATCCAAGAAGAGGGAAGACTCCCAAACTCTTTATATGAGGTCAGCAGCATCCTAATCCTAAAACCAGATAAAGGCACAACAAAGAAAGAAAACTACAGGCCAGTATGGCTGATGAACATAGACACTAAAATCCTCAACAAAATATTGGCAAACCGCATCCAGCAATACATTAAAAAGATCATGTAACATGATCAAGTGGGATTCATCCCAGGGATGTAAGGATGGTAAGAAATTTAAAAAATCTGGGCAAAATGGACAAATTTCTAGAAACATATAATCTTCCAAAACTGAGTCAAGAAGAAGCAGAAAGCCTGAATAAACCAATATCCGCTAGTGAAATTGAAGCAGTAATCAAAAAACTCCTGGCACACAAAAGCCCTGGGCCAGATAGATTCAAAGGAGAATTTTTACCAAATATTTAGAGAGGAGCTAACCCTGATTCTTCTCAAACTATTCCAAGAAATCCAAGGAGAGGGAGGACTCCCAAACTCTTTTTATGAGGCCAGTATTATCCTTATTCCAAAACTAGGTAAAGGCACAACAAAGAAAGAAAACTACACTGATCAATAAATGTAATACACCAAATAAACAAAAGGAAAGACAAAAACCACATGATCATATTGATAGATGCAGAAAAAGCATTTGATAAGGTACAGCACCCATTTGTGATAAAAATGCTTAGCAAAGTGGAAATAAAGGGGGCATACCTCAACATAATAAAGGCTATATATGAGAAACCTACACCCAACATTATACTGAATGGGCAAAAACTAATAGCGTTCCCACTACTATTGGGCACAAGACAAGGATACCTGCTTTCACTACTTCTTTTCAACATAGTATTAGAAGTCCTAGCCACATCCATCAGACAAGAAAAATAAATAAAAGGTATCCAAATTGGAAAGAAGGAAGTAAAACTGTCATTGTTTGCAGGTGACATGATAGCGTACATAGAAAACCCTATAGACTCCACCAAAAAACTATTTGACCTAATAAGTGAATTTGGTAAAACAGCAGGATACAAAGTCAATATTCTGAAATTGAAGGCATTCGTGTACACCAACAGTGAAATATCAGAATCAGAAATCAAGGAAAAAATTCCATTTACTGTCGCAACAAGAAAAATAAAGTACCTTGGAATAAACTTAACCAAGGAGGTAAAAGACCTGTACTCAGAAAACTACGCAACTCTGAAGAAAGAAATTAAGGAAGACACAAATAAATTGAAGCATATACCACATTCATGGATTGGAAGAATTAACATCATCAAAATGTCCATACTACCCAAAGCAATTTATAGATTCAATGCAATCCCTATTAAAATACCAATGACATATTTCACAGATACAGAACAAACATTTCAAAACTTTATATGGAATCATAAATGACCCTGAATAGCTGCAGCAGTTTTGAGAAAGTAGAACAAAGTAGGAAGGATCAGAGTGCCTGAGATTAAACTATATTATAAGGGCACTGTAATCAAAACACTCTGGTACTGACTTAAGAACAGACACATAGATCAATGGAACAGAATAGAGAACCCAGAAATAAACCCGTGTCTCTATGGTCAATTAATAGTCGACAAAGGGGGCAGAAGCTTAAAATGGAGTAAAAATAGCCCCTTCAACAAATGGTGTTGGGAGATCTGGACAGCTACATGCAAAAAGATGAAACTCGACCACCAACTTATACCATACACAAAAATAAACTTAAGGTGGATAAAAGACTTAAATATAAGTCGCAACCCCATAAAAGTCCTAGAGGAGAACATAGGTAGGAAAATCTCAGATATTCCAAGCAGCAGTATTTTCACCAGTAAGTCCGCTAGAGCAAGGGACATAAAGGAAAGAATAAACCAATGGGACTTCATCAAAATAAGAAGCTTCTGAACGACTAAAGAAAACATAGCAAAATGAAAAGGGAACCAACCGTATGGGAAATGATTCCTTGAACAAGGGTTTGATCTCCAAAATATATAAAGAACTCTCACGGCTCCACTCTAGGAAGACAAACGATCCCATTAAAAAATGGGCAAAGGATCCAAGGAGGACATACAGAGGGTCCAGAGACATATGAAAGGATGCTCAGCATCACTAGCTATTAGAGAAGTAAATTAAAACCACAATGAGATACCACTTCACACCAGTCAGAATGGCCATCATAAATAAAGCAACAAACAGCAAGTACTGGCAAGGATGTGGAGAAAAGGGAACCCTAATGCACTACTGGTGAGAATGCAGACTGACCCAGCCACTGTGGGAAACAGTATGGAATTTCCTCAAAAAACTAACAATGGAACTGTCTTTTGACCCAGCAATTCCACTGCTGGGATTATACCCTAAGAATCCTGAAACACCAATTCAAAAGAACTTATACACCCCAATGTTCATAGCAGCACAATTTACAGTAGCCAAGAATTGGAAGCAGCATAAGTGCCCAACAGTAAATGAGTAGATCAAAAAACTATGGTACATTTATGCAATGGGATACTATGCAGCAGAAAGAAAGAAAGAGCTACTACCCTTCACAACAGCATGGATAGAACTGGAGAGCATTACACTAAGTGAAATTAGTGTACTTTCACTACAGGTGGCGAAAGACACATACCATGTGATCTCACCTATAGGTGGAACCTAATCTACAAAATAAACAAGCAAGCAAAACATAACCAGCAGCACTGAAATCAAAAACTGACAGTAACCACAGGGGACAAGGGAGGAGGATAACAGGGGGAAATAGGGGAAAGTTCATCAAGGAACATGCATGAAGGACCCATCAACAAAGCCAAATAGGGGAAGGACTGAGGGTGGGAGGTGGGGAGGAGTGGGGCTGGGGAAAGTGGTGGCAAGGAACTGTTGACGTGGGGATGATGGGATGAAGTGCAGGGTGGAGGGGATAAGGGGGAGAAAAAAATGAGACAACTGTAATAGCATAATCAATAAAATATAGAAAAAATGAAAAATTTTTAAAAAGTGAACACTAATATATTTTATAGACTTTGAGTAATCATGATGTGTCAATGCAGGTTCATCAGTTGTAACAAATGTACTACTCTGATGGGTTGTTAATAATTGGGGCGGCTATGTATGTGTGGGGGGTTGGAGGTAGATAGGAAATCTCTGTAGCCTCCTCTCATTTTGCTATGAAACTAAAACTCTGAAAAAATTAAGTCTTTAAAAAAGAAAAATGATTCAGTCCAGGCATCATTTTCTCTTAAAAGCCTTTTTCTGACCACGCACCACTAAGTTGGGTTAAAAAACTCCTCCTTTCATTTTTCAGAATATTGTATTCAATGTTCTCCTCTATCATTTCATATTATATTTAAATCATTTGTTTTTGTGTCTATATCCACCATTAGATTGTGAGTTCCCTGAGGAAAGGAATGTTACCTTCATCATCTTTTTCCCCTGGTATAGAGTAGTAATTCAATAAATATCTACTGAAATAAAAAGATATTTAATGGGCCTAAGTTCATTTTGTCAGTTACTTGAACATTGCCTTTAAGAATATCCAGCTTTGGAAAAAAGTATAGAGCTTCTTCAAAAAATTAAAAATGTAACTGCCTTTTGACCCAGTGATACCACTTCTGTGAATATATCCTAACAATCTCAAAACACTAATTTGAAAAATATATGCACTCCTATGTTCATTGCAGTGTTGTTCACAATAGCCAACATCTGGTAACAGCCCAAGTGCCCATCACTAGATGAGTAGATTAATAAACTGTGGTACATTTATACAATGGAAAGCTACTTAGCTGTAAAAACGAAGGAACTCTTACCCTTTGCGACAGCATGGTTGGACCTGGACAACATGATGCTATGTGAAATAAACCAATCAGAGAAAGACAAATACCATATGCTCTCATTTATATGTGGAATCTAGTGAACAAAATAAACTGACAAGCAAAGTAGAAACAGAGGCATGGATATATGAAACAGACTGACGGCTGTCAGAGGGGAGGTTGGAGGGGTGGGTACTGGATGAAAGAAGGTGAAGGCGTTAGCCAAAGAATGTGTATTCATGACACACAGCCATAGACACAGTGTGGTAATGGCTAGAGGGAAGGGGGTGGGGGCTGGGTGGAGGTAGGCAAAGGAGGTGAAGGGGGACATTTGTATTAGTGTCAACAATAAAAATAAAGGTAAAAAAAGAATATCTAGCCTTTTAAAGCATGCAAGAAGATATGACAAACCGTTTGCCAGAATTAGGTCGGACTATGCCAGGTTATCTTGAGTTCCAACTCCCCACTGCATTGCTGATTTCCGTTCTTGACTTTGATTCCAGCATCTGCTCCCTTCAGCTTTCCTGGTCTTCTTTCTCGAAACCTGAAAATTGACCTTGACTTTATTCATCTATCAAACATTTAACAAAAAAATATTTATTATGCCAGGCACTTCATGGCACTGTGCTTATAAGACAAGGTTCCTGGCCTAGAAGAACTCATATTTAGTCAGGGAAAGAAACATGTAAACAAACAATTACAAGAGACACAGAGACACTACAATAGAAACATCCACGAACACCTGACATTTAGAATTCAGGGTTTTATTTTGAGAGAGACCCTGAAAATCCATGATATTAACATTTGTAGGTTTAGAGGGATGGAAAGTTGAATGAAACTACCTTTAAGGTTGGTGGGCAATGAAAGCAAAGCACTTGGCCAGTAAGTGAGGCTGGATGCCTTGCTAGTGTGTGTGTTCTGGCCCGGCACTGGTGTTCTTTACTCTTCCTTGGACACACTGTTATGCTCATTACAGATATCAAGTGATTACTTAAATTTTCAGGTACACTTCATTAGAAAATTATATGCTATTGTGAGGTTCTCAAAAATAGTGAATTCTCAAAGATCTCAAGAAAATGTTCCCATGAATGTGAAGGATATATCATATACACCCAAGGATAATTTAACAAGTATATAGTCTGTGCAATGAAAGCTACAATATATTGTTGAGAGAAATTAAAGAAGATCTAAAATAATGGCACAATAAACAATATTCATGAATTGGAAGATTCAATACTGTTAAGATGTCAGTTCTTCCCAAACTGATTTATTGATCACAATCAAAATGTTAAAAGGGCTTTTGTAGAAATTGACAAGCTCATTCTACATATTGTATGGACATGCGAAGGACCTCAAATAGTAAAAACGATTCTGAAAAATAAGATAGCGAAAGAACATATACTATCTGATTTAAAGAGTAACTATATAGTTACAGTAATTAGGACAGTTTAGTATTGGTTTAAAGATAGAGAGCAATAAAACAGAATATAGAAACTGAAATTGATCCACACATATATAGTCAATTGTATTTCAACAAACAGGCCAACATAATTCAATGGAGAAAAGAAAAATCTTTTAAACAAACATTGCTAGAACAATTGGACATCCATATGCAAAAGCATTAACTTTGTCCTTTACTTCACACCATACACAAAAATTACCTTAAAAAGGATTACTTTCCCTGGCTGGTGTGGCTCAGTGGATTGAGCGCTGGCCTGTAACCAAAAGGTTGTCGGTGTGGTTTCCAGTCAGGGGCACATGCCTGGGTTGCAGGTCCAGTCCCCAGTAGGGAGTGTGCAAGAGGTAACCACACACTGACGTTTGTCTCCTTCTCTTTCTCCCTCCCTTCCCCTCTCTCTAAAAATAAATAAATAAAATCTATTTTTAAAAAAGGATTACTAACTAAAATATAAAAGTTAAAGTTATAAAACTGCCAAAAAATATATGAGAGAAACTCACTATAACTAAAGGTAAGCAAAGATTTCTTAAATAGGACAAAAAATCACAAACCATAAATTTTTTAAAAAGATAAATTGTACTTTATCAAAGTTGAAAACTTCTGTTCTTCAAAAGATACTGTAAATAAATTGAAAATATAAACCACACATTGGAAGAAAGTCTTTGAAATACATATATTTACAAAAAACTTTCATTCAGATTACAAAAGAATTTTACAATGCAGCAATAGGAAGAAAACAACCTAATATTTTTTAATGGGCAAAAGAGTTGAACAGGTATCTTTGCAAAAGAAGATATATAAATGGCCAAAAAGAACATGAAAGGATACTTAATAGTATTAATCATCAGAAAAATACAAATTAAAACCACAATGAGATGTTACTACATACCCACTAGAACAGCTACAATTAAAAAGACTGACAATTCTATGTGTTATTGAGGATGCAAAGCAACTGGAAGTCTAACACGATGTTTGTGGGGTGTAAAATGATAAATCACTTTGGAAAACAGTTGGGAAGTTTATTATAATGCTAAACGTATACTTGACATATGACTCAGCAATTCTATTCCTGTTAGATATTTACCCAAGAGAAACGAAAACACATGTCTAAATGAAGATTTCTACGTGAACTTTCACCTTAGTTTTATTTATAATAAGCAAAAACTAGAAACAACCCAAAGGTTCTTTAACAGTCGACTGGATAAACAAATCCAGTCCACAGACATACACATATGTACAATAGAATATCCTTATAAGAGAACACCACTTGGCAATAAAAAGGAGTGTACCACTGATATACACAATAACATGGATGAATCTCAAAAATGTTATGTTAAACAGAAGAAACCAGAAATAAGAGAGTACCTACTACATGATTCCATTTATATGAAATTATAGAAAGAGCAAACTGAAGTGGCAGAAAGCAGAACAATGTTTGATTTTGTCAAAATGACTTAGGAGCCAATAGGGTCTCACTAACCAAAGATGGGACAATCTGGTTATCAATAAGCTTAATAATCCCAATGGAATGACACTCATGGAATTTCAACCCATGAGTTCTCAGTGATACTAAAACACACACACGTAGTTAACCAAATGAGAATATGATAAATTATAATTGTCAGTGTGGAAACAAAAATGTTGTTATAATGTTTTTTACTATATTTCTAACAATATCCCAGTCTGATCCCAAAGGTATTAAAATTGAGAAATAAAATGTTTATTGATGTATAGCTATTGAATGAAAGGAACTGAGGTAAATGAAAATGTGTTAATTTGCAAGGATGTAAGTGAATTTTTTCTATTTAAACATTTCTTAATGTTGTTTTAGCAATAAACAAAACTCTGAAACTCTTTTTCTGTAAATCATCTGACCTTGTGTTGTACCCCCAGAAATTTACTGAATTCACACCATGTGTTATTTCTCAGTCTGCATGGTTTTTCTTCCCTCTTTCCATGCCAGAGATGCCAGGTCCTCTGAAATCTCCCAGTTTTATTAATGTAGGTAATGAAACACCAAGTAGTCTAAATTCCAGGCCACATGGGTAGGATTTTGATACTTATCATTCCCAAAGAGCTAGGTTTACTCTAGCCCATTTGAGGACTCCAATCAGTCCACAGGCGTTTTGTCAGGGCTTGTATATTTTCTTCCTTTAGGATGTCATTTAGTCCCAAGGGAAACCAGACTAAAATATCTGGATGGACCCAAGAAACCTGTCATCGTTAATGAAAAAACAACTTTAAGGGCAAGCTCTCCTGGTAATTTTAAATTTGCCTCATAGTCATTCAGAAAACAGTTTCTTTTTACCTATCACCAACTAGGACGTATGGAAAACACAGACTCTGAATTGGGGCCCTGGCGGAAGGAAGGTTGTGTGCAGGAAGTGAGGAGGAGAATGTGTGTGAGCCATTAGAATTATGTTCCTGCATGTAACTAAGGGAAGAGTGGAAGTTTGGAGCTAGAAGAGACCTTAGCAATAATCTAGTCCATTTGTATTTTTAAATCTTGCATACTAAGAAAAAAAGACTAGGAGAAGTTAAATGAGCACTAGCTCTCAGGCAAGAACCTAGGGCACCTTGAAACCTAGTTTAGAATCTTTTCCACTATACCACCCACATATTTTTGAAAATGAATTGTTTAGTAAGTTAAAACAGAAAAATCAGGAGACAAGCTCTCAATAAATTTCAGGGTTCAGTGACATTGAGATTTTGTCAAAACACTAAAATCTGCCTAAGCCATAAAGGTATTTAAATATTTGCCAAGGCTTGACTGGTGTGGCTCAGTGGATTGGGCATCATCCTGCAAACCAAAGGTCACCTGTTCCATTCCTGGTCAGGGCACATGCCTGGGCTGTGGACCAGGGCAACCGACTGACACACATCGCGGTTTCTCTCTTTCTCCCTCCCTTCCCCTCTCTAAAAATAAATAAAATCTTTGAAATATTTGCAGAGGCTAGTTTAACTAGGTGTAGTATTCCCCTAGGGGCACGCTTCCCTTATTTTTTTCTCAATTAAAAAGTTGAAAAAAACAAGAAAGTATATAGTCTATGGGTTCCGCAGAACACACACTAAACACTTGATCATTCAACAGTATTTAATGAGTGTCTACTGTGGATCAGACACCATGCCAGGTACTGGGAATCCACAGGACAAAGTCCCTGCTAACTTGGAATTTACAAGGGAAGACAGTTAGGTGGGGAGGAGAGGAGTAGTAGGGGGGAAATGGAGGCAACTGTACTTGAACAACAATAATAAATAAATAAATAAGTCAGGGAAATGCTGTTTCTTTTCTGTTATTAACATATTTCTGGGCTGTTGCCTCTTTATACCATCACTTGAATTCCCCAAACACAAACTCTTTTCAATAAAACACTTAAAACAACAAGCATTTCCCCAGCACCTACTGGTGTGTCATGTATGATGTGAATTTCTGCAAAAGAATTCCAAGGTAAACTAGCAATGTAAAAATCATTTTATATGAGGACAAAATTATTTTGGATTATATGAGGTCAAGAAGGTATCCAGCCATGTACTATGAAAAATAGAGACATTTATTGAAGAAGATACAAGACACAAGAAACATTGTACGTAGGACAATGACGCTTCAGTCTCCTTCAAAGTAGGGACCTTGGGACCTCACACAGTCCTACCAATTCTCATCAGCTGCCCTGTTGTATGTTCCTGAATCTCGTCAATGGTCTAAAATCTCTTCCCTTTCAAAGGTGATTTTAGTTTTGGGAAAAGCTAAAAGTTGCAGGGTGCCAAATCTGGGCTAGAGGGGGGCTGAGTAACCTGTGTGACTTGATGTTTTGCCAAAAAACTCTGCACAAGATGTGATGCATGAGCTGCACATTGTCATGATGCAGCTACCAATCATCAGCTGCCCACAGCTGCGGCCTTCTGAATCATCCAAATAGTTTTCCCAGAGGATTTTCGAGCTTAATGCAAAATTTGATGCAGATTCCTTGCTCTATTCTCTCAGTCATTTTGAATGCGATGGCCACACAGTACACATGCTCATTCAATGGTGTCTACCTCTCCCACTGACTAGTACAGCGAAGTTGTCATTGTTCACACATGCGTATTCCAGTCCACTCTACTTGGCTGCCAGGTTACATTGACGTCATGCAAATCATTCATTACATTAACTATGGCTGAACTTTTTCCAGACAGACCTCACATATGCATGATAAATTTAGAATCACTTGACAAGCCCAGGTGATCTGAAAAAATAATTTGATATATCTTGAAACTTTAGGCTCCCGGGTTTTTATAGTATTCCTAACAGATTTTGTCAGCAAAATCAAAACCCTAATCATTTTGAGTGCTAGAAGGTTCTCCTCGTTTCCGGGCACAAGTCTGAATGGATCCAAGCCAGCTCGGGATGCTGCTCTACAAACATTTCTTACAACCCCTCTCCTCTTTACCCTTAACAGACCCTGCATTTATATAGCATTTAGCATATATTCTTTTCAATATTGACTTTGTATCTGTATGTCTTCCCCTTGTGGATGAAAAGAGGGTCACATATGAAACCTGATAAGCTCAGAGGAAGCCTGTGTGGCAGTCTGACAAACTCAAAGACTAAAAGAGCCACACAGGATGGTCTGAAATCAAAACTTTCTAACTAAAAGCAGCTCGTGGCAGGTAAGCATGTCCTAAGGTGATACTTTCCCTAATGAAGGTCATTCTTCACCTTGACTGAGCCTGTCTGTTGTCTTTTTGCATCTAAGATAACATTCCTTTGGAATATCAAGGTAATTCCCCCCCCCCCAAAACCCCTCAAAGCACAAGCACTACACCAGAGCAAAGACCACAAGTCCCCTCATTATTTTGTTGACTGTTAACTATCCTATCCCCACAAATGTAAAAGTATGTGTCAATTCTTTTTACTTTTCATCCAATTCTAGAGATTTTCCCACTTTGCTTTCCTCTATCTCCCTAGTCTATCACCAATGGATTTGACATAACCCCCTCAGGCCTCCTCCTTTGATTGTAACGTATAAAATAAGGTGCAAAACTGCCATTTTTCCAGGGCATTTTCTCAATCCCTGGTATTTTGATTCCAGGCAATTGTCGTCAGTTTGGCCCAAATAAACTCATAAAAATTCTTACAGGTTTGGACATTCTATGGTGACACCCTAAACTGGACGGATCATTAAAGAAAAACCAAGACTTGCCATTCCGCCATTCCCCTATGGTATTAAGAGGCAGTCCCCCAAAATACATACATTCATCATAGAAACAGAAATTCCACTCATAATGTAGAGGATTGTCTCATTAACCTTGGAACCCTATTTCCTTCCCACTTTCAGCAACCTGGTTTATTCTATGGGGTGGAAAAGGAAACCAGGTTGGCTGCATGGGAAGGGAATGGCGTCAGCGTGAGGTCACGCCACATTGTCCTTAATGTCACCTCCCCTCTGCGGTGACATTAACGCAGAATTGAGAGATGAGCGGCTGGAGGAAAGACTGAGGCCCAAGTCGCGCAGTCTACAAGCAAAAACAGGGCAGAACACATAAAGTAGGGAACCTCGTGGGGTGGGGCAAGCCACCTGTACGCAAGTAGCAAGCTCCAGCAGCAAGGGAAAATAGACAGCGGGCAGCCACCCCGTTGGGCAGGACGGGGCGGGACATCCGGAAGCCATTTGCCTGAGTGGCAGGGGAACCGGAAGTGGTGGTGCTGCTCCTGGTGCTCGGGCGAGGAGGGACGCACGGAGCGGGACCGCCGGGACTGAGGGAGCGACAGACACGCCAGCCGCCCACGCCGCAGCCGCTTGGGGCCCGGACGGACCCTCTGCCTGAGTAAGTGCCTCCAGGGTCGCCGAGAGCCTGTGATTTAGAGATGGATGTTGGAAGGGGCTGCGATTTGTCATTGTGAGAGGCCCGCGACCGCCCCTCCCCCACTCTCCCGGGGCCGTCTCCCGCCCCCACCCCGACCCAGCAGCCCCTTGTGGGGCCTCGCGCGCGCCTTCTGCGCCGGCGGGGTGTTGCTTCCCCAGCGGCCGGTCACCGGGCCCCGTGGAGCCTTTTCCCAGTACCCCACCCCCAAACCTGTCGATCCTCCTCTGCAGCTGGCTGCTCCCTCCACCCCGCCTGTCCGCGTGGAGAGATGCCACAGCGGGGCTCGCCGCCCTCGCTCTGCCCACCCCCTGGAGGAGGCCTCCCCGCATCCCAAGCCCCCTTTGGCCGCTGGTTCGCCACGGCAAGCACCATTTGTAGCAACTCTTCTGCCTCCAGTCTCAGCTGTTGCCTTTTCCCTCCATAACCGACGTTGCACTTCTGACCCTCCTCTCCGCTTTCCTCCTGTCTGAGAGTCCTTTAACGCGGCCCAAACCAGTTAGTTACTCCTTTTGTTGAAAAACCTCAACCCTTTAGAAACTTCTCCATTTCCTCCTCTAATATATTTCTTAAATGCATAGACTGTTAGGACTCAGAAGGGATTGCTTCTTAAAGGGCTTTCCACTGTAGCACCTTATTTTAGAGATATGGCCCAGCGAGGTTAATTTGCCCAAGGTCAGCCAGCTAGTTAAACCTACCAGTGGACAGGTTTTCTTTGTTGCTGTTGTTTTGTTGTTTTTTACCCTGGTCCGGGTCAACTTACAGATCAGGACCTTCTGGTGTACAGGTTTGTGATAGAACCATTGCGGGGTTACTCACAGTTGTGCTTTCCATAACTACCTCACCCCGTCGTTGCTTTTTTATAACATATATTTCAGTGCCAACCTTAAGAAAACCAAACACTAAAAATTTGGCCTCTTTTTAGAGCTTACCCATGGAGAAAGGAAAGACCACCTGGACCCCACCTCGGACGTTACTGTGTACAACTTTATATTGGGGAAGGGGAGATAAAGGTGTAGAGAAAGAGGAAGGAGAAAATACAGATGATTGTCTTCCCTGGACTTTGGAGTAGCGTTTGCCTTGTATCTGCCTGTGTCTTTAAATTCTTCTCCTGGGTACATTGTTCTGATATAAAGGTTGCCTCCTTGTGGGGGAGCAGGGGAGGAGTAGGAAATCATTGTGCTTTAATTTGTTGGCTGGGGCATTTGATAATAAATTATGGGTGTCCTGGAACCTTGAGACCCACCCATCAGCCCCTGAGGCAGGATATTGGGGATGAGGCTTACCTTCCCTTTCAGAATACCCTGCCCGCTGCCTCTGAAACAAAATGAAGAGCCTTAGGTCAGAGTGCAAACATTCTGAATCTTTTCATTCTTAGTTCAACTTTCCCCCTCCACCTGTTTCCTGGTTAAACTAAAGAAACATCTAGCTCAGCTTGGGAATTTATAATTCTTTGTTGTTGGAACTGGTTTCTAGTTAGACCCACAACACTGTGCGAGTGTAAGCATCTGGAAAATGTGGTGTTACGCTGTCACAGTCCAAGTTAAGGAGAGAAGATAGAACATGGAGGAAAATTGGGATATGCTGTGCGAGTCTCTTACTCCTCATCTTCCCAGAGAACTCATTTTAATAAACAGTTAAAGCTTCCCTGGAATAGTCTTTCCGGGTCAGTTAAAACCTGTGTTCTTCAGGTCTTCATCTCCATTAGGCTGAGTTTTTCTGATTGAACCTGCTGTTTGTGATGTGATATTAATACTGCGCAGGGGAGATGATTATGAATCAGTAAGGTGAGATGGGAGTAAAATCCCTCCCTGTTGGTACTTTTTTGGTGTGTTACTGATTACAGCTTGACCATTCTGAATACCACTGTTACAATATTGCCCTCTATCTGAGGGAGGAACCCA
Source organism: Mormoops blainvillei (assembly GCA_004026545.1). NCBI lineage: Eukaryota > Metazoa > Chordata > Mammalia > Chiroptera > Mormoopidae > Mormoops > Mormoops blainvillei. The sequence goes on along the minus strand of PVJD01000002.1, from coordinate 859,408 downwards.
AAGTCACTCAGATTTTTGTGACCTGCCACAGGCTGTTCTCCAGATAGCTTTTCATTCATTCTTCATTTTTATTGCGAAGAACACAACAGTTTATTTTCTCTAACTCCCAAATTATTCGATTCTTCTAAATACATAGTCCCTTAGGTTGTACATTTTCAGCCTCGCTCTTAAGAGGAGATTGCATGGATTTGTGGCTCTTTTTCTTTTCCTGCTATTTTAAAATGTTACCAAGCCATAGGCATCTGTAAAACTGAAAGCTACTTTGTATTGTGAGATTTTGATTTGTCAGAATAATACAAAATCCAAGTCTCTGAAAGCACAAAAAAAGTTTTTGCTCAGATACTTTGTCCTTGTAGAGGAAGAAGGATGACCCCGTATTCATAGTTTAAAATTTAAAAAAGACTAGCTAATTGGGAATATTATGTGATCTTCTTCCAGTTCTCCCTGCCTGGTAGTCCCAAATAAGTGACATTTTGTTTCTCACTTTCTCTGTTCATACAGCTTTTCATTTTGCCCATGAAAAAAAATGTAGTATCAAGGTGAAAGTATTTGTCTCAGGATCTCAAAATGCCATTAAATTAGGGTAGTAGTAATAGAAGATACAAGTAAATTGACTTAGTAAAGTAGAATTTGTCATGTACTATTTTCTCTTTTCTGATGTGCTTTGCTCAAGAGTAATAGGCTTTGGAGGTATATCACCCAGAGTTTAAGTTCCAGCTCTCCCAATCATAGAGTTCCCTAAAACTGAGCTTTAGTTTTATTTTTAAATAACAAAGCTCCTAGCACAGTATGTTGTATATAGTAAGTTCTTAGTAATTCTTAGTTGCAATTATTATTTTAGATCAGTTGTTTACCTGTTGGAGGAACTCTGAAAATCCATGTCTGTAAAATCAATCTTAGATCTAAAGGGAGGGCGTCCATCCAGCATGCAGCCCTGATGGCTGTGAACGCAGACCGACACAAAATCGTAAATCTACTTAAAACATTATGAGATTTTTTTATGTGTGATTACATGTCACAATGTGTTTAATGTGTGGCCCAAGACAACTCTTCTTCTCCCAGTGTGGTGCAGAGATGCCAAAAGGTTGGGCGCCCCCTGGACCACTGACCTTGAACGTAGAGTATGCTCACCTCCTGGAATGCATAAGATGATGATACATTGTAATACAGGAGAAAATTTAGAACTTTTTAGATTTATTTTTTATGTATTAAAAAAAAACCCTTAGTAATATATATATATTATGTTATATAGGTTAACAATATAATTAACAATACAATATACAGAGTAACAATAATTCACATTTAATTTAGAAATGATTATACATATTGAAGTGTATTTTTAAAAGATTTTTTAAAATGTTTGGACCCTGCTAATCTGAACCAATTTTTACTCATGTGCTTTGGTTTACTTTATGCCACCTTATTAGGTATTCACCTAGCCTTTCTTTGAATCTCTCTTAGGGGAATCTGCCTTGAGAAACAGGCCATGCTGTTTTCGTAGTCATATTTGTTCAAGATTTGACTCATTCTTTTTTTATGGCTCTATCTTCATCTTTGGGGACATGCAAATAAGTATAATATCCCTTCCTAGTAATCTTCAAATACTTTGGCAGCTATTTATGTCCTGTGTCTCCTCTTCCCCAACCAGTTTTTCTATAGATAACCAGTTTATACATATTCATTTTTAAGAACTACTCTGATATGACAGGTTTTAAAATTTCTTAGCATCTTGGCTCCTTTCCTCTAGAGAATCTCCTGTTGTCAGAATTCTTTGTAAGTTTTTCAGCAAGATCTGAACATGATATCCCAAGAACTGAAATGAGCTTAAGGGCCTGCATTTTGTCTTTAATTGGTGAGGGAGCTGTTATTATGAAGGTACTTCGTATTGACCATTTGTCACTCCTGTTTCTAAACAGTCCCCAGTAAAAATAGTTTCAATTATGTAATAGAATAGGACAGATTATTTTTCTCCTTTGGCAGTGATCTCTCAATTAATTCTGCATAAGTTAACTTTTGCCTCAAAATACCTACCATGTTAATTGTTTCCCCAGGTGGTCAAATAAATAAGAACAACCTAATGAAATGATTGGGTTTCTTGAATCTATTTTAAAAGTTAGGAAATGGACTTTTTCAATTAGTGGAGGGAGAATGGAGCTGTCGTTCTATATTTTCATTGTCTAATTTTGAAATCCAAAAGATGGAAAAAGTTGGCTGCCCTTTGTCTGTTTTAGACAAGCCAGTAGAACTTTTGATCAGCAGGGAAAAAAGGTACTTTTTAAGTTAAAACTATTAAACATTATGTCGTATTTAAACTGAATAGTCAGACTTAAATCTAAAATTGAACTTAGACCCAAAAACACTTTTATGTAGAACGTATAGATGTTTTACGGGTTTAAAAACACAAGCAAAGCCCTGGCTGGTGTGGCTCAGTGGATTGAGCACTGGCCTGCAAACCAAAGGGTCGACGGTTTGATTCCCAGTCAGGACACATGCCTGGGTTGCAGGCCAAGACCCCAGTGCGGGGCGTGTGAGAGGCAACCACACATTGATGTCTCCCTTCTCTCTTTCCCCCTCTCTTCCCCCTGTCTAAAAATAACACACATGCGCGCGTGCACGCAAAAACCCAAGGTTAAACAGTTCCACATGGCTATTTGTTTTAGCCCCTTTGACCATATATTTTTTCCTTTATGCATCTTTTAATTTTTCCACACCTTTTTTAGACAGTGAAACCTTAAACAGATACTATACACATAGTCTGATTGGAGCTATACAAATTCACCTTGCAGTTCTTCCTGATTTTTACATCTATGTTTCTAGCTCAACATAGTATTTATATATGTGTTTTGAATGAAATGGTTAGATCTAAGGCTCCCTTTAGGGAGTCATCATGAACTTTTTTCTGATCAGTGGGGCAGATGTGAGGCAGTGGGTCAGACAAATCTAATTTCAGTCACTTGCTGTGCAAATTACCTAAATTGCCTGATGGTCATTTTTCTCGTTTTGCAGTACTTTTGTGAGGATTGGAGGTGGTAGGTATAAACTATAACACATACAGTCTTCGTAGGTAGCTATATTTTTTGATAGTCACAAATTTTAGTAATCTAAAGAAATATATAAATAGGGCGTGGATGATATTTTACATCTTCAGTCAGATATGGGCCTAAACCTGAGCCTAATATTTTTAAGAGCTAATATCATTTGGAATTGAGCTAATTTGAGCGCAATCCTCTTTTCAAGAAAGCTTAACTGTATTTGTGAATGGCAGAAGAAGGAAAAAGCCTCCTTTTTTATAAGCCCCAAAACCCTAGATTTTTCTTTTTTATCGTCCTTTGCATTTGCCAAGTGACCTCTTGAGCCTCATGTCTGTGGTGTGTATTCTCCATTGTTGGTTGAAAATAATCTGGTTTCTTATTTGTCTTTTTAGAAGATCAGAATTTCTCATTTTTCTGAATTTCACTTATTCTTCTCTAGTAACGATGCCATATCTGGGCTCATTGTTAATAAAATTTCCTTAGTGGAGACCTGTCAAAAGTACCTAGCAAGTGTTTGTCAAAAAGCCAGAGCCAAAGCCTGTGGTCAGTTTTATCATAATATGTAGTACAGTTATTTGTGTGATGCTAGTAACTGGTGGATTTTAGTCATTGCTGTCATAATTTTTAAGTGTGTAACTAGCATCCTAAAAGGCTGTAATGTAGGTTTCATTGAATTATAAGTGTCTAATTCCTTGTGTCATTTGGTAGTAACAGTAAAATGTAACCATTAAAAGTTAATATAGATGTAAAATATATATTTGGAGCAGTTTTGTTTTGTTTTAGATTTTATTTATTTATTTATTTTTAGAGATGGGGCGGGAGGGAGGAAGAGAGGGAAAGAAACATTAATTGGTTGCCTCTCTCACGCCCCCAACCCGGCATCTGGCCCGCAACCCAGGCCTGTGCCCTAACTGGGAATCAAACTGGCGACCCTTTGCTTTGCAGTCAGGCGTTCAGTCCACTTAGCCCAACCAGCCTGGGCAGGTTTTTTTAAATGTAACGCATTATTATTTGCCCTGGCTGGTGTGGTTCAGTGGATTGGGCCCCGGCCCGCGAACCAGAGGGTTACCGGTTCTATTCCCTAGGTCGCGACACAGGGCCTGGGTTGCAGGCCGGGTCCCCGGTTAGGGGCTTGCAAGGGGCAACCACACATTGGTTTCTCTCCCTCTCTTTCTCCCTCCCTTTCCCTGTAGCTAAAAAAATAAAATAAATATTTTTAAAAATAATAAATATAATGCATTATTCCTAAATGATGCTCAAACCTGCCTGGAAGTTTAGTGTTGCTAGATATTTATGGACTTCAACAGTTGTGTCCTGGAATTCATCTCTGCTGAAAATAAAGTCCAGTTGTTTTGTTCTATGCAAAACCACAACAAACCTTAAATTTTATTATTTAAAACCTGGCATGTAAGTATTTAAGTATGCAGTAACAAATATTCCTGTTAATGAGTGAAACATGACATTTTTTTCTTAAGGTGTAGAATGAGCCAAGGAGACTCAAACCCAGCAGCCATTCCACATGCAGCAGAAGATGTTCAAGGAGATGACAGATGGATGTCTCAGGTAAAAGGAAATGCACATGTATTAGTTACATGAGATGAGTATCTTCAGTGTTTGGGAGTTTTTGACTAAAGCCGCAAAGGGGTGTTTTTAATGGTCAACAAGAATTTATTACTGTGAGTCAAAATCTGACATTAGAAATCTCATGTCTAATCGCTATCAGATGTTGGAACTAAGGAATATTTTGAAAGCATGGTAATTGCCCTCTGTTAATTTAAGACATAACAATGACAGTATTTTTGTAAGCGTTTTAAAATTTTTGAAGTAATTTAAAAATTATACAAATACAATACTATAAAAAATTTTAAAAAGAACTCTATATCCTTCATCTGCACTTGCCAGTTAACATTTGTCACATCTTCCTATTTGTTGTGTTTATATTTATTTTGTATATATGCCCAAAATTCTTTTTTTCCTGAACCATTTGAGAATAAGTTGCAGTCATAATGCCCCTTCACCTTAAAATATATCAGTGTTTTCTAAGAACAGTGACACTTTTTTCATATATAACTATATTATAGTTATTAAAATCAGGAAATTTAATACTGATTTTATACTATTAACTAATCTCAAAATCATATTCTGACTTCTCCAGTTGTTTCAATAATGTTCTTTATATCTAATTTTGCTTCCAAGTCTGGAATCACACATTGCATTTATTTGTCATATCTCTTTGTTCTTCTTTAACCCGAAACATTTCTTAGACTTTGTTTTTTATTACATTAACAGTTTGGAATAGTATAGGCCATTCATTTTGTAGAGTCCCTCAATTTTGAGTGTATCTTTTTCCTTATAATCAAGGTTTAGAATGTCCATTTTCGGCAGGAATATCAGTGAAGTCATGTCTTCAGTGCATCACATAGAAAGCACATGATATTGGTTTGTCTCATTGGTGATACAGTAAGTCCTCATTATTGTTAGTAGGTTCTGTGACTTTAACAAAATGGTGTATAATGAAACTAATTTTACTGTAGGCTAATTGATATAAACAAGAGTTGAGCTCCTATAGTATCTCATCAATATTATAACAAAACAACATGGAACGAAATGACATTATTTGAGGATCTACTGTATTAACTTTGATTACTTGGTTAAGATGGTATTGGCCTAAATCAATTCTTATTTTTTATAGCGTGGACCCACAGGTTCTTATTTTGTTCAGTGGGTTATAAGCCATTGTAATTTCGAAGCTCAAATTGTCCTAGGCTTAGCCAGTGGGAATCCCTTAACTTGGCCCCTTTGTCTTCTTGATATGTCCCGTTGTTTTTTTTTAGCACTTTATTTTGTTCAATATTCTTGGCTTCCTTTTAATAAACTGTTATCACTTAACAGTAGCTATATTTAACCTTTATCTGTTACCTCTTTGAAGTAACAAGTTACTATGATTTCAAGTTACCAAAGTTTCATGTTTTAGTATTTAGTGATTCTATTTATACTTTTTGTAGTTGTATAGCATTTTCTTTATGTTTTTTTGTCTTCCCAGGCTTAAAAATCAGTGTCTTAACCAGCTTATTCTGAGCGGTAGTTAGATTTTTCTACCTATTCGCATATGGATTAACTACTTGATTATTCTTACTTAATCTTACTTGTTTACATCTTTAAAGAAATATTATGAAATATTTTGAGCATTGATGTATTTGCCACATATCCTGAAAAAAAAATCGATAATAGAATTGCTGTTCCTTGTATACCTCTCACTGATCACATTTCTTTCTCTTTCCTACTTCCGCCCCCCCAGACCAGCATCCTAAATTTGGTTTTTTTTTCCATGTATTTACATACTGCTTATATGTAATCTCTTTTTGTAATAAGTGCATTATAGTGTGTGCAGCTGTCAGATTATAATGTTGTATACCTGGAATTTATATACTGTCATTAAACCAATACCTCAATAAAATTTTTTTAAAAACAATATATAGTACTTCTTGCATGTTTTAAAACTTTATATAAATAGTATCTTTCTGAATGTATTTTTCTACAGTATATCATACATGTTGGAAGTGTAGCTGTAGTTTCTTTTCTCTCTTTAAGTAGGATTCCATTGCTCTGTATGAAAACAGCACAATGGATTTGTCCAGTTTTTTCACTGATGGACATTTAGGTCATTTATAACTATATGAAAGTAGTAACTAATACAAGTGCTTTTATTTTTCCTGGCACAAATTAGCAGGCTTTAAATAATAAGCAGTGATTGGCAAAAATTAGTCAAGGAAGAAAAACAGATATGAATATTAAATTTTTTTAAAAACTTGTATAATATGGAAGGACTAACTTTACTAAATATTAAAATACACACACAAAATTTGATTTTTAAATATACTTCTCCAGTGAAAGGAACTGGAGCTTCTTGGAGAAATGATTGTTTCTGCAACTGGAATAAGAATAAAAGATGAGCTGGAACACTTTGTAATGCAAGAAAGCAAGGAAGCACTCAAAAAAGGAAAACAGAAAGGATGGCAGGAATATCACCGACGCGATGTGTTCTCAGTGTGATGCTTTGTCTCACTGGTGATAGTAATTTTGACTATTTGGAACCAGCTTGATAGAATAGCCAAAGTACAAAGTTGGAAAATTTGAGTAGCATAATAAGTGATGATATTGGTTTATAACTCAAAAAATAAAATAAATATTTATGAATCCCATTCTGTGACTAAATGGATGAATAAATAAGTAGGGGAAGAGGGACAAATCTCCTTTATAGAATAATTTTAGTACAGGAAAAGAAAGTTATGATTAGCTCTGACTGGTATGGCCCAGTTGGCTGGGCATCGTTTTTGCAAAGCGAGAGGTTGCTAGTTTGATTCCTGGCTGGGGCATGTATGAGAGGCAGCTGGTTGATGTTTCTTTCTCATATTAATGTTTTGTTCCTTCCCTTCCCTTCTTTCTATAAATAAATAAATAAATCTTAACGAAAATTATGGTTAGAGCACCATATAATAATTACTGTAGGCAGGCTCAATTGATGAATACTGAAATTAGTGGACACTTTAAGGAGGAACAACAGTATATTTGCCTAGCCTCAAGGTATTTCCCTGTAAATTGCTTTGATGGTTTTAATATACAACAGCATATCTTTTGATAACCCTTCTTTCCAGGAGGTGAAGCTTCGTTCCCCACACCTTTAATATGTGCTGGATTTAGTGTGTCTCTTCTAACAAGTAGAGTATGTAAAGAAAAATAACTTTATAGTAGAAAACTGTAGCAAGCACCACCTTAACCAAGTGATTAATGTTAACATTACCAGTAATAAGCTATATTGCTATCATGTGCCCCTTGATAAAACAGGGGCACATCACCTCTCTGATAGTCTTTCAAAAGAATTTGTAACCTAGGTCTATTCATGAGAAAACATTAGACAAACCTATGTTGAGGTGCGTTCTCCAGAACACGACCACAACATGTCAAGGTGATGAAAGACAAGGAAGGACCAAGAAACTGTCCTGTTTTAGAAGAGACTAAGGAGACATATGAACCAAATGCAACATGATATCCTGGACAGGCACTGGGAACAGAAAAAACATTAATGGAAAAATTGGTGAGATCTGAATAAACTATTTTAGTTGGTAGTATTTACCAGTATTAATTTTTTAGTTTTGACAAATGTACCATGTGTTATGTAAGATATTGGAAGAAGCTGAGTGAAGGATATAATATATCAAGGGATATAACACTACCCTTGAACCTTGAAGTATTGCCAAAACTTGAAACCCTAATGTAAACTTAACTGACGCATATCAGGAAATACCTGAAACAGGTGAATAGGTTCACCACTACCATAAGAACACAACAAAGTCGACTATAGGTCAAATAGCCATATTCCTTAAAAAATAACTTTGGGGGAAAAAATAAGTTTGGAAGATGATGACAGAAGGAGTAGGGGGAAGCTGTAGATTAAAGGATTTAAGAGACAAATTGGGCCCTGATTTTTAAAAAGACTAAAAATATTTTGTGACATTGAATTTGAATGTTATTTTTTAATATTAAAAAATTGCTGTTAACGTGGAGGGGAGTAGAATTGGTATTGTGGTTATATATTTTTGAAAATCTTTTAAGAGTTCCATTCCGAAACATTTATACATGAAATTCTATCTCCTCACTTTGCTGCAAAATAACCTGGGGATGGGTGGGTTGGGGTGGTAATTTGGGGAATAACTGAAATAATACTGGCAGTAAGTTCAATGATTGCTGTAGCTGGTAATGGATGCATAGAGGTTCCCTGTGTTCTCCTTTTGTGTATGTGTGGTATTTTCCATAATAAAAGGTTTTAATGGTGATATTGAAAGACTTGACTGTAGATAAATTTAATACAACTCATGTCAAAACATTAAAGAAGACTCAGCAACAGAGGGAAGTATTTGCAGTAAATATTAAAGATGAAGCATTGATATTTTTTGTTATAATATCAATAACAAAATTCTTAAGGCATCACTAGGTAAGTATTTAAATAAACATGACAGGAAGTGTTTAACATTTTGTTTCCAAAAAGTACAGATTAAAACAGCGGGGAAAGAAAGGAGGGAGAAGAAGAGAAAAATATTAATACCCATTGCAGGAGCAAGTATGGTAAAACCAGTTCTGATACATTGCTGGAGGCAGTATAGATACAGCCATTATGTTAGAATTTGGAAATATATCCAAGGTTTATGGAAATGTTAATCCCCTTTGATTTAGGAATTCCCACAATGTAAAAAATAAAATATGTGTACATTTCTTCAACACAGTAAAAAAGCCACTGGCAAATCTTATCAATAGGAAAAAGCTTTAAAGATGTGTGTGAGGAGGTGCATTCAGTAGGGTATTGCATGGGTTTTAAAAATTACGGTTTTGAAAATCAACGTAGCTACATAGAGAAAGACCTCTACTATAATGTTAAGTGCAATTATAATGGCTGCTATTTATTGAGTGCCTACAGGGGGCCAGCCAAAAGCTGGACCCCTTTCATAGAACTCTCATCTTTACAACTCTGAGTTGCCAGCATATGTGAAAAACGAGGCTCAGATTATGTACTTGCTTAATAAAGTCATTGGGCAAGAAGCTAAAATTGGAACACAGGTTTTCCTGTTCTCAACCCATTGTGTCCGAAGGAGCTATACATAATGATTCAACTGTCGGGAGTGGGGAGTGGGGGGTGGCTGGGGGCGATCCTGAGGCTAGGTACATGAAAAAATGACTAGAAGAAAATACCTGAAAAGGGGTTGAGATGGTGCGATTACGGATGTTTTGTTTTATTGCAACTACTTTTATACTTTAAAAGAAATTGTGGAACACTAGAACCTTTACAATAGCAGAGCCTAAATTCCATGACATGCTATAAACGAGCTGTTGTATTAGTATTGAAAGGTAGTTGGTACTATATATAGTATTTGCAGTAGAAAGTTGACATGATGTGAAAGTGCACCTGCTCACTAGCTAAAGTTATATTCTTGCTCATTTATTTCTGCAGTTTAAAAATACTTATTGAGCCTTGCCTGTTGTGGCTTGGTGGACTGACTGCCCACCCGTGAACCAAAGGGTAACAGGCTTGATTCCCTGTCAGAGCACATGCCTGATTGCAGGCCAGATCCCCAGTATGGGGAGCATGAGAGGCAACCACACATTGATGTTTCTCTCCCTCTCTTTCTCCCTCCCTTCCCCCCTGTCTAAAAATAAATAAATAAAATCTTTGTAAATAAATAAAAATACTTACTGAACAATAGTAATTTTTAAAAAAATTATTTACACAAGATATGGACATGAGAAAAAAGAAAAGGCTATCCCAAATTCTGTCACCCTGAGACAGAAGCTATTTTAATAAATTGTCAAATTACTTCCAGAAGTATTTTTGTATTTTTGCCTATAGCAAATGAGTGTCTCAGTTTCACCACAGTGTCATCTGCCACTGGTATTATCAGCAGATATACTTAAATAGCACCTGTACCTTAATTCCTAGGGGAAGCATAATTGAGGGTAGTTTGAGAAAAAGAAACAGCATTCAGACCTTTCCCTAGAACTGGATTAGAGAACTGTTGCCTAAAGCATCATATAAGTTTGTTTCAGGGATGAACAAAAATTTGAAGCATTGACGGGAAAAACCCATTTTAAAAAGTGCTTTGTGCCTTTAGAGCAAAGAGAAGCATTCCAGGGCTAAGTCACCACAGCTTATGAACTGTGGATTAGAGAAAGCTTGAGTCCTAGTTTGGCAGTGTCTCAGATTTGGAGTTAACAGGCATTTTCAAAGTCATATTAAAAACATTCAAGTAAATTACATGCCTCTTGACTGGTTAGATAGTAATCCAACTCTTGGAACAACTGGAAAGATTGACTATGGACTAAATGTTAGATTTTATGGAATTATTGTTAATTTTCTTAGCTGTGATAATGGTTTTGTGGTTTTATAGCAGACTGTCCTTAGGAGGTGCATGCTGAAATATTTAAGGGTGAAGAATCACAATGTTTGCAATTTACCTTCACATGGTTCAATAAACACACAGATGAAACAAATATGGGAAAATCTTAGTGTTGAGTATGGAACAGGTGTTTATTGTATTACTTTTAACTTTTCTACATGTATGTCTGAAATTTTCTTCTAAAAGCTTGAGGAGAAAAGATAAATTTTAAAAACCTGTTAAGTGTATTTTTCTATTTTGATTTCAGTAAAATTGTGGTTTTCTTGAGCATGCGAGAATGATCAGTATTGTAAGGGTGGAAGAAAGTTCAGCAGTATATTGCCAATCAAGTGGAATCAGTTTTAGGGACAAACCAAATGGGATGTTTAACAATAGAGTAACTGGTTGGACAACTGTTCTATCTAGGCCAAGAAGCCTCATGGGGAAAGAAATGCCAGTTACTAATTTTTCTTTCTTTTTCAAACTAGCACAACAGATTTGTTCTGGACTGTAAAGACAAAGAGCCTGATGTGCTATTCGTGGGAGACTCCATGGTGCAGTTAATGCAACAATATGAGGTAAAGTGGGGTGGCTCTTGGCTACTAATGTAAACCCGTTCATCACTAACAGACTTCTGTTTTGATCCGGATCTGTAGGCTTATGTATGACGCTGTAGAAAAGCTCTAGTTCAGAGTTTGAGGGAATTCTTTGTGCCACTAAGCATAGTGAAACCAAAAAAATGTTAGCATTGTTTATAACTAAACCTCTTTTTTTGCCTTGACTTCCAAGAAGCTTCAATTACATTTATTATATTTGTGCTAGTCATGATTTTCAATTCTTATTTGTATTTTACTATTTTCTTGTATTTGCTTATTTATGTTTGCCCTAGTCATAATTTTCAGGTTTTACTTATTTGTGTTTTACCATTTTCTTACTTTATTTTTGTAGTGGACTGTTCCAATTTTTTTTTTAAGGCTTTAAAAGTTGATAAGGCTTTTTTCCAAGGGATGTTTAAAAGAAAAGATAGCTTTATTTCTTTTTGGCTTCAGGCACTCTTAAAGTTCATCTTGTGTTTCTACTTCACCCTATTCCTTTGAATGGTTGAATAAAGGGAAGGGAGAGTTTATTGAGTTGGCAACTTAATTATAAATGTTGCTACTTCTTAAGGGGCAGCAGGTTGAGTTGTGATTCAGTTCTTGAATTGACACGTAATGCTGCCCTGAGGAGCTGAGTTATACAATGGCATCTTCAAAGTCCTTCAGACTGTGAGTAGCACCTATTTGCAGTGTTGTTTGAATACAGAAAATGGAAACATTTCAGATGCTCACAACAAACACATGGCAATTGAGAGCTTTTATTTACCACTAATTTTAGCTTAAATAAATAGAGTTTTTCTCTTTTTTAAGATATGGCGAGAGCTTTTTTCCCCACTCCATGCACTGAATTTTGGAATTGGAGGAGATACAACAAGACATGTTTTGTGGAGGTTAAAGAATGGAGAACTGGAGAATATTAAACCCAAGGTAAAGTAAATGTATTTTTTTAATATATATATTTCATTTAATCTTTATTATATTTTTATTCCATTACCATTTAGTCCCCTTATACTCACCTCCCCCCAATAAACTTTTTTTTTAAAGAATATCATTAATCTTGAGTCTTTTTCAGACGAGATCAGGTGCATTCAGGGTGGTATGGCTCTAGACTTGAGTCTTTTTCAGATAGTTAAATTACCTGAAATTGGTAGTAAAAAAGTTGCTTCTTTAAAGCATTATTTCACCGTTCTTTGGTTCCTGTGCCCTGTTAAGATAAATGATATTGTCATTGCTTAACAGCATTCCAAATACACATTTAATTAAGAAATCGGTATATTGCCTGTTTGAATAGTATTGGTAATTGTTGTAATTATCTTCTTCAGCTGTAGGAAGAGATTTGTTGTTAATGAGGTGTGCAATTCTATGAACCTGAGGCCGTATGAGGGGTAAACTGCTCAGAGGTGGGCTGTGGGAGCAGGGCTAGAATTCACTTCAGGAAGTCATTTTGGATGTTTAAGCCCTCATACAAATTGGTAATCAAAGTTTCCAAGTCTTCTGAAGAAAATTTGGAGCAGATGTGAACAAAGGTTTGCCATAAACGTGTACCCAGTACCTTATCACATTATAAACATCCTGCATGTATTTTTTTCAACCCCAAAGCGAAGAAAAAGACAAAGCCGAGACACTGATAATAGCTGCTTTAGTTTTAGTTCACTCTTTGCCTTTCCAACAGAAAAACTCACCCTTGTTCCTCTCTTTTATGACAGGATAGAAAATTACTTTGTTATGTCATAGTAAGATGCAGGTCCCCAGGTGATAAACACGTTGTACAATTATTTGTTTAAAGAGAAAAACCTATTAAAACTGCATCCGGCTTCCACACCTTTCTTGAGTGCCATTGTATATTTATACCTGTTACACAGCTTTGGGTACTTCTGTTATTTTTTTCTAGAAGGTACTTCTAGTCAGGGAGACTTTGTGATACAGGTAGCAAATATTTTTCCCCCCTGTTTCTTAGATTTTACCTTTATTTTTTTTGACATGCATAGGTTTTATATTTTTAGACACTGATAATATTATGTTTTTTGTATAGTTTCTGGATTTTAAGAGATTAGCTTCCAATTTCATGATGATGAAAGAATTCTCATATTCCAGTAAAATTTTACCACTTAAGTATTAATCTTCTGGAAATTTAGCCTAATAAGTGAGATATGAATCAGTGTTTTAAGGTGGCTGCTCAGTTGAAGTTATTCAATACCATTTAAGAAATTCCTTTATTCTTGGGTATTTATCTTACCCTTTTTTTTCCCCCCTAAATTATAGGTCATTGTTGTGTGGGTAGGAACAAACAACCATGAAAATACAGCAGAAGAAGTAGCAGGTGGAATCGAGGCCATCGTACAACTTATCAACGTTAGGCAGCCACAGGCCAAAATCATTGTATTGGTATGTAGTCCTTGGGTGGGTGGAGACTTTGGGGAACTCTTAGAAATGTGATTGTTCATCAATATAAAGAATCTTTAGGTGGAAGCAGTTTATGATACTCCTGAGAAACTTTTTCTGATAAATTCCATTGTCTTACCGGTCTCATCATTTCCCAGACCAGCTGTCGGGTCACTTTTTATCTGCTCATCCTTGTTTAGAAGTGGAAATCCTCTTTGTTGGCTCAGGTAGCCTTTTTTTTTTTTTTTTAATTTCTTACTGTCTTCTGATAATTTTTAAAACTGCACATGAGACTTGTCCTAGTCCTGAGGCTTTTTTTTTAATTAGACCTAAGTTGGGATTGGCTTAGATGTGGTCTTCTGTTCCACTGTAAATATGTTACAGGTGGTATATTCATTGGAATCTCTGAATCCTCTAACATATCAGAGATTCCATCACAAATAACATAGGTACTTTATAGTCTTAACTCTAACAGAAAGTGCTACCCTCCGTAGAGTTAAAGCAGTAAATCTTCATGGTCTCAGAGATAAACAGCTGTCTACCTGTAGATATCCTTTGCCCAGCTAAAAAGTGTGTGTTTTTGCAAAATCTGTTATGTGCTCAGTTCTTTAATGAGATAGTGTTAAGAAGATAGTCATTTACACAAACATGTGAGGATTACTATGTATAAAGAACTATCCTAGATCCTGCACACATGAAAATGAAAAAACATAGTCCCTCTCAAGGAGCTCACGTTCTAGTGTATGGGCCCAGCAGTATAAAGAGAGAATTACTATACTGTATGTTAATGGGAGTAAGGAGAGAACAGGGTGTATTTTAGACATAAAAGTTGATGTGTGAGTTTAGTTTTAAGGAATTAATTGGTCTCCAGACAAATGGGGAAAGGAAAGAAGGCATTACAGAGGAGAAAAGGAAAATGATCAAAGGCTTATACTATACATGTATAGTATAAGAGTGTTTGTTGGGTGAGTGAATAAGGGTGCTAGAAGAATTGAGTAAAGTTTGAGACTGGGATGGTTAGGTGAAAGAGATGACAGCCAGGTTCTGTAGGAATTGGTATGCCATGTTAGGAGTTTGCATTTTATCTTACAGGTGATGGGGAGCCAGGCCTTTTCTTTCCTTTTTTAAATATGTATATACGGTGGTATTTCTTTCATTAATTTACTTGTATCTTGCCTTATTCCAGAAAGGATTACACCATGGTTAAGAGTTCACCTCTGAAGTACAGTGCATGGTACATAGTAGTTACTTAGGACATATTTGTTGCATGAAAGTTGTTGAGTAAATCCTCTATAAATATTCTTTTTTTCAACTACACTTTTAAATTTGACATACAGTGGTTCCACCTACAACACTAAAACATTGGCAGTAACCTAACCAGTCAATCCCATGGGGGAATGACTGTACTAGTCATTTATATACCATTAATCACATGACAAATATGAGGACTATGAAAACAATTTATGATGCATTTAAGTGAAAAACTGGAATACTAAACAATACATATTTTTTGTTTAGAATTACTTAAAAGTAGGTACACAATTGGAAAAGGCAATAATTAATACTTATGTGGTAAAAGGATTAGGAGCATAATATTTTCCTTTGTTTCTTTTAACATAATATTTTAGCAGTTACTGATTAGGGGAGAAATCCCATGGCATACCCTTGATATTCATATATTAAGGAAAATATATGTAAATAAAATAAGCCACTTTTCTCATTCTTGAAAATTCCAGTAGGTACAGTGCTCCGTTCTTGGCACTTAATCATTCTTTATGGCTTTGACTTCTGTGGTATTATGTGAAAGTTAGAACAGAGTTTATATTTATTGTTCATTGGCCATCCTTCCTGGTTGCTCATTACGTCTCAACCAAACTTTGATATGTCAGCAACAAGAGCTGCTCTTCTTTGTTAACTGTTACATGCACAGCCTTGTACTTGTAACAGTCATATATAAACTAGAATTTAGGATGACCCCATCTGTGATATTTTGAGGTGTTTAACAAAGGTAGAAGGAGATGGAGTAGGGTCACAGAGTCATAATTCTCTTTTGGAACTATACAATCACACAATATAATGGTAATAAATGCCCCAATATTTTGCTGAAAAATTTAAAACAGACATGAACAAGTACATTGGGCATAAAAAAATTTATTTTCTTTTAATAGAATATCCACAGACAATCTATTTTTGTGGAATAAGACCTCTTTCCTTACTCCATGGTAGAAATGGATGTCTGGCAATAATTTTATAATAGGTTTGATTGTCTGTAAAGGCCATTCCTAGTT
The DNA here is from genome assembly GCA_004026545.1 of Mormoops blainvillei. Lineage (NCBI taxonomy): Eukaryota > Metazoa > Chordata > Mammalia > Chiroptera > Mormoopidae > Mormoops > Mormoops blainvillei. Next base: position 843,185 of record PVJD01000002.1, on the reverse strand, counting down.
TAAGATGATAAAACCTTGCTCTCACCATGTAAGACCAGACTTTTATTTCCTATAGAAAGACAGATATCTGATTTATCTGAAAATCATGTTAGATCATTAATGTACGTTAAAGACAGATTTAAAGCATTTCTCTGGTTTTCTTTTTAAGATTTTATTTTTAGAGAGAGGTTGAGGGAGGAGAGAGGGGGAGAGGGAGAGAAACATCAATGTGTGGTTGCCCCTCTTGCGCCCCTCCTGGGGACCTGGCCTGCAACCCAGGCCTGTGCCCTGACTGGGAATCCAACCAGCAACCCTTTGGTTCGCAGGCCAGCAGTTAGTCCACTGAACCACACCTTGCAAGGTCATACCTTTGTTTTAACCCACTAGGTATTATGTGTCACTGATTCATCAGGACAGCATTTGTTCTAAGTCCTTTTTCTTATGTGTAGTAGTGTAGGTTCCATGTAGCATTAATAAACAGATGTGTATTCGAGCTAGATTATTCTAGTTGCTATACTGAGACTTATGTGAAGGAAAGACAACACTGGACATAGATCAGTTGGGAAATCTTACATTAAGGTGTGAATAGTGTGACAAGTTCCCTAGCCATAGCAGTGTATACAATCAGAATGAAGGAAAAAAAGAATGAATGGATTAGAAAAATGCTTAGGCTGCAAAATCTGAGTAATTTAATGATTAATCGATAATGTATGTGAATTGAGAGACTCCGGAAGTTGGAATGACCAGTTGATACAGAGACTGTAGAAGGAACATCGTTTGGGGAAAGATGATGAATTGCTTTTGGACATGTTAAGTTGGGAGTGCCTCAGGAAAATTGAGGTTTGCTTCTGTAGCTGATGGTCAGTATATAGTTCTGAAACTCTAGGATGAGATGTGAGCCAAAGTGGTTGGAGTAGCAAGAACAGTGAGCCAAGGAAAAGACCCTGAAGAATACCAACAATTCAGGAACAGGAGGAGGAAGAGGAACTCATGAAGAAACTGAGAAGGAATGGTCAAAGAACTTTTGTTGAAACCAATCTAGTCCAGTATTGCAGAAATCAAAGGGGGTAGCAAGTGCCAAATAAGTACAAAAAAACAAGTGACTCTTCTCATCTTATGTTCTTCTCTGCTTTGCCCCAGGGTTTGTTACCTCGAGGTGAGAAGCCCAACCCTTTGAGGCAAAAAAATGCCAAGGTGAACCAGCTCCTCAAGGTTTCCCTGCCAAAGCTTGCCAATGTTCAGCTCCTGGATATAGATGGGGGTTTCGTGCACTCGGACGGTGCCATCTCCTGCCACGACATGTTTGATTTTCTGCATCTCACAGGAGGGGGCTACGCAAAGATCTGCAAACCCCTTCATGAACTGATCATGCAGTTGTTGGAGGAAACACCTGAGGAGAAACAAACCACCATTGCCTGACTGCCTCCTGTCAGTATTAATTGCATCCCGGCTTCCTCAGATCAGTTATGTCACTGGCACTACAGAATCCTTCTCTTTCTTAAGGCACTTTGCATTGTAGAATGTTCCTGGATGTTCATATCTAGTGTTTGAAAGGGAGGAGGGATTTAAACTGGTCCTGTACATAGGTTTGTTTGACACAGGAGAAAAACTAGCTAAGGAAGATTGTTGTTTAAATTCATTTGAAACCAGAAGGGGACTTTTTAGTTACATGTGTGACGCAGTCATTGAATTATCACTGTTTTTTCTAGGACGACATCAAACCTAAGTATTGAACAAAATGAAGATTTCTTTTCTTGGCCTGTCTTTCTGTGGATTATGTCATACATAATCATGATCAGAATCACACATACTTAGATTTAAAACATCTTTTTCCCAGTTTTTAAGGATCATAATTTAGCCTTTTGTTTTTATTTTCCTTTACTCATATGTATTCCTTTTTTTAATCATTTTTTTATTGTTATTCAGTGTATTAATGTTTTCACATATAGCATCAGATTGGACATACTTGTCAGTCAAATATGGGGGATGCTATAGTTAAAGTGAATTTGTTCAACTCAGTCTTTTCTGGACTTAGCAGTGAAAAATACGTTTTGCCCCATTTGGGGGACTCTGTGGAGGGTATTATTTTTATGCTGCTGAATATCATGTCTGTAATAGACCCGTGCATGCAGCCTTTCCTCCCTATTTTTTTGGTCTTTGTTGACATGACAAGCTTTTAACATTTTTGACCTAGGAGCTCTGTTGCTGGAAGTATTAAGTCCCCAGCCAGTTCCTCTCATGATAGTTCTGATGTGTGACTCATTCTTGTGTGTGGTATCCTGTGCTATAGAGTTTGTGTAGTGCTATCCATATTCAGAGTTCTGGTTTGTTTTGTTTTTTCCTTAGAACCTGTTACAGTTTCCTTTTGGGGGCGGAAATCAGAACTCTTATTTTCCATTCCATAAACCTGACATTATTTCACATTTTATAGTATCTTAAGTTGTATATTTTATTTTTTTATTGTCTTAGTTTTTAAGTTATAACAGTCCAGAGAAATTTGGCCTTTTCTTATGGGAAACAAATGAAGCTGTTCTAAAGTATTGTCATTCTACTTGATCCCACCATTTTAGTAAAAAAGAACTAGGTTTGTTTAACTTTCAGGATTTCTCCTTAATATATCATCATCTGAGAATTTCTTTCAAGAGAACTCTGTATAACCTTAATGGTTTGAGCTACAATAACTGCCATTTTAAAAGTAGTGGGACAACAGATGGTTTATTGTTCAATATACCTATGAAATGTGTACAGACTGGATCTACAAACAAATATTTTAAACTGGACCAGGTAGATATTGAAGTAACCCATCCAGATGTGCTCTGCAGTGATTCTGCTTAACATTCAAGTTCAATAACTAAGGCGTATGTTTTATGTTACGCTTGCAAGGCAAATAGCAGTGCTTTTGTGTGCTGGAGGGGTGCTCCTGATTTCTGCCAAGAGCCACTTCTGATTGAATGGGACAGAACTTGGGCTGTTTTTTTTTCCTTGTGAAACCTCTTTCTAGAACTTTTATTGTTTTTGTTTTTTGTCTTTTTTAAAAAATACATACTTTTCTTAATGTATCATGTCTTCATTAACAAAAGAAAATACACACGGTGTTTACTAAACTCGTTTACTATATTAAAATTTTATTTTTATTAGCCCAGGTTCTTGAATTTTTCAAGACAGATATATATATATTTTTTTTTTTCTTCTTAGCTGGGGTATAGTTCTAAGGAGAATGATTAATTAGCCCACAATTTTGTGTGTGAAAAGACAGTTTTCTATCCAGGTCTTCTGTTTGTCAGGGTGGGAGTATGGTCCAAACAAATCTGTAGGTTACTCCAGCAGCACAGGCTTTGAGCTTCTCTTGACTAAGGATTAAATATCAGCTCCTTTGCTTATGTGTATAAACCTGAGATGTTATTACATTTTCTATCTATTAGAGCTATTCAAGCAATAGTATTTGAACCACTAGCCTTTTAAATAAAAGTCTGCCCCATTGCTAATGTGCAGATATTGAGTCCGCTTTCATTTCTTGCCAACTTTCTTTGCATTGCTTTAGGCAAAAAGTACTCATCTGTTTTTCATTCATTGACATTCCAGTTTGCTACAGTGACAGAACTTAATGCTTAATCTTTGGATTTCTCAAATCTCAATCAATCTCTCTCTCTCATTTACACACACACACACACACACACACACACACACACACACAAATTTAATGCACTGTCCAAGTGAAATGTCCTTGTTGTCATTGTGATTAACGAGCCAACTTTCCAGGCAGCTAGCAGAAATATTATTCTCTTACTCTCCCAGTAAATTCTAATCCATTTGTCCACCCATTCCTGATACATTAAGTAGCAGCTGGTGATGGCACTGTAAAGATTTCTGTGTGGTCACATCTTGAATGTGGCAGGTAAAAGATATACTGCCGGGGGTGATCTAGGGCCTGTCGTTTTGCTGCCCATGATATTCTAGACTGTCATTGGCCTATTTGGACTATATCTTTTGTCAAAAACATGAACCCACCAAAAACAAATCTGGAGTGGTTTATGCCCTGATGTTAAGAATTCTGTCTCATTGTTAATTTCAGTTTTTTTTTAACCTAGCCACTGTTTACAGTTGTATGCTAAAGCCTGAAATACTGTCTGTGCTGTGGTATATGGGCACTGCCAACTTTATATTTATTGCAGTGAAGAAACTAAAAATATATGAAAATGTGGGTGCATGTGGGAGACGTGAGCTGGGGACCTCTCAGAAGAAGGCTTTTTGGGGTGGGGTCTCCCAGGCTTCTCCTTGGTGTTCCTTCTTAGGGATCACTGCTGCTGGTTGACGGGACCTCCCCAACGGAAGTTTGATTCTGCTTTGGCAAAGTTTCATTGACTAGTAGAACTCATTCTGTTTTAGTATATAGTTCAATATAAATGTAACATTTCACTTAAACTTGCTGTTTTTCTGCCTCCTTTATCATAGTTTGAAATGCAGTGGAGAAAGAAGGGGTGAGTTTTCCTACCTTATCACAAGCAAATTGGATACTTAGATCGTCCTGCTTTTCTTCTTAGAACTGAATGTACAAAGCTGGCTCTCATTACTTAATCTCCTTGGGGGTGTAGGGTGGTAGGGTGGGATGAACAGATACAAGAAATCCTAAGTAGATATATGGGAAAATTGTCAAAGAAAATGTTTCAGGTTGGTTAAGAATATCTGGCAGTTAAAAACTGAATTAACTTGTAAACCATTAAATTGGCCTTTTGACTCTTCCTTTTCTAACTTCAATATTTATCGTTTATTTACATTAAATGTCCCAGTTTCCACTGTTTCTCCATTTCTTACCCTAATAATCACCAGTTTTCCTTTTTTACACGTTGGAATATCTGTACTACTGCTCCCATCTTGCACTTCAGGTGCTCAAATTAATTGGATTATTCTGAGGTCCTGTGCCATCTAGGAAGAAAAGCCTCAAGATATTTCCCATCTTTAAACCACCCAAGAACTTTTTGTAGGTGCATCCCCATTTTAATGTTGGCTGAGAGGCCCAGGGAGGTTTTGTATCCTGTCCAAGGTGAATCATGTAGTTTAAATGGGTGTGCTGGGATTTGATCCCAGCTTTACCTGACTTCAGAGACCTTGCCCTCACCACTACTCATTCAAGCTGGGGTGTTTTAGCTCTAGATTCTGATTCTCTGGGTTGATAGATACATCCCTGTTTCCTTACATTAGAAAGTCCTGGGATTGAAATGATTTCACCTGGACCTTGGCAACAGTGTTTTGTCTTTGTTTGTTTCGTTGTTTTTGTTTTTGCAGCCAGCATATTCCTTTTCACTTCCATTCTCCACGTGGCCACAGAATTATTACCTAGCCCACCTGTTTCCCACCTTAAAACGAGCAGTAAGAATTGCTTTGTGATGTTAGGGAGCAAGCCTTTTTTTGGCAGTGCACATGAAGGCGTGCAAAGACTGCCTGGCTACTGTATTAACATGTCAGTAAATTCAGATTGACACTACTAGAGTAAATAAGTAAAAGGTCTAAAAGGAAATAGGAAAGTGTAGGTGCAGTCAAAGTAAATGGCAAAAAAAGTTTAAGAGTTACCCGTTTCCATACGCTGAGGGGTGGAGGTGGGGACCACAATTGCAGATGAAAACATTGAATGAGGTTCATGGCGGACCTTCTGAATGCAGCAGCCTCCCTTGACCTCCACTCTTATAATGGGCCCAGAACAGTTTTGCAGTAAGTCTGGATGTAATGCTGTGGACCAGCTCATTTGAATTAGATGAGTGGTGTCAGTCTCAGTATAACAAAATGTGACTATAGAGTCCAGGACAGGAAACCTGAACAGGGACACAGTTCTCATTTACCTCCCCCGCCTCCCCAGGCTAAGACAGCCGGCCCCAAGCGCCGCCTCAGAGCTTTATGACTGGAACAAGGTTCAGTTACTCCGCTGACCATCAGGGCCTATCCTGCTGACTAACACTGTAACCACCCCAGCAATAATTACAGCAAATTGCTATGAACATTCACTTTTATCTCTTCACTGTGGTGATGCTATTGGATTACAATGGCTCACTCCTAGAAGAGGATAAAATGTGGTGATATTAAACTGAGGTGTTTTTGTTTTCCTATTTGTCCTCCCTCCATATCTTATTACACCAAGTTCCTCTCCCACCCCCAGAGGCCTTGCCTTTGTGAGCTGCTTGCAGATTCCCCTTAGATCACAGGGCATTGATGAAAGCAGCCTGGGTCCTCAGGCTTTGTAGACTGTCCAAACTATTCCATGTGAACCCCTTCATGGCCCAGAGGAAGTAGAAAAGAAAGTAGTATGGTAGAAGGGAAAGCTCCTTCACCGCATCTACTTCAGGAAAAATTGACAAAACCAACAGAAAATCTGCGTTTCTCCAGGCACGGCAGGGTTGAAATCCTAACTGAGCTACGTATTTCTACTTAGCCATGAAGCAAAGGTCTTACATGTTTCGGTAAATACATAGTCTTTTCTTGGCCTGATTTTATGCCATACTTCTTGCCTTTTGCTTATTTGCTGGCTTATTTTGGCTTAACTCCTCACATCAAAAACACAGCGTAGGGGATAAAGTAGGTTTACAGTTCATATTGAAAATAATATCATAAATAACAGTACAAGAATAAACTTTCATGTACTCACATCTGTAAACCTGTTTGCGCTACCCTGTATATATCAAAAAACACAAAATATATTTTGCACATTGATTCAGCTTTGACAGCACACCTGTAAATAATTCATGACACAGTATAGCAGCATGCTCGCTGATAAGCAGTGGTAGTACAGGGTATTAAATATAACACCCCCTCGATGGCCTGGCCCTTTTCAGTTCATATCCTCACACTCGTTACCTTGAATTTTCATGCCAATGGTATTGAACTTTGAGCCATGCCATTGCCCCAGGTTGAGACTCCCTGTCTGGAATATGCGCCTGCTCCTACTCATCTTTTAAGAACCCCACAGGGAGGCCACCTCCTGGAGCGTTTTCTGTTTTCTGTTTCCAGCTCTGGTTTGTACTAGGTCTCTCATCTGAGTTCCCCATAATACCTTGTGTAAATCTCTTATCATTGCTCTTGTCACTCTTATATGCTTACCTATTTGTTTACACCTCTAAATAATGAATCACTTAAGAATTGAGAATGTGTTTTAAGCATCTTTGTGTTCCCAGCATCTAGCTTAGTAACTAGTACAAACTAGGCACTGAATAAGTGAAGGAATGAGTGAATAGACGATTGTTTTGCTCACGGTCTTCCAGCCAGTAACTGTCAGAATTTAAACTGGAATCAAATCTTTTGACTACAGTTCCTGCTCTTTCAGTGGTATCATGCTTCTGCTTGTGAGAAACAATAGACATTCTTGCTAGTGGTAAGGGTAAACAAAATTCACTTCAGACCAAAAAAAACCAAAAAACAAAAAACAGTATATACCTATTACAAAAATTTTTGAAACATTTTCTAGATTTTTTTGAGTAGAAATAGATGGAATTAATATAGTTTTTATAGGAAAAGTGAAGCTAGAGGAAAAGGCTAGACTGGTTCAGAGGAACAAAGGTATTGTGAATGAGAAAAACTTTGTGAAGCCTCCAAGGACCAATGAAGTAACAAGAAGCTCTGGGATGTGGCCTGTATTTGAGCCAGAGTGTGAAGAGAGGGGCTCCTTTCTATTACCAAGAGCAGTTTTGAATAAACTGGGTAGCTGCACGTGATCTTTGGGTACAGCCAGAGAGGAGCTGTACCTAAAAGGCTCTTCAGTCGCATCTTCTGATTTCTGAGAGACCCAAGCTTGCTTGAAACAGGAGGATGGCTGGCTCATTTTTATCAGTGATCTTGGAGGCACAGATTGAGTTGATCAATTATTTATCTGCTTGTTTTCAGCAACCTGATGACCAGCCTTGTTTCCTGGAAAGCTCTTGATGTTGGTTCCATCACGTGGCCATAGGGAAGCAGATACAGGGCCTGAATGGTGAAAGCCCAGTTTCAGGAAATGGAAAGTGGCTGATATCTCTGGCAGAAAGTCCTATGCATTTAGTCAAAGCTGCTCTTTCATGACTCACCTACTCTTTAGACAATAGTTCAGGATGATGAATGCAACCCAGTCTAACTCTATGTAACATTCAGGAGGAAATGGAAATGAGACATGGCTCCTGAAGATTCAGAAAGTACAATTTGCTTCAGATGCACAATGCAAGGCTTTAAACCTACACCTTTCTGACATCAAAGTCCTCACTTTTTCCGTAATACCGTGAACCCATGTGACATATTTGATAGCTTATCCCCAGAATGACAGTTTAGTCTTTAGCTGATTTCCAATCTATATGCATCTAGTTTTTACAGCCCTTGAAGGAAAGGTAACCAGGTACAAGGGCAGCCCTGGGGAAAAATAGCACTTGAATGATGGAAAGAAGTGCTGTGCTCTTGCTGCCAGGGCTGCCTATGTCCCAGGTTTTTGTTTGAGCTTCAAGTGGATACACTGGGCCCTTTTTATGATCACAATGAAAACAGGGAAATTCAAGTCCATTTTTTTCAGAGGGGTGGTTTTTGCAATCGTTTTTTCTGGGCTAAAGTTAAACCATTACTTAATTCTAAAGTCTGGCTTGATTCTGCCCCCCGCCCCCACCCACAGGCGTGGCCACTTCCTAGCCCCCAGGTTCCTGAATTACTTGAAGGGACTCAGCTAATCTATTAACTGTGATTCTTACTGTATCCTGCTCTTATTGCAGTCTTAAGGTCATTTTAACAATACCCCTGACCCAGGTGAAGCTTTCTTCCTGTCCTTTTATTCCAAACCTTGAAATCCTGTGGCTGAAAATGGAGCCAGATCCATGCAAAGCTGGGAACCTTGTCAGCTGCCTGCTGAATGATCCCATTTCTTAGGTCCTTTCTGTACTCAGGCTGGGAAGGGTGGCCCACAGGAAATAGAAGAAAATCACCTAAGCCTTGTGACCCACCCTGCTCCCTTCATCACCAGGGCTTGGGTTGGCCTTTTTATGTAATATGGGAGAATGTGGTAGCTTGGACCTGTACAGAGGGCCAAGGGGGCTTCCCTGAGGCCTCGACATACATCTCTTTGCACTTACCCAGTCCGGCTCTGAGATGGAGCGCTGCCCTTGTATGCTGACTGCTGCAGACTATGAAAAGGCTTTCTCTGCCAGACCTCAGAAAGGGCCTTCGCAACTGGGTTGCACTGTTCCCTCCCTGGGAGGTTGGGACAGCAAGACTGAGGAAGATCTACCAACCTGAGAACAGCAAGAAAATCTAAGGCTGCTGCTCTCTTTTTCTGTTTTCATACTCATGGTGCTGAGGATTCAAAGGTTAAGCCCTTGAGACCTTGCAAACAGGACAGATCCCCTCTGGGTTTATATGAATAGATTTCTTTCAAGATATTGCCAGGAGAAAGGGAGCACACAGAAATATTGATAGTTCAAAATTGTTTGGCCCCAAAGCAGTGGTTCTGAAAATTTCATTGTGCACAGCAAACTTCTGGAGTGCTTGCTAACGTGCCGACTCCTGAGCTCCACCCTGAGACACTGATTCAATAACTGTAGCTAATGTCTGGATGTGCATTATAAACTGGCCTAGAGACAAATTTTGCTCCAAAACCTAAGAGACAGACCTGGAATACTTCTCCCCAGGCTCCCCAGACCCCAGCCTGGGCTGCTTCAGTGTAGTCCCAGCACCAACCAGCCTATAGCAGAGACCCTGTGGTCCTCAACTTGTGTTTCTCACAGTTCTCAGGAAAATTCCTGGCATATCACAGACCAGTTAGATTCCTTCTGGCTAAATGGGGTTCTCAGGCACAGGGTGTAATGAGTGTTTTGGAGTTCCAGATTTACCTGCATGGTGAGGGTTACAGTGAGGGAGAAAAGGAGAAGTCCAGTTGGAGTATGAAAATCTTACACTGACTCTCCAAACTGGGCTGCTGACTGTGTGGTGGGCTCATTATGAGACCTCTTGTTATTCTGAGGCTCCTCCACTTCAGGTTTGGAAAGAGTATGGGACCAAGGCTCAGGGGACAAGTCTAGTGAGCTACTCATGGGCTGGACTTTTCTGGGCTTCACTTTATGTATCCATAAAATAAGGGGTTGGCTCAGGGTCTGCTAAGGTTCTCTTTGATCTGACTTTCTGAGGCTCTCCTGCCTGGGCAGCTTGTTTCTTGTCTTCATCCTCCAGTATGAATGCTTGGGCAGGGCCAGGTGTAAGTCTCCCACTCACCATTTGTGCAGTATAGTTAGAACAGTACCTGGCATATTGTAGGTATCCGTTAAATATTTAGTGCAGAAATGAATACATATTTATAACTGGTCATAAGATAAAATAGTCATTGGAACAATGCCCAAGTAGTAAGGTGGGGGTAGGGGCTGAGGCTGCTGGAATCTTATGAGGGAACTCTGACAAGCCACTGGCCCAGGTGGATTCATGAGGGTGTCTGACAACTTCAGATGTTGCCACAGTACATTTCTTATCCTTTAAACATATATAATTTATCTTTAAAAGAAATTTATGTACATTGTAGAAATTTTATAAATTTTTAAAAGGTATTAAAAATTTAAAACAACCCACAATACCAAGATTGGGGAGCGGATACTTTTCTAATCAAAGATAACCATTGCTAACTTTTTATGCAGTTTTCAACTTTTTTAATGCATATCTATGTATTTGGAAACCATACTGTTTATATGGTGTCATATTGTGAATTATCTCTGCTTACATGTCCCTTAAAAGTCTTAAGCATCGCTTTTTAATGGGTTCATGACAATAATGTGTTTAAGTTAACCACTCCCTCATTATGGACATTTAAGCTTTATATTATAAATATCAGAGTGATAAGGATAGCAGCCTACACATTTTTATCTGTAGTTCCTTAGGATGGAGTCTCACAAATGGAATTACTGGATCAAAAGAGTATAAAGCTCTTGAAGCTTCTTGAAACACAGCGCCAAAATATTTTGTAGAAAAGTTTTCACCAATTTACACTGAAAGTTGCTGTCTTGCAGTGAGCTTTGTAGGTGCCTCTATAGAGAGGCGGAGAAAGCCCCTAAACTTTAAGGCATCCCTGAAGCTGTGCGGCCGCTCCGCGGATGGGTGAGATTGCACAGGGATTCCACCTGCAGTTCTGCTTCACCCCTCCGCTGTCAGGGCGACCGTCCTGTTTGTTTTCCAGTTCTTTGAGTTCTTCATTTCTTAAGATCCCAGGGGGAAAAAAATGGCCCAGGGTGGAGAATGTTAGTGGTAATGGCAGTGGGTGTGTGAGTGGGGGGATCCAATCCTTAAGCTTGAGCGAAGGGAGTTGGTTAACAAGAATCCAACGCTTGGAGGTCCTTCATGGAAACATCTGTCTATTCCAAAGGGAGTTACCAAAGAGGGGCAGGATAATGAAAGAGGAGGCAGTAACGGGAAAGGACTCAAAGGCATCCAGCTGGAGTGCTACGGCCCCTTTAACTCCCAGTCCGGAACCCGGCCCTTTAAATCTGTGTCAGTTTCCCCTGACGTCAGCCGGAGGACCCGCCGCCCGGCTGTTTACCGCTTCGCCGCGCTCCACACTTTCCCTAGTTCCGAGCGCCGGAACCGCCGAGCTTGCCTGTCCTTAAAGGGCCCGCGCTAACTCGCGGGGCCGCGCGGCATCCGGCGACTACCAACAATCACGCCCCTCATTCTGACTTTCCTCCCTTCGCGGACCCCTCCGCGGCCGGCTTCCCCTCTTTTCCTCCCTCCTCTTTCCCAGCGTCTTCAAGCTCCCAGCAACCGGCGCCTGCTTGCTCACGGCCCTGGCGGGCGCCCGCAAGGTCTCCGATCCGTACTCAGCCCCTCGGGATCTGGGGCCCCTGCCGGAGACTGGGACCCCACGCCTTCCCTTCCCCCTCCTTGCCGCCCCTCCCCTCCGGTGCCCCTGGGAGCGTTTCTGCGGCTCCAGGGAGGGGACGTTTCCTAATCTCAGGCCGGGGTTAAAGTTCTGGTCCTGGTGAGATGGTGGAAGCTGCGGCCGGAGCCGCAACCTGTCCCGGAGGTGTCCTGTCGCCTGTCGCTGCCCCCGCCACTGCCGCCCTGCTGGGGCCATGTTCGTTCTGGGCTTTCCCTTCTTGGCGCTGTTGGTGGCTTCGGTCGACAGCCATCCGGGGCTTCTGGGGCCCAAGAACGTCTCGCAGAAAGACGCCGAGTTTGAGCACACCTACGTGGATGAGGTCAACAGCGAGCTGGTCAACATCTATACCTTCAACCATACTGTGACCCGCAACCGGGTGAGGGCTGGGGCTGGGCTGGGGGTGGTGGTGAGTGAGTGAGCAGATGAGGGCTAGGCGGTTCTGTCAGTTACCCATGGACGAGCTGCCCCACTGGGTTCCTTCCGTTTCCCTGAACCATGCTGGACCTTCTTGACCAGTCCTCCTTCCTTCGCCACCATTGTTTTGTTTCTCCGAAGCTCCCACTGGACTGGCTCTGAAGGTGTCTCATTCCCATCTTCTCACTGCCTCCTACCACCAGATGTGATCTGAGCAGGACTGACCTGCTTCCTACCCAGCAGCCAGGGTCTGATAGCTCTGTGGGGTCTGCGTGGAAGAGGAAGCAGGCTTGCTACTGGGCTTAGCCCGGAAAACCCCAAGGGCATGAGACAGGCTCTACCTGCAAGGCTCTGCCCAGGCAAGAGTTATAGCTGAGCCGCCTGGGGAAGATGAATACGGGACTTCTGGGGCTGTCAGACCTGCTGGGAATATCCCAGCCCTCTTCCAGTCTTTGAAATCCTTGTGAGATGCAGGGGCATAGATGAGGCCAACCCCAAGTTGGATGGGAGGAGACAGGGAGTTTGTCTACTGGGGAGCGTATACCCCACCCTGACTTCACTTTCGTTTCTTCCTCGGGCTGTGAGTTGACCATGGGCATAGCTAGGTCCGGGAAGTCTAGAGCTGAAATTTGGAGAATTCTTGCAGCCTGGGTGTATGGTTTCCTGCACAGTTCTCACCGTGAATGCATTTACTAAGAAGCAGTGGAGTTGAGAATGGGAATCTGATATTTTTTTTCAGGATAGGGAGGGATTTGGTTTCTGTGACAAGCCAGGATCTGCCTTCAGTACCTGGTTCTGTAAAGCTTGATCTCCAGCTGCTTAGAGTCCTTTCTTCTTTTTTTCCCCGTATCTGGGGCTACACTCAGAGCCGTGGCCTGTGTCCCTCTGAGAAATGCTGCCCTAGCACTTGGGTTTCAGCAGTCCAATAATAAGATTCACAGGATTTATTTAGTTTTATTTTTTCCTTAAACTTTTGCTGTCCTATATACTTTCCTATACAGCACCAGGAGTGAGTGTGTCTCCATTTTATAGAGGAGGAAATGGAAGCTCAGAAATGTGAAGTGACTTCTTCACAGCCCTATCCCTCGGTCAGAGCTAGGGATAGAATTTAGCTTTCTCGGGTCTCAACCGTCCCTGTGTGTCTACCCCACCCCCTCAACCCCCAGATTAGTTGTTGAATAGGAGCTTCTGGTTCGTAAGGAAGAAAGTGGAGAAACAGTTTTTGCTCCCATGTCCATGTGTATATGTGCACGTATGTGCAAGCGTGGGTGTCCCATGAACATGGATAGTAATGGGCTATCCTGGAGTCACCCAAGATCTCCATTGTGCTTCCTGTTGGGAGTGAGGCCCTGAGTTGCTTGGGTCTTGTTGTCCTGCCATCGGGAGCTTGTGTCTTCCATAAGCCTCTTCTTTAAGTCAGCACCAGTCCCTCCTATTGACTTGAGGCTGCCCTGGCCGAAGAGTGGGCATGGATAGCTTCCCAGGCTAAGCAGGATGGGGAAAGAACAAAGCGGTTGGCGTGATTAAGGGCAGGGCTCACAGTCTTTGGATCCATGTGTCCCAGGTGGCTGAGGTAGAGTCATCACGGGCTTGACTGAGGGGCATTTCCATCTCATTCTGCAGACAGAAGGCGTGCGTGTGTCTGTGAATGTCCTGAACAAACAGAAGGGGGCTCCTTTGCTGTTTGTGGTCCGCCAGAAGGAGGCTGTGGTGTCCTTCCAGGTGCCCCTAATCCTGCGAGGGCTGTGAGTAGGACCTGGGGATCAGGGAGGGAGTAGGCCTAGGTCAGGCCTTGCCCAGAGCCTTACCCAGGTCCTTATCTGGGACCTCAGACCACCCAGGAACCCCTCTGTTTCTCTTCCCCATCCCCAGACCCAGGAGGCTGGTCAATGGCATGAGGGCTAAACCAGCCAGCCCAGAGTCTGTCAACCTAGTGGGGGTAGAGGTGGAGGGTGGTAGAGAACCAGAGTGGAGGAACTGGGGCCTTGTTCCTCTGGAGTGACATCCTGGTTGGGACAGTAGTCACATCCAGACTCTCTACTTTGGGCCATAGGTTTCAGCGCAAGTACCTCTACCAAAAGGTGGAACGAACGCTGTGTCAACCCCCAACGAAGAATGAGTCTGAGGTTCAGTTCTTCTACGTGGATGTGTCCACCCTGTCACCAGTCAATACCACATACCAGCTCCAGGTCAGCCGAATGGACAACTTCGTGCTCAGGTCTGCAGGGGAGAGTGAGGGGACCATGGGACTGGCCTCCTTCTTAAGCTCTGGAAGTGACCTTGGGGGCCCTTCTCTGCCCTACAGAACTGGGGAACACTTTAGCTTCAATACCACAGCAGCCCAGCCTCAGGTAAGATCCCCTGATGACTGCCCCTCAAGAGAAGAAATGGGAAAGCTAAATGTGGAAGTGGGAGTGGTTGGTGGCTTTTGCTGGGAGTTTCAAGTTGGCTGGACTCTCCCTGGAGAGACTGGAAACAGAGACTCTAGCCCCAAGGTAGTAAGGGGCAAATAGTATGGGAAGTCCAGAGACATGGGGCCTGGTTGCCACCTTTCCTACTTGCCTTGCAGGCATTGCCCTGAGTGCCCAGCTGAGGTCAAAAGGAGTGGTATATAGAAAATGGGGCTGCTTATAATGAAGGCCTTTCTCCTCAGAGGGCCTCCAGTGCCCAACTCTGAGAGAATTCACACTGTTCCGTTCTAGGGGGACAGAGAGGGCATCCTCATGAGATGGGGCTCTCCCTGCCACCCTCCCTCTGCCCTCAGTACTTCAAGTATGAGTTCCCGGAAGGAGTGGACTCAGTGATTGTCAAGGTAACCTCCAACAAGGCCTTCCCCTGCTCAGTCATCTCTATCCAGGACGTCCTGGTAAGTGGCCTGCCCTTTTACACCCCACGAGTGGATAACAGGGCTGCTAATGAGAGAGGACAGATCCCAGGTCCCTGCATCTGCTTTTCTCCTCCTCTCCCGTAGTGCCCCGTCTATGACCTAGACAACAATGTAGCCTTCATCGGCATGTACCAGACTATGACCAAGAAGGCAGCCATCACCGTGCAGGTAGGAAGCTCACAGGGGCCTGTGGGAGATGTGGCTGGTGATTAGCTTTCCAAATCCCCGCTTCTTTTCCCCTGCCCTATTCCTCCCCTACGCACAAGACTGAGTCTTGGCCCATTGGTCCCTGAGACTTTGGGTCCCCTGATGTGAGAATTGAATCATAACCCCAATTACCTTTGGGGGCAGGAAAGAGCAGCATACTCTTTCTAGTTATGATATCTACTTCATTCACTGTAATGATAGCAAGGAGAGGAAAGGGGCCCCAGCCGAGGCTTTGTGCCTGCACTCTGTGAAGGCTGAAACCTACACTGCAGGCAGGGAGGAGATGGCCATGTGTTCACCTCCCAACATTCAGTCGCGCGGGTGATGGAGGCAACGTGGCCCCTCCACTATTTCTCCTGGCCAATGCATAGCCTATAATAGGGCACCCATGGGTCCTGTGATGGTGGGGTACACACACATTTGCTCGCCTGGCTGCAGTATAGGTTCAGGCTTTGGACTCTGGAGTCAGATAATCTTGGCTCTACCACTCACTGTCAGTGTGACCCTAAGCTAACTTCTGAGCCGGTCCAACAGTGATTATGATAGTGCTATCTCATAAGGATCTTTGGAAAGGTTAAGTAAAATAATATAAAAAGAGATGTTAGCATAATTACTGGCCCAAAGTAGATATTCAGGAAAGGATGGTGATAATGATGGCAACTGATATAATGAAGACCTAAGTGATATTCGTCACCATCATCGTGGTCATTATCCTGCAGCGCAAAGACTTCCCAAGCAACAGCTTCTATGTGGTGGTGGTGGTGAAGACAGAAGACCAGGCCTGTGGGGGTTCCTTGCCTTTCTACCCCTTTGGAGAAGGTAATTTTGTGCCCCAGGCCCGGCTAGGGATGGAGAGGTCTTGGTCACTTCCTGGGAGGTAGAAGAGCCCACATGACTGATTGGTGGACATAGTGGGGGACACGTTTTTGGCTCCAGACTCTCCCAGGGCTGGTCCCACTAACTTTAGCTGAGTTCCAGGTAGCCCTTTGTTTGCCAATTTGACATTTTACTTCCAGATGAACCGGTTGATCAAGGGCACCGTCAGAAAACCCTGTCAGTGATGGTATCTCGAGCCGTCACGTGTGAGTGCGGTGGCTGAGTGGGGATGGACTGGCTTCTGGCTCTTCCTCTCAGACCTGGTGTAGGGAGGGTGATGACGACCTACTCAACCAGGCTGACGGGATAGGAATGGGGCAGTGTTCTTGGTAGGCCTCACGATGGGAGGGCCGGGAGGTGCGTCTCAACATAAGTTGGTACAAGAGTGCATGACTAAAGAGTAAAGTACTGAGTTCTAGTTCTCTCTGTGCCACTTCAGAACAGTGTGATCTCATTGAGCCTCAGTTACTCCATCTCTATTACAGAGGTGATAGGATCTGTCTCCTTAGTTTCACTAAGTTGTGAGGTTTAGTGCAAAATTAGCAGGAAAGCACCAGGCTCCTTAGTCATGCTCAATAAATATTTACTGAGTACATGAATGGGACCCTTTGTAAAGTGGAAAGTATAGGATAAAAATAAGAGATTGTGATGGGAGGGGAAAGAAGCTGCCTCTCCGGTACGGATTCTTTATTCAGCAAATATTTGCTGAGTACCTTCTGTGTGCCCAGTGCTGTGTGGCAGCGGCAGCCCTCAGGGAGCGCCTGCCTAGAGCGACAGGAGCCTGTGGCTGCACAGGGGAGCTGACAGCTGCGATGAGCAAAGGACAGGCCACTGTGGAAACACAGAACAGAGGAAGTTTCCTAGAGGACAAAGTCCCCAAGCTGTGTTTTGAAGGTTAAGTCAAGATGCAGTTTTTGAGAAAGAAGTAGAGGAGAAAGTTCTTGCCAGGGAGCAGCATGAGCACAGACGGGAACCATGTCAGAGTTTGGTGGGTTTGGGGAATGGCTGATTGTTCCCACTGGCTGGGCCGCCACACGTCAGGGGAGCAGTGGTGAGAGACTCAGCTGGGCCCTGCGCGTCACGATCGGTGTGTTCAGCTTCCTGCTTCTTTCCCAACAGCTGAGGCCTACGTGGGTGGGATGCTCTTTTGCCTGGGCATATTTCTCTCCTTCTACCTTCTGACCATTCTTCTGGCCTGTTGGGAGAACTGGAGGTAAAGTGGAACTGCTGGGCCCTTCTGTGTTCTAGGTTATGTTGGGCAGGGGATGTGGGGGAGATGGTCTGCCAGGATCTGAGCCAACCCAGGGTGATCTTCCACACTGTCCACAGGGCAGAGGAAAGCAGACCCCTGTTAGGGTCTGTGGTCCAGGGGCCTCTCCTCTGGAAACCAACCCCTTCCCTCAACCTTTCCAAACAGGGAGATTCTACATGGCTTCCCAGACTGGGAAGAACCATAGGATCATGAATGGACAGGGTTATGGGGCGGAAAGGTGGAAGGGTGCGTAGGAGGGATCCTTTTCCTGCCTCTCTGGTTTGCCCCTGGATTCTGTCCCTGCAGGCAGAGGAAGAAGACCCTTCTGGTGACTGTGGACCGAGCCTGCCCAGAAAGCGGTACCTGCAGAGGGCCTGAATGGGAGGGCAGTGTATGCTTGGAGCTTTGGAGGGGATAGTGATGGATACTTTCCTTGGGGGTTGGAGGAGGCTCTCTAGGGGCTTCTGGATATTCAAGTTGGGAGTAATACTACAGGAGACATGGGGTGGGACACTGTTCCTGTCCGTCGCTAGTGTGGTCGTCTGAAAGCCTACCACTTGATTCATTCTCTGGGTCTAGATATACTATTTGTCTGCCTCAGATAATGGGGCTCACGGTCTTGAGGATTATTAACCTTTTATTCTCTTTTCTTTTCTTCTATCCCTCTGTCTTTCTATCCTCCCTCCTGCTTGGACCTTTTCTCTCAGCTTCTCTCCTTGGTAAGCTCCAGGTGCCATGGACAGAGGAGCTGGAGTCCAGAGTGGGGGAGGGAGGGGAAGCACAAGAGGTGTCTAGGTGGGACCCGGGCAGGACACTGCTGTCCATCCTTATCCTTGCTGCTGATAACTTAGATACATCAGTTCCTTGAGATTTCCCTCTCTTGATGGGGAACACAGGGTGGCGAGTGTTTCCGCTGGGGACGCACATGGGAGGGAGGTCAGGGTAGGTGGTAGTGGCGGGAGTGAGCTGTGTTTGCTGTGATCAGTGCTTATTCTTTGCTGCTGCCATGGCCACTCTGTGTCTCTCTTCTCTCTGGCTTTCGACCTCTCTCAGCTTCTAGAGCTAAGAGGATCTTGATGTCTCATTGCAGGTCACCCTCGAGTCCTGGCCGACTCCTTCCCTGGCAGCTCCCCTTATGAGGGTTACAACTATGGCTCCTTTGGTACGTGTCAGTGCCGGTCCACTCACAACCTAGTCTCCTGAGGCAGCCACCTCCAAGTGCAAATGGAAGCCAGCCTCCCCAGACCTCCTTGGGGATGGGTCTAGCAACCCCTCCCCTGAGGTCTGTCCTCACCAGTTTTTATCCTACAGAGAACTGTTCTGGATCCACCGAAGGTTTGGTTGACAGCATGGATACTGGAGATCTCTCCTGCAGTTACCAGGGTAAGTGGGCCAGGCAGGGCCCAGCAGTGTGGTGCAGGGCTGGTGCTGGCTGGGTGAAACCTGATGGTGGGCAGTCACCTCTTATGCCAGACGCTGGGACAGGGAAGGGCCTGCTGTCTCCCACCCCTCTTCTCCCTCGGCCTTTTCTCCTTGGCTCCACTTCCCTGGTAACTTTCCCTTTCCTTTGAAGGACACGACCAGTTCAAGCGGCGCCTTCCCTTTGGCCAGATGCGGCAGCTGTGCATTGCCATGGGTAGATGTGGGGAGGTGGGGAGCTGCTCTGCCAATCAGCTCTTGCCAGGGCAGTTGACTGGAGCTGGTAGGCTCCAGGGCCAGAAAGAGGCTTTGTGCATGGCTTCCCTACCTAGCGCCAATGATTGCCAGCTCTTGTGTCTTTTGAGATGAGCAGGTGTGGTGGGCTGGTACCCCAGCTACCCCCAGGCCAGATATTCTGGTTTGTTGTCATGTTTGCCAGCACCCTCACTCCCTGGCCTTCTGGGTTAGGGCTTGTGGGTAGGGGCATTGTGTCCTGACCTCTGGGGGTTTTGGTCAGGCAGGGTCACAGGAGGAAGCTTCTAAAAGCACAACAAAATAATAGGCTAAAGCAGCAAGTGCTCTTTCTAGAGGCAGCCTCTGACCCTTGCCTGCACCCTGGGGCCCACTAGGTCTTTACCCTGTGTCTTCTCAGACCCCATACAGCTGGGCACCTTCTAATCAGCATGACTTCTGCCAAATTCAGTCCTGCTGCCTGTGTCGGGGGCTTGGGGTCTGCTCAGTGTCCTGGCCTGGAAGTCTTAGCTCCGTGAGGGGGGCAGGGCTGGAGTGATCCCTACTTAGTGGCCTCTTTGCAGAGCCCACTCTGGTACCCCTCAAGGACTTAGGAGGATTTGGTACCTCGCCCCAGAGCCTGAGCCCACCTCCACCCCTGCTCTGAGCCTACAGTTTGCCTCTTTCCACTGCCTAGTAATTGTGACAATTGCCCCAGGTGGGTGGAGACAGACCTTGAGCTCTGTGCCCACTGGGAAATCCTTCTCCCCACTCACTCCAGACCGCCCTTTTGACCCTGTGGGCACGCGACCTCGACTAGACTCCATGAGCTCTGTGGAGGAGGATGATTATGACACATTAACTGACATCGAATCGGACAAGAACGTCATTCGCACCAAGGTCTGACACCATAGGGCTGGCCCTGGTCAGGGGGTTCCTCAAGGAAGAGAGATTCTGTGTTCAGGCCCCAGCGTATCTCCCCCTGGGGTAGGAAAGAGGTCAGTTGGGGCTGGATAGACTCCAGGATAAACTGACTTGCCCCTCAGCCCTTCTGGGCTGCTTGGCCAACAGCAGTGGGATGGCCGAGCTCCCTGTCCAGCAGTGATGGCCCCTCTTGGGCTTCTCTCACCTGGGCAAGAGGGACCTCTCCCAGGTGGTGGGAAAGGGGGCTCACTCTAGCTTCTCCCCAGCAATACCTCTATGTGGCCGACCTGGCACGCAAGGACAAACGCATTCTGCGGAAAAAGTACCAGATCTACTTCTGGTGAGTGGACTGGGTGAATGGGACTTCCTGTTATGTGGGGTGGAGTGGCCGTTTCTTGGGTCTGGCTATCTCACCACTGTCCTCCCACTCCCCAGGAACATTGCCACCATAGCTGTCTTCTACGCACTTCCTGTGGTGCAGCTGGTGATTACCTACCAGACGGTGAGAAGGTGGGGCTGGCTCCCAGGGGCCCGCAGCTGCAGGCGCCCCTTTACCAGAGTCTGGGACTCTGCCCCAAGTGCAGAGCCTCCCAGCCACGGGCTCTGGAGCAAGCACAGGTCTTAGGTCACCAGAACTGGGTTCAAATTCCAACTTTTACCAGTTGGGTGACCTTGAGCAAATCACTTAACTCCCCGAGCATCGGTTTTTTCATCTGCAAAGTGGGGATAGCACAGTATCAGTGATGGCACCTTCCCCAAGTTGTTACGAGGATTCACGGAAATGAAAGCCCTGGGACTTTGTAAGTCTTGGTTTCCCTTCCCTTTTCTCTATACTGCGGCAAGAACTTCAGTCACGGTCATGCCCCAGGATTTTCAGCCACACCCAGAGAGGTGTGACAGTGACTGTGCCAAAAGAAGGACTTGCCTGTGTACATGTGCACACACATGCTGGCTGTGGTGGCACTTCCTATCCATGGTAGAATGGGATGGGGTGGTGTGGCTTGGGCTGGCGCCTGGCCCTTCCTCACCAGGGCCGTGGGCCAAGTTGGGCACTTCAGCAGCCCCCGTCCTGCTCCCACTCCCTGCTGCAGGTGGTGAATGTAACAGGGAATCAGGACATCTGCTACTATAACTTCCTCTGTGCCCACCCTCTGGGCAACCTCAGGTAGGGATCTTCTTGGGAGGCCCCTCCGCCAGGCGAATGGTGGACCTGGGAAGGAGGTAGGGGCTCTGCGAGTGCCTGCCACGGTGGGGGAAGAGGCTGGAGGGTGAGGCTGAGGCAGCGTACCCTGTGTCTCGCCCGCCCATTCCAGTGCTTTCAACAACATCCTCAGCAACCTGGGATACATCCTGCTGGGGCTGCTCTTCTTGCTAATCATCCTGCAGCGGGAGATCAACCACAACCGGGCCCTGCTGCGCAACGACCTCTATGCCCTGGTGTGGAGCCCCTGCCCTGCCTCCTGAGGCCTCTGCTCCAGACCCTTCCTTTCAGGCGTGCCCATCCCTGCCCTTCTCAGCCCCGGGTCAGCTCAACCCTGACCAGCACTGCCATGCCCTGCCCTCCCTACACACCACCTCTGCCCAAGCCTACTCCTCTCTCATGAGCTCCCTCTTTGGGGTCCCTTCCTCCCTCCCTCTCTGCCTCATGTCTTCTCTCCCTTTCCTTCCCTTCTCCCTGACAGGAGTGTGGGATCCCCAAACATTTTGGCCTGTTCTATGCCATGGGCACAGCCCTGATGATGGAGGGCCTGCTGAGTGCTTGCTATCATGTCTGCCCCAACTACACCAACTTCCAGTTCGGTAAGCGGGGCCTACCTCTTCCCTGGCTGAACCTAGAGCAGGGACCTACCTGAGTCTTCCACCATCCCCAAGTCACCTGCAGGGATCCCCAGGACTCAGCTGCAAGGGAGACTCCAGTGCTGCAGCGCCTTGAGCCCAACACATCCTAGCTTGTAGAGAGTAGGCATTTGGATGCTATTTAATTTATCTGAGCCTTTCCTAGAGGAAGGCATATGCAAGCACTGAGAAAAACAAGATAATTAAGCTATGGTCCTTGATCTCAGGGTGCTCAGACTAAGTTGTCTCGTCAGGGGAAGTCAAATGGCGACAGCCAGTGGGTGGCAGTGTGGAGTGGCAGGGATAGTTACGGGATTGAAGGTCAACTCCTGGCCCATCACCAGCTCACTCTGTGGTCTTGAGGTGGTGTGGGGCCTCTCTTCCCCTCTGATTGTCGGGGCTGGGAGTTGCATGCTGAGGCTAGGTGGATGTTGCTATAGCTCATGGCCATGTTCCCCACCCTAGACACATCATTCATGTACATGATCGCCGGGCTCTGCATGCTGAAGCTTTACCAGAAGCGACACCCGGACATCAACGCCAGTGCCTATAGCGCCTATGCCTGTTTGGCCATTGTCATCTTCTTCTCTGTGCTGGGCGTGGTGAGGCCCTGACCTGCTCCGCTCACCCTGTAGGAAAAGGTGCACGGGCACGTTCACACACGTGCACAGCCCCATTCTCCGCCTTCTGCAGGAGAGACCCCTGCTCCTTCCCCGCGGTGCCTTCCCTGTCCCCTCAGAGAGCTCTGGTCTAGCTGAGCAACAGCCTGGCTCCAGAGGAAGGGGGGCTGGGGGAGCAGCTTGCTTCGGCACCTCTTCAGCCCTGCCTTTGGTGGCCCCTGGCAGGTCTTCGGCAAGGGAAACACAGTGTTCTGGATTGTCTTCTCGGTCATTCACATCATTGCCACCCTGCTCCTCAGCATACAGCTCTATTACATGGGCCGCTGGAAGCTGGGTGAGGGCATGCCGAGGGCACGGGGCTGGGACCTACTGGGCCTCATGGAATGAGGGGAGTGTGGCCTTGGGGGCCTGGATCCCGGGAGACTGAGGTTCTGCCCTCTCACTCTCACTGGGGGCCTGGAGGAACCACTGGTGAGGAATTAGATGAGGCCTCAGCACAACTGTGGCCTCCACAGGCCCTCGCTCCTCTCAGCTGGTGCAGGCTGGGGCTGGGAAAGGAGCGTACCTTTTCTTTGTGCAGACTCGGGAGTTGGCCGTCGGATCTTCCACGTGCTCTACACAGACTGCATCCGGCAGTGTAGCGGGCCCCTCTACACGGTACTTGCCAGCTCTCCAGCCCCTCTTTCTCCGCCGGCTCTCTTCCCTTTGGAGGGGTTGGGGGCGAAGCTGAGGGCCTAGTGTGGGGGCAACCAACTGACCTGGGCTATCACACTTCTCTCCCTGTCTTTCTTCTCCTCTCAGTCCTTGTGTCTCTGCTTCCCTCTAGGACCGCATGGTGCTGCTGGTCATGGGCAACATTATCAACTGGTCCCTGTGAGTCTGGCCACTGTCTGTGATGCCTTGGCTGGATGGGCAGCTGGGAACTTGGCCAGCCACTGGCTGCCTTGGGGACCACAGACAAATTCCAAGCTTTGGGCATGAGAAATGGGGGCTGACAGGAGGGTGTTGGTATCTGGGGTTCTAGAATCTTCTCTGGGCCCCTGAAATAGTCGCACATCACAATAAAACACAGGGCTGGGTGAGGCCAAACCCTTCTTGCCCTTGCCCTCCCTTCCTTCACCAGCTTCCCTCCCCCTTGCCAGGGCTGCCTATGGACTCATCATGCGCCCTAATGATTTCGCCTCCTACCTGTTGGCCATTGGCATCTGCAACCTACTTCTTTATTTTGCCTTCTACATCATTATGAAGGTGAATGGAGATGGCTGAGCCAGCTCTTTGCCTTTGGGGGAGGGAGATGGGCAGAGCCTGCCTGGGGCAGCATGAGACAGAATTTCCCTGTCCCTCTGTTTATCCCTCTCCCCTGTTTGAGGAGGGGAGAGGCTGATGTTTCTTGCATGTATCCCCTGGGAACCAGCTATATCCTAAGAGCTACTTACTGAGCCCCTTCAGATTCTAAGAATGGCCTGTGAAACTGATAGTGCTTCAGGCCATAGCTGGTGAGAGCCCCACTCAGTGCAGAAGGGATCGAGGAGGTGGAACTCACTGAGTCTGTGGTAGGCTTGGGTTTCCGAGGGCCAGGTGTTTCCCAAGGGACCCTCATGGCATCCAGAGTGAGAGGAGCCCCCTGCACAGGGAGAGCACCCTGGCCAGTACACCCTGCCAGCACAGGGTTCTGGTCACATGGAAGCCCAGCCAGGGTGGACATCAGCAGTGAGGACACCAGCTGCTAGTGTGGGGACAAGTTGAGCCATGTAACTTTATGAGGTAACAGTATGAATTCAAGAAGGCTTCCTGCAAGCCTGGGAAGGCACCAGGAAAGCAGCATCTGGGGCAGGCCAGGGAGTGGGGTGGGGCAAGGCCTGGCCCTCACACTGCTCTCCCCTTCCCCGCCCCCACTCCCAGCTCCGGAGCGGTGAAAGGATCAAGCTCATCCCGCTGCTCTGTATCGTCTGTACTTCAGTGGTCTGGGGCTTTGCACTCTTCTTCTTCTTCCAGGGACTCAGCACCTGGCAGGTGAGCAGCCACCCTGCTGAGAGCGTGGGGGAGTCACCCACAGGCTCATCTTGAGCCAACACATGGCCAGTTTTCTTTTCAGACACCATTTGTGAGCACTTCCAGGGCCAGCACTTTCACAGCAGCTGTCTTGTTTAATCTTCCTACAATTCAGCATGCGGGGAGGGTCTGGGAAAGTACCCTTGTACTTACGAGGCAACCGAGGCTCAGGGAGGCTAGGAGACCTGCCCAGGGATACACAGGAGGAGTGGCCTAGCTGTGGTTTGAAGCCAGATATGTCAGGCTCTCTGTGCCTCCTAGGGCACCTGCCATGGGTCAGGTTTCAGTCCTGGGATCAGACCTAAGTCTTGTATGGGCTCTGCCTTTGAGGCACTTGTAATCTAGTTCAAGAGAGGGACTGGTAATTCCTGGCTCTTCTTTTGCAATATGATACTCCAGGTGAAGGTAGAGGCAAGAGGAGCAGGGGGATGTCCAGAAGGGCTGTGGTCTAGGAAAAGTTCTGGAAGAGGCAGGTCTGCTCTTGGCCTTAAAGGCCTTGAGTGGTGGGGACGGCCCTGTGGCCCAGATGCTGTGACCTGTGTGATGATACAGAGGCAGAACTAGATGGGGAAGACTTGGGACTCAGTGAATGTACTAATTTGGGAGCCAGGTGAAGACTATGAGCTCCTTGAAGGCAGGGAAGGCCTTTCTTTGTCCTTTCTGTGACCTTAGCCTGTGGCACAGACTGTCCCCGCAGACAGAATGAGGTCCAACCGGTGATTGTTGGATAGAAATCACAGGCCCTGAGTGCCACAGGTCATGACCGCTGTGGGGCTTGGGCAGGGTTGTGTGACCCGAGAATTGTACTTTGGAAAGAAAATGAGCCTGAAGGAGCCCTGGAGGCCTGATTAGAACAGAGGGCAGAGTCCAAGACAGGGATGGAGTTAGGAGGCTTTGTGACCTTCTAGTGTCTCAAGGTCATGTCAGCCCTCTGCTCTTACATCAGAGAAAGAAGAATCTGAGGGGAGGAGGGTCCGAGCGAAAGAAAGGAGAGGGCAGAGCAGGGGGAAATTTGTAACAAAAGCCAATTCTTAGATGTGGGAGATGGGGACAAGGGGTGAGGCAGAAAGAAAGTGCATTCTTACCTGGGCCTCGGGGCAGGGAGAACCCTGGAGGTAGAGAGGGTGCCAGGATGGCGTCAGCAGGCAGCCCTCCCTGTTTCTGCCCAGAAAACTCCTGCTGAGTCAAGGGAGCACAACCGGGACTGCATCCTCCTCGACTTCTTTGACGACCACGACATTTGGCACTTCCTCTCCTCCATCGCTATGTTTGGGTCATTCCTGGTACGTGAGACTCTTTCTGGTCGAGCAGGGAGGGTGGAATAGAGATACAGGCCGCCCCCTTTCCTGTGCTTGACTTGACACCCACCCTCCAGGTGTTGCTGACACTGGATGATGACCTGGACACCGTGCAGCGGGACAAGATCTATGTCTTCTAGCAGAAGCCAGGCCCCTTGCTTCACTCATGGGGCCCTGAAATCGTCTGCCTCCCTAATGGAGTCTGTAGCACCAGGGGTGTGAGTCCCAGCCCTGCTACCCAGTGCTGGGTGACAGCGGGACACCAAGGCCCGCTCCAGGCTTGGCCCTGGACAGTCACGGGGTGGCCCTCGGCCTTGCAGCTGCCCTCTGCCGGGGAGGACAGCTGCTCCCCTAAAATCCCAGCTGTTGGCCAGATTGCTGCTTTCTTATCAGTGTTGGGGCCTGCCAAGGTCCCTTGTCCTTGGCTCTCCATTTGTCCCTCTGCCGGAGAAAGAGGGGAAGTGTTGCCCTTCCCATCTCATGCCTTGAATTCTACCTGTCCTTCCCTTCTCCCCCAGCCTGGGGCCCAAAACCATTCGTTCCCCAGTCTGGGGCCTGATTCTTTGGCCTATACTAGGGCCCCACTTCTCTTTGGGGTTGTATCGGCCCGCCATCACTGCCCAGTCTGGTCAGCCAGGATAGATGGGGTGTAGGATTTGGGGGGACTGGCCAGGCTTATGGTGCTAAGACCTGCAAAGGACCCTAGCCAACTCTTTGGCAGTGAGGGTCAGCTTATATGTGAGAACTGCCTTTGATTTGAGGGGTTGAATTCAGAGGTCACTGTCCTATTCTGTCAGCCCCCAGACTGATGCTAGCCCCAGGGTTGGAAAGAAAAAGCAACTCACCCTCTTCCTTCCCTTTTCTTTCCAGGCCCTTAGTCCTGCCAAGCCCCAGCTGGGGATCTTTCAGTGCCATTGACATTGCCCAAGAATGTCCAGGGGCAAAGGAGGGAGGATACAAAGAGCCCAGCCCATCCTGCCTCCACCGTCACAGGAGCCCCAGTGCCTACCATAGAAAGGGGCTCAAGAAAGGGACATGACATTTCCCTCTCTGTCCCTCATCCCAGCCTCACTCTAGGACCCAGGGTTGGCTCCTGAGTTCCATCCAGTCTTCAACCCAGTTCTGTTTGGCCACACACATGCGTACATATGAACCTTGGAGTTTACACTGAGTGGCCCCAGCTTAGGGCCCCTGGTGGCTTTGGTCCTGGGGTCCCCTTTGCCCTACCTGGTCCATTCCAGATGCCAGGGTTGGGAGGTCAGGTCAGGCCTCTGCCTCGCAGATGGGAATGTACTTTTATTCTCCCCAGCTTGTTTTTATAGCCCTCTCTTGGGCTGGGGAGAGGAGGTGAGTCCGGATCTTTCTTCAGAACTCCGTTTAATGTCTGTTTCCCTGCTATGGTTGCATTTCTGTTTTCTATGAATGAGTCTGCATTCAATTAAAGAAACAACAGTTCTTGGACCCTGTTTGCTCCTCTTTTCTGGGTGTAGATGTTGAGAATGTGGGGTAGGGCAGGGGTCTTCCGTTTTCTAGTTCTGGTCTGCCTCTGTCTTTTCCAAGTCCCAGTCCCATTGGGAACACCACTTCCTGGATTCCCCCGTGTCTTTCCTCTCCTTTTAGTAGTGGCATCAGTTCAGTAAATGTTTGTGAGAGGCCTGCTTCATGCCAGGCACTGCTGGGCAGAGAGGATAGAGTAGTGAAAAACCCTTAGCCGTGCCATCTCACTGGAGATGCACCACCCCTTTCTGGCAAAGGGCAGCAACCTCTGCCCACCTGATCCCCACTTACCAGTCAGGCGGCTTCACCTCTGACCTGAGCCCCTCCCAGCTTGGCAGGCTGCAGGCACAGTGCCCCTGACTTGGCTTTAAAGGACAGGAACATGCAGGTCAAGACTGGGGTGGTGCTCGGAAAACAGGGTGATGGCAATTGGTAAGTGGCTGTGTGGATGACAGATGGGGCTCCAAGAGGAGGGAGTTTTGAAAGAACCCTGAAAGGCTGATTTATATAACGACAGGCTGTTGGGGGACAAGGGAGCCGGTGAATTTGGGACACAGGCACAGGTGCATGGGCTGCTCTAGCTGATCCCCAGCTCCTTTTCTTGATCCTCCTTGCAGATGCCACTAGGGAGCACTATAGCTTCATGCACCACTAGCCTGTGTGGAATCGCTGGGGAGAGCCTGTTGAGTGCGTAGTGGAGAGGATTAGCTTCTTCCTGCCAGGCTGTCGTAGGATGATGGGAGTGCGGGGTGGGGCAGTTTGCCTCAGGGCAGCCCAGGGACCCCTCTGAAAGTCTCTTACCTTCTTTACCTCCTTTATCCCTGAGACCCCTGTGCCAGGTACAAGCAAGATACCAGTGGGTTTCCTTCCTGGAATGAAGGAGTCATTCTGTTTTCAAGGTAGGTAGGAACTGTTCCTAAAGGGAGTGAGGGATGATTGCAGGATCTGAACCTCCTGCCCCAGTGCTGGTGTCTCGGGCCCTGCCAGGCCTTAGAGATCATCTAGATGGGGTCCAGGGGTCGACTGAGCTGCTGCTGAACCCTTAATTCTCACCCCCAACTAAATGTAATTCAAGACCCTTCCCAACTGAAAGTTCTCAACCCAATCAGGGTGGTACAGCTGAAATGGTGGGTCTGACAGTCTCTTGAGCTCCCATATGGGTCTGCAAGGGTGTTCAGGTTTTGCCACTCACAGCTCACATTATGGCCTTGGGTAAGATGCACTCTGAGCCTCAGTTTCCTCGTCTGTAAAATGGGGATGGTAATTAAGCTCTCACAGTACAGCTGTGAGTATTAAATGAGAGCATTTGCAAAGTACCTGGCATGTAGTCAGTCAGTCCTCAGTAAAGGTTGGTTCCCATCTCCAACTAGAGCTGAAAGCCCTGGAGGAGAGGGTGGCTGCTTTGTCCCCCATAAACTTAAGGGATGGACCTTTCCTCCCCACCCCACCCCACCCCCAGCCCCTTTCCTCTGTCTCTGGCCAGACCCTCTTGAATTTTCCCCTCCCCTCAAACTCAGGGAGTGGGGGCAGGGAACAGTGACGAAGGAGTAGCCTTAAGCCCAGACAGCAGGGAAAGCCTTCGTGGTCCTGTCCATAAAAGGCTTTTCCCACTGGTTCTCCACCGGCAGCACAGCTCCGCCCCACCCGCTCCATCTCTAAAGCACGCAGAGAATGTTTCAGGCCGCCCTGGCAGACTGCTCCAACTTGGTGTCTTTCCCCAAATATGGAGCCTGTATGGAGTCACTGGGGGGCCTGGGGGTGGGGAATGGAGCCCGTTTCCTCTAGCAGGGAGGGGGCCGTGGGGTGAGCGGGGAAGGGGGGGTAGGGGAGGAGGTGACATCACCACAGCAGCAGGCCTTTAAACCCCTCACCCAGACAGCGCCCCATCCTGTCTGTCCAAGTCCAGACAGAGCTGACTCCGTCCTGCGAGCCCTGAGGAGCTCCTGTAAGTGCATCTGTCTCAGGGTTGGAGGGAAGTTGGGCTGGAACTTGACATGAGCAGTGGGTGTATTGCAGGCAGGACTGAAGGATGGGTGCTGGTCCTGGCTGGGGAAGCCCACCCTCTCAGTCAGTGTGCATTCCTAATCTCCAGATGAGGAGGTGGTTCTAGCAAATGGGTGGGATGGGATTGGTAGAGTCTCATACTGCTCAGACTGGGCAGCCTTGGGCTCATCGAAATGCCCAGGATGACTTGGTTGGTGAAGAGGGATTGATGGCAGAAACCTGAGAACTGGGACGAGAGGGTTTGTGATAGGCTCAGAGCGTTGTCGGGTTCGACTCGGTCTGTATTGTCTGTTGTCTGTCTAGGAGGATGTCCAACAAGGTAAGGAGGTGTGTGAGGACACCAGTGTTGGAGAGCACTATCCCAGTGACAGGTCCCCAAAACCCGAGAAGCATGGCAGAACCCCTGGGCAACCCTTGAAGCAGTGGAAGGGACCACAAAGCCCTTGAATTCTGGAACAGACTGGGGTGGCAGGGTGCGGGGATAGGTGAGAGAGCTGATTTTCTGGATATACAGCTCCCTCCAAACACAGAAAGTAGGCGGTCACCTCACTACAGGCAGAGGAGTGGGGAGTGGGCACTGCCAGGAGCTTTGAGTGGTGGCCTAGGTGGCTCACTCTGGGCCGGGCAGGCCTGGAACCCTAGGTCTTTCTGGAAGGGTCTGGCTGGTTCCCCATCAGTGATTGCTATTCAAGGGGCAGCAGAGGGTAGGACAGCTTTTCTCTGTCCTTGGAATTTAAATGAGCCATGTCTCTTGCCATCTCAGATCCACAGGTGCTCCCTCCTCCTTGCTGTGTTTTATTTTGAAGAGGCCCCTGGTTCTGCTAGTTTTTCCAGGTTCCTGCTAGTAGGAGGTGACTCCTGGCCCTTTGCAGCAGCTCCCCCCTTCTCCACAGCAGCCCAAGCTGAGGCTGGGGAGGTCTCTTATCAGAGGGCTTGGAGAGATTTCTTGGAACTCTGCACTGTCAAGCTCTTCTCCAGGAGGGAGCAGGGTGGGGGTGGAGATGCGAGCATTTCATCCCTCCCAACCTCGCCATTCTGATTAAAATCCAAATACTGTGTCTAGACCTAGAGGCTGAAGTTTTTGTGGCCTTGCCATTGTGAGCCTTGACACATGGGCTGCTTGTTCTGAGTCTCTTGAGACTGAAAGCTGGGGGTGGGGGCACTCTGCTTCACAGTCTGGGTGCCTGGACCACAGGGAGGCCTACCAGCTGCCCGGGGATGGAGGGTGAAGCTGAGGTGGGGAGGAGGGAGACAGGGATGTAGGATGGGCTGAAATCACTTGTCCCTGCTGACTGGTAGGTTTTTACCACTGTGCTTTGCCCAGAAGCCCTTGGGTGATGGGGGAGCGCAGACAAGGCGGGGAAGGGTTTGTAGCCAATGGTAGGGGGCGGGGGTGCTCAGAGAACCCTGTCCTCAGAGATGGCCCAGCCCTCACTTTACAAATAAGGAAACAGACCCGGAGAGAAGTGAGTTGCCCAGTGCTAGAATTTAGCTGAATCCATCTTGTATTCTTTCCCTCCAACTTTGTTGTCCTCTCAGGGCACGACGTGGAGAAGGGGTGGAGGCTGGAGTGGGAAGAACATTTACTGTGGTTTACCTCTCAGTCAGGGGCTGGGCTGGCTCTGCCAGGCCACTTCCAGGCTACGGGAGGCAAAAGACCCGGCGTTTTGAGGAGCTCTGCTGAGGGACAGGGAGCATGTTAGGTCGTCACAGCCAGTGTCTCATGGAATGTTCACAGTGCTCTGAGGTAGATGCCATTATCCTCACTGCACAGGTGGGGAACTCGAGCTCAGAAAAGTTGTAAGCTGTGGGGAAAGGAAG
Organism: Mormoops blainvillei; assembly: GCA_004026545.1. NCBI lineage: Eukaryota > Metazoa > Chordata > Mammalia > Chiroptera > Mormoopidae > Mormoops > Mormoops blainvillei. The sequence continues at coordinate 812,017 of PVJD01000002.1, read as the reverse complement.
GGGAGGGCGAATGGAGTTTGGCGGCTGACCTGGGACGGCGTGAAGTGCTGATGTTCACTTTGCTTCCCACAGTGGTGGGTATGGAGAGGGTCTCAGCTTTGACAAGAGAGGAAGTTGGGGGAACATGCTGACTACCTTCGTCCTCAGACCATCTTCTCCTTTACAATTTCTAACCTCTCTGAGGTCAGAGATGGGCTTTGCCTCATGTGGTACCTCTTCGGGTGAACTCTGGGCACCACCCCAGGCTGATACCTGTGGCCAGGTTAGGTTCCTCTTGAGCAGCCACACCCACATTTGCCCAGTGCCCTACCTTCCTGGCCCTGCTCGTGCCGCCTTCCCCTTCCATTAGTGGGTTCTCCTGAGCAGGACCAGCCCCAGACCCTCAGGGCAGCAGCTGCTCTTTGTCTGGACAGGTAGATTCTTGGTTCTGGGATATCCCTGGAGGACTCTGCCTTCTTGGTTACTCAAGTTACTACAGTGGTGAGAACCTGGGTGTGGGGGGGAGTCCATGGGTATACGAGTGCATCTTTCCTTTTCTCTCTCTCTCATCTCATCTGGCTTCCCTGAGGAAATGCAACTTCTTGGCCAAAAGCTCCTGGGATTTGCTGTCTTTCTAGACCTTGCTGGGGTGGGTACGTTTGAGCCTCTTCAGCTGCAGGCCAGAGGCTGAGCTGACCTGACAAAGCACTAGAGTTTTAGAGTTCCAGCTTCTGGGCTAGAGAAAAAAGTTGGGGGGAGAAGTTAAGAGATGGAGGCAACTCCATAACTTGAGGCACAGCCAGTTCACCACCTCATGCCTAGCTGGACAAAGACACCTGCTGGTTTATTTGGGGGTGGGGGTGGGATGTGGCCTCCTGTGAAGGCCTCTCCAGTACCTCTATGGCCACTGTTGGCAAAGAAAGAATGCTCTGGATTGAGGGTTGTTAAACTTAGTCCATGGGCTAAGTGCAGCTTGCTGTCTGTCTAAATAAAGTTTTATTGGAACAAAGCCATACTCATTTGTTCATGTATTGCCTAAGGCTACTTTTGTGGGACAATAGCAGAGGCCATATGGCCTGCAAAGCTCAAAATACTGTCTGGTCATTTACAGAAAAGTTCATTGACCCCTGCTCTAGACTGCCAAAGATCTGGTCTCCTGTCCCTCTGGCCTCCAAGTTTGGAGAGGACTCTGTGACTGAGGGGATGAGTCTGGCCCAGATGAACAGTGCTGTGAAAAAATCAGGGAGCCAGGGGAGAAAGACAAGCGTCTAGGGTGGCTGGGCACCACAGAGCTAGACCTGCCTGACACAAGTGAAAGCAGAGCTATTTTCTAACCCCCAATCTCTTCTCTGGCTGGTGCTGCTTAAGCTCTCCCCAAACATGGCCAACAAGGGACCTTCCTACGGCATGAGCCGGGAAGTGCAATCCAAAATTGAGAAGAAGTACGATGAGGAGCTGGAGGAACGGCTGGTGGAATGGATCATAGTGCAGTGTGGTCCTGATGTGGGCCGCCCAGACCGTGGGCGCCTGGGCTTCCAGGTCTGGCTGAAGAATGGTGTGGTAAGTGGCACCCTGGGAAGGGGGTTGGGGCTGTGCCATCCTGTCAGAGTTGTGGGGCAGGCACCTTGAGCCAAGTGCCAAGCTGCATTCTATGCCCGGCAGATTCTGAGCAAGCTGGTGAACAGCCTGTATCCTGACGGCTCCAAGCCAGTGAAGGTGCCTGAGAACCCACCCTCCATGGTCTTTAAGCAGATGGAGCAGGTGGCTCAGTTCCTGAAGGCAGCTGAGGACTATGGGGTCACCAAGACTGACATGTTCCAGACTGTTGACCTCTTTGAAGGTATGGAGCAAAGGGGTGGAGGAGGCAGGTGAAGGACAGGTGGCTGAAGCAGGTAAAAGGAACGAGCAAAGCAAGCCCCAGCGATGGGCAAACATAGCAGGAATGGGCTATGCCAAGGGAAGACCCCACTACACTCACAAGGGCAGACCACGGGACTTCTGAAGCCTCCTTCGATTCTGGGATAACCTTTACCTCTGAGTTGGCCCTTTTTCTGAGGTGGGATCAGGCCCTGCCTTGGGAGTCTTGTTTATACAGTCCTGAGGGTTGTCTGCCCTCCCTCTTCCGTCTCACAGGCAAAGACATGGCAGCAGTGCAGAGGACCCTGATGGCCTTGGGTAGCTTGGCAGTGACCAAGAACGATGGGCACTACCGTGGAGATCCCAGCTGGTTTATGAAGTATGTGACTACTCTGTGCTTGGGTCTCTGCATGACAAGGGGGGTGGCCTGGGTTAACCCGTTAGTGCGGGCAATAGCTAGCAAGGCATGGAGGTCTGCGATGGGGGGAAATGGGTGCCTAAAACTTCTTGACTCCTCCCTTTCTACCCTGCTGTGCTCATCCAGTCTCCCTCACCTGAGGGGCAAGGTAGAGTCATGAATAAGAGAAGTGAAAAGGATCAGGCTAGGAAGTAACAGGGCGAACAGAAAACAGGTGGAAAACATGCAGTCCTGACAAGTGTTTATCCTGGTTCCTCCTCTTCTAGGAAAGCCCAGGAGCATAAGAGGGAATTCACAGAGAGCCAGCTGCAGGAGGGAAAGCACGTCATTGGCCTACAAATGGGTAGCAACAGAGGAGCCTCCCAGGCCGGCATGACGGGCTATGGAAGACCCCGGCAGATCATCAGTTAGAGGACGAGGGCCGGCTCCCAGCCCTGCCCTTCCCCAGCTCATTGGCTGCAGCCGTCCCGCCTAGCCCGCCTCACCCACACCTGTGTAGTCCTTCAGCCCCAGCCAAGCTTCCAGGCTCCAAGGCTCCATCATTGAGCAAAGGGGGCTGAGCTTGAGCAATTCCCCCCACCCCTCAGCCCAACTTCTGACCCCAAACACTGCTTCCCAGACCTACTCCTAACTCCCCCACCATCTCTACTGTCTCTTCCCACCCTGGGCTGAGCAGGGGGTGTTGGGCTGGAGGTGGTCTGGGAGCAGGGCAAGTCCACTGTCCTCCTGGGCAGCACATGCCCATTGAAGGAGACCCAGCCCAACCTTCCCCCATTTTTTGCTGGAATATTTTGGGGGTTAAAAATTCAAAAAGGAAAAAAAAATATATACATTAATCTTTTCTCAGACCTGGCTGGCAGAGTGTGATTTACCCTAGTCATTTCCATGTGGTTCTGGGAACTAGGAGCAGGGACAGGGCCATCTGCACGGCCCCGGCCAATGTCCTCTGAAGCAGCCCTCACATTCCAGGGTTCCGGGGTGGGGAGGGGGTCGGATTCTTTCAGAGGACCAGGCAGTGCATGAGGAGAGTGGGTCTTGGGGGTTGCCGGAAAGGAGGAGTGACTTGGCCACTTGCCTTAATGGAGACAGGGAGATGGGAAGCAGCAGAATTGTGTGGAAGATTTTTATTTTGGAAAAGCTGTGCAGAAAAAAATTCAACAAAAGTTGCTGTGAAAAGAGAAAACCAAATCTTAAGTGTTAAAAACAAATTCAGATCAACCAAGCAGCTCAGAAGAGGGGAGGAGGCCAAGAATGGAAAGAAGAGTCACAGCCCGTCAGGCAGACAGCTGGCCTCTGGTGGGTAAGGCCATTTCCCTGAGCACTTTTCAGAGGAAGAGAGGGTGGTCACAGGGCTGGGGTGGCAGTGGCTGGTCCCTGTCACAGTCCTGCGCAGACTCCCCTAGTGAAGTAGCACACCCCTGGGTGCCATGCCCATGCCCAGCTTTGCCAGGAGCATCGTACTGCCCCTTCAGGATGGTGAAGGAGTCGGGTATGTTCAGGGCTGGCTTCTGATGAGGGATGATGGAGGCAGCTGCGCTTAGGCCCGTGTGCTGGGCCGAGGGCCGGCCGCCATACCAGTAGGTCCAAGGCCCAAGGCTCAGGCAGGGGGGTGAGGGAGACGAAAAGTCTGCTGTTTCCAGGTCCTGGGTCATTAGCACAGGCATATCCGGGGCTCTTCCCACCCTTCACCTCTGAGCCCTCTTCCCAAGTGACCCCAGCAGTGTTTCTGCTGAGACGCTCTTCGGGCCATGCATGCACCTTTTCACCGTGCATGGGGGAGGGTCCCTATGGCCCATACCACTGACTTGCCCAGGAGAAATGAGGATAGAGGCCGGCCCAACAGGGAATGGGGGCCAATCCCTTGTCTAAGGCCTTTTCATTCAAAGCCCCTGTTGGGTTAGAGGATGATCTTGTGGCAGTTGTCACACTGTTCTCTGGCACCATTCCCCTGCCACTTGTATTTTCAGAAAGCTCTGGCCCTCCCTGAGCAGTCAGAGGGTGCTCTTTAGCCTTTGGATTTCAGATGTAAGCACAGGAATGTCTTCTCCCCAGGGCTCCTGGGATTTTGGAGCAGCTTTCCAAGCTTCCCCAAACTGGGGAAGGAAGACCCTGTTCCATGTTGAGTCTGTCAGGCTCCGGGTCAGCAAACCTGCTCCTCCTTCCCCTGCAACAGGTCTGGAGACAGGTGCTGATGAGGGCAGTCCAGGGCATTCCTGTGCTGAGACAGGCTCCAGTCCCCTTGATCCAGCAGGTCTGGGGTGAGGAGGCCAGAGGCAGGAGGCGGGCCTTCATGCTCTGTCTCCACTCCATCTGGATCCTTGCTGTTGCAAAGTGGCACTGATTCTAGCTCTGTCCCCTCCTCCCTGGCTTTTTGGCTTCTTTGGGGCCAGCGGCAGGGTTCACTCCTACAAACCGGGTGAGAAGCCATGGTCCTCTGGCTCAGGTATACTTCCAGCATATAGTAAACAGTCCAGAAGAGAGTAAAACAGCCAACCAGCACCAGGGTCTGAGGGGGAAAATCCACCACCTAAGTTAGGAACAGTTTCCCAAAGCATGTAGCCTTTCTCAGCCCAGAACAATGAGCTCAGAAAGTCTCTTACTAGGGACTGCCTCTTCCACCCCAAACCACTGACCTATGTACAGAAGAAACACCCTCTGAGAGTTAGCTAGCAGAGGGGTGACCCCAGTCTTCGCACCATCTCTTTCCCCATCACCTTGAGTATCCCACCACGGACCAACTCCCCCGGGACACTTCCCCTGCCTCTAGTGTGAGTCTTAGCTCTACCTTGAGGGTGTTAGGGGTAATGGTGTAACCGTCTTCCTCAGGAATTTTCAGCCCTGGAGGGCAGGGCAGAGTGAAGCCATCATGCAGGTATTGTCCACTCATGGCACCTTCTAACAGTCTGTGGAGAAGGAAAGAGACAGGGTTGCCCGGTGAACCTGGTACCGTCTGCCCTCATCCACCCTCCCCGCTTATAGCTGAAGAGAGGGAAGACCCCCAGCAAAAAGGGGAAGGGCGCACCGTGGGTTCCCAGAGATGTGGTGCGCCCTTAGTGGCCTCTTTCCCCACCCCCATGAGTTGCCTTCACTCTGACATGTGTCTACACCTACCTTTGTCTCTCTCTGATGTCTACTGCACTCCACACAGAGCCATACAGGGTCAGCTGCCACTGCCGGAGGGTGCCAGCCGGGAGCGTCTCATCTCCTAGGCAGCAAGTGAGGCAGTCCCTAAGCCATGCCCTCTGCTGGCCCTGCAAACAGCAGGGGCCCTGCCTGCCCACCTGACTAAAGGGATGGGACCACATGGTCTGCTGCAGGAACTGTCTCTCTGTGTCCCACTGAGCCTAGGCTTCTGCAGTCGGTCTCACGGGGTCCCCTCAGGGGTGGAAAGGGGAAGACTGAAAGGTGATATGTCAAAGCAGAAAAGTTTTGTCTTAATCTCTTTCATATTTTGGGTTTTCAGCCAGGATTTTGCTTGAGGGAAAAAAAAGTTCTACTAAATTAAAGGTTTGAAAACCACCAGTCTAGTGAATATGCAACTTGATGGGAAGTTGGGAGGGTTGGGTTCAATTTCCAGTCTCCTCACTGAAATACTGTCTCGCCTTACACAATTCACTTCAAACCTGTAGGTGGGCCTATTTTGCCAAAATAATGGTGAAAATTAGTCCTGCCCTGATCTGCGTACCAGAGCTGGCCAAAGGATGGTTACATGGGAAAGGACTTGAAATGTGTTTTCAACAAGGAATTTTTGTTGCTACCCTGAGGAAAAATGGATCAGTCATTTCTCCAAGAATAGGAGAAGTAGTACAATTTTAGATATCAGTGTCCTTTTTTTGAATGGGGCTTACTTTTCGGTATCTACCGAGCTGGCCCAATTGCAACCCTATGTGTTCCACATGGACAGTTTCTGTGGGGACTCAGATCCAGGGCAACCAGGTGACAGTCGTGCAAGGTAGGGCCCTGGTGGAAAGGCGGGCAGGCTCACCTACATCCCTGACCGTTAGTCTGTAAGAACCCCTCGCCCTTTCGCCCCAGCACCGCACAGTGGAGAAGGTCCAATCGTCAAAGCCGTTGGGATCCCTAGGGGGAAGAACAGAGTGGGAGACCTGGAAGGCATGGAGCAGGGAACTGACCCTGCTGCCCAGAAACATTCTTTTCTTACTGTAGTAGCCATGAAAATGTAGCTGCTATTGCCTTAGCTACAGCCATCTGGCGGGGGGCGGGGGGGGTGTGCTACGAGAGGTCCTCACGCGCTATCTCTTGCCCTGGGATCTCATGGGATGAGGGACTTATGTCCATGCGGTATAGTGGCAAAAGCAAATGTGGGGTGGGCACAGCCTGGGGAGTCTGACACATAGGTTTATTGTTACTTTCTGAGGTACTTACTAACTCTGTGACTTATTTCTTCATTTGTAAAAGGCAGTTACAAAGGCTACTCTGCATGGTTCTTATAAGGATTAGAGAAAATATATGTAAAATGCTGTGCTTAATGCATTGTAAGTGCTCACACAGAATGTATAATAAGTGGTTTTCGGTTGCCAAGGTCAGCCACTGCCATGGTAACTTAGGACAGCACCAGTGTCCAATTCTCGTTCCCTTGAAAAGGCCCTTGTTGCAAAGAGAGCTCAGAAGGTACAGGCAGGTATACGTACGAGTCCATGCTGCGGGGGGCGCCAATAAGGGACATCATGCCGCTGGGGCAAAAGAGTTTCAGTTCTAAGTTGCCACGTCGAGGATGAGTGATGGAGACTGTCACTGCCACATGTTCCAGGGTCTTCAGCCCCGACATCTCCAGGTCCATCCTGCTGACTGTAGGAGGTCAGGCTGGGCGGCTGGGAAACCAGCCCCATAAACACTTACACCCTTACTTCACCTCAACATACACAAGGCACATGCTCACTGAGGCCCATAAGGGATACCCACGGCAGCTCTGGGCGGGGCCCAGGGTACACAAAAAACTGGAATGCAGTAGCTGCTTTCAAGTAGTTTACTATCTACTTGAAAGTTTAGAGTCTAGTTGGGAAGACAATACCGAAGACGTAATATAAGAACCAAATTGAGAACTTCAAACGTTCATTCATCCCCCAAAATGATTTACCAAGTACCTCCTACGTTTCAGGCACTGTACTAGAGGCTGGGGCTATAAGGCTAAGTCAGACATCATCTCTGCCTTCTACACGCAAGTGTGAAATGATATGGTAGGAGACATGCATGGCTAATACTAACACAGAGGAGTCAGACGGGGCTAGGCACACAGCAGTGAGACACTCTGAAGGAGAAAATGAGTGCCAACTGGTGGAGAGGGCGGTAGAGGGTATTCTAGAAGGGGAAATGGCATGTACAAAGGCAGGGGGGGAAATGAACAAGTTCCATACACAATTTTTTTAAAAACTACTGAAGTAAATAAACTTCAAGGAAATTATGCTGAATATAAAAAGGCAAAATCAAAAGGATACATAGTATACCATTTCATTTATGTAATAGTCATGTACAACATAACTGTAGAGATAGAGACCAGGCTTTAGGGATGGGTCGGAAGGGATGGGTGTGGCCATAAAGGGTGACGCAAGAGAGTACTGCAGGATTGAGACTGTTCAGGGTTGGTTGTGGTAGTGGCTATACAAGGCAACACACGGTGAAGCTGCGCACACACAAGTGCCGGTCTAACCAGTGAAATCCAAATAAGCTAAAAGCTCTCGGATTGTACCAATGTCATTTTCTTGGTTTTGATATTGTACTATAATTATTTAGGACATTAACACAAAGAGGATGATACCTAGAACTTCCCATAACATTTCTTTGCAACCTCCTGTGAATCTAAAATTATTTCAAAATAAAAAGTTTAAAAAAAACAACAAAAGCTACTGAAGTAGAAGACTCAATTGGGGTATATTAAGAAATTGGGTTGCGATGAGAAAGAATTCTTTCCGAAGCACACTTTTCCCCATTAATTTATTCTAACAGGCAAGGCAGAGAACAGCACCTCTATTTTACAGACAAAGAAGTTCAGAGAGGCACCGGAAGTCGAGGCAGGGGACCTGAGATGAGAAGAGCTTTCAAAATTTATTTTAAACAAGCAAGAACTATTATAGATTATTGAGCAAGAATGCAGTTTTTTGTTGTTGTTGTTTGTTGTTTTTTTTAAGTGCTTAAGGAAGGTTACTATTAACAGCTCTGGGTAGGAAGAACTGGAGTCAGAGGGAAGAAAGGTGATAGGAGGCCAGCTAAAACGCTACTGCCTTATTCTAGGGCTGAGGTGGTGTGAGCATGGAAAACTATGACTGAAGAAGAAAGAGGACGGGAAAGGCATGAGCCGTTCTGCGACATTATTTTCTGTTCTTCCCAGACCCTGTTCTCTCCGACCCGCTGCTCAGTCCTCCTTTCACTACATTCATAGAAGAGTCCTACCCCATTATCCACTATGACAACAGTGTTCATGAGGACTACCTATTTGATGTGATAACTTCACATTTCTTTACCTCTTCAGCTCCAGAGACCTTTCTCCATCCCATGTCAGCACCCACTTCCATGAGCAGACCCTGGTCCTTGTCATTACCTGGGACTCCCTCAGTCCTGAATACTTTAGTATTTCACTGTGGTTTTTACTATATAAGCAATACAAATTAACTGACGACAAATTAGAAAAGTACTTGAGCAAAAATGACAATGAAATAGCTCTCACAACTCTTGATAACATGTTGGTAAAAATCCGTCTAGATTCCTCTCCGTGTATGTATGTGTCCATGGGTGTATTTTCTTTAATTCCATCTGTAAACTCTTCAAAGTCAATGTACCATCTTCTCTGAAAGGAACACCCAGTCCTTCTACCTTCCTTACTCCCTCCTTGATCCCTTCATTGTCTTGCTCTTCAAGAAATCCATCAAGCTCCTCTTTCCAAGCCAGCTAAGACCCCACAGCTCATCTCTCCAACACTCTCTTATGCACACTCTCAGCCTCCCTTTGCTTTCTTTTCCTCTCACAGTAACTATCTGGCAGAAGTCCAAAGCTGGATCAACCCAGTTATGCATTTTCTTGGCTAGATGTTCTTGCTTTCATCTTTGCTACTACAAATGAAAAGCAAAAGACAAAAACAAATAAACTCTTTCTTAACTCTTTACTTCCTTCTACCTAGTATTAAGAGCTGGGATTCTGGGGCCATCCAGCCTGGGTTGAAATCCCAGCTCTGCCATTTACTAACTATGAGAATTGCATTAGTTTCCTTAGCTGTAAAATGGGGGTAGTAACAGTACTTACTTCATAGGGTTGATAAATTAGTTAATAATCAAAGTAATTAGAATAGTACCCAATAAATGTTAAGGTTATATAAGTATTAGATATTATTCCTTTTCTTTGCTGTTAAAACTTCTTTAAAAAGATGTCTGTATTCACTATCTCTGCTTTTTACCCCCCCCCATTCATCCTTACCATTTTTTTCTATCAAAACAGTTAATGTACATGGTTTTTAAAAGTAAACTAGTTCTTTGAGAACTTTGAATATATTTGAATATACCCAATGTGGTCTGGCTTCCAGTGTTTCTGCTGATAAGTCAGAGGCTTAATTATTGGTCTTCCCTTATAAGTAAGGAGTCATTTTCCTCTTGTTGCTTTCAAAGTTTTTTCCTTGTCTTTGACTTCCAACATTTTTACAATGAAGTATCTGTGATTCTCTTTACATTTATCCTACTTGGAATTCAGTTCTTTGAGATTCCTAGATGTGTAGGTGGTGGTCTTTAGTAAATTTGGGGAGTTTTCAGCCATTATTTCTTTGACTATCTTTCTATTCCTGTCTGTCCTTCCTGGTACTCCCATTACATGTATATTGGTTCAGTTAGTGGTATCCAACATTTCTCTAAGACTCTCTTCATTTTGTTCACTCTTTTTTCTCTCTGTTCTTCAGCTTGCATGTCTATCAATCTATCTTCAAGTTCACTTTTTCTTATTCTGCCAATTTGTATCTACAGTTGAGCCCCTTTAGTGAATGTTTTATTTTAATCATACGTTTGAACTAGAGAACTTCCCCTTGGTTTGTTTTTTATAATTTCTATCATTTTATGGATATTTTTAATCTGATGCAACATTATCATCAAACCTTTCTTTACTTCTTTAATCATCATTTCTCTTACTCATTTTTACATGTTTATAATGACAATTTTAAAGTCTTTTTCTGATAAATGCAAGATCTGGTCACTCTCACAGCCAGCACTGTCAGCCAAGTGTCCTACAATCCATCAAAGTTATTCCTCAAAAACGAAGGCAAAATAGACACTTCTACATAAACAAGAACTAAGAGAACTTGTTGCCAGCAGATGCCTCACAATAAATACTAAACAAAGTCCCTTAGACTGAAAGGAAGTGATCCCAGGTGGCAATTCAAATTCAAAGAAAAAAAAGAAGGCACCAATAAATGTAACTGTGTCTTTACAGAGGACAGTTTAAATGAATAGTATTTCCTTTTCTTAACTGATTTAAGAAGTAATTATGTACAATAATATGTATACAACATATATAGGAATGTGCTCTATAAAGGAGGCCAGTGGGCGCAAGGCTGTATTGGGCTACGAAAATGGCTACAGATGGAAAAGTAGTCATGACAGTGTATTATTGGGTTTGTAACAACAGAAGTAATATTTATAACCACACACCAAAGAAGTGGGTAAAGAAAATAGAGCCATATGGGAGTAATATTTCTGTATCTCTGGAATTAAGCCGGTACAAATCTGAAGCTGGTTCTGCTGTTATGATGCATATATTAACCCTAGAGCTACCAGGGTGGGGAAGAAAGTAAACTGGTTCTGGGGCGCTTATAATGTAGAAGAGCGGTTCCCTACCCCATTCCTCGCCACCTTGGTCATCCATTCCCCAGAAGCAAGCACTTTTTATTGCTTTTAGTTGTTTTCTTCTGGGATCTACTTTCATATTTCTAGGTAATAAGCATGTATGGCTATTTCATGGTTTATCAATGAAGGCACCATTTATCTACTTTCGGTTACAGCAGATAAGGATTTAACACCAAGCCCACATCTTCCCCTTAACTTGCCCTCTCCTCTCCCTTCTTAAAATACTTACATCACAACTTTTGGTTAAATCAATATTTTCTTTACCATACCATGATCTTATAAATATATGGAATTTAGTCTAGTGTACAATGATTACATTTCATTTCCTGAACAATTTGTTTTTCCCTCTAGAGTTAATAATTGCACTCTTTTTCGGTTTACTTAAACTCATGTCTCTATTACTACTTCTTACCAAACTGCGCAAAAGATTACTTAACTTCTCTGGATACTATTCTTCAAATGAACAAACAAGTCAGGGGCTCCGTCAATGCCAGTTCCCCACTGGAGAGTCTCTCTCTGGGACTTTCTGTCCCATTTCTATCTGCTGCACTGCTATTGGGTTGGGACCTTCCTTTACCTCTCACCTGGGGTTCACTTCCTCTCTGTCCCCTCTCCCTTTCTCTCTGCCCCTTTCTCTCCCTTGCTTTTCTTTTTTTCTATCCTTTTCTTCTCTCAGCTTCCTCTTCCTTGTAGAGGACCACATCTTTTAGCAGTTTTTTTCAGAGAAATGGAGCATGAGAAAAACTTGCACAACTGAAAACATCCTTATTCTACCTTTCCATATGATTATTAGTTAGGCAGGGCTTTATCAATTGAATATAATTTTCCTTGGAATTTGGGAGGTATTTGGAACATTTTTTCAAATGGCTAGTTATCCCTATTGTCTTCAAAAGCCACTTGGGATCTCTAACCATGGGTGGAGCTTTTCGATTGGTAGGTTTCCTTAACGTTAACTGGACTGGGACAGAACCGTTTCATGGAGGGGCCCACAAAGCAGTATCTATCAGTGTTTGATAAGGGATCATTCCATTTCTCCAGAGAGAAATCTTCCAATATCCTGGCTCCCAGTGCCTTGGGATCTGAGCGGCTGCTTTGTAGGGTCTCCCGCTCTCTGTATACTCCTTGTCTTTTACTTTCTGCTGTACCGGGAGTCCCTGGTTTTGGAGAATAACTCCCCCCCAGATAGGAAGAGGGCCAGATCCTGGCTGCTAAGGATAGGAGAAAGTCCTTGGAAGTCTATCTCTTAACGGATCCCTGTTTTTAGTCTCTCACACCTCATCTCTGTCCTCTGTAGTACCCGAGGCCTCCAAGCCCTTTGCCTTTGGGACTCTGTGGCATGAATGAGCTTGTTTCTCAGGATCACCCCTGTAGGTATTTGCTAGGCAATTTTCTTAGCCCTGCTCACCTCTCCATTCATTTCCATCTTCCAGAAATGTGATGAAATATGTCATTTGCTGTGGTCTCCTCTCTCATTCTCTTTGTCCTTGTGCTTATACCATTTTTATTCCTTTATTGTTATTTTGGTGAGATTTTGGGAGAAAGAAATAAAAGTATATGTTCAATTTGCTATCTTTAACCAGAAATCTTCTCCTGTTCCCATTATTTATTCAACCAACTACAATCTAGCTTCTGCCCCCGTTGAATACGCTGAAACGATACTTCTCGGCATCATCAATGACCTCTTTGATAAACCCAGGGACAGCCTTCAGCCCTGTCTGCTTGCCCTCTCATTGCCCCTGTCCTAGATACCCATAACACAGTCCTCTTGATCTTTCTCCTACTCTCAGGGTATCTCTTTTCAGCTGTTTTCTTCAAAGGTTCCTTTCCTCTGTCCACTCCTTTAATATTGGCTCTGTCCTAGGTCCTCTTTTATCCTTTATCTACCCGCCAACCCTGGTAATCTCATCCTTTCCCAGACTTTTTTCTTCCATTTTTATGCTGGTGACTCCCAAATCATTACCTCCAGTCTAAACCTTCAAACTTACTTATTCAGCTGCTTCCTGGATATAACCTTTAGATGATACACAGAAGCCTAAAACACAGCAGAGCCAAAACCCTCTTCCTGCTTTTCACACCCGGCAACCCTTGTGCAAATCTGTTCTTCCTGCATTCTTAATCTCATTTGCTGTTATCACCATCTAATCAGTTGTCCAAGCTAAAAACGTAGAAATCTTTTTTTTTTATGATTTTATTTACTTATTTTTAGAGAGAGGGGATGGGAAGGAGAAAGAGGGGGAGAGAAACATCAATGCGTGGTTGCCTCTTGCGCTCCCCCAACTGGGGACCTGGCCTGCAACCCAGGCACGTGCCCTGACTGGGAATCAAATAGGCGATCTCTTTGTTTGCAGGCTGGCACTCAATCCACTGAGCCACACCAGCCAGGGCAGAAATCTTTTTATATATTGAAAAAGAGATATATATATCTTTTATATATATATGTAATTTATATAAATATACACATTTATATATAATTTTTATTGTAGGAAATTTCAGACATATATAAAAGTAGAGAGAACAGATGTTCTCAACATCTAGCTTTATTTTGAACATATGGCCAATCTTATGTCATCAGTGGTCCCCACCTCTTCCCCTTCCTCAATTCTTTTAACAGGCTGCCCAGGCATCAAATCGCTTCATCAGTAAAGAGTTAGTATGTATCTCTAAAAGACAGGTCTTGGAAGTCTCTTTGACTGCTCTTCTTTCTTCCTGCTAACATCAATTGGTGACAATTTATCTTGAAGGCTGCCTACAGACTTCAAGGTCAAGTCTGGGCTCCTTACCATGGCACACGTGCACTGGCACCACTGCTGCAGCTTCCGGCCTTCCTTTGCTCTCACTCCCATGCTCCAGCCGTACCACAGGACTGGCCTGTTCCCTGAAGAGTCCACTGACTCTGCATATGATGCCCTGCTGCCTGGATGTCCCTTTTGTAACCTCTTCTAGCTAGCTTATGTGGTGGCAGGAGGCACCTCTCCTCTGATGCTTGTATCATCTCTGTTGCAGCGCTTATAACACTGTACTCTGACTGCAGAGTGGACTGTCTTCCCTACCACATTGTGAGCTCTTTGAGGGCAGGAATCAGGTCTTATCTCTGAGTCACTAAAACTTAATACAGTGCCTGCCCTGCCTGATGTGGCTCCGTGGATTGAGCACTGGCCTGTGAACCAAGAGGTTGCCGGTTCAATTCCCAGTCAAGATACACACCTCGGTTGCGGGATTGGTCCCTGGTTGGGGCGTGTGCAAGAGGCAGCTGGTCAATGTTACTCTCTCACATCGATGTTCCTTTCCCTCTCTTTCTCCCTTCCTTCCGCTCTCTTTAAAAAATAAATGAATAAAACCTTTAAAAAAAACACAGTGCCTGGGATGAGCTAGGTCTCGCACATTTGTAGAATGAATGAAGAGGCATTTCAGGGAAATAAATGACAGACTAAATTGCATGGGACAGGATAGGGAAAGATCTGGGGATTGAAAACTCCTGAGTTTCAAGTCTGGGAGCCTAGGGAATGGTAATGGCACTGACAGAAATGGGAGAAACTTGAAAAGCAAGCTGGCTTTTGAGGGGTGATAATGAAATCTAAATTTTTCTTACATGTTAATGTAATGTATTGGTGGAATATCCAACAGCACGCAGTGATTGAGGAATAGAAAGAGGAAGGAAAATACGCATGGCACAATTGGAGAGCATTTACAAGACAGAAGGGGCTTATGGAAAGGAAATGACAGAACATTATGGAATGGAATGGGATCCAGAAGAGCCCGGTGAGAACTTGTCTGTGTTAGCATGTGCACACAGTGGCATTTTCTTATTGGTCTATATAGGGACTGGGTGGTCATGTATGTGAGAACACTAGAATTACCACATTTTACTAGAATTGAATGAGATAATATGCTAAACTTAATACAGTGCCTGAGTATTAGTGACTTAATACTCAGAACAGTGTTTGGCACATAAAAGGCACTCAAGTCTTAGTTGATGATTATTATCTTATTATTATTCTTTGGCCTTTGGTAAGTTAGGGTCTTTTTCAATTCTTACCCTCTGACTAGAAGATCCCAGGGCTTTACTTGCCCACCATCTTGTGGAGGCTATGAAAATCTCTATCCTTCTCTTTGGTAAGGGATCAGAATAAGAGATTTCCATTTAGGAATCATTGTGAGAGGTGGCAGCTGAAGTCCTAAAACCAGGTGCACTGTCAAGGAAGAAAATATCAAGGGAGAATAAAGAACCATGGAGTGAGCCCAGAAGGCACCACTGGCTGGGAGCAGAGGGACGAGCAAACAAGAAAACAAGTACCTCAGGCAGAGCTGCTGGAAGAGGCTATGGAGTGAAGAGGTCACGGATGCTAGAGGAGGAGAGAAGCTGCTACAAAGGCCCTGTCAATAGGGTCGAAGCAACAGGAAGGACAGGAGGATGAACTCTGAAGCAGCCCCTGGACCCGACCAGGAGAAGAGGTACCGTGAGTAATGAAGTAAAGCTTCCGTGGTCAAGAGAATATGTGACAAAAGCGAGCAATTGCTTAATTTATTTGAATTCATTTAATTCATTTGATAATTCATTTGAAGAAGTTACAGGTTGAAGGGTGGCAGGGACTTCTATTTATTTCCTCACAGGCGAGCCAAGGATGTCTGAAGGCAGAAGGCAGAAGCAGTGGAGAGAGAGCAAGGTCAGGCTGGACAGGGAGAAGATGGGAAGGAGAAAAGGAACAAGGATTTCCTGCCTGGGCAGAGGTTTAGCGACACACTCAGACTACAAAGAAGGATAAAAGGATACGTGCAAGTGGTGTTCGGGAATCTTCTATAAATACGCACAGACTCTCTTGTGTTTGAGACAATCCTCCCAAACCCCACTCTCCCTCCTCCTCTCTGGTGGAGAGTTTAGACCCAGAGTCAATCTAAAGGAACGCAGGGGCCCCAAACACTTTCTCCCATATCTTCCTGCCAATGGGAAGAAATAAAAATCTGTCTCGCTCTATGTCTGCACTGCCCAATACGGTAGTCACTAGCCACACGTGGCTAATTAAATTTAAGTATAATAAAGTAAAATGTTAGTGTTTCGGTAACACTAGCCACATTTCAAGTGTTTAATAGCCTCATATGGCCAATGGCCACTGAACTCAGCAGCACAGGTAGAGAACATCTCTAGCACTGCAGAAAGACACCACTGCTCTACAGTCTTACTGGTGTTTCACCTCCTCTTCTGTCTTAGCCACGTTCAGCTCCCCTCTGCCTTACAAAAAGTTCACTTTCCAGCACTCAGACACTGAAACAGCCCTGGTCTTGGTGGAAAAAGGCTACAGCTTGGCTACATGGTAAGAGGTTTCCTGACTGTCTTAGGGCCGAGTTGCTCAATGCTGTATTAACTGGGCATACTTCCTTCAACCTCCAAGCACACACACAGACTTGTGCCTTCTGTTCTGTCCACTTGGGGTTAAGTGAGTCCCAACAGAGGTGAAGACACCTTCTCTGGCCTCAGAAATTAGCACAGTCCTGCTTGTGGCCCTCCAAAATGAGGAGAGGCTCCACTAGCAACCCTTCCAGGGTCCCTACCTCTCTTGGCTTCGTCCCCTCTCTTCACTATCCCACCTCCCAGTCTCCTCTGCCCAGGGCAATTTGTCCTTTCCTGTGCTTCCTAGCAACAAACGGGTAGTTGCCAGATGCCTCTATACCTAGGGAAGTTCATCAGACATGCTGGGGTGCCGTCCCTGGTTCATGGGAAGCAGAGAATGACAAAGCTGGAAAGCACCCTGAACCTCCTCTAAGTCAGCCCCTCATTTGACAGGTGTGACTTTGGGTTACTTTGTTACCTAAATGACAGGAAGCAGTCACAGAGGGGAGGTAAACGTTAAAAGGCACACTATCTGCAAGACACACACGTTTCCAAGACAAAGCCTGGAGGCCCCACCTGACCTGCTTCCCGGGGCCGCGCCTGAGCTTCTCTGCCTTGGCTGGCGCTTCGCGCCCCGTCCGAGACTGAATTTGTTTTACAAAGAGTGCAGTGTGCTACACCCGCGGACTCCATTCCAGCAGAGGGCAGCTGGGCAAGCAATGGGCACGGCCAGGAAGAGGGACAGCTCTTCCCAGTGACACCTCTGCCCGAGGGACGCTGCCTCTAGCCCTGCTTTCCGAGCTCCCTTTGTGGGTCATTCCTCCTCTTGCAATTGCTCTGGTTTGATCACTTCCTAGAGAACTGGTAAAGTGAGGACAGAATTCTAGTTTGGGCACAAAACATGACACAGTTCAATCTTCACAGAAAATACCAAGTAACTCTGGCAAATTTTCTGAAGGGAAAAGAAAGTCCCCCAATGAGCAGGAGGTAGGGAAACCCTCACACGGGAACTCTAGGAAAACTGCAAACAGATGAACTGTTAGCACAGATTTCCCAGTTCTGCTCCCTCTTTTCCGGGAAGGTGCCCAACCTCTGCTCAACACAAAACCACCTCTTTGACTTACAGGCCTCAGACAACCCCAGGGACCCTCGGGGAGATGGAGGCGGGGTCAGATGGGTAACTACACAGTCTAGGGAGACCTCCGCGTTCTCCTCTGTCCCACCCCCAACAGACCCCATGTGACTCTCTCTGTATTAGACAAGGTAGAGAATCCAAAGGCCCCTGGGATGAAAAGAATTGTCTGGCAAGTTCTCAGCATGGAATTCAAAAGAACATTGCTCACCATCGCCCCCCCCCCAAGTCCCAATCCCACTGCCCCCGCCAGTCTTCGCAGCCCTTCTGGCCAGTTGTTCAGCTGCTCCTTTCCACTACGAGCAACTCGGGAGGAAGGTCTTGTTTAGGCAGCCAGGGGGCCAGCCAACTCAGAAGCAGCAACATGTCCTAAAATGGTCATAGAAAACTCCACAGGTTTGGCTGTAGCTCAGCTCCTAAAGGACTGGGGTAGAACCCAGGGAGGATGAGTTCTCCATCACCCCGCCCCAAATCTCAAAGCTCAAGATTAACCCCCTTTCTGCAGACTACTTACCATTCCACAGGACTTCCAGTGAGTGGGGAGACAGAGGGATAGCCTTGTTCTCTTTTAACACGGGGCTGACGTAGGAAGCTAAGTAAGGGACAGATGTCCAGATCTGTGGAAGGAAAGGAGGGTATGGTGGATGAATCAACAAGACTGAAATCTCCCTCATCAACTTGTTCTTTAGGGTCCAGTTCTCATTATTTTTCCTCTCCTCATCACTGTCTTTCATTCTTGAGGCTCCTGCTGACACCACAAAGCACTTCCTATGGCTCCAAATCAAGGAACCAGAGGAAATGGCCGTGTCCAGGGTCCAAGATGAGAACCAGGGCACCCTGAGAGTTCCAGGGTATACTCAGGTCCCATTTACTCACTACAAATGGTTTGGAAACTTCAATTAAAGTTAAAATGGGGGTATCAGCTGAGATGAGGGTAAATGAATGCATGAACATTTATTAGCACTTACAACATGCGAGGCAATGGTTTAGGCATTTGGCCCCCTCCCTTGGTCACGCCACACAGGCTCCCTGCCCGGCCAACACCTGTTCACCTTGGCTGCGTTAACGAGTCTCCAAGCATTGAGCAAGCCGAATCCGTGCTGGTGGCTGTGGCTGAAGCCTGCCTCATTGGTGACCCAATCTGCATGGCGATCCTCATACTGAGAGGACAGAGGTCCTGATTAGTCTCCTGGATTTCCAAAGTGATCTCAGCGACCTAACTCTGTATTTCCTGCTCACTCTGCTGGCTGAGCCAATCCAGACTCTCCCGCTAAAGCCACTGGGGATGGATTCCCCAAAGACAGAAGGTCAAAGCCCCATGATGTCACCACCCCTATGGCCTGCATCGAGAGAGGGGGCCAGGAGTAACAGGCTCCAGAGAGGAAACTCAGCCAGAGCTCTCCTTTGCAGGTAAAATGGCATCATCAGAATAGGTACAAATGAGTTTAGGTCTCTGGTCTTGGCAGGGTCCCCACCCCTGTTCTACACGCATGCAATTCTGAATGAGGTTTGGCATCTAACGTCTGGAACATTTAGAGTCTGAAGCCTCCTGACACCTGTAAGTCTTTGGACCCGAACTCTGGGGTAGGCTGGGCCAGGTCACATGTCTACCTGACAGCATCTCACCTGGGTGGCTGTGAAAACAATGATGTGCTGGACATCGCGCCATGTGAGGCAGGGCCGCACCTGCAGCATGAGGGCTATCATGCCAGCTGCCAGAGGGGCTGCGGCTGAGGTCCCTGTGTGGCCCTCAGTGCAGCCAGTGCCTTTCTGCAGGTCCCAGTCAGTGGTCACCTGGGAAGTGAAATTGAGAGGAGGGGAGCTGAGTTAAAGATTGCATTCACAGGTGCTGTGGAGGGTGGGGTACAAACTGGTCTTCAGAACAAGCATTTCAGGCGGTCCTTTCCTTTGTGAGAGCTGAGTCTTTGACCAGAGGGAGGCCCACTAGCCGGTCAGGACAAAGGAGATCCTTAATCCTTCTGGGCCTCACAAGAGAATCCCTGGAGAGCTGAGAAAGGAGAATACAAATTGAAGAGTTACGTAGGAGGGTCTGGTTGTGTGTGAAGGGAGGTGGAGGCATGGGAGAGGCCTACTTGCAGAGGACAGTATCCTGACTCCTGCTGCTCTAATAATCCATTCCCAGATTCTCCACCTCAACCCCCCACGCCCATCCCCCACCCCAGAACCATGCTAGACACAGAAGAAGTGGTCAGGAAGCTCCTGGGCCCCAGCCGGAGCTGGGACAATAGTGAAGGCACCATTCAAGGAAATCCAATTTGGCAACTCAGCGATAAGGAGATGCAATGACATCAGCGTAAACAAAAGGCGTGTGTTCCCAGGGGGAGGGGACTGTCCCCTTGCCCACCCCATGGGCTTGGTATAGGGTCCGTGTCTACACTGCCTGCCTGCCCTGGCCTGGGTAACCGACAAGACGAGCTGCGCCCCGCTGCTCTGGACCTGGTGCCTCAGCACGGTTTCCGTGAGTCGTGCCCCCCCACCCCACGCCCCCTAACCTGCAATTCTGAGTGGGAAGTGAGAGTGGGGGTGGGAGGAGAAGAGTTGCCTGAGGGGGAAGAGATGGCATCTGTCCCTCATCAAGCTATTTTTACGCTGTAAGAAATCCTGGAGGCACGAAGGCTTTAGCTGAGGAGGGCCCTGCCTGAATCTGCTCCACTACCTGGCACTTCGGCTCCAGCACATGGTGCCAATGTTAAGACCAGAGGGTTTTTTTCTTTTTAATGTTATATTTATTGTTGACACTATTATGGGTGTCCCCATCTCCCCCCCCACCCTCAGCCCCTGCCCACCCTTCCCTCTGGCCATCACCACATGGTTGTCCGTGTCCACAGGTCATGCACACATATTCTTTGGCGAATCCCTTCACCTCCTTTCATCCAGTCTCTCCCTCCTCCCTCCCCCCGCCCCTCTGACAGCTGTCAGTCTGTTCCATGTATCCGTGCCTCTGTTTCTATTTTGTTCTTCAGTTTATTTTGTTCATTAGATCCCACATATAAATGAGATCATATGGTATTTTTCTTTCGATGACTAGCTCATTTCACCTAGCATAATAATCCCCAGGTCCATCCCTCCTGTCACAAAAGGTAAGAATTCCTTCTTTTTTAAGGCCGAGTAGTGTTTCACAGCTTTCTTTTTAGCCACTCATCTACTTGTGAGCACTTGGGCTGCTTTCGAATCTTGGCTGTTGTAAATAAGGCTGCTATGAACATAGGGGTGCAAATACTCTTTCTGACTAGTGTCTCTGGATTCTTAGGATATATTTCCGGAAGTGGGATCACTGGGTCAAAAGGCAGTTCCATTTAAAATTTTTCCAACCTTCTCTTCTGGGTCAACTACCGGGGTCCTAGTTTATGCCCAGAGCTGCCTCTTCCCCCCTGTGCTCACTGCCTCCCTCTCCGCTGTGACAGCGGCTGCCAGGAGCAGTAGTTCTCACTCAGATGCCCTACACTTCTAGAAGGAAACAAGAAAACTCTCCCAAGCTGTCGTCTCAATGAGAGTGGGAAGCCTGGTCTGTGCCAGGGAATAGACTGATTGTTTCCTGTTAAGGAAACAGTCTCACAGTGAGAGTCTAGTGTGTAACTGGGAGGCCTGAGAGCTTGCCTGTGGTCGCAGGGGCCCAGGCAGCCACAGGGAAGTCCAGGGAAGTGCTGCCGACAGCCGAATGGTGGGCAGCATGTGCCTGCATACCTGGTCCCCAGAAAGACCATTTCACCAAGTGGTCACTGACCAGAGACTGGCAACAGGAGCTTTCCAAGGCAAGGACATCCCAAAGATGGAAACTTGGTGAAAACAAACTCTCTTTTCATTTCTGCACAAGTTACAGTTCTGATGGAAGGTGGGGGTGGGGCTAAGCAGTGGAATTGAGTTAGGACAAAAACCAGACCCCTCAGGGCAAGACTGACGATTACGCCTGGGGAGCCCTGTTGGGTGCTGGGTGGGGCCGGGATGAGCGGCTCCTCAGGGCTCTGCCAGGGCTGAGAGCACAGGATGTTCCTGCTCTTGCTCCAGGCCCAGTCTGGTCGAGGGGGTAGGGGGCGGAGGTATGCTTTGCACCCAGACCCCTGCCTGCTAAGCAAAGCCTTTCTTGCTGTTTTACTTCAGTCCACTCCCTTTTCTTTTCTCCCCAGGGCAGAAAGGGGGTGGGCATAGGTCAACTGGCCCAGAGCCTTGGAACATTGTGTTAACCAGAAGTCATTTACTGGCAAAACAAAATTTCAGTTTTGGAAAGTGAGTTTGGCCCAGCAGGAGACAGAGCAGCCTACTTCCCAGTGGCCCCCGAGGGACCTCCTGACCCTGGTCACCGGAGAAATCTCACACACCTGGCCCCAGCCCAGCTCTTGCCTGGATCCCCATCCCCACTTTATTCTATTATGGGCAGCAGAGATGGGGCGGGAACTCTGGGATGACAGCCGTGAGACTTGGCTGGAAGATGCCGAGATGGAGCTGGGCCAGCGGAGTGCAGGCACTAGACTCTGAATTCTTTTCAAGGTTCCCATAGTTTGAGGAGCTCCATTCGCCTGCTGTACCCAATCTCTTGTTTGCTATGCCCCCAATTCTAGCTCCAAGAAAAGAGCTCTCTCGGACTGACAGACGTCCCCTGGACTCCTTATCCTGCCCATCCCGCAAGAGCTACCACTAGCTTTACTCTTAATAATGACCACGGGCAGAACTCACAGTATGTACACAGGGCTGAGTAGCCGTGGAATGATGATTTTTTTTTAAGCCCACAGAAATTATCCAAAGCCCAAATTCTACTAAAGAAAGATATTTCAAAGAAGTTCTTCAATCAATGTGACGCTTTATAGTTCCTGTAACAATATAGAAATTTGGAAGAGAAAATTTTAAAGATAAAGCCCACTTTCACAGACTATTTAGGGTTCTCAGCCCTGTTGTTCCAGCAGGGGCACGTCGTTAATACAGATCTGCTAGGGGAGAAGGAAGCAGGGAACAAAAAGAAGTATGGTTGTGCTGCCTGAGAGAAGTATTAGGGGACGGGGTAGGGAGTGGAGGGACGGGGAGGTACTTGCAATGCTCCGGAGCATTTTGTCCCCACCGCTGAAGGTGACTGCCAGCATGGAGGCACACTCCTCTGCATAGAAAGGCATCCGTCCCTCCTCATCCACTGCACCTGGGGACAGAGGAGGGGACATGGGAGCTGAGACAAAAGCCTGGTCATATCAGAGTTATCTTTGAGTTATCATCTGGGAGGTTGTCTGAGTTTTAAAAAAGAATTTCAGTGGCCCAAGTGCCTCAGAGCACCCACTCCCCTCACCTGAGCAGGCAGACCCAAGTGGCAGTTGGCATTCTGTGCCCTAAATATCATTCTCTTAAGAGTTTCCCTCCAGGGTAAAGCCAGCAGTATCCTACTTCTGCACCTACGCTGTCACTCACACCTTCATTTTTCTCAGCGTTTATTATCTGCTGCGAGCCACACACTGTGCAAGGCACTCGGGCCATGTGGAAAAGGACAGTCCTGACCTCAAGATGCCTACTGTCAGGAAGGAAGTTGGGAAAGTAAAGAAATATAACAGGGATAGCAGATACTATGGTAGGGAGCACAGGTGAGGGGCAGGAGGCCCACTGTTAGGCCGGAACAGAGGCCTAACCAGCTGTGGTGGGTAGAGATGGGGTAGGGTATCTCCAGGCATTAGGTTGAAAGTATTCTCAGGGAATGGTACCTCCTAAGGAAGTCCTGAAATCCTCGGAGAGCAGGGTTAGTCCCTCCTAAATATCTGAACCTGAAGAGAATATCGTGCTCATACACAAAGAGCTGGGGCACACCAAGATACACAGGCCCCTCACCAGAGTCACACACACACACACACACACACACACACACACACACCAAGATACACAGGCCCCTCACCAGAGTCACACACACACACACACCAAGATACACAGTCTCCCCCCCAACCACAGAGTGACTCACACACCAAGATCCAGTCCTCTCACCACTGAGTCACACAGAACCACAAGGCCACTACCTATGGTGACAGTGTAGATTGAGTTGGCATAGCCGTCGTAGTTGCAGTTGTCATTGTGCTGGCCCCCATTGCCACTGGCGACCACAAAGATGCTCCCAAAGCCCTGGCGGCCAGCAATCACCCCATGTTGCAAGGCAGCCTGAGGAGCAAAAATGCCCAGGAATCAGTTGAGAAACTCAAAAGAAACTCTACTTTCCACACAAGTTGCCCTCCCCTCCCCTTCTTGGAAGAACAAAGCCCAAAGGCACTAGGTACAGCAGGGAGCGATTTGAAGGTGGACACAAGAAGGGGAGGAAGTTGTTAGTTCAGCATCTGTTGAGGGATGCACTCCGCTTATCAGAGCAGGGAGGGTCAGGAATGGGGAGCCGAGCACGCAGTCAAAGGGAAACCATCTCAAAGTGCTGCTCCGTTTCTCTCTCTCAGAACCTGTGACCCACCTCCAAGGCTACATGGCACAGGCCTGGCAGTGGGGGTGGAGCGGGGGAGGGGCTGACTTGCAGTGTTCTTCCAGGAACTGAATGAAGAGGGCGCACTAAGTCTCCTAAAGTCTCACACAGTTTGGTTACCTTTCCAAGCTGATGGGGGCCATCCACTGTCTTCCCATCATCATCTGGTCCCCAGCTGTTGAGAAACACCCAGAGGGAAGAGCCAGAGCCAGGTTGTGACAGCCCTCCCAGGCCCGACAGTCTCAATTGGCCACCCCTCTGCCTGGACTTTTACTCTTGTTCCAAAGGTTCCAGTTCAGGATTCTCATGATTAAAGGACAGAAGGTTCAAAGGTTCAGCTCTCACTCCAAAGTGGAAAAGAGAAGTACATTCTAAGGTTCTTTCCCTTGGAAACTTTCCTAATTTAGCACTAATTTAACCTGCTCCTAAAAATCCTTTCTGGGGTCCCAGGGAGCAGGAGGCAGGGCATAGTGGTAGCCAGGGACAGGGAGACCACCCTCTCCTGATGTAGAGATCTATTACTAAGCTTGACGGAAGAACATTCAATCTGCGTAAACTCTTGGGTCTGAGGAGGTCACTATTCCTTCTCTAAGAGGAAATGTACATTGTGGATGTCATGGATTTAAGGGACGTACCAGTTACAGGGAAGAGCAGGTTCCATCAGTGCTATGGAGGTAGCCCAATCTCAGTGTCTCTTCAATCCACCCCCCACCCCCACCACGACCACAGCCTGAAGCTGCAGGTGCTTTGTGTGTGTAGCACAGAGGGGGCTGGTGCTGAGCACTCAGCTCACGCAGTAGCTGTGAGCGAGAAGGAAGCCCCACGTTAGCCCAGAGGCTTTATGAGTTTATTAACTAGCTGGCGCACGCATGTGGCAGCCCGATTACTGGGGTGACGTGAGGCTTAAGACTGAGAACCCAGTGGCTGGGGCTCCGAGAAATGAGAGCAGTGAGCTTATAGGCTGAACCCAACGGGAAGACCCCTGCTGGAACCTGACTCAGTCAGCCAATTTTGCTGTTCTTTTGTTGCAGAATTAGTTCCAGGTGTCTGAGCCTCTCACCCTCTCACCTGTTCCTGGTTGTGTCTCACCTGCAACTGTAGATGTCATTGATCTGATAGTGCTTGTTGAACGCCACGGCCTCCATGCTATCTGTGAGGGGTCCGTCTAGTAACCGGATACCTAGGCAGCAAAGGCCACATCAGCTCCTCAGTAATACTTGACCCCAAGATGGGGAACTGGGTGGTGGGGAGCCGTACGTGGAGATTTACTTTTTCCTCTAAGCGCTGTTCCGTTTTTTTTATACCATGCGTATGTACCTGTCCAGAAATATTTTTTAATATAATGCTAAATCTTAGGTTTTAAGGATTATGGGGTCTGGTGGGAAGAGATACAGGCTAGCATGCAGGTAG
This sequence comes from Mormoops blainvillei, assembly GCA_004026545.1. Taxonomy (NCBI): domain Eukaryota; kingdom Metazoa; phylum Chordata; class Mammalia; order Chiroptera; family Mormoopidae; genus Mormoops; species Mormoops blainvillei. The sequence continues at coordinate 786,610 of PVJD01000002.1, read as the reverse complement.
TCAGGTTTCCCTTTTCATTTGTATCCTTAATCATGTAAAACGCCGGTATGGTGCTTGACACATAGATGGTGCTCAATAAATAGCACTTATTACTATTAACTACTCCTATGTAGGCCAAATTTCACCCTCTAAAATGGGGTGGGTCACATTCTGGTAGGGACAAATGGAGCTTTCAGAAGCGATCTGGGCCCTGAAGGTTTCTGTTTCTGGCTCCCCCTGCAGCCTCATTAACAGAGAGGGTTGCTGCCCTCTGCTGGAGTATAGGAGGAACATAGCCAATTTATTCAGCCTGTGGGTCCAAGCGATGAGGAATCACCGGGAGAGCTTCCCCATTCATTCCCTTCACCTTCTGCCCTGATGGACAAAGATTGAGAGGTGAGGGAGCCATAGAACAACCCCTGGTGGAGGCCAGGGCTTCTCAGTTCTCTTGAAAGGGTGGAGAACAGGCAGTGATCATCGGAAGGGCTGGGAGCTGGAGAGCTGGGAGACAGGAGAGGAGCCTCAAGACATGCTCGGTCAAGGAAGAAGGGCAGATGAGGTGTTTGGTAAACTGAAAATATAAGTATAGCACAGATAAGTAAAGGAGGTATCACTGCAATGAGTTGGATCATTGATGGGGCATAACCAAGATCAGAAAAAGAGGAGACTGAGCAGGTGGGACTTGAGGTCTCCATCCCACATCAAGAGCATTCCCACTTTTGTCTGTTTTATTTTTTTTTAAAGATTTTATTTATTTTACTTTTAGACAGAGGGGAAGGGAGGAAGAAAGAGAAGGAGAAAAAACATCAATGTGTGGTTGCCTCTCGTGTGCCCGCTGTTAGGGGACCTGGCCTGCAACGCAGGCATGTGTCCTGACTGGGGAATCGAACCAGGGACCCTTCGGTTCACAGTCTGATGCTCAAGCACTGAGCTACACCAGCCAGGGCCACTTTTGTCTGTTTTATATGGTAGGGTTTGCTGCTAAAAGCATGTCTAACAGACCACTGCACTGGAAAAAATATCAGTGAACTGATTTGTCCTACAGACATTTATTATAAGCTTCCCTTTTGTTCTGTGCTATGTGTTTTGAGGGTAGGATAAAGGCGATACACTATTCAGGGAGTGGGGCAGGGAATGAAGACTACCATCATGGGAGAAACCCACCGAAGCTAGACTGGAAAATACCTGCTATGCGGCTCCCGTATGCCACTCCCACTGCACAGAAGCTGTTGTTAGGCACTGCGGCAATCTCTCCCGCACACCGAGTGCCATGGTGGTTGCCATTCTCCACGTCTGGGTGGGGCATGGGGTCAGGGTCATTAGAGTTGAGGTCATAGCTGCCCTCAGGGCTCTGAAACATTGAAGGGCGGTGACATGTGGTCACTCACTGGTTATAAGAGGTCAGGTCTTAAAGCTCAGGGAGAGAGGGGAACTGGGAGTTTGGGGCTCTGAGCCAGGGCAGCAGGCCCATCTCTCTCTGAACCACATGGGCTACAAGATATGAGGACAAGACACATTAGGCAAAACTGAGAAGTGCTACATTTCCTAGGAAACTTCTCTCTTGCCCATTATAGAAATGTGTCCAGAAAAACTGCTCTGTGACTTGGAAACCTGGGATAAAAAAGATCGAGGGCTACCTAATGGCCAGGCTTTAGAGAAGAAAGTGCTCCGAACTTGTCCGGAGAGGGAAGTTGCCTATAGCCTCCATTCCTTACTGCCCAGGGCAGGGAGCTACGACAGGAACCAGGTAGGAATCACCTGGGATCCTCTCCCTTGCTGAGGGTAGAGCTATTCCATTTCCTAACTGCCAGTGTGGACCACTGGCTTGGGAGAAGGAGAAGATGACAAACGCCATCCCACCCCCCCAGGCCCTTTTGTTTGGCCCAAAGACCTCTAAGAAAGGGGACAAGCCTGAGGCAATATCAAAAAGGAGGCAAGACATGGGGAGGGTAAGACATGGGGAAGGGTCATTCCAGGGCCACTCACATAGTTGGGTGCAATATCCTGGATGGTGTGTTCCACTCCATCATCCACTACCACCACAGTCACCCCTCGCCCCGTTACATTGCGTTCCCATACACCTGTCACGTTGATGTCCCTGCCGGGGCTCTGCCGGTTATTCTGCAGGAGAGACAGGGTCAGGAACTGTCTGAAAGCATTGGGATTCCAGTGACACACAGCATGGACCACAGGTAATCAGGTTATGTCTGGCAGCCTCTTTTCACTCTTGGCTGCCATCAAAGAGCCAGACAGAGGTTGTAAACCAATATGTCTAGGTGGGGACAGAGTCAAGGAGGGACAAGTGAGAGCTCTGCAAGTGAGTTTGTAAACTAGGTCTCCAGGAAAGCTTGGCAGCATTCATCGGCAATAAAGATGAAATGGTGGTTAGGCTTAAGGTTGGCTAATACAATTATTATGCCATATAACGTCTGTTATACTAACGTTATACAATATAATGTTAGTAGTTAGCACTATAAAGTGTTTATCATGTGTCAAGCACACACAGTAATTCATTTATCCTTACTGCGTCTACAAGGTAGGTACGATGACAGTCCCCATTTTACAAAGAAGGAAACTGAGGTGCAAAGATGGTAAGCAGCTTGCCCAAAGGCACATGCTAGTAGGTGGCAGAGCTGGAATGTGAGCCCAGGCAGCCTGGCCCCAGCACCCACTTCCTAACCACTGCAGCCCACTGGCTCTCTAGAAGTGCGTACAGGAAAGGTGCAGCCTGGAGAAGAAACATGCCACTGAAGCTCACAGAAATGTCTCTTCAGGCAAACTGAAAAGTAATACTGTCAAAACTTCACTGAAGAATTGGATACCCAGAACCCACCCATATGAAGCTGAACACTACAGGGCTGGACTTACCAGGTGCCACTGCTGTGGGAACTTGGGGTCATTGAAGTGGACGCTGCGCTTGGCTCGCTTTAGCAGCTTCTGCTCTGAGTGCCAGCGCACAGTGTCATGCCTGGCTAGCACAGCCTCCGCCTGCTGCCGGATGGCCTCCACCTGCTGGTCCAGCTGGTGCCCAGCCGGCTGGACAAAGAGGTAGTGACCCTGGAGCTCCCCAATGCGTCCAGCATTCACCAGTCCTGCTGCTTGGGCCAAGGCATCTGCCTCTTGCTCCAGAGTTTCTTCTTCCCCACTGCCTTCCCGGCTGTCCAGATGCACAGCCCAACTTAGCCCCCCTGGGCCCTGGGCCTGAGGCCCACCTGTCCCTGCCAAGCCCATGACCCAGGGAACCAGTAAGAAGAGCCCAGCTAATTCCAGCCAGAGGCAGGCGGGCAGGCCCAGGGGGGCATCCAAGTGTGGCACTTTCTGCCTCCCCTTCGGCATCAGAGCAGTAGGCTGCAGACAAAGAGAAAGGACATGAGAAATAGAAGAGTTGATAACTGCAGTAATCTGAGAGGGGGACTAAGTCATCAATGTACAACTGGAAACCCCCAATCGGCTCCTTTTAAATTAGGAAACATGTGATCCTCTCTTTTTATTCAAGTTTATCTCTGTCCAACAGGGATGAGATCCCAGGTGGAGTGTGGGCCAGGACTAACCCCAGTGAGCAACTCATCTCTCTAGATAATCAGGCAGCATGTCCAGTTGCTAACAGGCACCATATTGCTCTTTCCCACCGCTGCCATGAAAAGGGCTCAAAAGTCCTATCACTCCCACAAATTACTGGCAGAATCTTGACTGTTCTTTAGAAGAGACCCTCCTCCCTTATTTAGAGGGGACAAAAATCTTTCCCCAGCTGACTTCCCGGTCCAGTTGTCTTCAGAGCTAACTCTCCCCAGTGGGGCCCCATTCCCACCTGGACTGTATGTGAGGTTGAGCTCCTGGTCTGGCTAACCACCTCACGCTCATTTTGTGCAAATGGAGAAAAGGCATCACTTTCACTACGAGTTGTGTTGACTCTGAGCACAGACTGTAGACCTGTGGACCCCAAGAAAAGAAGAAATGGTGTCCTCCCAAACCCAGTGGAGCAAACAGAGGCTTGCCATGAACCCCAGGACCTGTAACCAAAGAAACTGGTCAATCATCCAGTATCATTTCCAGGGACCTCAAATAGGTCTCAGACTGGAACAGAACTGGAAAAATAAGGCCAAATTAATACAAAACCCAGAAACTCTATTTTTTGTCCTAACCATCACACAACCCTCTTCTCTCTTCCCCTCAGAGGACTAAAAGAGCGCCTGGACTATTACCCAAACCTGCTCTTGAAAAAGTAGGTAGTAATGTTTCCTAGAGGTCCAGGTGGTAGTTAACTCCTTGATCTCTGTATCTGAAGGATGCCAGGGAAAGTCAGAGTAGGCAGAAGGCAGGGGAAATGGGGAAAATCTGAGAATGCAAATGAAACTGAACAGGCATAAATGTCAAGTGGGTAACCGGGAGAGAAGAAAAGACTGGAAAGCAGCTCTAAAGGGCTACCCTTAGTTACTGACTCAGCAGGCTGGCTTGGAAGTGAGGGCTCAGACTTCAAACCTGGGCAAGCCACCCATGGTTTGATAAAAGGGCCAAATTAGAACTAAGTGGTGGGAAACTGTGGGGACAGAAACAAGTGAATGGGTGCAGATCTTCTGCATACCTATTGGTGGCTGGGCTCCTTTAGAAGCATCTGCTCTCTACTGGAAGCCCTTAGTACTCACAGATACCTAAATGGACCTGACGCAAAATATTACAGAAAAATGGGTGTTTTACTGAAGTCTCTTTGGAAAGGGAGAAGGGAACTTATACCATCTAACATTTCTCTCCAAGGTTCTGCATTCCAGAACTCCTCTCTTTTCCTCTTCGGTTTCCAGGCACATTCTCTCTCAAAGTCCTCCCTGCCCTACAGCAGCGGCCTTGAATCGTCCCGAGATATTCAGGTGACTTTGCCAGTGTTCGTACCTCACTAAGTAAAACACAGTCTTGTTTATTAGCAAGATAGTGATCCATCTAAGCAGTCCCCTTCGATCTCAGGAGATTCCGTAGATTTCCCAAAGAGAAGACAAATCTGGTCACCACTTCCTCCTCGCCCTCTGGCACAGCAGATCCTTACCCCACCCGCCTACCCCTGGCTTCCGGGAAAAGAACCTTAAATACTTCTGGAAGCAGATCTTAACTTCCTTCAACTGCTGGACATATCTTTACAGCTCTTAGGTGCTAAGGGAGAATAGGGGTAATTTGAGAAGCCCAGAGTCCAAGATTCTGGTCCCAAGAGACTGTCCTCCTCGCACCGTCTACACCCTGCTTCTAGAAACCAGGTTGCGAACAGGGGTCAGTTTCATCGATTTCCCCCTCCCTGGCCTCGACTGCCCCGTCCAGTGTACGCCTCCTCAGAGGGACACAGACTGTCCTGGAATCCCAGACTCCGGTGCCCCGTGTCCCTGGGCTATTCCACGCCTGGACTGAGGGGCACTCTGTGCAGCTCCCTCATCCTCGGATACCGGCTCCCCCAGTTCTTGGCCACCCAGACTTACAATACTCCGCCCCCACCGAGTTACCAACTCACCGGCCCGGCCGCCGCTCCAGCCGTCTCCTCCCTGCGGAAACTCGCGGCTTCCCGGGGGTCCGAAGAGCTAGTGACAGCAGCATCACTTCCGCCCGGCGGCGCAGCCAATCAACGTCGGGTCACCCGGTCGGGCCGCGCCGACCGGGAGCAACCCGCGCTAAGAGGCTGCTCTTTCGGGGATCCTTCGCCGGGAGAGGAGCGTGCGGGTGTGGTGGGCTTTCCTCGCGGGCCCCACCGTCTCGAGGTCTCGGGCGTCTTCAAGAGGGGATTCCCCAGAACCACCGTGTTCTTCATGGTGTTCTCTGGAAAGGGCTTCTCGGTTGCGACCTTTAAAAACACCTCTTTTCTTTTCTCTCTCTGACTGCCATGGTCCCGACTCTCCCTGTAACCTTTCTAGAAAGGCTTCTCCCTCCACTGGGTCTCCTTTTTTCTCGCGATTGCATCTCCTTTCTTCCCCGCGTCCCTGGAGAGTCCGCTTGTGTCTTAGGGGGGCTTCCGTACGTCCTCGTTACCTCGACGGTGCCAGCTCTAGCCGCCAGAGGGCGCCGTCGGGGGCGGCCGGTACCACCGCGGCCTCTCCTATCCGCGCAGAGCCTCGCCCCCTCTGCTTGTGCCGCCGGAAGTGGGAGGTGTAGCGCGCGGACCAGCACTCGACCCCTCCCCCCGAAGCCCGGCCGCCCCCTCCCCCCTCTCCGCCCGCTCAGGTGCGTCCGGATCCTCCCCCCTTCTTTCGCGGGGGCTAGGATCCCGAGGGGTGTGCGGGGCTGGCGTGCGGGCTGGGGGCTGCGACGCCGGGGGGCGGGAGTTGAGGTGGGGGGCGTGGAGGGTGCCTTGACGTTGCGGGCGGCGGTCCTGGCCTAGAAGCGGCCCGGGGGCTGGCCACTGGGTGCTGGCCTGTGGGGAGTGTGAGGAGGGTCTTTGGCCGGAGGCAGCGGCCGGCTAAGCTAGTTGGAGGGCGGCCGTGGCCACCCGGCGCTTCTTCCACCCATTGTCCCCTTCGCGGTCTCCCCCGAGGACCCGGTGCTCACGCCATCTCCGCCTCGCTGGTGGTCGCCGGCGGGTTGCGGTGCGGGGGAGATTCTCTCGGTACCTTAGACATTCCACCCCACGCTGCAGCCCGATGTACCTGCCCCCTACTCCTTGGGCTCTCTAGCACGGAGTTGCATGTATGACCCGTGCCCTGAGGTTTCGTTTAACCGGACACCAAGGATCCCCGGTCCCTGGGCTGTTTTGGGGCAGGGTGTTTGCACCTGAGGTAGCAGTAATGGCGATTTTGGGGCCCACTTCTAGGAGCTTTGTATAATGGGGGAAACTGAGGCACAGAGAATCTCTGGCTTGTGTTTGAAGTGTTGACACAGCTGTCTTCATACTTGCCCTATGGGCGCTTGAGGGCTCAGGGGTGTACCTATGATTATATTAAAATAAAAAAAGAATTTAAACTAATCCTATGTTACACCTCCCTCCACCAATGTGTATTTTTTTCCCAGAGAGGGCCATGAGTTTGTCCTGCAACATAAAAGATGAGATGACCGTTTGATCTAAGAAAGTTGTCTCTCCGGGTTCCCTTACTTGGATTGTCCTGTTTTCAGCTCATTTTCATGCTAGCATAACCTAGATTCTCATACTCTTGCACCCTTGTAGTAACTGTGAAGAGTCTGTACTTTACTAAGTCAGTGGTTATCAAACTTCCCATCGGTGGGGAATTACTGACAGAGTAAAAGATACTTGGATTGTCCAATAAAGTATTGCTTTTCTTTCACACACAGAACACCTCCCTAAAACTTCTCTTAATGGAGAACGCTTTTAATGTAACAGCGATAAAATGATTTAAAAACATATGATATTTTTATATTAGGCAAAAAAATGCATCTTTTGTAAATGATACTAGGTAAGGTAGATATGTGGGTCATTTGAAAGAGTCTCACAGACTCTGGTCCAGTGTTTTAAGTGACTGTATTTATACCAAAAGTGAAGAAGACTTTGCACAATCTCCTAGATGTTTCTATAAATGTGGTGATTCCTGAGGATTGCTGTCTACTGGGACCAATTGCGTGCATTGGCTATGTTAATATCCTGCTGTAGAATAAATGCTCTTAAATATTTTCTCCTGGAGCCCAACTTTGTTTCTTTCCTGGAACAACTAACTGTTATGTGGGCATTCTGAGGGGAAAAAATACATTTGTTTTAAAAACTTGAAACCTGTGGCCTGTAATTTGTTTCTGAATGTGCAGAGCATGATGGCTGCGTCTGAGGTGGCTGGTGTGGTGGACAATGCCCCCAATCCTCCAGAATCCTCTTCTAGCGTATGTGCTTCCAAATCAGATGAAGGTCTACTAGGTGCTCTAAGGTAATGTGTGGATTCTTGACTGGGAAGATGTTTTCTGGGAAACGGGCTTTTGAGCTGGGCCTCTCATGGAAGAGTAGCTGTTTTTTTCCCTTTTTGGCTTTAGTAGCACTATACTGCACTAGATTAAGCTTTTTAAAGATAGGGACTGTCTGGTCTATATTTTTATTTCTGGTATGTAACACAGCATCTCACACTCGGCAGACATGCTAAATGTTTGTTGAATAAATAGATTAGAACACAAGGGATCAGACTCATCCAAAAAATGCAAATATTTCCTCACACTATCCTACATGGATTATATGTTCATTTAACTACACGTTTATGTATTACACATATTATATATGCATACACATTTTCTATATAACACATAGATACATGTATATACACACAGATACATATGTGTGTTCTTATTTATATAGCTGTATCTATCTATAGATAGATAGATTTGGTAATACGGATTACTGCTTCATATATATTTTGCCTTCCTCCTGAACCCTTGAGGGCAAGAATTATGATTATCCAACCTTGTATCTTACAGTGCTTGACACATTGTACGTACAGTGTTGTACTAAAGCAACTATATATTCTGCCTCAGCTCTATTCTCGAGCACCTAGGACCTAATGTAATAGATAATCCTGTACTAACAGCTTTATATGTATTAACACATGTAATCCTCCCTACAATCCCAGGAGGTAGCTGCTAATGTTATTATTCCCATTTACAGGTGAGGAAACTGAGACACAGAGAGGTTAGTAATTTGCCCAAAGCTACCAAGCTATGTTGGAGGCAGGATTTGAACCCAGGCTTGTCTGACAACAAAGTACTTAATAAATATTTGTTTAAATGAAGAGAAATTTATTAGTGAATGGGCAATGGGGGAAAATGTTAAGTAAGCCTAACCACAAACTTGGATCTTCAATTTATAAGTAAAATCATCCACATACTACTACCAGTTAAGGTTTATTGAATGTTTACTATGTGCCAGGTACTGTATGAAATACTTATGATGCATTATCTCACAGAATCCTCACAGTAATCGTATTAAGTAGGTAATATTATTCCTGTTTAACAAATGCAGTTAAGTAATTTGCCCAGAGTCAAACAACTAGTAAAATAGTAGAGTCAGAATTCACATCTAGGGACTATATATGCTCAAATTTGTAATTAAGTGCTGTCGCAACTGCCCCCCCCCCCAACTCCTCAATTAACTCCTAGCAAAGAATCAGCTTGGAGTATTTATAAAGATTTTCATATTACAAGATATTCTCTCAGTTGTTTTATTTTGAGCACCAAGTGCTACTGAGGAAAGAAAGGCATAGTGACCTGAAACCTCAGTCAGTGCTAGTTTAGCGTTTTTAAAAAAGGTAAAGAAATTAACACAGATTTAGTCATTATTCTTTTGTGCAAAACGTAACAGTTGTGAATGTTGAATATGATTATAAATAGGTTTTAAAGATTTCTTAAAAACCAGTGTGTTAAGTCATTAACATACTGATAAACAATAAAACAACTGTTCCAGTGTTTTACATGTATGTACTCATCTGGGATAAAATTTCTACTTAAGCTGTGATTTTTGATTCAAAATTGTTTATACTTCAGACAGCTTGAAGTGAAGATGCTACGTTCTGGAAAACTTGAAGAACCCAAAAAGTGGTTCTGGTCAGAGATCTGTGTAATGAGTGAGAGTGAGAATTATTTTTGTGAAACATGAGAGTGGAATAAAAACAACATTTCTAAGTTAATATTTTATTTATTAAAATATGTGTAACTAACTTAATACATGTAACTAAATGAAATATTCTAACATTTGGCTATTTCATTTGTATTCCTAAAAGTTATTCAAATTGGCCCTCAAAAAGCTTTTAAATCTTCAGAATCACTTATGTGTAGCCATTTACTGTAGACTGTCTCCGGAATCCAGGTTCTTAACCACTGAGCAATACTCCCTATATGTGGGATAAGATCACTGGATAGAAACTAAGTTCCTTTTCATTCTGATAATTTGGGGGGCTTGTATAGTCTAGTTTAATTCTTTCAGAGGTTACATGAAAAGTATTATGTATTTAATCATCGTTAAGATTGGGTGAAGAGAGAAACTTTCTGTCTTATGTTTTGGTAGCCCCAAAGACCCTGCACAGAAGCACAAGAACTCTCCTCTGTCAAGTGTAAGTAGCCAAACGATAACCAAGGAGAATAACAGAAATGTCCATTTGGAACAGCCAGAGCAGAATCCTGGTTCGTCAGCAGGTGACACTTCAGCAGCGCACCAGGCGGTTTTAGGAGAAAACTTGGTAGCCACAGCCCTTTGTCTTTCTGGCAGTGGGTCTCAGTGTGATTTGAAGGACATGGCCGACACATCAGGAGAGGAGGGGGACACATGCCTCCAGGAGAGCCTCCACCTTGTCACTCGGTCTCTTAAGGCAGGGTGCCATTCAAAGCAACTTGCCTCCGGGAATTGTTCTGAAGAGAAATCCCCACAAGCCTCCATCCTAAAGGAAGGTAGCAGGGACACAGGCTTGGATTTCCGACCTGTAGTACCTCCAGCAAATGGGGTTGAAGGAGTCAGAGTGGATCAGGATGATGATCAGGATAGCTCTTCCCTGAAGCTTTCTCAGAACATTGCTGTACAGGTCAAGTATCAAGTTTCTACTATTAAAATAGAATTTGGGCTTTTTTTTTTTTTTTTTTTTTTTTTTTGGTTAGGGTAAGAGATGTTTCTTCATGGTGGAGAACTACTCTTATTGTTTTTTATTTATTTATTTTTTTTTACTGGGAATTTTCATACTGTTTCCGTTTGGTGCTGTGTGATGACCTTATTCTGGTGTTCAGTAAATAATAAAGCCAGGAGCCATTGTCTAATTGTGGTGACTAGGAACTTTATCAACTACACATAATCTCTTTTACTGAGTAGTTGATGAGTGTAGGTCATTCGCATTTATATTTCCCATCTTTGTCCTTGCAGGAGGAATCCTTGTTAATTCTGTGACCTACATCTTAAGAAGTACAATGTATCCTGCCTTGTAGTGACTGATGTGCTTTGTTGTAGGAGGAAAGATGGGTACCATAGGTTGTAGGGGACAAAATTCTAATCTCAGACTTGAGGCTGTCTCTCCATTAGTTGTTGGGTTTTGTTTAGTTATATTGTGGGGTAAGTGCTCACTGCAGTGCGGGTGTCAGTGTCCATTTGCCAGAATTACAGCGCTTCTCTTGCTATGAAGCCAGTAAGTTGCTTCTTAGTTACCTGTGGCAGATTTCTAGGTGAAAGTGCTAGAGTCATTCTTCCTTTTAAAATGTCACTGAACAGTTCTGAATATATTGTTTCTTTCTTTATAGACTGACTTTAAGACCACTGATTCAGAGGTAAACACAGATCAAGATATTGAAAAGAATCTGGTAAGTATGTAAACTGTCATTGTTGCTTCATAAAACCATTAATGCAGAAAAGCCAGAGTCATATGATCTCAGTTGGAAAAGGTGCAGGAACCTCCTTTATACAATTCCTGATGGATACTCAGCTAACTTCTACATGATCACTTTCAGGGATGGGAAGCTTACTGCTCACAAAGCAGCCTGTTACATTTTTAAAATAGCTCTTATTATTAGATCTCATTCTGAGGTGAGGACAGAACTTCTAAGACTTGTTATAATTCTCTCTTGAGCTATGTAGAGTAAATCGAAATCCTCTTTTACTTTTTAGCACTATGTATTTTTTGGAGGGGTGGAGGCACTGATTGAATTCAACAAATATTTATTGAGTTCATATTTTGTGCTAGATATTGTTCCACGTACTTGGGACACATCAAAGAACAAAACTCTTTGTTTTTTGTTCTTTGTCCCTACCCTCGTGGAGCTCACAGTCTGGTGTTTATGATCACTTTGCCTGCATGTTGTCTATGACCCTGGGCAAGTCACAGCACTTCTCTGTGCCTCTATCCTCAGCTACTCCATGCGGGAAGAAGCAGGCCCAGCCCTGATGTGGGTAACTTGTCTGGTGCACTGTAAATGCAAAACAAGACACCACACCCCCATTCCAGTAGATTGGGCTGGAAGTTGACTTTTAATAGTAAAGTTCAAGTGAGAAGGACAGAGGGAGTGGAGCGGGGTGGTCTGGTGTGCTGCATCACCAGGACATGGGCTGGCTACACCAACTGCTGCTGCTACTATTGCTACTTGGTGGCTGCCTTGCTGGCAAGGTCCTTGGCCTTGTCTTTACTGCCAATGCCATCTCCTTTGCCTTCTCCTTGGCTTCCTTGGCTGTCTCAAAGAAGAGTTTTGGAAGGGACCTCGCCTTGTACCTTGGCCAAGATATATTCAAAACCCTTCACTGTCTTGGTCACATTGCTTTTGAACTGGGTGAGACCAAATTCCTGGACAGCTCTGAAGACACCAGGTAAGCTGGAGGAGACAGAGCCTTCCCAGCAGATTTCAGTCCAGCTGCTGTTACCAGTTCACACAATAAACACATCGTTCCTCCACCACCATTAGTCAGGCGTGGTTGAAGTTCCAGGTGAAGGTGGTCATGGTCCGGTTCTGTGGTCTACAATAGAATCCTCCAAGATTTACACCAAGTGAGCAACATTGGCAGGAAACAGTCGCTTGGCCTAGTGGGGACTCCTGTGGGTCTTGGCAGGAGTCTCTGGGACAGGAGCTTCTGGTCAGGCATCATCTGGTGCACCAAGTCTTCTGTCAAGACAGATTTGCTATAGGGATTTGGGTACCTTTGGGCACTTGATCCCAGGAACCCCGGAGCACACTGTGGCCCAGAAAATACTTCACCATAGTCCCCAGTCGGGGCAGGCTCAGCACCTGCTCAGCATCAGGGGTGCAGAGGTGCTGAAGCGGGAGGGAGGGGCATGTGTGCAGGTGGTGGCATGGAGAGGCCAGGTTGGGTTTGGCACACACCCACCAGCTTTGCAGCTCAATCATCACTGTTCCGTGCCCCACCAGCTGCCACTGCCATAAGAAGTTGTCCAGTAGCTCTACATAGTTTTGACTTTTTTTTCTTTCCTCTTCCTCTTAACTCTCAGGCCTAAACCTTTCTTGGTGAAACATCCCCAGATGTTTTTAACATTCCTTTTTTCTTTATAGTATATGTTTCAGTCCTTTCATCATCCTGGTTACCTTTTTTATCCAGACATGTTCTATCTTATCAATGTTTCTTTTGAAATGTGATCCTGAGAACTAAATGTAATAACCCAGATATAGTAGAATTAATTCATAATACAATGGACTGTCATTCTCTAGCTCTCATTTAGCTTATTTTGTTTTTGTTTTTAAAGATTTATTTATTTTATTTTTATACAGAGGGGAAGGGAGGAAGAGAGGAAGAGAGGGAGGTAAACAAAAGTGTGTGGTTGCCTCTCGTGTGCCCCCTACTGGGGCTGTGGCCCGCAACCCAGGCATGTGCCCTGACTGGGGAATTGAACCTGCAACCCTTTGCTCTCAGGCCACTGAGCTATACCAGGTGGGGCTTATTTAGCTTATTTTGGCAGTTTCATCACTTTCAGTCAAACTCCATCAAGTCTTTTTCATGTGTAGTTTATCAAACTCCATCAAGTCTTTTTCATGTGTAGTTTAGTTGTATCTTTCCATGTTATTCCTAGGTAATTAGTTTTAAAAACTTAGAGAGCCCTGACCAGTGTGGCTCAGTTGATTAGATGTTGTATGGCAAAGCAAAAGGTCGCCGGTGTGATTCCCGGTCAGAACGCATGCCTGGGTTGCAGCTGGTCCACAGTCGGGGAGTGTGCAAGAGGCACCTGACTGATGTTTCTCTCATACATCGATATCGATGTTTATGTTCCTCTCTTTCTTCCTCTCTCCCCCTCTTTCTAACAATAAATAAATAAAATCTTTTTTAAAAAATGGGTGAAGATATAAAAAAAATTAAAAAAAAACTTAGAGAACTTCACATTTATCTTCGTTACACTGGTCCTCTTTATCTGTCACTGGCATTTTGTGGCAAAAACTTGTACCCCTTAAGTGAATGCCTATCTAAAGATATATTTTTCAAGAAGATGGATAGTGCTGGAAAAGGCACCCTAGAATCAGGAAGTCTTTAGGGTAAGATGTGTTAAAATTGAGTGGGAAAAAGGAAAAGTGCTTGTAGTGACCAGATAAGAAAGTGAATATGTGGAGCATGTTGAAGAAATTTAGAGGCAGATGGAAAGAAATAAGTTATTGGAGTACATTAAACCAGGTGAGGCCTGTAAAAACTTTTCAGTAGAGAGCAGTTACTCAGGAGTTGTTAATAAGAGGCAGGTAAAAAGATCCAGAGATGAGAGACCTTATGGAGTTACTGGGTAGAAGAGAACCTCCGGAGAAAGGGGGGGGAGAAAGTCATCTTTTCTTGAGCACTTATGCTAATCAGTTTATTTACATTAAGTGCTTATTTTTGTTCCCGTAGTTTAAGGTGTGGTTTGGATGACTATATAGCAATCGAAGGGGCCAACTAAAGTTATAAATACACTTCAGTATCAGTCTGACGGTGGACACTGGCAAGCAATTGAGCCAAAAGAGGCCCAGGGTTGTGTTTTGTTTGGCTGTATTCTTTTGGGTGTAGGTGTGACCCACAATCTCTTAAAAAGGCAGTGGAACTAGGCAGGTGTTAAGCTTGGCAGCAGTGCAAGAAACTTGGCTCCTGTTTTATTTGCTTTCCTTTTCATGCATTTATGGAAATTGTGCGCTTCCTATACCTATGTGTTGTAAATTGACCCTCTGTAAGTTTTAGTGTCCGTTTGAAAGGTAACCATACTTTTTCTTGATTCCCTGATTTGAGGGAGGCAGAGCTGAACTGTGGTCCTTGCTTCTACTCCCAACTTTACATGAGAGCTTGCTGCTTTGGTCAGTCTGAATCCCAAGTTCCCTTACTGAGTTAAGTCTCTCAGTAAGAAATCCTATTTCTGGATGTATTTTGTGACATGTTCTTTGTTTTTGCCCATTCTTTTCTTCTTTCTTTTAATGAATGATAAAATGCATCCTTCCTCTTATTCCTTAGAGCAGGGATAAGATAACTTAGAGAGTTAACAAACTCTCTCTAAAGGGTTAGAGAATAACTATCTTAGGCTTTATGGGCTATATAGGTTCTGTTGTAACTACTGCACTCTACTGTTGTAGGGTAAAAGCAGCCTGTAAGCCATTGGCTGTGACTGTGTTCCTATAAAACTTAGATTTACAGAAACAGGTGACGGCTGGATCTGGCCCACAGGCCGTAGTTTGCCAACCTCTGCCGTAGAGCAGTTTTGTACAATAGAACTACCTGTAATGATGGAGATCTTTCCCATATGTGCTGTCCAGTATGGTAGCCATTAGTCACATGTAGCTATTGAGAACTTGGAACGTGGCTAGGTGACTGAAATTAATTATATATAAAGCTAATTAATTTTCTCCTTTTAAGTAGTTTAAGTTAACATAGCTACATATGGCTAGTAAGCTACAATACTGGACATTGTAACCGTGGAGCCCTGCACAGCGCCTTGAGCAGGCACCTGGTGAATTTTTCTTGCAATTAAATTGAAGAACTACACTTTCTTCTTTTGTTACCAATAGGATAAAATGATGACAGAGAGGACCCTGTTGAAGGAACGGTACCAGGAGGTCCTGGACAAACAGAGGCAAGTGGAGAATCAGCTCCAAGTACAATTAAAGCAACTTCAGCAGAGGAGAGAAGAAGAAATGAAGAATCACCAGGTATTCTGTTTATGTTATAATTGTCAATAATTAAAGCTGTAGTCCCTAATCAAACTTTAATTTTGTTTCCAAATTAATAGAAATAGAAAAGCAGTATTTAACTTTTTAATGGTTATTGTAGAATTTTAATGATAAAAATAACCTTTGATGTTATCTTGTTCTAACTCTGACTTGTCTTTTAGTTCAGAGAGAAAATGATTATTTATTTAATATAGCTTGTTGACATAATTGATAGTCCACCTAGAAAATCATTTGATTAGACTCTTTAATCACATTATATTAAAAAATACTATTTTAGGTAGATTAAAAATCTACATATAAAAACTGGAAAAATCTTTCAAATTAGAAGAAAATTTAGGAGAATATTTATAAAACCTCAAGTTGTACGGGATCATTTTAAGCCAGGCTGAAAACCCAGAAGCCAAAAAAAAAATTAGTTTAATTACAATTTAATTAAAATCTTTTGATATAGCAGATGATACAAAAAACAGTCAAAAAGATCAATGTTAGGCTGAGAGAAAATATTTTTAGTACATCTGATGAAGGATTTAATATCTGACACTCTGAGACTCCTATAAGTCTGTGGTAAAAGTCTAATAATCTAGAGAAAAACCAGGAAAAGTTATTGTGTTAGCTCCCTATTGTTGCTGTAACAAATTACCATGAATTTAGTGGCTTAAAACAACACAGATTTATTGTCTTACAGTTTTTATAGGTCAGAAGTCCAACATGAGGTCATTGGGTGAAAATCATGGTGTCAGTAAGGTCGTATTCCTTTCTGGGGGCTTTAGGAGATTGGCTTCTCTGCATATCCAGCCTATAGAGGTGTGTGCCTTCCTTCACTTGAGGCTCCCTTCTCCACCTTCAAAGGCAGAAACATTGTACCTCTGACCATTCTTCCCTAATTACATTTTCCTGGGGTCACAACAGGGAAAGGTTTTTCATTTTTAAAGATCCATGTTGTGATTAGGATTGGACCACCCAGATAATCCAGGATTACCTTCCCATTTCAAGATATTCTTACCTAAGTCACATCTGCAAAGTTTCTTTTCCCGTGGAAGGTAACATATTTACAAGGTCCAGGAATTAGAATGTGGACATATTTTGGGGGGAGGGACTACTGTAGACAGTAATTCACAGAAAAGGAAAAGCAAATAGGTAATAAACATATGAAAAGATGCTCAGCCTCACTTGTATTCATTCATTTACTCAGCAATATTTTTTGAATTCCTGATCCAGGCTCTGAAGATTTAGTGGTGAATGAAGCATAGTCTCTGCCTTCATTGACTACTTATTCTACTTGGAGAGACAGACAGTAAAAACAATAAAGAATGGGAGCTAGGGAAATGCTCATTATAATTATTAGATACCGTTACTCCTTCTCCCCCAAAGGACTAGCAAAAATAAAGTAAGGTGGGCATAGTTGTCAAGTGTGAGGAAAAATGAACTCTTTTCAGATGTGGGTAGGAGTATCAATTGTTACGACCTTTTTGGAAAAGCTATTAGGAATTGTCAGTTAAAATTTAAAATGTACACATACTATGACCTTGCGTTTCATTGTTAAGAATCTATTCTACAGAAATAAAAGTTTTTGTGTGAAAGTATAGACACCTAGAATGTTTTTTCCAGTATTGTTTTTAGTCACAAAAAACTGGAATCAATCCGATGGACTCTGAATAGAAAATAGTTGGATAAATTGCATATATGTGCATTATGTCATGTTATGCAGCTATTTTTGAGTTAGTTCTATATTGACAGTATGTTCATTTCAAGTGTAAAAAAACAGGATGCTGAATAATAAAGTGCCCTTATTTTTAAAAAAAACCAAAAAGCACTGAAAGACATAAATATTCATGTGTTTGTGTGAGAATGGTGAAGCATGTGAAATTACAAAACAATATGTCAGTTACTTTATGGATGAAGTTGGTGTGAATTAGGGAGTTACTTAACTTTTTATTCTTTTATATCTATATTTACATTTATATATATATATATATACACACATATATGTATTTGTTAATTAGTAAGAAAAGAAAAAAATAACTTCACGTGTAATAAAGTAGGATGGTAACAAAACAAGACCCAGCCATGTTTGTTGAAAGTAACACACTGCCACCCTGTGCAAGAATACCTTTCTCAGCATTCTTGACAGGTTTATTCAGCCTTTATTTGAATACCAATAATGGAGAGCTTATTGCTTCACAAGGCAGTAAATTCCATTTTTGAAGTTAGAAAACCTTTTCTCCTATTGAATTGAAATCTGCTTTATTTTAACTGTCTTCCTTACATCTAAATCAGATGTAAGGAGCTACTCATCAACTAGATTCCTTCAATTCAATTTGAATTTACTAAAGTCAGTACGTTAATTTGTGATAGTTGAAACTAACTTTAAAATGAAAATACTCATTTACTTCCTTCTTTATTTGTGCGTGACTGTAATTGTGTGGGACTCAGGAGATACTAAAGGCTATCCAGGATGTAACAATAAAGCGAGAAGAGACAAAGAAGAAGATAGAGAAAGAAAAGAAAGAGTTTTTGCAGAAGGAACAGGATCTGAAAGCTGAAATTGAGAAACTTTGTGAGAAGGGCAGAAGGTAAATGATGCTATGAAGAATAAAAAATGATGCTATGTGTATGTGCATAAGGGGCCAGTCCTCTTTGTATTTCCACTTTCTTTTCTTTCAATCTAATTTTTATTTCAAAAACAAGTACACAAATAAAAATCCTCTAATGATTGTAGCTTTTGAAATAATAGCAGCTACTTATTGGGTCCTGAGTTTGAGCAAGATTTTGATATGCATCTAACACTTATTTTACTAGCTTTAAAACATGATTTTTTAAAATGTTTGGGCTATGAGAATACTTTGATTATATTTATGCTATTCAGCACCAAAAGCAAGTTTCAAACAATAACATTGTAAGCTGTTTGGAAAGAATTATTTAGTGGATCTGTATCCTCTTCTGGATACTACCGCAAGAGTAAGGTGGGCGTAGAAGTCAGTCAGATTTTCAGTTTTTCAAGTTTCTTAATCTGAGCTGTTTGGAAATCAAGATAGTTGGATACTGTGATGATTTTATTTAAATTCTATTAAAACATTTTTATTTATCAAGAAAATCTTGGCTTGCTAATGTGTGAAAGAGCTAAGTGAAAAGTAGCAAGCTCATTTGGCTGAATCATTTTACAAGCATGAAAGATGATTGTGAAAGGTCAACCAGCATGAGAACGAATGTTGGAAGAGGGCCCGAAGACCACTCAGTTTTTCTGTTCAGAATCTAATGATAATGATTAGAAGATGGATAAGTTGTCCATGATGATTCATATGCCAGCACTTACAAGAGTGTATTAGAAGCAGAACACTGTACTAGGCTTATCAATCAAAACAGCTACCACCACCACCCAACAAGGCCATTGCCTTTATAGTCTATGTGGGGAAGATGAAGCACAAGTAGGTACATGTAAGCAGCTTAGCAGCAGATATCTTAAAGAGCAGAAAATGGAAAGGTAAGTTTATAATTTTATTCTGAGCTCCATGAAAGATTTCCTTTTGGTGTATGCTCCACACACTCTGCATATCTCTGTCTTCTTTGCCATCTGATTGGATAGCTACAATTGGTGATTGATACTAACAATTTTCTGCTTGTAGTCTTGAAGATCTAATCTTTTTTTAAATGTATGTCATGCCTTCTGTCATTCTCTCTGTTAAATTTGGCGTTCATTTTTCCAGAAGTAGGAAAAGAAGTCTTCTCTGCAATTCTTTGTTCTAGCAGTGGTAGAAGTTTTGTTTAGCATTGCAGTTACAACAGGAACTGTGGGCACAAAATTTTGGTTATTATGTTAGTATGCTTAGGCTGCCATAACAGAATACTATAGACTGGGTGGCTCAACCAACAGAAATTTACTTTCTCACCGTTCCAGAGGCTTGAAGTCCAACATCAAGTTGCTGGCAGGGTTGGTTTCTGGTAAGGCCTCTCTTCTTGGCTTGCAGACACAGCTTCCTTCTTATTGTGTCCTCACATGGTCTTTCCTCTACATGTACACTTCTGGTGTCTCTCTTATTCCTATAAGGACACCAGTCTTACTGGATTAGAACCCCATCCTAATGGCATCATTTAATTTTAATTACCTCCTTAATTAAAGGTAATGCGAGTTAAAGCTTTAACATATGAATGGGGGGGCACGATTCAGTCTACAATGGACATATTTGCTATTCATAGCTCTTTTGTTAATTCAGCCAACCTTTATTGAATACCTACTATGAGCCAGACAGTATGGGTCTGGAAAATAAAAAGCCCTCAAGGAGTTTATTGTTTAATAGGGGAAATAGGTAAATAAATAGATAATTACAAAAGAGCATAAGAATACCATGATAGTGGTGGTATGAAAGCATTTAGGAGAAGCATGTTACCCAGACTGGATAGGGGGAGTCAGAGAGGACTTCACAGATGAAATTATTCCAAAATTGAGTCCTAAAAGATAAGTGGAAACAAGATGACCAAGTGCAATTATCACCTTAGTTTGATCATGGGTTAAATAAACTATAAAGGACATTTTGGAATAATTAAGAACATTCGAATATAGACTACATATTTGGTAATACTGTCAAATGCTAAATATTTCGAGTGTGATTATGGTATTTGTGATTATGTAGAAGGCGGTTCTTGCTGAAGTTTTAGGGGTTACATTTTTTAATGTCTTAACTTTTAGGTGGTTCAGAGAGAGGTAAAGTAAATGTGGCAAAAAATATAGCAACTGGTGAATTTAGATGAAGGGCATATATGTTCATTGTATTCTTTTTAAAAATTTTTTATTGTTCTGCAACAGTACTCCCAGTTTTTCCCCCTTTGCACTCCTCTGCCTAACCTACCGCCTACTCCCACAGTCGATCCCTCCACTGCTGTCCATGTCCATGGGTCATTCATACATGTTCTTTGACTAGTCTCTTCCCCTTCTTTCCACCATTATTCCCCTCCCTGCTCCCTCATTGTACTATTGTGTTAACTTTTCTGTTGGTTTGAAACTTTCAAAGAAAAAGTTGCAGTGGTGGGAATTAACCAGGCAAAGAACAGGGAGAAAGACAATGTAGGCAGGGCCCCACAGGGAGAATAGCAACTGAGATGTGAGGTGGAGAGGAATGAAACCAGATCACAAAAGACTCACTGCGATGGGATGGGGTGCAGGGCGGAGGGGATAAAGGGGAGGAAAAAAATGGGACAACTGTAGTAGCATAATCAATAAAATATACCAAAAAAAAAGAAAAAAAAAGACACTGCGTTAGGGACTTTGGGTTTTTTACCTGATAGTGAGAAGTACTGAAGGATTTTAAGGAAAGAGGGGTAACAAAAGATGAGATTTATATTTTAGATTGATGACTTTGGCAGTTGGAAAATAGATTTGGGGTAGTATAGAGGACTCTATGATACCGATCTTTCGGGACCTAGGTTAGAATAATGGTGGCCAAAACTAAGATGGTGTCAGTGGTGAGGCATGATGTGAACATGTTTGTAAGATATTGGGGGCAGCAGCAGGTGGACAGGGAAAAGTTAGAGTAATTCCCGTATTTCTGGCTTGGAAAATTGGAGTTCTTTTGGAAAATGGTGTTCTTTTATAAAATATCTTATCCATTTTACTCATTTTACAACTTTCAGCTTTAATTTTACCTCCTTTGTGAAATCTTTCTCACATTTCTTCCTGAACTAATTTCTTTCTCCTCAGAACACCTATATAGCCCTCTGTTCATTTAACACTTATTTTCATATGTACTCTAAGTTTTTTTCCATCTGTTTATGTCTTTGCTGGCCATTTATATTGCAAAGACTAGGCTCTCTATATACAGGGTCCAGCACAAATAACGCCCCTTTTTTACTACAAAATCTTTTATTACAAAACATGAGCATGTAATTCTGTAACATAATAATATCACACTCAAGCACACCATATGACATTTTAGGTGAAATGTTCAAATTTAAACTATAAATTATTATACCCATATTATTTTTTAAAGTATATATTTTATTTATTATGCTATTACAATTGTTCAGTTTTTTTTCTCCCCTTTATCTCATCTGCTCTGCAACTCCCCTCTCACCAGCATTCCCCTCCTTAGTTCATGTCCATGGGTCGTACATATGTTCTTTGGCTTCTCCATTTCCTATACTGTTCTTAACCTCCACCTGTCTATTTGGTACCTGCCAATTGTGCTTATTCCCGGTACCTTTTCCCCCCTTCTCCCCCTCCCACTGATAACCCTCCCTGTGGTCTCCATTTCTGTGATTCTGTTCCTGTTCTAGTTGTTTGCTCAGTTTATTTTTGTTTTTGTTTTTTAGGTTCAGTAGTTGATAGTTGTGAGTTAGTTGTCATTTTACTGTTCATAGTTTTGATCTTCTTTTTCTTAAATAAGTCCGTTTAACATTTCATGTAATAAGGGGTTGGTGATGATGAACTCCTTTAACTTTACTTTGTCTGGGAAGTACTTTATCTTCCCTTCCATTCTAAATGACAGCTTTGCTGGGTAATTTTGGATGTAGGCCCTTGTCTTTCATGACTTTGAATACTTCTTTCCAGCCCCTTCTTGCCTGTAAGGTTTCTTTTGAGAAATCAGCTGATAGTCTTATGGGAACTCCTTTGCAGGTAACTCTCTCCTTTTCTCTTGCTGCTTTTAAGATTCTCTCCTTATCCCTAATCTTGGGTAGTGTAATTATGATGTGTCTTGGTGTGTTCCTCTTTTGGTCCAATTTGTTTGGGATTCTCTGAGCTTCCTGGACTTCCTGGAAGTCTATTTCCTTTGCCAGATTGGGGAAGTTTTCCTTCATGATTTTTTTGAGTAGATTTTCAATGTCTTGCTCTTCCTGTTCTCCTTCTGGCACCCCTGTTATTTGGATGCTGGCACATTTAAAGTTGTCCCAGAGGGTCCTAAGCCTTTCCTCAGTTTTTTGAATTCTGTTTCTTTGTTCTGTTCTAGTTGAATGTTTTATTTCTTCTGCTCCAAATCATTGATTTTAGTCCCAGTTTCCTTCCCTTCACTGTTGGTTCCCTGTGTATTTTTCTTTATTTCACTTTGCATAGCCTTCACTTCTTCCTCTGCTTTGTGTCTGTACTCAGTCATTTCTGTGAGCATCCTGATTACTAGTGTTTTGAACTCTGCATCTGATAGGTTGGCCATCTCTGCGTGACTTAGTTCTTTTCCTGGAGTTTTGATCTGTTCTTTCATTTGGGCCATATTTCTTTGTCTTGGTGCACCTGTTATGTTGTAAGGGGCAGAGCATTAGGTATTTTCCAGAGCAGGCCAACCCACATAGCAGTGTTGTGGTGCTGTATTTGGGGAGGGGTCAGAGAGGGAGCAATGTCACTTGCTCGGCTCTCTGCCAGCTTTCAGTCACTTCCCCCACTACCTACAAGCCAGTTGGGCCCTTCTGGTGCTGATTCCCAGGTGGGTGGGTTTGTGTACATCTAGGACCCCGGGGATCTCTCCAGCAAACTCTGCTGTGAGGCTAGGAGTTTCTCTCACTGCCTCAACCCTGACAAGTTTTTACAGCCAGAGGTTTTGAGGCTTTAGATTCCTGCACTGGAACACTGGGTGGTGCCATCTGTCTTGCTCCCCAGTTATCCCTCCTGGCTTATCTGCATGTGAATGCGGGACCACCTGGTCCACCAGCCGCTGCCTCACTGGCCTACTAGTCTGTCGCTTTGCCTCATGCATCCTCTCTGCCCCAGCTGCCTTCCTCCACCTCTCCTACCAGTCTGGATGAATGTTTCTTCTTTAACATCTTGGTTGTCCGACTTCCATGTAGTTCAGTTTTCTGGCAGTTCTGGTTGTTTTTTGTTTTTAAATTTGTTGTCCTTTTGGTTGTGTAAGGAAGCAAAGCATATTGACCTATGCCTCCATCTTGGCCAGAAGTCTCTTAATTCTTTTTTATTACACCCATATTACCCTTCCAACCACACTCAAGCAGGGGTTACTTCTGCTGGACCCTTGTATATTGGATTGGCCAAAAAGTTCATCTGATTTTTTTGCATTAAATAAAAGACACATTTTTCCTGTCCACCCATAACTTTATTGTTTTGTATATTTTGAGTATGTTGGCTATCTCCCATGTGGTATAACATTGATTGTTCTCAATTAATGTCCTGATTTGATCTCTATCAACTTCAGTTGGTCTGCCCAACCATGGAGCATCAGTGAGAAAATTCCATCATGAAACTTCGCAAACCACTTTTGACATGTTCGATCAGTCACAACACCTTCTCTGTATACTGCACAAATCTTTTTTGCATTTCAGTTGTGTTTTTATCTTTCTTGAAATAATAAAGCATAATATGCCAAAAATGTCACTTATTTTCTTCCATCTTCAACATTAAAATGACTACACAAAAATTCACCAATTTTGATAAGTTTTCTTTTTTTGTAAATGTATGCTGATGTGACAGCTGTCACATCAATCTAACAAAATTGTTTTGAAAGAAGTTAAAGACAACTAAGCACTACTAGAGCCATCTTACAAAAAAAAAATCCAAATGAACTTTTTGGCTAACTCAATATGTGTATTAAAAAAGGCTTCTTTTACTCTTTCGTGTTCTTTTATAACATATAGTTTAGAGGTATATATCTGACAATTATTTGACAAGTATTTGTTGAACTCTTGATAGGAAATTAGGAGAATTTCATATTGATATTATATAAGCTGATTTCATTAATAGAATTCTGTTCTTTATACTATTTGGAGGTAGTCACTGTGCATTTTAATGTACTTAAATTTTTACAAAAGACACCCTGAATTGATCCAAAAAATACAAATAATCCAGGTTAGTTATGTATTTGATTTTTTCTCTTGGACACTTGGCCCATTTGTCATGGATGCTGGCTTGCTTTTGTGAGGACACTCTAGTTCCCATCTTGCATCCTTCTAAGTTGGCTCTGGCATTAGAAAGGTGAGGCTTGTATGCTACTTCCAGGACAAAACTTCTTTTTAAGCTCCCTGCCTTTAATAGTGACTCATCAAGAATGGCAGCAAGTAGGACTGTTTCAGAATAAAAAGTGGTGAACTTGCAGTTTAATGACCTTATCAATTGATTCATAGAAGTACTAGCTTAGAAAAAGTAGCAGAAGAACTACAAACATGATTTTTTTTAATGTCTGAGCATGCCTGATGAACTCATACGATAGAGTTCAGATGTGATATGAGTCAATGCCAAATTGAAATTGATGGCTAATGAGGATTCATTTTAGAAACTTTTCACCAAATGCTTGTTTATTTAATTAGTATGCTTTGAATTTGTAATAATTTGTCTAGTGATCAGTAAATGTTGTGTTTCTTAATGTGCAGTAGGAGGGAGTCAGGCTGTTGCAGCATCCCATATTTTGACCTTAGCCTTTAGTCTTTCCATCTTTCTGTCTCATTCCCAATAAATCTATACTTTGACCACATCAAGACCTTTTTCTTGTTCAGTGACTTCACTCTGTTTACACTAATCTTTAGATCCCTGGAAGCATTTTTTTTAAGACAGCCTACATGCATGGCTCATTAATTATTGCCTTACCATTACCATCAATTCTGTGGTACCTTGTTCCTTTCCTTTCATTTTTTTTTATAGTACTACAATCCTGGGTCAAGTTAGTCACCTAACCTCTATACCTGAGCTGCTGAATTCTGCTGGAGAAGATCATACGACTGTGTCTTAGGTCCAGAATAAATCTATGACTTCCAACATTACCTGAGTCCTCAAGGCATCCTTTTCCAAACATTTTTACTTTTCTTTCTAAACTTTCTATTTCTGCCATTTTTCTCCTTAATCTTAGCAGATGATCTTTTTTTTTTTATTTCACTGAAAAAATAGATGCCATCAAGTAAAACTTCTTTTAGTTTTCTCACTATCAGCAGACACACCCATTTTTTCTTTCTGTCTTTGTATCTGAATCTAAACTTTCTACCTGTATGTGAATTTAATTCACTTTTGCTTCTACCATTTCTCCATAAGTGGCACCCCTATCTCCTCCATTGTCTGAGCAGAATAACTGGGAGTCATCCTAAACTCCTCTCTCTCAGCACCTGTCCACCACGTGTGCTTTTACCAAGTTCTGTAGATACTTAATTATTCCTTTTTCTCCATTCACTCTCCCACTGTCAATTGAGGTTCTCTTCAGTTCTAGATTACTAAAGTAGTCTGCTAAACTTTGCCTCTAGTCTGCCTCCCTAGAAATCTTTCCAAGATACAGTTTTGATAATGTAATTTCCCTGCTTAAAATCCTTCATAGTTCTATATTGTTTTTAGAGTAAAGTTTAAACCCTTAGCATAAAAGGCCCTCAGTTACCAAGTCCCTGTTTATGTCCATAAGTTTCTTTTTACCACTCCCTCAAACCGTCATTCTGGTTTATACCTTATACTGCATGCAGTTTCCTCATTTAAATGAACTCATTTAAAACTCAACCTGTGTTGTCTGCTCTAGAAAGCTTCCCCAGATACTCCCTTTCTCCTCCCCTTCCCACACCCTGACCATTTTAGATGACTCTCCTCCATGCTAATCTAGCATGGTGTGTATGTTTCTGTCTTACTCTGTACCTCTGATGGCCTTTTTTATTCACTTGAATGCTTCCCCATACAGTTAGCTTTTTTTTTAATGGTGGGAGAGTTTTATTGAACAGTAAGTGTAATTCTACAAACTGTCAAATACTTACGGAATATCATTTTTCATAGTGAGAGCCTGCTAACTCTGAAATTGAAAAATTAATAAACATAAGCTTATTATTTTGAAGTATGGAGACAACTATTAGAAAAAAAGAATTAAAAACTGATGGCAAAAGGAGGAAAGATCCTATGATGTATAAGGAATTGCAGGGAGGGAGGAGTTGCTCTGTTTCTTTAGAAGCGTGCAGAATTATTTGACATTTAACAATACCTGAATGCATAATTTTAAAAAGCGAAAATTAAATTAAAATGAGAAACTGATGACAGTGTTTGCAGAAAGAATACTGTACACATTAAACCAAGTACAGAAAAAGAACAGCATGTTGATACAATTAGCAGCGAGCATTGTTTTCTTGAACACGGAATCAAAATGACCTGGCTGAAATTTTTTTGCAATCAAAGTGTAAATGAATCTTTTCATTCCTGGTTAGGAAGTATATTTGTCTTGCTAACTATTCTTTTCTTTCACTTTTCTCTTGAGAATTTATTCATTTATTTCCTTTTTTTCTTTTTTTTTAAATTTCACTTGTTTTCTTTTTTAACAAAGACATTCATCTTTCCTGCTATATTCCAATTTTTAAAATTTACTCTATCGTAATTTTTCCCTTTATTATTTAGTCCCCTTATACCCCCTCCCCTCCACAATCACCACACTGCTGTCCATGCCCATGAGTCATTTTTCCTTTTTACTCAATCCCTCTCTGCCTCCTAACCTCCCCCTCCCCTTAGCGATCATCCTGCTCTCCATCTATGAATCCGTCCCCATTTTCCTTGTTAGTTCAGTTTGTTCATTAGAGTCCTAGTTAGCTTCTTGAGGACAGTTGTGTTTTGGTTATCTTTTGCTGTGTTAAAAAAATACACCAAAACAAACCATTGTAACAGTGTTTTAAAATGAGTAATTTATTATTTCTCAGAATTCTTTGGGTGATTGGATCTTCGATGGTTCTGCTAGTTTTCTTTGGAGTCACTTCTGTAGCCACAGTCAGGTGGCGGCTAGGCCTGGAACATCCAAGATTGGCTCAGCTGGGATTACTAGGATGTCTAGGACTTTCTCACTCTCTCTCCATGTTGTCTCAGTGCTTTTTCCTTTCCAGGTGGCCTTTCCAGCAGAGAAGCCAGATTTCGTGGTGGCTCACAACTCCCAGCACTGCAGAAGTGGAAGTTTCCAGGCTTTCTTAGGGTGTAGACTTGGCACTGGAACAGTGCTCCTTCTGTGGCATTCTGTTGGTTGAAATGAGTCAGAGGGCTAGCTCACATTTAGTGGTGGAGGTGATTACCAAGGACATGAACATCAGGAGGCCTGATTCATTGGAAGGGGTCCATCTTTAGAGATTTGCTACCACAGCAAATAACTTTTTTTTTAAATTTTGCGTTTATTTTTTATTTTAGAGAGAGGGGAAGCGAGGGAGAAGGTGAGAGGGAGAGAAACATTGATGTGAGAGACAAACATTAATTGTCTATTTCTGTATGTGCCTCAGCTGGGGACGGAACCTGCAACCCAGGCACATGCCTGACTGGACATCGAGCTAGTGACCTTTTGGTTTGTGGGACTGTGCCCAACCAACTGAGCCACACTGGCAGGGATGCAAGTACCATATCTTATTTAACCTTTTCTGCTCAGCATGTATTAGTGTCTTTTAGATATGGGAAATCATAGAAGTTATATAAATAGGAGACACATAATTAGAGATGTTTTAGAAATATGCAGGATGAATTATGGGGAGAAACAGAAGCTGGGATATCAACCATTAAGCTCTTACAATAAAGTGAGTTTACAAGGATTATTATAAGGCTTCTGGTGGTAGAATGAAAAGGAAAAAATGGATTCACAAGGAATTGTTTGATTATTTTAAACATTAGGACAGAGAAAGAAGTTTAAAAAAGTCACTATTTTGACCCTGGGTAACTATGTGCCACATGGACAGTAATTGGGAAGTGGAATTCCATTTCTAAGTTCTGCACTTAAAATAATGAATTTTGGCCCTGAATAGCATGGCTTAGTTGGTTGGGTGTCATCCGCAACCCAAAAGGCCACTGGTTCGATTCCAGGTCAGTGCACCTGCCTGGGTTATGGGCTCCATGCTCCGTCCCTGGTAAGGGTGCTTACAGAAGGCAGCCAGTCGATGTTTCTCTCGCACATTGATGTTTCTCACCCTCTCTTTCTCCATCCTTTCCTTTCTGTCTAAAATAAATGAATAAATTTTTTAAAATAATTTTTTAAAAACAAAAAATAATAAGTTAGATGATATGGGATATGTGAGTTAAAATACTCAGGAGACAATTGGAAATGGAAGACTTGAATACAGAAGAGAAACTATGTCTAGATTTGTTGTTGACTGCATAGAGGTGATAGTTAAAACTACAGAAGTGAATTTTCTGTGGGAAAAAGCTTAGGATAGGGCTCAGTTCTGAAACCTGATGTACACCTACAAACTGTACAAACTGTAGGTGTACATCAGGTTGGGAGTAGAAAGAAGAATAAAAGGCAAAAAGAATAAGTAATCAGAGAAAGAAAGGGACAGTTCAGAATAGTAGAATAGAATTTCAAAAGAGAAGATGATTAACAGTGTCAAACTGCTGGGAAGTAAAAATGAGAACCAGGTCTGAATAAAGACCATGATAATTATCTAGTGTAACCAATGGGATTTTTAGGCAGAGGAATTAAATTAGTGGATTTGTTTTCTCCCAGTATTTTTTTATGAAAATTTCAGACACTGGGAGAAGCTAGAAGTATTGTATATAAACATTTGTGGCCTAGATTCAGCAATTAACATTCTGCTAAATTTGTTTTAGGAATATCTTTCCACCTATCTACCCTTCTGTCCAGTCATTGATTCATGGTTTTGTTTTGTTTTGTTTTGCTTAGTTGTGTTTTTTTTTAAGATTTATTTATTTTTAGAGAGAGGGGGAGGGAGAAAGAGAGGGAGAGAAACATCAATGTGTGGTTGCTTCTTGTGCGCCCCCTGTTGGGGACCTGGCCTGCAACCCAGGCATGTGCCCTGAACTGGGAATCAAACCCGTGACCCTTGGGTTCGCAGACCGGTGCTCAATCCATTTAGCACCACAAGCCATAGCAGTTTTTGTTTTTATTATTTTAGGTTCAGTTGTTGATAGTAGTGTTGTCATTTAATTGTTCATGTTTTTGATCATCTTTTTTTTTCTTAGATAAGTCCCTTTAACATTTCATGTAATAAGGGCTTGGTGATAATGAACTCCTTTAACTTGACCTTATCTGGTAAGCACTTTATCTGACCTTCCAATCTAAATGCTAGCTTTGCTGGATAGAGTAATCTTGGATGTAGGCCCTTGTCTTTCATGACTTTGAATACTTCTTTCCAGCCCGCTCTTGCCTGTAAAGTTTCTTTTGAGAAATCAGCCAATAGTCTTATGGGAGCTCCTTTGCAGGTAACTGTCTCCTTTTCTCTTGCTGCTTTTAAGATTCTCTCCTTATCTTTAATCATGGGTAATGCAATTATGATATGCCTGGGTGTGTGCTTCCTCGGATCCAACTTCTTTGGGACTCTGAGCTTTCTGGACTTCCTGGAAGTCTATTTCCTTTGCCAGACTGGAGAAGCTCTCCATTATGTTTTCGAGTAGGTTTCCAATGTCTTACTCTTCCTGTTCTCCTTCTGGCACCCCTGCAATTTGGATGTTGGAGTGTTTAAAGTCCCACCGGTTCCTAAGCCTCTAGTCATTTTTTTGAATTCTTATTTCTTC
Organism: Mormoops blainvillei; assembly: GCA_004026545.1. Classification (NCBI taxonomy): domain Eukaryota; kingdom Metazoa; phylum Chordata; class Mammalia; order Chiroptera; family Mormoopidae; genus Mormoops; species Mormoops blainvillei. The sequence goes on along the minus strand of PVJD01000002.1, from coordinate 756,711 downwards.
ATTCTGTTCTGGTTGAATGTTTATTTCTTCTTTCTGCTCCAAATCGTTGACTTGAGTCCCAGTTTCCTTCCCTTCATTGTTGGTTCCCTACGTATTTTGCTTTATTTCATTTTGCATATCTTCACTTTTCTCTCCATTTTGTGATCGTAATCAAAAATTTCTGTGAGCATCCAGATTACCAGTATTTTGAACTCTGCATCTGTTAGGTTGGCTATCTCGTCGTAGCTTAGTTCTGTTTTTGGAGCTTTGATCTGTTCCTTCATTTGGGCCATATTTGTTTTGTCTTAGTGAGCCTATTATGTTGTGAGGGCGGAACCTTAGGTATTCGCCAATGCGGGGCAACCCAGGTCACTTCCTTGTGGCACTGGACATTGGGAGGGGACCTAAGAGGGAACAGTGCCACTTGCTTGGCTCTTGACTGGCTTTCAGTCACTTACTGTGCTACCCACAAACAAATTGGGTCCTTCTCGTGCTATTCCCAGGTGGGTGGGTTTGTGTACGTTCTAGGGCCCTGAGAGTCTCTCAAAGAAACTCTCTTGTGAGACTGGCAGTTTCTCCCCGTGCCGCAAACCCCACAGGTTTTGACTAGTAGAGCTTTTGAGGCTTCCTTTTTCTGCACTGGCATCCTGGGTTGTGTGGTCTGTCTCGCTCCCCAGTTGTTCCTCCCGGTTTACCCGCAAATGTGGGACTGCCCAGTCCACCAGCTGCTGCCTTGCCATGTGTCCTCTCCGCCCCAGCTTCTCGTCTCCACCCTGCTACTAGCCTGAATGAATGTTTCTTCTTTAACTCTGTGGTTGTTGGACTTTCATACAGTTTGATTTTCTGGCTGTTCTGCGTATTATTGTTTTTAAATTTGTTATTGTCCTTTTGCTTGTGTGAGGAGACAAAGTGTATCTACCTAATCCTCCATCTTGGCCGGAAGTCATTTGTGTTTTTTTTTAAAGATTTTATTTGTTTATTTTTAGAGAAGGGGGAAGGGAGGGAGAGAGGGAGAGAAACATCAATGTGTGGTTGTCTCTCAGGTGCCCCCTACTGGGGACCTGGCCTGCAACCCAGACTGGGAATCAAACCAGTGACCCTTTGGTTCATTGGCTGGCACTCAGTCCACTGAGCCACACCAGCCATGACAAGGTTCATCTTTTCTTTTTCTTTTCTTTTTTTTTTTTTTTGGATACATATCAGAGTAAGTTACATTCACCAGTAACTTCACCTCTGAACCCATAAACATATATATTATTAATTAGAGTTTAATATTATTTGCATTTCCTTTTTTTAGTAATAAAGTGTATATGCAATTAAATACATAAAATGTTAGAAAATATTTTATTTAGCCCTTGCTGGTGTGGCTCAGTGGATTGAGTGCCGCCCTGTGAACCAGAGGGTCTCCGGTTCAATTCCCTAGTCACGGCACATGCCTGGGTTGTGGGCCAGGTCCCCAGCCAGGGGGCACATGAGATGCAACCACACATAGATGTTTCTCTCCCTCTCTCCTTCCCTTCTCTCTTAAGAATAAATAAATACAATTTTTTAAAAATGTATTTATTTATTTTAGAGGGGAAGAGAAGTAGAGAGAGGGGGAGAGAAACATTGTTGTGAGAGAATGAAAGAGTTGCCTCTCACATGTCCCCAACCAAGGGCCTGGCCCACAACCCAGGCATGTACCCTGACTGGGAATCAAACTGGCGACCTCTTGGTTTGTGCACTGGCACTCAATCCACTGAGCCACACCAACCATGGCTAAATACATAAATCTTCAGTGTACCATTGAATGGGTTTAAAAAACAAAAGAAAGATTTTATGTATTTATTTTTAGAGGGAGGTCAAGAGAAGGAGAAAGAGATGGAAAGAAACATTGATGTGAGAGACAGACTTTGATCACGGCTTCTTGCACACACACCATTGGGCACATCAACCAGTCATGTTCCCAGACCAGGAATTGAACTGGTGACCTTTTACTTTGTGGAATGACGCCCAACCAACTGAGCCATACCGGTCAGAGCTACCATTGAATTTTTCATAAATGAATGTACCTGTGTAAATCAAACCCCATAAAAATATAGGGAATGCTACTGTTAAATCAAATGGTTCTCTGATGCACCTTTCTAGTCACTCCCTGTCCCAATTGTCCCAAAGGCAACCGTTGTTCTAATTGTTTCACCATAAGTGAATTCTGCTTGTTCTAGAACATCACACAGATGAAATCATACAATAGGTATGCTTTTGTGTAGGTCTTCTTTCATTCAACTTTTGAATGCTTTTGACACTCATTCAATTTGTCTCTTTTTATTGTCAAGTAGTGTTCTTTTTAATATACCACGGTTTGTTTAGCCATTCCTTTCTTAATGGGCATTAGCAGTTTCCAGATTTTAATGATTAAGAATAATGCTGCTAGAAATGTTCAAGTACAAGTCTTTGTTCAAGTACAAGGAATGTTAGGAATGTTCAAGTACAAGTCTTTGTGTGAACATACACTTTTATTTCTCTTAGATAAATTCCTAGGGGTAGAATTACCAGATTATAGGATAGGTATACCGGGGTGGGCAAAAGTAGATTTACAGTTGTGATAACGCAAAACACAGTTTATTCTTGTAATATTATTTATTAATTATTGTTTCTATTTGTATTACAACTATAAACCTACTTTTGCCCACCCCCGCATATTTAGTTTTATAAGAAATGACCAGCTGTATTTCCAAAGTGGATATACCATTTTACACTCTACTTACAATGCATGAGAGTGCTGGTTGTTTCATACCCTTGCCATTCAAGTGATTTACATTACAGAGTGGCATTTCATTGTGGTTTTAATTTGCATTCCCCTAATGACTAATGATACTGATCACTTTTTCCATGTGCTTGTTCGCTATTCATATATCTGTTTTGGTGAAGTACCAAGTCAAATTTTTTTTTTGGTTGAGTTCTGGGCTTTTTATTATTGCGTAGTAAGTTCTTTACACAGCCCAAATATATGTCCTTTGTCAGTTATTGGGTTGGCCAAAAAGTCCGTTTAGTTTTTTCCATAAAATAAAAGACTCGTTTTTCATTTTCACCAATAAGTTTTGATCTGGGTGTCAGCTATCTCTTGCATGGCATAATGTTGATTGGTCTCAATTACTGTCTTGATATGATCGCTATCAGCTTCACCTGGTCTACCTGACTGTGGAGCATTGTCCAGTGAGAAAGGTCCAACACAAAATTTTGCAAACCACTTTTGACGCTTTTGATCAGTCACAGCACCTTCTCCATACCCTGCACAGATCTTGTTTTGCATTTCAGTTGCATTTTTACCTTTCTTGAAATAATAAAGCATAATATGTCAGAAATATCGCCTATTTTCTTCCATCTTCAGTATTGTAATGGATACACAAAAATTCACCAATTTTGATGTCTTTTTTTAATGCACACTGATATGGCAGCTAACAAATCTAACAAAATCTTTTTGAACGAAGCTAAAGACAACTAAGCACTACAAGAGCCATCCGATGAGAAAAAAACAAATGAACTTTCTGGCTACCCCAATATGTGTTCTGTGAAAATTCTCTCCTATTCTCTGACTTAGTAATTTTTAATCGCATTTTTTGAACAGTAGTTCAAAATGAACTGTACTTTTAATTTCAGTGATGTCTAATATATCAAGTTTCCTTTTATAGTTACTGCCTTTTCTGTCCTATGACACCTTTGCCTACTCTGAAGCAGCAAAGATGTTCTTCTTTGTTTTCTTATGGAAGTGTTATCATATTAGTTTTTATTTTTATGTCTGTGACCTATCTCAAATTAATTTTTGTGTTTGACAGTAGGCGTTCAGGCTCATTTTTTTCCACGTGATATCCAGTTCTTCCAGAATCATTTCTTGAAAAGTCTTTCCTTTCCCCATTGAATTTCTGGACATCTTTACCAAAAACCAAATGACAGTATGAATCATTTGTATAGTGGGTCTATTTCTGAGTACTATTCTATTGCATTGATATTTTTACCTGTCTTTATGCCAAATCATGCTGTCATGATTATTATGGTTTTACATTAAGTCATAAAATCAAATAACGCAAGGTTTTCTACTTTTTTCCCTTAAGATTGCTTTGGATATTATATATATTTTTTATTTCCATATTTATTTTTGCATTTCCATATATATTTTTAGAAGCAGCTTGTCATTTTCTACTAAGGCACAACAGAATTGGTGAGAATACAGTTGTCTTGAATCTGTAGATCCGTGCAGGGGATATTGACATAATAACATTGAATCCGTCACCATAAGTATGATGTATGTTTGTGTTTATTTAAGTTTTTAATTTATAGTAGCAACATTTTATAATTACCAGTGTGCAGGTCTTACACATATTTCTTTAAAATTCTAAGGAAATTTATTCCTAAGTATTTTATGTTCTTTGATGCTAGATAGAATAAGATTTTTTAAAAATTTCGGTCTGACCCTGACTAGTGTGGCTTAGTTGGTTGGCCATTGTCCCGCAAAGCAAAAAGTCTCTGGTTCGATTCCCAATCAAGGCATTTGCTGGGTTGTGGTTTCGGTCCCGGTCTGGGTGTGTAGGGGAGGCAACTGATTGGTGTTCCTCTCTCACATCAATGTTTCCCTCTCTTTATCCTTCCCTTCCTCTCTCTCTAAAAATCAATAAATACAGTTTAAATTTTTTAACTGTGTCCTGCTAAATGTAAGCATACAGTTTATTTTTGTGTATTAACCTTGTACTCAATACCTTTCTAAATTCTCATATTAGTATATTAGTTGTTTTGTAGATTCCGTAAGAGTTTCTACATAGAAAATCATGACTTCTGTGAATATACATTTTTACTTCTGGCTTTCAAATCTTAAGCCTTTTATTTCTTGTAAATATTATTGCACTGGCTAGGACCTCCAGTACAATGTCAAATAAAAGTGGTAGAATAGTAGACATCCTTGTGTTCTTCCTGCTCTTAAGGGAAAATGTTTAATATTTTACTGTTAAGTTTGATAAAAGCTATAGGATTTTTGTAGATGCTCTTTATGAAATTGAGGAAGTTCTCTTATATGTCTATTTTTAGAGAGTTTTTAACATGAATGAGTACTGAATTTTGTAAACTGTTTTTTCTGCATCTATTTCAAAGGATTTTTCTCTGATTTAATATGATGAATTGCATTAATTTATTTTCAGATGTTAAACCAATCCTTCATTTTTGGGATAAACCCAACTTGGACAAGATATATAGTTTGTATATATTTCTGGATTTAGCTTGCTAATATTATTTAAGGAATTTTATATGTGTATTTATTTATTTATTTCTATAATTACAGTTTTTAAAAATATACTTTATTGATTATGCTGTTACAGTTTTCCCATTTTTTCTTCCCTTTATTCCCCTCTGCCCTGCAACCCCGACCCACCAGCATTCCCCCACTTACTTCATGTCCATGGGTTGTACATACAAGTTTTTGGCTTCTCCCCTTCCTATACTGTTCTTAACCCCCACCTGTCCATTTTGTACCTACCAATTATGCTTCTTATTCCCTGTACTTTTTTCCTCATTTCCCCCTTCTCCCTCCCCACTGATTAACCCTTCATGTGATCTCCATTTCTGTGATTCTGTTCCTGTTCTAGTTGTTCGTTTTTGTTTTAGTTTTTTTTGGTTCAGTTGTTGATAGTTCTGAGTTTGTTGTCATTTTATTGTTCTTATTTTTGATTCCCTTTTTCTTAGATAAGTCCCTTTAACATTTCATAGAATAAGGGCTTGGCGATGATGACTTTATGAGCCTCTAACTTGACTTTATCTGAGAAGCACTTTATCTGCCCTTCCATTCTAAATGATAGCTTTGCCGGATAGAGTATTCTTGGATGTAGGCCCTTGTCTTTCATGACTTTGAATACTTCTTTCCAGCCCCTTCTTGCCTGTAAGGTTTCTTTTGAGAAATCAGCCAGTAGTCCTATGGGAACTCCTTTGCAGGTAACTGTCTTCTTTTATCCTGCTGCTTTTAAGATTCTCTCCTTATCTTTAATCATGGGTAATGTAATTATGATGTGCCCGGGTGTGTGCTTCCTTGGATCCAACCTCCTTGGGGCTCTGAACTTCCTGGACTCCTGGAAGTCTTATTTCCTTTGCCAGATTGGGGATGTTCTCTTTCATTATTTTTTTGAATAGGTTTTCAATGTCTTACTCTTCCTGTTCTTCTGACATCTCTATGATTTGGATGTTGGAGCATTTAAAGTTGTCCCAGAGGTTCCTAAGCCTCTCCTCATTTTTTTTTTGTATTCTTATTTCTTCATTCTGTTCTGTTTATTTCTTCTTTCTGCTCCAAATTGTTGATTTTAGTCCCAGTTTCCTTCCCTTCACCATTGGTTCCTTATACATTTTTTTAAATTTCACTTTGCATAGCCTTCACTTTTCCTCCATTTTGTGATCATACTCAACCATTTCTGTGAGCATCCTAATTACCAGTGTTTTGAACTCTGCATCTGATAGGTTGGCTATCTCTTCATCACTTAGTTCTACTTTTGGAGCTTTGATCTGTTTGGGCCATAATTTTTTTTTGGGGGGGAGGTTCTAAATGGACCTGTTACGTTGTGAGGGCAGAGCCTTAGGTATCACCAGGGCGAGGCAACCCACATCACTGCCTTGTGGGGCTGTATGTGGGGTGGTGTCAGGGAACAGTGCTGCTTGCTTGGCTCTTGGCCGGCTCTCAGTTACTCCCTCCCACTACCCACCAGCAAATTGGGCCCTTCTGGTGCTGACTTCCAGGTGGGTGGGTTTGTGTATGTTCTAGGACTCTGTGGTTCTCTCAAGTGAACTCTCCTGTGAGATTGGCAGTTTCTTCTGCTGCCACAAACCCCACCGGTTTTTACTGTTAGAGGTTTTGAGGTTTTGTTTTCCTGTGCTGGAACCGTGGGTTGCACGGTCTCTCTCATTCCCCAGTTGGTCCTCCTGGTTTATCTGCACTCAATTTGGGACTACCCCATTGGCCTGCTGCTACCTTGCCGCATGCATCCTCTCTGCCCCAGCTGCCCATATCTGTCCCTCCTACCTGTCTATGTGAATGTTTCTCCTTTAACCACTCGGTTGCCGGATTTCCATACAGTATGATCTTCTGGCAGTTCTGGTTATTGTTTGTTTTTACATCTGTTGTTGTCCTTCTTTTGCTTGCGCGAGGAGACAAAGTGTATACACTTACCCCTCCATCTTGGCCAGAAGTCTAATTTTATATGTGTATTTATAGAGGCATTCTATTCTGTGTTTTTCTGATTTTTAAAAATTTAATAATATCACTTGCTGAGGGGTTGATGTTAATATATCTGTGATTATAGATATTTCTCTTTTTCCTTCTTTTTAACAGTTAATAAACTCTTATGTTCATTTAATGACTATAGAAAAATTTTATAAGCAGAATGTCTGAATGTTTTCTTTTTCCTCTCTGTAGAGAATACACACAACACACACATATATGCATATACTATTGGTTTACTTTGTATTTTACAGTAGAGGTAAGGGAAGGAGAAAATCTTAGTCTAAGACATGAATCTTTTGATTATTTTTAACAGGTTTCATATTTAAATCTATTTAACTTGTACTACTGAAATCAGTGAATGAGTATCAGTTAGATAGGATATAATCCATGTAAGTTTTTTAATTGAATTTGTTGGGGTACATTGTTTAATAAAATTGTGTAGGTCTGAGATACACAATTTTATAATACATTATCTATATATTGTATTTTATGTTTACCGTCTCAAGTCGAGTCTCCTTCCATCACGGTTTATCCCCTCTATACTCTGTTCTACTTCCCCTCAACCTTCTTTTCCTCTGATAATCACCAGCCATACTGTTGCTATGTCCGTGAGGGGTTTTTTTGTTGTTACTTAATAATATGTTTCTTCACCTTTTTCACTCAGACCCACAACCACCCTCCCCTCTAAAAACTGTCAGTCTGTCTTCTATCCATGAGTCCATCACAATTTTGCATGTTCGTTATTTTTGTTCATTAGATTCCACATATATGTGAAACCATATGGTACTTCTCTTTTTCTGACGAGTCTGTTTCATTTATCGTAATTTTCTCCACATCTATCTTACTTTCATAAAGGGTAAGATTTCCTTCTTCTTTATGGCCAAGTAGTATTCTGTTGCATAAATGTACCACAATTTTTTTATCCATTCCCCTCCTAATGGATACTTGGACAGCTTCCAAATCTTAGCTATTGTAAATAATGCTGTAGTGAACACAGGAGTGCCTATTTTCTATGAAATTAGTTTATAGTTTCTTTGGATATTTTCCCCCATGAGTGGAATTGCTGGGTAACAAGGCAGACCCATTTTTTAAAAAAGATTTTATTTATTTATTTTTAGACAGAGGGGAAGGGAGGGAGAAAGAGAGGGAGAGAAACATCAATGTGTGGTTGCCTCTCACATGCCCCCTACTGGGGACGTGGCCTGCAACCCAGGCATGTGCCCTGACTGGGAATTGAACCAGTTACCCTTTGGTTCATAGGCTCGTACTCAATACACTGAGCCACACCAGCCAGGGCCATTTTTAATTCTTTGAGATAACATTATACTGTTTTCCACAATGGCTGTACCAATCTGCATTCCCACAAACAGGGCATGAGGGTTCCCTTTTCTCCACATCCTCGCCAGCAATTGTTGTTTGTTGATTTATTGATGATAGCTGTTCTGACAGGTATGAGGTGATATCTCATTGTGATTTTAATTTGCATTTCTCTGATAAGTAGTGACATTGAGCATGTTTTTAAATGTCTATTGACCATCTGTATGTCCTCTTTGGAGAGGTGTCTATTCATGCCCTTTGCCCATTTTTTAATTAGATTTTTTTTTTTTTTGGTGTTGAGTTTTATAATTTCTTTACACATTTTGGAATTTAACCCTTATCACATGTATCATTGGTGAATATGTTCTCTTTTTTAACCGGTTGTCTTTTCCTTTTGTTGATGGTTTCCTTTGCTGTGTAAAACACATTTTAGTTTGATGTAGTCCCGCTTGTTTTTCATTTCTTTTATTTCCTTTGCCCGAGAAAATACGTCAGAAAAAATATTGCTACAAAAAATGTCTGAGATTTTACTGCCTCTGTTTTCTTCTTGGATTTTTACAGTTTCGAGTCTAAAATTTGTTTTTAATCCATTTTTAGTTTGTTCTTGCGTGTCGTGGAAGAATGTGGTTTATTTTCATTTTTTCTTGCATGCTTCTGTCCAGTTTTCCCAATGCCATGTATTGAATAGACTATCTTTACCACAAGGTACGTTTTTTGCCTCCTTTGTCAAATATTAATGGACTATAAAGGTATGGATTTATTTCTGGGCTCTCTATTTTGTTCCATTGATCTACATGTGTTTTTATGCCAGTACCATACTGTTTTGATTACTATGGCCCATAGTATATTGTGATATCAGGCAGTGTGATTCCTCCAACTTTGTACTTCTTTTTCAAGATGCCGCGGCAACTTCTGGTCAAGACGGAGGCGTAGGTAAATACGGCTCACCTCCTCACACAACCACAGCAAAAATTACAACTGAACTATAAAACACCTATCACCCAGAACTGTTAGAAAATCAAGCTGTATGGAAATCCAGCAACCAAGAAATTAAAGAAGTTACATTCATTCAGATGGTAGGAGGGGCAGAGACACAGAAAAGGCTGGTCCCACATGCACACATGGTGGATAAAATTCAGGAGGGATATCTCGGGAGTGAGGTATCCCAACCCCATGCCATACCACCCAACCCGGGGTTCCAGTGCCAGGAAGATAAGTCCCCTTAACTTCTGACTATAAAAACCAGAGGTAGTTAGATGATGTAAGAAACTGTGGGATCCTCAGGTGTCTCCTCTTAAATGATCTGTAATGGACTTAGGACTTACACAGATTCATTCCCTCTGGGCTCCGGCACTGATACAGCAGCTTGAAGGTCATCAGTGGCATATGGGGGAAAAGTGAAGTGTCTGGCATCAGGGTGAGTGCCAGGGGACAAATCCTCCTGGACAAAACTCCAGAGGCCAGGCAGCGGCCATTGTTCCTTTTCCGATCCCCCCCCCCCCATACAGAGTGGGAGCAGCACCATATCTGACATATCTGAAACTCCATCAGCCTGGTTCACAAGGGTTTCCCCACCCTGGTGATTACCTAAGGCTTTGCCACATCCAACTTACTGTGAGCTTTTCTACATTAGGCCATGCTACTAAGACAGAGGTTCAAAGCAGCTCTACCTAATACTTAGAAACAAACACAGGGAGGCTGACAAAATGAGGTGACAAAGAAATATATCCCAAATGAAAGAACAGAACAAAACTCGAGAAAAAGAACTAAACAAAATGGAGAAAAGCAATCTGTGAGAAGCAGAGTTCAAAACACTGGTGATCCGGATGCTCAAAGAATTCATTGACTACAGCAACAACATAAAGGAAGAAATAAACTTTACACTAAGTGAAATAAAGTAAAATCTACAGGGACCAACAGTGAAGGGGATGAAGCCAGAGTTAAATCAATGATTTGGAACATAAAGAAGAAATAAACATTCAACCAGAACAGCAAGAAGAAACAAGAATTCAGAAAAACGAGAGTATAAGAAGACTCAGACCAACATCTCTGAACAGACCAACATCGGAATCATAAGGGTGCCAGAAGGAGAAGAGGAAAAGCAAGAAATTGAAAACTTATTTGAAAAAATAATGAAAGAAAACGTCCCTAATTTTGTGAAGGTAATAGACATACAAGTCCAGGGAGAACAGAGAGTCCCAAACAAGTTGGATCCAAAGAGGACTGCACCAAAACACATCATAATTAAAATGCCAAAGGTTAAAGATAAAAGAGAGAATCTTAAAAGCAGCAAGAGAAAAGGAGAGTTATGTATAAAGGTGTTCCCATTAGGCTGTCAGCTGTTTTCTCAAAAGAAACTTTTCAGGCAAGAAGAGACTGGCAAGAAGTATTCAAAGTGATGAAAAGCAAGGACCTACAGTGTAGATTACTCTATCCAGCCAAACTGTCATTGAGAATGGAAGAGCAGATTTCCGGCCAAGATGGAGGCATAGGTGGATACACTTTGTCTTCTGGTACAACCAAAGGATAACAAAAAATTTAAAAACAAACAATAACCAGAACTGCCAGGAAATCGAACTGTATGGAAGTCTGAGAATCAAGGAGTTGGGGAGGAAACATTCATTCAGACTGGTAGGAGGGGCAGAGATGGGCAGCCGGGGCAGAGAGGACGCAGCAAGGCGGTGGCTGGCGGACCAGGCGGTCCCACATTTGCATACAGATAAACCGTAGGAGCAACTGGGGAGTGAAAGAGATGTGCAACCCAGGGTTCTGGTGCAGGAAAAGAAAGCCTCAAAATCTCTGCCAGTAAAGGGGGTTGCGGTGGCAGGAGAAATGACCAGTCTCACAGGAGAGCTCATTTGAGAAACCCACCCACCTGGGAATCAGTACCAGAAGGGCCCAATTTGCTTGTGGGTAGCAGGGGAAGTGACTGAAAACCGGCCAAGAGCCAAGCAAGGGGCATTGTTCCCTCTCTGACCCCTCCCCCATATAGAGTGCCACAAGGCAGTGACGTGGGTTGTCCCACCCAGGCAGAATACCTAAGACTCCACCATTCAGAACGTAATAGGCACACCAACACAAAAAGAAAATATGGGCCAAAGGAAAGAATAGATCAAAACTCCAAAAGCAGAATAAGCAATAAAGAAGTAGCCAACCTAACAGATGCAGAGTTCAAAACACTGGTAATCTGGATCCTCACAGAATTGATGGAGTTATGTTTGCAATATGGAGGAAAAAGGGAAGTCTGTGCAAAGTGAAATAAAGAAAAATATACAGGGAACCTACAATGAAGGGAAGGAAAATGGGGCTCAAATAAACAATTTGGAGCAGAAAGAAGAAGAAAACATTCAACCAGAACAGAATGAAGAAACAAGAATTCAAAAAAATGAGAGGCTTAGGAACCTCTGGGACAACTTTAAATGCTCCAACATCCAAATCATGGGGTGTCAGAAGGATAAGAGGAAGAGCAAGACACTGAAAACCTATTCAAAAAAATAATGAAGGAGAACATCCCCAATCTGGCAAAGGAAATAGACTTCCAGGAGTCCAGGAAGCTGAGAGAGCCCCAAGGAGGTTGGACCCAAGGAAGCACACACCCAGGCACATCATAATTACGTTATCCATGATTAAAGATAAGGAGAGAATCTTAAAAGCAGCAGGAGAAAAGGAGACAGTTACCTGCAAAGGAGTTCCCATAAGACTATTGGCTGATTTCTCAAAAGAAACCTTACAGGCAAGAAGGGCTGGAAAGAGGTATTCAAAGTCATGAAAGACAACGACCTACATCCAAGAATACTCTATCTGGCAAAGCTATCATTTAGAATGGAAGGGCAGATAAAGTGCTTCTCAGATAAAGTAAAGTTAAAGGAGTTCATCATCACCAGGCCCTTATTAAATGAACTATTAAGTGGACTAATCTAAGAAGATGCTCAAAAATAAGAACAGTAAAATGACGACAAACACAATTATCAGCAACTGAACCAAAAAAGAAAAGAAAAGAAAAAAGAAAAACTAAGCAAATTGCTGGAACAGGAACAGAATCACGGAAATGGAGATCACATGGAGGGTTATCAGTGGGAAGAGGGAGGGTCGAGAAAGGGGATAAAGGTACAGGGCATAAGAAGCGTAAGTGGTAGGTACAAAATAGACGGGGAGGTTAAGAATAGTATAGGAAAGGGAGAAACCAAAGAACTTATATATACAACCCATGGACATGAAGTAAGTGGGGGAATTCTGGTGGGTTGGTGTTGCAGGGCAGAGAGGAATAATGGGGAGAAAAAAATGGGACAACTGTAATAGCATAATCAATAAAACATATTAAAAAATAGAAAAACAAAAACAAAAAAAGTGAATGGGAGGGCAGATAAAGTGCTTCCCAGACAAGGTGAAGCTAAAGGAGTTCATTATCACCAAGACCTTATATGAAATGTTAAAGGGACTTATTTAAGAAAAGGAAGATCAAAATTATGAACTTTGATATGGCAATAAATTCACAACTATCAAGAATTGAACCTAAAAAATAAACTTCATAAACAAGTGGAACAGAAATGGAATCATAGATGTGGAGATCATTTGGATGGAGGGATAGAATGGGGGAAAAGGTTCAGGGATTATGAAGTGCAAATTAGTAGGCACAGAATAGGCACGGGATGTTAAGAACAGTATAGGAAATGGAGTAGTTGAAGAACTTATATGCATGACCTGTGGACATGAACTAAGGTGGGGGATTGTGCTAGGGAATGGAAGGTGCTGGGTTGAGGGGGGCTAAGGTCTAAAAATTGGGAGAACCTTAATAGCATAATCAATAAAATATATTTTTTTAAAAGTTCTGAAAGATGCATGGAAAAGAAAAAAAGATTAGCTATGTGGAGTCATTTTTGGTTCCATATAAATTTATGAATATTTGTTCCTCTCTGAAATGTGCCATTGGTATTTTGATAGAAATTGCATTGAATCTGTAGATTATTTTGGGTAGTGTGGACATTTTAATGATGTTAATTCTTCCTATCCAGGAGCATGATATATGCTTCCACTTATTTGTATTTTCAGTTTTTTCTTTAGTGTCTTAATTTTATGAGTCCAGGTCTTTTACATCCTTGGTTAAATTTATTTCTAGCTTTTTTTTTTTAAGTCTTTGTGAAAGGGATTGTTTTCTTAGTTTCTTTTTTAAAGATTTTATTGATTTATTTTTAGGAAGGGAGAGAGAGAGGGAGAGAAACATCAATGTGCAAGAGAAACATTGATTGGCTGCCTTTTCCCACTGTGGTGGACTGAACCTGCATCGCAGGCACTGTTCTGACCAGGAATGAATCCGCGATTTTTTGGTATGCAGGCCAGTGCTTAACCCACTGAGCCACACCAGCCAGGGCTGGTCTCCCTTTCTGATAGTTCATTATTGGTCTATAAGAATGCAACCGATTTCTAGATATTTAGTTTGTATCCTGCTATTTTACGGAATTCATTGATCAGTTCTAGTAGTTTTTGGTGGAATCTTTAGGGTTCTCTATATACAGTATCATATTACCTGCAAATAAAGACAAGTTTTGTTTTTTTCTGTGCAATTTGGATGCTTTATATTTCTTCTTCATGTCTGAATGCAGTGGCTAGGACTTCCAGTACTATGTTGAATAAGAGTCTTGAATATCCCTGCCTGGTCCCAATCCTAAGGGAAACAGTTTTTGGTCATTTGGCATCAGGTTGCCTGTGAATTTGTCACACAGCCTTTATTACCTTGAATACGTTCCCTTTGTTCCCACTTTGATGAGAGTTTTTCTCATAAATGAGTGCTGGATTTTTTCAAATGCTTTTTCTGTATCTATTGATATAACCATATGATTTTTATCCTCATTTATGTAGTGTATCATGTTTATTGATTTGTGGATTTTGTACCAGCCTTACACCCCTAGAATAAATCCCACCTGATCATTATATATGATCTTTTTAATGTGTTGCTGGACCTAGTATGCTAATATTTTATTTAGAATTTTAGCATCTGTATTCATCAGGTATATTGGCCTATAATTTTCTTTCTTTGTAGTGCCTTTATCTGGTTTTGGAATTAGGATAATGCTTGCCTTGTAAAATGAACTTGGGAGTCTTCCCTCCTCCTGAATTTTTTGGAATAGTTTGAGAAGGAGAGGTGTTAGTTCTTCACAGGATGTTTGGTAAAATTCACCTATGAAGCCATCTGGTCCAGAACTTTTGTTTGTTGGGAGTTTTTGGATTACTGCTTCCATTTCAATAGTTTTGATCTGTCTATTTGGATTCTCTGATTCCTCCTGATTCAGTTTTGGAAGATTGTATATTTCTAGGAATTTATCTATTTCTTCCAGATTTTCAATTTTTTGGCATATAGTTGTTTGTATATCTTCTTACAATCCTTTGTATTGTGTTTCTTTGGTGTCAGTTGTTACTTCTCCTCTTTCATTTCTGATTTTATTTATTTGGGTCCCCTCTCTTTTTTTCTCCATGAGTCTGGCTAAAGGTTTGTCAATCTTGTTAATTTTTTTAAAGAACCTGCTCTTGGTTTCATTGATCTTTTATATATATTTTTAAGATATTTTATTTATTTTTGCTGTGATCTTTATTATTTTCTCTCTTTTATTCCCTTTGGATTTTATTTGTTGTTTTTTTCAAGTTCCTTTAAGTGTAAAGTTAGGTTGTTTGAGTTTTTTCTTGTTTCTTGAGATAAGTTTGCAATACTATGAATTTCCCTGTTCTGACTGATTTTGCTGTGTTCCATAGATTTTGGGTTGCTGTATTCTTAGCTTCATTTGGTTCAAGGTGTCTTTTGATTTCTCTTTTGATCTTGTCGTTAACCCATTCATTGATTAGTAACTTGTTATTTAGCCTCCATGCATTTATATGTTTTTCAGTTTTTTTCTTGTGATTGATATTTAGTTTCATACCAGTATGGTCAGAGGAGATTCTAGATATGATTTCAGTCTGCTTAAATTTATTGAGATTTGTTTAGTGTCCTAACATGTGGTCTATCCTAGAAAATTTCCCATGTCACTTGAAAAGAATGTGTATTCTGCTGCTTTAGTGTGAAATGCTCTGAGGAGATTTATTAAATCTCTCTGATTTTACATGTCACTTAAGGCCACCATTTCCTTGTTGATTTTCTGTCTGGAAGATCTATCCATTGATGTCAACAGGGTTTTTAAATCCCCTACTGTGTGATTGTATTACCATCAATCTCTCCCTATATATCCATCAAGATTTGCTTTACATATATGGGTGCTCCTGTGTTAGGTACATAAAAGTTTACAAGTATTATATCTTTTTGTTGGATTGCTCCCTTTATTATTATGTAGTGTCTTTCTTTGTCTCTTACTGTAGCCATTGTTTTAAAGTTTATTTTGACCCTGGCTGGTTTGGCTCAGTCGATTGAGTGCCAACCTGCGAACTGAAGGGTAGCTGGTTTGATTCCCAGTCAAGGCACATGCCTGGGTTGTGGGCCAGGTCCCCAGTTGGGGATGTGCGAGGGGCAGCTACACATTGATGTTTCTCTCTCTCTTTCTTCCTCCCTTCCCTTCTCTCTAAAAATAAATAAATAAAATCTTTTTAAAAAGTAAATAAATTCTATTTTGTCAGTATAAGTATTGCTACCCCAGCTTTAATAAAATTTCAATTCACATGAAATACCTTTTTCTATCCCTTTACTTGTAGTCCGTGTGTATCTTTAATTCCCAGGTGGGTCTCTTCTAGACACCACATATGAGGGTCTTGTTTTTTGTTCATTTGTTTTCGTTTTGTTTTTATCCATTCAACTACCCTGTGTCTTTTGATTGGAGCATTTCAGCCATTTACTTTTAAAGTGATTATTGATAGGTACATATTCATTGCCATTTTATTCTTTTAACTATGTTCCTCTCTTTTTTCCTTGTCCTCTTCCTTCCCCTTCTCCTTCTTCATCTTTGTCTTCTTTCCTCTTTCCTTGTTCCTTTTTCCTCCTTCTCTCTTCCTTCTCCCTCCTCCTCCTCTCTTCTTCTTCTTCCTCCTCTTCTGCTTTTCTACCTTCTCTTCGTTTTCCTTCTTCTCCTCCTTCTCCCAGGTTCTTTAATATTTCTTATAATACTGGTTTGGTGGTAACAAACTCCTTTAGCTTTTTCTCGTCTGGGAAGCTCTTTATTTCTCCTTCAATTTGAAATTCTGGGTTAGCCAAAACTCTGTTTAGTTTTTGCCATAAAATAAAAGATACATTTTTCATCTTCACCTATAGCTTTACTGATTTGGGTATTTTGAGTGTGTCAGCTATCTCCTGCTATTGGCTTCTAGTGGGTAGAGGCTGGGATGCCGCTAAACATCTTCCAATACATTAGACAGCCCCACAGCAAAGAATTATTTGGGCAAAATGTCAATAGTACCAAGAAACTTCACCAACCACTTTTGATATATTCACTGAGTCACAGCACCTTCTCCATACATTGCACAAATCTTTTTTTTTTTCTTTGCATTTCAGTTGTGTTTTACCTTTCTTGAAATAATAAAGCACAATATGCTGAAAATGTTGCACATATTCTTCCATTTTTAATATTAAAATGGCTGCACAAAAATTCACCAGTTTTGTTAAGTTTTTTTTAAAATGCACGCTGATATGACAGCTGTCACAATACAGTCTAACAAAATTGTTTCAAATGAAGTTAAAGACAACTAAGCACTACTAGAGCCATCATACCAAAAAAAACAAACTCTTTTGGTTGTAAGTTCTTGCTTTTCATCACTTTGAATATTTCATGCCGGTTCCTCCTGGCCTGAAATGTTTCTATTGTGAGATAATGTGACAGTCTTTGGGAGCTCCCTTGTAGAGAACTGTCTTTCTTTTGCTGCTTTTAAGATTCTTTCTCTGTGTTTAATCTTTGGCATTTTAATTATGATGTGGGTTGGTGTGGGCCTCTTTAGGTTCACCTTGTTTGGGACTCTGTGTGCTTCCCTGGCTTGTATGTCTGTTTCCTTTGCTTGGGGAAGTTTTCTGTTATTATTTTTTCAAACAGGTTTTCAATTTCTTACTTTCTGTCTTCTCTTTCTGGTATCCTCTGATTCGAATGTTGGTACTTATTACTCTTGATGTTGTTTCAGAGCTCCCTAAAATATCCTCGTTGGTTTTTGGAATTTTTATTCCTTTTGCTGTCCCGATTGGATGTTTTCTGCTTTGTTGTCTTCCAAATTGCTAATTCAGTCCTCTGCTTTATCTAAGCAACTGTTGATTCCCTCTAATGTATTCTTCATTTCAGTTATTGTAGTTTTTATTTCTGTTTGGTCCTTTTTAATGTTTTCTATCTCCTTTTTTGTTTCCTATTTTTTGTTAAAATTCTTAGATCATTGAACATCCTTATAATTAGTGTTTTGATGTCTGCATCTTGTAGATTAATTGTCTCCATTTTATTTAGTTGTTTTTCTGGAGTTTTTTCCTGTTCTTTCATTTAAAATGTGTTTCTTTGTCTCCTCAATTTGCCTGCTTCCCTGTGTTTGTTTCTGCATATTAGGTAGAGCTACTAAGTCTCCCAGTCTTGGTACAGTAGCCTTATGTAGTAGGTGGCCTGTGGGGCCCAGAGGAGCAGTTCCCTGTTCACCCGAGTTGAGTGTTCCAGGAATGTTCCTTGTGTGGATTGTGTGTGCCATTCTGTTGTAGTTGAGCCTTGATTGCTCTTGGCACATCAGTGGGAGAGATAGATCCTCACATTGATTGGCTTTGAGGACTGGCCATGACTATAGTGGAGGAGCTATTGTGCAGAGGTGGATGCCACAGAGCAGCATTTGCTTTAGTGGGTCACTGGTGCCTTCTGAGTTCTCCCTTTTGGTGTGTTTTTTGTGGAAGGGATTGGGTTGTGCTCTGGTGTGTCTGCATTGGCTACGAGTCTGTTGATTCTGGGACCTTTGCGGGGGCCTTCAGTGCAGGTCAGGGACAGCTGCTGCCTTTGCTCTGCCCAGGACTGCCTGGTCTGAACTAAATAGTGATCTGCAGATATTTGCTGCTTGTGCTGAACTTGGAGGTGTCTGAGACAGGCTAAGGTGGGAACTGAGGCTGCCTTTAGCATCAGGCTTGAGGCTGCTTAGCAAGAGGTATGAGGCGTGCTGAGGCCAGATGCTGCTTATTTGGGGTTTGTGAACCTTTGAGAGATTTTAGGAAACTTTGCAGCACTAGCCAAGGCAGGTTGTTAGTATGGAAAAACCACTGGAAACAGCTTGAGTGAGTGTGCAGGTTGGGTGGGGCAGGGTCTCAGGGAATCACCAAGGTGTAACAAACGGTGTTAGCCAGGTCGATGGAGATTCACATATGGCGCCCGCTTGCACCTAGAGAGAGAGGGCTTAGCAAAGGAACAGTGACTTCTGCCAGCACTTCTGTGTGGGAGAAAGCTGCCCCTCCAGCCCTTGCCCTGAAGCCAAACAATTAAGTTCCTCCCTTGCAGTTTTTGAACTGTTGCTCCAGTGCTGGAGCCCAGAGTAAGTGATTTGTTCAACAGATAAGTCCATGCACAGGTCCTTTAAGTAGAATACCTGGAACTTCAACAGTCCTCCATCTCACTTAGCCACAATCTCTGCTGGTTTTCACAGTTAGAAGTTGTGGGGACTTTTCTTCTCTCTACTGGAACCCTGGCCTGGGACTGAGACAGACCTCTTGCTCCTTGGGGGACCTCAGCAGCTGGAATATCCCTTCTGATCCTGAACCACTACACCTGAATGTAGGATCAACCCCTTTCATATCTCCGTCCCTCCTTCCAGTCTGGATGTGGCTTCTTTCTTATATTCTTAGTCATGAGAGTTCTACTCAGTTAAACTGTGGACGGTTCTGAATTGTGGTGGTTCTGCAATTAATAGTAATTTTGATGTTGTCATGAATGGGAGAAGGCGAGCACAGTGTTTCCCTACTGCATCATTGTGATGGGAAGTTTTTAGTTATTATTTTATACTTTCAGTTTCTCTGCTGAGAACTCCTATTTGTTTAGTCCTTGTAAGCATATTTTTCCTTCCTGTCCTTTTGCATAGTTAAAATAGATGCTTTAAAATCTTTGCCTGTTTATTCTAACATTTTGGTTACTTTGGAGTCCTTTTCCTTTGATTGCCTTTTTTTTCTTTTGGACCAGGAGTTGGAATCAAAAGCATTATCCTAAATAAGAAACCAGCATAAAAACTACACACAGTGTGATTATATTCACATGAATTTCTAAAAAAGACAAAACCATAGTGAGAGAAATTAGATCAGTGGTTCCCAGTGGCTTAGTGTGGAGGTAAGGGATTGGCTGTTATATAGTAAATATTTTAAGCCTTGCAGACTATACAGTATCTGTCACAACTGTTTGACTCTGCTGAAGCATGAAAGTAGCAACAGAAAATATGTAAATGAAATGAGTTTGGCTATGTTCACAAAATATTGATTTACAAAAATAGGTGACAGCCTGTAATTGACTCACAGGCTATAGTTTGCTAACTCCGGCCCTTGGCTATGGACCATGTTTTCTGTTTCTTCTTATATTGGTAATTTGGCAATTTTCTATTTCTTCTTATATTGGTAACCCCCTGAACATTGTGAATAATACATTGTAGAGACTCTGGATTCTGTTGTATTTCTCCAAAAACTCTCGACTTTAAAAAGTTGTGTCATCAGTCTGTCTCTTTAACTGGGCATAAGTGTCATGCTCTTGTTCAGTGGGCAGCAGCAGCCATCTCTGTTCACTTTATTTAGCTGTAGGTGAGTTCCTTAGAATCTTTTTTGTGCATGCATGGGTTCACGGGTCATCGAGAGATTTGGACAGATTTATATGCAGAGTTTGAGTCTTACCATCTGTGTTTTTAATTTTGGGGATTTCCTTCTCATTTTCTAGCTCCCAATTTTATGGTAGCCCCTAACTTTTTTCTTTAGTTTTTCAGCTGGTAAGCCTGCAGAGTTTCTGTTTCAGTTTTAGCCATCATCATAGAGCTGGCTGGGGTTTGCCCTTAGCAAATAACCGTTAAAGATAAACAACAGCAATAGGAAACAACAGTGATAATCACTCCTTCCAGGTGTCAGATCTTCTCCTTCTCCAGTTTCTTATCTTTTCTATAGTGCCTTCAGATAGATGCTTTTTTACGTTTTTAGCATTATAGTTTTTGACCTACAGGGTGTTGGTCTGTTAGGAGCAACTCTGCCCTTACTGGGAGCAGACATCTCCAGGTCTAATTTTTAGAAGGTTAACTGTGGCTAATAATAGTTAGATGAGCTAAAGTGCATATAGATTGGTGTCAGGAACACGGAGTTACAGCAGGATAAAATGAGGGCCTGATCTATGTGTTAAAGGAACCAAAAGGGAGGGGTATTTGAGATTTGTTGATTGTTATAGGGAGAGGACAAAAAGTGACAACAAGATGTCTAGGGTGGCAGAGATGGTGTATATTGGAAGTGGAGCAGGTTTGGGGCAGTCGCTTTGGTGGTGAAGGTTGTATATTCTTTTTTTAAAAACTCAGCTTAGTGCAGATATGCTTTATATATGGTAAAAATTCACTCATTTTTAAATGATGAGTTTTGACAAGTATATGCAGTCATGTAATTACCACCACAATCATGTTATAAAATACTTCTGCTATCCCAAAAAGTTTTTTCATGACTCTTTGGAGTCCACTGCCTCCTCCACCTTCATCTGTTGGCAAACACACTGATCTGCCCTTTCTCATTATAGTTTTGCTGAGTAGCAGTCCATTATAAGATTATACCGAATTAGGTTAGGTACCCACTAGCTGATGGACATCTGGGTTGTTTCCATTTTTTGTCTGTTATAAATTAAGCTGCTCTGAATATTCAAGGACAGGTTTTTATGTGTATATGTTTTCTTTTCTCTTGGGTAAATAAATACTTGGAAGTAAGAATGCTGGTCTGTATTTTCTTAACTTTATAAGAAACTGCCAAACTGTTTTCCGAGTTGCTTGCTTTACTATGTCGCATTCCCATCAGCAATGTATAAATATTGCAGTTATTTCATATCCTCACCAATTCTTAGTATTATCAGTCTTTTCAGTTTTAGTCATTCTAGCAAGTGTTTAATGACATCTCATTGTGATTTAAAATTTTTTAAAAATTATTTTCTTTTTTAGAGAGAGGGTAAGGGAGGGAGGAAAAGAGGGAGAGAAATATCAATGTAAGAGAGAAATATTGATCAGTTGCCTCTTGTACACTCCTGGACCGGTGACCGAACCTGCAACCCAGCCATATGCCCTCACATGGGTCACGGTCGAACCAACAACCTTTTGCTTTGCGGGACAATGACCAACCAACTGAGCCACATGGGTCAGGGTTCTCATTGTGATTTTAATTTGAATTTCCCTCATGGTTATTGATGTTGAGCATCTTTTCGTGTGCTTATCTGTCACTTGTCTTTTTATTTTTTTGATGAAGTACTATTTGAGTATTTTACCCATTTAAGAAAGCATGTTGTTTTCTTATTAAGTCTTTCATTACTCAGTAATGCTTTTATCAGATAGGTGTTTTGCAAATATTTTCTCCCAACCTGTGACTTGCCTTTGCATTTCATACCACTGTCTTTTAAAATGTAAATGTTTACATTTTGATCAAGTTCAGTTTATCTTTTTTCTTTTGTGGTTCACACATTTTGTGTCCCAAGAAATCTTTGCCTAACTCAAAGCAAAAATTAACTTAGTTAGAAGAACGATATTGTTTACTTTTTTGTGTCTTTAACAGAAGCAGCTTAATTCTCCTATCTATTTTTGCATTTAATCTGTTGCAGTATGTTGTTTGGTTAAAGTATATGAAGAAAATCTGATGATAAACATAGATCTGTAGTTGGAAAAAAGCGAAGAGTATTTTAATTGCCTTTGGATAAATGTGGATATTCTTCTTTAATAGTACCCCAAAGCTTGATAGGTAATAGTTCCTTAAAAGTTAGTTGCACTGTGTATTCTGAAATGACATCAGTGAACTTTTTGTACTGTTATATTAAAATCCATTGGCTTGCCTTGTACTTTGAATGGATCTTTTAAGCATGCTGTGCAGGGGAATAAAACTTTTACCTCTGCTCTATTAGGTTCAACATCTGAGGCCTGTCAATTAAACTTACAAAAGACATGTGGGAGAGCTCAGTAATGAGTAACTCAAAGGGCTGGTTAGAATTTGGGGCTTATATACCATTTTAATAGGTGAGGGGGAGAGGTGAGAAAGGCACTTATGGGAAAACAAACGACTTCTTAGAAGGAGGGGGGAAAAGGGCACCTATGGGACTTTTAAGGTAAATGGATTTTCAGGAGAACAAACAAGAGATAAAAAGTTTATGTAGTATTTGTCTGTGCAGGTATGAGTGGATTTTCTTCTCTTTTAGGACCATAAACTTCTCCTGGAGAAGGGATTTAGGGTGGTCGTTATTTGCATTCTCTCTCATCAGAGTAGAACTGCCATGAAAAGGAATTTATGACAGCTTTATTTCCCAGAAGTTGCTGCTTTTAGTCAGATAAAGGAGGCTACCAGAAGACTTTTTATCTGCATCTGTTTAATCTTAAATGTCTTCATCTTAAAATAATCTAGCAATTCTGCAGTTCCAAGTGGGTCCCAGTTTTGATTTGGTACCACAATGCACTGATAATTTGGAAAACATTAGTTCAGAGTTGTTTAGGTCTTCCAAATTTTGACACATTTTATGTTATAATATTTAAAGAATCACATTAGTTTATATCAGTGGTTTTCAACCTTTTTAATCTCATGACACAAACGAATTACTAAAATTCTGTGGCACACCAAAAAATAATATTTTTTGCCAGTCTGATTAAAAAATAGGTATAATTTTGATTCATTCACACTGGACAGCTGTTGTTGTGCTGGCTCTTGTCATTTTTTTATTTGACATGCTAAGGAAAAAGAGGTCAGTGCCCCTGACTAAATAGTCAGGTATTGCATGTTTTAAAAGTTCATGCAGTGCCCTGATTGGTATGGTTCAGTGGGTTGGGAATTGTTCTGCAAAGAAAGGTTGCTGGTTTAATTCTGGTCAAAGTACATGCCTAGGTCGTGGGTTTGGTCGCAGTTGGGGCACAAAGGAGAGGCAACCAACCAATGTTTCTCTCTTATACTGATGTTTCGCTTCCTCTCTTAAAAAAAATCCTTGTGGCAAAGCGATTGAAAATCACTGGTTTATATCATTATTGATCTCATTAGAATAGTCATCATAAGTAGTGAGAAGCCTTCCAAGCTCCCAATGGCTGGTACAGATTTTTTAAAATCAGTTTTGTCTTGAAAGCATGAATTTTATTGGTGGCAGTACTGTCAGCTGTTTTCTTTGAAATAACAAGAGTTCTTAACTTATTTTCAAGAATATGTCTGCCATATCCTCAAGTTCAAGGAACCGTAGTTTGTCTGTCAGTTGCTTTTTAAAGTAAAAATGATATTTCCATGAAAAAAAGAGGTTAGTTCACCTCGCAACTCAAATGGTCTCACAAGTGTTTTTCTTGAGGTAACCATTGTACTTTAGCACGTAGCATTTAATCAAATCAGGACATTAAAAAGATGTTTATTTAAAGGTTGAGATTTAATTAAAATTATTATCATTATCATTTCTTTTTTTTTAAGAGAGGGAGAGGAACATCAATGTATGGGTTACCTCTTACACGCCCCACACTGGGGACCTGGCCTGCAACCCAGGCATGTGCCCTGACTGGGAATCGAACTGGCAACCCTTTGGTTCTCAAACTGGCACTCAATCCACTGAACCACACTAGCTGTGGCTAAAAATTATTTTTTATGCTCGCTTGACTGCAAGTATGTGGCAGTAAAGAATACAATGGTTAGTGATATAATTTGATGCCATTGACTTGATTTTGTATGGTGCCAATATTTTTATCCACTATGGTTTTTATACTATAAGTGCACTGTAAGTACAATATCAACACACTTGTTCTAGGATATGCCATGATATTCAAAAAAGTTGTTCAAGTTGGATTATGTGAGCATCACTTTTGTTGGTTGCCAAGAATTCACACATCATCATCATTGGTGATTAGCTGGTGCCACCACTATATGAATATAAACAAAATAGCAAGTCTACCCAGATTCGTAGATTTGTTTATTTGCAAAGCAAAATTACAAATTCCACAGATGAAATCATTAAGCTTTTCAAATTTGCAGCAAAATCTTTAACTTAATGAATTACTATGTCACTGAAAAGTGGCACTGCCATGACTTGTTTTTCTGACTTTTCGCCCAGCAGGCATGTAGTCATGTCTGCTGTACAAGGTTGTGCATCTCCAGCTAATGCAGTAGTGACTTAACTGAGTAAGATGCTTCAGTGCCTTTTTCACTTCTGGTTGGGAAGACTTTAAAAGTTTTTAAAATTTTAAAGAAGTCATCACATCTATGTCAAATCCTTTTTCTTTTAATTCCAAATGATTGGTCTCAGAATGTTATGGTAACTTAAATTGGCACAGTGTAATTACAAAATGTTTTGCTGCTTAAGATACAGTAAGGTAAATTATTAACATCTGTAAAGCCAAGAGAAAGATGGTTTTTGTCATACTTTGGTTTCTTATTTATAATTTTGTCCATTTTCTTTGCAGTAGATTATTTCTATGAGTCAAATAATTCTAAGCCAGTTGCAGTATTTTTAGCATCTCTAGATGTAGTATATACATTGCAACTGGGGGTTGAGAAAGTGAGTCTTCTAATTTTACTTTTCTTTGAACCAGTGATTCATTTTTAAATATAAGAGAAAAATTTCAAATCAATCTTTTATTTTAGAAAAAATATTAAAATAAAATAATATATTTTAGATATAACAAAATTGAGAAAAGTTTCCAAAAATTTTTAAAAATATTATTGCAAAGCAAAGTAACAAAAGGTACTTGTTTTTACCAAGATGCATGAAGAACTTTGAAATTTCACAGTATTGATTTTTTGGACAATGTGATTATAGAGATTATAGCAAGTATTACCAAAGATAACTAGGAAGAGTACAACAGAAGAATTGAGAAAGAAAAGCATTGAGAGATTAAATTATACCCTAAACCTACCTTAGAAAATGCTAGAAAACATAAGAATACAGAAGGATATATTTCATTAGTCATCAGAGTGATATTATTACTTGTTATGTGGTTTCAGGAAAACTCCATGTAGACTCATGAAAGAATGAGAGTAAAAAAGGCAAATAATTTTAGTGTTATTATGAAAATAATTTTTGCTTTATTGGCCAGCCTGTCATAATGTTATGGACCATGAACTGTGTTTTACAAACTGCTATTGTAGATTATTTCTTTCATAGGTAGGGTTTCTACTACTGTCTCTATGCTGGTGACACTGTTGTTTGTGTCCCCAGCCCTGACCAAACCACCGAGTGTGGGACTTGTCTATCCATGCCTGCTGAACTACCCAGACTGCTTTCTAAGCTTGATGTTTCATACTCTGGCCTTTGCACGTGCTATTTACTCTGCCCAAAATTTTCTTGTTTCTTTTGTTCACCCAGAAAACTACTAGATTGTTGGAACTACTAGAGAGGCTGGAACTCAACATCTTAATTTTTAGCTTTCTGACTGTTGAAGATATCACAAGATACTTAGCATCTGCTTCTCTCATTACCTGATTTCCACCACCACTACTGGTGGAAAAAACGTACTACATATATTTTAGTTTCTCTGAAGGAAGACTTTCTAACATCTAAATGATAATTAGCATTTATTAAGTTCTTAACTGTATGCCAGAGACTGTTCTAAGTGTATTACGTATTTAACACATTTAATTTGATATCTCTGTGAGAGGTAGAGTCTTTTATTATTCCTATTTTACCTTAACAGAATGAGGCACAGAAAACAAATAAGGTCTGAATTGTAACTCAGCGCTTAATTCGGCTCCAGAGACTATGGTCTTAGCTACTGTAAGTAGCTTCCTCTCAAAACACACTACTTTTATCCTTAACTTATGTGAGTACCCATGGACAGGTGCTCATTATAGAATTATTTATAATTGTGAAATTGAAAATAACTTCGAGAATGCCTTAATAAATAATAGTATATATGTATTGTGCAACAGATATTTAAAAATCACATTTTCCAAGAATACTTAATGTTATAGAAAATACAACTACGTGAGGCTGAAAGATAAAAATCAGTCTTTGAGACACATATATAACGGATTTGTATATTATATATACTTATAAATATACACATATTTATTTTGAAAGGACTGAGAAAAAGTATAATAATGATTTTTAGTGCAATTGTGAGAAATTGAGTTAAAATATTAATACTTAAAAAATAACATTTGCTGGATACATCTAGTGTTCTAGGCATCATATTAAATATTTTATGTGTGTTTTCTCAGTGAATTCTTCCACGAGTCCTGTGTTGTAGGTACTACTCATTTTTCACATGAAGAAACTGAAGACTATAAAGGTTACCTTGTAGGGTAATACAACCAATAAATAGAAGTGTTGGGACCTCTATGTTATATTCTGTATGTTTTGTATTTTCTAAACATTTTATAATTTGTATTATTTACATGATCAAATACAAAACTAATTTTAAAATTATGCAAACATTGGGACCTACAACAAGTCAGGCTTGTATAATCTGGTAGGATTTATTCATTTGAACCATTGATTCCCTGAACTAACTATACAAAATAACAGAAGCATGGGACTTGAAAGAAGTAAGATCAAGCATTTAAAAAGTTACAATAGACGCATTGCACTCTATCTATTCTACCAAAGGGTAGAATAATAACCATCTACTGCAGGGATCTGATTTTTGTCTAGCATGGGTTGCAGATAGTACCCTTTAGTGAAATGAAATATATATATATATATATATATATATATATATATATATATATATATATATATATGTTACAGGCTAGTTAACATATAAGGCTGAGCATTTTTATGATTGTTTAAGTTGTTTGCTAGCAGGTGTTGTGGTTGTTGCTAGTAGTCCCTTTTGTCTTGTTGGATCCCAATGAGGTAGATGTGGTCAAATGCCCAAAGGAAAAACATTTTTTGTGTGTGAATGAATACATGGAATGTTTCCATGGGCATGATAGGAGGACTTTTCTAATATAAATGTGTATCTGTTCTTGACAAATGTATTTAATGAAATTAGAGATACTCAGTGAGCATCTATAATCTTCAAGAATAACATTGATCAAAGAAGTCAATTGTAATGTTTTCGTACTATTATCCTATTGTCGAAGAGTGACTAGTAGTAGGCAAAGAGATCATTGATTGACCCCACAACATATTTCACATATTCTTATGGTAAGAGAATTTTGACTCCTCATTTGTGTGTGTGTGTGAGGTTGTAACTGTTTAATGGCTTTTTCAGAAACCTTACCTTTTCTCTCCCATAGCAGGTTTGATATGGGGTCAGTGTGGAAGGAGAGCTTCATCTCCTTTCTGCCAAAATCTCCAGTTCCCTGACCTTTTTATACATCCATTATACCCATCCTACTAATCTCCACTGTAGGACTGCAGCTGCTGCCCTCTGCTCATCCACCAGGACCACTGGACTCGCAAACACATGCACACGCACATATATTGTGTGCTGCCTCTCACATCAGCTGAGCCCACTGTGCTTTCCATCAGTCCTAAGTGTCCACTCTTTCATTCTTCACTATTTTCCTCGGGCTCACTCCCCTCCCTGCAATTCTCCCACAGCTAATGATGCTACTTCCAGTTTTCCTGCAAAAACTTAAGTTGTTTGTTGTATTATAGAGCAGCAGTTTTTATTGCTTTTAGGGTTTTTTTTTTATTATTATTGACACTATTGCAGATGTCCCCCACTTTCCTCCCCTTGCCCCCCTCCACTCACCACCCACCTTTCCCCCAATCCCCGGTCTTCATCACATTGTTGTCTGTGTCCATGGGCTATGTGTATATGCTTGTATGCTCTTTGGCTAATCTCTTCCAATCCCCCAGCCCCTCCCCTCTGAGATCTGTCATTCTGTTCCATGTATCCATGCCTCTGGTTTTGTTTTGTTCATCAGTTTATTTCGCTCATTAGATTCCACATATGAGTGACTTAATATGGTATTTGCCTTTCTCTAACAGCTCATTTTGCTTAGCATAATATTTTCCAGGTCAATCCCTGCTATTGCAAAGGGTGACTCCTCATATATATTTTAACTTGAGGAATTTGCGTTGTAGCAGAAAAACGCATCTACTATAAACCTTTATGTAAAGAACTATTAGAGAATTTTTCCTCTGGCAGGAAGTTAATTTGAGAAGGACCAACACATGAAGATTAAGGAAGAAAAATGCCCACCTAGTCATTTCTGTTACATTAAGACCTTGTCAGTAGAGGGGCAGACTAATGTTAGTGAATCAATGAACATGTGTATAACACACACACACACACAAACACACCTATACTTTATCTATGAAGTAGAGAACAGGGATGTGTGGAGGAGTGGGTCAAATGAAGAGACCTCAGCAATGTAAATGAATTGTTCCCTGTCAAATATATAAGGCTACTAAAAAAACAAGAGGAATAAAACTGCTCCTCTCACTGAAAAAACTAGGAACATTTCTTTCTTTTCTTCCTTTCCTTTCCTTTTCCTTTTCCTTTTCCTTTTCCTTTCCTTTCCTTTCTTTCTTGTGGGGGGGAAGGGAGGGAGAAAGAGAAAGAGAGAAACATTGATGTAAGAGAGAAATATCGATCGGTTGCGTTCTACATGCATTCCGACCAGGGACGGGACCCACAACCCAGGCATGCGCCTCAATTGGGAATTGAACTGGCTACATCTCACTTTGTGGTGCGGGACAACGCCCAACCAACTGAGTCACGCTGGTCAGGCAAAACTGGGCACATTTTTAAAATGTAACTTTTTTCAACCTTTTCTTCTTATTTTCACCTTTTAAAAATAATTTAAACTTTTCCATGTTCTGTCCACTGATCTGGGTAATCCTGTTGCTTTTAGCCATAAAACATATCACGGTAAAATGTAATAGAAGAATTTGTTTTGCTGAACCATTGGCATCTTTAGTCCTGAACAGGGTCCTCATCCTGGAAACTCCCTCACTACTAGACAAACTGTCAACCTACTCCAGAAGATTTTTTTCTTTTTGAAGAATGTTCGCTCTAACTAATAAGAAAATCAGTAAGCCATTAACTCTGCGTTTGTTTAGTAGTAAATTAGAGATTAGTATTAAATGGACCCCTGTTTTTCATCCTGCATTCTTCAGTACCCATACCAAGAGATAAGTTGGAAATAAGAGGAATGCCATAATTGTTTTGAGTCCTTTTTGAACATAGAAGAACCTTCTGCCTTTAGTGGGTTTGGTTCTAAGTACACTTTTTCCTGCTCTGGGTAACCTTATTTTAGCAAGTGGAGATATGAACATTTTTACTTTAAAATTTTACTTGCCTTTTTGCAGTTACAGACTATTTTAAACATTATTTGTCTATATCTATAGTTAATATTTAGAGTAAGGTTTTCTGTAACATAGCCGGCAGACCAGTTTTGGGTTTTACTTTTCCTGGGTGTCTTTCTCCCTTTAGTCTTGTTCTCGGTTTCTTATCTTACAGAGAGGTATGGGAAATGGAACTGGATAGACTCAAGAATCAGGATGGTGAAATAAATCAGAACATTATGGAAGAGACAGAACGGGCCTGGAAGGCAGAGGTGAGGGGAACAGTTGCTACATTGAAGGCTTTGATTTAGGGCTTCCAGATGGCATATCCTTTTGGTATAGTATTATACCACTAGGACATAAAAGTAGTATATTATATAGCCACTAAGCATTTGTTTCAACTAAGCTTTGTGTTTGTAAAATTAATAAAGTGTGTGTGTGTGTGTGTGTCTGTGTGGTTTCCTTAGATCTTATCACTAGAGAGTCGGAAAGAGTTGCTGGTATTAAAGCTAGAAGAAGCAGAAAAAGAGGCAGAACTGCACCTTACTTACCTCAAGTAAGTACCTTCCCACTCTAGAATCCTAATGGTCCTGCAATATTTTGGGGGGAAGGGGTCTTTTTTTTTTTTTTTTTTAAGACTTGAAACCCTAGGCCAGCTAGTCTGGCACTTATTTTCACAGGAATTTCAAGGTCATCTCTGTGCAGTAGTAATTGTTCAGTTATTTCTCTTCCCATATTCTAACTTCCTCATTCTCCAGCTCTTCGTTTGTACACTTTTATAGTTTTGTATTAGTTCCAATTGTATAAACAGTATTTTTTATGCTGTCAAATCATTACAATTATCTTTGGAGATTTGTTTCTCATATAGTAATTTCTCTTCTTTTTGCCATGGCATTTTCAGGCAAGTAAGACCCCCATCTCAGTGGTTGGTTCTCTTTCTCTAATATTTGGCTTAGAAGATGCTGAAGTTAAAATAAGCAAATGACCTAGATCTTCGGCCTTTTCTTGCATCTGGTTCAGCCTCTTCTCTTTAGGCCCATTAGCCAGTTACTGTTATGCTATCTCAGAGTATTGGGAGTTAGATTTTCTTTAATTCTGTAAATTCCTGTTGTTTTCTTGAAAGATCAACTCCCCCAACCCTAGAGACAGTTCGTTCTAAACAGGAGTGGGAGACAAGACTGAATGGAGTTCGGATGATGAAAAAGAATGTTCGGGTAAGTGTAGCAGTGGGGATCGTTGAGTCTGAGTTAATCTATTGCTTAAATACTTCTGGTGATAGGGAGGGACCTTTTGCATTTCCACTTAGAGCCTGTTGTACCACTTCCCTTTGTTTTCTTCATATGGGATGTTGCTTTCTTTCTAGGGAAGCTCACTCGGCTCAGTAGTAAAGGATAATCCTGTCCTTTCTCTCTTTTCTAGGACCAATTTAATAGTCATATCCAACTAGTGAGGAATGGAGCCAAGTTGAGCAGCCTTCCTCAAATCCCTACTCCCACTTTGCCTCCACCCCCATCAGAGGTAGGTAGGAATGCTGGTTTTGGGGAATCAGCCTTTCTTGGCTAGAACCAGAATGTTTCTCTTGTTCTTTTAAAGAAGATACTTTATTTTATTATTAGTTATTATTGGTATTATATGATGTAAGAGTTGCTCATTGATTTCTGCTCCAGTTTCCTAAACTTTGATTTTCTTGCTTTCTGTTTTTCCTCTACCTCTTCCCCTCTGCAGACAGACTTCATGCTTCAGGTGTTCCAACCCAGTCCCTCTTTGGTTCCTCGGATGCCCTTCTCCATTGGGCAGGTCACAATGCCCATGGTCATGCCCAGTGCAGATCCCCGTTCCTTGTCTTTCCCAATCCTGAACCCTGCCCTTTCACAGCCCAGCCAGCCTTCCCCACCCCTTCCTGGCTCCCATGGGAGAAATAGCCCTGGCTTGGGTTCCCTCGTTGGCTCCCATGGTCCACACATGCCCCCTGCTGCCTCCATCCCACCTCCCCCAGGCTTGGGTGGTGTTAAGGCTTCTACTGAAACTCCCCGGCCCCAACCAGTAGACAAACTGGAGAAGATCCTGGAAAAGCTGCTGACCCGGTTCCCACAATGCAATAAGTAAGTGTCTTTAAGGACTAAATTTTTAAAACTTGTCAGAGAAATTGATGGGCTAAAATAGGAGAGGTTTCATAGATAGATATTCCCCATGAGTTTGTCTCTCCCTTTCTTTTATAGGGCCCAGATGACCAACATCCTTCAGCAGATCAAGACTGTGCGAACCACCATGGCAGGTCTGACCATGGAGGAGCTGATCCAGCTAGTGGCTGCACGGCTGGCGGAACACGAGCGGGCAGCAGCCAGCACTCAGGTAGGACATGCTGCTGGGGGCTCAGAGCTGCCGGGATGTGGGGGTGGTGGGGAAGGCAGCACTGCAGCCAGGGGATCTACTCTGCTGTCTTCCTTTGCTGGCTGGGTACTAAATGATTTCTTTTTGTTATATACTCTGTTCCTCAGACTCTTTCCTTACTCTGACACTGTTTCTACCCACAGCCACTTGGTCGGATCCGGGCCTTGTTCCCTGCTCCGTTGACCCAAATCAGTACCCCAATGTTCTTGCCTTCTGCACAAGTTTCATATCCCGGAAGGTCTTCACATGTAAGGCTCATTTCCTTTGAAAACTAGGATTTGAAGGTGGGGGGAGAATGTCAGTAAGAAGGGAGCGGGTTTACAGATGAGTGCAGGAAGAAGCCATTAACTCATCAGCTGGGTTGTTGGCAGCCCCAACTGGGAAAATGTAAGTAGTTTTGGCAAGAAACTGTATTTGAACTTTTATTTCTTCTGGTGTAAAATCTTTTTACTACATGGAAACAGTAGCTGGAATCATGGACGTAAAAGGCAAGGAGACTCAGTGGTTTCTTATTTTCTTATGCTCTTGACCATCGCTCCTCTGTTCTGCAGGCTCCGGCCACCTGTAAGCTGTGTCTTATGTGCCAGAAGCTTGTCCAGCCCAATGAGCTGCATCCAATGGCATGTACCCATGTGTTGCATAAGGAGGTGGGTGCTACATTCCTTCCTCATTTTCTACTCTTTTTTTTTTCTGATGACTAAGGTAATTTGGTTTTTCTTGCACATTTTAGTATTGATGCTCATCATTAATATCTAAGTGTACGGTTTTTGGTAAATTGTGGCAAAAACATCAGCAGAATTCAGAATAGTGGCAGCCAGGCTCTGCAAGCTTCCTTTTACCCTGTTCTCTGTAGGGGACTTGATGAGGAGCTCATAGCAGAGTATTGATAGGTCACTTTCTTTAAAAATTGATAATAGGATATACACATCTAACTGTTGTTTCAGATATATGATTGCCAAAGACTTTGCTTAGATGACAGGAATGGAATAGAGAGCCTGTATATGAGATTAGTAACTCCATTAACAGAATAGGTTGAAGGTCTGCCTATTAGAGATTATCTTTCC
Source organism: Mormoops blainvillei (assembly GCA_004026545.1). Lineage (NCBI taxonomy): Eukaryota > Metazoa > Chordata > Mammalia > Chiroptera > Mormoopidae > Mormoops > Mormoops blainvillei. The sequence goes on along the minus strand of PVJD01000002.1, from coordinate 723,421 downwards.
AAACTGACAGATTATTCCTATCACTTATGGTTACCCAGCAGAGTTAAGTCTCTTAGCAGCCAGGATAATTCTTTTTCTACTATTTTGTTTTGTGTATTTTGTTGTAACAAATGGTAGAAACTGAATTTACATCTAAATTCTTGGTAAGGGAAAATCCTGAGGAAAATTTTAAGGTGATGTGTATTAGGAGATGGAAGCTCATTTAAGCCTAAATGGATTATAATAAGGAGCAAGCCTAGCTATTTAACAAAAGAGCAGCTTCACACTATTATTAGTTGATTGTTAATGTTCCCTATGAAAAGAACAAGTTCTCCTGCTCTGAAGATCCTTTTAGGGGTAAGAATCAATGAAATAGCCCTTCTAGTCCCCCACAGTAAGAGAGTTTCTGACTTAGTAAATGTTCCTTAGACCCATTGAACCTTAATAGCACTCTCTCTCCTCCTTCCTTCCATCTTTCCAGATAAACCTGAGGTATGTCTTTTTTTCTTTCCAGTGTATCAAATTCTGGGCCCAGACCAACACAAATGACACTTGTCCCTTTTGTCCAACTCTTAAATGACGGACCTGATTGGGGAGGAAGAAGAAGAGAAACTGATGTGAACAGGAAGCGCGGGTTCAAGATTTCTAAAACTCTATATTTATACAGTGACATATACTCATGCCATGTACATTTTTATTAATAGGGTAATGTGTGTATAGAAAGTCTGTATTCAAATGTTCGTAAATGAAAGTATGTATATTATGCAGAATGGTCTGTCCCCTTCACCGTGCAGTCCCTTTGGGGGATACAGATTATAGCTAAGATGATACTTAGTTTGGCCTTGAAATTATGATATTCCTGCCTAAAGCTGTTTTCAAATACAATATAAAAACCATTAGGAAGCTACTGTTGCTCCAAGGGTATCCTGCTTTGATTTGGCTCAACAACTAGTCCATTTCCTTAAGGCTCGTGTATGCAGATTTCAGCCCTGGTGCTCACCTACTGTCCAAATGGATGCCTTGCTCACTGAAAGCCTCCAAAGCCCCAGTGTTGTTCTAGTAACTCTATTTCAAATGGATAAAATGAGACTGATTGAGGAAAAAAAATGTAACCCTAATAGTTTGACTTTTCATTGAGTATTTTACTGTGTTAGTGCTCATTTTTTGTACATAGACTTTAGGTTTACAGAATATTCTGTTTTACATCAGCAGAATTCACAGTCTTAAGAATAACAGCATAACTAGGTCCCATTTCCCTCACCCCCTCACAAACTTCTGTTCCTAGATAGTCATTTCTAGAAACTAGCACAACCAACTGGTCTCTTCTGGCAAGCCATCCCTTGCTGCCACAGACTTGGCCAACCTTGTAAAGTCCTTACCTTTCCCCTTGCACTTCTGGTCTCCTGGTCTACCTAACCCTGCCCCGCCTCCCCCTCAAAAGTTAAGGCAGGTAGTTCACAACCAAGTTGTGTGGTGACCTTGGATGATCTCCAGGCAGGCACTGGGGTGAGGAGGTGTCTGCAAAATTATTTTCAGAATGATCTGGGGATGCTAGGTTTTAACTTTTGAAGCAAGAAAGCTATGGAGGACACGTGTCCTGCCCTGGGAAAAATGGAGACCAAGGTGATGTGAAGAAGAGCTTGAGTTTCAGGTTTATAACTCATTTGTTATATGGACAGCTATCTGAAACGAAGTCATTTTTTCAACTCCACTTACTGAGCATTTCTGGTTTATACCTAGGAATACTGTTACTCTATTAGAGCTTTGAATCTTGTCCTATCCTTTTATCTTCGCTCTTAGCAGAAGTGGCTTCAGTACCCTTCTCTTTTGGAATTAACAACTAAAAACTTAGTGTTAATTTTAAAGAAGTAACTTCATGGGAAGGACATTATTGTATCACCAACAGTTGGATTTTTTTCCATTCTTGGACCTGGAAATGTTTACTCGCACTAGCAATACATTAGGGTAGCAAGAACTGTTTGTTTTCAGGTTCATCTAATTTGCTCCTCTCTGTTTTTGTTACTCTTTTCCCTCTTTGTCTTTCATCCTTGCCTATCTGCTTATTGACATAGTCTTCCTCTTCTCTTGTCTTACTTGCCCAAGTTTATTGACTGACATCAGTCTAAGGAACTGGTTTTCCCAGAACCTCCTGGGCTTCTTGTAGGGTATTGAAATGGCCTGAGTACCTGCCTATGTAGACATTAACTCACTTCCTTTGGTTAATAAAATATGAATGTCTCCAGTGTGGTAGCTGTCATGATCAGGAAATACGGCAAAATGGAAGACCAGTTCCTTTGTTCTTTTTATTTGGAGCATTCATTTTTTAATCTTGTAATCTTAAGATTTTATTTCCCCTCCACATTGCAGCAGCCCTTGGGCTACCTGCAATATTTTTTTGTATCCTCTGAAAATTTAGAAATTAGAAGTGTATATAAAGAATATTGTTTCTTTTGCACAAGTCGTTCAATCCAAAGGAGAGAAAAAGGAGGAAGTAGGTAGCGGGGCTTAACTGTTACCTAGTAAAAGCCTTTGAAAGCCACGTATAGCAGGAGGACAATGTTTTGGAGAGTTGTGTGTGGGAACTGGGGCCGCACTGCTTCTCTTTCTTCTTCCTTACTCGGGATCAGGCAGAAAGGAGCACTGGCGCCTTGGCCAGCCTTGCTTTCCCTTCCCTCCTGCCCGCCGGCCTGTGGCAAGGAGAGCCTGCAGACAGCAGGAAAGGCCCCAGTACAGTGAGGAGAGTGGGGGCAGACATTTTTCTGGTATAGAATTTAAAAATAGAGACATAGAATACGTATTTTTACAGGCAAGAAGCTGTGGTCAAGAGTTTTCTTTGTATACTTAGAGTTTATAGTTTCAGGGTAGAAAGAAGTTAACTGTAAAAAGTAAGCCCAGGTTTTCTCTTAAAGGAAAGTAGGACAGTGGAACTTACTAATGAAGGGGTCAAGTTTTATGCCCTGTAAAGAACTGGGGGAAAAAAATAGTTTTCCCCAACATGGGTAGAAATTATAAAGCAGAATGTGGCATTTTTATTTCACGGTAGCAATTCTGGAAGTTTATTTACACAGTAAGTTCCGAGCTGGAAGTGGACAGTCTCCAGTCTTCCTGTCCGTCATTGCAGTTATGCAGTGTTCCCAGTCAGCCAAAGCAGCACCAAGTGCAGGGGAATGAAGAGAATCCAGATAAAAAACTATGACTCAGTATTCTTGATTTATTGGTTTATGGCTTGTGGGCAGCCGGCTGAGGCCAGGATTTCCAGAGGACCTTCTTGTAATTCCCTCACCCTCATCAGGTAATTCCACACTCGACAGGTCCTATACCTGGAAACAGTGTGTTGACTGTGTAAGAAATAAGATCCAGTGGGTAATACTAGGAATATTCAGCTCTTCTCACTGATACTGGTGTCATAGTTGACTGTGGTAGAAGTGATAGGAAATGAACTTGGTCACCAATACTTAGCCCAAGAACCAGCCTGGGTACCCAAGTACTATTAGGAGTGGGGAATATAGAGCAGGACAGGAGAAAAGGATAGATTCCATTGAGGGGCTCTTGTGGTGAAGGAAGGAAGCCCTGAGGCTGCCATCCATTCTCCAGGCAGCCTTGATACTGAAGGCAATAATGCTACAACCTGAAAGCCCTGTGTTGCTGACACTCTTGGTTTAACGCTTGTGGCACAGTGGGATGCCTTAGCCAAATAGGTGGAGGGTGAGACAGTAGAGAGGGTGAGATGGAAATGAAATTGCTCTGTATTATGTAAAGGTCTTACTACAATTTAAAGCTGAACAGGAAGAAATCCAAGCATGGGTGAAGGACATCACGCGTATGCCTGTTGAATGAATCTTCAGGATTCTGCTTTCAACGATTGTTAGGTAGGAGAGGTCTCCTGTCTATTCTTCTTAGCACCTCAGCTGCAGAGCTCCAGAGGACTAGGGATTTGGGGGTGAGAGAGAGGAGGTACCCAGCAAGGCAAAGCCCAGCCTTGCTCTGTTTGCTCTATCCCAGTTGCTTTCCATAGGGCACTGGAGTTTAGGGGGGTTGGGATTTTTGAGTGCTACCTAGCATATGTAGAGCGAGCGTTCAGATAGAGATAAGTGGAATCAGTAGGTAGAAATTCATTTGTTAGATGGAACTTCTTAGTGGACACTTTTCATTTAAGAAAGCTGAAAAGAGCTTTTTGGCTAAATAAGCCCTTCCCATCTCACTTTTGGTCAGGCTGCAGCCACAGAAAACAAAACACTGGGAGGCAACACCATCTTACGGAGATGGGACTCTGTCTTGGAGATGAAGTCTGAAAATGAAACTGGCGAGTAATCAAGCTCCTACCTTTCCTAGCTTGGATCCACTTGTATTCCCTGTCTTGCATTCCCTCTCCTCCTCTTCCAGCCACCCGTTTGTACAAATCTTGAGTCCAATTATTTTTTAATTCAAGAGGCAGTCTTTGTGCCAATGTTAGGCTTGTGGTACAGTTCCTATCTCTAACGCAAAACCAAACTGTGCATTCGCTCCTACTGACTTTGGCAGCAGGGAAACAGACTGGCTCTTTCTCTTCCAGGTACTGCAGAGAGACTCACTGGGGTCACCTGGGTGGGATGCCATTACTTCTGGAACTAAGGAAAGAAGAATTCTTTGGGTTGGGGGGTTAAGAGGGACGGTGGGCAGAGACTCAGGGCCGAAGTTTCAAGCAACAGAATTTCCCAAGTCAAGTTTGAGGTGACAGAGTATTCCTGCCACTGGAGCATTCTTTCTTCCCTCTCCTGTTTCCTACAGGTGCAATCCCAGTAACCCACCTTGCCAGCTTTCTCTTCTTTTCTGTCAAGGCAGAGGCATTTGGTAGGTGGGTAAGGGTCCTAGGTGCTCTAGCCACAGGTGCCATCTGTGTTTCCTTGTGACCAAATTGAACCAGCCACCCAGGTGTGGTCCAGGGGAATCTCTGCCTTCTGCTCACGGGCCTCCTCACTTCAGCAGGGAGATGTCATCAGCAAAGTCATCGTGCTGATGGCGCAGACAGCGGAGGCAACGCCACTGACACACCATGAGGCAGAGTGGCAGCATGAAGAGGGCGCAGATGGCGGCCATAACATAGGCTATGGTCATGAGGGTTGATTCATCTGTCTGTGGAATGTTGTAGCCACAGTCTTCCATGTCCAGGGTGACAAACGGGCCTTCCACTGCTGCCGTCCTGAACTCATCGTGCACTGGAGAAAGGGCACATGTGAGTGGGCAGGTCTCATCATCATCAGAGCAGTTTGGATTATACAACAATAATCCTTGTAATTGATAGGCCTTGGAATTAACCCCTGAGGAGGCTGTCGAAAGCCAGTGCCAGGTGGAGGCAAGTCTCTGCTCCCAAGCCATTGGGAGCAACAGCCTTTTTCTGTGTACCTATCTAGTAGGAATGATTCCCAAAAGTAAATGGTTCTGAGTTGACTAAAACGTCAGCCCCGTATACACCTAGTAGACTCACCTGACACTACTAATATCTAGTTGTAAGACTAGTTGCTACCATTCTGAAGTGGCATTCAACCTCACCATACAGCAGGTGACAGGGTCATTGTAGGCTCAGCCTGCTGCCCTTGGGTCTAGAGCTTCCCAAGATGCCAGACAGCTCTTGCTACCCTGGGTGCCCAACAGAGGTACCAGCCCAGGCAGGCAGTACAGAACAAAGCATGAGCACTGACATTGGCATTTGCCCAGGGTGTTGTCTCTGGCCTGAGGCAACTGTTACTACCTCCCTGACTGACAGGGGCCCAGGTATCCTGACTGCTGGATAGGGAGAACGTGGATAGACTGACCCCATCCCCTGGTGTTCTCACCATGGCAAGCGCTGACAGCAAAGCCAATTCGTTTCCTTGCCCGATCAAAGACAACGTAGAAGCCCTCCATGATAACTGCGCCCATAACTGTGCCCGTGGATGACTGTGAGATGGCGAACTTGTAGCAGTCGTCTTGGGATGTGGCCACGTCTTCCACTGGCCGCAGGTATTGCTAAGGATAAGGAATCCAAGAGTTAGAGTATGTCTTCCTCTTCACTCCATCCATCAACCCGTCTCTGCATTCTAGGTATCTGTGTCCTTGGGTCACTCTTTCCTTTGTCATCCCTGATCTCTGAAGGGTTGGTTTTTCCAAGAGCCCTTTACCACTGGACACTCATCTATTTTGTCTTTCAAGTTCTGGGAAGCCATGCCTGCTGACCTTCTTTATGTACTGTGTCTTCCTGGGGTCCCACTGACTCAGGTTAGGGACATACCTGTGGAAGAATGGTGATGCGGAAGGACTGATTGGTGACCTCACTCATTAGGTAGAGTGAGATGACTGGGAAAATGTTCCAAGGGGTGGTGCCTGCTTGCCAGCACACTAGCTGCTCCCCCAGCCAAAAGCCGTCTGGGAACTTCTCTGTCTGTTGGTCAGAAAGGGATAATGAGGAAACAGCCTTTCTCGCCATCTTGCCCCTCCTGTTTTCACATACACTTACTGGGCTCTTTACAGGGGAACCTCGGTTTTCGAACTTAATTTGTTCCAGGAGGTTGTTCAAGAAACAATTTGTTTGAAAACTCAATCATACTCATACTCACGCATTCTCTTCTTTGTTTGTTGCCTGAGAGAATGTGACCGATCATACAGGTATCAGCATGAAAGGGTTGTCAGGTTGAGGACAGTTTTGTTCGACAACCAAGACATTTTTTCCATGAACAACTTGGCTGAGAACCGAATTGTTCAAGATGGGAGATGTTCAAGAACCGAGGTTTGATTGTATTTGCCTTTCCTTGAATATCCAAACTGGAGAAAGGTTAACTGAAACCCAAGAATTAGAGGAAGAGAGCAAGAGAGTGAGGCCAAAGCCTTGTAGCAGGGGGATTCTGTGATGAGCAAACGAGCCCATGAAAGAGTTTTAAGAGCTTTTAAGTAGAAGGGTTGAAGGGTAGACATTTTGGCTCTTGTTAAAGAATGTGACTTTCACAGACTTCCTCTGACTCAGTTATCTCTGTACCCCTGTCCTTAGTCCCACTGACCGAGGAGGCTGCCTTGATGGATTTGACTGCAGCTTCAAACACTTTCTTGGGCAAACGAAGGTTGGTGGTGCCACTGTCCACGATGCTCTTATCATAGTTGTACTAAGAGGAGAAGAGAGGGTTAGAGTAGTCAGGAGCCTTTTTCGATGGCAGGGTCTGGCCAGAGTCAGAGGGGTGTGTCTGACCGTGGGGTCCTGCCTGGGTTGGCATCTTTGCTTTGCCACTTATGTGTACATCCTCGGGCAAGTTACTTAACCCAGTGCCTCAGTTTCCAGATCTTAAAGGATAATAGTATCTACCTCAAAGAGTTATTATAAGGATTAAATAAATTAATACATTGGGAATGCTTAGAATGGGGCCTGACACAAAGGAAGCATTTAGTAAATGTTAACTCTTACTATCTTGTCTCCAAATCTTGAAAATAAAAATATCCTGTATAGTGGTTTTAACTTTTCATAGGACTTTTAAATCTATTCTGATTTAGCACATGTTAAGAATCTAAGGAAAAGTCACATGGTTGAGCTGCCATTTATTGGGTATTACTATGGGCTAGGCATTGGGATAAACACTTTATTCATTTTCTCTGTCTTCACCACAGCCTTTCAAATGCTGTTTTAACTTGTTTTGTAGATGAGGAAACTGAGACACAACACAGTAACTTACCTAAGGGCAGGTAGCTAGTACATGGCAGAGCTAGAAACCCAGGTCTTCCTGCTTGGACCCTTAAACATCGTCGTATCACACTGCCTTGCAAATGATTTGCCAAAGGCCATAAAGCAAGGCAGCAACTGGGTGCAGATGTGCTGTTGTCATTGCTAGACCATAAGCGATGTGGTCCCTGTGAAAGTGCTCTGCCAGCCCCTCGCTCCAAACCCCAGGTCCTGCTGTGTGACCCTTATGCTCCTGTCTGTACTAGGTTCAGTCCCCAAGTCTTTCTGTGGGTCCTGCACCTCTGCTTTGTCCTCCCAACCTCAGAAACCAGGGTCTGACCTCACACTGTCTTGTCTCCACTCTTATCTCTCCCTGGTGTCCCCTTGGTTTTATTACCTCCTTGCAGTCCATTTTCAGATCCTGTCCATTGATCTCCACCCGCACAATGATCACCTCATAATACCACTCTCGCCGGATGGGTGTGTACCAGAGGCTGCCTGTATACAGCGAGTGGTCGATACCCCCAATGATCTAGGGAGAAAAAGAGGCAGGTACCCGAGTCCCAGCACAGAAGGACAGCAAGTCACCCTGAGAGCAAGTGATAGGGCCAGTAATTTCTGGGGGTGGTAAGGCCCCCGACAGGTCACCTTTCTCATCTTCCTGCTTCTAATCAAATCATGCCCAAAAGTGACATAGCTTCGTAAAATGTATTAAGAACGTGTTCAGGGGAAGAGACTTTCCAGAGTTTTAATTATTTGTTGTCTGAATCACACAGTCCTTGATATGAAGTTATTTAAACCTAAATGGCACAATAAATGTTGAATGAATGATTATTTGCTTCTATTATAAATTTTATTTTCTCTGCTTGTTGGAGATGAAGAACCATTCACCAGTTGTCCTAATTAATGAATAAATAGATTTTTAAACTTCTTAATCTCTGCCTTCTGATCATCAGACTGAATAATCTTCAACCAATCGGTCTTATTTTCATTTCCTTTGAAACTTTTCTAATTATCTCTGATCCTTTCCAAGTTTACCATAAGTGACTTGAATCCTTTCTGGAATAATGCAAGGAAGAAAGGATGGACAAAGAAAGGTGGGGACGGGGATTATAAAGATACTAAATAGTGGAGCCCAGGACTGTGGCATGGCTTAAGGGAGGGAAGGGAGGCGATGGTGCCCATCTCTCTGCCAGTGCCAGGACCTCCCCTTTCCTGGGACCTACTCACCATGCTCCCTCCAACTGAGGCCAGCACTTCTGACTGGTTGAGGGGGAAACCAGTGCCACATAGCTGCAGGGAGAAGAGGTTGGGAACGTGGGTCTGCTTTACCAGGGAGTCAAAGAAAGGCTCCAGGGAGTCGTCAGGCTGTGGCAGAAAGAGACAAGGAATGAGTCCTCACACAGAGGACGCTAGTGCACTGAGGCCAGCTCCCTGCCTAAACTGGAAGGCAAAAACAAAGACTTAGGGGTTGTTCCTTGGGAAAGAACATCTTGAGGTACTGAGATTAAGGAGAGGGAGGGTTAGCAGGAGACACTGGCAACGCAAACAGGAGAGTACTGATGGGCCCACAGATCTATAGGAGCCTTGATCCCCTATGCCTAACCTGATTCAGATTTGTGGGGCCCTGTTATTCTTAAAGATTCAGAATTAGTAGAAACCACAGCCTATTCTGTACCTATCAGTGTCTCTCACTATAGTTCTGCCCTCTGTAGGGATGAACTTTAGACTGCCTTTGAACTGGTTTGTTTCCCTCCCTTAGTAAGTTCTTCCCCTTCTCTTTCCCAACTCCATCCCTGTGTAGCGTGCAATGCACAGACAGTGTCTAGAGCTAGGCCTGTTCCACTCACCCTGGCGATCTCCGCATAGGCCAGCCCCAGGATGCCTTCCCAGTTGGAGCCGTTGATGAAGAACTTGTCTGACTCAGTGATGGCAGCAATGTTGGCACGTACAGTGACATTGGGGCCATGGGGAATGCTCACCAGGTCGGTACCCAGCTCCCCTTCCCACTTGCCCTGGGTGTAGGGCACATATACGCCCTTCCGGAGGTCCCGATATGTGCTGGACCTGTGAAAATGGAGGCAGAGATCTGTGGATGCATAACCACAACAACTGGTACAGGGATCCAGCACCAAAGCAACTCCTGAGCGCCTGGCCTTATCTCAGGGGCATTCTAGACAAGTAAGATGCTCTCGGGCTGCTCAGCAGACTCCAGGGAGATCAACCACCCAGGACATAATGTAAAGTGACCTGGCAAACCGATGAGGGGAGCTATTGCTGGGGCTTGCTCTCCTGTTTCCAGAGCTTACATTGCTGGATCTTGAGCTTGGGTCTTGTGAAAAACAAGCCTAGGCTTTGTGTATTGTGTTTGTTGCTGTTAAAGGAACAGCTAGTGGACATCTTTTGCCCACCCCACCCCCAGCTCCATCAAGCTCCCAGAGAAAAGGAGCCATTGATTCTCTTGCTGCCTTGGGACCCAGTGGTACCATCTAAGTGGCAGACAAAGTGCCAGGCAGGGTGAACATGGAACCTCTACAACAAGTTCTTCCAGAAAAGGGATTTGCACAAGCATCTAAGAGCTTGTAGGTATTACACACCACTTGTGTGAAACATGCTTATCAATACCCCCAGCTGTGTTTAATCACACCACTGACTAGGACTTGGAGTGTCTCATTGGGGACAATGACAGGACTGGGACAAGAATCTGAAATGAATTCCCTTTCGTTGTGAGCACACCCCACTCCCTGACCACTTTCTCTAGATGGGAAGTTAAAGGGGAGGCAGCCTCAGAAGTCGGGGCAGGAGCTGGGGAAGGTGGCTTCGGCATCTTCCTAGAAGTCCAAGAATGGGATTCAGCCTTTACTCATATGTTTTCACACACACAGATGCCTCACATTAGATGTTCTCATGCCACTTCCTGCTTTAATACTAAGGGTATCCCAGGTGATCCCTCACTGCCTCTCTTACCTTAAAAACCCACTTCAACCCACCCTTCTACCAGTTAGCTAAATCCAGCTGCAGGCACTCTGGGTGATGCCGGAGGAGACATTTAGCTTATAGTCCCTGAGACTGGTCCAGGCAGTGGGGTTTATGGAAGGCTCTTTCCTCACTTCTGTGAACTGTGCAAAGCCACAGAGAGTGACCCTCAGGGTGAGGACACAGCAAAGCGAGCTGTCACACAGCCTGTTCTGCCTAGACTTAACTGGTGTTGTCTGAAAACTGAGAGCCACTGAGTGGATGTGGAATGAAGTCCCCTTGCCTCCCCACTCAGGAAGAGAGAAGGACACTCTGAGATTACTCTGGGAGCTTTGGGGATGCTCTTCTGCCTTCTTTCCCTGCCACAGGAAGCTACCTGGCCTCAATACTGAAGAACTTCCTTCCGCCTCTTAACTCACCCTTTGCCATGGTACACCTCCTTAGATCCACCCCACCCCCATTCTTCTGCCCTGGTTGCTGTCACTTCTCCTCCCATCCCCTTCCCCAGCAGGAAGAAAGTGTCTGAGGAGCTAATCTTCCTGCAGCCCTCTCCTTTTCTCTGACCATCTTGGCCCTGTATCCTTGGGACGTATTATCCCCTCCAGTTCTCCCCAGGACTCACAGCTGCCTCTGGTAGTAGCGATGCAGGAAAGGGTGGGGGGCAGCCCCCACTGCAAAATTACTGCTGCCTGTGTCCACCAGGATGTTGAGCTGTTAGAGAAAGGGGAAAGAAAGTTGTTATTGACAGAGGCTCTGGACTCACCACCTCGGGTCCTTCACCCCGCCAGCCACATGGTCTCCCTTTGGGGTGTCCACAGTGAAGCGTCTATGAGGCAGGACTGGGCAGGCTGGCAACCACAGACACAACATGGGTCCTGTGGCATCCTCAGTGTGGCCTCAGGGACCTCGTTTCTGCTTCTGTCTTCTCTGTAGAAGCATAGCATTTGCTGAGCTATCAGAGCCACGTTATCTGTGTGTGTGTGTGTGTGTGTGTGTGTGTGTGTGTTGTCTCCACCCTGTCTCTGTCTACCCTCAGATTACCCGTACTTTCTTTGTGTACCTGTCTAATCCTGTCCTCAGAGCTTGCCTTTCCCCTCCTTCTCTGGTTCTCCTAGGAAGCTCATCACCCAGCAGTCAGCCTGCGTCATCCAGGGCCTGGGTTTGGCTAAATGAATATGGACACGTGTCTTTTTGTTGTTCCTTGCTACCCATCTTCTTCTAGTGTCTCTCCTACTTGTCCCTCCTTCCTCTTTTGATGGCCTTCCCCAACTCCTGTCATCTAAGTCTGCCTCTCCTTTAACTTTCCGTCTAGAGAAAGCAGTCAGTCCAGAGCTGATTTCTGAATGCCTGCTACATCCTCACAGGATACACACAGTCGTCTGTGTACATGTACACAGTCGTCTGTAAAGTGTGTCCTGTCTTGCCAACCTGCCATGTCTACCAACCTCAGCTTCTCCCCTGACCTCAGGGCCCTTCATTTCTGTGTCCTCTCTTCTCAGTGCAGTGAAGTCAGCTGGCCTTGATTTTGGTGCATGCTCTGACCTTGTCACCTTGGGCAGGTCACTGTGCTTCTCTGGGCTCCAGTTTCCTCCTCTTGGCTGCTCCTTCCTGTTCTCAGCGGTCCTGTGGCACTGCTGACTGTTCCTCCAACGCCTGTTCAGGCTTCCTGGCCTCCCCATGTCCCCAAGGACACCTGTCCACTCGTGCCCTGGCCCCCTGACCCCACCTCAGCCCTCCTTCCCGGGCCCCCCACTCCTGGCCTGGTTCCCATTTCCCTCTCCGCCCTCTCCCCTGACTTCTTCCCCCTGTCCCTCTCCCTGGTCTCTGAGCAGCCACTCGCTCCAGATGCTGTGCTTTCAGAGAGAATCAATAAAGCTGGAGGCACAGCAGTTCAGATTTCAATCAGCCAGGTTAATGATTAAAAAGACTTCTTCAACTCAGGGCCCCCACCCCCACCTGCCAGAACTCTGCTCCCAGCACCAGGTCGGCCTCATATTGACAGGGATCCCTGCTACCATGGGACCCCGAAGAAAGAGGGTCTCCTCCACCACACTGGTCCCACAGCTCTACAAGGGAGAACTGCCTGGAATGTGTACCTGGCCAACTTGAGGAAAATAGGACCACGTTTTATACTGGAAGGGAGCTTTTATCTGGGGACTCAATGTCCCAGCTGTTCCAGACACCCCTGTCCTTCCCACTCCTCTCCACTCCTGCAAGGGGAGGGGCTCTCTGCCCGCCATCCCCTTCCCAGCCAGGGGGCACCGTCGCTCTTGCTGCCCTTCTAGTCCCAGCCTTTCTCTTGGACCGAGGAAGGCCTCCCCTTTTCACCGCAAAGGGGGTCAGACCCTCCACTCCCCGCCCACTCAGCCCATACCTCTGCCTCCCCCTTTGCTCTCACAAGTGGGCAACCAGAGTAAGCAGTTGCCATTTCCTCTTGAGAAAAGGCCTGACTGTCTGTCTGCCCTTTGAGTGTGATCCTGCATCTGAGAGAAGTGATTTCTGGTCCTGTCTTGAAACATTTCTAGTACAAGTCCCCTAGGCAGCCTCCCACAAGTCCTCTTCCAGGGCAGGGCCTTCAGCAACTGAGCCACTACACTCACTGTGAAACAGGGCTGTTGAGGGTGGTCCGAAAAGAGGAAAATAGTGGTGAAAGGGGTGTGTGCCACCAAACCTTCTATGCAGACACCCTCACCAAGGGAGGCTGTGTAATGGGACCTCCGGTGTCTCCCACACCAGTCATTGCAAACTACCTACAGCTGCGTGAGCCAGTCTTTTCTGTCAGCTGTCCCTCCGCCTGGCTTGGGAGCTAAATCCCTCCTTCCTTCTCAGGCACCTACCCCATTCATCATCCCTGTCCCTCAGGTCCTTAACCACTGTGCTGCTCCCTGGCCTCAACTCCCACCCCCAAGCCTGGATTCTTCTTATTGGCATTTATAAATGCTTTAGTCTATTCATTTTTTAAAAAATCTTTTAAATCTCACATCCGCCTCCAGCTACCTTCTTTCTTTTTCCTTCACAACCCAAGTTCTCAGCCAAGCTGTCTTCATCTTTTTCACCTCCCACTCATTCCTCAATCCATTCTAAAACTGAATTTCCCCTCTATCCCTCCCTCCACTATAAAACAGCCCGTACTACAGTCACCAGTGATTTCATGTCACCAAATGCAAAAGACATTTTGAAATAAGGCCTCATGGTACTTGACTTCTCTGGGACATTCAACACTGCTGACCTCTCCCTCCTTGAAACACTCTTCCCTGCACCTCCTGGGTTGTTCTACCAGGTCTTTGATCATATCTTCTCTTTGCAGACTCATTTCTCCAGGCTTGGGCTTTGGCCCACTTCCTCTCCTGCTGTACTCTCGTCCTAAATCATCTTGCCCCTGGCTGCAGTTACAGTTATCACCTCTGTGCCTAAGTTTGTAGCCCTAGCTCCCTTGCCCCCCCACCAACTCCTTTGAGCTCCAGAAGCACATACCAAACTGCCTCAAATCTACTTCAAATTCAGGATGTCCGAAGCTGACCTTCCATGGTCCTGCCCCTCTGTCTTTTCCCAGTGTCCCCTACATTAGTGAATGGCATTGTCACCCATCTGTTCCATAAGTCATCCCAATTTCAAAGGCATCCCAACACCTTCCTCTTCTTCACACTTTTATCCACAGCCTCAACATGTCCTGTCCAAGGAACCATCTGAAAAGTCTCTTGAACCTGTTCATTTCTTGCCGTCTCTCCTTGCCACCCCAGGCCAAGCTATCATCATTTCATCCTGGAATATGACTGACTGGTTGTGGCACATCCACCACCCTTAACCTCTCCGACCTGTTTTTACACGGTGGCTAGAGTGATCTTTTTAAGGTGCGAATTTGACCATGCTAATGCCCCTATGTCAATGGTTTACATTTGCTATTAAAATAAAAGTGTAAAGCACGAACATTTCGAACCCCTTCATGATCCATCCCTGCCTGCATATGCAGCCTAGCTTGTCCCATCCTCCCCCAAGCCCTCTGCCTACTTGCCGCTCTGGTCTCATTTCAGTTCCTCAGACCACCCTCCTTTCCACTTCCAGCTTCGTCTACTCCTCCTTCATCCCTCAGTCTGAGCTCAAAAGGGACTTCCTAAGAGAGAAAGACCAGGTCATACTCTCTTGTTTAAAATGCTTCCATAGAACTTGGCACTCTAATTTCAAATTGTCCCTCACCTCCCCTTGTAACTATTTTTTCAAAATCCCCATGGTGTCCCCAGTGTGTATCACAGTGCCTGGCAATAAATATTGCTTGAATCAGTGAATGGTTAAAGGAAAGAAAATAGGAAAGAGCTCATCTACCCTATACTTGGGGTGAGGAAGGGATCCCTCAGCTGACTCCCAAGCTGTGGGAGTTTTTATAGTATAGAGTGGCTCTATCTGAGACCTGCCTTCCCCTCACCAGTTCCCCGGGTTTGACACAGGATGTCAGCCTTCAGGCAGCCTGAAGCCATCTTCGTTCTTCCCCATCCCTTAGGTCCCTGCCAACTCAGGAGTCTCTGTAGCTAGTGCCTTTAGATGCACAGGGGACCGAAGCCTGGGGGTCAGGGCTAGGTCAGTGCCAATTACTTAACAAACAAATACACCCCTGGGGCCTTTGAGGGAAGGCAGCTTCACGGGAAGTGCTAACAAGCCCCATCAGGGAAGACACACCTGCCCATTTCCCCCTGCAGACAGAGCTCCCCTGGAGGAATCTTCAGCAATAGATTTTGGGAGGTGAGATAGGTACCCAGCTGGTGAGTTCAGGGTAAACTCTTTGTTCCCCAGAACCCAGCTGCCTTGGCCCCAGCTCTCACTAGCAGATCACGATAGCTCAGATACTTCTGGATTAAAAGAGGCAGGAGTCATCTGTTCATTCGCCTGGAGAGATGGGGCCATTTCCAATTTTGAAAGATCTGTAGTTACTGAGACCCATAACCTTTGTTCGTAGTCTACCCCAGGGTTTTACCAGTTTTGCAAACCTCTGTGGAGGGGACTTTAACCCAAATCATCCCACTTCTAATTCTCCTCATCTATTTCCTTCTGTGGGGCCCTCAGAGCTGACAGGAGGAAAGCTCTTATACTCATATAACAAGGCTTTTTGCTACACTGAGTTGTAGAAGCCCTTCGGCCATTTTACTGAGGGGAAACTGAGACCTAGTGTGAGTAAGCAACTTGACCCACCTTCTATTGAATACAACAAGCCCCATAGCCAGGACAAGGGTCCATTGGTTCTAAGCCCAAGTCTGGTCTTTCATCTCCTTGACCTTACTGCATCTCTCATTTGGAGAAGAAATATATGGTTGATTGTTACACTAATGAATCACACCCCCTGTACCCATGCCCTGGTGTTATCCCCTCTGATACTGACTCTGGGCTTGTCCATATGACTTGCTTTGGCCAATGAGACATTGGCCAAAATCAGCAAAGGAGGGAAGCAGAGGTTTGATAAGTGCTTATGTGTTGGGGATTGCCGTCTTGGAACGCTGCCCTGAGGCCATATGTGAAGGAGCTCAGTTTTTCCCCCTTGAGGGGTGAAACACTTCATGAAGAGGTCCAGAAGGTCCAACTTAGTCTGGTCCCCAGCTGACGCACCAGCTGAATTCAGCTGCCTGATTGAGCCCAGGCAAGACAGATAGAAAACCGTAAGCCAACCCACAGAATCCTGAGAAACGAAATGACCCTTGTCTTCAGCCGCCAAGTTTTCCAGGTAACTGATACAAAACTATCTGAATTAAGTCCTGAGATCGTTGACCTTAGTGGCCTCTAACCAACCATAGGTCAACTCCAATGAACCTCTCTCATCATTTTTCCCTTTCCTCAACACGCTTCTCATGAAATTTCTCAAAAGCACAACCTCTTACCTCTGCACCTTTGCATATGCTGTTTCCTTTGCTTATTAAAATGTGCTCTCCCTGTTTTGCCTAACTTTTCTGTTCAACTCCACAAGGATGGGAGCATGTTGGTATCCTTATTACCTAATTCTTACCTAGCCCTCAGTAGATACTCCATAAAAATTTCTTTAAGTGATAGCCATTGCCTCATTTCCTGTAGTTCTCTGTGACACTACAGCTCTCGCTATCAATTCTCAGCCCCAGGGTCTTTGCCGGGGTGATTTGTAAGTCTGGTGCTGTGTAGGGTGACAACGACTTCTGACACCCATGCCACCCATGCAACACCTGCTTGGGTTCTTAGAGCAGTCACAGTGGCTTCAGTACTCTTTGCTCCCGGAACCACTGGGCCAACTTCATCTGCTTTCCTCAGTGGATGTTTCCAGGTCTGAGCTTGCCCAAGGCTGAGCGGAGGGAAGGAAGGACTGAGGAGCGTAACATCAGCAGCTGGGAGTGGCCGAGGGCCAGCAGGGTGCACAGCTCCTGCATCAAACTGAACCTCGTGACTGGGTCCGTCCAGGTTCCTCCCACCTTGACCAAATCAGCTGACCCAATGGAAATGGATCATTTTTCTCCAGACATGTCCCCTGCTTCCACTTCTCTCTCCAAGGTGAAGGTGGCAGTTGATACCTGGGAACAAGCAGGCTGCCAGGCTCCCCACCTTGGGCTGTCTTTTTTTTTTTTTTTAAAGGAATCCCAAGGTGGTTGCATCACCCCAAACCTTACCTAGTGCACCCCTCCCCCTTTAGACAGGATGTTGCATTTCCCCCAGCCTCATATCCAGCTCAACTAATATTTGTCAGGTCTTCTGATTTAAATCAGATGGTGGATTCAAATGGACAAAAAATAAACCTGTCTGTCTTAAATCAGATCTAAGATAATCGTTTTCAATTTATTATTATTTTTAAAGCAGCAGAACCCTTTTCTGATCTTATGTAGGATCCCAGTGTACCAGAGAGAGAAAAAGCAGAGATGTTCTGCTTGAAGAAGGGGTATTACTTCCTCTGTGTCCGTCCCATCCCCAGTGGCTCTCGAGGCACCCCTTTAGCACCTTCAGCCTCCATGAAACCCACCTGGAAAGCCCCAGTCTGTGAGGTATCATGTCTGCTATTGGCTACCTGTTTTTCATTGTCAGGCAGTAAGTTCTTCCTGTTGTCTATCCATGTCCCACTCACAGGTGACTGGCTTTAACCTTCTCTGGGTCTGCACTCAGCTGAAAAAGAAGCTGGTCTGTGACATAAGCCCACTTTCCCCCTTGGGACCTGAGTCATGCTCAGCACATAGGCTTCTCTGCTCGAGCCATTGAGAGGTACCAAGGTTCACTTCTTTTGCTCCTTGGTAAAAAGTCCACAGGCACCGGGAAAGAATAATTGGTGAGGTTCATGGCCTTCAAGAGGCCAATCAAGGAGACATCCAGCCTGGACACAGTGGGATTACACTGGGCAGCAGAGAGGGTAAGCACATGGCCATAACAATCTGGGAGGTCTGGGGAAGGATAGGCTAGGGTGGGAGAGGCAGGGAGCTCAGCCAGTTTTCTCTGTGGCTTTGTCCAAGTCTGTGAGAAAACACCTAGCAGTCCTGGCTCCGCATGTCAGTCCCAGTCCGCAGGATTTCTGATTTGTCGTTCACTTCAGAGCACACACCTCCCTTCTCAGGATCCACTGGGCATAGCACCTGCTTCCCAGGCCTCTGGGTGCATCCTGCTGGGGTAGCTCAGGGCAGCTCTAGGACTTGGAAAATGGTCTGGCTCCTTCCCTAGAACTCTCCACTGCCCAGTCCCCCAAGAGAAATGGCTCCCAGTAGACAGAGTAGTTAGTTGTCAGGTAGGGGGCTTCCCTGGCTCTCTTCCTGGATTTTCAACCAGAATTCTCTGCTTAGCTCTTTACTGGAGACAACGAGAAGGGTTCCTGACCTTCAGCCTTAGTGAGAGGGCACGGTCTTTCTCAATGCCCCCCACTCCCAGATAAACTCTTTTTTCCTGACCTGGGGAGGCAGGGAAATGGGTGAAACAACAGCATGAGGGTCCAGCAAGGGCCAGTGTGCAACAGGAAGCCTGGCACCGTCAATCCTGCTGTGGTCTCAGGAGCTGGGTAGGCAACCTTAGAACTGGGATCCCACCTGCTTTGTCTAATCTGGAGGGTAGTTCTTTGAGTTCAATGGTTTTCAATATTTTTAGTATCAGAACTTTAAAAAAATAATCTGGAATTCCATGGTATAAAAACAATGA
Source organism: Mormoops blainvillei (assembly GCA_004026545.1). NCBI lineage: Eukaryota > Metazoa > Chordata > Mammalia > Chiroptera > Mormoopidae > Mormoops > Mormoops blainvillei. The sequence goes on along the minus strand of PVJD01000002.1, from coordinate 704,691 downwards.
AAGTTGAGTTATTCTAGAAGGGCTGGGACATTTGGTGTCGGGCGGGAGCAGGAGAGCTTGGGTGGAAGGTATAGTCTTGCCCGCCTTCCTTTCTCCTAACCTTCTCCCTCACACTTGAGGTCCCTTTATAGAATTCCACAAGCCACAGCTTGAAAACCATTCTAGGCACGGGGGAGGAAAACTGCTTGGCTCTCCTTGGTTTCTGAGACTCTGAACCCTTATTGTTTTCTACTTCTCTAATCACTTTCTCTTGCTTCCTTGATCCCTAGTCTACACACAGTGTTCTTTTCCTAATCATTTTTCTCTTTTCTCTCTATTCTTTCAAAGGAGCAGTTCATTTGCTAACTTGGCTTTCACAACCACCTCTCTGCAGGTGACTCTGGGTCTACCTGTCCAGTTCTAAGTTCTGTCTCCTGGTTTCCAGATCCCCATTCTCAGATGGTTACTATGTCCAACCACAAGAATGGTCCACTGGTATCTCAAAGTCAACCAACATGTCTGGGACTGTAGAACATGGCGCAGTCATGTTCTGGGAAAGAACACAGTAGTTGGACTTGGAATCCAGAGACCTAGATTTGAAACCTAGCTTAGTTTTTCCTTAGCTGAGTAACTTTGGACAAATCACTTAATCTCTCTGAGCCTCAATTTCCTCATCCCCAAACTAGACATGCTAATACATGTCCCTTGTAATTAAGCAGAATAATACACATGGAATTTTGGAAGACTATCTTGTGCTTTAAAAACTTGCTCTCTTTGCTGTGTTCCCTGACACAAACACAGTCAAAGAGGTTGAAAGGAGGAGGATCACCGTTTCCTCCCTTTCCTTCCCAGGGCAGAGCGCAGCCCGGTGGACTGACATGTGAATGCTGGATCTCGGAGGATCTCTTTTACTTATTTATGTTTATTTTTAAAAATTTTTAATTGAATATATTGGGGTGACATTGGTTGATAAAATAAAATAGGTTCCAGATGTACAATTCTATACTACGTCATCTGTATATTGTATTGTGTGCTAATCAACCCAAGTCTCCTTCCATCACCATATATCCCTCCTTTACCCTCTTTTACCTCCCCTGCTCCCTTTCCCTCTGGCAATCGGACCGCTTCTCTTTTTGGTCCTCATTGCCACCACTCTCTTTGAGGCCCTCGTATCCTAACTTTGATCCTCCTCTTAGGCTCTGCACCATCCAAGCTGTCCTCCACACCAGCAAATTCGAACCAGTGTGTTGCAAGAATTTTTAAAACATGCAATACCTGACTATTTAGTCAGGGGCACTGACCTCTTTTCCCTTAGACTGTTGAATTTAAAAAACAAACAAACAAAAAACAGCCGACACGGCAGTAGCTGTCTGGTGTGAATGAATAAAAATTATACCTATTTTTTTGTTAGATTCTGTGTGCTGCAGAATTTTAGTAATTACTTTACGCGTGCCATGAGACAAAAAATTTTGACAATCACTGTTCCACACTGAAGTTGTTTTCCTGGAACCAAAACTACACTCGACCATTCCCCTTCTCATATATTTACCAGGGCTCTCTACTGCCTCTAGAAAAAAAACACAGACTACACCCAGCCTCACAAGTCGGCATCCGGACCACAGCTTCCAGCTCCGTAGCAGGGGCCACGCCTCTCTCCCTGAGGTGCCCCTCCCCACCACCCTACAAAGGGGAAAGCGGTTTCCTCTTTCTAGGCCATATTCACAGGCTATACTTTCCAGCAAGCATTTCCCAACACCCGACCCAAGTACCTACTTCTTTTTCTGTACTTCCAAGATTTAACTGTTCTTCTGTTTGTTCCAAATGCATATGTTCTTGTATGTTATTTAGGTGTTTTTATGTCTGCGCCTCACATCAGATTTTGTGCTTTCCAAGTGCTAAGACTGTGGCACTATTTTTCTCTTCTGCACACACAGGTACTCAACAAACTCAACTCAATTTGTTAAACTGAGTTGACTATCGCCAGATTTCAACCCTGACCACTAAATTATTATCCTGTGCCTGGATAATGAGATTCATACCATTCTAATGAGATGATATCGTTTCGCATAGAAAAAAGAATGAAAGTACTTCTGCCAGTGCTCCATCTTTGCATTTACAGTCGCCCACCACCGGCGCTACATAGCTGTCCTACAGTTTATTAGTCATTCACTCAATGTTTTTTAGGTGCATGTTCTGAGTCTGGTGCTGTCATAGATATTAGGTAAAGAGAAGACACTGAAAAAAAGGAATTAAAAAATTTAAAAGACACTGTTCTCAAGAGCTTGATGTTTGATGAGGGAAACACACAATTATACATTTGGATAACTGTAATGAGGGAGATATGAGCAGATATCACGAGAGACTGGAAGGGCAGGGAAAGTCACAATAAACTTTTTCTTCTTCTCCCCAAGACACGCAAACAGGTGGCATGGTGCAGCGGGAAGAACGAGGGTGAGACAGTACTTAGCTTACTGGCCTGCCACCTTGCGAGTTCTTTACCGTTTCAGTCCCTATTTCTTCCGTTAGAAGCTGTGAATGTAACGAACAGAATAGCCTATGTAGAATATATTTTAAAGACTTTACATAAACTGTAATCGTAAGTACAAGCAGATATTTGTATACAAGTACTGCGAAGCCATCCCCCGCTGCCAACTTGCCTATTCCCCCAAGTGGTTTTGTTTTCTCCAGTTCACCCCAGATCAAAATCTCAAAATCATCTTTGACACCTTATTCCTCACTCTTCACACCAATGTCACTAAGTCCTGTTCATGTTCTTGTACTGCCCCTTGCATCGTGGTCTTCCCTTCCCTTTTCACCTTATCACAGCCTCATGCTGCCCTCGTCACAGAGCCTCACACTGGGACTGTGCAACAGAATCTCTGTGCCTGCCTGTGTCTTCTCAGTTCCAGTCTTTCTGAAATTTAGATGTCCCGTCCTAAAAGATTGCTTTCTTTATGTCATTCCCCTGCACAAATAAATGTAGTTTCCCCCTTATATCTGCAGAACAAAGTCCAAACATTATAGCTTAAGATTTAAGGCTTTTGGTAAACTGGCTCTTATTTATCCAAACCTATAACATTAACTGGACTGGTTTTCTGTCTCCTGAACAAACATGCCTAAGCCCAAACACATGTAACTCATTCTCTCATTTGTTGTAGCCTCTTCTGGTCTAAGAGACCTAATGTCAGGGAGGGCAGAAGTGGACATACAAATGAAGTACAATTACAGTTTGGTGGGACAGGTGCCCTCTCCCCACTGAGCGTGGTCTCCTTCCTCCCGACCATCCTTCAAGATCATACTAACAGCGCAGCTCCCCTGCGTGGCCTTCCCTAATTTTACCCTCTAAACACCAATGCACTCACTCTTTGTAGTACTGTGGATCAGTGCTTTTCAAACTTGAGACGCAGCCCCTGAAATTTTGACTCAGTAAGTCTGAGATGGGGCCAGAGAGTGTATAGTTCTAACAGGCTCCAATAAAAGGGCCTGGGGAACTCACTTGGAGTACCACCACTGTGGACTAACTTGTACTAGCACTTACACTTTCGCTTCACACGAAACTCTTTCTGGGCAGAAAATGCATTTGCTATCTCTGTGGGTCAGCTACCAAACCAAGCAATTCATTGTATGGCACAGAGAAAGTGCTCACTTTTACCCATTCAGAGCACTCTGCCACGCGTGTTCTTATGTGGTGCTTACAGCAGCCCACCAGGTAGGGAGATAGGGCAGACCTTCGGGAAAAGAATCAAAGTCACTGCAGAGCAGAGATGCTGGTGTTTGTTCAGGTTTGTGGCCATCGGGCAATCCATGGTCCTTTTGCCTGTGGCCTCCCTGGCTCCTTGAGCTGTTGAACTTTAAGGCCACTTTCCCCTTCTCTTAGACATTTATTGGGCAATAGATGTCTCTCTGCCAACTTCTGGGCTGGGGGATGTAGGCATGATCTCAGGAGTCTAGGGAAGTAGAGTAACTGGTCCCCATTTCTACATGTGTAAAACACTGAGGCCCAGAACATCCAAGTGTTTACGCTTCATGGCATAGCCCAGAAGAGGCAAAAGTGCCAGAGAAATTAGGACAAAGTGACTTTATATTTACTGGAGGTCAGTTACATGTCCAGCTACACTGTTCTAGGTGTTTTTACCTACATAGTCCCGTTTAATCCTCACAATTACCTAGCAAAGGAGATCTCATTTCACCCATTCGAAAGAGAAGGCAATAGCCTCAGAGAGGTTATATCATTTGCCCAAAGCCACATAGCTGAGAAGAGGAGTAGCTGGAATTCCTGGTCTGTCTGACCCCAAAGCCCTTCCTGGTTTCACAGCCCTGTTCTGCATCCATGTCACAGGGTCTATGCACAGTTTGACAAGCACATCATGGTCCCAGGTTTCCACATGCCCCTGACCCCAGTGTGCTAGGCAGCCGGGGGCCTGGATTCAGGCTCTGTCCTTACACCGAGGACTGATCCAAGACTGCTTCTGGGTAAGTTATGGTGCACGGGAAAGAGGAAGGATAAGTAGGGGTGACCAGAGCCTCAGGCCAGCCAGGAGGTGGGAGGGCCGAAGTGGCAGGGGCCTAGGAAGGCTTGCTTCCTTCAGGTAATTGGGAGGTGGAGACTTGTGTTTCTTTCTGGCCTAGTACGTGAGCTGTTTGAGAGACCCAGGGAAGTAAGTCTTCCCTCTACGCATAAACACACTCCCACCTTCAGAGACCCTTCCAAGGACAGGCCTCCTGGACACAGATCCTGGGGAGAGGGGTGCCTCACAAAGACGTTCAAGCTCAAAATCAAGGTGACACACACCAGCACACACAGATCCTAACCCTGCCACGCATGGCCAGGCTTACCCACAGAAAAAGCAAATGTGCTCAGAGGTCAGCTACAGCATCCCACAGAGGGCTGCTCATGCCCACTCACCCACCCACCCAACCACAGAGGTACAGATGGTGCAACCTCCGACAGCCACTGGTCAGGAAGGGTGGGGAGAGCTGGTGGTATTTTTGCCATTGTTGCCATGTCTGTCCCCTGCTTCTCCCCAGCACCTATCAGCTCATGTAAGGAGTCTTATTCTTAGAAGGGGGCTCTGGTTCCTTTGCAGCGATTTGTCCTTTTCCCGGGGTCAGTTTAGTCCCTTCTGGCCTGAGCTCTGGAGGCTTGAAGGCATGGGGTGGGGGAGGGGCTGGAGTGCAGATGCAAAGAGGGGAGAGGGGAGGATAGAGGGGTTGGGGGAAGGCAAGAGTCTGTTCAGGGTTTCTCGGCTAGACTGGAGGTCAGAGTTGCTCAGACATCATGATTTGCTGTCCCTGTGGTAGCCAGGACAGTGGGAGAAAGGGCCTGATCCAACTCATATCAGGATTCCGTGGTCTTCACGGTACCGGGAATGATGGTGGGAACCTCAATTTTGGGAACCCCAGAGGAGGTGATAGGGTTGGGTGACCAAGATCTGGAGTGGTGGGGTTGGGAGGCCATGTTTGGCCAGGGCCGACACCTGTTTGTAGCACCTCTACGGCTTGGACCCTTCCCCAGGTCAGGATCTCTGCACTGAAGTGCTTCTCTTGCCCCAAATCCTTACCAAGAGGTAAGTGTGTAAGATGGGAGAGCAGTCGCACCAGGGAAACTGGGAAACCTGTGGAGGGAAGGGGAGCTTTGGGAATGACAGGTGACCCTAGAGGACAGGTTTGGGAGAGGGGGCTATCCTGCCCACACCATCCAGCCCACTTTAGCAGGGGCCAGCATGCTGCATCTCCAGCCTGTCCCCCCGCTGCTCTTGCCGATAGGAGAGTAGAGCTGGCCTGGTGACCTTACCGTCTGTGGGGGGCTGCCCACAGTCATCTCCACATAGTACCCCTGACCGGACTTGCCCCTCAGGTTGTCCACCATCTCCACAAAGCTGCCTCTCCGGCAGGGCTCCTCTGGCTCCTCCGTGTCCCGGGGCAGTCGCAGCCCCAGGGGGGTCCCCCCGAGCCCGCTCCGCAGAGGCAGCCGGATGCCAGGCTGGGTGCAGCGGGCAGGCAGCAGTGCCGAGCCCATCCACAGCAGGAGCCAGGGCAGCGCTTGGGCCATTTCGGGCCCTGGCCTTCAGGCCCTCGGGGCTCCCTCGGGCCCACGTCCGTCCCTGCTGCCTGCCCCCAACTCTGGGTGCTAGTGGTGGCTGCTCAGGAGAGAGAGCTGTGCAGCATCAGGGCTCCTGCAGGCCCCTGAACCAGCCCCGGTCCAGGCTGTGGGGATTGGGCAGGAACAATCCGCAGAGATGGAGAAGGGAAGGTGACGGATCCTGGCTACATCTGGCCAGCGGCTTCCAGCCTTAGCATAGGTCCGGGCGAGGATGGCTTGGACCCCCTGCGGGAGCTGGAAGGGACGAGCATGGCAGGTCGGCAGCGCTGGTTTCCTGGTCCTCCTAGCGGGTCAGCAGCACGGGAAGGGGCAGAGGCTCTAGGCTCCTGTAGCTGCGTTTGCTGGTCAGGCCACCATAATTCAGCTCCCAGCTCCCGGGCAGTCTGGGGAGGCGGAAAGACTTGTGGTGGCTGCTGTCAAAGCCAAGGGTTTTCGCTGTTCCATGGGATTGCTGGGAAGTGTAGTCTTCCCAGGGCAGACAGCCCAGCTTCCGGAGCTGGTGAGGGGTCTGGGATGCCCTCTGCCGAGACGGAGTCCACCCTGCAGGACCCTGGCGGGCAAGGTGGCCTGGGCCCTAGCAGGGCGGGAAGAGCTATCAGGATAGAGCGGCGACCGGCCTCTCATTCTGTCAGTCCTTCCTTCTGCATTTATTAAGCACCAACTGTACGCCAGGCATTCTGCCAGGCTGTAGGACTACGGAGAGAAATAAAATGCACGTGCGCCATGCAAAATGATGAATCCCTAAGGGTAGTGATTTTGGGAACATGTGGGGAGGTGGTATTTAATTGGAGCCTTATAGAATGGGAGGGATTTCCATGAGCTTGCAATCGGTGCGCAGATGAGAACCAGTTGGGTCTTCTCTTGTCAGGGTCTTTCTGTGCCTTGATGCTGTATCTGCTCTCACCTCCAACCCAGATACTGTGAATCCTGGAGACCCTCCTGATTTCTGTGCTGTCAGTCCGACTAAGGATAAATGGCTATGGCGGCTTTAAAGTATTATCACTCTAAAAAGTGACTGTAAATTAGTTGGTGAGAACTTAAAACAAAAAGCTTTGGAGCTCTAGTAGCTTAAAGGAGAAAAGCCATATGATTATATCAACATATCATTTAACACATATGGAAAACTATTGTTTAAATTCAGTAGTCCTTCTGATAAAAGCTAAGGGAAAACATCTTAAACGAAGTAACAGAGAAACATAGAGCACATAATAGTAACAGGCTAAAGTTATTCCCATCAAAATCAGGCTTAGGAAAGGGAAGGACACTAACTGTGCTCTTATCCTGCAGGGTGCAGGTCAGCCTAGCTAACTCAGTACAATGAGAAAATGAAACAAGTGCTATAAATATTAGAAAGTGAAGGAATCATTATTTGCAGGTTATGTGATATAGATAGAAAATTCTAACCAATAAGGTGACTAAGCACAAGTTAAAAATTAAAAATCGATAGATCAGTGTATGTATAGAAATTTTGTATACAATAAAGCTGGCATTCATATCAGAGGGAAAATATATTCTTCAATAACTATTGCAGGGACAAATGGCTATCCATTTGGAAGGAAAGAAAATTAAATCCCTGTCTTATCTAAAAATAAATTCCAGACAGATCAAAGTGCTTAACATTAAAAATAAAACTGCAGAAAAACATAGAAGAATGTTTAATAATCTTATGTTAAGAAGTTCTCTCTGACAAAACTCAGAGTTGTTTTTTTTTTCCTTAATGGACAGGCTTAACTACTCAAAGTTTTAAAACTTCTGTAGAATCAGATTTCCAGTATTTCAGTTATGGTTCTGCCCTTAGTAACTGAGAGAGCCAGGCTAGTTACTATCCTTTGGTGCCTCAATTTTCTCACTTGTAAAAAGCAGTAACAATAGTACATACCTCATAATGTATGGGTGAAATGGGACGGTCCATGTAAACCTCAAAGAACAGTGTCTGGCACATTGTAAATGTTCAATAGAAGTCAGCTATTAGTTTTATTACCACTCTAACTTCCAAGAAAAATGACATTGACAAAGTTAAAAGATAAGTCACGGACTAGGAGATAACATTTGTCATATAATAGAGTGACAGCAAGCAAATGTCTCTAACACACAAGGAGCTCCTAAGTCAATAAGACCTCAAACAACCTGGTAGAAATGTGAACAAATAATGTAAACAAGTAATTAATAGAAAAAATTTGAAAGGTCAATGAACATGAAAAAAAGTTTGTCGTCACTAATAGTGAAAGAATGAAATTAAAACAACACTTAGATACTATTATTATTATTATTATTATTTTGCTTCTCATATTGGTAATATTTGGCACTAGTGAAGGTGTTGGATGAACTGTAAATTATTCCATTTTTAGAGAGAAATATGACAATGTCTATTAAAATGTAAAAAACACACTCTTTGAGCAATGTCAATGCTAAAATACTATGCAACAAGATAACAATATTTTACCATGTGTGCACTAGTCAAACTTTGAAAATAAAATAAGTTATTATCAATAAGGGAATGAGACTTTCATTGAATGGAATCCCACCTAACCATTACAAAGGACAGAGTAATTTCTGATGAAATTTACCTTGGAAGAGTTTTTATGGCACGTTAAATGGAAAGCTCACGCTGCAGAACAATATGTACATTATGATCTCATTTCTGTAAAAATTAAAAAGTATGTACATGTGACATACATGAGTGCATAAGCATTAAAAATATTTGGTAGATGGAAACCAAAATGTTTACAGTGGTTTTCTCTGAAGTGTGGGTTTCATGTCTTCTTTCAGTTGTTCAATCATTCACTCATTCATTCATTCATTCAGCAAATGTCTTTTGAGTGCTTACTAGATGCTAAGCACTGTTTTAGACACTGTGGATACAATGATAAAGTGGACAAAATTCCTACTCTCATGCAGCTTACATTCTAATACAAGGAGACAGACAACAAAAATAAATATATAGTATTTTAGATAGTGATATGTTCTATGGAGAAAAATAAAGCAGAGAAGGGAGGTGGAAGGGCAGTTGGTGATTTTAAATAGGTGGATTAAAAGTGTAGAGGGAACATTTCACATTAAAAAAAAATTTATTGTTGTTCAGTTTCAGTTGTCCCACCTTTTTCCCCATCGCTCACCCCTTCCCCGTCCCCCTCTACTCCCACTGTCAATCCCCGCCACTGTCCCTGCCCATAGTCTTCTATTCATATTCCTTTGCTTGCCCCTTCCCCTTCAGCTGTAGGATCAATGAGTGTTTTTCTTTCTCATTCAGTAGGTGATTATTTTCTATATTATGACCAAACAGTATGAAAAAGGAGAAATGTTTTAACAGTGGAATTTCTCACCTGGGGGTAGGGTATAAGATTTGAGGCTGATTTATCTTTTTTTCTTCCCCTATCTTTTAAAATGACCCCTAAATGTTCATCCCTGGCTGCAGAAGATAACCTACTGTGTGAAATTCTCAGTTTCTCTTCCTCACTTGTTGGGTATATTACTGGTACATCAATTGGTGTGTCCTTTTTGTTCTTTCCCCCCAAAGACTTGCTTCCTTAATTGTTTGCCTAAGGGCATTTAAAAATTGGTTTGCATTTCTGAGTACAAACCTATAGGGAAATCTGATAAAATGCAAAATGCTTATCTGTGTGGCATTAATCCCATTAATTCCATAGTGACCCTTACTTTTTTAGCTCTCCTCATGAGAGAGCAAGGGACCCATGCTAAGAGACAAAAATTAAGAATTTTGATGGCTATTAAAGTCAACCAAATTGATTGAAAGTTCTTGGACATAGGGACCAAGTCTACAAATGGCCTTTTTGACTCTGTTTTGTGCAAGGCCTGTGATGACTAAACTGGTGAGCCCTTCCAGTCCCTTCTCTGGCTGGTCCCTTTGGCTTCTGAGAGACTTTTAAGGAGTGTGGAGAGGAAGGGGGAACAATGATTTTTCATCTGCAGGCAGAATAAAGGAAGTACATGCAAAACAGCCACAGAAATATTTAAAGTTAAACGTGAGGGTTACATTCTGGATGTCTGGTTTGGGATGTACAAGAACAACAGCCTGATTTCCTCATTCTGGAGTCAGCCCTGAGTGGCCCTGGGGTTAGTTTCAGGAGTTAGTGGGAGCCTGATACATCTCTACAATGGAACTTATCGAGAGCTTCTTCCAGGGCTTTATTCTCCTTTCCAACTAGTAACATCTCTTAACTTTCCCATTCCCCGGTTTTCTGATTAATAGTCGCCAGTACTGTTTTTGCCACTCTTCTTTAGGAGGTTGAGGATGTATGAGAGAAAGGAAGACTTGTCCTTCGTGTAAGCAAAACTAAAGCTCTTTGGAATTATATTAGTAGCAACCTTTTTCTGCCAGGCAGGGTGTGTGGAGGGGCTACACAGTGTCACTCTTTTTCCTTTTAAAGAGTCTCTTTGAAATTGTTAAGACAGATATCATCCCCATTTTGAGCCTGTGCTCTGGTGAAAAGATAGCAGGAACTAGTCTCATAATAGTTCCTGGTCAGGTGCTCACTGATTTAATCAGAGCACAAGAGAGCAATGTTTTTTGTTTTTGTTTTTAAATGATTTGTGTTTTTTCCATTACTATGTAGTCCCCTTGTACCCTCTGACCCCAGCAATCGCCGCACTGTTGTTCATGTCCACGACTGCTTTTTCCTTTTTGGCTCAATCCCTCCACCCCCTAACCTGCCCCCTATAGCTGTCAGCCTGCTCTCTATCTATGAGTCTGTTTCAACTTTGCTTGTTAGTTGAGTTTGTTTATTAGATTCCACATATAAATGAAATCATATGGTATTTGTCTTTCTCTGAGTGGCTTATTTCACTTAGCATAATTTTCTCCAGGTCCATCCATACTGTTGCAGAGGGTAAAACTTTCTTCTTTTTTATGGGCAGAGTACTATTCCATTGTATAAATATCCTCTCATTGTTCTTTGGAGGGAGGGGTCTCCATTACTTTATATTCACATTTCTTTTGTTTATTAACGGTTCATGGGTTGACTATTCATAATCAGTGTACTGTTCACCTGATATTAAGTCACACTACTAAAACATGATGAGCAATACATTGCCTTAGTTAATTCATGTTTCTCTAAATACTGTGGATGTCCCTTTCCTGTTCGGAAGAAATTCCCTTAATATCTAAATTCAGAGCTCTCTTTTAACTCTTGCGATTCCAGCCACTATATTGGACTACATCTCCCATTGTGCAACGGGAAACGTGCAGCGCTCTTCCGTGATCCCACGAGATGTCTAACCAATCCAATGCCAGAATTCTCATTCTGTGACCTATTGACTCAGGGTAGAGGCGGGACTCTCAGGAGCTAGGTTGGTACCCTTTCCGGAAGTGGTTGCGGGCCGCTGCAGGGCAACACCCCGGCGTCCCTGGAAGCGGGAAAGCTGGGAACCCGGGTGGTGCTGGGGAAGCTGCGCAGACCCGGGAACCCTCGCCCAGAACCTCCCGGGGTGAGGGACAGGTGAGGACGTCCTCGAGGAAGGGTTTGGGTGGCAGGGAAAGGAGAGAAGCTGGAGAGTCGAGGCACTCTGGTGTGCTAACGAGCGGGACGTGCACGAGCGTGCGGGGGAACTGAAGAAAGAAGTGAAAAAGTAACGGCCGGACTAGTGTGCCTTCATCCAGAGTCTCACCGAGTGGCGAAAGGGACCCTGGGTGGATTGCTGGCCAGGCAGTGACTTCACCCAGAGGTTCAGTTACCATCTGTTTAACGGCGACTCCCCACACTGGCTCCATCCAGACTCCTGAGCTCAGACTTGTTTACTGATTATCCCTAACTGTACCTTCCCAAACTTCCCGGTTTCCCAGTGCTCTTCCTCCTCTTGTAGTTCCTGTTTCAGTGAAGGACTTCGTTCACTTAGAGAGCCAAGTCTGCACCTGGAATTCATCTAATGTATGCAGCAAATGTATTTGTTAGGTATTTCCTGTAGCCTAGGCGGTATGCCAGGTGGGGCTATTGGGCAAGGTGTAGAAAAGATAACAGTGAACAGGTTAGTGGCTTACGTGCTCTGATTTCCCACCTCTTTTTCCCTCACTTGCTGTAGACATCAAGTCCTGTTATTCTGCTCCTAATATCCGTGATAAGCCCTTCCTTTCTATTCTCAAAGCTACTAATTTCATAAATTCTTGCCTGTGCTTTCAGGATAACTTCTTAAGTGGTCCCTCTGCCTTTGTTCTTGGCCTCCTCTAATTAGTTCTTACTTACACAGCTGTCATAATTATATGAAATCCTGTGATGACTCCTCATCATGTACATGATACAGCCCTTTATAATGTGCTCCTTGCCTTCCCGTGTACATCTCTCCTCTACTGTCCTTCCCGTTGTCCCTTGCACTCTGGTCATGTCAGAGTGGTTAGATGTCAGGCTTTGGAGTCGCACAGATGTGGCCGTGTGCATGTTTTGCTGTGCCATTTACTAGCTGTGAGACCTTGGACAAATCGCTTTTTTTTTAAAAAAAATACTTTCCAAGACTTAGTTTCTTTATTTGAAAAATGGAAATTATAATCTACCTAGCTAAGAGGATAAGGTGAGGTGATGTATATAAAGTATTAGTACAGTTTGGGGAACATAGGAAGTGTTCAGGGAATGTAAGCTTTTGTTGTAATGAATTCTCTGTACCCACCATATTCTTTTCTTGCTTCCTTGCCTTGTGCATGCTGTTTCTTCTGCCTTAAATTTCCTTACTCCCTTATCCTGGTGTGCTCCTTATCCTTCAGGAACCATTTCAATGGTCCTCTTGTCTGCGATGCTTTCCCTGCTCTTCCAAAGTAAGGTTAGTTGCCCTTACTTTTGTGTCCCATTGTATTTTGTTACTTCCCTTACAGTGGTTAACATATTATACAACCATGTGTTTATGTGTTTGGCTTTCTAACTATGCTGAGCTGGAGTTCAAGCCCATGTGTAATCAGACTTGTAACCCTAACAGTGAGCACAGTGCCTGACCTGTGGTAGGTGTTCAATAACTGGCTATTGAATGTCTGAATGGCCTTAACATACATTCCCTCATACTGGATCTGTCCTCTGGAACAATGCAAAATAAGCCCTTTAAGAATGTGAATAGTAGCCCCGGCTGGTGTGGCTCAGTTGATTGGGTGTTGTCCCACAAACTGAAGGGTCCCTGGGTTTGATTCACAGTCAGGGCACATGCCTGGGTTGCAGGTTCGGTCCCCAGTTGGGGTACATACAAAAGGCAGCTGATCGATGTTTCCCACATCGATGTTTCTGTCCCTCACTTCCCCTCTTTCAACTCAAAAAAAAAAACAACAAATTATTTTTAGAAGAATGAATAGTAATAACAATGGACACTTATTTAGATCTTACTGTGTTTTAAGTATTTTACATGTATTGAATCATATAACTCACACGCCTTTGAGATAGGTATTGTTATTATCCCCATTTTACAGATGAGGAAACAGGCATCCCGTTCATCTGGTGGTGGTATAGCTCAGATGAAATCCAAGAATGTTCTAAAACCTGTGCTCATTACCTCTACATAATCAACTCTAATGCCTGCTACTTTCTTCCCAAGGCCTTCAGTACATTTTTTTCCCCTGATTTGAACTTTCCTTCTAGTTGTTCAGGCAGGGAGGAAGAAATAAATGTGCAGGGATCCCTAATTGTGCATGTGCATGCATATGCTTTATTAGTGTTCAGATGTCCAAACCTTTTTGGCCATGCTGACAGATCAGACAGTGTTCTAGGAAGCTTACCACAATGTTGAGGGATTGGGGAATAATGACACGTGTTGAACGGAAAGGAATACTTGACTTGGGGTAGAAAAGCCTTGGGTGCTCTCTTTAGGTCCAGAGGGTAGAATAGGCAAATGAGAGGAAGTCTCTTAGAAACTGATTTTTGGCTTAATGTGGGAAAGACCTTTACATAGTTAATATTTATCTAACTGTGGAATTGGCAATAACATCAGTTTAACATGTATTGTGTACCAGGGACTATCCTAGATACTTTATAGGAAGTATCTCATTTCATCCTCAAATAACTTTTTGATGTAGATTATCATGATTGTTTCCATTATACACATGAGGTTATAGAAACTTTGAGAGGTGAAGGACCTTGCCTAATTTGCCTAAGGTCATGCAGCTGGTAAGCAAGAGAGCTGGGATCTGAATTCAGGTGTTTCTGGCCCCAGAGCTGGAACTTTGATTGCTATGCTGTCTGTCACTTAATGCAGAGAGAGGAAGAATTTGGCATGGGAGAGGTAGTTAGACCAAAGTTCTTACATTTATTTATTTATTTATTTATTTATTTTTGACCCTTGAGATTCCATGGTTCTGTGCTGGTGGTTTATAGCAGAGACAGAGCTCCTATGGTTTATATACCTTATTTTGTGCTTGGTCAGAAAATGCAGAGGAAGGAGGAGGCATGGCTCTCATAAGTTTGTGGTTTAAGAAGAGAGGTGGAACGCATTCCCATGAAAAAAGTAATATCGGTAGTAATATGTTTATGAACACATGAAAACTGTGTCCTTACTGCTGAGGAGGTTATGAGTTAATGGGAGGGGCTGAGGTTAGTCAGGGAGGGCTTCCCGGAGGAGGTATATGAGCCACTTTTCTTTATTTATTTACTTTTGGCTAGATTCTGGGATTGGCAGGAGGTGGATGAGTGCAATTGGATGACCCCTCCCCTACAATTGTTATGGCTCATAGAAGGTCTTAGGCCTGGTGGCAAGTAGGACTCATCAAATTTCATCTGATCTGTTGGTAAGTGCTATGTGCAGTATAATATTGATGGTTCTGAAGGCATGTCTAGGGTACTGTGAGTGCCTAGTGATGTCCCTCACAGCCTCAGGCTTGGAAGGAAATGTTAGGGCATGTGACATGTATTTGCAATAGCAGATCTCAGGGCTGCTTTCTTAGGCATCTCATCTTCCCTGTTACCACTCTAGCCCAGGTTATCATAATTTCTCTCCTAGACTAGCTCATGGTTTCCCACTTTAATCTCTCTGCAGCCACTCGGATTTTCTTCCTTCCAATCTGGCCTCCATTCCAGTCTGTATTCCCAGTGGCTACCAGAGTGATCTTTTCAAAGTGTCTGTCTAAAAAAAAAAACCCTTTCCCGGCTTTTTTTCTTTTAATAAGGCCAGCTTCTCAACGTGCCCTGGCTGCCACCCACCTCCCCAGCCTCATCGCCAACCATGCTTGGTGTTATTTCCTGTTGAAGGGCCTTTGCACATGCTGCTGCTTCTGTTAGAACACTTGTTCTCTCTGCCTTTGTCTGGTGAATACTTCCTTGTCCTTCAGTTCTCAGCAGAGGCTTTATCTGAGTCTGGCTCATTTCTTCCAGCACTCTTACCTCATTTATAATTATACACTGATCTGTGACTTTTTGATTGGTTTGTCACCCTCCTTCATGAGACTGTAGCACTACTGTTCAGACTGTAACAGCTGAATTGGTTTTTATCACCATTGCATCTCTAGTGCCCAGAATCAGGAAAACTTAGCTCAATAAATAGTTCTCGAACGAGTAAATGATCTCTAGTAGCCATTAAATAAATATGGTTTCTCTTCCCACCACCTTCCTCACTTCTGCAGTTCCTACTCTTTCGACCCTGTCTTTGCCCACGTCTTTTCTGAAGCCAGGCAAGGTGAGGAAAGAAGGTAGAATACAGCCCACCCCATTTTAATTTTTTTCTGGCAGAAGGTTTGCTTGACATTTGAGTGATCTGTGAATTCAGATTTTTCAGAGTCTTTCTGACCTTTAAATAGTTAAACATAGATAATTATGTATACCACTAATTACACACTTTTCCACAGGGACAGAGGTTTACCCGACCATGCTTTTCTAGACGTGGAATGTGTCTAGGGTTGGACAACCCTTCTCAAATGCAGATTTCTCAAATTCTTTGAGGCAGTTGATACAAGGCCTGGTATAGAACACCGCCCGTTGGATTGAGTCGTGTGCGGCCTGATGTTCAGGCCGCTATTGACTCCTCCCTCCCCAGGGACGCTTCCCCTCTCCCTCTCCTCTCCAACGCAGAGGATTACAGACTCCTTAAGCCACATTTCCTGCCCCGGTTCCTAGTGCTTTTGGCTCTGCTTTTTCAGTCAGTGGCCCTACCCTTCTCTAACCGTGTGCAGAGGCTGAAGCACTGTGTCTACAGGGCATTCATGGATTCTTATGGTAGGGACCGGAATCTCACTTGGGCTTCTGTACCAGAGAAGCATGCTTCTTCCTTTAGCCTTTTGTCCTGAGGTGCTGCCCCAGGTTACTGCTTGGAGGTGTCATGGTGGGAATCAGACGTGGCAGAACCTTGCTCCCTTGGGTCCAGATGACTGACAAAGGGAACCATCTCTTGTGAGTTGTAAGGCAAGACGCCTACCTTGCCCATCTCTCAGCTGTCAGGGTGCAGAGAAGGCTTTGGTAATGGTCCCTCATAGATCCCATGCCTTTTATCAGGGTTCCTCCATAGGAACTTTGGAACAGATTCAGAATGACCATATCCAGTCATGTCATGAGCACTCATTATAGGCCACATTCTGGTCTTTTGATGACAGGGTCTTTCTGCTTTTGGAGGGCTATGCCATGCTTACTGCTCCAGGTGGGACAGTGACAGCCTCTGAAGAGGTGGCTACAGGAGAGGTCTGGACCTGCTCCTCCAGACTTCTGTTGGTCACATGGTGTGGCTGACATCTCCTCAGTTGGGAGACATACTCAGAGTAGTGGCCATAGCAGCCACTTTATAGGGTGACTTGTCTCTGTGTCATGGGGCTTCAGCATGGGAGCTGCCATAGGAGAGGATTGGTGTGACCTTGGGGTCCTGAGGTAGTTACGGAAGTAGGGATGGGAAAGGAGGAAGAATTCTCGAACTGCACTAGCTTGTCAGTGGAAGAATTTGGCATTGTTCTGTCCCTAAAGCTGGAAACCTTGGTTTCAAGGTGGACTCCTTTCCACTCTTCCCCTCACATCCTAGTCCGATTAACATTAAAGCATCCCTCGCGTCTGTCCCTTCTTCTCCATTCCCCGCTGCTTTTGACCTAGTTTTAGCTCTCATCATCTTTCACCTACCTGTATGGCAGCCCTCTCAGTGGTTTTCCTGATACCAGTCTCATTTCTCTAATCTAGCTGTGCCGTTCCCACCAGAGTTCTCATCCTAAAAAAAGGCCACTGTGTGTCACTTTCTTTCACCGAAGCCTGCAGTGAACCCGCCTCACCTTTGCTACAGGGCAGAGTCAAGGCTCTTTAGCATGGACCAGACCCTGACCCGGCTTTCCACCCCAGCCACTGTCATGGGTGCTGGTATCCAGCACTTAGAATACCTGTCTGCACATGATGTTCTGTCTGCCTAGAATAGCTCTGTCCCCTGTCAGACCCTGTGTCGGCCTTTGGTACCCAGCTCCTTGACAAAGCCTTTCTTCATTCTTTCAGTGGGATGTGTTACTTCTCTCTCAGAGCAGAATGTGTTTTTCCCTTCCGCTTAATACTGCTGTTGAGGTTGTGTATGCTACCTCCACCGGAGTGGAAGCTCCCTGAGAGTATTATTGAAGTAAATAGGGACATGCAAATAGGACTATGTGCTGAGGCAGTGTGGCCACATTAGGGTATATTGGTATGAGGTGGAGGGGTGGTGTGCTGTTAGCTATTTTGGTCACTAGGGTTTTCTAGCTGGGGGTCCAGTTCTCCGTTTGAGGGATAGGAAGTCAAACTCTTGAGAGAGTTGGATTTTCAGCTCTTCTGTGGTCCACCCAGTGCACCCCATGCCTTTGGGGCTTTGGGAGATGTGTCTCAGAACTTTCTCAGCACAGAGCCATAAAGCCTAAGTTCTCCCTAACATCTGGAAAATTCCCAGCAAAATTGGTTTGCAGGGTCTGATCTGACCCAAGTGCTCCATGACTCAGCTCCAACTTTTTCCTCTTCTAAGCTGGCTCACTGGTTTTCTCTTTGGGTGGGGTCTCAGGGATCTAGGTGTTTGAACCCAGACCAATCATGGCCGGAAGACCTATCCGCATAGGAGACCAGCTGGTTCTGGAGGAAGATTATGATGAGACCTATATCCCCAGTGAGCAAGGTAAGAGGCTGTGGTGTTTTGTCGTAACTCTTTGAGGGCAGGAATTATCTCTTATTTACTTTTGTTTTCTGATGAAAAGATGGTATATGCACAGGGCTGCTTAGTATATTTGGGTAAGATAAATGTTGGCAAGCTATAGCCCGTGGGTCTAATCTGTTCTGTTGCTTGTTTTTGTAAATAAAGTTTTATTTACAAAACAACCATGCTTATTTGTTCACGTATTAGCTATGGCTGGTTTCATGCTGCAAGGGCAACATTAAATAATTGTGACAGAAACCATATGACCAACCCACAAAGCCAAAAATATTTACTGTCTTGCCCCTTATAGAAAAAGTGTGCTGACCTTAGATTAGATCAATGATTTTTATTATTATTATTTTTTTTAGATTTTATTATTATTTTTTTTTAGAGAAAGGGGAAGAGAGGGAGAGAAACATCCATTAGTGATAGAATCATTGATTGGTTGCCTCTCGCATGCCCCTCACTGGGGACCTGGCCCACAACCCTGGCATACGCTCTGACTGGGAATCGAACTGGCAACCTTTTGGTGTGTGGGATGATGCCCAGCCCACTGAGCCACACCAGTCAGGTCTAGGCCAATGCTTAATTTCAAATGAAAATATAATAGGGGATATTATGAAATATGGTATGTGTGAGGTCAGGGGAAACCCAGTTTCTTAAGAACAAACTGAAGCAGTTTTTTTTTAAACAACAGCAATAACATTAATAGCAATAATAACAAAATTTATTCAGTGCTACTGAGTACCAGTCCCTGTAGTAAGAACTCGACATGTATTTCCTTTTCAACCATCATAGTAAGTCATTCATGAGTTAGGTACTTTTATTATCCTCATTTTACAGATGAGGAAACCAAGGCACAGAAAGGTTAAGTGACTTCCCTGTAGTCACACAGTTCTAAGCGATACAGCTAGGATCTATACCCAGGTATTCTTACCCAAGGGCCTGCACTCTGAAGCACTATGACATTTTGGGGCGATGAAGTTCCCTTGAAATTCTCATGAGTTATGCACCAGGACACACAAATTTTGCTTATGATTCAGGTGGTTTGAGGACTTTTTGGCAGGGGTGAAAGAGCTCTTACACCATCAGGAGTCCATGGATCCCACATTAAACCCTGAACTTTGCCTATAAGATTTTTGTTTGTTTGCCATGTAGACGTTTTTCGTTTTCATGTTAAATGTACGAGTATCAGTCTGTTCTCATATGTCCTCTGAATTTTGCATCACAGAAAGGCCTTCCCTACTCCAAGGATAAACACTTATGTTTTCCTCTAGGTTTGTTCTCACACCATTCATGGAGTAACTCATCTTTCTCCACTGGATGCTGTCTGTGTGTATTTGGGTCTACTTTCTTCTCTCTCTCATTGCACTATGTATTCATAGCCAGTATAGTACTGTTAATTACTAAGGCTCGATAATAAATTCTCATATCTAGTAGGGTTGAAATGCCCTCCTTTCTTTTTTCCTCAAAGTTTTCTTGATTATTTTGTTTGTTTTATCTCCCTGTAATCTTCACCTTGTCCATTTCTGGGGTGGGCACTGTACGTGGGAACTGTTGGCGTCTTGGAAAAGTTGTGTTCAGCTTATGAATGAACCTAGAGAGGAGTGACATCTTTATGAAGTTAAGTCTTCTTATCCAAGAACATTGTATACCTTTCCATTTGTGTCTTTTTCTATTTCTCAGGAGTGACTTAAATTTTTCTTCATATAGGTTTTATACATTTCTTGCTCATTTTATTTCTTAAATATTTCATCTTAAAATTTTTTTATTTTTTAATTACAGTTTACATTCAATTTATTTTGTATTAGTTTCAGATATACAGCAAATCAGTTAGACAATCATGTACTTTACAAAGTGACCCTCCGACTGCTTCATGTACCTACCCTGCCCCATACATAGTTATCACGATATTATTGACTGTATCTCCTATGCCATAATCTATATTCCTGTGACTCTTCTGTAGCTATCAGTTTGCACTGCTTCCTCCTTTGTAAATAAGTTCTAATGTTTTTCTAAGGATCTTAATAAAAACTCTCTTTTGCCCAATCCAAGTTTAGACATCCTAATCTCAAGCCACCATTTTCTCTTCCTGGACTCTGAGTAGCTTCCTAATTAGAATCCCTGCTTATACTCTTCCCTTTTTCCTGTCTGCTCTGCTTAGCACAGAGTATTCTTTTTAAGTGTAAAGCAGATCATATCAGGGCTCTGATTATTAAAACCTTCCATTTTACTCAGCATAGCACCCTTAGCGGGGTGTGCAAGGCTCTGCATGACCCAACCCTGCCACCTGGCAGGCTCACCAGGTGCCACTGTCAGCCTTGCTCACTCTTCCGGTCATATGGCCTTTCTGACAGTCCCCAGATGGGCCAAGCTGCTTCTTGCCACAGGCCTTTTGAACCTGCTCTTCTGCTTGAGTGCTCTCCCCAGGGCTCTGCAGGGCTCCTTTCTGCCTCCACGTTTCAGTCATCACTGTCCTGAGATGTTTTCCTTGACCCTTCCTGAAGCAGTGCCTTCCACCTTGATATTCTCTATCTCATACCACATTTACTTTCTTCATTATGTTTATCAGAAGCTTTAATTCTTTGTATAGTTACCTGTTCATTTCTTTACTGGCTGTTTCCTCTACTAGGATCCAAACTTCCCAAGGGCAGAGACCATTTCTCTCTCGTTCATGGCACATGGTGACTGGTCCATAGGAGGCACTCAAAAACTGGTTGTGAAATCAATGAATAAATTAGTCCCTGGCTAGCCAAATTCCAGCTGGTCCTTTGAAAAAGTGCTTTTGTTTCCTAGCCCCCAGGTATGTCATCCTCCAAACTCTCTACTGAGGTGACCCATATTGGTGATGGCTCAAGCATTGATGCCCCTTGAGAATTTATTTTGTTATTCCTGGGGGCTCTGGTGACATATTCCAATGCTTATCTTATGTATGTTTTTCTTCTAGGTGAGATAGCTCTGAACTCAGTACATATATCTCCCCTTTTCCTCCAGATTTCTGGCAAAAGAGCATTTCTAAATTCTTGATTCCAAAAGAGTACAAAAAAAGGATTAGAGTTCATCACATATAGCAGAATTGAAAGGAAACTCTCTTCATGGCAGAGAGGGTTCGGTGAGTGGTGAAGAAGGCTGCCTAGGTATCATCCTGCTCTCTCATCTCAGGTATCTGCTGGCCTGGCTAGAATGTCAGCACTTACTCTGTGCTCCTGTGGCGCTCAGCGCACATTTCTCTTACAGCACGTCTCACCTGGTTTGTACTTTAGTCATATGTTGGTAAGGTCCCCAGTGGGCTTTAAGTGTTTTTGAGTTTTTTCAAACGTGTGTTGATTGAGTGATGAGTACTTGCACTAAGATTTTGCAAATCTTGGGAGAGCTTGTGTCCTGGTAAGGCTGCCCTCATTCAGGGTGGTTCTCTCTGTGGCTGTTGGGATTCTTCCTGAGGCACCTGCCACACTGAAGTCTTGATCTCATTTTTTTTTTTTTTTGCCTTTGTTAACTTGGCTTCAGATTATATTTCTAGAGTATGTCAATAGCATGCCTTGATTCAGCTGTACCATTTATAACTGTAATTTAAGAAAATTACATACATATATTATATAGAACTAAGACCTCCTCACTGAAGAAAATTTGGAAAGTAAAGGCAGAGTAGAAATGTTGTTTGGAAAAAAACCCTGTTTTTCCTTCACTCTCAACTCAATGCCTGTACCACCAGATCAGTGGGTTTTTTTTTCCCCGTACCGACCAAATCCCTGACATCAGCTGGATGTCCTACAGTTCAGTTCAGCTCTGATACTACCTGGAGTTAGCATCACATCCCACAAGTTAAAGGCTCAGTCCCACAAGACTGCTCCCACTTCAGATGCTAATAGAAAGTTCCAGGTTGTCCTTGGTACTCCTGACCAATCAGCTGTACACCAGAGTTCCCACGACCCTATCCTCAGGTTTGATAATTTGCTAGAACAAGTTACAGAACTCAGGGAAACACTTATGTTTGCCAGTTGATTATATAATAAAGGACATGATAAAAGATACAGTTGAACAGCCAGATGAAGAGATACATAGGATGAGGTCTTAGAGAGTCTGAAGTGCAGAAGCTTCTGTTCCCATGGAGTTGGAGTGTACCACCCTCCTGGCACATGGGTGTGTACACCAGCCTGAAAGCTCTAGGAAACCCATAGTTTAGGGATTTTTATGTAGGCTTCATCATGCAGATGTGATCCATTAACTCAGTTTCCAGTCCCTCTCCCCTGTCCAGAGAATGGGTGTTGAGTCTGAAAGTTCCCAACTTCTAATCATGGCTTAGTCTTTCTGGTGACCAGCCCCATCAGGAGCCATCCAGGAACCCACCTAGGGTCACCTTGTTGGAACAAAATGCTCTTATTCCTTGGGAAATTACAAGGGTTTTAGAAGCTTTCCTTCACAAACTGGGGTCAAAGACCAGATATTAATAGAAACTGGGGGCAGAGACTAACACACATTTCTTATTATTTCATAGATTGATTGTGTTTTTTTCTTTTCATCTACTTCTCCACCTCTCTTTTCTAACCTCCTCCCTCTCCTTGCAGAAATTCTTGAATTTGCCAGAGAGATAGGTATTGATCCCATCAAGGAACCGGAGCTGATGTGGCTGGCACGGGAGGGTATCGTGGCCCCACTGCCGGTGGAGTGGAAACCATGGTAAGTCAGCATGGGTGTGGCCCACAGACTTGGCCTGTCAGAGGCAGAGGGAGGTTGACACTAGAGATCAGCTTCAACCAGTCACCTTTCGAAGCCTGTCCTGCACAGAGTTGGGGACAGCAATATGCCGTTCTGCTGGGTTCCCTGATACTTTGGGCCTGACCATAAGCGGATGTGATGATCCGCATGAGGGGTTCAGCACTTACGCCTGGGGTTCCAGGAGCTGCTGCTCTGGGTCAGATCCTCTAGCACCAGCATCTGTTTTGGATGTACTCACAAGCTGTCTTTGTACTTTGTACTTTGTACAAAGTATACTTTGTAGACTGATATTGAGACCTCATCGGCATGTCTACAATAGATGCTGGAGGTTTTTGATGAGGCCACAGATTGGTAGGGTTTCAGCTCCCTTGGCAACCCATCCCTGACTTTGAGTAATCTTTTCATGAATAGGTACATATTCGTGGATTTGTTCATATTTTCAGTTTCAGCTCTTTGGATTGTGAGGAGCAGAGACTCACTCAGGTTATCTCAGGGAAATAGGTTGACGGTGAGGAAACAGACTGGCCGAGGCGGGGAAGCTAAGAGGAGCCGGAAGCTGTGTCTCCCTCCTGAGGATACATCCTCTCCCCCTCTTGCTGATGCTGTGTCCTCTGTTTTGTGTATCTTCTCTGTTCTCCTAATCACCTGCACAGAGGTCTCTAATCAAGCTGTCTCCCTAAAATGAGTGCCATGAATTTACTGCCTACAGTAGCATGGGGTTTCTCTATGCTTGTCCTACACTCATTCCCCACATGTCTTAGGGGTCCTCTCTTACCCTGGTATTGTGACCTTTTTGTGTGCAAGGCATAATTATTCTCTTCTTATCCATCCACTTAATGTGCTGACTGCACTTTAAAATGACTGCAGTTGTAGCCTTACGCAGCTCCACTGAAGCACTGTAATCCTTTTAGCTTCTCACATGGCATCTCCCTGCTTGGATCTTTTTAGTCGCCTTCCCTTGGACCTTCTCCAGCTTCATAATATCTTCCTTTGTAGTAAGTCTGTCTACAGAACCCACAATATTCCAGGTGCTGAGGACTTCTGTTGTGTTTGTAGGATAATGGTTTCTGTTTTCTTTTTTCTGATATCCACCCTGATGATTAATTCGCCTTATCGAATAATCTCTATCTTCTTTTTCTCTATGTTTTTTAGCTTTGTATAATTCTGTGTTGTTTTGCTTTTGGATTTATATTTTTTAAATTGAAAGTCACATGAGAAATAAAATCAGTATAATAATACCTTAGTGTACACCTACTTAATAAATAAATCACTGCAGTGATGTTAAAAAAAGTATAAAGAGGACATACAGATGGCTAATAAACACGCGAGAAAAGATGTTCAACGTCACTAATTATCAGAGAAATGCAAATTAAAACCACAATGAGATATCATCTCACATCTGTCAGAGTAATTGTGATTAATAAATCAACAAAGAAGTGCTGGTGAGGATATGGAGAAAGGGAACACCTTTTGCACTGTTGGTGGGAATGCAGATTGGCGCAGCCACCATGGAAAGCAGTATGGAGATACATTAAAAAATTAAAAATGGACCTGCCTTTTGACCCAGGGATCCCACTTCTGGGAATATATCCAAAGGAACCCAAACCACTAATTCAAAAGAACATAAGCACCCCTATGTTCATTGCAGCATTATTTACAATTGCCAAGCTATGGAAGCAGCCCAAGTGTCCATCAGTAGATGAGTGGATGAAATAACTATGGGATATTTACACAATGGAATACTACTTGTTCGTAAAAAAGAAGAAAATTTTACCCTTTGCACAGTATGGATGGACCTGGAGAACATTATGCAGTCAGAGAAAGACAAATACCATATGATTTCACTCATGTAGAATCTAATGAACAAAGAGAACTAACAGGGAAAATGGGGACAGACTCATAGATGGAGAGCAGGATGACAGCTACTGGGGGGTGGGGGAGGTGAGGAGGTGGAGGTATTGAGCAAAAAGGAAAAAGTACACATGGACATGGACAACAGTGTGGTGATTGGGGGGGACAAGGGAGTATAAGGGGATGAAATGGTAATGGAAAAAAAATACAATAAAGATGAAATTTTAAAAATATTTCTTCAGGTATCTCCAAAAATTACTGGAGGGAAAAATTATTCATAATCGAGAAATAGTGTTTTCTTTAAAAACAATCCTATCAATTAAAAGCTATATTTCAAAAAGGAATTTGTTAATTAAAATTAAGGATAGACTTGTATTTGATCAAATGCCACTTTTCATCTATGGAGATGATTATTTTTCTTTTCAGCTTATTAATATGATGGGTTACGTTAATACATTTGCTAATAATGACTATGGACTTAGCTGGTAAGAATGTATTCTTTAATGTGTTGTTAAATTGCACTTGGTAATAATTTAATTATGAGTAATAAGTAGATATTTATAATTATATTAATCTGTAGTTTTCTTTTGTGCAATATATGTTGATATTAAAAGATTAAAAAAGTTAAAAAAAAAAGGCAAATGGAAGGAAGGAAACTCTCATTGGTTATGGGCCAGACGTACACTAGGCTTCTTGCCAGCTGCCTTCACCTCCCTGCTGGTGGTGGCTGACACTCCCTCATCCCGTAGGAAGAATGTGAAGTATTTCTCACTTTTTAAAATAACAAAAGTCATTAAAATTTATGTATAATGTAATTTTTTACCCTTACTCTCAACCCCAAGAGTAATTAATTGGTGAATTCCTTCCAGTCCTTTAAAGCGCGCGCGCGCGCGCGCACACACACACACACACACACACGTGTGCATTTTATTTTCTAAACATAAGTGCTATACTGTGTACACTGTGCCTCTATGTCAGTGTGTGAGTCTACCTTACTCTCTTATCAGCTGCATACTTTTCCATACATACATGCACCGTAATTTTTTAAAAATCCTGATTTATTTAATCACTTATATGGAAGGGTGTTTAGACTTTTTCCAAATTGACTATTATATGTCGTTCCGTTTCTGGATTCAGTGCTGTCGTCGTCGTCGTCTTTTTTTTTTTTTTTTTTTTTTTTTTTTTTTTTTTTTTTTTTTACTATATTGATGATGCTATTACAATTGTCCCTTTTTTTTCTCCCCTTTATCACCCCCTGTTCTTTACCCCCTTTCCCTCCAGCATTCCCCACCTTAGTTCATGTCCATGGGTTGTACATGTAAGTTCTTTGGCTTCTCTATTTCCTATACTATTCTTAACCTCCCCCTGTATATTTTGTACCTACCAATTATGCTTCTTATTCCCTGTAACTTTTCCCCCCATTCTCTCCCCTCCCCTCACCTCTCCCTGCTTATAACACTCCATGTGATCTCCATTTCTATGATTCTGTTCTTGTTAGAGTTGTTTGCTTAGTTTGTTTTGTTTTTACTTTTGTTTTTAGGTTCATTCAGTTGTTTATAGTTGTGAGCTTGTTGTCATTTTATGGTTCATAGTTTTGATTTTTTTCTTAGATAAGTCCCTTTAACATTTCATATAGTAAGGGCTTGGTGATGATAAACTCCTTTAGCTTCACCTTATCTGGGAAGCACTTTATCTGCCTTTCCATTCTAAAGGATAGCTTTGCTGGTTAGAGTCATCTTGGATCTAAGCATCTTGGATGCTTTTCATGACTTCGAATACTTTCCAGCCCCTTCTTGCCTGTGAGGTTTCTTTTGAGAAGTCATTTGATAGTCTTATGGGAACTCCTTTGTAGATAACTCTCTTCTTTTCTCTTGCTGCTTTTAAGATTCTCTCCCTGTCTTTAATCATGGGTAATGTAATTATGATGTGCCTTGGCGTGTTCCTCTTTGGGTCCAAATTCTTTGGGATCCTCTGAGATTCCTGGACTTGTATATCTATTTCCTTCACCAGATTGGGGAAGTTTTCCTTCATTATTTTTTTCAGATAAGTTTTCAATTTCTTGTTCTTTCTCTTCTCCTTCTGGCACCCCTATGATTCAGATGTTGGAACGTTTGAAGTCGTCCCAGAGGTTCCTAAGCCCCTCCTCCTTTTTTTTTGAATTCTTGTTTCTTCATTCTGTTCTGGTTGAATGTTTATTTCTTCTATTCTAAATTGTTGATTTTAGTCCCAGCTTCCTTCCCATCACTGTTGGTTCCCTGTATTTTTCTTTATTTCACTTTGCATAGCCTTCATGTCTTCCTTTATTTTGTAGCCATACTCGATCATTTCTGTGAGCATCCTGTGACCATTTTTTTAACTCTGCATCTGATAGGTTGACTATCTCCTTGTCGCTTAGTTCTTTTTCTGGAGTTTTGATGTGTTGTTTCATTTGAGCCATATTTCTTTGTCTCGGCGTAACTGTTATATAAGGGGTGGAGTCTTATGTATTTGCCAGGGTGGGGCAACCCACTTTGCTGCTTGTGGCTCTGTATGTTGGGTAGGGGTCAGAGGGAACTGCTGCTTGCTTAGCTCTTGCCCCTCTTGCAGTCACTTCCCCCGCTACCCACAAGCAAATTGGGTGCTGATTCCCAGGTGAATAGGCTTATGTACGTTCTAAAACCCCATGGGCTCCTCCAACGGACTCTCCTGTGAGACTGGTAGTTTCTCCTGCTGCTACAGCCCCCACAGATTTTTACAGCCAGAGGTTTTGAAACTTTATTTTCCCAATGCTGGAACCCTGGGTTGTGCAGTCTGTCTCTCTCCAGTTATTCCTTCTGGTTTATCCGCATGTGAATGTAGGAATGCCTGGTCTGCCAGCTGCTGCTTTGCCCATCCAGTCCGCCAGCCACTGTCTTGCCATGTGTTCTCTCCACCCCTCCTACCAGTCTGAATGAATGTTTCTTCTTTAACTTTCTGGTTGTTGGCCATACAGTTTGATTTTCTGGGAATTCTGGTGGCTTTTTTGTTCTGAAATTGGTTGTTATCCTTCTTTTAGTTGTGCAAGGAAGTGAAGCATATGTACCTATGCCTCCATCTTGGCCAGATGCCTGCTGTCTTCCATTTATCTCTTTGTCTACCTTTGTAACAATGTCATGCTCTCTTGATTATTGCAACCTTATCATAAATCTTGAAATCATGTAGGGCAAATCCTCCAACTTTGTTCCCCATTTTGAAAGTTGTATTATAGATCCTTTGCATTTCCATATGAATTTTTGAATCAGCTTGCCATTTTGTACCAGAAAATCCCATTAGGATTTTGATTGGGAGTATATTGGATCTGTAAATTGAAAGGGGAGAATTTACATCTAAAACAATATCAAGTCTCTCAACTCATCGACAGGGTCTTTCTCTATAGGTTTTCTTTAATATTGCTAAGAAATGTTTTGTAGTTTTTGGTATACATCTTGCCCACATTTTGTTAGACTTATTCCTAAATAGTTTATATATTAAAAAAACTTTAAAAATTTTTCTTATTTTTTAATATATATTTATTGATTTGAGAGAGAGAGAGAGGGAGAGAGAGGGGGAGAGAGAGAGAAACATTGATGTGAGGAAGAAACATCGATGCGAGAGAGAAACATTGATTGGTTGCTCCCCATAGGTTGCCCCAGCTGGGGACTGAACCCACAACCTAGGTATGTGCTCTGACTGGGGATTGAACCTGAAACCTTTTGGTGTATCGGATCATGTTCCAACCAGCTGAGCCACCCGGCTATGGCCTAAATAGTTTCTATTTTTGATATTTCTGCAAATGGTATATTTAAAATTTTAATTCCCCATTGTTTGTTGCTTTTATACAGAAATAAAATTATTTTTTTATACTGATCTTATATCTTACAAATTTACTAAACTCCCTTATGTCAATTCTAATAGCTTTTTGGTAGTTTCCGTAGAATTTCCTACATAGATGACCACATCTTTTGGGAATAAAGACATTTTTACTTCTTTCTTTCTAATCTGAATACTTTTTATATCTACTCCTTGTCTTACTCCAGAACCTCTAATATAATTAAGTGGAAATGGTGACAATGGACATTTTTGCCTTGTTGTTTAGGAAAAAGCAACCAGCTTTTAACCATTGACGATGTTAGCTATATGTTTTCTTTGTCAGGTTAAGAAAGCTCTCCTCTATTCTAGCTTTCTAGTTTAAATCAGAAATGGATACCAGATTTTATCAAATGTTTTTTTCTCTGAATCTGTTGATAGGATCATGTGATTTTTCTATTTCAGTGTGCTAGCAGTTACATTGATTGATTTTCAAATGTTAAAGTGACTTTACATTCCTGGGATAAAGTCTGCTTGGTCATAAACATATATTAGTTGATTTGATTTTATAAAATTTTGTTAAATATTTTTGCTCCAAAATAATAGTTTGGAGGGAATGAGATAGACTGATGTTGGGTATTTTTTAATACTCATTTCCAACTTTGTTATTCGTTATATTCTTTGTTACAAGTCGAGACTTCTTTTGTGGATCAGTAAGTGGTCCTGTTTTATGTGTGCCTGATAAGAATGTCATCTCTCATTTTTGGATACAGGGTTCTATAAATGTGCTTTATATCAAGCATGCTAAAATGTGTTTATATCTTCCTGTGTTCTCAGTCATTTTTTGTCCTCTCTCACTCTTGAAAGATAGTTTAATTGAGTATAGTATTGTTTGTTGAATATGAACAACCCATCTACAGCATTATGAACCATTATCTTCTGACTTCTGATTTTGCAAATAAGATATGTTTTCTTGTTCTAATTTGTTGTTCCTTTGTAAGCAATCAGGTTTCCCCCTCTGGTTGTTTTTAACTTTGGTGTTCTATAATTTCACTACAGTGTACCTAAGTATGGATTTATTTTTAATTCCATGGTCAGGGTTTGGAGTGCTTTCTTACTATGAGGACTCATGCCTGTCTTCAATTTTGGAACATTTTCAACCATATCACATTTCTTTTCTGGAACCTCTACCAGAAATATATTGGACCTTCTTCTTTTATCCTCTGTGTGTCTTAACCTCTGTTTCATATTTTAAAAATCACTTTTTCTGGCATGCTCCATTCTGGATAATTTTTAATTCACTATTTGTTTCTTTTTCTGTGTTAAGTTTGCTGTTTAACCTACTTTTTTTTTTTTTAAATATAATGATACTGCCAATTCCTAAAAGTTCTGTTATTTTTTTCCCCATATGTCTGGGGTTTTTTTTCTTTTAGAATTCTGTTCTTTTATTATGGATTCTATTCCTTTTATCCCTATGATAATTGTAAATGTAGTTATTATTAGTCTTCTTTTAATTGTTCTACTATGCCAGGTTTTTCGATGTGGTAATTCTTCTCTTCATTGTGTCACTGAATTTCTATCATGGTGACCTGATTCCTCCCATGGTTTGTAATTATTTATTGTGAATTTTGTGAGTCCATCTTCTGTAGAGGTTATTTTCTGTGAGAACCTCGTTGCTAGGATGTCGAGTGACTTTATAATGGCTTCTGTCAAGGGTTTCTCAGGGCTTTAGGACTAAATTTTTTTGTTTTAAAGATTTTATTTATTTTTAGACAGAGAGGGAGGAAGAGAGGGGAAACATCAATGTGTGGTTGCCTCTTGTGCACCCCCTACTGGGAACCTGGCCCTCAACCCAGGCATATACCCTAACTGGGGAATTGAACCGGCAACCCTTTGGTTTGCAGGCCAACGCTCAGTCTGCTGAACTGTACACCAACCAGGGCTAGGACTAAGTCTTTATATTAATTTCCTCACTTAGGATTTCCTTAACACATTTTGACCTCTATAGCTACATGTATTGTATCATGGGATTTCAGTTTTTATAATATTTTGACTGCTGAGAACAGAGTGGGTGACTTGCTTCCTTGTTATTTCTGTGGTTCTCTAGGTTCTTTTACTGAGGGAGAGAGCATTCTTAAAGCCCACAGTTGTATGTAAGGGTCTCATTTCCACTTTCCAAATTCATGGAGGCCTAAGGCCACATTTTGCGTCCATAAATTGACATTCAAGCCCAAGTTCCCAGGGCCCATATCAAGGTCAGATACCGGTCCCGGTCTTTCAGTTCATGTGCTTATTACTCAGATTTCACGTTTTCTTTCCATTTCTGGCATGTGAGAATTTCTCTTTTTCCGGCTATATTGAAAAAAATTTTTTTGTCTTATTATTTTATTGTTGTAATTGTTATATATTAATCCAGTATTTATTTATGATGGCATGGGATGAGGATAGGTCAGATGTTTTCTTCAGTTTAGTTAATCATGTTGCCCAAAGTTATTTATGTTTCTTTAGAATTTGAATTACTGTGTTAAAAGATATACAGAGTTTAAAATAAATATTGTTAGTTAATAAATTATTTTCCATTACAGTTTATCAGTCCTATCCACAGCACATATAATCATTCATTTAAAAATATTATCAATTAAAAAATTGTCAATCCAGTCCCAGCTGGTGTAGCTCAGTGGATTGAGCGTTGGCCTGTGAACCAAAGGGTCGCCGGTTTGATTCCCCAGTCAGGGCCCATGCCTGGGTTGCGGGCCAGGTCCCTAGTAGGGGGCGCGTGAGAGGCAACCACATATCGATGTTTCCCTCTCTTTCTCCGTCTCTTCCCCCCTGTCTAAAAATAAAATAAGTAAAATCTTTAAAAAAATTGTCAATCCAAAATATTGTCGGTCTGAAGGCAAGAAATTACACCTGATTGTTTTAATTTGCATTTCCCAAATTGTTCATACAGTTGAGTTGGCCATCAGTTGGCCATGGTTTATCTTTTGTGATTTGCTTGTTTATATCCTTTGCCTTTTTTTTCTATTGTTAAGGAGGTGGAACTCTTTGATTTTCCTGGGCATTAATCTTATACTATCATTTCTACTCTTTTCTCTTAGTTTCTTGTCTTTTAGTTTTCTTTATGCTTTCTTATGCACTGAAGAAGAACAAGGCAAACATTTCCATTGTCATCACTTCTTTTTTTTAGTTTTTAAACTAAAAAAAATTGTACTTACTGATTTTAGATAGAGAGAGAGAGAAAGAGAAACAGAGAAACATTGATTTGTTGTTTCACTTATTTTATGCATACCATGGTTGTTTCTTGTATGTGCCCTGACCAGAGGCTGAACCCACAACCTTGGCGCATCGGGATGACGCTCTAACCAACTGCGCGCCCCGGCCGGGGCCGTTGTCATCACTTCTCTGTAATTATATGAGAGGTTCTAGTCAGTGTGTAAGTTATTCAGTATAAAATGTTTTTGTAAGTTTTTTTTCTGGTAAAATATACATAACAAAATTTACTGTTTTACCCATTTTTAGATACACAGTCCATGTTATTAAGTACATTCACAGTGTTGTGTGACCATCACTATCACCCATCTCCAGAATTCTTATTTTCCAAAACTGAAACTCTGTATCCATTAAATAAAAACTCCTCATTCTTCCCTCTCCCTAGCTTCTGGCAACTTCTGGTCTACTTTCTGTCTCTATTAATGTGTCTATTCTAGGTACATCATATAAGTGGAGTCATACAATATTTGAAGTCAGACAATATTTAGCATAAAGTCTGCAAGACTCATCCATGTTGTAGCATTTTTTTTCAGTATTTAATTCCTTTTTAAGACTGAATAATATTCTGGTATATGTATATACCACATTTTATTTATCCGTGTATTTGTCAGTGGATATTTGAGCTGTTTCCACCTCTGGCTATTATGAATAATGCTGCTGTGAACATTGGCATTAACACCCATGCTCCCGGGGACTATATACAAATATCTGTTTGAATCCTGCATTCAGCTCTTTGGGTAGATACCCAGAGGTTGAATTGCCAGGTCAGATGGTAATTCTGTACTGTTTTTCACAGTGGCCACACCGTTTTACATTATCACCAGCAGAGCACAAGGGGTTTAATTTCTCAACATCTTTACCCACACTTGTTATTTTCTGCTTTTTTGATGTTAGCCATGCTAGTGAGTACGGAGGGGTATTTCGCTGTGGTTTTAATTTTCATTTCTCTTATGTTTAGTGATGTTGAGTGACTTTCACATGCTTATTGGCCACTTGTATATCTTTTTAAAAAATCTTTTACCCTGATATTTTTCCTTTTTACTTCTGTATATTTTCTGTTTTATTTGAATAGAGATTGAATTTGTTGGGTGTCATAAGAAGCTGATTGGGATTCTATGGGGATTATGTGGATTAATTTGAGGATTATTGGCATGTTTACAGACTTGAGTCATTCTGTTCAGGAACATGGAATATCTCTCTAATTGTTTTTTTTTCTTTTTTCTTTTTCTTTTTCCTGGCTTTTCAGTAAAGCTTTAGAAAGATTTCCCACTTTGGATTTACTCCTGGGTATTAAATCTTTTATGTTGCTATTGTGAATTTTTTTCCTTTTATCTGTTTTAATGGGTTATTGATGGTGGCGGGCGGGATAAACGGTTTCCTTGGACTTGTCCATGGCGGAGCACCGGTACCTGAAAACCGCCTTCTACATTATTTTCTTCTAGTGTTGATCCCCACTAGCGTGGGTTGTCATCTCTTATATAAGAGTTTGGAGGCATTTATAAAACTGGAGTTTTCATAATGTATTTTTCTTCCTCAGACCGCATCTACAAATGTTAAGCAGGACCTATCCTAGATTTTATTTCCAGTACGCCATGGTGTTTGTACTTACCCATCTAAAACCAAGCTTATTCCCACGTCAGCTTGGCATGAATTCCCAGAAACCCCAGTGATTATACGTCTCCATGTAGAGATGTCCCTAGGTATCCCAGTCCTTTGTTTTTGTCTAAGTTAACTCTTTTATTCTTAACTAAATAGTAGCCTTTAATATTTGTGTTATCCTTTCCTGTCTTCCCCCTCCTTCCATCTTCTCTTTCCTTCTTTTCCTTTTCCCCAATTCCTCCTCCTCTGCCTCTTTGCCATTTTTCTTCTTCTTTTTTCCTAAGTAGCTTTGAACTTGAGCAGGGATAACTTGTGTCCTCTGCTCATCCCCAGCCAGGACATCACAGGTGATATTTACTATTTCAACTTTGCCAATGGGCAGTCTACGTGGGACCACCCATGCGATGAGCACTATCGGAACTTGGTAATCCAAGAGCGAGGGAAGCTGTCAGCTTCTGGGGCCATTAAGAAGAAAGACAAGAAAAAGAAAAAGGAAAAGAAAGACAAGAAGGACAAAGAGACCTCAAAAAGTCCCATGGTGAGTCAGTGGGTGTCAGCTCAGAGAGGCCAGGGCTATAGCCTGAGGGGATACTGGGAACCTCTAGGTGTTTACAACTGGGAGGTTAAGAACAACAATAATAAATAGTAATTTCTTGGTAGTACATCATCTGAATTGTGCCTGTCTTCTGGAAAAATTTCCCTTCATCTTCTAGAAGTTGTTATTATTTCTAAACAATTCCTATTTTCCTCCTTGGGAAGCACATATTACATAAGGATTAGTAGGAGAGAGTGCTCTGCTAAAGATGGTGGTTTGCAATAATAGTATAAGACGTGATGCCATGGGCCCTCCTGGGCTGTAGGGGGACAGGAGCAGCTGGCAGAGGCCAGAGAGCCTACATGAGCAGAGTGCCTTTCCTCTGCTTTCAGCGTCAGGCTTTCCTAGTGTGATTGCATTGTTGTCTCAGCGGTGTGAGTCCTAGATGTCAGCTGCCAGAACACGAGTGTCTTCACGGCCCCCGAAGGAAGGCTCTGGGCTTTGTCCGCTTGTCTTAGTTGCCAGTGTCCTAGGTGAGTGATGTATAACTGAAATTTGATTGCAGCATGATAACCTTGGTCTCAAGGAGCTGTTTTGCTCAGATTTGAAGGTGTCCTTTTCCATTACTGTTTTATTTGTCCTTCAGTATGTCTGCCCTTAGGAGGCAGAGCTGTTGCCCTTATTTTGTAGTTGGAGAAGCTAAGAGATGGAGCCATGCTGTGGTAGTGCCATGAAGCCTGCCTTTTTCCTTTTACTCAGGGGTGGGGCAGGTAGGGCATGTTGAGGAGAGGGAGGGTCAGTCAGGTGGGGAGCACTAGAACTATCTTTTCAACCCTCTGAAGTCCAGTTGATTTGTTCTTTTGTTTATAGTCTTTATTTCCTACTAGTGCCTGGTGCTTGCTTCTCAGTGAAGATTTCCTTCATACTCTATCCTTTTCAAAGTGTCAGTTCTGGCATTGGATGGTTGCTTATGAATTTATTCTTTTCATCATCTCTAAGCTCTACAGATACTCCTCCCTCCCTTCCTTTCCTCCACATGTTACTACTCATGGTTCTGAGAAATAAGATAACAAGCCTGTTCCTCCAGATAGAGAAAAGAGGACAGGTAATTTCCTGATAAATTGAATTTTCTAAAGTCATGTGTTTGAAGACAAAACATGAACAATGGGATTCTCACTTGTCTAGGATAATTATTATTACTTTTTATTAGAGAGAGGGGAAGGGGCAGAGAGAGAGAGAGAAACATCGATGTGAGAGAGGAACACTGATTGGTTGCCTCTCATACACGCCCTGACCAGTACTGAATGCGCAACCCAGGCATTTGCCCTGTCTGGGACTCAATCCCATGACCCTTTGGCCCATGGGACAATGCTCAACCAACTAAGCCACACTGCCAGGGCTTCCCAGGACTGCCTGGGATCATTTTGAATGATATTCAGCATCTGGACAGGCTGTGGCATGGCTAAAGGTGTGGGAGGGTTCTGGGGAGAGAGGGTTGAGTTCTGGGTGTGTGACTGAATTCCTGACTTTCTCTGTTAAAAAGAATTCCTTCTGTAGTTTCAGGAGTTGGGGACAATTGGATAACCCTGGGCTGCCAGTCTGGCTCATAGGGCTCAGGATAGGAGTCTCAAAACCTGAGTTTGCCTAAGGGGCAGACAGGTGGGTGACCTGGGTTTAGGAAGGTGGTTTGGGCTACCTAGAGGTGTGTACTCATGGGCTGGGTGGAGTTTAGTGTGAACACTCGCAGGGTGTGATTTTTTAGGGTTTCTTTTAGCCTCTGCATCCCGACTGCGTGAACCTCTTTTGAGCAGTACCAACTCGAGCCTTTGGCAGGCGATTTAGGCTGTTTCTCAGGCTCAGCTCACAGTTAGAGTTCCCCTCTTTTCTCCCTTCTTAAATAATTTTGGTAGTTCTTGGTAAGGTTGGTAGATTTTCTAAATTAACCAGTCACAGAACCCAGAGCTTGATGGTACCTTAGGGATAATCTGGTTGGTGATTTTCAGACTTTGGTTAGTAGTGAAGCCCTGTCTCCAAATCGGCTCCTCCAGAGAGGTCCAGCATGTAAAGAAGAAGTGGGGCTGCTGGGGTTGCACCTGGGGGTGTGGGTCCTGGTGATGCCCCTTCTTCATCACGTGCACCCTATAGTGGCCCCCAGGATGCCATGTGGAACCAACCTGCAGGTTCTGTGGAGCAAGGTTAGTAAGCCATTGATCTGGACAGACCTCCCCTTTATAGACAAGGAAACTAGGGCCAGAAGACAACAAAACCCAAGGGAGCGTTTAGCTTTTCTTCCCTCTTTCGTTTTTGTTTTACTTTAAATGGAGGGTGGTTTTCTGCTAAGGGCTTGCCAAGGGCTGAGGTAGTGAGTATAAATAAGAAGGGCTTTGTCTTAGTTTTCTCTGCATGTTTATATATCCATCTAGGAAACACAGCCTGAGCAGGGACTTCTGCCTTCTTCCTCCTTTCTCCGTGACCCATCCCCTCTCCCAGCACCTGGGCTTGCTGATCTGGACCTAGACCAAGAGATGCAGGCTAGAAGTGAGGGCTCCTTTAAGAAAGGGAAGAGCCCATGCATGCTTGGTGACACCCCTTGGC
Organism: Mormoops blainvillei; assembly: GCA_004026545.1. NCBI lineage: Eukaryota > Metazoa > Chordata > Mammalia > Chiroptera > Mormoopidae > Mormoops > Mormoops blainvillei. Next base: position 668,209 of record PVJD01000002.1, on the reverse strand, counting down.
CTCTCAGGGGCACTCTGCCCAACAAGCTACAGCCACTCTCCAGAGGCCAAGCTTCCCGAACCCAACAGATATTTGCCGACGTGGAGAAAATCCTAGGCAGGACCCCAGCCCAATGCAGGACAGAATTAGGTGATCAGCAGGGCCTGGAGAAACCCCAGAAGCCAACCGAGAAAATCTACCTGGGGTTTTCAGACCCTGAAATAGAAGAACTGGAAATGAGGACCGGACAGCAGAAACTTGGCCCTCTGGGCCCTGAGAACAGCGGGCCCCTCCAGAATGAGCAGGGTGTGTTGGGAAGCAGGAGCCAGGCCCCTCCCCACTCAAAGCTTTCCGAAACCATCAACGGCCCACAGGTGAAAGGCGGGCAGCACAGCCACAACATGACCAAAGTGAGCTCCACTCGCTCTGGGGCAGACAAGGGCCAGAACTCTGTTTCCTCACCATCCCCTGAGGAGGACCTCTCCCTGTCCCCTTGTTCTTCTGACCAGATGCTGTCTACTGGGAAGAGCAAACTGTTCTTGTTAGCTAGAGGCCCAGCTGAAGACCTGAGCTGTCAGGGTGTTTCTGGGGAAGGTGGGAGTGTGGGTTGGGGAAGGAGGAGCAGAGAGCCCCCAGTACTGTGGATGGGACAGGTCTCCAAGCCTGTCCACAAGGACACCCCTGGGAGTTGCAAGGAAACAGAGCTCACTGACCCTGAGGATCTAGGGGCCTCACTTGAAGATCCTCTACAGGGACTCTCTCTAATACCACCTGATACTCTGGCATCAGAACCAGGCCAGAATGCCCCTTCAGGGAGTGTCCCTGGGGCATCTCCTGCCATTGAGAAGAGACTCCTCCCAGTGTCTACAGAGCTCCCCGAAGAAGACAGGAAGCCCAGTGGGGATGGGTCTGACTTAGAGAGCTGCAGAAGCAGTCTGGCTTCTCACCTTAGCTCTCAGGTCGTGGGTGAGGTGAATAACTTCCCATGGGACCTGCAAAGCCCCCCGGGATCTGGGCAGGGTCTGGGTCAGGCAGGCCTCGGACCCAGACATCTACACTGTGGCCCCTTCCTAGTGCCCCAGTTGTCCCACTTGCAGAGCTCTGCTGATGAGCAGTCAGAGAGTGAAGACTACTCTGAGGATCAGAGGTTCTACCAACACATCCTGCAGATGGTCAAGATCTCCAGGCGCCTGGAGGACCTGGGACTGCCAGAGAGCATGCAGGAAGTGCCATGCAGAGACTTGGCCAGCATGGTTGGCTGTACCACAGCTCAGTCTCCCAGGATGTCTCCTGTGGGTGAGCACGAGGCCACCAGAGTAATGGACAGGGACTTACAGTTTCTGGGTTGGGGGCCAGAGCTGCTGGAGCATCCTCAGGAGGTGGCCCTTGCCTCAGCTGGGCAGGAGGCCTCTCAGCGAGCCTGTCTTCAGCCAAGCAGCAGCCCTCTCAGAGAGGGGCTAGTCGAACTGCGGTCCAACGGAAGCCTTGCTGTAGAGCCAGGCACGATGCAGCTTCTCAACCAGGTAGGCTTCTTAGAGAGCATGGTGCGTAGGCCTCACTGAACGTGGCAGCAAGGGAGCAGGTTGAGTTGATGTCTTAATGCAGCCAGCCGTTAGGTTTGCCTTCCCGTTACCTGCCCTCCCTTGGTAACTACTGATCCCTTAACTACTCAGGATGACCATCATATGGGATGGTAGGTATTTCATGTTTCTTCTATCCCATGATGTACAAGATGGAGGCTGAAGGGACCTAGACTTCCTGGGTGGTTCTTTTGTCTTGGGGATATTTAGCTTTGAGGGTGAGCAAGGTGGCACCAACCCTGGCACTCATGCAGGTGTAGGTACCTTCCCAGGATTTGGGAAGTCTTTCCCAAAGCTGATTATAGAGAGAGTCCTCCTAATCAGACACCCTACCCTCAAGCTCTCAACTTAGTCCCGTCTGAGAATCACACAGAACTAGAGAGTTAATACGATTGGAAGGGGCTGAAGCCCAGAATCTCTGTACTACCCAGTAAGCTGCTTCTGCTTCTTGCTTCCCAGGTTCCCAGAAACCATGTGAATAACCTGTGTCAAGCTGTGCAGACCGTTTGTGCCCTTACTTCCTTCCCTGCTGAGATTACCAAAGGGTTGGGCTTGCTCTGTCGTTTTGACCCTTTGTCCCTTTAAAGAGTCACACCATATTCTTCATTTAGAAGGAGTCAAGTTGGAACAGAGACCATGGGGTCAATCTGAATTTCCCTGGCTATTCTGTTGTTGCCCAGCTAGGGCCTTACCTAGTTGTTACTTCTGCTGCTTAATTGCTGGCATGCACGGGTTCTCTGTTAGCTCTAATAACTACTGCAGCACTATAAATATCAGATAAGCAGCAGATTATCCTGAAAGTTTTAATTAGCCCAATGGCAGCAAGTTTATCAGCCCTGAAGGACAAGACCATATACAACCCATGGTCAGAGTTAATGGCCATCTACAGAAGATGATCAGCTAGGAGCCAGGAATGCATAATTTCCCTGCTAACCACTGATTTGGTAAAGACCTGGGAGAAAAAACGTCCTCAGCATCCCTGTCTTAATCCCCTAAGTCCCCAGCACGTTAGCAAACTAGCCATGTTAAGAGTCTGCAATTTTCCATAAATACAGTGTGGGAAGAATTTTGCTTGCTGCTTACACTGTGGTTGGCTGGGAGGGTGGAAGTCAGGAGCAGCAGGCCCGGTTTACTCACAGTTCACCTCAGAGAGGCTTGCCTGGGCTTCTTTCTGCCACAGCCAGGAGGCAGCGTAATGCACTGGCTTAGAGATAATAGCCCCGGGTCTATCCAAGCCCACATCTGCCCCACTTGCTGGCCCCGTGACTTTTGGGCAGGGGCCTTGACCTCACCAATCTCCATTGGCTCATGTGGTGAGGACTGTGCCCTCAGGCTGTCGTGAGAGTACAATGAGACATGGCATGAAAGGTGCTTAGCTCAGGTGATTTTGGCCAATTTTATTAATAACCATCTTCTTTTTTGCCTAACAAAGATATTCTGTAACAGACCAGCTGATTGGGAACCTACAAAGGCCTGGGTGTGGTTCTCATGTCACCTTTCAGATGAACATCTGATGACCTTCCCCTGGAGAAACAGGCACTGTTTAGGACCCACCTGATAGTCTGGCCCTGGGCTGAGGCTGTGGGTAAGGAGATGGGCCATCCGAATGTTCTCATTCTGACCTTCTCCTGGTTCCCCTTTCTTTCTTCAGTCCCTGTGGGATTAGAAGGAAATGGAATCTTTGTGTTGTTTTATAAATTTTAAGTGTGCAAAATGAATTTTAAAGAGCTCTATGTAAATTGTCCCCAGAATGCTATCCTTGCCTCTGCTTCTCGCCCAGACTACTGTAATGTGAATCTCTGTAATAATAGCAATTCCATAACATCGGTGTAGCCCTGGACCTCTTGCATGTGCTCCTTGCACTGATGATCCCATTTGAACTCCTCAACAAACCTTAAGCAATTGGACACACATCATCTCCATATTTCGGATGGGTAACTGTGAGTAGCCCGAGGTCCCCCAGATTCTGACTCCTCCTGGCTTCCCCGGCCACGCCGGCACAGCACCTTCAGAGAACAGAGGAGAAGAAGGGGCCAGTCTTTTGGCTTCTGTCAACCACTTTTCTTGTCAGTGCAGGCAGGCAAGAGAGTTTTTTGTTGCTCATGTATACTGTTTCATAGTTAATATTTATTTTAATCAAAATAACAATATACCCATATTAAGCGAAGTCAAATAGTACCTATAGGCCTATCACCAGACACAGCAGTTGTCTGGCATGTGTGCCTCTCTTCAGAAGCAGCTGCTTTCTTCTGGTGTTTACTTCCTTATATGCGAATGCTGTGCTCACACTGCTTTTTCTTGATTCATCAGCTTAAACTTTATCTGTTGAGACTTTTCACTCTGGTAGATGAGGCCCTGCCTCTGCCCTCCCCTTCCGCACACTTCTCGTGCGGCTTCTGAAGGGAGAGCAGAGCCCTGTGCAGCACCTGCCAGATGCGAAGGGACTGTTTACTGGGACACAGCAGTAGAGTTAGGAGAATCAGGGAACCAGCCTGTGATTTCTCACACAGTTGGCATGATGGTAATTTCTGGATGTTGTATTTCATTAGCAGCCTCTGAACGGAGGTGGTTTAAACTTGAGCGGGCAGGATTTAGATGTTTTATTTTTACATCTCTCTCCAACTCTCAGAGCCATGTGGTTTCTTGGGTTTGTAACAAGATGTTTTCTGTTGCTCAGGCTCTGGGCTCCTCATTAGCTTCGCTCCACATTCCTGTTGGGGGCCTGGCTCCCTTGCGAGGCCTTGCGGATGCCCCACCCTCTGCTCTTCGTGTGTCTCAGAATGTGAGCTTGGGGAACGCAGTGGAGTCTGGCCAGTTCAGAGAACCCACACTGGTAAGTGCTTTTCCTTGCATTAAGTGTGTTTAGTTACTATAGGGTCTTCTTGTACCGTGCTAGGAACTATGTGGCTCATTGATGAGTAATAAAGGGCATGGGCCGAGTCCTCAATGTTCATGATCTAGTTGGGAAGGTGAGTTACACCTGTATGACGCCGAAGTTGGGCTCTTGGCAGTGGAGGATGGACCCACGCCATAGGGACTGCAGTGCTGACTTCCCAGTCTCTACAGCCGGGGCAGTGGTAGTTGGGGAAAGGAGGGATCAGTGTGAGCCAGAGTTATCAGGGCCAGCTTCATGGCTGTGGTGGACTTGCCCTGGAAGACATCTAAACAGAAAGAGGGTGGGGAAGGCATCCCAAAGGCCATTCTCAAGGTCTTCCTCATCAGTCCCTTGACTCTCTTTTTCTATTTTGGAGCCTTCACAGGGTCTCAAGACTTCTGCCTATACAAAGGGTCCCTTGGGCTCCATCCACGAGGACCAGCATGCTGTCAGCCTCTTTGCTTTAGGGGAGGAGGCCAATGAGGAGGATGAGGTGGAGAGTGACAACCAGGTAATGATGATTCTGCTCCTGGCCCTGAAAACTCTGTGCTATTTTTTCTGAAAATTTTTTATTGTGGTAAAGTGTGTGTATATATATATGTATATATAACATGAAAGTTACCATTTTAACCAATTTTAAGTATATAGCATAGAGACATTGATTACTTTTACAGTGTTGTGCAGTCGTCACCACAGCCCATCTCCAGAACTTGCCTATAATCCCAGACAGACACCTTGTGCCCACTAAATGATAACCCCTCATTCTTCCCTCCTCCCAGCCCCTGGTAAACCTCTGATCTACTTTCTACCTCTGTGAATTTGCCTATTCTAGATGTTTCATATGAGGATAATTATACAATCTTTGTCCTTTAATATATGGCTTCTTTTGTGTGACATAGTGTTTTCAAGGTTCATTCACATTGTAGAATCTATTGGAATTTCATTCCTTTTTATGGTTAAATAATCCTTATTGTATGTATAGACCATATTTTATTTATTCATTCATCTGTTGATGGACACTTGCGTTGTTTTCACCTTTTGGCTAACCTTTCTGCAACTTTGAAAGTAAGTGAAAATGATTTCCAGCTCCCAGTTTCATTTTTCACCCAGTCTGTATACCACCTAGGTCTGACTGAGAAAGGATAGCCAGCTAAGAGCCTCCTGGCCCTCCCCCAGTTTCCCAACCTACCACTCATAATCGTTTTTGTTTCAGAGTGTCCGCAGCTCAAGTGAACTTCTCAAGAACCTGCATCTGGACATGGGGGTGTTGGGAGGCGACTTTGAGTATGAGGTAAGAGTTTGAAGCCCCTGTAGGCAGGTGCCTTACTTAGTTTGGTGTGTACCTCATTGCTTCTTAAGCCTTTCTCCCGTGGAATACATATTAGGAAAAAGAACCATTTCTCTCCCAGTTCTCTCCAGGTAGGATTTCTGGGGCTTGGGGAAGCACAGAGGGGAAAGGACTTTATCCACGTAGTCGTTTAGCAAATAACCACCATTTGTTGCATGTTTCTACAAAATAAGGTGCTTTGCTAGGTGCTATAGGTCATAAAATGCCTAAATTAGATATGATTCCTGACTTCTAAGAGCTTATAGCCTCATAAACGAGAGACTTAAATAACTGGAGTACAGAGTATCATGAAGGGAGGCCATGGGAGCAGCACATTAGAGGTATCTTGTCTGTTTGGATTGACCAGGAAAGGCTTCATTGAGAAACTGATGCCTGAGGTGAGTCAAGAAGAACAATGGGCTGACCTAGACAAGCAGAGGTGAATGGGGAGAGAGAAGTCCAAATGCAGGGCGCTGCACAGGCAGGGGCAGAGGTATGGGATGAGTTGGAGGAGGAAGATGAGGCGCCTCCTTTGACTGGACTACAGAATGGATGTGGAAAGGGAATGAGGGAGAGCACTGTGGGGGTAAATTGGGCTCCATCATGGAGGACCTGCGTGCCACCTAATAAGTTGGGATTGAACTACACAGGCATTGGCAGCCATTCACGGTTTTAAACAGAGTGTGACATCGTCCAGATTCTGAGCATTTGTTGAATGCTACCTCTGTAGCAGGCCTCTGTGCCAGGCCCTGTGGGAGATGCAGGTATTGGTAAGATACGGGCCTGGGCTGACCTCAAGGAGTTTGCAGTTGGAGAGAGAAAAAGGACACTAGGTGATTGGTGATTAGTAAGTGATCAGTAACTGTTGAGTAAATGCATATTTAGGAAACTATAAAGCAAGGCAGCATGTATAAGAACCGAACAGCACAGGTACAGTTGGGAGGAGTCCTGAGGGGGAAGAAATTACTTGTCTAGAGATAGGAAAAACTTAGGGGAAGAGATGACATTTGACCTGGGACTTCAGGAGGGGGTAAGTTTTGGACACAGGGGAAGGATGTAAGGGATGTTTTAGGCAAGCAAACAACTTGAGCAAAGGCACGAGACCTGAGAAGTGCAGAATACAGTTGAGAAGAGATTCCAGAAATACCCCTCGCCCCCAGTAGTCCTGTTGCTTCTGATCTCTTTGTCCGCGGTCTGTTCTTTACTGCCACCAGAATGTCCTTTATAAAAAACAAACAAAACCCCAAACTCATTATATCATTTTTACACCTAAAAACTACAATGCATTATTGTACTTGAAAAGGAACATTTCCTACTATATGTATTTTGGTGTTCAATTTATTCATTTATAACAATTATTATTTCTCTAAATATTCCCAGAGTATTCACACAACTAGTAAATCATGAGGTCAACAATTCAGATTTCCCCACACATTTAAATATTGATTACAAACATAATTAAACTTCTCACAGTCTAATATACCAAATTCTTTTAAATACTTTAAACACTCTAAAATGAAACAGATCACTCATGTTTTATTGGACTGATCACAAAATTGACCACTAAAACAACAGTGCTTGTATCAGGGATTAAAATTTGTTTCCATATTATCTCTTACAGTATGTCTTTACAATCCCGTATTATGTTCCTGTTACTCCTGACTGTTATTTCTTGGTCCTCAGCTCACGTGGAGAGCCAGGGTTAATGTGTCAGGCTGCGTGAGGTTGCAGACTTTGGCTGACAGGCCCTGGCTTTTAGGTGGGTCTTCCTAGGTGACCTAAGTCGAGCCATCGCAGGCCCCTCTTTATAGTGAGGCTTTCTCTGGTACCTCACAAACTGTCCATAGTTTTGGTTCTGCACAATCAGATATACTTTGATTGTGACTTTCACACTTTCTTCCAAATGTGACATTTTTTTCTGAGTGTCCCATCTTTATCACCAACCTGATCTTTGCCTACTTTGAAACTCTTCCTTCTGAGTGGGGCCTGGTCTGTTTGCATTAAATCCAATACCTTTAGTTGGTTTGCTTCTCTAAAATGACAGGTTGGTTTCTTGTCATCTACCATTAAGACCTTAAATACTGAATCAGTAACTCATGCTTTAAGCCTCGATGGATGACCATGAATAGGAATGGGATGTCAGGGGGACTGACTTAACTTTTGGAGAAAGAGGATAGCCTGCACAAGACAGAGCAAATGGAGAGTAGAGATTTCCCTGTTTGTGTCTGTATGTTTATAGATTTTACCCTTTTTGTGTCTGTATGTTTATGTCTGTACGTGTATGGCCCACTACCTGGAACATAGGAAGGGTGTGGGTAAGTTTTGCTGACCAATTGAGGGAAGAATAGGTGAATGAATGAATGAATGAATGGGCCATGCTGGGACAGGGAGGGTATCCTGGCAGATTGTGGTGTGTTTTTTTCTTCCCTTGGCTTTCCCCTGTCATGTGGAGAGTAGATACTTGGTCCCTGCTATCAGCTGGTGGGTTGAAGATCATGATGAATTTTGACTTTAGGCTAGTTAATTTTTGCTTTGCAATGGATTATGAGTGTCAACAAAAAAAAGGGGATTTTCTTCTTTGACATGTCCTGGACTTCCAAAAGCTTCCCTTCTGATGATGATATGCTTGCTTTTTTATTGTGAGTAGATGCTTTTAAACATATTTCGTATAACCTTTTTAATATAAATACGCAACCCGGTGTGATGGGGCAAAATGTCTGGAGTGGGAGGTGTTAAGTACATCTCCTGTCTCTAGCATCTTAGTAGATTTAGCCCTTTTTACCACATGGAGTGTTGAATTCCTCTGTTCCAACCTCAGGCAGGAACTAGGGCTTTTCCTGGTAGGGCAAGTTAGTGGTGGGGATGAACAGGAGAAGGGTGTGTTTAAGGAGATGACAAAGCTGCTTCTGCTTGGTCCACGCCTTTTGAAAGTGGCTTTTGTCCTAGTTTATAGACCTTAGATTCTCTGAGGTGCCCCAGGCAGCCTAGATGGAGAGCTCCTTCATGGGTTTGTTCTACCCTGTCTCATTGTCAGCTGTCACTTTGCTCCAGATTCCATCAGAGGGCAGTAGGATGGCAAGAATGCTTCTCTCTCTCTCTCCTTGCTCCTCCTCTTCTGCCTTCTACTTAACCCATTTCTAGGCTATTACAGAATCAAAAGGGATAGGTTCATGAAACAGACACTCAAAATGGGTGTGAGTGAAAGAGGGAGGTTGAAGGGTAGGGGAGCTGGCATGTGGCCTTGTGTTGCTAGTGAAAAGCCCATCAGCTGATCAAAGGAGGGGAGGGAGCTGGGCTTAGAAATAGCAAGATGATGTCAGTGTGATTGGAAAGTGCTAACAACACCAGGGAGAAGTACAAAGAATTGAGACAAATGGGTGGGAATGAGATGTGGAAAATAGACTGGCTTGATGGTTGGCTTAGTGGGGGTCTCCCCAGAACAGGACCTGGGTGTGGACTTTGTATTCAGCACCTACCCTGCCACTGCCCCACCAAAATCCTCCCCGCTGAGCTGTGTGGGTTCCAGGAGCCCCTGCCTTTCTGCTCTGTGCCGGAGGAGGGTTGTAGTACTGGGGGTCCAGTGGGTTTTTGAGGGCATGTTAAACACAAAATAGTTTTTACAGGCACTCTCCTATACCCCCCTCCTCTTGCAGATGGCAAGGTCTTTTTTGAAAAAGCAGCAGAAATTTGCCTTGAGATATCCCTGGACCTGGGGCTGTGACAGAAGACAAAGGGATCTGACTGTAGAGGAGCTGAAAGCAAAGCAGTGCCAAGGGTGCAGTCCCCCGCCCTTGCCTGTTACCCCTTAAAACACTGACACCGGTGCCTGGCATGTGTGTCCTGGGCAGGGCCTCAGGCTGTGGACCCGTGATGTGATCACGGAGAGGAGCATGTCGTGTGACCATCTGATGGGTTTTCTGCACACTAATCTCTCATTCATCCATTTGTGGGTAATCTAGAACAAAGGTCTAGTCTCCCTCTGCCGTCCCGTTTCCCTCAGATGCACCTCTGGCTGTCATGTTCTGCAGTTGTCATGGATGCAGAGAATGCAAACTCACTTCCTTTAGTGTTAGCCATGTTGTGATATTTTAATATTCAGGTAGACAGAAAGGATAAGCTCCATCGTGGGAAAATCTTCTTTTGAAGAATCCAAGCTCGAGAGTGGGCTAACCCTGCATTCTTGTAGCTTGGCTGTATTCTGTCATGCATGATAATGTGAATCTCTTCCTATATCTGGTGGCCTCTGGTTTTTGCTAGGTTACTTGTTTTTCTGTCATCTTGAATATTAATAGTTAACATTTGTTTAGCTATTTTTATTTAATAAGTAGTATAACAAGTATATATAGTTAATCTCTGTATAACCTTGTAAAATAAATATTACATCTCCCTTTTATAGAGCAGGAGCTCCTGTATCTGCATGACACACTTATTTATCTTTATTTATTTACACGGCAGCGGTGTCAGTTTCCAGACCTCTCATCCTCAGTTTCCTTTCCGTCAGAGTGGGCTGTGAGAGGGCTTATTCAAGTTGAAGCTGTCCTTTCCACAGCTTAGCAAATGTCTGTGGAGTTTTTACAGTTTATTTTTAAAAATTCAGTCAAGCATTTAGGGAGAACCTATTATGTGCCAGGCAGTGAGGATAATAGGGGGCTGGTCTGGTAAGGGAAACAGACAAGGAAGTCAGCAATTACAATGCCGTCATTGTTATGAAAGAGGATGGGGATGGCTGATCTCAGGACTGCTGCCCCAGGGGTCAAAGATGGCTCCCTGAAAGCTACATGGCTGTGGGGACTAGTAGAGGTGGGGGCAAAGAGGTGAGGGAGAGATTTAAGAATGTGTATGGCAAAGTAGCGAAAAAGCCCGATATTTATTCACAGGCAGGAAGAGAGGATCCAGGAGAAGCAGGCGGGGGCTGGACCATGTGAGGAGATGGGAGTTTTCTCCTGAAAGCCATGGTTGCTGTTTGTAGTCTGACACCTCCTCTGTCTCCTAATCTACAGTCTGCTGCCTTTATTTAATCATGAGGTCAGCATGGCTGGATCACTTGGTCTCGCTTTTTGCTTTTTTTTAATCCTCACCCGAGGAAATTTTTTCATTGCTTTTAGAGAGAGAGGAGGGGAGAGAAAGAAACATTGATGTGAGAGAGAAACATCGATTGGTTGCTTCCTGCATATGCCCAGACAAGGGGTCATACAAGCCCAGATTGGGGATTGAACCTGCAACCTAGGTATGTTCCATGACCAGGTATCCAACCCTCAACTTTTTGGTTATGGGATGAGACTACAACCAACTGAGCCATACCGGCCAGGGCTGGTCCTGCTTTTGATGAGTGAGGCAGTATGGCTGGCCAGACACCCTTCACTTACTCTGAGAAACTCCCACCTCCTTCTTGGAGTCTTTGGAGATCCCCTACTCCCTACTGGTTACTGAGCTCCTGCCCAGTGCTGGCCACTGTTGGGGATATTGAGACGAGGTGGCCTGCCTCATCCAGAAGAGGCTTGTCTTGAAGAGCAGGAGTTCATCTTGTCCCCCTTCTCTCAGCTTGGTGATCTAGGCAGATTTCACCCAGGCTACAGGTTAGGGATGTTGGGAGGATGGGCATCACTGGGGGGTTCCTGTCTTTGTGCTTTTCTCCCTGGGACAGGCTTGAAGCTGGTGACAGCATCACTACTGTGTCCAATGCCCTTTGCTTTCGGCAGTAAAGGCTCATAACCAGGGCCATCTGTGACATTTCAGTTTTCTCCATATTCATCTGAATTTCTTGAGGGTAAAATCTATGTCTTGTTCATATTTGGGTCACCAAGGTGGTGTTTGGCACATTGAAGGTTTCAGTGAATGAAGGTGTGGGTCTCATCATATTACATTAGTTAATATTTATGGAACACTTAATGCCAGGCACAGTTCTCAGTTCTTGAACTCAATGAGTTTAGCTTATTTAATCTTCCCAATAACTCTGTGAGGTAGGCCTTTCTTTATCCCTGTATTTTAGAGGAAGAAACTGAGGCGCAGAAAAGTTAAGTAATTTACCTAATGTGGAGCCAAGATTCATACATAGGCAGTCTGTCTCCAAAGCTGAACTCTGAACTGCTCTGCTTTCCTGCCTCTCTTAAGGGTCCTTGGACGGCATGAGTTGGCTTGTCAGTAGACTGCCAGACCTCCGGGCAGATTAGTTGCTCAAGTATTTGGATTTAACAAATCCTTTCACAGATACATCAGTGAATGCTGTGTTTAGGGTTGCTCTTTGGGCCCTTGGACCTTGATCATCATGCTCCTTGTTTGAGTCTCCAGGGTAGGGAATCAAGAAGTCTCAAAAATCCCCACTCAGAAGTTTTTCACGCTAGCCACTCGAGTGTTAGCATAGATGTTTTCTGGGAGGAAGGCTTCTCTGCCTGAGCTCAGGAGAGATCTCTGGCTACCTTTCTAAGGGGAAAGGGTTCTTCTCTTTTTGGCCAGCTCTAAAGGTTTTCCTAGTCTTTAAAGTGAGATTTTTGTGTGAGAAGCAGCAGGGTGTGTCAGTTGTGGAGGTTTGCTGCTCACATCTCCTTTCAAGAGACCCTGGCAAAGCCCTGGCTGGTGTAGCTCAGTGGATTGAGTGTCGGCCTGCGAACCAAAGGGTTGCCAATTCTATTCCCCAGTCAGGGCACATGCCTGGGTTGTGGGCCAGGTCCCCAGTAGGGGGCGCGTGAGAGGCAAGCACATACTGATGTTTCTCTCCCTCTCTCCCTTCCCCTCTATATAAAAATAAAATAAATGAAATCTTAAAAAAAATAAAAATGAGAGACCCTGGTAATGGCCCTTATCAGATTGACAGCTGCCACATCTTTGCTCCACTGCGGCTCATGACAAGGCTGTGCTTGTTGATGGAGTGGATGGAGTACAATAGCCCTGTGGGCAGGCCTTTTCCACCTGATGCAGGACCCCACGGGGCCTGCCAAACATTTCTCTGAACTATGTCACGGCCCAAGGCTCCTCCCACTCAAGCTTCCTCCGTCCCTTTCCCTAGTCGCAGGTCTGAGACCTGTGCTCTAAAGGCTTTCCCACCTCCTTTGTCCTTCATGAGCATTTCCCCCATGAATCGATCACACACCTAATCCTATCTGGGCACCTGCTTCTCAGGATGCAGTTGATGCCCTCCGACAGAGGCCCTGCCTCCAGGGCTCCTCGCATGGGAGAGACCTAGGGGGAGAGCTGCACGTATTGCTTTGAAGAACGGCATCCTCCTGATATTTTCTTCCCTACTGCCTTTTAGAATGAAAAACAGAAATTCTAGACTTTGGTACTTTTCTCTCATGTGATTCTCTACCATCTTCATTGTAAATAAATACTGACATTTGAGTCTGCAATCTTATAATTGTGTGTTGGGTTTGGAATGAGAAAGATTTACTCGAGGATGTGATAGGTGGTAATGGAGTTGTACAGTCCAATGCAGTGGTTTTCAAGCCCTTCAGTGGATGGGGGTCAGGTTGGGTTCATCTAAATCACCATGAAGTTTAGGTTCAGTAGGTCTGGGGTGGAGCCAGTAATCTGTTTTAAAAAGCTTTTGGGTGCTTGCTAACCACTGGTGTCAGAACTAGAGCCTGTAGGAGTCAAGGAATGGCTCTGCCTTACAGCAAGTCTCAGTTCTTTTTATTAATTCCTGATGTCTTCCTTTCAACATGATCTGCTGCTCCCCAGGAGTCTCCAGGAACAAGCAAGCCAGAGGAGAAGGATGTCTCTCTTGGATTCGATGCCGCCTGTCCCACTGCTCCTGGCAAGCTCAGTAGCCTGGGCGCAGACGGCAGTCTGACCAGTGCGGACAGCAGAGGGCAGCAGGGGGGAAGGGCGAGCGCTTGGCTCCCAGGGATAGAAAATAATCACAAGAGTGATCCTGTGATGTCCAAGAGTCTGGTGGACCCTGGGAGCAATCAGCCAGCCAAATCCAATAAAAAAGATGCACCAGAGGACCCGGTGGCTGCAGGAGAGGAGGGTTCCAGGAAGGAAGAGGCAGCAAAGGAGCCAAAGAAGGCAACTGCTGTCCCCAAAGAGAGCAGATCAGACGCCAGTGAAGTAAGTTGCTTTGTCCCACAGGTAGTTGCTGGCTGTGATCCTCTGCTGCTCTCTGAAGCCCTGTGCATATTCCTGTACCAGACCTTTATTCCTGAGGCAGGAGCTTCATTTGCAGGCCTGCAGTTGGCTGTCAACATCAGGTAGAAACCGTAATGGTGATAAATGTGCCCAGACTCAGCAGGAGGTGAAATCCTGAATGAAACTCCAAACCTGCTGGCTCAAGAAATCAGAGCAGAAATTTGCTTTTCCATTGGAATCCTCTCCTCCTGGGATAGTTTTGCTCTTCTGTTCTCCTGCTTACTTCCTTTTCCCATTTCCTGCCTTCCCCTTCTACTTTTTGACTTCATTTTGGGGTTAGTCTTGGTTGCAGCAATCTGAGTTGCTATAGAGAGAGGAGAATATTGAGGGGGTTTGGAGGATAATAGAGGGAGTTCCTGCCCCAGCTTTGGACAGTTAGTTTATAAGATGACTGCTCATTGATTTCTGCGGGTCTTTCTGAGCCAACCCAAGATCTGGGCAGTGATCCAGATGGACAGAAATGGCTCTCCAGTGGGGAGAGCCTTAGGCATTTTTGATTTTCCTCCTCCAGGTAGATGGTGAGGGAATTAATTTATTTAACTACTTCCTGGAAGAGATACTCTCATTTTGGGTTTTTTTCCCCCCCTTCAAGATAGCATCTAACTTTCCCCCCGCCAACTCTCTAACCATTCTCATTGCACTTCACTTGGCCCTCCTTATGCACGTTGAGCTGAATCAGAGTGTGGGTGCCTATATTCAGTGGGGCAGCCTGGTCTGAGAGGGCTGGGGGCTGGTGCATGTGTCCAGAGAGAAAGGGAGGGTCTGCAGGCCTCCTCCAGGTTTCCCAGAAGAGGTGGATTTTGGTTTGGGCTTAGCCCTGTGTTGGCTTCATGGCCTGAACAGACTTCCCTGGCTGGTGATCACAACTCTCTGTGCTTGGTTCTGGGTGACTTTTCTTTGGGTCTCTTTACCCAGGAGCTGGAGATCAGTGAACGTGTGAAGGAACTACAGCTCTCCTACTCCGCTGCTTCCAGCCCCAAGTCCTTCCTTGACCTGGTGAGTCTGAGATGAGAGGCAGCATAGTGGTGGTTAAAAAGCATGGATTTGCAGGTCTCTGTGCTCAAGGAGCTTGCCTAGCATCACACAGCTTGTAAGTGGGGAAGTTAGGATTCAAACTTAGGTCTAACTCCATTTCTTAGCTTATTAACTAAGGACAACACTACCTACTTTCTAGGTTTGTTATGAGAAGAAAGTGGGGTAAAGTCTGTGAAACATCAGCAGATAAACATTAAATAAATGTAGCTGTTATTACTGTTACTGCTCTCTGTATTGCTCTGTGAGGTCATGGGAGATCATTGCCTCTAGGCTCTTGTAGGAACATTACATGAATGTAGGAGGTTAGAGATTGGTCGTGTGTGTGCATGCACATGCATGTGTGTGCATACGTGTGTGTGTTGTGGCAGGGGAGGGATCACTGAGCTATGGCGAGGACCAGTCCAGTCCTCAGGCTCTGGCCCGAGGGATGCTGTGGTTCCATTTCCAAAGTTAAGACTTTGTCCTAGAATGCCAACATCAAGGGTTTCTTCGTCCCAGACCTTCGACCAAACCTACTGTATCCTGGCTTCGTTTGCCAGGTTTGTATCTAAGGGAGGTCGTTTGGGATGCTTTTTGGCAGAGCATTACATCTAGAAACCATGTTCCATCTGTTTGGAGGAGGCAGATCGAAGGGAATGGATTAGTGGGAGAGGGTCAGGGATGAACAGTAATGATATGAGGGACTGCAGAGGTATTAGGAGGCTGTGCGCTCTCGCCCTTACTGAGCTGTGGGCTTAGAAGGCAGATGGCATCTGCATTAAGTGGAGTAGAACTCAAACAGAAAGGAAAATGTCACCAAAAAAGAAAACCCATAAGCAAGGAAGGGAAGGCAAAAAGTCATTGTTGGCAAAAACTGTCGTGAAGAATAGCCATGTCTTAGAACACTGAAACCAGGGCTCTGGTCCTCATTTTAGTAAAAGGAATTGCCATGTGGAGAAATGTGCCCATCAGTACTTTTCTGTGGGATTGGGGGGGAAGCCGTGGGCAGCAGGTCCAGAACTTGGCTGGGTGTCCCACCATTTTTCAGGACTGTGACAACTGTCCTGGTAGCATGTTGCCAGGTAGCAATTCTTCCCTTTGCCCAGTGGGATCT
Source organism: Mormoops blainvillei (assembly GCA_004026545.1). Lineage (NCBI taxonomy): Eukaryota > Metazoa > Chordata > Mammalia > Chiroptera > Mormoopidae > Mormoops > Mormoops blainvillei. The sequence goes on along the minus strand of PVJD01000002.1, from coordinate 652,196 downwards.
TGGGTGTGGGGGTGGGCAGCATGGTTACATGGCAGCCAAAGGGCAGTGGAAAGCTGGCACCTGTGTGGGCATGTGCCGCCTGCCCCAAAGAGAAGCCTGTGGAGGAAATGCTGCTGATTAATTCCCCTTGTTCAGGGGGGCACCTGCATAAGAAGGAGAGAGAACAAGGTGGGAGGAGCCTACCAAGCCTGTTCCAAGCTGCCCACAGGTCTTCTGGGTGCTTTGGCCTCCCTCCTGCTGCCCAACCAGGGAGAGACAGCTGGAAAGTGACATGCTTTGCAGCATGTGCCATGCAAAGGGCTTGGGCTTTGAACCTGTCCAGGACATATCTGCTTGCAGCCCCATTGTTTATCAGGTGTGTGACCATGGGTAAATGACATATGCTCTCAGACCTGCTTTGTTGGGAGATGAGGATGAGTATTAGTCTGTTTTTTTTTTTATAATTTTATACTGAAAAAATTCAAACATACAGAAAAATTATAAGAATTTTACAGTGACTATGCACATACTTACTACCTAGAGTCTACAGTGAACATTAAAAAAAAAAAAGATTTTATTTATTTATTTTTGGGAGAGGGGAAGGGAGGGAGGATGAGAGGGAGAGAAACATTCATGTGTGGTTGCCACACATGCACCCCCTACTGGGGACCTGACCTGCAACCCGGGCATGTGCCCTGACTGGGAATCGAAAAGGCGACCCTTTGGTTTGCAGGCTGTCACTCAACCCACTGAGCCACACCAGCCAGAGCTACAGTGAACGTTTTAATGTACTTGCTTTATCACATCCTTCCATCTAGGCATGGTGTTATTTTGAAGATAATAATTAGATGTTGCCCTGGCTGCTGTGGCTCAGTGGATTGAGCACCTGCCTATGAACTGAAGGGCTGCTGGTTCAATTCCCAGTCAGGGCACATGCCTGGGTTGTGGGCTAGGTCCCTGGTTGGGGGTGTGCGAGAGGCAACCAATTAATGTTTCTTTCCCTCTCTTCCTCTCTCCCTTCTCCTCTCTAAAAATAAATAAATAAAACCTTAAAAAATATAAAGTCATTAGGTATCGAAATATTTAGTGCAGTGCCTGGCATATAGGATGTGCCTTTCTGGAAGGTTGGTGGTGGAGGAAAGGCTCTGGTGGATGCTGACTGTGATGAAAGAGAGTCGATCTTCTCACCTCCACTGTTTCTAGGACTTTGGTTCTTGTCACCGGCTCTCAGAGCAGCTGCTGGATGTTGACGTGCTTTCCCCGGTGCTGGATGGAGCCCACTGGGAGGTGAGTCTCTGGGTGGTGGGTAACTTTTTAGGATAACCCAGAGCTGTGTCCTACCTGTCCCAGGATGCATTTACAGGAGTTTCCTCCCTTCTAATTTATTAAGACATGGCCCTGACTTTGCTTGTGATGGAGCTTCTGACCATTCCTGCTCTGTTGCTGCTACGAATTAAGGCATTCCCCTCCCCTCCATCATATTTATCTGCATAGCCACTCATTTAGCAACTGAAGGTTGACCACTTGCTCATGTGTAAAGCACAGTGTAGATTGCGGCTTTCAGCCTGGCCCATTCAACCTTTGCAGCCCTGTCCTCAGCTTACCCACTGGGCACCGGCTGTGCCCAGCACTCTCCATCCCCTGGGCACCTCATCTCCTTCACTGTCTGCCTGCTGTGCTCCTTCCCCTTTTGTCCAGGTTCCTTTTTGGCCTTGGGAGCCCTGCCTCTAACATCACCTCCTGCCCTTGCTCCCCTTAGTGCTCCTTCTGTTTTATGCTTCTTTGTCTTCCTGCCAGATAGAAGCTATGTCTGGGCTTGGGTGATGTCTGACCCAGAGTAGGGCATAAGGATGACTCAGACACAGATCCTGTTCTTAAGGAGCTATGTTATGAGAAGAAAGTAGAGTAGGGAATGTAAAACTGTAGCATATAAACATTAAATAAACTTGGCTATTATTACTAATACTGCTGTGTGAGTTGCCTGTGAGTGAGATCATCACCTGTGGGCTTTTACAGGAATATTGCATGAATCTAGCTGGTTAGAGACTAGGCGTGTGTGTGTGTCTTTATGGGATCATCGAGCTACTGTGAGGACCAGTCCCCAGGCTCTGGTCAGGAAGGATGCTGTGGTTTCATTTCCAAAGTTAAGACAAGATCATTTTTTTCTCCTCTCTCAGTTTGTGAAACTTCTCTCTTTTCTCTCTGTGAGAGAAGAGAGATTCTGGCACACAGTCTCTGCAAGTTTAAGGGAATATTTGACTTGAGTGACACAAACAAGATGTTTAATTTGAATCAAGCCTGGGAGCCCTTCATGAAATCAGTGCTGGAGACAGGATAGAGCTGTGAGGCCAGGTGCATGTGAGCTTGACGTGATCCCTCCAGCCCTGGCTGATGAGCCTTCCTGGGCCACTGCCCAGCTACCAGGTCCCTGCTGCATATTGGCCATCTTCATTTGCAGCACTGGAGGGATGCAGAGGCACAAACAAGGGCAGGTGGGATTAGTCAGGAAGGGCATGGGGCAGATGAATTGTGGGGCACCTATGGCAGTAGGTAAGTGGAGAAGTTACTGAGTTGGCTGTGCAGGGTGTATTTCCATTGCTCTGGCTCCAAAACCTGGCCAATATCAGAATACTTGGGTGCTTTCAAACAGACAGATTTCTAGGCCCTGCCTAAAACCTCTTTTTGGGTCATGGCACTTGGTATTATATGCAGTGTTGCAGAGCCTGGCTTGGACTTCGTTCTCCTGAGGCACCTTCTGTGGCAGTCAGCTCTGGCAGAGGAAGCCTGAGCTGTGTCTCATGACCAGTGTGTTGGGGTGTGGAGCAGTTCTGGGTTCCCAGGTTGGCTCACCATGTAGAGCCCTTTGTTGGGCTCTGTCTCTAGCTCTGTCCTGTCTTCAGGGCCTGGAGGGGCTGTGCAGGGAGGTGGAGCTGGAGGACCAAGCGGCAGCCTCTTTGCGGGACAGTTGGAAGCATTGGTGCAGTCTCCTTGTCTTTCCCGAGGGCTCCTGTCCATGGCCTGTATCCTCTGGATCTCTCCCAGGTCAAGGCCAGTGCAGAGGCTTAGAACTGAGCACTTTGACTTTTTGTTCACTTAAATGATGTGTAGCTTAATCGAGATATACAGTTGATATATAATGAATGACACATTTAAAGTGTACCATTTGATAAATTTTATCATATGTATACAGCTTTCAAAACATCACCAGTCAAGATAATGGTTAAGATCAGTTATAAACATGATGAATTTTGTAATAAATTACCACAGTGACCATAACATTATTTCAAATAATACAGATGGTCAAAGTCTCCTACAGCCTCACTCCTACAGGTGGGGACTGTTCACAGTTTGCATTAACATTTTGTGTATGCCTTTCCAGAAATTCTTTTCTGTACATGTAAGCATATATTTATTTTCTATTTGTTTATCCTTTTTCTTCCCACAAAAATTGGGACTGTGCTACAGAAACTTCCTGGCAATATGGTCTTTAGACTTGAGAACAGACCCTCATTTCTAAGTGAGTTCAGACCTCCCGTACTCTTTTGACTGGTTGCAGAGCATTCTGCTTTATGACTGCACTGTGATTTATTTAACTGCGGATGGGATCCTATGCGAAACCAAACCACGAGGCTGAGGTAAGGGTGGGGAAGGTGTCGTTAGCAGTGTGAGGCCCGGGGCTGAGGGTGTGCTTGCTGTCTCCCCTTTCCGAAGATGCTTTCTGTCTGGCTCCTTTGATTCCTCTTCTGGGGATCCAGTAAAAATCTACTCGAGGGCCCCTTTGTCTGGGTACTTTCCCAAGGTACCCTCTTTTCTCCAGCAGGGGTTTCTGGCAGAAATGTAGAAGAAGAAAGAGGAAGGAAACAGACATTGTCTGCAGCCAGTTTGAGTCAGCCATTGTCTGAGTCAGCCATTGTCTGACTCAGGGCCCAATCTCCAAATTTGTATTATGATCACCTCACTTTTTAGTTTGTTAAATAGATTGGCCTGTGTGGTTTTTTCCCTTGAGAAATGAGAGAGGGAGCTATTTACTGAGCTTGGTGTGATTTGTAGGGAAGGCAAGTTGTGAGTTGAGCACTGGAACGAAGAGCTGGGGCGTGAGGAGGACTGCACGCCCCTGCTATTGTCTGCAGGCTCTGCCCAGGCTGATGCGATTAGGACTGGCAGCGCTGGCAGGGAGCCCTTCTGCTGCGGGCACCAGGAGGTACTCAGAGCACCATTTCTATTTTTAATATAATTCGGGGGAGCCGTCTTTTTAGTTCAGGCCCTACCCTTCCTCGCCCATCCAGATGGCAGAGTCAGCCACAGCTGCTGGGGTTCAGGCTGCCGGTGTGGGCGACTGTAGGCCCAGGGCTGGGGGACCCCACTGGGGAAGATGGAGTGAGCTGTCTCCTGCCCCTCCGCTTCTGTTAACTCCTGTGTCCTGGAACAGACGGGACTCCTGTCAGTGTGACAGAAGGAGTACAGGTCCTAGAATGGGGACTGGCACTGGTAAAGCTGCTTGTTTGTTTGTTCATTTGCTTGCCTTTGGCTGGGGGAGGGAGAGAAGTGAGAGTTGGGAGCTAACGTTTGTGGCCGTCCTCTTTGGGCCCAGAGTCAATCGGATTGAACCCCCCAGTGCTAGAAGAGAGGGTGGAGGCCAGGCTGACGATACCACTATACTCCTGAGTATACTCCTGTAGTCCCACCCCTGAAGAAAATATTTGAACTTATCAAGAATAGTCATCTTGTTTACCAAATTTGCCCAGATGCCCAAGCTTTAAAATGAGATTTGTTGTTTGTTTTGTTTTTGATGGATGGTGTAATCTTTGATAGGGAGGGGGCGTCATTGTCCAATGATGGGAGCTGGGTGGCTGGGGGAGCTCAGAATGGAGCAGAGGGCACCCTGTCTTCCTCCCTCAGGTACTCAGATGGTGCCTTTTTTGTTTGGAGTATAGAACTATCTTGTTTCACCAATTCTCTGTCTCCCCAGGATTCTTCCTCTTTAATGTACTTGTCTGCTGCTCCCAGTGCAACCCATTTAACTCTAGCCCCTTCATGTATCATTCGCACTGCAGTCTGGGGCCTCTGTGGTTGAGGGGTGTTCATGGATATCTCTTCTTCTTTGCAACTGGCAGTGAAGGCTTCCAACTTCAGGGGGCAGGATTTGCTTTTTCTTGTGTGTTTTCCTTCAGTCTCTGTCTTCTGGTTCAGCATACAGTGGCTGTGTTGTCTGACCCACCCTCCCTAAGCCAGCAAGGCTGGCCCTGGGAGCAGCTATGAGCCCAGGGCCTTAGCCAGAGCCCCAGGGGGCTTTTTGCACAGTAGACAGGCCACTTCTTCTGTATCCCGACTGGCCCTCATCCGCTGAAGAGCCACCTCCCAGTGCTTCCTTCTAGGCATGGGAGTCAGGTGAAGGATTGAAGAGCCCAAATACAGACCTCTTCAACATACACTTTCCACTGCTACTGCCTACAGGCCCAGAGGTTGGGAAGAGAAGACAAGGATAACAGCCAGTCCAGCCAAGATGAGCTGCAGAGCAAGCAGTCCAAAGGCTCGGAGAGGTACAGTATGTGGGAGGCCACCCGCAGGGGCCCTGGGGATACCTACACTTGGGCAGAATTCCTGGCTTTGGTCAGCATGGCTCTGTGTACTCCTGCCTTAAGGCAGACACGGATGGCTTTGTATAAAGTCTGTGTGTGCGTGTGCGCGCGCACACTCAAGCCTTCTGATTCTGCACCAAGACAGGAATGTGAAGAGCTGCTGGGTGCCCGTGGTAGGACTTTGTGCACATAGCACTGCTGTGGGCCAGGGCTCTGCTTGGATTAAACTGCATGTCTGGTCACGGGCCAGTGCGGGAGCGGCCAGCTAGAGACCTGGAGGGGCCGTGCTATGGGATTGGTTCTGCCCCGCAGAGCTCTGATCAGGGCCCTGCCACATCAGAACCGGCTGTGACGAGCTCTGTTTGTTTGGGCGGGGGGGGGCTTCCAACTTCTCAAGCCTGAGCCCATATAAGAGAAGGGAGGCAGTTATTCTGCTTCTTGAACCCTGAAATGCTATCAGAATTCTTCCTTAAAGCTATAGCTTCATGAATTTTCCATAGTCTGACCACCTGAATCGTTCTTCCCTTTTTCTCCCTAACTTCTGCTCAGTTCTTCCATCCCTCCCTGGCCCCAGTGATGGTGAACTCTGGGAATGGATACACAGAGAGTGTGTCCAGCTCTCACTCCTGGAACAAGCATATACAGTGCAGGGACCTGGGAAGGCTGAGTCTGGTCTCAGCAAAGGAAGTACTCAGTAGGGAGTCTCTCCTTCCTGCTCATCTAGCTGCTTTGCCCTCCCTGCCTCTCCAGGACTGGGGCCCAGCCTGGGAGGAGGAACAGACCTAGGTCCATATACTCCACTCCCAATTCTCTTCCTGCCCTCTAAATGGAGGGGGTCTGACTCTGCTGCTCTGGCTGGTCTGACCAGGGTATCTCCTTCACTTCTGCATGGGGAGCGACTCAAGAGTCCCCTTCACAGCCAGGCCACCGAAAAAGGGTCTCTGCAGGCCCTTGATGGGCAGTCTGAGTGGAATGGGGCAGAGGAGCCTGAGGAGGTCCCTGCAGGCAACTCCATCCCACCTGATTCCCTGCAGAGGTAAGTGAATGGCAGTGGCCCTGTCCTGTGTGTAGTCGTGTGTGCTGGGGTGGAGAGGGACGGTGTGGGGGGTGGGCCTGGAGAAGTGGGGAGAGCTGGAGCAGGTGTGCAGCTGAAGCAGCAGTAACAGACCTCAGGTCTCCGCTGAGTGTCTCACATGAGCTGGAGAGTGGGGAGATTGGCCTCTTCTGAGTTTGCAGCCTACAGGTAAATTGGGGTGTGTCATCTGATTAAGGCAGCTTAGGAACTCTTGAATGAGGTGAGGTCTCTTCTCACCCAACTGTTTCCCTCCCAGGGGTTGGAGTAGAGACTTCTGTTACCGGGCTGTGCTGGTCCTGCACTGGGGCCATTTCTCCTAGTCTCTCCCGCCCAGTCGTTATCCAACCTCTAGTCATTCGGCAAACCCCTGTAGAGCCCTGTTGTGTGCTAGAGGGAGCTGCATAGCCTCAGGCTTCCCTGCGGCCAGCAGAGAGGACCTTGGTGCCCTTGCCTGGTTCAGATCCTGGTGTATATTTGCTAGTTCTGTTCTCGCAAGAGAAAGAGGCTGGTCTTAGAGCTCATCCAGTTGGAATGAGTCCCTGGGGGAGGTTGAGCAGCATCAGTGTTCAGTCATCAGCATCTATTGAACACCTGCTGTGTGCGGAACTTCTCCTGGGATTCCATGATATTCTGCCTCACACATGGGACGTGAGTGTCTGTCCTTCATTCTGAACAGCTCAGGAAGAGGCAGGGAGAGCAGAGTGAGATATAAGACCTGAGATAGGGAAACCGTGGGGGCTCCCTCCCTTGTCCCCATCACAGCTCTTTGACCCTGAATGGGATGCTACTACGGGGGCCTCTTGCACTTACACTGGCTTTAACAGATTTGCTTCCTTACTACTGTCAAGGGAGGAGACCCCAAGTCCACCTGCTGCCTACAGGAGGGGCAAGGAGCAGTACTCACAGGCCGAGGAGCCCAAGGAGAAGGTGGTGGTCAGCCCTACCCCGCCAGGCTCTCCTGAGGTGTAAGGGCCAGTTTTAATGTGTCTGTTCCTGTCCTCTGTTGCATATGGATGGCTTTAGTTCCCATCCATTCTTGGGTGGTGGGGAAGGGATGCTCTGGCCACAGCCGAGGGGGGGGAGTGGCAGGAGAGTGGGTGTATCCTTGGTTCTGTGAGTAGCTGGCACTGCCCCCAGGGCTCCCCTTGTTAGGACCTGGGGTATAAGGGTGGGTGTGAGGGAGTACCCCCTGAGTCATTAGCAGAAACCTGGTAAATCATGTTCTCCTCTTTACCAAGCACTATTTTTCTTTGTCTTGAAAAAAAGTTTTATTGTACGTCAATTGTAATTGGGGAAAAACATGCCCGCTCAAAGAAAACCCCCCAAAAAATTTTACTGAAATATTTTCGTATATGAAAGTACCCAAATCTTCCTTGTACAAGTCGGTGAATGTTTACATGTGTGCACACTATCTACCGCCACGCAGATCAGATGGGGAATGTGTCTGCCCTCCGAGAGTTTCCTCATGCCCCTTTCCTCTTAGCCCACCCACCCCAGCTCACCCCTGTCCTGGGTTCTGTCCTGTTGACTTGTTTTTCCAGTTCCCCAACTTTATATACATGGAATTAGATGGTATGCAGTATATATTATCTGTGTCTGGGTTTGCAGTTCACCTATGTGGTTGCATGTAGCACTTCCAAAACTTAGAAATCACTTAGCTTTTCCTATTTTCACCTTCCCCTATCTCACCACACTTACAGGTGAGGAAACTGAGGCTCAAATAGGTGAAGGGATTTGCCCAAGGTCACACTGCAAGTCAGTTGCAGAATTGGGACTTAGACCGTAGTCACTGGAGCTATAGACGTCTGACGTTTAGTGTGCATCCTTTTCTCCCTAAGGAGAGGGAGAGGTGCCAGGGCTATACCAATTTTTCTGTCTGTGAACCAAGTGGTACAAAAGAATTAAGAATCCTCAGGATTCGGGCTGACTATTGAGCACAGACATGTTCATCCACTGATTGCTTACAGAAACTCTCACCATGAGCTGGCAAGGCACGTGAACTCACGATTGCGTGTCATCACCACGGGCTATAGGAGTGACGTGGTGAGGGGTAGCCCTGTTTTTCAGGTGGTGATGTATCCTATAGTGGCAGCTCTGACCCTGAAGTCTCCTTGGTGACCATGGACAGTCAGTCAGAATGCTTTTATGTGGAAGGAGGCGAGTGACCCAGAGAAAGGACCAGAGGGGGTCTACTCAGGGCCTCTGGGAGTAAAGCTGGGCAGTGAGAGAAGCCAAGGCAGCTTTGTGTTTCTCCCCTGTGGGGGTCTCAGGAACACTTTCCTTGACCAGTTTACACAGTACCCGTAGGAAATGTCTGCTATTCCTTTCCCGAGTCTTTTCAGGCCCTGTAACTTCCTTGTCATTAATCTTTACAGCTATACTAGGAGTGGATTGATTTTTCTGGGTTTTGTGGGGAGTAGCTCTATGTCTCATTTGCATCTGCGGGATTTTAATTTACGGAGAAGTCAGTGCCACTGAAAGAAGAATTTATTGCTAACGTTTCCAGAGAGAAGACGGCATGCCACCCCACACAGGGCCACGTGGGGAAGGACCAGCGCTGCTCAGGAGGCAGCAGAGACGAGAATGGGGAGCACGGTCTAGAGCCTTTACTGGGGCTTTCGTGGGGAGGAATGGCCGAGGCAGGGTAAGTGCCTTAGGTGCGGGATTGGGTGGTGTAAATCATTTTGTGGGTTTTGGGTTATGGGGGCAGTCTCTAGTTGCCTGGTACCTGGCCCTGGGTGATTTAGAGTAGGGAAATATTGGCTTGGTGTGAGTTAGATAAGGATGTGGCTGAGGTATAGACTCAGGTTCGTTCGCATATGACAGACATGTTCCCACTGCTCTCTTTAAGAATTGGCTAGTCCTGGGAGGGGCAATCTCTTTTTGACCAGCAAGCTTTTTAAGAATGTCAAAACATCATAAAATATAGGAAATAAGAAAACATGATTAATAGAGTCTCTTACCTTTCATAGGTATTGTCAAGCTGAATCAGAAGGAGCTAGGAGCAAAGGGCAGACCAGAGAGCATGGGCAGGACTGGCAAGCAGCCTCCACCATGCACGCATTATGGCCCCGAGGCCTGGGTCTGGGAAACAGGGATATTCTCCCCTTTGTTGTGCCCACGTCTTTCATGAGGTGTTTGTAGAGAGACAGTAGATGAGTTAAAACCACTGGGTTGAATGTGAGAGGACGCAAGATGTCTTGGATTACAATCCCAGTTTCAGTGGTGTATGGCCATTCCGGAATGTCCGGGTACTGGATCTTCCTCCCTCTCCTTCCTCTCTGATCGTCTCCCCTCCTTGCTTTTCTTCACATGTCTTAGAACTGCTCGGTGGCTAACCTGAAATGGTTATGTTCCTACAGAACCTCCCATTGACCACTAACAGGTAGAAGCTGGGCCTCATTGATGCTGATACTGAGGAGTAGCCTAGAAATTAGACCTGCCTCTTCCTCTGGAGTCTTCAACTTCCAGTCATCTCACAGGTCTTTTCTTGAGGGCTGATTGTTGGCTGCCCACAAGAAATACAAGCTGGGAGTTTAGGATATTAGATCTTTAAAACAGGACATGGAGAAGAGGCACACTGAAAAATAGGCCAGTGTGCCCATGTGCCAGGTATGAGCCAGCTCACCGGTGCGTGTAGCCTGGGCACAAGCTGCCATGCTGTCTGATGCCATATCTTTCTGCAGCATCTGTCCCCAGGGCTCCACAGAGCTATACAGCCCACAGGGGAGAGACACATTAAAAGGAACCATCTCAGGGAAAAAAGATGTTTTCAGCCAAGGTTGGAAATGAGTTGGAGGGTTGATGAGGCAGAGAGCTGCGGGGGGAGGCTCTTTCCAAGGGCAGGATTCTCAGAGGAGGTGGCATCCGCATTTCTTACATCTGCATCCACTGGGCTGTGTCAGGGGACCAAGAGGAAGCCGGGAATTGGAAGGAGGGGGGCAGATGGAGCTGGAATCAGAAGAGAATTGAAGACATAGCTCAAGACTGTTTCTGGTCTGAGTTGTAATTTTAAGAATGGGAGAAGGAAAGATTTTCATGGTATTTCAGAGATGTCATTGGCCTTTTATGTCTTCCTTCTCTCTGTGGTCTCAAGGGGCTGAACTGGAATTATTCCAAAGGCCTTGTTTTCTTCTGCTGTTCCAATCTGACCCCTCACGCTACCTTCCATCTGCAGCACTGCTAGAGCTGGAGGGCGACGGGGGTTTTGCGACCTCAGATGGGGACTGACTCCCCTGTGCCACTTTCACTCCAGTGCGCCTTGATTTGGACTATGCCCACCCGTTGCTGAGGTTGACTGGGTCAACAGGCCAGGCCTGCCACAGCCTGAGCACTATGGGAGAAGGGTGGTGGTTGTATGGCAAGATCAATTGCTAATGTAAGATCTAGGACCTGGGATTGCAAACACATACTTACTTTTAGGAAAGCCATTTTGGGAGGTGACATACTTTATCCTGCTTATGCTTTCATTTTTCTAGAGGCCCTTTGGGTTTCTCTTCGGGTATTTTTTTCAATACCCAGGGTATAAGCAACAAATAATCTTGTTACATTAATCCTTATCTTACCACCCACCTTATGCATCCAGGTTAGCTCCAAATTTCTTTTACCCATTTCTAAATATTGAATTTAGGCAGATGAAAGTGTTGCATCATTGGGGCGATACAGAGCATTGCATTCCTATTGTGCTCCTGCTACTCTCTTTGGCTTAGGAAATGGTATCCTGCTTCTCTCCCTTGGCAGTGTGAGGTGAGGGTTTCCCTTTTCCTGGACCTACATGGACTAGTCTAGGTCTCGGGGCTGGGAGAGATGCTGCTGCTTCTCCTGCAGGCTCAGATGCTTTGGCCTCTGTTCAGTTTGGGAGGCAAAGAGCAGCCTCTGGGGACTTCCCAAACTGCTGACGTGAGCCTCAGGCAGCAGGCAGAGCCCTAGTGGAGAGACAGATTAGGGCCTTGAGTCATTCTGGGGAAGAATCTGTTAGGGACAGAGCTTTAATTTCTCCCTGCTGCTGCCAGCTCTTGAGCTACATCTTCACCTTGGGTCACAATCTACCAGGTCCTGCCATGGGCTGCCCTTCTCTCTAGGTTCTTGGGGCCTTAGACAACCACAGTGGGGTTTGTCTTGAACAGATGCTACCTGTATCTCTGAGAGGGGAAGCCATACTGCCTGCCCTTGGGTGATCTGATTTGCACATGTGATTCCTGATCATGGGCCCTCTATCAGGGTATTTGATGAACTGTAGCTCTATAAAGCTTTATGCCAAAAGGTGGGTGGATATTAAAACTTGTGAAATGCTCTTCCCCACCCAATCCTTGGTAGGCGATCTCCGGAGCTCATGGCTCCCCCAAAGCAGCTCTCAGAAGCCGCCCTGAAAGCCATGGAAGAGGCAGTGGCCCAAGACCTGGAGCAAGACCAGAGGCAGCTACTGGAATTGAAGCAAGAGAAGATGCAGCAACTGAGGGAAAAGCTGTGGCAGGAGGAAGAAGAGGAGATCCTACAGCTTCACCAACAGAAAGAGAAGTCTCTTAGGTCCTGCCACTCCCCTTAGACAAGCTGCCTGGGACCTGGCAGTGACATATGGAGCAAGGGACACACTCCTCCCACTCTGGAGACCAGTGGGATGCCCGTGGCCCCACTAAGACTCCTCTTTGGTGACCTGTGTGGAGGAATGGGCTCCCCAGCCAAGGCTTATGACACCCCTCTTTTTGGTAGGCAGTTGGGTGGCAGGATGATAATGGGAGCAACTACCATTTTTTGAGAGATTACATTGTTCAATGAGCTTTTTTATTTTTTCATGTTTATTCATTTATTTTTTAAAGGGGAGGGAGGGAGAAAGAGAGGGAGAGAAACATTGATGTATGAAAGAAATTCAATTGGTTGCCTCTGGCATGCCCCCTACTGGGAACCTGGCCCACAACCCAGGCATGTGATCTGATCGGGAATTGAACCGGCAACCTTTCTGTTTGAGGGCTGACGCTCAGTCTACTGAACCACACCAGCCAGGGTGTCCATGTGCTTTATATCTATTAATTTGTTTCGTCTTCTGGACAACTTTTATGAGGTGTTGTTATCAACTCCATTTCATAGAATCTATGATACAGACGAAGAAATTGAGGCACCAAAAGGTTGCCCAAGGTATGGAAGCTGAGAAGCAGCAAAGCTGGCTTAACCCAGGAGGCTCGTCTCTGAAGCCTGTTTTCTTAATTACTACATGTCATCTTTCTTGGGTGTCAGGGCCCTGCTGTGACCCAGTGAGACTGGTGGGACCACGTGATGCAGTGTGAAGTGCTCTTGCCCAGGACCCATAAATTTTTCTTTGGGTTTTTGCTCTTTGAGTAGCTGGCTGGGAAGCCGCAGACAAAGGAAACACTTCAGCCTGGGCTGGGCCTGTGTGTATGTGATTGTGTGTACATATGTATAAACAAACTAGAGGTTTATTTCTATAAGAACAGGCAGTCTTGGGTTAGCATAGTGGCTCCACAGAAGCATCAGGTCCCTGTCTTCTTAATCTCTGCCTCTTTAGTGCTGGATTTTACTCTCAGGTTCTCTTCACAGTCCAGTATAGCTGCTGGATCTCTAGCCATCATGTCTGTGCTCCAGGCAGGAAGAACGGGGGTAGTGTATAAAAGGGGTTTCCTTCTAGCTCCTTCAGTCCCATTAAGGGAGTTTTCCTAGAGACTTCACCCAGTAATTTCCACTTAAGTTGCACTTGTTATCCCTGGTTGCAAAGGAGACTGGGAAATGTAGTCCTTTAGCCTCTTTACCTAGTAGAATAAAAGCACAGTTCTGTTAGTGAGGAAGATGGTAGAAGGGATATTGAGAAGGTAATAAGCAACCTCTGTCACAGTCCCAGGATAGGAAAAGTGCTATGAAAAGGTGTTAATATAATTCACTTACTTGGCAATTTAGCTGAAATCTAAGTCTTATCTCTTAGAACATCTTAAAGTGGTAGAGACTTATTTTTTTAATATTATAGATAACAAGGAGTATATAAACATTTATGCTTTATTTAGAGGAGTTAACAGAAAATCAATACTCGACTATCTAGAGAGTTGGGAACGATCTCTCTCATTTGCCCAATGTAGGATCCACTGACCCAGGGTCCATCTTTAAATCATCCCCGCGAACCACTCATATCCCTTGCCAGGGAGCGTCCCGCAGAACAGATCTCCCCATAGCATCCTCCTCGTCCAGCCAACTGAAAATTGAGCCAAACAGGGTGTGACCCAGCTCATCTTGAGAGGCAGTGCCTAGAAGAAAACCCTGGTGGTGTTTCCCTGCCGGCCCACCATGCTCCCCCTCTCTTCCTGGTTCTCCTGAAGCTTAGCTGACTGTGCTTTCCATACTCCCTAGACCCCCAACTCTGGAAGGGTGTTCAGAGCTCTCTTAGGTTGCGGTGAGGACTAGCATGCCAAAAGTATGTGACTCAGGGCCTGTAGTACAGTAGTCACTCAATAAATGGTAGCTCTCGTTTTTATTTTCAGTTGAAGTCAATATAGTTTCAGCAGTCTTGAGTAAGTGACATCTCTGTGGGCAGGGCCTTGCCTGGCTCTCTTCAAAAGAGTTCTTAATGAGAACTCTGTTTCGGTTTACACATGAACCTTCCTGAGGGGCGGGGCCTCTCTCTCCTGGGAAACTTCCACTTGGTAGAAATTTCTGGAAGTCACACTGACCTTATAGCAAATATTTCTTTCTTTTTATTTTTAACTTAAAAAAATGTTAAATTACAGTTTACATTCAATATTATTTTGTATTAGTTTCAGTTGTACAGCATAGTAGTTGGACAATCATATATTTTACAAAGTGTTTCTCCTGATATTTCTAGTACCCAATGGGCACCATACATAGTTATTATAATATTATTGACTGTATTGCCTATGCTGTGCTTTATATCCTTGGCTGTTTTGTAATGCAGGTATTTCTTTAAAAAAATTATTTATCTATATTTTTAGAGAGAGGGGAAGGGAGGGAGAAAGAGAAAGAGAGAACCATCAATGTGTGGTTGCCTCTTAAGCGCCACCTAATGGGGATCTGGTCCGCAACCCAGGCATGTGCCCGGACTGGGAATCGAACCAGTGACCCTTTGGTTTACGGGGTGGCACTCAATTCACTGAACCACACCAGCCAGGTTGTAACACAGATATTTCTTGAATGAGCAGTCAGGCAGGAAGGCAGACAGGCTGACCCTTAGTTTCTTTTTCTTTTTTTTTTTCATTGAATTTATTGGGATGATTCCGCACCCCAAGTCAAATCTCCGTCCATCACCATTTATACCCTTTTTTTCCTTCTACCTTCTCTCTAACCCCCGCCCCGCCTTCTCCTCTGGGAATCACCACACTATTGTCTGTGTCTGTGAGGTTTTTTTTTTTTTTTTTTTTTTTTTAAATATCTTCACCTTTTTCACCCGTAACCTCTCTTCCCCTCTGACAGCTGTTAGCCTGCTCTCTGTGTATGAGTCTGTTTCTTTTTTGGTTGTTAGTTTCTTTCGTTCATTAGATTCCACCTATGAGTGAAGTCATATGGTATTTGTCGTTCTCTGACTGGCTTATTTCACTTAGCATAGTGTTCTTCAGGTCCATCCATGCTGTCGCAAAGGGTAAGAGTTCCTTCTTTCTTACCACTGAGTAGTATTCCATTGTGTAAATGTACTACAGCTTTTTGACCCGTTCATTTACTGATGGGCACTTGGGCGGCTTCCAGATTTTGACTATTGTAAATAACACTGCTATGAACATAAGGGTGCATATGTTCTTTTGAATTGGTATTTTGGAATTCTTTGGATATGTTCCTAGAAGTAGAATTGCTGGGTCATAAGTCAGATCCATTTTTAATGTTTTGAGGAAACTCCATACTATTTTCCACAGTGGCTGCACCTTTCTGCATTCCCACCAACAGTGCACTAGGGTTCCCTTTTCTCCACAGCCTCACCTACACTTGTTTGTTGATTTATTGATGGCCATTCTGACAGGTGTGTGGTGCCATCTCATTGCAGTTTTAATCTGCATCTGTCTGGTGATTAGTGACATTGAGCATCTTTCAACATGTCTATCGGGTCATTTGTGCATCCTCTTTGGAGGAGTGTCTATTCAGGTTGACCCATAGTTTCTTTAGTTGTAAAACGAAGAGATTGAGTCTTGTTGTAAGATGAAGAAAGGGAGTTGTAAATGAAGGCCTTCACCTCAGAGGAGCCTTCCAGTGCTAACATTATGTTGTGCTATGCATAAAATTTAGCCAAAGGACAGAGAAAGGAGGGTTCCTGGGGAATCTAGAAGGAAGGATTTTTTACTTAATCCAAATTTTCTGTCATAATGGAAGAGAGAGCAGTGGTGCCTATAACTTGAAACAGGAAACAGTCCAAAATCTTTTGTGACTTTGGAATTCATTACAGAAGCTTCTCAGAGAAATTGTCTCCTGAGTCATGTTGTTCTTAGGCTTGGGTGCCCTGAGCGGCCCACACACAGCCCTGGCCAGGTGGGGCCATGGGAGGGGGGTGTGGTGTGTGTGAGCAGAGTGTGTCCACTTGGGGTGAAATGGTTACCATTGTTGGCCTGTAAAAAAGATACCCTCATAGATAATCAAAGCTTGCTTATATTTTGGGGCTGGTGATACTGTTCAAATTCAACAAACGTTTATTAAACACTTACTTCATGTTAGTTTCTGTGTTCAGTACATGGAATATAACAAATTTTAGGACAAGATTCTTTCTCTGGAGAAGCTCCCAGACTTGAAAGGAAAACAGATTTACAAGTGATTAATTATGATGCAATATGATGCATGGTATAGACTGGCATGGGAATAGATTGATGAACTTAGAGGGAGTCAGACTTCTCTGAGAAGACGGAGCTGGGTATTGAATAATGAATATGGATTTGTCAGGTAGAAAAGAGGATTCTAGGCAGAGGAACTAGCATGAACAAAGGCCAAGAGGCAAGGAAGAGTGTGGTGGAATTTAGAGGTGGTGGCTCATCTGATGTGGCTAGAACAGAACCTGTGGGGTGGAGAGTGAAAGGACATGGAACCAGAGTCAGGTTGGGATCAGCCTGTGTCTGGCCTTGAATAAATACCGTGCCAAGGGGAACTTGGCGGCAGAGGGGCGCCTTTGGAAGAAATGCTGTTCTGGGGCCAGGCAACCTGTAATCTACTTCCTGAGGTAAAGGGCAGGTGGATTTCACGGCCTCTTTACCCTGGGGGGTGTTATAGGGAGGCAACAGGCCCCCGAGTTAGAGGTTAGGCTCACCTTTAAGATTTTAGAAGCTTCACGGGCAGGCCACAGTTCTTTGAGGCCCAGAGCTGGGGATTATGACTAGAAGAAGAAAAAGCTGTGGACCCTCCAACAAACTTGCCTTTTCTTTCCTTCCCAGTTTCCTGAAGGAGCAGCTACAGAAAGCCACTGAGGAAGAGGGGACTCGGATGAGAGAGGAGGAAAGCCGGAGGCTGTCCCAGCTCCGGGCCCAGGTCCAGTCCCGTGCAGAAGCAGATGAGGACCGGATCAGGTGAATGCCTGCTGTGAGCTGACCAGCCCCGTGGGGGCACCCCCTGAGTGCACAGGTCTGTCTCCATTCCCTTCTCTTTGCCCAGGGCTGAGCAAGAGGCTTCCCTGCAGAGGCTGAGAGAGAAGTTGGAGTCTCTACAGAAGAGCGAGAGGGCCAGCTTGGAACAGAGAAACAAGCAAATGCTGGAGCAGCTCAAGGAAGAGATGGAGGCTTTGGGGAAGAGAGAGCAGGCTGCCCTGAATGCTGAGAAGGAGAAGGCTCTGCAGAAACTGAGGGAACGGCTGGAAGGGGAGAGGAAGGAAGTGAGCAAGTAGAGTTGGGACCTTCCTCTTGGATGTGCCTTGGGCTGCCTAGGGAGGGACTGAGTGCAGAGGGAGAGCCAGGCAGAGAGTGGGAGTTGCACAGGTGGATGCAGAGACTTGGGCCTGTTGCTCCATGTAAACCTAGCTTGTCTCAGGGCAGGTGCTAGCCCTTGGTCCCCATGCCAGAGCCGAGGCCGCTGGAGGTGCCCAGAGGCTCCATCTGGGGCGAGCTGGGCCAGTAGCAGCCAGGTGCTGTCAATGGCAGTGAAAAAGTTTGAGGGGAGATGGCCTGTGGGCTTGGGAAGATTGCATTACTGAAAGAATTTAAACCAGACCAGAGGTCCCGAGACAAGTGTGCCTTATCCCTGTCCTTGTCTCCGATGGACAGCTGTGATGGCCTTTCGTCTCTCTCCCTTTGTCTCCTGCCTTAGCATGAGAGGTTAGCACTCTCAGAGGAGTTTTTTCCTCCCTTGTCCTTACTCCCTGTCTCTTTGATCTGAGGGCCTGTCTCTAGGTAAGAGGTTGAAGTCAGTAACCATCGGGCCACAGGGAACGTCTGTTTTCTTTTGGTTAAGGGTGGAGCTTCAGCTCTCAGACAAGGAGAAATGTGAACAGGGTCGGGGAGAGCGTTGTTCTGCATGTGCTCGGGTAGGCCGTTCTAAAAAATCCAGCCCTCTCTGCCTTGGGTCTCATTCATAGGCATGAGTGTCACCCAAGTGACTGTGGCCTAGCCCAGAGGCAGGGCATGGAAAGCAGCGACCTGAGTCGGTTACCCAAATGCCCCTCCACTTTGTCCTTCATGTTCCTGTTCACTTGCTAGTTGCAGACTTTAGGGACTGAGTTATATTGGAGGAACAAAGATGTGCCTGTTGTTCCCCTTGGCCCTTTAGTGTGAGGAGCGTTAGGGATGGTTGTCCTGGCTCTTGCTTCCTCTAGGGTCAGTGCCCAGCCAGCCTTCCTGCCCCGCATTCCTCACAGACCCTTTGTCGCTCCCCAGGCAGTGGCAGCACTGGAGAGGGAGCACAGAGTTGAGCTGGAGCAGCTCTCGTCCTCTCTGAAGGCCAAGCATAGACAGGTGCGTGCTGCCGGCCGGGCCTGCAAGGCAGAGCCCGGGCCTGGTTGTCCTTGTGCATCATCCTCAAGGCCCCTTCACTGCTCGTCCCATCCCTGCCATGAGGGAGGCAGCCTCTCTCCCGCCACAGCCCCAGGGGGAGGGGCGTGGATCCTTGGGAGGTGAGTCCCCCTCAGCCACTGTAGTGCTCTCGGAGAGTCAATCCCCTCTGTGCTGGGGTCAGCTCAGGTGGTCTCCAGCCTCCAGAAGAAGATAGAGGAAGCTCAGCAGAAAGACGAGGCCCAGCTGCAGGAGAACCTGGGGAGGGCGGAGCAGAGAGCGCAGCACAGAGCTCACCAAGTGCTAGAGTATGAGCAGGAGGTAAATGCTCATCTACCTCTGACTTCCTGTGTGTGGGATGTGGATGCTCCGACGGTTGGCCGAGCCATCCTGGCCCGGAGGGCCCTCCTCTTTGCTTCGAGTGGCTCAGCTGGGGTTCGAGCTTCTGGTTCCCTTCCTACGCCTTGGTTCCCTGAGGCCAGGGCCTTCTCCACCCCCATGCCCCTGCATGTGGGGAGGTGGTGCTAGGATATTGCCATGTGTGTGCCATGTGTCATGCACCTGTGATGTGTGTGTCGTGTGGGGGGGAGCTTGGGGAGGTGTGCGTGTGTGAGACCTTCAGGTGCTTCAGTTCTGCATGTTGTATCCTTGCAGCTCAGTGCTCTCCTGAGAGAGAAGCGCCAGGAGGTGGAAAGGGAACATGAGAGGAAGATGGACAAGATGAAGGAGGAACACCAGCAAGTGCTGGCTGAAGCCAGAGAGCAGTATGAAGCCGAGGTGACTTAGCTGCAACCTCCTGCATGAGTGGGTCCCCACGTACCTGCATATACACAAACTGGGCCTTTCCCAGCTGACTCGAGGGCAGAGGAAGAGAAAAAACTGTGGTCATGGTTTGCAGGAGGCTTTCTTCCCTTGTAGTGGTGGAGTCATTTTTTTTTGCCTTTTTACTAAACCGTTAGATGAGCAGTGCTGCCTCTCCATTAGGCAGGCTACACTTTGCTCTCACGGTAATCCTGGCTAACATGGGGCCCGTACTACGTGCCAGGCACTGTTCTAAGCTCTTTATATACATTAACTCATTTAGTCCTCACAACACCCTAGGAGGATACATACTATCATTATCTCTGTTTTAAAAATGAGGAAACTGAGACTTGGGGGGCATAAGCAACTTTCCCAAGGCCCCCCTGGCTAATAGTGGAGGGGGCAGGACTCAAGCCTGGAGTGTCTGATTTCAAAGCCTTCAGTTTTTGCCACCCTAACAACATGCCACCAGGGTTAATCAAAATTCTGGGACACCAAGAAATAGACTGACAAGAGCCAACTGATATGTACATAGTATCTGCCCATCTTTGGCCCTTGCCCTTGATGGGGTGGGGGGAGTTCAGTTATCTAAGTGGTCTCACCCTGGCTTGGCTTGCTTCCTTTGGGGTGAACAATGGCAGGGTGGGTGACTTTAGCCCACAGATGGGTCTCTGCCCAGGACTCTGAGGCTACCTGCTCTGGGGACTGGAACCAGTATCCCGGACTCTTCGTATAGTCCTTTCCAGGGCAGAAATAGGAGGCCATGATGAAATGTAGTTGACTTCCTTCCCAAACCAATTCTGGCTTTGCTGAAGAATAGTGATAATTTACCGATGACCTCTGTTCCCTTGAGGAAGGGAAGCTGTATGTGGTGGAGCTGTGGAGAGGCAGGCTCTCATGGGGGATTGCTCTCGACATCTGACCCGCCTATGCTTCAGTGGCAGGGCAGGGTGCAGGCTTTTGGGGGGCAGGACCATGCTGTCCTCGATGCTCTTCTCTAAGAGCCGGCCTCAAGGAACAGATGGGGGCCTTGATCTGACTGACTCCAGGTGGCAGGGGTGGGAGGCTGTGGTTTTAGGGGTGCGAAGGCCACTGCCATCTCCCATGGCTGGCCCCACCATCCATGCAGGAGAGGAAGCAGCGGGCTGAACTCCTGGGGCACCTGACTGGAGAGCTGGAGTGCCTGCGAAGGGCTCATGAGCGAGAACTGGAGACCGTGAGGCAGGAGCAAGACAGGCGGCTGGAGGACTTGCGGCATCGGCACTGGGAGCAGGTGGGTACTCTGGGCAGTCACCTGAGGCCCACCTCCGTGCAGGGTGGAAAAGTGTTGGGGTAGCAGGATGGCAGGATAGAGCCTGACAGCTTCAGGAGTGAGGGTCTCTCATTGGCCATCCCCAAGCTGGGACATCTCTGCTCCTTTGTTTTCTGTGCCAGGGAATGTCCCCAGATTTAGAAGAGGAGGTCTGCCTCTCTAGGGCTGTGGGGTTGGAACTTTTGCTTCTCCTTGCCCCCACTGGAAATCAGGAAGGTGTGGTGCTTTCCTGGGAGGCCACAGGGGCTAATGATACATGCCCGAACCCTCTGGGGGGTGTGCCATAGGATGGTGGGTCAGGACCCTCCACCCCCTCAGCTAATGCCTTGCACCTTTTCTACACTTACATGTTTTTCTCCACTTTTGCTTCTGTGCAGGAAAGGAAACTTCGAGATTTAGAGGTGGAACTTGAAACTAGAGCCAAAGATGTCAAGGCCAGAGTGGCTGAGCTGGACATTCAGGTGAGGGTGTAGGGGTGGAGGACAGGATCTCCAGGTGCCCTTGACCTTGGAGTCATAGCTCCCCCAAGAGAGGATGGGCCTTTCTGCCCTTAACCTGGGGCCTGGAGTTGGCCAAGGGGCCCTCGTTTTTTTTCCCTCGCCCCCTTAGGAGGAGACTGTCCGGAAGGAGAAGCAGCAGCTCCTTGATGTGAAGAAGCAGGTTGAGCTGGAGAGCGAGGTTGGTCTTCTTGGCTCCCTTCCTTTGTCTCCTTTCCCTCCTTTCCTCTCTCCGCAGCACACCACCTTTTGTTCACTTGACCTCTCCAGGGCTTTGGGGTTGTTCCACAACTCAGGAACTTCAGGCAGTGGGGCAGTGCGGGGAGGATGGGAGCCTGCACACCCTGTGACCGAAGACATGGTGACCTCTCCCTGTCTCTCCTGCTCCTCAGGATCCCTGCTATCCAGTGCTGCCTGCTCCCTGCCTTCTCCGCATTGCTTCTACAGGTGCCTCTATCTTTTCTTCTACCTCAGGAAGTCACAGCCACCCATCAGCAGCTGGAAGAGGCAAAGAAGGAGCACACCCACCTGTTGGAGTCAAACCAGCAGCTCCGAAGAGCTCTTGGCGAGCTTCAGACCCACAAGTTGAAGCTGGAAACCCAGGTGGATCTACTGCAGGCCCAGACTCAGAGGCTACAGAAGCACGTCAGGTAGTGTGGACACCCTGCACTTAGCCACCCCGTGCCCTCTGACCTCTGCTGCTCACAAGCCCTGTCTACTCATGGCCCAGTTAACAGGCAGAGGTGGAGCCAGGCTATGTCTGCTGCGTTTTGTAGGGAGAGGAGGGTGTTAGGAGGCTGTGAGTAGCTGGAGTCCTTGTCTTTACCATTCACACCCCAGCCCTGCCTCAGGGACTTCGACAGCAATGAAGGGGTGGGGATGGCCTTGCCCGCTACCTAAGGTTGGGGCTTGAAGTCCACCCAGGGGTCCCGACAGTGTGCTGCCTGGCCAGCTTCATCACGTGACCCTGCCTCACCTCCCTGCACCTCCCACTTCCCTCTTCCACCACAGTGACCTGGAGGCCAAAGCTCAGAGGAAGCAGGACACACTGAAAGAGCTGGTAGCCGAGAAGAGCAGTACTTCCCCATGTTTGGAGCCAGATCTCCACATTGAGGACCTGAGGAAATCCCTTGGGACTGTGAGCTTCTCTGTGCCTTGGAAGGGACAGGAGGGCTGGGCTGGGGCAGCAGGAGGGGTAGGGTGCTAGCGGGGGTCCTGGCTCTGCTCCGTATAGGGCCTTAGCCTCCTGTTCTTCTCACTCCCAGCACCCCATGTCCATCTCCGAGTGACCAGTGTCCAGCAGCCAGCGGAGCCTCCTGTGTCTTGTCCCTGGGTGGGGTTCAGGTCCTCTTGAGCCTGTGGTGTATCTGCTTGTGTTGCATTCAGTGGTTTTTTCCTACCATGTGTCCTTAGAGCCAGACTGAAGAGGTACCCTCTTCTCTGTCCCAGAGCAAGGAGGACACTGACTTGTCCCTGGACAGGTGAGTTCTGATAGCCTGTCTTTTCTGGGGCTGAGGATGTCATGAAGGGGTGAGTGCCTGTGTCACAGAGCTGGGGTGACCTGAAATGAGGTGACAACAGTCGTTAGTGGGGCTTGGTTCAGGGAACGGGGTTGGGGGACTGAGGAATCTCCTCTGGCAAGCCAAGTAGAAGCCACTGTGACTGCTGATCTGCCGCTGATCCCTGGTTGGGGGTCAGGCTGATGGCAGCATCTGGCAACCCATGTGGAGGCCTTTCAGAGTTGGGGTGGGGGGAGACTCGGCGCAATGCGCCCCGTGCTGCAGTGTTCCTACACACTGGCCAGACCCAGCCCAGTAGTCTGTGCTCAGGATGGGTACCTGCTGGGGAAGTGGTCAACTGACCCGGAGCAAGGGCTCTCCGGGTCTTTTTTGGCCCTCTCCACCCCCCGTCCTCCTTGCCTGTCCTCCCACAGCTTCCGGCACTACCTCTCTGCCGAGGGCGGAGCTCTCCGCAGGGCCAGGGAGTTCCTGGTGCGGCAGAAGCGCTCCATGCAGAGGCGGCGGACGGCTCTGAGTGCTGCCCAGCAGCACTGGGGCCGTGAGCTGGCCGGGGCTCCGGATGCAGCCAAAGACCCGCTAGGCACCAAGGCCCTGGAGGATGTGCGGAAGGAGCTGCAGGAGGTCAGGAGCTTGGAGGATGGCCCACCAGTCCCGGGTGAGGGCAGGCCGGGGCGGGCAGGGCCACACTCAACTTGGGGCTCACCCTCAGTGGATCATTCTGGGGTCCCCAGGAGAGTGGTGACCTGTGCAGTTACAGGTCTTCTAGGGCAACTGGACAGGTGACGAAGGTTAGGGATCTGCACGAGGGTGAGAGCACTGTACGCCCTGAGGCGGCGCCCAGTGTGCAGATCGCTTTCTCTGACCATGAGCCGCTTGGTCCGCACAGCGATCCTAGGTGACATGCATGACCAGTGACGTTATTCCTGTTTCCTAGGTGAAGGGGATGAGTAAGGTTTTTCAGAATTTCGCACCTAGTGCTTCACTTGTCCATTCCATCACCTTAAAGACTTTGTTCATGGCTGAAAATGTTTTGAGTATACACTCAGCACAAGACTGAGTGACTTCTTCGACATCCCGATTTGCACTGAAGAGCCAGAGACTTCATGGCTCTTGTTAGTTGGGATCACACATGTTTGAGGCCCCTTAGAATTCAGATAGTGTCAGAGCTGTGAGCACGCATGGCCGGGGGTGGTAGAGCAGCAGGCAGGAGGCTGACACAAAGTGCAGACTTCCCAGGGGTGTGCATGTGCCACCCTGGGCCCCGCACTGCTCTGCTGTGCCCTCCCGACGACAGTGACCGCAACGATGACTGTAGTGGTAGTTGAAACAGTGATGATAATAACCATTTGGTTAGCAGCGACCATGTGAAAACCTATTAGGTATGGGTATAGGGCTATACATGTACTGTACTCCATCTAATTCTCATGACCCTATGGAAAGTAGGGCTTCTCTCTCTTCAGTGAGTATCTAGACGAGTTAAGTAATCTCAGGATAACCCACCTGACAAATTGTAAAGCTAGGACTACAGCATCTGAGTGGAAGTCCCCACATTTCTCCTCCCTCCCTCCCTGAGTGCAGGAGGAAAGGCACCTGGATGAGATGCAGTCAGCCATGCGGAAAGGCCACAACCTGCTCAAGAAGAAAGAGGAAAAGCTGAATCAGCTGGAGTCCTCTCTTCAGGAAGGGGTGCAGCCCTGTGACCACAGCTTCCTTTTCTGTTCTCAGGATACATTGGGTTCTTTGGTCCTGTCTCGAGGGCACTGAGCCACTAGGGCCAGGATTGGCAGTAGGCTTCGGCCTCCTGGGCTGGTGACAGTGACAGTGGCTTCAGCTTTGAGTTTGGTTATCTGTGCTGAGTGGTTCTGAGAGACCGGAGCCTCTTGCTGCAGTTTCTTGAGAGAGGACCTAGCCTTTCCCCTTCCCTTGTCATGGCTCCCAAAGACAGATGTTCCTGGGGTGTTGGGAATAGGTGCACCTAGGGGGTTTCCCGACCTTCCCTGGGGCCTTGTAGACTTTCCCCTGGATACCTGAGGTGTGGGTGTGGCGGGAGGGAAGCTTAGGTGGAGAGACATTGCAGGGAAGTTACTGGGGGAAAGGGTGGGCTTTTCTCTGGTCCTGGTGGCCCTACTTCCTGAGCCCCCGATGGTTGAGCTATGTTGGCCTGGCCTCCTGCCTGCCCCCTGCAAGGCAGCCTGCGTGGCGTGCCTCCCCCAGGACTCTGGGTCCCGGAGAGCCCACACACCGGTGCCCAGTCTCTCACATCGCCAGGGCTATGGGCAGGGAGCCCAGGGAGAGTACCAGTTATAACTGCTGCTGCTATCCACAGGCTGCAGATGAGGACACACTGAGAGGAGCCTCCGCCAAGAAAGTGGTGACCTTTGACCTCAGCAGCCTGGAAGACACCAGCAGTGAAAGTTCAGAATCCTGCCCCCTGCCTCACAGTGAGTGGTGGCGGCAGGGAAAAGAGGAACTTGGGGAACAAGGGTGCAGCCCCCTTTTCTCGGCTCTGTGTGTGTTAGCCTCTGAGAGCCAGTGTCTGGAGCAGGTTCTTAGTAAATGCTTGGGGAGGAGTGAGCCAGTCTGGGTTTGCCGGCCCAAAGGGCCCAGGGGAGTCTTCTGAATGTGCAGAGTACTTGACAGTGAGAGGTGGCCTTGTTTGCCCCTCCTTCCCGGTGCTACCTTCTGGGATCCCGTCTGGCCTGCCGAGTGGAGAGGGCCCTCTCCCCACCTACCCCTGGGGCCCCGCCCTGGAAAGCCTGTTTCTTGGGGCCAGCTTCCTGTCCCCCCTGCCCGGGACACGGAAGCCCTGCCATCCCCCAGTCTCCCAATCAAGGCAAAGGGTTGTTGTCTGGAGGAACAGGGAGGGGTGAACAAGTAGGGTGCCTCAGTGCCAGCGGGGGACACCCCAGTGCCTGAGACCTGAGTCCTCCTTCACCACCTGCCTCTTTCCTTTCAGTCAGCCCTACCACAAGCCCCACCTTACTCAACAAGATCCACTGCTTGGACAGCTCCCTGCAGCGGATTAGCAGCCAGCTAAATGATGTCCTCCGCATGCTGGGTGTCCTCAGCACTCAGCCGCCACCTCTGCTCCTCGCTTCCTCCCCAGCCCAGACCCCGACCCCATCCTGCAGGAGCGCTCTCATCCCCACCCATGCCTCCCTGGGCCGGGTCCCAGCCTCCTCCCCTGCTGCACCCTTGCCCACCCACTGGGCCTGGGCTCCGGGCCTGGGCCCCAGGCTCTCCTCCTCCGTGACTCAAACAGTAGACGACTTCCTGGTAGAGAAGTGGCGCAAGTACTTTCCAAGTAAGTTTCCTTCTGGGCCAGTGTGTGACCCTGGACTGAGCCTTCCCGCCTTCCTCCTCCTCTTCCTTTTTCTCCCTTCTTCTTTTGTCCACCCCTCATCCTCCCCTGTCCCCAGCTTTGGTTCACTGATCCATTGACTGTGAGTCCCTGGGGAGGAGACCTTGCTGGCTGCCCTGCAGCTGCAGGTGCCGTGGGCCACGATGGTGCACCTGGAGCCTGGGTGGTTGGGGCCTTTGGGACTCCAGAGCTCAGCCGAACCTAAAAGGCCATCATCGTTACCATTGTAGTAGCTACCATGATGTGCATTATATTGTAGGCTGGGCATTTTACATAAAGTTTTTGATTTAGGTCTTATAATCACCCTTTGAGGTAGTAATTATTTATCCCCACGTTATAGGTAAGAAAACTGAGACGTAGGGTGATTAAGTAATATGCTCCTGGGTGCCCAATAAGGGAGCAACAGACTGGGTTTTGACTGCATGTCTCTGTGACTTCAAGATTCTGCTTGTCACCCTTGGCTGTATGGCTTCTTCCTATTTCTGGGAAGGCTGGCTTCTCCTGGTGTCATAGCACTGTTGAGGAATGTGAAAAGCCATAAACACAGTTGTTTGAGGGGAAAAGTTACAAGTCCACATTCCAACCCAAACAGAAGAATAGATTAAGTTTTAGAAATAAAATAGAGTAATTCCTGTCTGTCACCTTTCTCTCGCTTCCAACTACTGAAAGTTTCCCTGTTTCTCTTTGTTTCGGGAGCTCTGCCATTTCAGTGCTGGGGAGGCAGAGGTGCTGGGGAGCAGGGAGGGGGCCTGCTTGGGCCTGGCTCTGGCTCAGCTGACCCACTGTCCCGTGTGAATGATTTCTTCCCACTTTCCAGCTGGGGTCCCATTCCTCAGCAGCAGCCCTACCCTCTTGGAGAACAGGCTGGGTTACGTGTCTGCCAGGTAAGACTCCATGTAGGCTCAGTGGGGAATCACCCAGCTCAGCTGCTTACCGTACCTGCCTGAGGTGGTAGGACCTCTGAGGGGAGCAGAACTCATGGTCGTGTAGCCAAGACAGGTCACGCAGGCCCCCAGTCCACAGAGCTGCCTGAGTCTTACGTGCTTCTCCATACACAACCAGAGGAAAGTCCCAGTGGGGGTGTGACTGGGCTTACCTGGCCCAGCTCCATGAGGAACTGCCCCGTGGTACCTGTAGGGAGAGAACAACCCCTGGCCTGACCCTGCGCACTGCCCTCCCACTGGCCCCCTCAGTGCCCTCAGCGCCCTCAGCGCCAGAGTGTGGCCTTTGTCTTTGCCATCCAGGTCTTTGTCTGCTTCCGACAGCTCCCTTCTTCCCCCAGTCCTACTGAGCGGCATCCGGAGTGAGAGGGGCGTCCTGCAGGGCAGACAGATGGGCAATTATTTAAGCCTGTTATTTCTCATTCATCTTATTCCTTGCCAAATGTTTCACCCACACATGAGGCCCCCGACCATAAGTACCCCCCACCACATGCACACTTACCCTTTTGACCAATTTGGGAACTGATGCTGGTAAGGTATTTGAGTTGACATTGGGGAGAACTCTTGCTGATGAGATTGGCCCAGAGTCTGTGGATGTGGGAGCCTGCAGTCTTGATGTCAGGAGTATTTACCCAGGAGGGGGTGGGAACATTCATAGGGGCATCCTGCCAGGAGAGGAAGCTTTGAATTGCTCAAGAGACCCCAAAAAGGCTGCAGCTGGAACATTGAGAGGATGAGGGAGGGGTGGATGCGATGGCCTCTGGTTGGCTGTCCTCCCTTCCTCTGGCGCTCCCCCAGTGTGTCCTTCTTCCCAGTGAGCAGCTCCGCCTCCTGCCGCGGCCCCGGTCCCACATCCCTGACATGGGCAGCACCAACTTTCAGGGCATGATTGAGGCTAACCTGAAGTGGCTAGAACGTTACAAGAGTGACCCCAAGTTGTATCCTTTCAGCCAGTTCTCAAACCCTGGTCCCTTCCCACTGTAGCTGCTGGATGGCTGAGCAGGGCTGCATGGCTTGTGTGCGTGCGCTGGGTCTCCAGAGAGGATCCCGTTTGGCTTCTGATCCTTCCTTCCATGGCCCTTCCCTGGTGCTCAGCTGACTGCAGAGTTTTCCTTAACCCTGTGGCCAGACATCTTTTCTCTGTGCACAAGCCCAGACCCACTCTGGGCCTCCAGCAGCTGGGCCTGGATCAGAACAACAGACTGAAGATATATCACTCTTGAGGCCCTGAGCGGTGGCATTTGGGGCACCTGGTGTCTCCTGCACCCAGACCAAGTGCCCGAGGAGGGTCCTGCACTTTATTTCCTCTGATAAAGCATTCTCCTGTCCCCTATTTGCTGCTTGTCCCACTCAAAACTTGGAGGAACCACAGCGGGGGAATGGGCTAGGGGAAAAGTAGGGTACGACTGAAAGCAGTGAGCTACCGGCAGTGACCGCATGATGGATCTCAGGCCGAAATACGTGGACTTCTCTGAGCTCCTGCATGGACATTGGCAACACTGGTGTGGGGCATCGGGGCCATGGGCACCTTCAGGGCTGGGTGTTAGGAGGAGTTGATGTCAAAGGCCAAGGGACTCACTGTGGAGCTGAGTTGATCCCCTATACCTGCAGGGTCCTTCTCAGTTATATGTATGGTCCTTTCTTCACCAGGTCAAAGCTCCCAGCATGTCTGTTCCCTGGGACCAGCCTCTGTCTCTCCAAATACCTCAGCCTCATAGAGATCAGGCTTTTTTCTTTTTCTTTTCTTTTCTTTTCCTTTCCTTTCCTTTCCTTTCCTTTTCTTTTCCTTTCCTTTCCTTTCCTTTCCTTTTCTTTTCTTTTCTTTTTTCTTTTCTTTTCTTTTCTTTTCTTTTCTTTTCTTTTCTTTTCTTTTCTTTTCTTTTTCTTTTCTTTTCTCTTCTCTTCTCTTCTTCTCTTCTCTTCTCTTCTCTTCTCTTCTCTTCTCTTCTTTTTTCTTTCCTCCCTCCCTCCTCCTCCCCTTCCTTCTCTTTTAAATGTCCTCTTTCTTTAGCCCTCTGTTTCTCCTTTTAACTCTCTCAGGATTGGGCCCAGAGCCCCGCCAGAGGTTGCTGGAGGCAACCAGAGTTCAGTCATCTATCAACCCTCTGCTGGCACTATGCTGTCTTCAGGGGCTGTCCTCAGCAACCCCCCTTTCTCTTCTCTGGGCTTCCTCCCCAGAGCCCTCCCAGCTAGCTTCTCAGGTCTTAAGCACACAACTTTCAGGAAGACAAGCCATAGGAAAAGTCTGGGATGGCTTCTCGTCCTCATCTCACTTTTCTCCACCTTGGGTGTACCCACAGGTCCTTGTTTCCATCTACCTTTTCTACCTGTGCCTGTCCCCTGCTGCCCCTTCTCAGAGCTCGGGACTCGTTCTGAAGGAGCTAAAGGGCTAGGCCAGTGCCTGGCCTTGGCAGTGAGGGGTCTTGTGTCATTTTGGCACAGCTGCCTGCAGCCCCGCTTCTCATCAGCAGGCTCCCTGGGACCAAAGAGGGTGGTCTTTGACATCTATTTCATTTAAAAATTAAATGTCCCCATTTTTCTTGTCTTGAAAGCTGTGGAGTTGCCCTTGTCTCTCTAATGTCTAGAAACCAACTCTACTATCCTACTACTGATTTCTTTGTGCCATGGAATAAGAAACTAAGATCCTTGGCTTTTACCCCCACCCCCCAACCTAGCCCCATACATTTTTGTCATCAATCTACCACACAGAACGAAGTCCATTTTGTTATTTGTTGACTCTGTGTTCTTTGGGACTAGCATGTGTCACAACCATCTCGGGTAACAATCATATATTTTGTACATCAATTAAATCTCTGCAGGTCCATGTTCTACAAGGTGGTTGTGTGAATGTATCTCTTCTCTGAAGGCCGTTATTCCTTCCTCTTGAGAATAGAGGAAGGAAAACTTAATAATCACAGAACATTTCTTAGGTAGCTGATCTAATCATTACAACAAACCCGTGATGCAGATTTTCATCATTGTTTCTACAAATGAGAAAATCAAGGTTCAGAGATCTTTAAGTGCCTAGGGTCCTGGAGAGAGTAGCTGAGTTCCCTACAAGTAGATCCCTCATACCCATTCCTGTGCCCCAGAGCCCTGTGTGCTGCTGCCGGCCTTGGGAAGTGCTGACCTCCATCTCTCCCTTTGCCCACCTTCTTACTTCACTGCCTACCAGATGGAGACCCACTGTGCCATTTCCCAAAGGGCACCATTTTTCCCATGCAGAAAAATGGAATCTGAAGCAGGCTAAGTTAGCTGGGTGTTTTTCCCAACTCCAGTGGTGTGAACAGCCTACGTACAGTACAGTCGTGGATCTGCCGCAACAGAGATACGAGGAGAACCAGGTGGAGATGGCCATGTTTCATGAATTTGCATAAGAAAACCAACTTAAAGCATACAAACTAACCCGGGTGTCCTACCCACTCTGATGAAGGGATGGAAGAAAGAAGCAAGCTAACATTTGTCGAACACCTGTATGCCAAATACTTTAAATATGTAATCTCATGTAATCCTTTAAACCAATGAAGTTAATAATTTATAGGTGAGGAAATTTAGGCTCAGAGGTTAAATGACTATAGTTCAAGGATTTGAACCCAGGTCCATACATCTCTGAAAGCCAAGTTCTGCCGACCATGCTCCGCTCTGCCAGCCGCTCCATCTTCCTCCGAACTCGTAGAGCAGTCCTGGCCAGCTTGCTCTACAGACCAGGGCCTCAGGAAGGGGTGGCTCCTGGCTGAGTAAGCAAACCCCCCAGGCCAGTGTTTACAGAGGGGCTTTTTTAAGACTCCAAAATTGTCCCATCCCTCCCCTCATGGATTTTAGAATCTGCCTGGGGAGCCCAGAGTCATAGATGGTTGGAGCTGAGGAGTCTTGTGGATGGCTGGTTGGGCACACTCAGGCTCTGGAGGAGGAAGCGACCTAGGAGATTACATGAGTTGCCCAGAGTTAGTCAGTGTGTCAGAGGTGGGGCCAGAGCCGAGGGACTGGTTCTGAAACTCCCAGCCTGAGGTTTCAGGAATATTTTTTAAAGGATATTTATTTTGAATAGGCTATATGTTCACATACTCAATGTTCAAATGGTCCAAAAGTCACTCCATCATGGGCCATCTGATTTCCTTCTTGAAGGTAACAGATACACCAGTGCCTTCTGGAGATTTTATGCAAATACAAGGAAAACAGGGGCACTGTTTTGATGCTCTTCCCCTTTGCAGGTGGGGTCAAGAGTCATTCCTAATATAGGAATAGACTATTTTCCAGTACTTGTTTGTGAGACATTCACTGACTCCTTTCTTATGGGAGCATCATTGGGAATGATAATAGCTCCACCACACCCCCTCAAATGCCACGAAAACATGTACACAAAGTGGCAGTATGGTCAGGAGCAAAGTAACACTGGCTTTAGGACATCTGCTTCTGACACCTACAAGCTCTGTGACCTAAACAAGCCCTTTCTGGGCCTATGCCTCCCCTGCTCAAAAGTCCTGAGCCTGAATCCATGCCCCAGGGACGAAGCAGGGTGGCTGCCTCAGCTTCAGTGGCTCTGAGGATTCACTGTGGGTGGGGAGCTGCCCTCGTACAGAAGGAGGCTGGACTGCTGCCAGCACCTACCATTGGGCTCGACCGGGGTGGGGAGAGTTGCCAGAGCTGCCACCAGCTTTGTTAGTGGAGATGGAGAAGTGATAGTTATCATCAGGGTCCTAATGGATTGGAAAGCCCCCTTGTGCCTCCTTTCCTCTTGTATTTTCTGTCTCCCACTCCTGCACTTCCATTGAATTTGTCATTTCCAGCAGGCATGTTGCCCCGAGGGCCCAGTGAAGGGCAATGCAACACTGCCATGGAGAAGAAGGGTGCCTGCTCTTGGGAGGTAGGAAGCAGTGGGACAGTTTGGTGTCTTGCTCTCAGAGTTAAAAGTAGAGGGGGCATGGAACAAATGAGTGTTCCTGCTTTATTCTCTCTGTGCCTCAATTTTCACATTTGTAGAATGGGTTAAGAGCAGTAACAAAGTGGTTGTGAGGATTAAAGATCTTAATCCCTATGAAGTCCTCAGAACAGTGTTCAACACATAGTAAGGAAAGTGATATCACCAAGATGACAAAATAGGTTGTTCTTGACTTTGTTTCCCCTCACAAGAAAAATAGCAGCTAACTACTCATGGGCAGGGCACCACTGAGAGAATCCTAGGATGTGGGGGTGAGGCCAAAGTGCGCCGCCTCCGCTCACCACAGACCTAGAGCGACTGCATTAGGAGGCTTAGAGTGGCGACATGCTGACTGCAATGCGCCTCCCCAGCCCGTGCAGCACCACACCAAGAAGCCTCCCCCAAGCCTATAGTTCCTTCAAAGGGAAAAGGGAGCCCAGGGTTGACATCCAGCCCTCCAAAATTGTGGATTGTTTCATGCAAGCCCCTACTCTTGTTTTGCCTGACAGAGATTGCAGGGGAATGTGGGACTCTACCACTGAGAATCTGATTGTGATAGAGAAAGGGGTAGGGTCTTCCAACAGCCAGCACTCAAATCATGGCAGACCAAGTTCCTACCTGCAGAGGCCAAGCAGTAGTCCCAACCAGCGGCTTTGCTCATCTGCAGAACCAAGTCAGTGGTGCAGTCTGATCAGAGAGCTCGGCAGGGTACAGGTTTGCCTGATTTGGGTCCTCAGACAAGGGATCTTGCTGGTCTTGGAGCCTGGTCTGCCCATGCCCAGGTGAAAGAGCTGAGTCATAGCCCTACCAGCTGTGAGGTATAGCTCTGGACCCTATCTGCTAGGAAGGGCTGGCGAGAACACCTAGAAGCTATATAACCCAGCAAAGCTTACTTCAAGAGGTGGATGGGCAGAGCTACTGCTCCCACAGCACAGTCTGTGGCCCTGTTTGGCTAAGAAACTTGGGGCATGAGTCTGCTTGAGTCAAGACCACAAAGAGCCTAAGAAGCCTTGGAGCTGCTTCTGCTATTGTACCCTGAATAGACCATTCAGCCCACCTGATGAGCCCTGTTTACAGTGGCATTTGAACAGAGAGCACAGCCTGTCTTTCCCTCTCTTCAAAGTGAAACTGGTGGCCTCACCTGACCAGGATATTCAGTGCACACTGTTGTCTAATTTGGGTCCCCAAACAATGAGCCATGTAGGCCCTGGATACTGTCCTGCTGCCCTGTCAGAGCAGGGAAGCTAATTCACAGCCCCACCTACTGCCAAATATAGTACCCAGTCCCGACCGCCTAGTAAGCCTGACTAGAGAATTGAGGCAACAATGGAACTCATTCTATTGAGCAAGCAGCCCTGTTCATTTGTTCTCAGCCAGTGGCACACAGGCACATGCACCCCACAACCAATTTCAGAACTCAAACAGTTGCCTTACCCAAAAATAGACCCTCATAGCAGACACCACCTGCCCAAAGACATTACCAGCAGATACATTTAGAAACCCAAACTAAGCCGATGTGAATAACTGTCTCTGCCAAAGCAAACCTGCAAAGTCTGGAAGAGAACACTTACTCAAATGCACAGGTACAAAATTAAGGAATCAAGGATCTCTCTCTTATGCACACCCCCCCGCCCCCCCCAAAAAAATGACACCCCAAAGGAAACTAATTTCTAATGGCCGATCCTAAAGAAATGG
Source organism: Mormoops blainvillei (assembly GCA_004026545.1). NCBI lineage: Eukaryota > Metazoa > Chordata > Mammalia > Chiroptera > Mormoopidae > Mormoops > Mormoops blainvillei. The sequence goes on along the minus strand of PVJD01000002.1, from coordinate 618,615 downwards.
AGACCTATGAACTGCCAGGCTGAGAATTCAGAATATTTTTAAAGAAGTTCAGTGACCTACAAAAGTATACAGACAACTAAACAGAATTAGGAAAACATCATATGAACAAAACAAAGAAATAGAAACCATAAAAATAAAAACCCAAAATCCAACCAAACAAATCCTAGAGCTGAAAACACAATAATCAAACTGAAGAATTCAAGAGAGCTTCAAGAACAGACTCAGCCATACAAATGAAAGAATAAGTGACCTGTAAGATAGGACATTTGAAATTATCAGTCAGAGGAGCAAAAAAGAATGAAAAAGTAAGAAAGCCTAGGGAATTTATGGGACACAATAAAAACCACCAGTATTTGCAATGGGAATTCCAAAAGGAAACAGAGAAAGAGACTAAGTGTATTTAAAGCAATAATAGCTGAAAAATCCCCGTACTTGGGGAACATATCCAGATTCAAGAGGCCCCAAAAATCTCAAATAGGTTGAACCTGAATAGGGCTACACTAACACACATAACTAAATTTTCAAAAGTCAAAGACAGAAAATTCTAAAAGTAGTAAGAGAAAGCCCTGGCTGGTGTGACTCAGTTGGTTGGAGCATCATCCCATAAACAAAAGGTTGTGGGTTTGATTCCCCATTAGGACATATACCTAGATTGCAGGTTTAGTCCTTAGTCCAGGCGTGTGCAGGAGACAACCAATCAATGCTTCTTTCTTACACTGATATTTCTCTCTCTCTCCCCCTCTCTCTAAAAAGAAAAGAAAAAAAAAGTCCTCTGGTAAAGATAAAAAAAGCAAAAGAAAAGATAAGCTATATAAGACTTTTCAACAGGAACTTTTCAGAGCAGAAGAGAATGGAATAACATATTGAAAACATTGAAGAAATAGGATGCAAATAGGAACAGTGAGATGGCAGCAGAGTAGGAGAATTTATCTCGCATGGCCTCCCAGAACCAAACAAAGAGGGGAATAATAAACACTTGAAATAAACAACGAAAGACTACCTGAAGAGGAGATACTTAACCAAGGATGGGCAGAAATCATCTCAAGGTTAGTGGAAAGGGCAGGGACATGAAAGGGGATGGCACTGGTTTCACAGATGGCAGACCGAGTTTCCCGCACAGCTGTGGGAGCTTCCCTGGGAGAGGAGTGATGCCTGGAACTCTGACCAGGCTCCCAAGCGCAGAGTGCTAGCGCTGGGATCACCCACCCATGCAGAATCCAGTGGTGAAAGGCTGCTGGTATTTTGGCCCACCGAAGAGAAACAGAGTCCACTGGAGACAAAGCAACTTTTCCCCGGTTTCTTTTGTTCTCAAAGGGGCCAATGCATAGGTTGTGCATTCCCAGTCACTCACCCTGGGATCAGACAGAGGGAGGGAAGCACAATCTGGAGTCACTTGAGGAGAGCCTGGAGTGGGAGGCTTGGGGGAGAGGTGTTGGGGGAATGGATACTAGGTTCCCAGTGCTAGGATATAACACCATACTGCAGCAGCTGGTTTTCTTGAGAAGAGCAAGCCCCTCCCAGTGGAAAAACAATTACCCTACCTTGTGGGAAGCTGCTAGCTGCATCCTCTGAAAGCCTCCTACCCTCATCCTCTGGAACCCTACTTGACCCACCCTGCTTTCTTTTTTTTTTCCCCATTCTTTCTTACTTTCCCCCAATGTGCATCTTATCCCCTGCTGAGGAGGCAGCAACATAGACATACTCAGAGGTGTTAGAGGCTGGCTTTAGGGCATGGTCATTCCATATATTTTCCTGGGAACCACATTGGCACTTCCCCCTCATGGGACAACCTAGGAATGCCCTCTAGGTCTGTGGAAGACCCAAACTCGGGGCTCTGGAGGCCCCACCTGCTATTCTACCAGGGGCTTCGTCCTTCCAAGTTCAGGGACATTCTGGGAAAGACTCAGAAGAGTGGCGCAGGAATGGGGGAACACATGCACTATCTTCCCTGAAGTCTGAACAGCACCTCCTGCAGGAGATTCAGGGGTCCCATTCTCCTGAATCCCCCAGAAGCCCTCTCAGAAACAGATGGGGCAATGGCTAGTCTAAGACTAATGGCAGGACCACAGACAGAGGCAGGTGGAGGTGGTTCCTGCAGTGCCTTTGGTCATTAGTTCACCCACCCATGATAAAAAGCCAGACATACAGAGCAGTGATGCCTGGAGGGATCAGCCACAAACTGCAGATTGCTTGTAGATTTGAACAGGTTGCTGAGACTAGACGTGAACAGCATCTGACACTGGCTTGCACCAACTTCAGACAACATCAGAATTGTACCCAGAGGTAGAGCCCAGCAGACAAATGCTAAACTCTGCCAAGATGAATTCCACTTTGTCTTTTTTCATTATTTTTGTCATTTTTTCTTTCCCATAGCTTTTTATGTTTTTCTTTTTTAAATTTTTTTCTTATTTTTATTTGAAATCTCACATTGTACTCTTCCCTTTTCTTACCCATTTTTGCCTTCTTCCTTCCTTTTTTAATATTTTTAATTTTATTTTCTCCCTTTCTTTGTTCATTTGTGGCAATCCCGTGTGTCTATTCCTTACTCTTATGGTTTCTCTTCCCTCTATCCTGCATAATCAATTTTCTTTTCTTTGGTCTTACTGTATTTTTGTTTTTCTTATAATATTCTATTTCTCTTTCTACTTTTATTCTTCTTCTTTTTATTGTTGATTTTGCTGTTGTTGGGCTTTTTTTTCTTGTGTGGGTTTTGTTCTCTGTATTGTTTTGCTTTGTTCTGTCAGCACTGGTACAAGAGCATCCAAGATATGGTGGGGGCCTAGGTTCTCTGTCAGCTGGAGGGGAGAACCAGCTGATGAACAGGCCAACAACAATCAAGACCCAAATACAATAGGGGAGCCCACATAAATTGCCTGAGGGGAATTTCTAGACCATCCAGCTAGGGGTCAAGGAGACTGCAGCACTGAGTCCCACGGTACTCCTACAACATAAAGCCAACCCTCAAAGACAGGGAGCCAGACCAGATCTATTTAATACATAGAAACAAACAAAAAGAGTCAGCTAAAATGGGGAGATAAAGAAAAAAACCCCAAATGAAAGAAAAAGAGGAATCTCCAGAAAAAGAGCTAACTGAAATTGATTCAAGCAAATGATCAAACATAGATTTCAAAGTAATAGTTATAAGGATGCTCAAGTAACTCAGTGAGAACTACAAGGAACTTAGGGGGAACTACATCAGCATGGAAGGAATGGAGAAACCATGAATAAGAACAAGTCGGAAATGAAAAATGCAATACCTGAAATGAAGAATACACTAGAAGGGATTAAATTGGGCTAGATGAAGCAGAGGATTGAATCAGCAATTTGGAAGACAAGGTAGAAAAAACACACAATCAGCGCAATGAAAAGAAAAAATACTTAAGAAGAATGAGGATGGTTTAAGGGAGCTTTGGGACAACATGAAATGTGACAATATCCACATCATAGGGATACCAGAAGGAGAAGAAAGTGAGCAAGGGATAGAAAGCCTGTTTGAAGAAATAATGACAAAACACTTCCCTAACCTGGTGAAGAAAAATGTCACATAAGTCCAGGAAGCACAGAGAGTCACAATCAAGAGAAACCCAAAGAGACTCAAGACACATAATTATGGTGAAAAAGTTTAAAGACAGGGAGAGAATTTTAAAGGCAGCAAGAGAGAAACAGACATTTACCTACAAGGGAACTCCAATAAGACTGTCAGCTGATTTCTCAACAGAAACACTTCACGACAGAAGGGATTGGCATGAAGTATTCAAAGTAATGAAAAGCAAGTGTCAGCCATCAAGACTACTCTATTTAGCAAGGCTTTCATTTAAAACTGACGGTGAAATGAAGAGCTTTCCAGACCAAAAAAAAAAAAAAAAAAAAGGAAAAAGAAAAAGGCTAAAGGAGTTTACTAATACCAAATCATCATTATAAGAGATGTCAAAGGGACCACTTTAAGAAGAAGAAGTAATATATATAGAGAGCAACATAGGTATAAAGAAATAAAATGGCAATGAACAAGTACCTATCAATGGATTAAATGCTCCGATCAGAAGACTTAGGATAGAAGAATGGATAAGAAAGCACAACGCATGTATATGCTGTCTACAAGAGACCCATCTCAGAACAAAAGATTTACACAGGCTGAAAGTAAAGGGATGGGAAAAAATATTCCATGCAAATGGAGATTTAAAATAAAAACAAGCTGGAGTAGCAATATTTATATCTGACAAAGTAGACTTCAAAACAAAGGCCATAAAAAGAGATAAACAAGGTCACTACATTATACTAAAGGGAACAATCCGATAAGAAGTTATAACCCTTATAGACATACATGCGCCCAATATAGGAACACTCAAATATATAGAGATAATTTTGGTGGACTTTAAGGAAGAGGTTGACAGCAATGCAGTCAATGTAGGGGATTTTAATACCCCACTGTCACTATTGGATAGATCTTCCAGACAAGAAGCAAAAAGGCAACAGTGACCTTAAGTGACACACTAGATCAAATGGATTTAATTGATATTTACAGAAGATTTCACCCAAAAGCATCAGAAGACACATTCTTGTAAAGCACATATGGATCATGTCCAAAGATAGACCATGTAGTAGGACACAAAATAAGTCTTAACAAACTCAAGAAAATGGAAATTGTATAAAGATTTTCTCAGATCACAACAGTGTGAAACTAGAAATCAACCTCAGTAAAACAAACAAACAAACAATCATTTAAATATATGGAGACTAAATAACATGTTGTTAAATAATGAGTGGGTCATCAATGAGATCAAGGAAGAAATAAAAAAGTACTTGGAAACAAATGAAAATGAACACATAACCCAAAACCTATGGAACCCAACCCAAAACCCAAACCTATGGAACACACCAAAAGCAGCCCTGAGAGGAAAGTTTATAACATTACAGGCATACCTCAAGAAGATAGAAAGATCTCAAATAAATAATCTAACCCTACACTTAAAAAAAAACAACCTAGAAAAACAACAACAAACAAAGCCCAAAGGGAGTAGAAGGAAAGAAATAATCAAGATCAGAGTGTAAATAAATGACATAGAGACAAAAAAAAAAATCAAAAGAGCATAGAATCTAGGAGCTTATTTTTTAAATAGATAAACAAAACTGATGAACCTTCTACTGAACTCATCAAGAAAAAAAGAGAGGACCTGAATAAATAAAATCAAAAATGAAAGAAGAGAAATCACAATGGATATCACAGAAATGTAAAGGATTGTAAGAAAATTCTATGTACAACTATATGCCAAGAAATTGGACAATGTGGGTGAAATGGGTAAATTTCTAGAATCATGCAACCTTCCAAGACTGAATTGGAAAGAAGCAGAACATCTGAATAGACTTCTAACAACTAATGAAATTGAAGCAGTAATCCAAAATCTCCTAGCAAACAAAAGCCCTGGACCACATGACTTCACAGTGAATTTTCCCAATCATTCAAAGAAGAAATAACACCTGTCCTCAAACTATCCCAAAAAATTCAAGAAGATGGAAGACTTCCAAACTCTTTTTAGGAAGACAGTACTATCCTAATTCTAAAACCTGATAAAGACACAACAAAGAAAGAAAATCACAGGCCAATATTTCTGATGAACATAATAGCTAAAATCCTCAAAAAAATATTAGCAAACTGGATCTAGCAATCCATTAAAAATATCATACACCATGATCAAATGGGATTTATTCCAGGACTGTGAGGATGGTAAAATATTCCCAAATCAAGAAATGTGATACATCACATAAACATAATGAAAAATAAAAAATGCACGATCATATCAATAGATACAGAAAAAGCATTTGATAAAATCCAGTATCCATTTATGATAAACACACACAGCAAAGTGGAACTAGAGGGAGCATACCCAAATATAATAAATACCATATACAAAAAACCTACTGCCAACATCAAACTCAATGGGCAAAAACTAAAAGTGTTTCCCTTAAGATCAGGAACATGACAGGGGTGTCTGCTTTTACCACTCTTATTCACATAGTACTGGAAGTCCTCACCACAGTGATCAGACAAGAAAAAGAAATAAAAGGCTTCCAAATTGGAAAAGAGGGAGTAAAGCTGTCATTATTTGCAGTTGACATGATATTGTACATAGAAAACCCTATAGGCTCCACCAAAAAACTACTTGACCTAATATGAGGAAGGATCCCCCCCCAAAAAACCCTGGAATTTACTTATAAAAAATATGTACTTATTTTTACATACTTAAACTTCAGTCACCTGCAAAACAGTCTTCATTTGATGCAATATACCTACTGAGATGTTTTTCCCACTGCTCAAAACATTTTTTGAACTCATTGTTTTTTATCTGTTTTTGTGTTTCTGCCATTTTTTGTTTCACCTCTTCCACATTGGCAAAATGCTTCCCTTTAAGGACTTTTTTCATCCAGGGAAACAAAGAAACAAAAAATGTCTCTTGGGTGAGATGGGGTGAATAGGGAGGGTGTGGCATGGGGGTCATCCCATTTTTAGTCAAAAACTGCTGAACACTCGGCATGGTGTGGGTAGGTGTGCTTGTAAATCACCCATCATGAAATGGGCAAATGCATTGAAAGAATCTTAAAAAAAAAATTCACTGAAGCTGAACACAGCCTCTCATAACAATGCCTGCTGGTACACTGGTACAGATGGGTTCCTAGAACACTTACCTAGTGGGGGAAGCCTGTACTACAAGGGGCCTGCTCTCCAGAAGACAATTCTTGTTTCTTTTGTGCCTCCCTCATAAATGTATTCGGCAAAGTATCAGGATACGAAGTCAATATTCAGATATCAATGACATTTTTACACACTAATATTGAACTATCAGAAAGACAAACTAAGAAAACAATCCCATTTACTATGGCTACAAAAAAAATAAAGTACCTAGGAATAAATTTAACCAAGGAGGTAAAAGATCTGTAATCAGAAAGCTATAGGACACTGAAGAAAGAAATTAAGAAAGATACAAATAAGTGGAAGGATATAACTGTGTTCATGATTGAAAGAATTAACATCATTAAATGGTCTATACTACCCAAAGCAATCTATAGATTCAGTGCAATTCCTATTAAAAAACCAATGGCATATTTCACAGATCTAGACCAAATATTATAAATATTTGTATGGAACCAAAAAGACCTAGAATAGCCTTACAATCTTGAGAAAGAAGAACAAAGTTGGAGGGATCATGATATGTGATATTAAATTATAAGGCCACTGTAATCAAAACAGTGTGGTACTGGCATCAGAACAGATACATAGATCAATAGAAGAGAATAGAGAGCCCAGAAATAAACCCATGTCTTTATGGTAAATTAACATTTGACAGAGGAGGCAAAGGCATACAATGAAGTAAAGACAATCTCTTCAATAAGTGATATTGGGAGATTTGGACTAGTCCATGGGAAAAAAAAAAAAGAAAGAAAGAAAGAAAAGAAACTAGATCACCATCTTACACCATACACCAGACTAAGCTCAAAATGGATAAAAGACTTAAATATAATTAGTGATACCATAAAACTCCTAGAGAAAAACAAAGGCAGTAGAATTTCAGGTGTCTTACATTGCAATATTTTTGCTGATATATCTCCTTGGTCAAGGGAAATAAAGGATAAAATAAACAAATGGGACAACATCGAATTAAACAACTTCTGCACAGCTAAAGAAATCATCTGCAAAATGAAAAGGGATCCCATTGTATGGGAGAATATATTTGCTAATGATACATTGGACAAAGGTTTAATCCCCCAAATATATAAAGAACTCATACAACTCAACACCAGCAAGACAGACAATCCAAATAAAAAGTGGGCAAAGGACCTGAATAGACACTTCTCCAAGGAGGACATACAGATGGTCCATAGACATTCAAAAAAATGCTCAACATCACTAGCCATCAGAGAGAGGCAAATTAAAACCACAACGAAACTCACACCTGCCAAAGTGGTGATCATTAATAAATCAACAAACAACAAATGCTGGCAAGGGTGTGGAGAAAAGAGAACCCTAGTACACTGTTGGTGGGAATGCAGACTGGTGCAACCACTCTGTAAAACAATATGGAGTTTCCTCACAATGTCAAAAATGGAACTGCCTTTTGATTCATAAATTCTACTTCTGGGAATATATCCAAAGAATCCCAAAACACCAATTCAAAAGAATATATGCACCCTTATGTTCATAGCAATGCTATTTACAATAGTCAAGATATGGAAACAGCCTAAGACAAGAGTTGGAAACATCCATCAGTAGATGAGTAGGTAAAAAAGCTGTGGTACATTTACACAATGGAATATTATGCAGCAGAAAAAAAGAAGGAATTCTTATCTCTTGTGACAGCATGGATGGAACTGGAGACTATTATGCTAAGTGAAATAAGCCAGGCAATCACAGACAAATACCATATGATCTCACTTATAACTGTAATCTAATGAACAAAATAAACTAGCAAGCAAAATAGAATCAGAGGCACAGAAACAAGGAACAGACTGACAGCTGTAGGAGTAGGAGAGGGTACATTGAGACTGGGTGAAGGAAGTGAAGGGACTAGACAGAGACATATATTCAGCATCCATGGACATGAACAACGGTGTGCGGATTGACTATGGGAAAAGGGGACTGGGTGGAAGGGGGGCAAAGAGGGAAAAATTGAGACAACTGTAGTACCATAAATAATAAAAAAAAATATAAAAACCCAAAATATTGAAAGAATAAAATTATCAACCAAGAATACTATACCTAGTCAAGCTGTCCTTAGAAAAGAAGGAGGAATAGAAACTTTCTTGAACAACCAAAGGCAGAAGGAATTCATCAGCATTAGACTTACCTTAGGAGAAATCCTAGAGGGGTTCTTTGAGTGGAAATAAAAGATGCTAATTAACATCATAAAAGTATAAGAAGACAGTGTAATACTCACTTGTAATGGTAAATATAATTATATTTCAATTAGATTCTGTAATATGGTGATGATGGTTCATAATTTACTTATGACGCTAGTTTAAAACTTAAAATACAAATGTGGGAAAAATAACCATAACAATAATCTGTTATTAGTTACACAATATAAAAATATGTAAATTTAACATCAATAAACTAAAATGTGAGGTGGAGGAGAAGTAAAAGTATAAAGCTTAGGACTTCTATCAAAGTAAGCTGTTATTACTTTAAAAATAGGCTGTTATAATTTTAAAGTATTTTCTGTAAACCTTATGGTAAACTAGGGAAAGCCCTGTAGTAATTACACAAATGAATATGACAAAGGAGTCAAAGCATACTGAAACTACAGACATCAAAGCAGAAAAGATAGTAGGTTAAGAAACAAGGAACAATGGATCTACGAAAAAACAGAAAACAACAAAATGGCAATAGGAAGTCCTTACTTATCGATAATTACTCTAAATATAAACAGATTAAATTATCCAATCAAAAGACATAGAATGGCTGAATAGATAAAAGAAAGAACAAGATCCAACAACATAATGCCTACAAGAGACTTTCTTTAGCCTTGAAGACACACACAGAATGAGTGAAGGGATGAAAAAAGTATTTCAAACAAATTGTAGCAACAACAAAAAGGCAGAAAAACTTTTTCTGATATACTTACATCAGAAAAAAATGGACTCTAAACTAAAAGTGTAAAAAGACAAAGAAGTCATTATATAATGATAAAGGGGCCAATCAGCAAGAAGATATAACAATTGCAAATATTTTTAAAAAGATTTTAGTTATTTATTTGAGGGGAAGGGAGGGCGAAAGAGAGGCACAGAAACACTGATGTGAGAGATGGTGTGAGAGATGTTGATTGGTTGCCTCTTGCATGACCTCACCTGGGAACCTGCCTGCAACCCAGGTATGCACCCCAACTGGGAAGAGAACCAGCGACCTTTCAGTTTGCAGGCCAGTGCTCAATCTGCTGAGCCACACCAGCCAGGGCACAGTTGTAAATATTTATGTGCCCAACATAGGAGCATCTAAGTACACTCAGCAAATACTGAGAGAACTAAAAGAAGAAGTAAACAGCAATACAATATAGTTGGGGACTTTAATATCCCACTCTCAACAATGGATAAATCATTCATACAGAGAATCAATAAGAAAAGAGTGGATTTGAACAACACCATAGACCAAATGGACCTAACAACTGTATAAAGATATTCTATCCAACAACAGCCAAATACACATTCTTCTCAAGTGCACAAGAAACATTTTCTTGTAAAGATAGACTAGAACACATGTTAGGTCACAAAACAAGTCAGCAAATTCAAGAAGATTAAAACCATACCGAGCATCTTTTCTGACCACAGTGGTATGAAACTACAAATCAATAACAAGAAGAAAACTGAAAAATTCATGAATACATGGAAATGAAGCAACGTGCTTCTGAACAACCAACAGAATAAAGGGGAAATAAAAAAAATCTTGAGACAAGTGAAAATGGAAACACAACATACCAAAACTTTATGAGATGAAGCAAAAGTAGTTCTAAGGGATAGCCATAGCAATAACATTAGGAAGCAAGAAAGATTCCAAATCAACAACTAACTTCACAACCTAACTAGAAAAAGAAGAAAAAACTGAGAGTAAAGTTAGAAGGAAGGAAATAATAAAGATTAGAGCAGAAATAAATGAAATGGAGAAAAGGGAAGCAATAGAAAACATTAACCAAACTAAAGTTGGTGTCTAAGATCCAGAGTTGGGCTTTTGCCTCTTGTCCTGGGTCTTGTACCTAGTGTCTTCTGTCTAGTGTCTTATTTTTCTAGTGTCTTCTGTTTTCTGCCTACTGTCTCTGTCTCATGTCTCAGGGTCTCAGGGATTTGGGTCTCAAGTCTTAGGGTCTTAGGCCCTGGTCTCATGTCTCGAGGTCTCGTGACTTATGTATGCTTTCTTGTGGTGTCCTGGTTACCTGGTACTGTGGCCTCAGGTAGCGTGGACTCATGTATCGGGACTGCTGTTTTTGGATCTCAGGTGTTGTAGCCTTGGATGTAGTAGTCTTGGGGTCTTGCAATAAATATAGTTTGCAAGTAGCTGCTTAGAAAAATATGTCTTACAAAACAGACCATATGTTAACACGTGCACTCACTGAACATGCACTGTACCAAATACCATTTGTAAATAACTGCTTAAAAACATAATTATTAGTTAGGTCAGTTTATGATATTCATTGCAGGAAACATAAGGATAAGTATCTTTAATATCACTTGATAACAAAATTTTCTTAAAAACTTTACTGTCTGTATTTCAGAATTTGAGTTCAGTGTATGAAAAGAATACTTTGTATTTAACAGTGTGTTTCTTGAAAGCTAGTTAAAAATATCACTTTTACAAGTCTGGAGAAACACATTACTGCACACATTCTCAATGTGTGTGAGTCCCATTTATTGAAAGCACACTGTATGTGTTCTATTTACTGAAATAACACTGTGCTGAATGGCGATTGCATGTAGCACTGCAGAAACCTATTGATTACAAGTCTTGTAAAGCATTTGCTTTCATGCATTAAAGAATGTGTAGCATTCTAACTTTCTCTTTGCTTGTTAGTTTTGGTACTTTTCCTCTCTATGCAGGGTGACCACAGGGGGAGAAAGAGCAAGGGGTCTTTGGAAAGAGCAGCATCACTGGGCAGTAGCAAAAGGAGAGGTACGCAAAAGCCTATAGCACCCAGTATTCCTGGGTGGTCTCCCTTTCAAGTACTAATGAGGACCAACCCTGTTTAGCTTCCCAGATCAAATGAGATTGGGCATGCTCATGGTGGTATGGTACCACAGACGCTGGTGGCAGTCACTCAGCTCCACAAGAGCCCTGGTATCACCTCCAAGCTTGCATCACTGGGTCGCCTGCACTGTGTGTACACTCCACCCTTGCCTGATCTGTATTCACTGCACCTTGCCCCGGACATGAAAAAAGATGACAAACCTTTAGCTAGACTAATCAAAGAAAAAGAAAAGAGGACCAAAACCAACAAAATTATTAATGAAAGAAGAGCTATTATAAGTGATACCACAGAAATACAAAGGGTCATAAGGGGCAACAACTATATACCAAAAAACTGGACAACCTAGAAGGGATGGAAAAATCCTTAGAAACATGCAACCTACCAAGACTAAATCAAGAATAAATATAAAATCAGAATAGACCAATTAATGGTAAGGAGAGTGAACCAATAATAAATCTCTCAATGGAGAAAAGTCCAGGACCAGGTAGCTTTGCTGGCAAATTTTACCAACATTTAAAGAATTAGTACCAATATTTCACAAACTCTTCCAAAAAATTGGAATTGGGAACACTCCCAAATTCATTTTATCAGACCAGAATTACCCTGATATCAAAAACCAGAAAAAGACACTATCAGGAAAAAAACCCTACAGACCAATATCTCTAATGGATATAGATGCAAAAAATTATCAATAAAATACTAGAAAACCAAATTAAGCAACATATTAAGAGGATCATTCCCTTGAACATTATCAAGTCAGATCTATTCCTAGGAGGCAAAGATGGTTCAACATATGTAAATCAATCATTGTGATACACCACATTAACCAAATGAAAGAAAAAAAAATCTTATGGTTATCTCAATTGAGGCAGAACAAGCATTTGACAAAATTTCACATCAGTTCACAATAAAATTTTTACTGTGTAGGTGCAGCGGAAAGTACCCCCAAATAATACAGGCCATATCACACATAACATCATACTCCATGGTGAAAGGTTGAAAGCTTTTCCTCTAAGATCAGAAACAAAACAAAGGTGCCCACTCTCATCACTCCTATTCATCACAGTGCTGGGAGTCCTCACCAGAGTAATTAGGCAAGAAAAGGAAATAAAAGTCATTAGAATTGGAAAGAAAGAAGTAAAATTATCTCTATTTTCAGATGACATGATTTTCTAGGTAGAAAATCCTAAAGTCTTCACAAAAATGTTTAATCAATGAATTCAGTAAGGTTGCAGGATACAAAATTAACATACAAAAATCATTAGTGTTTCTACACACTAAGGATGAATTATGTAAAAACAGAATAGCAAAATTACAATAGCACCAAAAACAATAAAATACATAGTAATAAATTTCATCAAGGAGGTAAAAAATCTGTACTCTGAAAATTACAAGACATTGATGAAAGAAATCAAAGGAGACACAAAGAAATGAAAAGGTATCTTGTGTTTGTGGATTGAAAGAGTTAATATTGTTAAAGCATCAATACTACCCAAAGCCATCTAAGATTCAGCGCAATCCCTATCAAGATTCCAATGAGATTTTCTATAGAGGTAAAAGAAAATCCTAAAATTTATATGGAAGCACAAAAATTCCAAATAGTGAAAGAAATCCCGAGAAAGAACAACAAAACAGGAGGTATCATACATCCTGGTTTCAAGCTATCCTATAAACATAAAGTAATCAAAACAGTATGGTACTGGCATAAAAACAGACAATGAAATCAATGGAATTGAAAGGCAGAAATAAATCCAAGCATTGATAGCTAGCTAATATTTGACAAGGTGGCCAAGAATACTCAATGGAGAATAGACAGTCTCTTCAATAAATATGCTGGTAAAATTGGATATTCACATATAAAAGACTGAAATGAGGACTTCTGGTCAAGATGGAGATGTAGGTAGACACACTTTGCCTCCTCATGTAACTACAAAAAGAGTTACAATCAAATCTCAAAACAAATAACACCCAGAACTATCAGAAAACTGAACTGTGTGGAAGTCCGACAACCAAGGATTTGAAGAAGCAACAATCATTCTGATGGGTAGGAGGGGCAGAGATGTGGAAATGAGGCACAGAGGTGAGGAGACGCGGAGTGGCACGGAGAGGTGGTGGTGGTGGTGGAATGGGCAGAGGCGGTCCAACATTCATGTGTGGTGGATAAAAATCAGGAGTGATATCTTGGGAGTGACAGATCCCAGCCCCAGGCCAGGCCACACAACCCAGGTTTCCAGTGCTGGGAAGAGAAATCTCCATAACTTCTGACTATAAAAACCAGTGGGGGTTGGGGCAGTGGAAAAGACTGCTGGATTTTCAGAATACTTTGCTTAAAGGGCCCACATGGTCTTAAAACACATGGAAACCCACTGACTCTGGGATTCAGCACCTGGGCAACAGCTGGAAGGGTGCCAGCAGTATATGGAGAATGGGTGAAGTGACTGGAAATGGGGCAAGTACTGGGCAAACTGTCCGAAGCCAGGCAGCAGCATAATTCCCTCTCTGAGGCTTCCCTCCACACAGAGCTACAAAGCAGTGAAGTGGGTTGCCCTGCCCTGGTGATTACCTATAGTTTAACTCCACACAATTTATAGGTGCCTTATATGGGGAGTCCAAGCAGCTCTACCTAATACACAGAAAGAAACACAGGGAGGCTGCCAAATTGAGGAGACAAAGAAATATGACTCAAATGAAAGAACAGAACAAAATCCCAGAAAAAGAACTAAATGAAATGGAGATAGCCAACATATCAGATGCAGAGTTCAAAACACTGGTGATCAAGATGCTCAAAGAACTCACTGAGTATGGCAACAAAATAAAGGAAGAAATGAAGTTTACACTAAGTGAAATATACCCAGGAATAAACTTAACCAAGGAGGTAAAAGACCTATACTCAGAAAATTACACAACACTGAAGAAAGAAATTAAGGAAGATACAAATAAATGGAAGCATACACTGTGTTCAAGGGTTGGAAGAATTAACATAATTAAAATGCCCATATTACCCAAAGCAATCAATAGACTCAATGTAATCTCTATTAAAACACCAATGACATATTCCGCAGATACAGAACAAATATTTCAAAAATTTATATGGAACCATAAATTACCTTAAATAGTCTCAGCAACTGAGAAAGAAGAACAAAGTAGGAAGGATCACAATATCTGACATCAAACTATATCATAAGGCCACTTTAACCAAAATAGTCTGTTACTGGTATAAGAACAGACACATGGATCAATGGACCAGAATAGAGAGCCCAGAAATAAACCCATGTCTCCATAGTCAATTGATATTTGACAAAGGGGCAAGAGCGTACAGTGGAGTAAAAATAGGCTCTTCAACAAATGGTGTTGGGAGATCTGGACAGTTACATGGAAAAAAAATGAAACTAGACCACCATCTTACATCATACACCAAAATAAACTCAAGATGGATAAAACACTTAAGTATAAGTCGTGACACCATAAAAGTCCTAGAGGAAAACAGGCAGACAAATTTCAGATATCCTATGTAGCAATATTTTCACTGATATATCTCCTGAGGCAAGGGACATAAAGGAAAGAATAAACAAATAGGACTATATTATATTAAAAAGTTTCTACATAGCTAAAGAAAACATCAGCAAAATGAAAAGGGGACAAACAGTATGGGAAAACATATTTACCAATAATACCTTGGATAAGGGTTTGATCTTCAGAATATATAAAGAACTCATATGACTCCATACCAGGAAGACAAATAATCCAATTAAAAAATGGTCAAAGGATCTGAATAGACACTTCTCCCAGGAGAACATACTGGGTCCATAAACATATGAAAGGATGCTCAGCATCACTAACCATCAGAGAGTGCAAATTAAAACCACAACGAGATACCACTTCACACTGGTTAGAGTGGCCACCATTAACAAATAAACAAATAACAAGTGCTGGTGAGGATGTGGAGAACCCTAGTGCGCTGTTGATAGGAATGCCGACTGATACAGACACTGTGGAAAACAGTATGGAATTTCCTCAGAAAACTAAAAATGGAACTGCCTTGTGATCCAGTGATCCCACTGCTGGGATTATACCCTAAGAATCATGAAACACCAGCTCAAAAAAACCTGTGCACCCCAATGGTCATAGCAGTGTTATTTATAATAGCCAAGTGCTGCAAACAGCCTAGGTGCCCAACAGTAAATGAGTCGATCAGAAAACTGTGGTACATTTACACAATGGAACACTACACAGCAGAAAGAAAGAAGGAACTCCTACCCTTCATGACAGTGTAGATGGAGCTGGAGAGTATTATGCTAAGTGAAATAAGCCAGGTGGCAAAAAACAAATACCATATGACCGCACCTATAAGTGGAACCTAATGAATGAAACAAACAAACAAACAAACAAACAAGCAACAAACAAAGTAGAAGCAGAGGTATGGAAACAAGGAATGAATTAACAGGGACCAGAGGGGGTGGGGGTCAGGGATAAGGGAGGAAAGAAGGGGAAGGGTCTAGTTAAAGAACAAGTATAAATGACCCATGGACATGGACAATAGGGTGGGGATTGACTGTGGGAGTGGGGGGAGGTGAGAGGGGCAGGGAAGAGCAATAGGGGAAAATTAGGACAACTGTAATATAATAAATAATAATAATAATAAAAGAAATAAGTTCAGATGGATTAAAAAAAAACCTACAGGGAACAAACAATGAAGGGAAGGAAACCAGGATTCAAATCAATGATTTGGAACATAAGGAAGAAATAAACATTCAACCAGAACAGAAAGGAGAAACAAGAATTTAAATAAACACAGATAGGAACTTCTGGCCAAGATAAAGGTATAGGTAGATATACTTCCCCTCCTCACACAACCAAAAGGACAACAATAAATTTAAAAACAAAAAATAACCAGAACTGCCAGAAAATCAAACTGTATGGAAGTCCAACAACCAAGGAGTTAAAGAGGAAACATTCACCTGGATTGGTAAGAGGGGCAGAGATGGGCAGCCGGGGTGGAGATGACATGTGGCAAGGCAGTGGCTGGCAGACAGGGGTGGACAATGCCATGGCTGGTGGACCAGATGGTCCCCCATTTGCATGTGGATAAACCAGGAGCAGCAACCGGGAAGCAAGACAGACTACACTACCCAGGCTTCCAGTGTGGGAAAAGAAAGCCTCAAAACCTCTGGCTGTAAAACCTGTGGGGGTCATGGTGGGAGAAACTCCCAGCTTCACAGGAGAGTTCGTTGGAGAGACCCACAGGGTCCCAGAACGTACACAAACCCACTAACCTGGGAACCAGCACCAGAAGGGTGCAATTTGTTTGTGGGTAGTGGGGGAAGTGACTGAAAGCTGGTTGAGAGCTGAGCAAGTGGCATTGTTCCCTCTCTGACCCCTTCCCCACACACAGTGCCACAAGTCAGTGAAGTGGGTTGCCCCACCTTGGTGAATGCGTAAGGCTCCACCCCTTACAACATAGCAGCCTCGAGGAGAAGAAAAGATATGGCCCAAATGAAAGAACAGATCAAAGCTCCAAAATTAGAACTAAGCGATGAAGAGGTAGCCAACATATCAGTTGCACAGTTCAGAACACTGATAATCAGGATGGTCACAGAAATGGTTGAGTATAGTCAGAAAATAGAGGAAAAAGTAAAGGCTATGCTGAGTGAAATAAAGAAAAATATACAGGGAACCAAGAGTGAAGGCAAGGAAATGGGAACTCAAATCAATGATCTGGAGCAGAAGGAAGAAATAAACATTCAACCAGAACCAGAACAGAATGAAGAAACAAGAATTCAAAAAAAATGAGCACAGTCTTAGGAACCTCAGGGACAACTTTAAATGTTCCAACATCCAAATCATAGGGGTACCAGAAGGATAAAGAAGAGGAAGACAAAGGAATTGAAAATGTATTTGAAAAAATAATGAAAGAAAACTTCCCCAACATGGTGAAAGAAATAGACTTCCAGGACGACCAGGTAGCTCAGATAGCCCCAAAGAAATTGGACCCAAGGAGGAACACACTACGCAGCTCATAATTACATTACCCAAGATTAAAGATAAGGAGAGAATCTTAAAAGCAGCAAGAGAAAAGACGAGAGTTATCTACAAAGGAGTTCCCATAAGACTGTCAGCTGATTTCTCAAAAGAAACCTTACAGACAAGAAGGGGCTAGAAAGAAGTATTCAAAGTTATGAAAGGCAAGGGCCTACATTCAAGATTACTCTATCCAGTAAAGCTATCCTTTAGAATGGAAGGGCAGATAAAGCACTTCCCAGATAAGGCAGAGTTAAAGGAGTTCATCATCACCAAGCCCTTATTACATGAAGTGTTAAACGGACTTATTTAAGAAAAAGAAGATCAAAACTATGAACAGTAAAATGACAATAAACTCACAGCTATCCACAACTGAACCTAAGAAAAACAAAAACAAAAACAAACTAAGCAAACAACTAGAATAGGAACAGAATCACAGAAATGGAGATCATGTGGATGGTTATCAGCAGGGAGGCAGAGACAGGAGAATGGGGGAAAGGATACAGGGAATAAGAAGCATAAATGGTAGGTACAAAATAGACAGGGAGAGGTTAAGAATAGTATAGGAAATGGAGAAGCCAAAGAACTTACATGTACAACCCATGGACATTAATGAAGCGGGGGGGCGGGGGATGCTGGTGCAAGGTGGGGTGCAGGGTGGAGGGGAATAAAAGGGAGAAAAAAAATGGAAAAACTGCATAATCAATGAAGTATATTAAAAAAGAAACACAGATAATATAAGAAGACTCTGGGACATCTCCAAATGTTTCATCATCCGAGTCATAGGGATGTGAGAAGGAAAAGAAGAAGAGCAAGAAATCAAAAACTTATTTGAAAAAAATAATGAAAGAAAACTTCCTTAATTTGGTGAAGGAAATAGACATACAAGGAAGCAGAGAGAGTCCCAAACAAGTTGGACCCAAAGAGGACCACACTGAGACACATCATAAATAAAATGCCAAAGATTAAACATAAAGGGAGAATCTTAAAAGCAGCAAGAGAAGAGAGCTACCTACAAAGGAGTCCCCACAAGACTATTAGCTGATTTCTCAAAAGAAATTTTGCAGGCAAGAAGGGACTGGCAAGAAGTATTCAAAGTGATGAAAAGCAAGGACCTACGACCTAGATTACTCTATCCAGCAAAACTATCATTTAGAATGGAAGGACAGATAATGTGCTTCCCAGGCAAGGTAAAGCTAAAGGAGTTCATCATCATCAAACCATTATTATATGAAATGTTAAAGGGACTTATTTAAGAAAAAGAAGAAGATCAAAACTATGAACATTAAAAAGGCAAAAAATTCACAGCTCTCAATGACTGGATCCAACAAACAAACAAACAAACAAACAACCAGAACAGGGAGAGAATCATAGCCATGGAGATCACATGGAGGGTTTTCAGCAGGGAGGGGGAAAGGGGAGAATGGGCAAAAAGATGCAGTGAGTAAAAAGCATAATTGATAGATACAAAATAGCTGGGGGGATGATAAAAATAGTATAGGAAATGGAGAAACCAAAGAACTTATAGTCATGACACATGGACATGAACTAAGGGGGAGGATTGCTGGAGGGAAGGGGGTTAGCAGAAGAAGGGGGTAAAGGGAGAAAAATTGGGACAACCATAATAACATAATCAATAAAATATTCTTAAGAAAAAAAGAATAAAATGAGACCCCATCTTATACCACTCACAAAAATTAACTCAAAATAGATTAAAGACTTAAAGGTAAGAACCATGAAACTCCTAGAGGAAAACATAGGAAAAAAACTCTTTGACATTGGTTTTTGCAATGAGTTTTTTGATGTGACAGCTAAACCACAGCAACAAAATTAAAAAAAAAAAAGTGGAATGATACAAACCAAAAAATATTCTGCACGGCAAAAGAAACAACAAAGTGAAAAGAAAGTCAATGAAATGAGAAAAAAATTAGCAAACCATATATCGGATAAGGGATTAATGTCCAAAATTTATAAAGCACCCCCAGAACTCAATAGTAAAAAACAAATAATCCAAATAAAATGGGCTATTTATGGACATTTTGCCAAAGAAGATCTACAATGGCTAACAGGTATATGAAAAGATGCTCAATGTCACTAGTCATTAGGGAAATGCAAATCAAAGCCACAGTGAGGTACTATGACTGTTGGAATGACCATAACAAAAAAGACAAGAGATAACGAATGGTGGCAAGGTTGTGGAGAAAAGGGAGCCCTTGGTGCACTGTTGGTGGGAATGTAAACTGGTAGTCACTGGTACAGTATGAGGTTCTTCAAAAAATTAAAAATAGAACTTCCGTATTTCCAGCCATTTCACTTCTGGAAGTATGTCCAAAGGAAATGAAAACACTAATTAGAAAAGATATATGCCTCCCATGTTCATAGCAGCATTATTTACAATGGCCAAGGTATGGAAAAATGTCCATCCGTAGAAGAGTGGATGAAGAAGTTGCGGCACACACATGCATGAGTGCACACACATGGCGACATTATTTAGCCATAAAAAAACAAAAAAAATCCCTCCAACGTGGATAGACCTTGAGGGCATTATGTTCAGTGAAATGTCAGAGAAAGACAAACACTGTATGATCTCACTTATATGAGGAATCTTAAAAAAACTCATAGAAAAAGAGATCAGATTTGTGGTTACTAGAGGCATGTGTGGTGGGGGGAGGAGGAACTAGATGAAGGTGGTCGAAAGGCACAAATGTCAGCTCTAAGATAAATAAGTCTGGGGAGGTAATGCACCACATGACGACTAGAGTCCACCCTGCTGCATTTGGCGAGCATATGACACGTGTTAAGAAAGTGTATCCCAAGAACTCTCATTACAAGGACAGAAAATTTTTTTTTGCCTTCTTTTTACTGTTCTAAACTTATTGCCATAATCACGTCACAATATTTGTGAGTCAAACCATTGTACTGTATACCTTAAACTTATACAGTGATATATGTCAATTAAATCTCAGTACAACTGGAATAAAACATGCAGTAAGAAGGACTCAGTAAATGTTAGCTATTATTATCACCCCTACAGGGAAGTCAGGAACCGTGAGAGAGACTCTGGAACTTGCGTGACTTCCCGTGATTAACAGTAAAGTCTTGGGCATAAAGGATAAACCAATGGCAAGGAAGAAGTTTGCTTGGGGATTGTACTCCCCCTCATGGCAAGTTGTATGTGAAGGTGGGGGAGGGGAAGGAGAGAGAGAGGCAGAGAGAGAGAGAGACAGAGAAGAGAAAAAGGAAAGGAGGGAGGGAGGGAGGGAGCTCACATGGGAACGGGATGGAAGCCCAGGCCATGGGGTTGACCTGTTGGGAAACAAGAGAAGTTGCCCTGGGATGGAAGGGAAGACTTGTTCTTGGGGTTCCCCACAAGCACCAAGAGCCAGTGCCTGCCAATTGTGTAGATGCCGGGAGTTTGAGGGACACAGACTCGGCCACTCTCTCCTAGTCATCAGTCCACCAGTGGAGCCACTGCTGGGGTAGCTAGCCTAGGACTAGAAAGGGGCAAAGGGAGTGGGGATAGGTAGGGCCTTTTCTGAGCACCTATGATATCAGGCTGAGGTTGGGACCAGAGTCTGGCTCCAAGACTCTGTGCCTCCAAGAGACCTGGGTTCAAATTCTGTTGCTCTTTACCGGTGGGACACTTTTGGGAATGATTCCTCTCTAGGCCTCAGTCTCTTCATTTGTATAATGGGGTTGAAAATACCTCACACTGAGAGGATTAAAGAAATAACCTGTGTCAAGAGCCCTGGGTGAAGCACCCTGGAATCTGCAGTGTTCTGGAAATCTTTTTCCAGCCTCTGCTGACTGCTCCCCCGGGCGAGGCAGCCCAGTCTCTGTTGACTGCCTCAGAGCTGGCTGTGAGGGAGGTTTCCCTCGCAGTTCTGCATGGCGGTCACACAGAAAAATGCCCCCTCTTCTCCTTCCACATGACAATGAAACAGGGTGGTCACAGGCACCTCCCCTGCCTCCTCCTCCATTGTCACTTATGAACACACATGTGTCTGCTCATGTAAGAGTTAATGGGGAGGCCCATAGACATTATCACTGGGCCTCTATACACTTACTACCAGTGCTAAGTGCTTTACCTACCTACAGGCCTCACCGAATCCTCACAGCCAGCCTATAAGGTAGGTCATATCTGTAAGATGGAGGTGGGGAGGAGGGAGATTTGGAAAGGGTAAGCTAGTAGGTGGCAGGATCAGAACACAAACCCACGCCAGGCTAACTTTTCATCATGGTTGTTCACGGGGGCACTCAGTACTCACCCTCTTGGGTATATGCCCTCCCTCCTGATACTGGAACTAGAGGACAAATAGGAGGGGGCAGGAAGGAGGTTCAGAGTGACTTACTCCTTCATGTAAACAGGGAAAGTTTTCTCAGAGGGAAAGGCTTCTGGTCTACCTTTCTCCTTTTCCCTACTACTCTCTCCTGCTTCAGAGGACAGCAGGGCCTGTGACTGAAGGAAGGACAGTGTTTATGCCTTGAAATTAATGCCCTTGTCTCCTCCTCCTCTGCCCCATTTCACTTGAGGAATAGCAGCCACTCAGCTGCAGCCGGAAGGAGAGGTGGGTGGGTGCAGTGCCTCAGGAACATCCTCCTATGGATTTGAGGGCCCCAGAGGAAGGCAGCTGCTGTTGGGGCCAGAGTCCGAGGCAGCCGTCCTCTGGCTGTGACACCATTTACCACCTCTGAGCTCTGTCTAAGTGACTATGCAGAGACCGAGTCTCGATTTCTTCACCTGTGAACAGGATCATTATATGCACCCAGGGGAAGCCCACTGCCTGCCTGTTTTCCTCATCCAGTGCCCCTAGTTCCTGGAAAAGCACCCAGTTCACAGTAGATGCTGGGAGAGGCTTTCCTCCATGGAAGGCCTGTGTCAAATTCCCTCTCCCTGACACTGGGGACCTCTCCCTTAGGCTGCAGATGTCCAGGGACCTGACCGGACCCCTCAGCAGCCCCACAATAAGCCCAGCTCAGCTTGGCATGCAGCTCGTTTGCTGCTTAGCTCAAGGGTAATCAGAACCTGCAGTTCTTCCTTCCTGCTTCTCCCCTCAATCCACTGGGTGGGGGGTGTGCCAACCCTTTTTGGGTCTTTCGTTCCCCCGGAGGGGAAGAGAGTACAGAGGGACCCAGGGTGGCGGGGTGAAGTCAGATGATGTAGAAACCCTCGGTGAAGGGCAAGGTGAGGAGCTCGTGTCCTCAGGCCCCATTCGTGCACTTGGGCAGTAGGTGGGCAGCTCTGGGCTGGGCTTGTGCAGGAGTCAGGGAGCAGGGCAAGGGTGTGCAGTCTGTAGCTCTGGGAAGCCGTGGATATGCAGGGCTGTGGCCTGGAGCTGTGCCTCCACCTTGACCTGGCCTGAAAAGGGTGGAATTAAAGAGAGAAAGAATGACATTAACAGGGGCAAAAGGGCTTCAGTGCAGAGGACTGCCATACAAATAAAGCCCCCTGGGGGGCAGCTAGGGCAGCTGGGTTGGGGTGGCACTTAATCACATGTTGCTCCCTCTGCTGCAGTACCTCTTGTTTGGAGTCAGAAAGCCAACTTCTAGCTCTCGGTTGCTACCAAAGTTAATGGATTTGAGGATATTATCAGCCTTCAGAGGTTCCTTCCCTTCTGGCAGACACTGTGAAGTGTCATGGGGACTTTCAACAGGTTCTCCAAAGCAGCAAGGGGCCTTCTAATCCCACATGCTCCCCCGGATGCAGCAAAACCAGTTCTAAGAGGGAAGTTCATAGTGATAAATGTCTACCACAGGAAGGGAGAAAAACCTCGACTCGGCAATCTAACTTTGTACCTCAAGGAACTAGAAACTGAAGAATGAGTGAAGCTCAAAATTAGTACAAGGAAAGAAATAACAAAGATCAGAGTGGAAATACATAAAACAGAGACTAAAAAGAAAACAGAAATAAATAAAACTAAGAGCTGGTTCTTTGAAAAGATAAACAAAATTGACAAATCTTTAGCTATCCTCACCAAGAAAAAAAGAGGGCTCAAATAAATAAAATCAGAAATGAAAGAGGAGATATTACAACTGGTACTGCAGAAATACAAAGGATTATGAGTCTACTACGAACAACTATACGTCAACAAATTGCACAACCTGGAAGAAGTACATACATTCCTGGAAACAAACAACTTACAAGACTGAACCTGAAAGAAACAGAAAATCTGAAAAGACTGATTACTAACAAGGAGATTGAATCAGTAGCCAAAAACCTCCCAACAATCAGAAGCCTAGGATCAGATGGCTTCACCGGTGAGTTCTACCGAACATTCAAAGAAGAATACCAATCCATCTCGAACTCTTTCAAAAAAAGGAAGAGGAGGAAACACTTTCAAATTCATTCTATGGGATCAACATTACTCTATACCAAAACCAGACAAGAACACAAGATAAGAAAATTACAGGCTAATATCTCTAAGGAACATAGATGCACAAATTCTCAACAAAATATTAGCTAACTGAATTCAACAATACATTAAAAGAATCAATCTCCATGATCAAGTGAGATCTATTCCAGGGACGCAAGGATAGTTCAACAACCACAAATCAATCAAAGTGATACACCTTAAAAAAATATAAGATAAAAATTATGTAATTATCTCAACAGATGCAGGGAAAGCATTTGAAAAAATTCAGCACCCACTTACAATAAAACCCTTCAATAAAGCGTGTATAGAGGGAATGTACCTCAACATAATAAAGAATATTATCAGCCTTCAGAGTATACAAGCCCACGGCTAACATCTTACTGAATGGTGAAAAGTTGAAAGTTTTTCTTCTAAGATTAAAACACTCCTATTCAACCCAGTACTGGAAGTCATTGCAGATAAGTGCTCTGGCCCTAGTCAGAGAAATAAAAGGCATCCAAATTGGAAAGAAAGAAATAAAACTGCCCCTGTTTGCAGATGACATATTATATATTGAAAATGCCACCAAAGACTTCACCAAAAAACTGTTATAAATAAATTCAGTAAAGTTGTAGGATACAAAATCAATATACTAATATCTGTTGCCTTTCTATGCATTAATAATGAACTATCAAGAAGAGAAATTAAGAAAACAGTCCTACTTCCAACTGCATTAGAAAGAATAAATTTCCTCAGAATAAATTTATCCAAAGAGCTGTACACTAAAAACTGTAAGACATTGATGAAAGAAGTTGAGGAAGACATAGATAAGTGGGAAGGTACGCTGTGTTCATGGATTAGAAGAGATAACATCATTAAAATGTCCACACTATCCAAAGCAATCTATCAGTGTGATCCCTATCAAAATTCCAATGGCATTTTTCACAGAAATGAAATAAACAATCCTAAAATTTGTATGGAACAACAAAAGATCCCCAAAGCCAACTTAATCTTGAGAAAGAACAACAAAGCTGGGGGTTTCGTGCTCCTTAATTTCGAACTATATCACAAAGCTATAGTAATTACAGTACAATCATGGTCTTAAAATAGACACATACATCGATGTAACAACATAGAGAGCCCAGAAACAAACCCACACATATGTGGTCAGTTAATTTATGACAAAGGAGCCAAGAAAATATACTGGGGAAAGGACAGTCTCTTTAACAAGTGGTGTGGGAAAACGGGACCACTATCTTACATCATACACAAAGAGTAACTCAAAATAAATTGAAGGCTTAAACATAAGACCTGAAACCATAAAGCTTCAGGACAGCTTTATGGTTTCAAGGAGAAAACATAGATGGTAATCTCCTCGACACTGGTCTTCGTGATGAGTTTTTGGATCTGACTCCAAAAACAAAAGCAACAAAAGCAAAAATAAACAAATGGGACTACATTTAACTAAAAACGTTTTGCACAGCAAAGGAAACAATCAACAAAATGAAAAGACAACCTACTGAATGGAAGAAAATATTTGTGAATCATATATCTGATAAGGAGTTGATATCCAAAATATATAAAGAAGTCCTACTATTCAATAGGAAAAAACCCCAAAACAATTGGATTGAAAAATGGGTAAAAGATCTGAAAAGACATTTTTCCAAAGAATACATACAGATGGCTAACAGGTACCTGAAAAGATGCTTAACATCATTGATCATCAGGGACATGCAAATCAAAGTCACAATGTGATATTTCTTCATACCTATTTGAATGACCTTTACCAAAACAAACAAGCAAAAACAAAAAACAAAAAAACAAAAACAAAGAATAAGTGCTGACGAGGGTGTGGAGAAAAGAGAACGCTTGTATGCTGTTGGTGGGAATGCAGACTGGTGCTGCCTCTGTGGAAAACAGTATGGATGTTCCTCAGAATAGTGAAAAATACAACTACCATATGATATAGCAATCCCACTTTTGGGTATTTATCCAAAGAAAATGAAAACACTTGATTCAAAAATGTATCTGCACCCCATGTTCATAGCAGCATTATTTACAATAGCCAAGAGATGAAAGCAACCGAAGTGCCCATCAGTAGCTGATTGGATAAAGAAGGATGTGGTATATACAAACAATGGAATACTATTTATCCATAAAAAAGAAGGAAACCTTGCCATTTCTGAAAACATGAATTGAACTTAAGGGCATAATGCTATTGAAATAAGTCAGACAGGGAAAGACATATACTATGTGATTTCAGATGTGGAATTTAAAGAAACAAAAACTATGCTGATCATTATAGAAAACATTGCTGGCTGTCAGGGGAAGGGGTTGAGGTTGGGCAAAAATGGGGAAAGGGGGTTAAGAGATAAAAACTACCCGTTATGACATAAACGTCATGGTAATGTAATGTACAATATGGTGAGTATAGCAAATAACACTGTATTGCATATTTGAAAGTTGTTAAGAGTAAATCTTAGAAGTCCTCATTCCAAGAAAAAATTTGTTTATAATTATGTGTGGTGACAGATGTTAACAAGACTTATTGTGTTGACCATTTCCCAATGTACACAAATACTGGATCATTGTGCGTGCACCTGAAATTAATGTTATTGTCAATTATACCTCAATAAAAAATAACAATGCCCTGGCTGGTGTGGCTCATGGATTGAGCACTGGCCTATGAACCAAAGGGTTTGATTCCCAGTCAGGGCACATGCCTGGGTTGCAGGCTAGGTACCAGGTACGCGAGATGCAACCACACAGTGATGTTTCTCTCACTCTCTTTCTCCCCACCTTCCCCTCTCTAAAAAGAAAATAAATACATAAAATTAAAAAAAAATAAGTTAAAATTTGACAAAAACCACAAGAAAAAGCCAGAATAGTTTATCCCTTATCACCATAGTATTCATACACACGTCTTCAAACTGTACTCAAATTTCAAATAAAGACAAGAACAAAGTCTTGCTTCTGTTTACCATGCTACTACTGTCCCATGCACAACCACAAATATGCTAACCCTTTCCTTAAAACAGGATAAAAAAAAATCCCTTATCCAAAAAAAACACCAAAACGGTTAAAATGGTAAATTTTATGTTGTGTATCTTTTACCACAATAAAAATAAAACCCAAAAACAAATACCTGGGCTGTACACCCACAAATTGTGGTTCAGTTGAGGTTGGTGAGATCTGCGTTGTTTTTTTTTTTTTTAACAAACTCCTCAGGTGAATCCGATGTGCAACTAAGTTTGAGACCGACTAGTCTAGCTCTGGTTGTTGGCAGAAGGGGGAGA
Source organism: Mormoops blainvillei (assembly GCA_004026545.1). Classification (NCBI taxonomy): domain Eukaryota; kingdom Metazoa; phylum Chordata; class Mammalia; order Chiroptera; family Mormoopidae; genus Mormoops; species Mormoops blainvillei. The sequence goes on along the minus strand of PVJD01000002.1, from coordinate 591,225 downwards.
GAAGGGGAGTGGTCTCTCAGAAGGACTTTTAGCTTCTTGAATTTGAATGTGCGTACAAATCCTCTGTGGATTTTGCTAAACTGCAGTTTCTGACCAAATGGGTCTTGGGTGAAGCCCAAGACTTTGCATTTCTAACAACCTCCCAGGGGATGCTAATGATGCTGGCTTGTGGCCACACCTTGAGCACTAAGGCTCTAGAGCCAGACAGTGGCCTTGTCTGTGGTGGACAAAATGGAGATCTGGAAAGGAACAAGGAAATGTTTAAGATGATGGCCCAGAGAGAGTTCAGTGAGGAAGAGCAGGAGTTTGGCTGATTGGTGAATTAGTTTCTAGGTGCAATTTAAACAGACAGGTTTGTGGTTCAGCTCAAGACCACACAGAGGTTAGAGATTAGAAGCGCACATAAAGCTGTGTGGATTTTGCACAAATCTGTCTGAATTTTATAGCAAGGGGCCCAGCTCTGCTGAACACAAGTTATACTGGCTCAAATTTTGCTTCTCTGTTGCCTCTCCAAATCCTTCTCTTCCTACGTGGTCCACCTCAGGTCCCAGGCCTTCTCCATAGCTCCCCAGAGCCGAATCCCTCCCTCCTACCATCGCCCCTCTCCAGAGTAAAGTGCATCATCAGAGCCCAGCGCAAGGGCTCACTTTCCTGAATCTGTCACGACCAGGTAGTTACATGCTGACTGCCATTTTGCTGGTAAGTGCAGCTGGCTCACCTGGTCTTGGAGGGCTCTTCGCCTGGCAGCATCCTCAGGGCAGAATGGAAACTCAGCCTCTGAACAGAGGGAACACAGGCAGTATGGGTTCATGGTCAAGGAATCGGACACTCGAGTTCGACTCTCATCTCCACCTCTCCCTGCTCCTCTAACCTTGGATGAGTTTTCAGCTCCCCAGAGCTCCAACTTTCTTACCTTTCAGATGAAGATTGTGGCGCTTACCTCCTGAAGCTGCCAGGAGGTGCCGTGAGCCAATCAATGCTCAGCACCTGACATACACCACAGGGCCCTGTGATGTGTTTGCACAGCAGGGCTGGTTCTCCATTCCATCCTAGCTTCTGGGGATTTGTTCACCGCCTTGTGCTGGCTGGACTTGAGGTGATTTGTATTTTTTCCCCCCAGTGTCCGGGATGTGGGGGTGGGGTGAGGGGGTGGGAGCTCTCTAAGCCAAGTTCTGGGAAGAACTCCCAGGCCTGATCCTTGTGCTTGCCGTCTGGGGGGCGACCTGCAGGTCCCACCCTCTCCAGATGGAATGAAGCTGAGCTGTTTTCAGGTGTCTGGGATGCAGGGTCTTTTCTCATTATGGTCATTAATGCCATGAGCTGGTTCCCCGGGTGGGACCTGGATGTGCGGCCTGTAATGGAGTTTCTCAAAGGGCTCTGGAGTCACCAAGGAACACATCATCTCTGCCCCTCCTCTGTTACAATGCCCCCTTATCTTGCAATGTCCCAAAATCACTGGGTGCTCAAGGAATGTCTATGGAATGAGCTCCTTTTTGGAAAGTGCTCCTGTTGAAGATCTTACATCTCAGGTAGACAGCCCTCACCGAGGAGGTTCTGACCCATAGGCAACCCCCCTGCAACGCCTTCCTCTCCAACCCTCAGTTTCCTCCCAGTTCCTCCCCTCAGCTGTGGGGCAATAGCAGGTGCCAGACTCACTGTCCTTCCACACCCCTGATTCATAACTCAGCCTTGACTGGGGGTGCAGAACTGAGGAACCACCTTGTATGGGGTTGACCAAAAAGTCCATTTCATTTTTTCTGTACGATGGTTCTAGTACGGCTTAGTTGTCTTCAACTTCATTCAAAACAATTTTGTTAGATTGTATTGTGACAGCTGTCATATCAGCATGCATTTAAAAAACTTATCAAAATTGGTGAATTTTCCTGCAGCCATTTTAATATTGAAGGTGGAAGAAAAGTGACATTTTCAGCATATTATGCTCTATTATTTCAGGAAAGGTAAATACGCAACCGAAATGCAAAAGAGATTTGTGCAGTGCATGGAGAAGGTTTGTGACTGGTCAAATGTGTCAAAAGTGGTTTGTGAAGTTTCTTGGTACTACTGACATTTTCGCCAACTAATTCTTTTCTGTGGGGCTGTCGTAAGCATTGGAAGATGTTTAGCAGCAACCCCCCTGGCCTCTACCCACTAGAAGCTAATAGTGGGAGATAGTTGAAATGCTCCAAATTCCCAAATCAATAAAGTTATTGGTGAAAATGAAAAATGTGTCTTTTATTTTATGGAAAAAACGTAATAGACTTTATGGCTAACATAATACTTCTTAGGTACATCTTCTTTTCACCAGGGGACTCCACCCATGGTGGAGGGAGATCCCCCAAGACCACACACTTCATGGCCCTGGACTTTTACTAGTCTCCTGGGTCTTTCTCTCTCTGCCTAGCCAAACCTTCAGGTCCTTGGTGGGCCAGCTCACATGCTACCCCACTGTGCTGTGCTCTTAACACTCTTACCAGAAATGGCTCCTCTGCATACCTGCAAGTGGGCGCATTTCCTTCTACCTGGTAATCTAATTGCCAGCTCCTCTGAAACCGAGGTGAAGTAGGACTCTGGCCTGCTTCTCTTGGCTGAACTCCTTTCTCCCTCCTCCATGAGCCCTTTTTACCTCTCTGACCTCTGATGACCTCATTGCCTCTCCCTTTGGGCTCACCTTGCCCTAACCAGCAGCCCAGAACTTCAGACTCTGGCCCTGCCCTCGGGGTATATATAATCTCTTCCTCCCCTCCCAGTTCAAGAGGACCTCGCATATAACCTAGCTGCTCACTGGTGGTTTTGTACAACTTTGCCCCTCTGGATATGCTGTGTTCTCCCCAGGGAGAGAAGCCAGTAGATACCCCTAGCCTTCGTACCCGGATCCCCAGAGCGCTCACCAAGGTTGCCTCATTTTATATCGATAGATAAGGAAACCAGGTCTCAGAGGGGTTTTGGAGCTTGTTCAAAGCCACACAGCTGGTCCCCGTTAGGGCCCAGCACAGATCTGTAATCAGAACAGGTGCTCAAGGATAAACCCAGCCCCACCCCGCTCCACCCCCCACCCCACCGCTCATTGAAAGGCTTTTTAAGAAGCTCAATGTGCTGAGCTGGAGCCCAGGGTTCCAGGATTCTCAAAATCTCCCCATGGGAAATGATGACCTGGTACAGGGGACTTTCCTTCCTCCCTCCCCATTAGCCCTTAGCAGATGGGAAAAAAAAACAAAACACCACGTAGAAACATAACTTTTATTGCACACGGCGCTGGGTCTTTTTTCATAGAAAAAGGTATTAACACATAAGCATCTGCAAATTGAAGTAACTCCTGGTTTTCTGGGAACAGTAAAATCGCATGCAGTGTCTCTGAGTTGGGATTTTGGCCTTTGTCAAAACCACCTAGACTGGAGGGACGGGGAGGGAAAAATTGCTGAGTCTTTGTGCCTCTGTCTCAAAATAAGGTTGAGAGAAATATATAGATATATAGCTTGTCGATATGTTCCTACTTCCCTATATATGTATATATCTCTCTACGCATATTTTGTGGGATGAGGGGGTGACTTGTACTGTCAAATTTTTTGTGCCCTGGCTCCATGGAGAAGAAGAAAATAGTTTCATTTGTACAAAAGAGTTCTATGTACAAGCATTCATGACTTGGGTTTTTGTTTTTTTTTTCATGGTTGGTTGGTTTTTGTCAGTCAGTTTATTATAAATAATGCAGGAAAACATCCAAACTGGTGTCTGAGGGCTGGAGGTGCAGACAAGTCCACGCGTAGGGCTGTCTTCTTGCTGGGTCCTACACCAGGGTGTAGGACTTGGAGTAGGCCCCAGCCCCCTGCTTCTGAGACCTCCCTACCCCCGACGTGCTCATCTCAAGAAGTGAGTCCCTGGAGCCCCCCATTTTGGTGTGTGGGCCCCCGGCCCGCAGAGGCTCGGTGCTGGGGGCCGGAGGGGCAGCGCTGGGTGCAGCAGGGGGCTCAGCGGGGGTGGGACCAGGTGCTGGGGGTGCCGTGCCAGCTGGGGGGGCAGGCATGGCCAGAGTCCTCTGAGGTAAGGTGGCTGTGGAGGCAGCAGCGGGGGCCCCCGTGTGTGGGAGGCCCAAGGGCTTGCTGGCAGGGTCCAGGGTCAGGTGGCGAGCCTGGGTGTGATAGGTTCGAGCCAGGTTCCGGATGGAGGCCTCGCGAGGTGGAACCACGGGACAGGGCTCGCGCCCATCTGCCTTTCGGAAGAAGGCCTCTGACTTGGCATACAGGGGCAGGTTACAGTAGTCACCTGGAATCACAGAAGCAGAGGATGTGACTGGCAGAGGCCTCTGGGAACCAGCCTGTTCAACCAACTCCCTGCCCCTTCATATTCTTCCCGAGCTGGGCCTTCACAGGCTGGACAGTAAGGAGTTGAACTCTCTTAGTCTCAGTTTCCATATCTGTGAAATGGGGATAATCACATTACCCTACAGGGTTGCTCTGAGTAGAGAATAAGATAAAGTAGGGACAGTTCCTTAACATGCAGCTGGCACACACAGAGGTTGCTCAATAAACTGTTTGTGGTTGAATGGTCACTATAAACGGTACGGCTTCAGCTGGGAGAGAGCTCATTTCTGGAGACCAGAACTTCCTAAGAGTTCTGGCTGCTAGAAAGCTCTTTCGACCTTGAGAAGACAAGGATTGTCACTCCCTGACACTTCCCTCATTGAACCCAATTCTGCCCTCTGGGGACCCACAGAACAAGGCTTCCCCCTCTTCCCATGCTACCTTTCAGATGTCTAAAATCAGCTACAGGTCCCCCCTCCCTCTCCCTGGTCCTCTCTTCAGGTGGAACTGTCCTTAATTTCTTAAGCTCTCCCCTATCCTGATCCCTCTGCTCTGTGTGACCCTCCCCTGTGCAGGTGCCTCCATCCTGTTGACCATGCCAAGTACTTTCCTTAGATGATCTCATTCAGTGCTCTCCCCCACCTCCAGGGCTGCCTGCATTTTGCAAGTGAGGAAATGCCCAAATTCACTCAGAAGGGGCTGGGTGTGTCATTTAGGGCTGCTGGTCTTCTAAATCCTTGACTTTCTGTTACCCTAGCTCTTTTCCAGATGACCCTGAGCCCCTCAGGTTAACATGGCCACTTAGCAAGGCCAGTACCGAGCAGACCGGACTAATGGTTTGACAGCCTGGGCCTTGTATGCCGTGATTCCAACATCTGCTAAGGCACTCGCCCTCCTATGCCCCTTGGTTATTCTAGACCTGCCCCATCAAACCCAAGGGGCATACGCTCTGGCCAGGCCCCTGGAGTTAGATGGTTCCCAGTCAGGCTACATCACTGCCCCCCAAGAGGTTCGGCCACCATGGGCTGAGCTGCCAGGATTGCTTCTTTGGGTTTAGATTAAGTTCACACAGCATTGAGACCGGTGGCCATTGGGCAGTTGACCCCACAGGGATCTCTTTCCATCCATAGCTTCAGATTAAGGGAATGATCACTACTTAATGAGAACCTGCTATGTGCCAGGCATGTATATCATTTCTCATGCTCATTGCAATAATGAAAACTATATGCTATCGTTTGCATTTTTACAAATGAGAAAGTTAGGGCCAGAGAGGTTAAATGACTTATGCAACATCACAGAGATATTAAAAGGTTGAACCAGGATGTGGACCCTGATTTGCCGGTTCCCAAGTCCTTGTTCCTTGCACTACCCCACATTGGCAAGGAGCCCTACTGGATCCGGGTGCTCTTAGGGCTGGGCCTTGCCAGGGCTCATGGGGTTAGGAGGCAGGGGACCCACAGGGAAGGTGGTCTGGGCACTCACTCTTGTTGGCCCGGTGAGGGATGGGCACAGCCACGTTTTTGCCCCGGTCTGCGTCCTGGGGTTTGGGTGGGGAGGCAGTGAAGCGGCAGATGCCAGGCTCCGAGGGTGTGCTCATGGACGTCATACTGTCGGCATTCTCATTGGTGCCTGTGGTCATCTGGTCAGAGGAGCTGTCAGAGATGAAGCACTCGGTGATCTCAAACTTGGCATGCTGCAGCTGCTCCTCCAGCTTGGCATGCTCATAGGCTCGGGCCAGCTCCTCATAGGTGGAAGAGGCACTCTCAGTGGACACCATGCTGTTCCGTCCTTTGTCTGGGGAGATGGAAGACATAAGTTAAGAGGAAATGAGTGGGTCATGGGAGAAGGGTCTAAATGAGACCAGACTGAGCAGTTCCCCTGCCCTATGCCCAGCAGCCATCAGAAAGCCTGGCCACAGATGTGCCAGGCTCAGAAGATCCTGCTCTCCCACTGTGAAGATAGCAGTGGTGGCAGAATTGGGGTCTTTGGCTAATGAAGGTGAACACTTTTCATTCTTGAAAATAAGCAACTACCTGGAACGCTCAGCCCTTTCTCCAAAAACCGTCATGTGTACTATTTTCTCTGACATTTTGGGAGAGAGCAAAATGCAGTCCTTGGCCAGGCAAAGCCCAGTGAGGTCTAGTGTTTTCATCATAGCCAAAACACGAGTCAGTGTGCCTTCAAAGAAGCTGACTTGTGTTTTGGACCCCACGGGTTGGTGGGTAGGAGTTGGGAAAAATGAAGCTAGATGATGGGGGAGTGGAGGACAGTGAGCAGGACAAAGGCTGGGCCCTGGCCTCACCTGTGTCCTGGGAGAGACTTGCACTGTAGCTGTCACTCTCAGTGACTGTGACACCATGCTGTGAGCCCACGGTGCGCCAATCGGAGGTGAGGGTGCGGGCGGGTGTAGAAGCCTGACACTTGGTCAGAGTCCACTGGCTTGAGTACCGGTTCCGGGTACTGTGGGCTGACTTTACATTCTTCCTGGACACTGGGTCTACACAGAGGAAGCAATAGCTAGCACCTGCCAACTGAGGGCACCTGGGCTTGGGCAGAGAGGGCAGTGGGGCGCAAAGGAGGAGGCAGAAGCAGCCACAGAGCTCCTTTGGGAATGCTGAGCATGCTGTCTTTCCTGATGACATCAGCTGGGGCCAGAGGAGAGAAGCAAGAGTGTCTAGGCATGGGGGCAGTGGGCAATATCCTGGTCTTCTCCACCCACTCCATCTTTTCCTCCACCCTGGGAGGAATATTGCCTCTTCTGCTGCGTCCTGACTGTGCAACGCTACAGGGCTTGATGTATTTCATTATTATGTTTAGAGTGCTAGAGGCAGAAGGCCCTAGAGGGCAAGAACAGCCAACCCTCTCTACATTTCTAGGTAAGGAAACTGAGGCCCAGAGATATAAGGTTAGTTATACGGCCAAGGTCACAGTTATTTAGTCTGCAATCAAGGTGTCCAGGCTCTAACACCAGTGCTCCTTCCATTCTTCCATGCTGTTCCTCCCTCCTTTTTATCTTTTTAAAAATCACTGATGCCCCATGCTGTGCCGAAGACACACTTTGTGGAAGAAGGGCTGTTTCCCTGGGGATAATGCATACTGGTGCCTGGCCGGATATCAGACATATCGATGAGGGGTCCTGTGCTCTGGATGAGGGCTGAGTGGTGCAAAGAGACACCGGTACAGAAACTCTGTGGGTTGACAGCTTGGCTGAACTCAGCATCCGCCACAGGGATAGTGGCCTTGTCATCTCCTGGGGGAAGAAGAACAATCAGTGGCACTCCTTCCCTTTAGGCACTATCTTTAATCCCCAAATTTCTCTTTGTCTTTATCCAATGTTCAGGCCTAGAAAGGCCAGGATAATTCTCCCTTAGACAGAGAAGGAAACAGCCCTTGAAATAAGCTGGAATGCATTCAAGGTTGTTGATAGGGCTTCAGTTAAAACCCTGGGCACTGCCGTGGAGGCTGGTGTTGCCCTGTGTGTGTTGTGGCCTGGAGAAGCACACTCAGAGCAGAACAGAGAGCTTGTGGCACCTGTTACTCACCCAGCTGCTTGATGCCCTCCTTGTCCTCAATTAGCAGCTGGACCCTGGGGATGTCAATGTGTAGCCGTGGGCCCTGGGGCGGCCCCTTCACAGGGGTGTCAAAGCTTCGGTTGTTCTTGCTGTGGGGAGAAGGACTGAAATGGGTGACTCAGCAGCCATAAGGGGTCAAGGGAGGGGATTTTGCAAAAACAGTGGGGTCTTAGAAGCTTGTCCCCTGAAGGGGGAGAAGGGAGAGGAAGCAGCTATTTGAAACCCACCTTATCAACATCTCTGCCAAACTCTTTGCATCTGCAAAACAGTAGAGAGAGGGGCTGGGTAAGAGTGGAGTTTGAAGAGGATGAGAACTGGAAAAGGCATGGGACAAGGTGAGAGAATTGTCTACATGGGGGCCAAGGCTGGTCTTCTGGGAAGAAGAGAAAGAAATGTAGGGACCTCTAAAACAGTTCAAAACATGATAAGATCTCATTGCTTCCATTCAGGGTTTGGCTCAGGTCTGTTTTCCTTTTCTCAGACTTTTATCTAATAGGAAGGTCCTTCCTAAAGGGGAGGGTATATAAAGAGCTCTATTTGCTTCCTGAATTGACTCTAATTGAACAAGACACCAGACTAGGCTGAAAACACGCACCAGTGGTGGGTCTATCCTTTGTTATCTGTTAGGGAGAGGAGAGAGTGGAAGATGAAGTAAAGGTGGTCAGTTGGCAGCCCCAGATGACCATCAACCAAGAGGCTTTACTTCCTTCTCTAGGGTATCTATCCCCTAAAAATTCCATGGATGGATTTGGGGGTCCCTGCTTTGTTTCAGTGGGGACTTGAATAGGATTAGGACTCTTAGGTTAAAAATTGGTGAGAGGGAAGAAAGGGTCCTGGTTAATCCACTGGATCCCCAATAGTGGAGAATGATCTGTCAGCGTAAATCTAGTTGCACAGATGCCTCCAAGCATTCAACTGCCACACACTTATTCATTCATTATTGATCCAAACACCTGTCTATGCACCCATCCAACTATTCACACACTCATCCACTTGTCCATCCAGTTATTCATCCACCATCCACCATTTTAACTACCCAACCCTCCATCCATTCAGCCATCAATCCATCCAACTGTCTCTCCAACCAGCCATCCAATTATGCATTCATCTATTCAACCATTCATCCAATCATCCATTTATGCATCTATTCATTTAACTTCTAACCATCTCTTCATTCTGTCATCCACCTATCCATCCAAATATACATCTGTACATCCATGCATCCAATCAACCATCAATCTATCCAACCACCCATTCACTCATCCAACCCAGTTACCTATCCATCCATGCATCCATGCATCCATCTATCCATCCATTCATTCATCCATCCACTCTTCCATCCATCTATCCAAACAACCACCAATCCATTCAACCATCTGTCCACCAAGACTTTTATTCAATCATCTTTCCATCTATACATTTTTCCATCCATCCATCCAATCAATCATGTAACCATCCACCCAATCATCTAACCACTCATCCAGTCAATCATCCATCCATTCATTTATCCATCTGTCCAAAAACCATACAATCATCCTTTGAACTACTCATTCATCCATTCATCCAACTCCTAAACCCTAGGTAATGTTAGTCTTCTGTGCTATTATTGTGCCCTGGCTTCTCAAATGAGACCATAAACTCTATAAAGGCATGGATTGTTCCTTCTTCATTTATCTTTTTGTCTGGCATATCTATAATACAGTAGATACTCAACAAATGTTTTCCAAATGAGTGATGAACATTTATTGAGCAACTAGTAAGTACAAATTGAGGCAAATCAGACCCATTCATGCTAGACTGCACTATTTGGCGTTGGGAGAGGGAATGATATTCGAAATATATAAAAACTGATGTGGCATGGAAACTCTCCAGTCAGAACTGATCAAAGCCCTAGAGAATGCCTGCAGGCATGCTTATTAGTGGCTGGGTCCTAGGAAAGTCACAGGAATCCTGTGTGAGAGAATGGCACACTCAGGGTGCAGGAAGCAACATCTATTTACCAATCAACATGGAAATGTTTAAATCTTTTAATAAACATTATGGCTTTACCAGTGTGAACCTCTAAGTTAGTCCTGGTTAGGACAGGTACAAAGTCCTGGGGCATATAGGAGGGGGCAGTGAATACTAGGGAGGTTTTAGAAGGTTGGTGTGGCAGTTCGCCTTTCAAGGGGACACAGGCACTCTCTCTTGTGCAGATGCGGCTGTGAGCCAGTGGTAGGTGGCCTGTGGGGCTGAGGGTCAACACTCCTGCCCAGGAAGCCCACAGGAAGGAAACTCCCCCACCTCGGAGCCTCTTCAGCCGCTTCTCCTTCCTCTTCTTTCGTACAATGAAGAGCAGAGCCACCCCCAGCGTAGCCAGGATGACCGGGCAACCGATAGTGAACAGCTTCTTCACGTCATCCCCCTCACCTTGAGCAGACTTGATGGGAGGGATGGTGCCTGAATGGGGGTGAAGAAGGAAGTCAGCTGTTCCTTATGAGTTGGGTGCTATGCAGATTCCCATGGGTGAGGGAGCCCTTTGACCTTCCTTGCTGTCCTTGTTCTCACCCTGACCTCCACTTCTCGGTACAGAGCTCCTCCCCTCCCCTCTGCTCCCACAAATTCTGGTCCCATCAGGACAGCCAGGAACAGTTGGGTAGTTTTTAACACTATATTTTGATATTAATGACTTCCTGTGCCTGTTTTAAAATTATTCTGAAGTCTCTCAGAGAGTCTCTTGCCTGTTGGAGTCCCCCCTCCCATGGGCAGTATCTGCTAGCCTTGGGTGCCTACAGGGAGACAATGATACAGTCTCTTGCTGACAGCCCTCTGCCAAGCCCCGATCTTTGCCTGTTTCAAAGCCTCATCTAAGGGTCTTCTCCTTCACGAAGCCTTTCCTGTTTGAGCCCATCCTCTGCTGATAGCACTTCATTTGGTTTCCTTAACACGTAGGTAGACTTAATTTAGTTCGTGACATCCAGTCCCTATGAATGTAGCCTTCTGTGAACCTTTAATGTCTGTGCATGTGCGTGTGCTCCGTGTGTGCGTGCACTGTGTGAGATGTCCCCCTGTGGCAGGCTCCAGTTAGTGCTCACTGAATATCCATGTGCTCATCTATATTTCCCAGTTTATGGGTAGTTAGGTTAGAACCATGTGACTAGTTCTTTTTTTACAAATATTTTATTTGTTTATTTTTAGACAGAGGGGAAGGGAGAGAGATAGAGAGGGAGAGAAACATCGATCAGTCGCCTTTCACATGCCCCTGGGACCTGGCCCACAACCAGGCATGTGCCCTAACTGGGTATTGAACTGGTGACATTTTGGTTTGCGGGATGACACACACCCAGTCCACTGAGCCACACCAGTCAGGGCACATGTCCAGGGCACTGGTTCTGGAAAACAGAGTGTGAATAAAAGTCATGAGTATCACCCCTTAGCCAAGGCAATTAAGAATTTTGTGCGCCTCTTCTATCTCTTTCTTTTTGGTGATCTTGGGAGTTACAGGTTCAAGACGACAGATCTAAAAGATGGTGGGCAGCCAGCCCTCATGACACTTTATGAGAGCAAGAAAAAATCTTTATTGGATTTAGCCATGGAACTTTTCACATCTCTCTCTTACTGCAGCGCAGGTGCTCCCATCTTGCCTAATATAACATATTAGCAGAGGGTTCTTAGAGGGCAGGACCTGAGCTGCATCTCCACCTCCTTCTCCATCTCTCTGAAGTAACGGACCGCAAGGCTCATGCCTTCAAAGCTCCTCTTTCTTTAGTGTCAGAACTTTGTCTGCCTGTCTATCTCTATTAGCCACTATTGCTTCTGACTACTTAACCTGCCTGCCTACCAATCTGTTGCTTCCTTTGCCTGCTTATCCACCTGTCAGCCTTTCTCCTGACTGTCGTCATGCTGATTTATCTATTTGTTTGTCCCTCTCTTTGTGTGCCTGCCTCTCTGCCAGCTTCCCCGGCAGCACCTTGCTCCAGTATCTGTGCTGCTCCCTCCCACCCTCTCTGACTCACTGCCATCGTAGTCCAGAGTGGCGAACTGGGCTGTCTCGTTGCCGCAACCAGCGCTGTTGCAAGCCCTCATGCGTAGCTCGTACCATGTGGCCTCTCGCAGTTCAGTCAGAAATACCTCCCCAGAGGTGTTGGCCCGGAGGCCCTGCCAGGCCCAGGTGCCCTTGGGTCGGTACTCCAGTCCAATGGCTGTGATAGGGCAGCCCCCGTTGTTCCACCCCTGCAGGTTAAGCCGAGCATGTGTGGAGTTGATGTGAGTGAAGAGATGCTGGTCTTTGCTGAAGGAGGGCTCTGGGGGCCAGAAGGGGAGAGAGAGAGAGAGAGAGAGAGAGAGAGAGAGAGAGAGAGAGAGAGAGGTTAGAGAGACTGAGGGGAGGGGATTCATTCATCTGGGCTGGATGGGGTTCTCCAGGGGCACCTGAGACTGCAGTGGCTCCAGGGAGGGTCAGTGGTTGACCCCGGGGAACAGAGGAGGAGGGCAGGAGGGAAGGACCTGGAGAGAAGGCTTCAGCAAAGGAGGAAGAGAGATACAGGAAGAAGGAAGAGAAGGGATGACCATCTGCACCCCCAGTAGGAAAGTGGGACTGGTTTTTCCTACTGTGATTCATCCAGGTGTTGCCGTGATGGGAATTAGGTTGAGTCTCTCCCTTTAGCCCCTTGCTTCCCTGCACCTTCCTTCCCTACCCCTGCCACCTGCCACCCCTTGTCCTGAGCTTTTCTCCCTCTACTCCTCCTTCCTGGGCACAACTCTCCCCTCACCCCAGTCATCAGGCCTCACCCCGCCCATGGGTCTTGGCCTCGATGATCTCGCTGATACGCCCGGAGCCCACACTGTTCTTGGCCGCCAGCTTCACCTTGTACCATGTGCCACACTTGAGACTGTCCAGCTTGAAGGCCCGCTCGCTGGAGCTGATGAACACGTCCTTCCACTCCTCGCTGTGGTCCACCGAGTACTGCAGCACGAAGCCTGCCCGGGAGGTTTGCCTGGTTCAGGTGGGCAGGGTGGGGCCAGGGGTGCCCGACAGGCATCATGGGGGTGGGCTCCGGGCAGGGGGCAGAGTAGGGCCTTCGGTCACTGGCAGGGGCAGATGCACTTTAGAGGCAAACCTGGAAGGACCTTGGGCGAGTTTTACTGCTCTCTCTTCAGTTCTCGTGTTAGGGTTCAGAAGCCAAGGAGGGAAGGGGAGCAGATAACCAGGGCTGTGAGGCTTGAAAGGGGTCCTGTTGAGACCCCAGTGTTCCACATGTGGCCCCATGAGAGCAGCACCATGTGACCCTCACTGAGCGCCTTTTAGACATGCAAAGTCTCAGCCCCCACCAAAGCCCTCCTGAATCAGAATCTTCTTACAAGAACCCCTGGTGATTCATATGCACGTTCAAGCTTGGGAAGGACTCATCCAGTAGTTTGTCCACTTTTACAGATTTAGAAACTGAGACCCAGAGAAGAAAATGACTTCTTTAGGTTTGCAGGGCTCTCTAGGGGCCGTCTGAAACCAGATGCCTAGGCCTATGTGCTTCTCATGGCACTTGGGTAATTTCCTTGTGGTCTGAATTGTAACCCTCATCACTTCCTGGGCATTATGGGAACAAGTGGTGGGAGTGGGCGAGGCTCCCCAGGCCCACATTCCTTCCCCAGCCTACCCCTCCTCATCCAGACCCCTCTTACCTCTGATGGAGCTGCCCCCATTGTCACCTGGAATCCAGGACAGAGTGATGGACGAAGCAGAAGTTTTGGAGACAGTGAGGCGGGGCTGGTCCGGGGGAACTGAGGGGAAAGCCACCGACCCTCACCACAGGGGTTGACTTCTGATGATGGGGGCACTTAGGGGGTCTCCCAGTGGGAAGGAGGGTAAGGGACTGGCTTTCCTACTTTCTAGGTGATCCCCTCACTCCTGCTCATTCTCCCTGCCCCACCTGCCTCCTTATCCCTTTGGTGCCTCTGTCCCACTGAGAGTCAGCCTCCCTGGTGGTAGGTCTTTTTGTTCCTTTCAGAAAGTTTTTCTCTCACATGATGGAATTTCTACCCCTTCTCCATCCCTGCCCCGACCCAAGCCCTACCTGCCTTGCAGGGCTCACCTTGCACGAGAAGGTTGACGATGATGGTGTCAAAGCCCCCAGTGTTGGTGGCCGTGCAGGTGTAGTAGCCCGAGTCCTCGGCCTTCACAGCACGCAGCAGCAAGGTGCCATTGGTATGGATGAGTCGGTGCCCGTCCATGGACACAGGGATGGCCGAGTCTTCACTGTGGGGGGTATGGGTTTTGGCAAGCATCCCCTCACCCAGGGCCTTCCCCAGGTCTGTAGGCAAATAGAGCTGGGAGCAGAAGGAGGCTTGCCTGGGGGCCCTGGATTCTTGGGTCTTACTTAGGACTTCCTGGGGGGTATCTAGTAACACTGGTCTTTTAACCATCCAGGCAAGGGAGATCCTGAACTTCCAACAGAGGGGCGTCAAGGAGGCTAGGCCTGCTTCTGAGAGTGGTAGCTGTGCACCCAGGGTGCCCACAGGACCGAGCCAGAAGGAAGGGAGTTGCTCTTCTTATGGCTCTTCTGCTGCGCTCCTCTCTGCGGGTCACTCATTCGTCCAGGGTCTCGCACATACCTGTCCTTGGTCCACTTCACAGCTGGGGCTGGATCTCCCACTGAATTGCAAGGTAGCCGGACATCTTTCATCCAGGGCGTTGTCACAGTGCCCCCGAATGAGATGATCTTTGCTGGGGCTACAAGGAAGAGAGGATAAGGACCACCCCACTTCTATACCCAACACTGCCTTTGCCCCTCGTTCTCAGGGTTCCCTGAATTTCACACTAAGTCCTTCTTCTCCTACCTTGGACTTGGGGTTGGGGGTGCAGGGAATTTCAGCTGGGAGTGCTTGATTCAACAAACATCTATCAAATGCCTATCATGGGTCCACTATCACACGAGACTCTCAGGATTCGCAAAATGAATAAAATTTATTCCCTGTTCTCAAGTTGCTGATTGTTCAAGAGAGAGACAGGTAGTTAAGAAGGTCATTACAGCTGGAAATTACTGTGGTAGGGTTAAGTACAGGTCGACATGGGAGTAAAAAGAAGGAGCAGTGAACTGGGCTGTTCACTGGTGGTGGAGAAGAAGACCAGGGGAGGCTTTAGACTCTTGAAGGCTAAGGAGTTCACTATGCGGAGAAGAAAGGGCCAGCTTGGTGGGGGACAGTGTCCTCATGGAGACGAGACATGGGGGAGGAAGAGTGGGGCAGGCAGGAGAGTTGGGACCCCTAGAGGAGCAGCTAGAAAACAATTGGATATAAATGCTGTGGAGCATAAGAGATGGCTGGACCCCGGACACTAATGTGGGAGTCAGCAGACTGAGGTTGCCCGGAGGGGGTGTAGATTGACAGAGAAGTGGCAAAACCCTAGAGTCAACACACGTAGTCCCAGAGGAGAAAGGAGTGTCCGGGGGTATGGAGTCGGGGTGGGCCCGAGTGTGCTGAGAGGACCAGCAGGCACAAGCAGCATCCAGGAAAGCAAGGGAGGCGAAGATGTCAGGGGTCCCGCAAGAGGGTAATCCCGTCATGTGCCTCACGGGTTGACTCCAGGCCCACAGGTAGAGGTCTTAAATTAGCCCAGTGACTGAGTGCTTCAGAGGGCCACAGACAGGGTCCTTCCAAGCCAAGAGTCCCTTCCTGGGGAGACGGAAGATAGGAGGTGGTCAAGGAAGCAATGTTTAGAGGTCTTGGTGCTGGAAGTGGAGGTTCCTGTCCCAAGAGGGCAGCGCTGGAGCCCCGGGCCTTGGGAGAGTAAGGGGTCTGGATGCGCGGCTGAGGAGAAGGGAAATGGCAGCTTGCGGCAGTGGAGGGCTGCCTGGTGACCGGAAAGAGTCAGACAGAGCAGAGGGGCCTGAGTTGAGATAGCTCCTGCTGGAGTCACAGAGAAGCCTCGGAGGCCCTGGGGAGAGCACCACATTCTCCAGAGAGCCCGTTTAGGAACCTGGTTCTGCCACATGGCTGGGTTGGCTCCCTGAGCTTGTCTGGATCTCAGTGCATGTGTGTGGCGGGGGATGGGGAGAGGCAGTGCTTCTCCCTCCTGCCTCACAGGGCTGCTGTGAGTGCAGAATAGGAAAATGTGTAAATGTGTTCCAGGAAGTACAAAGTCCTCTGGGAATGTTTTATTTCACGCCCACAGGGTAAGGGGCCAGCCTTTTGCCAAGACACCCCGTCTCTCAGACCCTGTCCGTGAGCCAGTGCCAGCTGTCCTGGGAAGACTGCAGGCTCTCAGCCCACTTCCTCCTGAAGGGGGGTAATTTAGGAGAGGGAGATAGTATGCCTCTGGGAAGAAGGGTCAGGGGAGGTTAGAAACACTGAGGCTGTGTGGAAAGAGACCTGACTTGGAGCGAGAAGAGCCAGCCCACCACTCTCAGTGGCCTGCAGGCCATGCGCCACTGCTCAGTGCTCTGCTGGTAAATGGGATAACAAGCCCCACCAACAGGGCCCGTGGAGGCCCCTGGCCTGCCGCAGGCCTCGAGTGTGTGCTCGCTGACTCTAAGCCTGTGTCAGGGGAGGGCTGAGGTCTCCTGTGTCCCAACTAAACTTCCCCTTCTTTCAACCCCATCTGAGTTCTGGTCCTGGGGCCTGGGCTAGAGTCAGGTGGCTGTGGGAAGAGGTAGGGCCAAGAGGAAAAGGCCCGGGGCAGCCCAGCACCAAAGCAGAGGACCAGAAGTCACAGGCTTATGTGGCTAAGCCCAGCCCCAGGGCTGGCACAGAAGGCAGCCCAGCAGCTCTGTGTGGCTGCCTTTGTCTCGTTGTGGCCTCCGAGCTGTCATTCCCTGTAAAGTAGGGTGCATGCGTCTCCATGGCACATGCATGTCCAGGTCAGGAATTCAGCGGGGTGTTCCCTAAGGTCGAGCACAGTCTAATTCCCCGTGTGCAGCCTCCAGACCAGAGCCTCCTTCATGATATACACTCTGTAACGACTGTTAAAAATGAGCCAGCAACCAGTGTGGTCCCCTTGCTCGAAGTGTCCAGGCTTCAGGGTGAGGGGGCTCTCCTTGCAGCTCTCTGCTCTGTGGAAGCACTGTACCCTGCCTCTGTCCCCTCTGGAGAGCTGAGCATTGGGACAAAGGGTCCTTTGGGGACAGAGGAGGGCTAAATCCCCCTTCTTTCAACGCCGGAGTGGAGTTTGAAGTGGGGGCTCCCCTGACTGCACCGAGACCAGCAGCCTCTTGGTGTCAGTGCTGCTTTGAGCCTGTTGTGAGGCTTTCTGGGCAGCAGGGGGCAGCAGAGGTCCAGTCTTGGTGGATGCAGAGGGGAGGCGAGTGGGCCGAGCTCCTCAGACAGGGTGGAGGGAGATATCCCCTGTTTGTGGAGGACCAGAATTCTAGAAGGGAGCTCCTGGAAGCTTGTGTCCCTCGGGCCCAGGCCTGGGTTGCTCACCCTTGCCGGCAGGCTCAATGGTGACCTTCTCACTGCTGTTGCCCCGGCCGGCAGAGGTGACGGCAGCTACCCACAGCAGGTACTGCTGCCCTCGGTTCAGGTGGGCTATCCGGTAGAAGAGCTGCTCTGGACTTGTCTCATACTCGCTGGGAGCCTGTGGGGCAGAGGCACAGAAGCATTATGAACCGAGGCCCTCAGGCCTCCAGCCTCCAACTCCAGCCTTCCTGGGGGCCCTGGGCTCAGAGGAGGTGGTGGGATCAGGGGCTGCGGAAGGGGAGGCAGGATCCTGCCTCCTCTGCCCTTTCTGGTTTTGGAGAAACAATGAACAGAGTGTACGCCGGGCTTGGCCCTGGAAGCTGATGGGTCTGCTCTGAGGTATTGCTTGGGTTGGCCTCAGCTACTTCTGACTAATCCAGGTGCTGGCAGCTGTGGCTCCAATGCCAGGGAATGGGAGTGTTTTGGTTGAGAGCTGGAGGGAGCGGGGAGAAGCGGGGATAGAGGAGGGAGGGTCCCAGTAAAAGCTTCAGAAAAGGAACCTCTGGGAAGAAGCTAAATTACTGCATTTGACTTACTAGGGAGTAGACAGGCTCCCCAGCCTGTCCCCACTCAGTCACCTCCCAGCCTTGCAGGAAGCAAACCCTTCCAGGGGATGAAGGGGCGGGAGAGGGAACTATGAAAGCTTCACTGGGCAACACTTTATTAATGATTATTAGCAGTACAGAACCTGTATATATTTGTAGGTTATATAAATCTATAAATTTTTTTAACCAAATGACAGTTTTGACAAGTTGCCAACAAAACAATATCAGATCCCAGTGGTTTTGCCAGTTGCTTTGATGAAAAGATTATGTTACCTTGGAAACCAGAGGCTCAGATATTGAAATGAATTTGAGAAGCAGCTTTTGATAAGCGCTAGTTTGCAGACCTCCTGTCAGCCTCTTCCCTGGTACAGGCGGGATGGGGCTGGCTTTCATTTTATTTTATTTTTTGGTCAGCCGCAGGGAAGGGAAAGGAGGACAGCACTAGAGCCTTTTTGAAATCAGGGCAGAAGTCTAGGGAGGGGAGCCCCCGGAACAGATGGGGGGGCCCCTAAGGCCAGAGGGACTGATAATTAGTTATCTCGGCAGTCACGGGATCTTGCACACACATGTGCACATGCACATGCTCACACAGACATGTAGATGCATTCATCACGTGCTGAGGGACAGACCTCCAGGAAGACAGAGGGTCACAGAGGCACATTCTCTGGGCCCCACGTAGGGCTGAGGGGCTCCATGACTTGTATCAGGAGAAAATATTTTTCTCCTCAGGTCGCAGGCTGTCTGCAGGGAAGCGCTGAGGAGGAGGTGCAGGCCTTCTTCAATACACACAGAGCTCCCTGGCAAACTCCTCCTCCTGCCGTCCTAGGGGAGATTTGGTCTTGGACGCAGGAGGCCCCTGCTGGGGACAGGCGTAGAGCCACCCTGGGCTCTGCTAGTTGGGGGACTGTGTGCCTATCTGCAGTTCATATCTGTGCATGAGGTAGGGTGGAGCAGTGGCTTTAACATTGGTCTTTCCCTCTTACTAGGCATATCACTCATAAATAAGTGTCTTTATGGTTCCCGGGGCCTCAGTTTTCTCTCCTGCAAATGAAGAAAGCAATGCAGCTCTGCCTACCCTGTGTGCTTAACCATGTGGTACAAATGAGGCAAGGGGTACGTGTAAGTTACGTTACACTGAGACATGCTCTTTTCCTGGTTCATTTTTCTCCGGTGGTGAAAATGTGTGTGTGTGTGAAGAAAAGTTGAATGTCATTTCTGTGTGTAACAGTGTGTACCCGAGGGTATGTTTCTCTCTGCACAGGAAAGAAAATGTTTGGCTTCCTCTTAAAGGTTTTAGCATCTTTCCCAGCCTTCCTTTTACCCTGGACTCACCAAGAATCTGCTCAAATCATTTTAAAAAACACAACCACATTCCCAAGTAAAGTTCCAATGGATCAAAGGTTTAAAAAGACAGGTAAAACTACAAAAGAAGAGACTACGTGTGTCCTTCTAATCACAAAAATAAAGGCAAAAATTATAAATGGAAGTAGTTTATAAATTTAAATTATATTAAAAGAAATCCTATGATACACCAAAAACAGAATCAAAGGTGAGCAATAAGCTGTCAAATAGTTGCAGCCTTTATGATAAAAAAAAATGCTTATTATCTTTAATATGCAAAGAGCACTCACAAAACAATAAACAAAACAAACATGAACTAACCAAATAAAAAATGGACAAAGAAAATGAATTGATAATTACCCAAAGATGAAAAAAAACCCCAATAAAAACATATGACAATAATCAACCTTACTAGTAATGAGAGAAAAAATAACTTAGAGCACCTTTTAAAAAAATTTAATTGGCAAAATGAAAAATATATAATACCTTTCATTAACATGGGCACAAGGAACAAGGGTGTACTTACCATGCTAGTAGAAACTTTCTGAAGGATAATTTGCAAATGTGTATGCAAACCTTAAGGATATTCTTTGTGGCCTATGAATTCCTACAGAAATTTACTCTAGGAAATAATAAATCATGTGCATAGAGACATTTGTGAAGAATGCTTAATGAAACATTATTTATAATGGTGAAAATTTGAAAATAGATTAATGTAAAATAATGGAGGGACTGATTAAATAGATTACGTACAGTCATTCAAAATCATATTTAAAAAAAATTTGATAGTGTTTGATAGTGTAGGAAAGTGCCTACATATATTATATGAAAAATATAGGTTATATAACATTATGTACAATTTTATTTTAATTTAAAATCCCCCTCAAACCCACAATATACGTACAGATCAAATACTGGAAGGCTATGTACCAAAACATTGCCACTGTTTATCTTTAGGGAATGAAAGTATAAGTAATTTTTACTTTTCTTTCTATTCTTTTATATATTCACAGAATTTTCCACAATAAATCGCATTCTTTTGATAATTACAGAAAAACAACAAATGTTTTAAAGTATTTGGTAAAATATTAAAAATTTTTTAAATCTATTTATTTTAGAGAGAGGCACAAGAGAAACTTCGATCAGTGTCTCTTGCATGGCAGCTCTGGCATGTGCCCTGACCAGGAATCTAACTGGCAACCTTTCAGTTTGTGAGACAATGCCCAGCCCATGGAGCTACACCAGCCAGGGCATGTTTAGTAAAATTTCAAACAGGACTCAGTGCAGCTCTAGCTGTCTCCAGGCAGAGCTTGCTGGGCGCCAGTGCCATAGGTAGTGTCCCACATCTGTTCTGAGGGTTCCGCACACATGCTCATATGCTCAGACTCACATGCATTTGCCCCTAACCCAACTCATGCCCACAGCTTTGGATGGTCACGTTTATGCAAGTGTGCCCTTACCCCCACCATTTACTTCTGTAGCTCATTCATAAATGAATTTGTAATGCAGGTACTTGGCATTTGGAATATATTTGTGCAAAATGATAACATCACAAATATCGCTTGGTGGTTAGGTGTCTGGGTTCCTCACCAAGCCCAGTCCCTACCCTGAAATGTGGCTGACGTTTTCATCACACTAGCACAGCTGGCCCCTCATGTGATACTGTCCAGTGGGAAATCTTCCCACAAGAGAGGAGGTTCCTACATGTTCAAGACATGAAGAGGAAGCAGGGAGGGTCCCAGGGCCTCCAGCGGCAGAAGGAGGAAATGAGGACCAGGAGCTCTTCTCTGGGGCCTGGGAGTGGAGTTCCCAGACAGTTGACTTGGGGCTCCTAAAGCCCAAGTTAATACAGAGACTGGGCTCCTGGATGCCAATCTCTTTGAAAGTCTTCATTATCAGAGCAGGAAATGACTGCAAAACCCCAAGCTGGAGCATAAATGTGTGAAGGGACACTTAGTCTTCACAATTACAAAGCTGCTAGTAATTCATCAAACACATATTTAGTGACAGTGATGTGCCAGGCACAGTGTTTGGCAGCTCTGGACCCAAAGATGGAAAGAGGATGCCCTTGTCCTCACAGGACCCCACAGACCAGTGAGGAAGCAGAGGAGCGAACCGCTAATTGTCATCTAACACATTCAGTGTGTGATAGAGGGCGTAGAGCGCAACTATGGTAGGAATCGGCAGGGGAGAGGAGGAACAGTGTGAGAAGGCATTGTGGGTGCCCAGAGTGGTGATGAGCTTCGTGTAAGAAGAGCCCAGGATGCGTGTGTGTGGGGAAGGGTTGGCGAGAGGGAGAAGAGGGGCAGAAGACCTGGTTGAAAACATTGACTGGAAAATTGGCAGAACCACCCAACAATGGCAGGGTGTTCTTAACCCAGCATCTGTAGACCCCATGACCCAGCAATTCCCCTCCCAGGTGTATGCCCAACAGGAATGCATGAACACCAAGAGACACACGCAAGAATATTCATGGCAGCACTGTTTGTAATAGCTCCAAACTCAAAGCTACTCAAATACCTATCAATGAATAATAAATTGTAATATGTGCACACAATTGAAACTACATTAGAAGTGAGAGTGAATGAATGATTTATAACCACATACAACAATGTGGGTGAAATTCACAAATTCAAAATAATGTTTAGTAAAAGAGCCAGACAAACGGTATGCCTCCATTTCTACCATGTACAAAAAGAGGCCACACTCATCTAAGTCAGGACAGCGGTTACCCTGCCGGGGGGCAGGTGCTAACGGGAAGGAGTACAAGAGGGTCTTCTTGGGTGTTGTAATGTCCTGTTCCCTGCTCTGGGTGCTGCTTGCCTGTGTGTGCTGGGAGAATTCATGGAGCTATACAGCCATGATATGCGCACTTTTGTGCATGTGAGGCAGTGGCCATGAGAATGGAGAGGAGAGGATGGAGTCACTGGAAAGACATCCATGGGCTTTCTCCCTGGTAATAGAACTCTAAGCCTCAGAGGTGAGGAGCTGGGTTCAGAGGGTAATCCAGAAAGACCACAGGAAAGCAGAGCACAGAGGAGGAGATGATGATACAATTACTGAGCAATTTCAGGACAGATTTTCTGGCTGCCAGAAGCTCGTCTGCAAATGCTTGGCCTGATGTCACATCACAAGTTGCTGATGGAGGGAGAAGCTGGCTCCTTTTGCTTCTTGCTTCCCCCATCCCAGTCCCAAGTGCATCTCCTGGATAGTACTGTTGCTCCTCTAGTGGGGACCCCTTGGCCGCCCTGCTCCCTAGATGGGAAGCCTCCTGCTGACAGATATCTATGCACCTGTTCTTGTAACTTGAGCAGGTGTATCCCAGAGTAGTCACCCAGCAGCGCTTTGTGGTTGAGTGGCTGGAGGTTAGAGGTAGGGGGAGGGATGCATATTATGGGATGTGGGTGCATATGCCACTGCACCTACCCTCATCCTCTCTTTCCTTTCCATGGGGCCCCTCTGTCCCTTCTCAGTATTCAGTGGGAGGACAGGGGCTAGCCCTATGTCCAAGCCTGGGGGCCACCCCCTCTGCTCTAGGGTTTGGCCAAATATTGCAGCCTCTCCCCTTAGGCTGGGCCCAGGTCCTGGCCTAGAGAAATGTCCTTGTCAGCTGTCCCCTATTTTTCTCCTCCTTTCAGCTCACTCTGTGCTGAGGGGGCCACTCAGGGAAGAGCCCCAGCAGCCCTCCAGCCCAGACCGACCATACTGAAAAGCAATTTGTTTCCAGTGACCATGGACCAGCTGGTGCCCAGTCACCCAACAGCTCTGGGGCTGGCTAGGGGTTTTCTTAGTCAGACCACAAGAGCCAAGGCCCTGGCCTCCCTTTCATGCCTGCTTGGTCATGACTCAAAGGAGCCTCCAGGACTTGTGACAATCTTGCAGCTCCTGGAACAGAGGACTGACTTAGACAGACCTTGGGTAAGGCTTCAGCCACTCTTGTGTGACCAGTGCGATTCTTATTCATGAATCCAGGTAGAAACATATATGTAAGTAGCCCCGGTGTTTGGCCTGCAAGCCAGCTGATCTACAGGGTACTGTTTTCTTCCTCCTGCCCTCCTTATCCTTTAGCCCTGGGCCCACTTACCGGCTGGCCAGACCCGGGACTGGAGCAGAAGATGGTGTACTTGCGGATCACCCCATTGGGCTTGGTGGGAGGGAGCCAAGACACTACCACACTGCTGGCAGATGACGGGACAGCTTTGATGCCAGCGGGGGGACCTGGAACTGAGCACAGAGAAGATGAGGTCAGTTTAGAGAAAGAAGGGGCACAGCCTTTGGGAAGGAATGACATGGTGGGGATAGTGAGGTAGACCAATCTGGGAGAGCTTCCTGGAGAAGGTATCTTTGAGCTATGGCTTAAAAGGGGGAGGTTCCAGCATGGCAAATGGTGGGAGACAAAAGGAGATCATTTTGGACTTGTTACAAAATATCTGAGATGAAGGCACTGGGAATGCCCAGCTTCAGAGCTCTTTGGTTAGAACTAAGGATTTAGAACTCACAAGAGAGAAATAAAACCTATGAGGAATCCATCTTGATCCTTATAACCCTAAACCTGCTTCCTGCCCCAATGCTCTATTGACTAATAACCTGTATTTATGCCAAACAAATATACTGGTCACTGTGCCTTCGTGGCCTCTGAGCAGCTTGAAGCTGGGACTCCAGAGACTCACAGAGCGGGTCTCCTTTTCATGGCCAAGGGCTGCTGTCAGCCAGTGGAGGGCGGTGTCTCCTGCCACGTGCCCAGTTCGCTGCCTTCAGGGTGCTGGCTAGGACCTTTCTGTTTTCAGGAAGGAAAGCCTACTTCAGAATTGGCTGGGAAGTCCATTCTAAGTGATCCCAACTTCTACAGACTCTGACATCCTCCTGCCCCTGTTTTTGGGCCTGCCTGGCCTGGCTGGGGGACTGGAAGCCCCTGTCCTCAGCCCACACTCTCCTTTTCCATTTCCCCCGGGCACTGTTGTGCGCGTGTCTTCCTTCCCGAGAGCTTTTACACTCCTGCGAGGATAGTGGTAGTATCCTATCCAACTTACTTTACCTCTCTGAGTCTCAGTTTCCCCATCTATATAATGGACATAATGACAACCACGTTAAAGCTTTGTAGGGGGAACCAGTGCTAATTAAGATAAAGCACCTGGCATAATGCCTGACACATAGAAGACACTCAATAAATTACAACAATTATTATTTTTGCATTCCCTCTCCCAACTCTCAGCTTCTAGCATCTACCTATTTTTTTTTAAATCTACTAAGTGGTCAACAATTCTAGGTTAAATAAAATAGATACACCACCATCACTCACTCAGGGGCCTGAGCTCAGAAGCTGGCAGCCGCCCTTGACTGCACCTTCCCTCACTGCTGCTACAGCCCTGCCATCCGGCCTCTGCCTGGTACCTCCGCAGGTGTGGAGGGCTGGGGTCTGTGGATGGCCAGGGGGGCAAGGGTGCTAACTGTAGTGCTCACATCTTCTTTATCCTTACATACTTTTTCTCTTATCAGTTGTTAAGAGAGATATGTTGAAATCTCCCACTCTGTGGATTTCTCTATTTGTCCTTCTAGTTTTGTCAGTGTTTGCTTTTACATATTTTGAGGTTCTGTTATTTGGTTCACACAAATTTGGAACTGTTTATTTGCCTAGTAAATTGAGTCTTTTTATCATAGCAAAGTATCCTTCTTTATCTCTAATAACACTTTTTGCCTTATAGCATACTATGTCTGATATTAATATTCCAATTTTCTCTTAGACAGTTTTGCATGGTATGGCTTTTATCTTTCTCCATCTTTCACATTGAACCTTTCTATCCCTTTATGTTTTAGATGTCTCCTATAAACAGCACATATTTGGGTTTTGTTTCATTGCCAGCCAGTCTGACAGAGTTTATCTTTCAGTTGGAGAGTTTAGTCAATTTATCTTTAATACAATTATTAATGTATTTGAGTTTAAATATCTAAGCTCACTAAATACTTTTCATTATTCCCGCCTATTTTGTTTCTCTTTCCTTTGGTGCTTTCTCCTGGATTGAATGTTCTAAAAAATACTCTATCTCTCCCACTCTATTAGTTTGGCTGTTATACAGTCTTTCACTGCTTTTAGTGGTTACCAAACAAATGAAAGATTTGGAATCTTTAATTTACCGAAGTCTAATATCAGTAATTGGCACTTTTCTTTTCAGACAATGCAAGGGACTTAGAACTTCCAGATACCTTCTCCCAATTTATCTGCCATTATTGTATATTTTAATTCTGCATAATATTTAGACCCTCTCTAACATGATATCATCATCATTTTTACACAGTCAATATTAACTGATATTTACCCATATATTCACCATTTAATTGCTTTTCTTTCCTCACTGCATCACTAAGCTTCCACTTGGGGTCATTTTTCATTCTAACCAAAGAATGCCCTTTAATATTTTTCTAGGGAAAGTATGTTGGTGGTAAGTTCTCTCAGTTTTTGTAAGAAAATTTTTTATTTCATCTTAATCTTGAAGAATATTTTTGCTTGGTATAAAGTCATAGGTTCACAACCATTTTCCTTTCATACTCTAAATATCCCATTACATTGTTTTCTGGCTTCCATTATTTCTAATAAGTTAGATGACAATCTAATTGTTGCTCCTTTTTTACTTTGGTTGCTTTCAAGATTTTGCTCTTTGTATTTTTGCTTTAGCAGCTTTATTATGATGAGCCTAGGTGTGGATTTCTTTGAGTTATTGCCCGTAGATTTTGTAGGGCTTCTTGCATTTGTGGCTCGATATCTTTCAAAGGTTCTGAAAAGTTTTCAGACATTTTATCTTCTGCCCCACTGTCCTTCCCCTCTTCATATCTTCTTGATTCCCTGGGAGGGAATATCTTCTTGCGTCCTCTATGTCCTTGAGATTCAGAATGTGATCCATGGATCAGCAGCAGCATCACCTGGGAGCATGTTAGAAATGCAAAATCTCAGGTTTTACCCTATGCTTGCTAAAACAGAATCCGAATTTTAACATGATCCCCAAGTGATTTGTATGCACGGTCAAGTTTGAAAATCACTGTTCTGTGTCTTACTTGAGCTTTTATTTTCCATTCCAATTCATCTTTCTGTGCTGCATTTGGGTATTTCCTTCTGACTTAACTTCCAGTTCACTAGTTATCTCTTCAGCTGTGTCTGATTTATTTAAACTTATCTACTGAGTTATTTATTTCAGCCATTAGTAGTTTTTGTTTCTAGATTTGAGAGTTTCCAATTCTCTTATAATTTCAATCTTATTAAGAATAATTATTTAAAAGTCCATATTTGATTAAAAAAAGAAACCTATGTTTGGAATCCTTGTGTGTTTGTTTCTTTTTCTGCTGGCTTTTGTTTACATTATCCTTATTATGTTTTTATTATATACCAGACACGGTATTTGAAAAATTGTTTGTAAAACTAATTTGAGGCCTCAGATGAGGTAATCTTCCTAAAGAGAGAATTCATGTTTGTGTCTGTCAGGTACCTGCAATTTGGGGTACTAGCAACCTGGGGTTATTTCAATATAACTTTCATGACTGACATGATTTGAAGCTGACTTGTCTACTTTTGGACAGCTTTTAATCCTAGAGTGCTGTCCTGCAGCATGGTCTTAATTCAAAGTGAGAGGGGTTTCACCAGACTGACCCACACACTCTGGCAGGCCCTGGCCTCCAATTCATGTCTTTCTACCGCTACTTAGATTCTCAGTTAACTGCCTCCAAATTCAGCAAATGTCCCCCAGGGGAAAAGCTGTTCAAAATGCCAGGCTTACCTTCTGGGCTTTCATTCTCCCTTGGATCCTAGCCCAGTAAGTCTTCACTGTCCTACCAGCAATCTGATACCTTCAAGCAGGTGTTTTAAAAAATATTTTATCCAGATTTTATAGTGTGCTCAGCAAGAAGGAGAGTGGGTTTGGGTTATGTAGTCCACCATTGCTGGAAGTGGAAATCCTCTGAGATGCTTCTCTAGACTTGGTCCTCCTCTTCCCCTCGTCCTCACTGCTGCTGCCCAGCTCACACCTTCTCTTCTCTGCCTGGATGCCCACAGGGTCTCGCAGGCCTCTCTGACACCAGTTTTTATACCTCCCACCTCCTTCCTATCGTCATTCCCCTGTGCTCCTACAAAAGTTACCTTCCTAACACAGGGGTCAAATCAAGACTCTTCTTCAGTTAAAGATCTTTCAAGTGGTCTAAAATCCCATTCAACTATGCACTCTGAGGCCATGTGGTCAGGTTTGGTTCTCTCATGGGAGCTGCAGAGTAGACAAGAGGCTTTATTGTTCATGAACTCATCTGGCCAGGCCAGCCTGCTACCAAGCTCAGACTGAGAAATCTAGGCTTAAGAAATCAGCTTGAACGTATGTTTGTGTTTTATCTTTTTATTTGTTTTGCTTTTCTCTAAGTTTTCTTATAATTATTTTTCCCTTTGGAAAAACACAAAATCCTGAGGAGTGGGTTTGGTGGTGGTAGATAGGGAGTCACAGTGTTTCAGATTAAGATATTTGCCCAGGATCCCATGGCAGAGGTGGAGTCGAAAGGTGGGACAATGCGCTGGAGTTGAGGCAGCACTGGTGGAGGAGGCATGGTTTTCTGCCTACCCTCCCACCATTATTCTTTCCTATTCCTTGCAAACAGAGCCTCACTTTTGCTTGGATACCCATGCTCTTCTACGCCTCAGAGAAACCTGTCTCTATCACCTAGAGGATTTATCATGCTTGGGGTAAGTCGGCCATGATAATTCCATTCCCATTTCAGTGACTGGCTTAACAAAAAGCATGTTGCCCTCATGGTGGCCAATGGGAACTGAGGATCAATCTGTTGAGGAGTTTCTGAGAAAGGTTTCTTTCACTCCAAAGAGAAGCATGCCCATAGGAAGAGACCACTTTTCTCACTCCAGACTCTGTCTTGTCTGGTATGATGCCTGGAGCTATAGTCATCTTGAAATCACAAGAGGAACAGATGACAGGCTGAGGATGGCAGAGCAAAGAGATAGGGACCACTGAATCACCCAACCTTGGAGCTATCCTACTACTCAAGGCTTCTTGTTATGTCTGAGGATAGATATGCTTATTGCTTAGAGCTTTTTTTAGTTGTATTACAACCAAAATCTTCCTAACTGATACAGTGGTATGATGGAAGATACAGAGGATATGGAGGCAAGAAAGTCTTGACAGGCCACCTGTTAGCAGAGTGACCTTCAGTAAGTTGCTTTGGCTCTCTAGACATCAGTTTTATTACCTCTAAAATGAAAATAAGACCGACCTCCTTGGGCTGTTGGGGAGGTTAAATCATACCTACCCATCACATCACATACATTACATACACAGGACGTTATGAACGCTGTTCCGGGCGAGGCTTCTTCCTTTGACTGTAGATTCCTCTGGCCCAGGCCTCCATTTGGGGGAACTAATTCCCCTAGGGTCACCTAGGCTTACTGTCAGCAGTCATTTCACTGCTGACACCTTGGTAGTCTTTAAAGAACTACCATTTGCTAGCACTTGACATTTTAGAAAGGATTTTACAGTTAAGTTGGCTCTTACAACAACTTGATGAGGTATCACTTGTCCTCATTTCATTATGAGGAAGCTGAGGTTCAGAAATTTAGGTTCCTTGCCAGTAACTGGCAGGACTGGGGCATGCATGCTTGTAGTGTGTGTCAGTGCCCCCTTCCACTCTGTGAAGCTGCCACCTGGGGGCCTGGCCCTGCCTGTGTGCATCCCTGTGTGTGGCTCGGGAGGCAGCTCTAGACTCCCTGGGAGGGTGCTCCTGGACCCTGGATCCCCTGGTGGGGTCTCACCTCAGTCAGCTAAATGCACACGCAGGTGCTGTGGCTCCAGCATTGCATTGGAACAGGCTGCAGGGAGTCTGGGGGCTGGATTGGTTCCCTTCTAGAGGCTGCCTGTGTGTGTGACCCCAGGTACTGGAAGGGGCCGGGCTCTGAGCACCATCGTAGTTCAGCCTCCACATAAGAGCAGGTGGCTCTGCCTGGAGCTGTCCCAGGAAATCCTGACTGGGGGGATTAATGACAGGAAAAGTAGGGCAGGCAGGTTGGTAAATATTTAATTGCTCAGAGCTTAAGATGGGGAGGGACTGATCCGATGGAAGGGGAGGGGCTTGGGAAGAGTGGGGAGCATTAAGCAGAGCCGGCAACTGGTCTGGTCACTGTGCGCTTGGCTTCTCTGGGAACTTCTCCATCACTACTCCCAGCCTGAGTCTTTTTTTTTTTTCCCTCCAACTCCTCTAACCCCAGTACCTTTTGGCAAATTGTATGGGTAGGACCTACGACTTTGGGAAAACTGAGGTTGAGTGGGAGGGAAGCCATAATAACAACAATGTCTACTGTTTCTTAAGTGCCCATTGTGGGGGTCAGAACTCTTCACATAAACCAGCTCTTCTAAAAATATAATACCTGGCCCAGAATGTTACAGAATCAACTACCCCATGGGGCTGGGGTGGGGTGAGGGGTGTAGCTCTAGCCCTGGATGAAAGTCCAGCCCTTTCCCCAATCTGTTCTCTCCCGGGTCGATCCAGCTCCCAGTCTTCCCCCACCCCCTCATTTTGTTACTCCATCCTTGAGTCCTGGTTCCTTATCTCTGGTTTTCCTCCAGTTCTGCCTCCACGGAGAAGGGCTTTGAGACCACAGCTCCAAGTGGAGGCACACCCCATCCCCTCCCTGGGAGACCCCAGCACACCCGAGTGCATTTGGAGGCCTCTGCAGGGCGACTGCCAGGTCCCTGCCCCAGGGTGTGTGTGTGATGTTCTTGTTCCTCCTCGACCTCAACCTTCTGTATCGAGAAGAAAACAGGCTGAAACTTGCAGGGGATCAGGTGCCACAGAAGGTGTGTCCTTGGGGTCGGGGCAGGAGGAGAGGTTTTATCTGGGCCATGGTTGCTTCTATGTTTGGGAATGCCAGAGCATTTCACCACCACCCACTGCAAGCTGTTTATCCCAAAGCAGGGCCCCAGAGTCTTCAAGGGGACAAGAGGAAGGATGGTGTTCTGCTCTCGCCCTTTTCCTCAGGTGGTATGGGCAGTGAGTGGCTCAAGGGCGTGCTCGGTGACAGGCCCTGGAGAGCCTGCCCCTCGGGCTGGGGCCCAGTGGCCTGGAGCAGACACTCACCATCCTCCTTGGTCTGGATGTAGAGCACGCTGCTGCGCACACCGTCCCCAGCCTGGGTGTAGGCCAGCACCTGCACACTGTAGTTGGTGAACTTCTCCATGCCTCGCAGCTCCACCTGCTCCCGTGTGGTCGTGATGTTCTGCATCTCGCCCCACTCTGCCAGAGACAAGCAGCCTCTGAATGCAGCCTGGGCTGGCCACGCCGTGGTCCCTCTGCCACCCCTCTGCCAGCCTGGCCTCCAGTCAGGCCTGCTTCACTGGGCTGTCTTCCACTCTAGTTCTCCACCTCAAGGTACATGGGGCCAGATTTGGGGCACTGCTTCCAGGCCACATCTCTCCCCAAGTGGCCCCACCAGGGTGAACAGCCTGGTCTCAGCACCCAGTTGACCTTGCACCAAATTCAATTTAATACTCTCCCTTTAGAACACTTCCAGGTCTTCATCTTTCCAAGTGATATTTCCCCCTTGGGCATCCAACCCCCTCTTCATGTGAGGGGGCCCAGGAGTGGCTTGGATGTGGAGGGGGGGCCCACGACAGGTGGGACAGTCACAGCCATTCCTTTATGCCACCCCAGAGCCTACTGGGGCTCTCAGCTCTCCCTAGGCAGTGTATCAACCTGGGGTGGCTTGGACAGGCTGAGGTTGCATCGGACTGCTCCTGGCCAGCGTCCTGAACTCTCAATAGCGAGAAAGGTCCAGGCCTTCTTCCCGCTCAGTGAGGACCCATCATCTTGGCTATGCAAAGGAACTCGCCATCAACTGGAGAAGAGCTTAGGGAGAGGGTCCCACAGGAGGGCCAGGGTCTGAGAAGGAGGAAAAGAGACAGGCATCTGAGCTGCCAGCCCTCCCACTGGGTCTACTGGGCTTGAGAAAGGCAGGCCCAGACACTGGCTGAGGACAGGCCTTATAGAAGCCAAGTCCCTCCTTGCCAGGGCCCGGGTGCAGGCAAAGGGTCCCAGGCAGAGGACTGGGCTGGCGGAGGGCAGCAGACCGCCAGGGTCTGGAAGGTGAGAATGTCATGTCCAGTGTAAAAGGACTCCAAGTCGTTTCGGGGGAACCTTGGAGGACTGAGCAGGGGACCTTCTTTTTCCAGGAGATCAGAAACCAGGGTAGACCCATCTGGGACTGGAGCCAGAGAAAGGCCCAGAAGAGGTTCTTCTGGGAGGAAAGAGGGCAGTTTAGCCAACAATCTGGGTTCCCTTTGGACACTAGAGAGGCCAATGCCTTCCTCACCTGAAGGGGCTGAGCTGGGGAAGCCTGCAGGCTTAGAAAAGAGGAAGCAAGTTCTGAAAAATTAGGGACTGTCTGTTACCTGACTCAGCACAGATACAAGGGTATCTCACAGCATAAGAATTTGGGAGACCCTGGGATCAAACCCCTGAGATCTGGGCCTCTGTGCTTTTGGAGAAGACAGTTGAGGTGGTGAAAGCAGGAAGAAAACCCTACTGGCAGTGTGCCTGGGCAGAGCACAAGCTGGGTGGGAAGGGGAGGACAGCCGGCCTGGAGAGATGCCATGCACTGGAGTCCTAGGGCCTCCAGGACAGAAGGGAGGGGTCAGGGCTGGGGGCAGAAGCATTAGCATTTGGGGAGCAAACTCACTAGCCCTTTGTGACCCCAGCAGAACATTTCCTAGTTAGGGATGCTGGGCTTCTGGCTGGCATGACTGCAGGCTTCCTGTTCACTGCCAGGGCTGTGTACTCCAGTGGATAGGGCCTGGTTTCTTTGTGGGGCCACATAATCCAATTTGGACCAGAGCATCCCAGGGAAGGACAGTACCCAAAGGGCTGGGACACTGTCCCGGTTTTTCTCTCCCTCTGCCATTCCTGCGCTCAGCTCTGCACAGGCTCTTGTCTGCCCTTCTCCTTTGCACACACTGCATGTCCCACTGCCTGGGCGGGGTGTGGCTGGCTCCTGGGTTGTGCAGACCCTGCTTCCTCTTCTTGCCCCCTTAGCCCTAGATGGTGAAGGCTTTCTGTTCGTGCTAATCTCAATCTCCGTCCACACCCTTTGCAAGCAGTGCTCTCTTCAGTGTCCCCATTCCTGTATGCCACTGTACCCTGCTGGGACCCTGACTGATCTGGCCATAAAAGCCTCATGTCAACACATTACATTAGGAAAGCAAATCATTCCCGAGCATACTGCTGTCTAGGAGCAGCTGGTGTCTCTCCTCCCAACCAGAAAGGTGATACTGGTTTCTGGATAATAAGTGCAGAAGAAGGAGGTGCATTTCCATTTGGCACCCCGGGGGAATGTGCTCGGCTCTAACTAAGCGGGAGCACAGATCTCCCACCCTGTACCTCTCACCCTAGCCCCGGCCATCACTCCCACCAGACTCACCCCCGTCAATGTAGAGGGACCAGAAGATGACCCGATAGCCTTTGAGGACGCCATTGAGAGTGCTTCGTGGGGGCTCTGACCAGGAGATGACAGCCACGTCAGAAGTGATGGACAAGGCCCGAACGTTCTCAGGGGGCTGGCTGGGCACTGTATGGGGTGAGAGAAGAACCCAAGGGCCCAGTCAGGGAAGTGCAACACCTCACACATGTCCCAGGCTGGGCCCTGCTGCCCAGCAGAGGAACTTCAGGTTAGAAAAGTGGAATGACCTCTTGATTCAGTGAGGGATTAGAGTTTGGGCCAAGAAGGGAACTGAGCCTCATTTCTAGGAGATTTGGGTAAATAGAGAACTTCATGGACTTGGTTCCTTGCTCTTTGGGGAGCATATCCCTAGTTCTGGGTAAATGCTGGGGGACAAAGGAGATGAACTCTGGGCATGAGCCCCCAGGAGTTCACAAGTGGGCACCACGGCTCAGGGCATCCAGCTCTGCTGAACATAATAGAGCTGGAAGACCTCCGAGCTGGCTCTGGAGGTCTCTGTGATTACTGATCTTGTCTGATGGCTGCCAGCCCTTCAGTGTCACCTGACCAGGGCATCTGGGCCAAGGCCTGGGTCTAGGGACCCTTGTGTCCTTGTGCCAAGCTAAAGGGAAGGAAAAGAAGGAAACAGGATTTCAGCTAATCCTGGTGAAAGGGAAAGGATGTTCCACAGACACCTTGGGGGTTTCTGGGACCATTACGCCTCTGTCTCTGTCCCTGCACATGAACACGCCCAAATGTCTTGGATGATTGGTGGGAAAACACTGAGACCATCTCTTACATGGTCTGCTCTGCCTTTAGCCCTCTCCCTGTGAGAACTACCTTTGCTCTTAGCCTAAGTTCCACTCCCAGGGTTGGTCTGGTGCAGTTTGTTCCTTCTGAGATGACAAAGGGTGGGGACACCAGGCCCCAGGAGCCACCTTGACTGGGGAGAACTTGGGTGGTACTTCCTGCTGGCTTCCGAGAAGCCGGAGGGCAAAGGGAAAGGCCTCGTCTACTTCGCTTTCAGTGGGAGATAGGAGGCACAGGCTAGATGGAAGGTAATTAGATCCCGTTACCCCACAAGAGGCAACTCTAATTTTTATGAGCATTTAAATGATAATATATCATCCTAACGATCCTCTTTGACGATGATTATTGTTTCATATTACTTAGGTGTAAAAATATAAGCACCATGTAATTAGGGACCCAGTGTAATAAACTAATACAGATCGCCCGTTTGAACAAAATGAAGGTAATATAATTATGGAAAAGATGCTATTGCTAAAGCAGGGGCCCTTGAATACCCCGGGAGGAGCGCTAATATTGCCAGGAAACGATCGGGTGCTGACAGGCTAACGAGGGCCTTAATTAAGGATGAAAAACTGCTGAGCACATGCTGCTGGAAACTTTCTTCCTCTCCTCTGTTTGGAAAAGGCCTTCCCAGCCCATGCACATCTCTCCTTGCTGGAAATTCCAGGCCTCCAACCCCCAAAGCAGGCAAGGTGGTGCCCTAACGGAGGCCTGAAGTGGGCCTGCTCTGGCTATTTCCTGGCATGGCCCTGGGTGGACGGGAGCTTAGCATTCGGCTGGGCGCACTGGTGTGGCCTCTGGACAGCTGTTCCCCTGGATGTGCCTTTCCCATGTATTCTGTGTCCACATCACTGGGTCCTGCATCCAGGCTTGCTCCCATGCAAGAGAGTAATGATCCAGTATAAAGGAAAGAGTGAGGAGAGAGAGATGGGTGAAGGCCAGAATGAGAGAGGAAGGAAAGGTGGAAGGAGGAGCATGGATGGAGAACGCAAAGAAAAGCACTCAGATGGGCCAGCAGGTCAACAGATAGACTAATGGGCAGAGCACTAGCAAGTGATGGATAGACAACCAGCCAATGGACTGAGAGGTTCGGGGTGCTCAACAGACCGAGGAACACTCAAGGAGCCAATGGGCAAGAGGAGAGGGAGGGATCCAGGGAGCCTGTGTGGACCACGAGAATGTGATAGGGCCCAGGAGTAGTGGGATTGCCCCAAGCCCTCCCTGGCAGCTCTGGTCCTGCCTACGGCCAGGATTTACACCCTATACCCTCTACTGGTGCCCTCACCATCCTCCAGGGTGGTAGCATTGATCTCGCTGGATGAGGGCCCTGTGCCAGCTCGATTGAAGGCCTGGACAACCACCCCATATTGGGCGAACTTCTTGAGGTTGTCCAGGGTGTAGACCTCGCTGTCCCCAGTGGCCTTCATCTCCACGATGCTGTACTGCCCATTGCTGCCAGGACTGTTCTCTCTGTAGCCGATCTGGTAGCCCCGGATCACGCCATTCTGTAGCTCCTTCTTGGGCGCCTGTGAGTATAGGGTGGGGGGAGGGGAGACAGTGACTCCCTGAGACAAGGCTCTTAAAACCAAAGTCAGATCATGTCACTCCTCTGCTCCTAACCCTTCAAAGGCTCCCATTTCACTCAGAGTGAAAGCCCAAGTCCTTACAATGGTTAAACAACCCTATGTGATCTGACCCCCATTACCTCTTGGGTTTATCTCCTACCTCCTATACTTGCGACACTCTAGCACACTGGTCCCTTTGCTGTTCACAGCACACAGGGAGCACCGTTTTCTTGGATAGCTTTGCCTCCTCGCCTCTGTGGTATCCCTGCTGAAATCCCTGTTCTTAATGAGGCCTTCCTCAAGCTTTTATGTCAGATTGCACCCTACCCTCTCTTCAGTACTCCTGACACTTCTTCTGGCTTTATTTTTCTCAACAACACTAACATCATCTGACATTCTATGTAATTTCTTATGTATTGACTATCTATCTATCTATGTAAATTCCATGAAGATGAGGATGTTATCTGTTTTGTTTCCTGCTGTTCTCTCAGTATTAGAATGGTGCCTGGCCTGTAGTAGGCCCTCAATACATATTTGTTGAATGAATGAATGAATGAATGAATAAGGGCATCGTTTGGCATTGGCTCAGGGGCCTGGGAAAAATGAAACAGCAGACAAAAAGTAACCAGATGGAGAGGGAGGGGAGCAATTACCGGTAGTTTGAATAAAAAGAAAGAGTTTGAAGATACCACTTCACACCTGCTAGGTGGCTACTATCAAAAAATGGCAAACATCAAGTGTTAGTGAGGACTTGGAGAAGTTGGAACCCTTGTGCACTCTTGGTAGAAATATAAATGTGGTAGCCATTATGAAAAATATCATGGCAGTTCCTCATAAAGTTAAATATAGAATTACCACATGATCCAGCAATTCCAGTTCTGAGAATATATACCCAAAAGAACTGAAAGCAGGGATAGAGACAGATATCTATACACTCATGTTCATAGCAACATTATTGTCAATAGCCAAAAAATGGAATCGACAGATGAATGAACAAAAAATGTGGTATATCCATGCAAAGGAATATTACTCAGCCTTAAAAAGGAAGGAAATTCTGATACATGATGCACTATGATGGATGTTGAAGATGTGCTAAGTGAAGGAGAATCAAGATGGCGGAGGAATGAATGGAAGTCACAGTGACCCCCTTCCAGGACCAATCTGCAATTACAAGTAAATTGTGGAGAAATCACTCAGAGCAAAAGACTGAACAGTAGAGGAAAAGAAGCCTTGTAACCTTGGACTGACAGAAGAATCAGTTCAGCACAACCTGACTGGTAAGGAGTGCAGCGGAGACATGAGAGGGCTGGCTGGGCCCCATCAGGCGGCAGTGCCAGAGGGATATTTGAACTGTCGGTTGCATCCCCCCGAGAAGAGCAGGGTCTAAACCATAAGTGGGGATCCCTGGCCATATAATACCAGAGCCCAAAAAGTATACAAATAGTAGCCAGCTGTGAAAAGCGGCAGGATTGCCCTCTGCTGGACAGCTGGAGACTAAATGAGCCGTTTAAAGGGCCAACACATAAACTGTCATCTACAGCCACTTACCCTGCGCTCTGGCAAAGGTAGGGGCAGAGTGGGTTTGAGATGCCTGAGGACAGACTGGGGACGGAGGCTTTGGGGAGAGATCTGAGAGAGTAGCCGCCAGAATTCCGGTGCTGAACCATCCCCCATGCGGCAGCAGCCATCTTGCTCAGGCAGACCACTCCCCTGAGTGGCAGCCTGAGAAGAAACAACAGCCCCACCCCCAGGAGGGACTCTGCTCTGGCCCAGCGGTGCTAACACTGACTGCTGAGTGCAGCATGGCAGCCACAGACAGTAGATCCCTGCAAAGGAGGGCAGAGTGGACTAGAGATGTCTGAGGAGAGGCTGAGGATGGAGACTTTGGGGAGAGAACTGAGAGAGTAGTCGCCAGGATCTTGATGCTGAGTCATCCCCCATAAGGCAGCAGCCATTGAGCTCACACAGGCCACTCCCCTCTGAGCAGTAGCAGCAGCCTGAGGGGAAACATTAGCCCCAAACCCAGGAGGGACTCTGCCCCACACTATGGTGTTAAAGCCTGACTGCTGAGCGCAAAGTGACTAGAATAACAATGGAAGGAGACAGCCACAGACAGTAGATCCCGGAAGTCTCGAAGCCTAAGGTCAGACGGGGTCAACATCTGACTTCACTAAAGGTCGATCCAGAAAGAAAAAACAGCAGTAAATACTAGAGGCTACCAAGATGAAATCCACTGTGGTCTTCTCCATGA
Source organism: Mormoops blainvillei (assembly GCA_004026545.1). Taxonomy (NCBI): domain Eukaryota; kingdom Metazoa; phylum Chordata; class Mammalia; order Chiroptera; family Mormoopidae; genus Mormoops; species Mormoops blainvillei. Next base: position 553,955 of record PVJD01000002.1, on the reverse strand, counting down.
ATTGCAATATTTTCTTTATTACATAGCTTTTTAACATTTATTTTTTGTCCATCAAGTTGGTGCATAGTAAGTCACTAGGTTTTATACTATAGTTTATTTATCTCCTTACTTATAATAGCCTTAATTTCTTTACAGTCTAATTAATACTGGATCATTTGCTGTTGATAGTGGGATTGCAGGGGGAAGTTATTTCTGTGGTCCTGGGTTTGTTTCTTGGGCTTTGTGGTTTTGCTCAGGAAGCCAAATAATGGGAAGACAAAGAAACAACCCCCAGCAGAACGGAAAGGAGGAATCCCCAGAAAGACTACTGACTGAAATAGAGGCAAATAAACTATCAGATATTGAGTTCAAAACAATGGTTATAAGGAAGCTCAATGAACTCAATGAGCTCAGTGAGAATTACGAAAAATCACAGGGAATCTACAAGGAACTTACTGCAAACTATATCAGCATGAAAAAGAACATAGAAACTATCAACAAGAACTAAGAGGAAATGAAAATACAATTTCTGAATTGGAAGGAATCAAAAGCAAGCTAGATGAAGCAGAGGATCAAATCAGTGAGCTGGAGGACATGGTAGAAAAAAAAAAAAACTCCCAGAAAGAGCAAGAAAATGAAAAAAAGCTCAAAAAGAACTCTTAAGAGTTGTTAAGGGAAATGCAGGACAACGTGAAATGTAATAATATCCATGTAATAGGAATACCAGAAGGAGAAGAAGAGGAGCAAGGGATAGAAAACCTGTTTGAAAAAGTAATGATGGAAAACTTCCCTAATTTCAGGAGAGGAAAAGTCACACAAGTCCAGGAAGCACAGAGGGTCCCAATCAAGAGGAACCCAAACAGACCCACTCCAAGACATATCATAATTAAAATGGCTGATACCAAAGACAAAGAGAGAATCTTAAAGGCAGCAAGGGAGAAATAGGAAGTAACACACAAGGGAGCCCCGATAAGGCTAGCAGCTGACTTCTCCATGGAAACACCGTAAGCCAGAAGGGAATGGCAAGAAATATTCTGAGTAATGAAAAGCAAAGGCCTACAACAAGACTACTCTACCCAGTAAGGCTCTCAATTAAAATGGAAGGAGAAATAAGGAGCTTCCCAGACAAAAGAAGGCTAAAAGAATACACCTCTACCAAACCAGCTAAAGGGACTGCTTTTAGAAGATGAAGAAAAAAAGTGAGAGAGAGAGGAACACACGTACAAAGGGAAAAAATGAATAAGTACCTATCAATAATAATCTTAAATATAAATGGATTAAATGCTCCAATTAAAAGACAGAGTAGCTGAATGGGTCAGAAAACACAATGTGTTTTGCCTCATGTATACTGCCTACAAGAGACCAACGTGTTTTGCCTCATGTATGCTGCCTACAAGAGACCTACCTCAGAACAAAAGACCTACACAGACTGAAAGTAAAGGGTTGGAAAAAAATATTTCAAGCGAATGGACAGGAAAAAAAAAGCCAGGGTGGCAATACTTATATCAGACAAAATAGACTTCAAAACAAAGGCCATAAAAAGAGACACAAAAGGACACTTCATGCTATTCAAAGGAAGAGACCATCAAGGAGACATAAACATTGTAAACCTATATGCACCCAACATAGGAGCACCCAAATATATAAGGAGAATCCTGGAGGACTTCAAGAAAGAAATAGACAGCAACACATTTATAGTAGGGGATTTTAATACCCCACTGTCAACAATGGGTAGATCATCCAAACAAAAAGTCAACGAAGATATTGTGGAACTGAACAATGCATTAGTTCAAATGGACTTAACTGTTATATACAGAGCCCTTTGTCCCAAAGAAGCAAACTACGCATTCCCTTCAAATGCACATGGAGCATTTTCAAAGATAGTCCACATGATAGGACACAAAACAAGCCTCAACATTTAAGAAAACTGATATCATATCAAGAATTTTCTCAGACCATTTTCTAGGCTTAACGCTAGAAACCAACCTCAAGGAAAAAACTCAAAAACATTCAAATTCATGGAGACTGAATAGCATGCTCTTAAACAATGAATGGGTCAATAAAGAGATCAAAGAAGAAATCAAAAAGTTTCTGGAAACGAATGATAATGAACGTACAACAGCCCAAAACCTATGGGACACAGCGAAGGCAGTCTGGAGAGGGAAGTTCATAGCAATATAGGCCTACCTGAAAAAGATAGAAACATTTCAAACAAATAGCCTAACACAACATCTACAAGAACTAGAGAAACAACAACGAACAAAGCCCATAGTGAGCAGAAGGAAGGAAATAATCAAGATCAGAGCAGAACTGAATGACATAGAGACTAAAAGAACAATTCAAAGGTTCAATCAATCCAGGAGGTGATTCTTTGAAAAGATAAACAAAATCAATAAGCCTTGAAGCAGACTCATCAAGAAAAAAAGGGAAAGGACGCAAATAAATAAAATCAGAAATGAAAAAGGAGAAATTACAACTGATACTACAGAAATACAAAGGATTGTAAGAAATTACTATGAACAACTATATGCCAAGAAATTTGATAGTCTGAGTGAAATGGTTAAATTTCTGGAAAAATATAATCTTCCAAAATTGAATGAAGAAGAAGCAGAAAGCCTGAACAGACTGATAACAGCTGGTGAAATTGAAGCAGTAATCAAAAAACTCCAGGCACACAAAAGCCCGGGACCAGATGGTTTCACAGGAGAATTTTACAAAACATTTCAGGAAGAGCTAACCTCTGTCCTTCTCTAACTATTCCAAAAAATCCAAGAAGAAGGTAGGTGCCCAAACTCTTTTTATGAGGCTAGCATCATCTTAATCCCCAAACCAGATAAAGACACGACAAAGAAAGAGAACACAGGCCAATATCGCTGATGAACGTAGATGCTAAAATCCTCAACAAAATATTGGCAAACTGCATCCAGCAATACATTAAAAAGATCATATAACATGATCAAGTGGGATTCATTCCAGGGATGCAAGGATGGTATAATATTCACAGACCAATAAGTGTAATATATTATATGAACAAAAGACAGATAAAAATCACATGATCACATCAATAGATGCTGAAAAATCATTTTATAAGGTACAGCACCCATTCATGATAAAAACACTCAGCAAAGTGGGAATAAAAGTGGCATAACTCAACATAATAAAGGCTATATATGAGAAACCTACATCCAACATTATACTGAATGGGCAAAAACTAAAACCTTTCCCACTAAGACTGGGCACAAGACAAGGATGCCTGCTTTCACCACTTCTTTTCAACACAGTGTTAGAAGTCCTAGCCACATCCCTCAGACAAGAAAAATAAATAAAAGGCATCCAAATTGGAAAGAAGGAAGTAAAACTGTCATTGTTTGCAGATGACATGATAATGTACATAGAAAACCTTATAGAGTCCACCAAAAAACTACTTGACCTAATAAGTGAATCTGGCAAAATAGCAGGATACAAAGTCAATATTCAGAAATCGAAGGCATTTGTTTACACCAACAGTGAAATATTGACAAGAAAAATAAAGTACCTAGGAATAAACCTAACCAAGGAGGTTAAAGACATGTATTCAGAAAACTACACAACCTGGAAGAAAGAAATTAAGGAAGACACAAAAAAATGGAAGCATATTCCATGTTCATAGATTGGAAGAATTAACATCATCAAAATGCTCATACTACCCAAAGCAATTTATAGATTCAATGCAATCCCTATTAAATTACCAATGTTATATTTCATAGATATAGAACAAACATTTGAAAAATTTATATTGGAACCATAAATGACCCCGAATAGCTGCAGCAGTTTTGAGAAAGAAGAACAAAGCAGGAGGGATCACAATGCCTGACATCAAACTATATTATAAGGCTGCTGTAATCAAAGCAGTCTGGTACCGGCATAAGAACAGACACATATATCAACAGAACAGAATAGAGAGCCCAGAAATAAACCCATGTCTCTATGGCCAATTAATAGTCGACAAAGGGGGCAGAAGCATAAAATGGAGTAAAAATAGCCCCTTCAACAAATGGTGTTGGGAGATCTGGGCAGCTACATGCAAAAAGATGAAACTCGACCACCAACTTACACCATACACAAAAATAAACTCAAGGTGGATAAAAGACTTAAATATAAGTTGTGACACTATAAAAGTCCTAGAAGAGAACATAGGCAGGAAAATCTCGGATATTCCACGCAGCAATATTTTCATCGTTATGTCCCCTAGAGCAAGGGACATAAAGGAAAGAATAAACAAATGGGACTTCATTTAAATAAGAAACTTCTACATGGCTAAAGAAAACATTAGCAAAATGAAAAGAGAGCCAACTGTATGGGAAAATATATTTGCCAGTGATACTTTGGACAAGGGTTTAATCTCCAAAATATATAAAGAACTCATATGACTCCACTCTAGGAAGACAAACAATCCAATTAAGAAATGGGCAAAAGACCTGAAAAGACACTTCTCCAAGGAGGATGTACAGGGGGCCTAGAGGTACATGAAAGGATGCTCAGCAACACTAGCCATCAGAGACATGCAAATTAAAACCACAGTGAGATACCACTTCACACCAGTCAGAATGGCCATCATAAACAAATCAACAAACAAGTGCTGGCAAGGATGTGGAGAAAAGGGAACCCTAGTACACTGTTGGTGGGAATGCAGAGTGGCGGAAAACAGTTTGGAATTTCCTCAAAAAATCAAAACTGGATCTGCCTTTTGACCCAGCATTTCCACTGTTGGGATTAACCTTAAGAATCCTGAAACACCAATTCAAAAGAACCTATGCACCCCAATGATCATAGCAGCACAATTTACAATAGCCAAGAATTGGAAGCAACCTAAGTGTCCAACAGTAAATGAGTGGATCAAAAAACTATGGTACATTTATGCAATGGAATATTATGCAGTAGAAAGAAAGAAGGAGCTACTACCCTTCGCAACAGCATGGATGGAACTGGAGATCATTATGCTAAGTGAAATAAGTCAGGCAGTGAGAGACAGATACAATATGATCTCACCTATAAGTGGAACCTAATCAGCAAAACATACAAGCAAGCAAAATATAACCAGCAACATTGAAAGAAAAAAAACAACAACTGACAGTAACCATAGGGGAGGCCGGAGGGGATGACAGGGGAAAGAGAGGGGAAGGGTCATCAGGGGACATGCATAAAGGACCCATGGACAAAGCCAAATGGGGGAAGGATAGAGGGTGGGAGGTGGCGGTCGGTGAGGCTGGGGAAAGCGGTGGCAGGAAAATGTTGACAAAAACAAACAAAAAACAAAGTGGTCGGGGAGGCTGAGAGTAGTGTGGGAAATTAAGAAGCCAAAGAACTGATGTGTGCAGCCAATGGACATGGACTAAGAGATGTGGGGATGATGAAATGGGGTGCCGGGCGGAGGTGATATAGGGGGGAATATGAGGAAACAAAAAGAAAATATTATGCAAAGTGAAAAATAAACCAGACACAAAAGGACAAATATTGTATGGCGCTCCTTCTATGAGGTACCTAGAGTAGACAAATTCATAGAGACAGACAGTAGAATAGAGGTTATGAGGAACCGGGGATGGACGGACAGGGAGTTATTGTTTAATGGGAACAGGGTTTCTGTTTGGGAAGATGAAAAAGTTCTGGAGATGAACAGTGGTGATGGTTGCACAACATTGTGAATGTACTTAATGTCACTGAACTAGACACATAAACATGGTTAAAATGGTAAATTTTATATTTATAAATAGTATTTATATTTTCCAAGTAAAAAAGAGTCTTTGACTTTCATGTGAGCCCAGCCACTGTTGCACATGCAGCTGGATTTCCCCTAACATCCGGGCCATGGGCTGGGCTGTGCTGAGGCCTGAGGTCTGCAGCCCACTCCCAGATGGGGTGTTATAGATGGTCAAGGACATGTGGTGGGGAGGGGACATTTGGGAGCTCTGGCCAGGGTGGCAGGAATGAAGGACTAATTCCATTAGGCTGGCAAATGGAGGAAACTCCACTGGCATCAGTCTGGGGAGTGGAAAACATTTTCACTCCAAGCTTGAACCCACACACACACACACACACACACACACACACACACACACAATCCCAATATATCTCCTCACATTTAAAACCATGAAAATGCACATCCAGACCCATCAGAGCAAACGACCACACACCTATCCCCAGTCAGATGCATTTAGACCCATAAAGGGAAACTGGGTCCTTCAAGGAGAGGACCTGCCCATCTAATAAATTGAGAGAGAGCACCAAGCCCAGTGCGTACAAAAACAGCTTGAATCAGGGTTTTAAAGACAATGAAGTTAATTTAGAAGACCACCTTTTTATTGTGCTAAAATATAGTGAGTTCAAAAACAATTAAGTTAGTAAAGCAGCCCCACAGTTTTTTTTAATTCAATGAATGTTTTAAATGAACTACATTTTAAAGCTCACTGTTAACTCAATAAAATGAAGTTTTTAATTTAACATAATTGTTTTGAACTCACAAAATGGGTGTGTGTATGTATATTTAACTGACTTGACTTTTTTGTTAATACCTGAACATGTTTCTCCCTGCGCTTCGGCAGCGCTGTTTGTTAGTCTGCAAGGAGGCGCATTTCTGAATCTGGGTCTTGTGTCTGTACACATATATCTGTGCACATTCACATGCACAGAAACATATCTCCAAGATACCCTTGTTCTCACACTGATGTATACTATCATATTACACATACACATCTGCACTGACACACATTCTAACATATACATCATTAGACAACGACACGCATGCCTACATACCCAGAGCCTCCTATATCACGATATACACCTGTACACAGCATCATACAACCTTCATTCCTGTCAACAGATACTGGCAGAGGCCACAGATAGGCATCCAGGTATACCCTGCTATATATGTACAGAAATACTCACATGTTTATGTGAATCTTGACAGATCTTCCCTTCCTCCCTCTCTCCCTCCTCTCTTTCTCTTTCTTTCTCTCTCTTTTGCCTCTTCCCTACCCAGCCCACCCCCAAAGAGACACACTCAGAATTTAAATCAATCCTAACAATATTTCTCTGAAGCATTTAGAAATCAATAGGGCTGATTGCAAATTTATGTCATAAAGCAGTGGCGATCCATCTCGTGGAAAGAGTCTTAAAATGAAGTGACTTATCTTTCAAGTGAATCTTTATTTTTCATTAATCTGTTTCTTGGTGTTAAAAAAAAATCCCCTGAGAAGTCAGCCCAAAATTTATTGATGGCTTGGTTCATTCTGAAGTTCTAACTTTCTAATCAATTTTATTTTTCATTATGAGACTTTGGAGAAATAAATCTGCTTCTAAATTTTTATCGACCTCTGGGTCAGAGCTTTGTAGCCAGATGTCTCAGTGTCAGTGTTTTACATACTTATTCATTCCCTGCCCCCACCTCCTGGCTTCCTCAGGTTATTCCTAGAAAATGGGTCTCCAGCCAGGATGCAGATGAGACTTGGAGATGAGACTCCAGGCTTCATCCTCAGTTTCTGAGGAAAGCCCTGGAGTCCAGACCTGAGTCTGGAGGGACCTATGGCTCCAGGTATCTACCAAGTGGGCTGTTCCCTAGGAAGGACTCTGCCACACTTTTGTCTTGGTCATTTCTCTAGGGAGGGAAGGAATCAGGCTTTGGTGCATTGTGTGTGTGTACAGGTGTGTGCACATGTGCACACAAGAGTGCAGCCTTTTCAGGGAAAACATCACTAGGTCCTTCTGAATCTCTCCCATTCTTATCTGCCTTTTTGAAAAGCCCAGGGGGAAGACTAAAGCACCTGGGCTTTTTCCTTCAGGAGTTAGAGCCAGAAAATAACTTTGAACATTTGATCCCAGATGTAGATGAGTCAGTGCTGAAGCTCCACAGTTGAGATGGGAAAGCTTGAAGAAGAAGAATATGGATGGACCCTAAGAAAGTGCTGTGTTCCTAAACTTCATGCAGTGTGTTGTGGTGGGGACACTGGGCAGGGGCTCCAGACTATGTGCACTTAAGTCCTGCGCCTGTCACTACTTGAATGGTCATGGGCAAGTCACCTTGCATCTCTATTCCTCAGCCTCCTCCTCTCACAGATGAAGACAAAAATATCTTTGTCCACTCTACTCCACAGAAACAGGGGGTCACATAAGTTAGTGTAAGGAAATACTTGGACACTAGAAAATGAGGCAGAACAGGAGGCCATCAGTATTGTCAACCCTTTTGTGCCCATGGTAGGGATGTGACAACAAGGATGGAGTTACCCAAGCATTTCTTGGTCTTGCACAAGGTTATTCTGATCTGTTCCTCTTGCATCTCTTCTATGATTTTCCTTCAGTGACAGATTCTTTAGATGCCCTCTAGATTTTATAAGTCTCTGTTCCCTAGAAATGGCTGTAACACATACTGATCTATTTTCTCTACAGCTCTCCCACTCCCAGAAGTAAGGAGGTCACTTATTTTCATTCTGATTTTAAAGAGGAGGAAATTGAGGCCTGAAAGGACCAAGCCCCTTGTCCAAGGCCTTACTGCGAGAAGATAGGTGATGCATTACCTACTGCCTAGCTCCAGTCATAGGGCCAAGATGAGGTTCCCATCATCCACAGGGCCCCCTTGTACTTTGCACAAAATCAAATCCAACTCCTGACTTTTTACAACATGTAGGTTTTGGAGGACAGGCCAGTGTGGTGGAAAGACCGTCTTCTCTACTTGGCACTGCCAAGTTTTTCATCAGCCTCCATCAGAGACCCAAGGTGGAGAAAGGAGTAGGGGTTGGAGGGGGGTACTTGCTGCTGTTTCCTTCTCTCTTTCCTTCCTTTCAGTCTCACTGGTTTTAGCAAAAGCAGGCATGGGCATGATAAGAGACTAGAACTAGCTAGCCTGATGGGGCTTCATTCCTAGACTGAGGAGGGTAGAGGGAAGGGGACATTTCAGGGAAGATAGTTTCAACCTCACTTACTTTCCAGGTCACTTGGATGCTCTGTGAGGTCACTGGCTGCAAGGTGACATCCATGGGGGGCCCATCAGGAGCTGGCAGGGGAGAAAGAAGAGCAATATTAGGAGTCAAGTCTTGGAAGAAGAGAGTCCTATGGTCTCACTCCTTCCTCCTGAGCTGGAGGACTGCTAGAGAGAAAGGGAATCCTCACCTACAAAAACACAAGACCTTTGTTTGAATCCCCTTGAAATAATCATAAGGTTTACATTTCCTCTTTATTTTCCATAATTTTTAAAATGTTTGATAATACGAAGTGTAGACAAGTGTGTATAGAGGCAAGAATTCTTACACTCTTATGTGGTCTGATGACTCTATAATTCTACAACTGCTTATGTCCCCTAGAGAAATTCACAAACTTGTGTACTAGCATATGAGTACACGAATGCTCATAGCTCCAATGTGTAAACAACAAATGTCCACCTGCAGTAGAATGGGCAGATGGACTGTGATATTGTCATGAAATGAAATATCATATAGCACTGAAAATTTAAAATGATACAGCTGTATTTAAAACATGAAGCTTGCAAAAATATTTTTGATCAAAACAAGAAAGAAACCAAAAAATATATAAAGTACGATTTCATGAGTACATTCTCTTAGAAAATAGGCAAAGCTGAACTATATGGTTTATGTGTACATACATTGTGGTGACTACATAAAAAGAAAATCAAGAAAGGTAAGATAGTGGTTACTTCAGGAGGAAGGATGAAGTTATGACTGGGAAGGGGCATAGGGAGAACCTCTGGAATGCTGGTAGTTAATAATGTGTATGGCTGCTGTATATTTTTCTATCTATCTGGGGCGGAGGCAGGGGAGGGAGAGAGAGAGAGAAGGAGGGCGGGAAGGAGAGAGAGGGAGAGAATATAGAAACAGAGATCTTATTTAAACGTTCAGGAAAACTTCATGATAAAGGTTGCACTTTTGTCCTCCCCAGACTGGCTGGGGTGGTGGGGGGCGGGGTGTAGAACCACGGACAGCGCCCAGAAGCCTAGCATCCAGAACCCCATCTGGAAAAGATGAAGCAAAAAAGCTCCCGATGATCCACAAGCAGACATGAACCAATACCTTGGGGGCTTGCCTTCCCTCTTCTAACTGCAAGCCCACTGCCAGTGGACATGGTGGATGTGGGCCCCAGGTGTCCCTAATCCCTGAGGCCAAGGACACAGGTGGCAGGGCGAGTTGCTCACCAGCCTCCTCAGTGCTGATGGTGAGCTCTTTGCTTGGCTCACTGCGGCCAATCTTGTTGAAGGAGTACATGCGGATGCTGTACACAGATGCTGGGTGCAAGTCCACGATGTTGGCCTGGTTGATGGTGGGGGAGATGTTGCGTGTGGACTGCTTAAAGTCCCAGGAATCTGCAGAGAGGACACCCAGTTCAGACCACAGCGAGGCAAACTCCAAAGCCCCTCCCCAGCCTCAAGCATCAACACATCCCAATCTCAAGTTTGATGCCCAGAAAAGCCTGGCTGACATAGACTGCAACGAGAGGGCAGAGGCCTGAACTTGACAGAGAGTGAAAGGGGTGTGTTCCATGAAACTCACGAAGACCAAGGAGTGCCTGAGTATGTGAGCAGCAAATGCACTGGATGGAGAGTCCAGAAACTCAACTCTCCTTGGCCCTGGACCAGTTTGTGAACTCCAACCTCAAATGGGGGCCAGACAAGATGTTTCCTGAGGTCCCTTCTAAGATCACCACTTGCTTGCTGTCTCCAAGGGTCTGACTGGTCAGCACCCTTTTTACTGTTCTCTCACACCATATAACTGACCGGTTTGAATTGTGAGATACCCCATCCACCAACAGTCCCAGTGCAAAGGGGGAAACCAAGTATTCTCCCCCTTTCTTCTCTCTTTGTGTGCTTCTGTGCTTCCTTCCCTTGTGCACCTGTGTGGCGTGGTTTTGTGTGTGACTCGGTCTGTCAGGGGGACAGACCTAGTGCTATTCTGGATTCTGTATCCTGCCCAATCTCTTTCTCTCACCAGCAGGAGAATGGTCTCTGAGCCTTCAGGGTCAGGCCAAAAAAAAGGATTAGTATGTCCCTGATTTACCTGAGGGGACTGGCACCCCATTCCAGGGCTAATATTAGCAAAAAGTGTGGAATATGAAAAATACCAGATAAACGCCAGGGATACTGTGACAGTGTACCCTGTGTCTCCAGAAGAATGCGGTCATTCTTTCAACACAATTTTGCTGTGCACCTACTGGGGGATTCCAGAGAAAAATGGGAAGGGGTTGCAATCACAGCCGTGCCTTGGCCAGGCCCTTCCAAACCTGGGATTCATAACTGGATTACTTTATTGGCACTTCACTTGGAAAAGAAAAAAAGGTAGAACGCAAAGAAACAAGCTGACAGCAGGGCTTAAAAATCTTCCCAGGGCATGCCCTGATGTCACTATTCAGTCAAATTTTCCATGCCTTTCTATTGCACAGTAGAGGATCCTGAAAATTCTCAACAGAAAAGATTAAACTGTATTCACTACAGCTTAATCCCTAAATCAGAAGAGAAGGCTAGCACATTCTAGAAAGCTTTTAAGAGTTTTTTTTTTTTTTAAACCAATGCTTGATAAATCAGGAGAATCATTCACCAGAAGAGACCATTCTTCCAGATTCTGGTTAATTGAGATCTTGATGTTTTTCAAAACACCACTTTCAGCTGTGCAGGCTCGGCATCTGTGAAGGGCACTGGCCCAGCTCCACATCTGCAGCTTTGCATTTAATCCTTTCATTTTATGAGCCAGAAAGTCAAAATGGCAGGCTGTGGGTGCACAGAAACACATTTTGTCCTTGTCTTTTAAAACACCCAACCACCAGGAGAGTCACTCTGTGGCTGGTAGGTTAGGCCAGGATTGTGAATATGCAGCTGGGTGTGACTTGGTCTGTGGGCCCCTCTAGGTTTGGGAAGGAATGGGCTAGCAACGTGGAGGCAGGTGTTTACTTCTCACTGTAGCATCCTGGGAACTGGTTGCCAGCTCAGACATCAGACTTGATATGCCGTGTTTGTATGAGAGAAACTGTGATTGTGAGTGTATTCATATTTGATGAATACAGGCAGAGGGAGGTGACCCACATGATGTGTTAAACACAATGGGGCTAATATTTACCAAGCATCAGTGATGTGCCAGGTGTGTGCTGGACAATGTAAACATTCACCGTTTACTCCACACCCTCCAATGACTCTAGTGCCATAAATATAGGTGACCCTCATGTCACCAAGCCTGATTTCTCACTAGGCCTCTCAGGTGTGTTCTACACTTGGACATGTCCCTTCTTGAAACACGCTTCCCTTGGGTTCCCGGATAAAATACCCTCTGGTTTTTCTCTTATCACTGGGTCATTTCTTTGCAGGTGTCTCTTCCCTAAGCCTACCATTAATTGTTAGTTCTGCAAGGGCCCATCCTATACTCTTCTTCTCTTACTTCATACAGCTTTCCTACCCATGGCTTCCATTTCTATCTCTATATAGATAATGCACAGATTTTTATCTAGTCTGGACCTCTCCCTTGAACTCCAGATCCTTATAGCCTCACACTCAACATGCTCATGGCAGAAGTCTTGACCATACACCCTGTAAACCCACCACCTTCTTGGATTCCCTGTCTCATGAAATGGAACCACTGCCCATCATGTTGTGCCAGAAACTTAAGTGTTATTCTTTACTCTTCTCTTTCTCTGCCAGTCAAGTCTCATAGCTTTTGTGTCCCATGCAGCTCTTGTATCTCTCACCTTCTCTCCATCTTCATCCCTACTCCAGGCCAAGCCACTGTCATTTCTCACTTGGACCAGGGAAATGACATCCTAACTAGTTAGCCCCCCAGAACCCTCTGTGTGCCCCCTTCCACCTATTCTCCACACTGCAGCCAACATTCACTCTACAAATATGATTAGCATCTCTTACAGGCCACTCTATTTTGGCATTGACAGTGATCTTCCCATAACACAAATCTGATACTGCCATCCTCTTACATAAAACTATTCAATACATTTTCCTTGTTCTTAGGATAAAGACAAAACTTGCTTTTAAAAATATTTTTAAATTCTTAAATTACAGCTGACATAGAATATTATCTTAGTTTTAGGTGTACAACTATTAGACTTCTATATAACTTACAGAGTGATCACCTCGATAAATCTAGTACCCATCTAACACCATACACAGTTATTACAATATTATTGACTGTATTCCCTATGCTATACTTTACATCCCCAGGACTGTTCTGTAACTACCAACTTGTACTTCTTAATCCCTTCCACCTTTTCACCCATCCCTCAGCCTCCTCTCATCTGGTAACTGTTGAAATGTTCTCTGTATCTGTGAGTCTGTTTCTGTTCTACTTGTTTATTTTGTTCTTTAGATTCCACATGTAAGTGAAATCATCTAGCATTTGCCTTTCTCTGAGCCATTTCACTCAGCATCACATCCTCTATGTCCATCCTTGTTGTTGCAGAAGCAAGATTTCATTCTTTTTCTAGAGCTGGATCATATTCCATTGTATATCTGCATCACTTCTTCTTTATCCATTCAGCTAGTTATGAACACTTACATTGCTTCTATATCTTGGCTATTGTAAATAATGCTGCAATGAACATATGGATATACATGTCTTTTCAACTTAGTGTTTTGGGTTTCTCTGGATAAATACCCAGAAGTAGAATTGCTGGGTCCCTCTATGGCTCTTGTTATAGCCTTTGTTTTAAAGTCTATTTTGTCCGGTATAGGTATTGCTATTCCAGCTTTTATTGTTGTTGTTGTTTCCATTTTCATGAAATATCGTTTTCCATCCCTTTACTTTCAGTCTGTATGTGTCTTTCCATCTGAAGTGAGTCTCTTATAGACAGGTTTTATTTTGTTATCCATTCAGCCACCTTATGTTTTTTGATTTTAACATTTAATCTATTTGCATTTAAAGTAATTATTGATAGATATGTATTTATTGCCATTTTATTATTCATAGTTTTGATCTGCTTCTCCTCTTCCTCCTCCTCCTTCTTCTTCCTCAGGAAGACCCTTTAGCATTTCTTGTAATACGTGTTTGGTGGTGATAAACTCCTTTAACTTTTTCTTGTCTGGGAAGCACTTTATCTGCTCTTTGATTCTAAATGATAACTTTGCTAGGTACAGTAATCTTGGCTGTATGTCCTTGCTTTCCATCACTTTGAATATTTCATGTCAATTCCTTCTGGTCTGCAGTTTCTGTTGAGAAATCAGCTGGAAGTCTTATAGGAGCTCCCTTGTAGGTAACTAACTGCTTTTCACTTGTTCTTTTTATGATTGTCTTTTTGTGTTTAACCTTTGGTATTTTATGATGATATGTCTTGGTATGGGCCCTTTTGGGTTCATCTTGTTTGGGACTCTCTGAACTCCCTGGACTTGTCTATTTCCTTCACAAGGTTAGGAAAATTTTCTGTCATTATTTATTCAAACAGGTTTTCAATTTCTTGTTCTCTCTTCTCCTTCTGGCACCCCTATGATGCAAATGTTAGTATGCTTGAAGTTGTTCCAGAGGTTCCTTATGCTTTCCTCATTTTTTAAATTCTTTTTTATTTTTGCAGTTCTGATTGTGTGTTTTCTGCTTCCTTATCTTCCCAATCACTGATCTAATCCTCTGCTTCATCTACTCTACTGGTGATTCCCTCTAATTCTTCATTTCAGTTAATGTATTCTTTATTTCTGACTGGTTCTTTTTAATGTTTTCTATCTCCATTTCATCTTTTCTTCTCTTTGTTGAACTTCTCACCAAGTTTATCTATTCTTCCCCTGAGTTCATTGGGCATTCTTATAACCAGTGTTTTGAACTCTGCATCTAATAGATTGCTTGTCTCCATTTTGTGTAGTTCTTTTTCTGGAGTTTTGTTCCAGTCTTTCATTTGGTACATGTTTGTCTTCTCATTTTGGTTGCCTCCCTGTATTTGTTTCTATGTATTAGGTAGAGCTGCTATGAATCCCAGGCTTGGTAGAGTGGCCTTATGTAGTGGGTGTCCTATAGGGTGCAGTGGCACAGCCTCCCTGGTCGCCTGAGATGGGTGCTCCAGGTGCACCCCCTATGGGCTCTGTGCACCCATCTGTTGTAGTTAAGCATTGATTGCTGTTGGCACATCAGCGGGAGGGATTTACCCCTAGGTCTATCAGCTGCAAGGACTGGCTGAGACCACCAGAGAGGATCAGCTATGCAGGGGCCCACCCAATGGAGCAGGACTTACTTCAGCAGGGCTTTGGTGCTTGCTGAGTCTGTCCTTTGAGTGTGTTGCTTGTGGAGGTTGTTGGGTGGCGCCTCGATGTACTCTGAAGCTCTCCACCAGGTACACTGGCTCTAGAGCCTCCTGGGAGATGCAGGCCAAGGTCAGCTGCCACCTGTGCCCTGTCTAGGGCCACCTGGTATGAGCTACAGAGTGATCTGCAGAAGACCACTACTTGTTCTGGGTTTTGATGTGCCCGTTGTGGGGGGCCAAGCTGCAAACCAAGGGCAGCTGCTTCTAGTACTAGGCTTGGGGCCTCTTTGCAGGTACAGGATACACAGAGGCTAGATGCTAGTGTTTGAGAGATTTTAGGAAAGTCAGTGGCATGAGCCAAGACAGGTTTCTTGTATGGAAAAACCACTGGAAAGGGCCTGGTGGGGCCCACAAGTTGGGTGGGGTGGGCTCTTAGGGAATCACCAGGGTGGGGCAAATTGTGTTAGCCAGGTTGATGGTGACTCAGATATGGCACCTGGCTGCTGGCTCCTGGCTCTGTAAGAAGGGGGAGGCTTAATAAAGGAACAATGGCCTCTGTAGCACTTCTGTCTGGGAGAAACCTGCCTCTCCAGCTCTTGTCCTGATGCTGGACACTTCAGTTCCTCCCTGTATGTCCCTGATGACTTTCAAGCTGCTGCCTCATTGCTGGAGCTCAGAGGGAGTGAGTCCAAGTAAGTTCATGTGTGGGCCCTTTAAGAGGAACTGCCCGGGACTCCAGAAGCCTTCATCCCATTCAGTCACAATCTCCACTGGTTTTCACAGCCAGAAGTTATGGGGACTTCTCTTCCCAGCGATGTAACCCTGGGCTGGGGAGCTTGGTGTGAGGCTGGGACATCTTGCTCCTCAGTGGGGACTTCCATAGCCAAAATATTCCTCCTGATTTTTAACCACCATTCATGTGCATGGGACGAGTCTGCTCCATGCCTCTGCCCCTCCTTACCAGTCTCGTTGTGGCTTTTTCTTTACATCCTTAGTTATAGCACTGCTGTTCAGCTAGATTCCAGGGGTTCTGAATGATGGTTGTTTGGCAGGTTAGTTGTATTTTTAACGTAGTTGTGGGGGGTTCTGAGTATTGTGTTTATCTATGCCACCATGTTGACCAGAAGCTCAAGACAAAATTTTTTACCATGACCCAGGCCCTGCAACATCTGGCTTGGGCACAACTTTTCAGCTTCATTTTTCATCACCTTCTTTGTACTCCTACAGCATTCAGAGCCCTTTTCCATTGCACAGTATCTTTTTTTTAAGTTCCCTGAATGCATGTCTAAAACTTAACATGTCTCCCCAACTTGGTATGTGTTGGGCACTTAAAACCATTGTTGGTTTTAGATCAGAGCCTCTTTTTTGTCCTTAACTTTGGGCTTGGACTTTCTCTGCATTTTGTCATCACAGTAAATACCCTTTGCCTTTCCTGCCCTTGCCTCACTCAGCTGCCACTCATAGGAAGTTTGGGAGGGGAAATGTCCCAGAGAGTGCCCCCCCCAATTTTCTGCTTTTGCCAGTCCTTTGCAGGTGGAGTTGACCTCATGCTCCCAAATCATCTTTGATGTTGGCACAAAACAGCTCTCTCTCCACAACCCTTCAAGGCTAATGCATCAGAGTCAGATCTGGAGGTCTCTGGCTGATTTTCCAAACTTGATCACTGCCATCTCTCTGACCCCAAATAGCTGAAATCAGGTGCCCTATTTTCTTCCCTTTCCTCTTTAGCTACCTCAGACTACTGAGCTGGCCTTGGCGGATATTGTCTCTTTTAATATTCCCTTTCATATGAGCCTGGCTTACCCAGATTAACATATTTCATTAAGGGTTCTCTCTCCCTTTCTTCATCAAAGGGTTTATGATGCAAAATATTTTTCTTAAAAAATAAGGCAGTGGCTAGGGAGATGGCAGTGCCTTCTACTCTGCGGGCCGCTTACTAGGAGTGGGATGGAGCCTTAGTTTTTCGGGAGGCACACTCACTGTGGAGGGGGAGCAGCGTGGACAAAGGCCACATCAGGAACATTCAGCTGCCTGTGCTTGGGTAGCAAATCCATTCTGCATCTCTGATTTCCTCCTTGTGCCATGGTTCTGAGACCCCACGGCATTCTCTCTGCAGCTCCGAGAAGAGGTTCTCTGGGTCACAACAACTGCTCACAGCATCTCAGCACCAGTCCCTCTCACAGTTACACTCCAGCTCACATGGAATGACACATTACACCAAACTGGCTCACCCTGTGGTGGCTGACTGCTGGTGGCACGAGGTTGCCTTCTGGGTTTGGAGGGCCAGCCTCAGAGAACTCACTCCTGCTCATTGCTTGGGGAACAAGGGCAAAATGTGGTGTCTGCATTTTAAAATCTGCACAGTACCATCTGATAGATTTGTGTGGATGCTGCTATTTATCATTCAGCATTCATGTATTATTACTCTGCTGCCTGGGGCCAGGAGGAGTCAGAGTGAGCGGATGGCTTAGAAATGGCAGACTCGGTAATTTCCGTTGGAAAATTAGCATGATGAGGAACATGGCGGAAAATATGGGAAAAGTACAGTTGAGGTAAAGATGGGGTCAGGATAGGTGTGGTCTGGGGCAGGAGGAAGAGGGGAAGCGAGAGAAGAGACACAGGATGGGGAGCCGTAGAGGGTTAGGATGTGCCAGGGTCTGTGCTAGGCACTTCCATGTACGTCATCACACCCACTTAATCCTCACAACCCCATGAGGAGTACATATTACTGTCTCTGTTTGCTAGACAAAGAAATGCTCAAAGACATTAGGTAGCTTGCTAAAGATCACCTGGCTCTAACACTTGGTCACCCTGTCCTTAGCTTTGACAATGGTTCTTGTTCCATTACTCCACATGCAGGAAAAGGTCTACATAGACAGACATACTAACGCACATGCACATCTCCCGCCTTCCTTTGAGTCACCTATCTGCTCCCTAGGATACCCTTTTACAATTTTCACATAATGCAGTTTGTGGTGTATTATCCGTGATTGTATAGTGCATTGTAATGGTTCTGAAAGCACGTGGATGCATGTGTGTGCACTGTATGTTCTTACTCCAACTGCACTGTGAGTTCCCAGAGCAACACCATCTCCTATTTCTTTTTCTTTTCTACCACATGGCTGTTGCATGATTCTGCAAAGATGGTTGGCACTCCGTATATGTTGCTGACTGACAGACACAGGTATTTCAGCCTGCAGGTTCCACGGGACTAAATATAAATTGCCATATGAGATATTTGAGCTAGAAGGAGGAGAGGACTTGCAGTTACTAACAGTTTATTACAGCCCTGTATGTCTTTAATTCTCAGAACTATCCCATAGGTAGGAATTAGCATTCCTCCCTTACCCATGTAGAAGTCATGCTGTGCTCCCAGCCTCCGACTGACTCCAGTGGTAACCTTTGTTGTTCTGATGGAACTCCTTTTCCTAAATGCTGGGACAGGTGCCCACCTGAGTGGGATGGTCTGGAGCAGTCCTACCCAAAGGCGGGGGACAAGATCAGCTGGCTTCTCTGTGCCCTTGATCCTGTGATTTATATTTTTACAGGTGCAAAGCCCTTGTTGAAGAGAGAGTCTGTGGTTGAGTTTTTAATACCTCTTCCCCCACCCTGCCCGGCTCTCCTGGCACCCCCAGCTCTGGGATGACCTCATACTGCAGGAGAGCCAGAAGGGGTTAGGGGAAGATGTGGACATGCTCCGAAAATCGAATCTTCCCTTCCCACCTCTCCTTCTGCATTGCTCTCCAGATGTGTGATGTTCTCAGCTTTGCTCTGTTGAGTGGGGCTGCAGGGAAGGTTTCCACACATTAGACAGTGGTCAGTGGAGGGGGAGTGGGCAGCCATGCAGCGTAGGAGAGGAGGGCAGGGAGGCAGTTACAAAGAGCAGTGGGGAAGGGGTGCGAGTGACAGCCAGGCATCCACTGCCATGGGATGTGGGCAGAGCCCTGCCAGCCTTGTCAGTGGGGTACACAGAGATGTGGACCTGTGGACTGATGCGTCCCTTCCTGTCTGGCTTCTGGGAAGCTCATGCCCAGCCTCAAAAAGTCTTAAGGCGTGAGATGGACACAGTTGTTCCCCCCACACCCACGTCTCCACTGAAGTCCTGCTTCTCATCCCTTTGCCTTGGCCACAGGTCTGCAGCAGCCTCATGCTCGCCTCCTACATGCCCTTCCTTCCTTCCCACAGGTGCCAGCCGAATCTTTCCGTGGTACTACCCTGCATCGGTCTGTCTCAGGGAGCTCACTGTTAGTGGCTTTCAGTGACCTTCCCCAACAAGGTAAAGGCTCAGCCTGGAGGCACCCTCTCAGCTTGGCCGCAGAGTCCTGTCTAGTCTTGGGGCTCAGGAAGTGAATCTGTGAACCCTCTGCTAGACAGGCTACTCCATGGACTATGCTGTGCCTGGCTCAGGCTCTGCCCATCCCCCTTCTCTGTAAGCCCTTTTCCTCTCAATCTTCAAAACCCAGCTTCATGCAGCCTCTGACCAACCCCTTCAGGGACAGTACCCTTTTTCCCCTCTTCCCTCTGCAGCCCTCCTCCTGCACACATGCTGAACTCCTGGGTGCCTGGCTGCAACCTGACTTTTCTCCCCAACTTGACCATAAACTTCTGAGGGCAGGGATTCTCCTTGTAGAAGCCTGTGACAAAGATGACCGACCCAGTGCCCTGGACAGAGCTGCTTGCTTCTCCAGAGGTGAATATACAGCTTAGAGATTTGCTTTACTGTCTTCCTCCACTCACTCAACAACCATTTGTGGAGACCCTACTATGTGGCGGGTGTGGTGCTAAGTGCTGGGAAAACAGCAGGGACTAGGACTTGGACAATCTTGGAGAGAGAACAGCCAGCCAGCCCTGTTCTGTGCTAAGGAAGACAGGATAAGTCTGAAAAGCTTCGGGGGAAAAAACAAAACCTTGGACCTAGTCTAGGACCCAGTCTAGGACCCAAAAGATGAGTTAGAATTGGCAGGGAAAGGAGAGTGGGGAGGGTTGTGTTCTCCAGACTCTTTGTTGTGTTTTATCTTAAAATGATTTTAAAAAGCTTAGGCAGGCTTATGATAACTAATTCAAAGGTACAAGAAGATCCAAAATGAGAAGTATGTTTTCCTCTTGCTGCTGCCTTGGAGTCCCCCAGGTGCTCTCTCAGGGCCAACCAACCCCACTGCCCGTTTATCAAAGACCATCCAGAGAGTCCCACAGCACAAGCTTTTCCGACTCAGTTCCCTTTCCAGGCCTCTTGTCCCCTCTGAAGCCCCCTCTGCCTCACTGTGTCCCCCAGCCTGTTTCCCCAGAGACCCAGGGGCCCATTGTTCACTCTGTCTCAGGGGGGTTCATAGTGGTGGGGAGCCTCACAGGAGCTAGCTTGGGTCCTGGGGGAGGGGCCTGGGAGGGTCTGTAGGAGAGGAAAGTTAGATCTAACTTTCCAGGGACTCCCATTTCCCAGCAACCCGACCCACTCTTGGCAAGGAACTAGCTCTCTAATTCCTAGTCATCCTATCATCCCAAACCAGGAGGGCCCAGGTGACCCAGGGAAACCTGTGATGTCTCTGACCCCACAGACACAGCCCACAGCCCCAGACCCAGGGCCTCTGAATTGCTTTAAATCAGACCTCTCCGTGGGCCTTGGTTCAGGGGAAGCACCGGAAAGACGGAGCTAAGACCCCCTCTCCATCAACTGGGGGCCCCTCTGCTTGTGCGCCAGATTCCTAGTCCAGCCACTTTCCCTCCCTTCGGAAGCCACAGGGGCCTGCAGTGGTGAATGCAGGGTATCTGCCTCAGGCGGGGCTCTGAGGCCCCGGCACTGTCCCACCAGAGACACCCGGGCAGGGCAGGTGGTGCAGGGGCCACGGTGGGCCCCGCGCCCAGTGTACCTGACTTGTTCTTGTATTCAATGTCGAAGCCTGTGATGATGCTGTTTCCATCGAATCGCTGGGTCCAGCGCAGGTTCATACTCCGGGCCTTCACCTCCCGGATCTCCAGTTCTGGGGGGTCAGGGGGCTCTGGGGTGTGGTGGGGGAGGGGGAGAAGTGAGGATGGTAGCAGAGAGCTTGCCCTCCTATCTACCACCAGGGATGACCAGCATTCCGCTGTACCCCAGGGGATTGGTGTCACCTCTCACCTGTAGTCTATCCAAGGGCCCTAGAACCCTGGGGTTTGGGCAAGGTGACACTGGGGAAGGCCTAGAGGGAGAGATCAGGCAGAGGGCGACCCCCACTTGTCTTCTGTGTTGTTCCCCTCCCTTCCTTTGTCTGCGAGAGGGTAGGCTGTTTTGGAGGGACTCCTCAGAGGTGATGGTCTTTTTTGTCCCCCATGCAGAATTCCCAGCTTTTCCCAGCTTGACTTTCCCTTCCCACACGTCCTCCAGGTCCCAGCACTTCTGCAAACCTTACTGTCTGGAGTGTGCCTGGAAGGGCTCTTGTTGCCCACTCTGGGCAGGAGGGAGGGGGTAACAGGGCTTTTCCTCAGGGCCATTTCTTATCCTCCAACCACTGTGCGAGTGTGGGCGATGCCCTGCTCCTGAGGTGGAGTTGGCAGTAGGCACCTGCATCCCCGGGAGGGGCTGGGAATGGTGGAGCGGGTGAGAGTACCTTGCACAGTGAGTTGGATCAAGCCCCGGTCCTCCCCATATGAGTTGATGGCGTGGCAGCTGAAGAACACAGAGTCCCCTCGGTCAGCAGGCTTGAGCTGGGAAGTGGCCAGCAGAGGTGGGAGGACAGGGAGAGAGGGAGGAAATGGGGAGGGTCTTTAGAGTTGGTCTTCTGAAGGGGGCTCACTGTGGTGGAGATCAGCAAGGCCATCTTCTTCCGGGAGGGTACCCACAAGGGGTTTTGTCAAGGGCTCCTGTTCTCAGACAGTGCCAAGGATGGAGGTGTCGGGGAGTCCACGCAGAGGGGGGCTGGGGATCCAGGAGGGAGAATGGAGGCCAGGGGTTCCAGGGAAGAGGGAAGACCTGAGGGTCCCACACATTTCGTGGCTTGGGGTTGTCAGAAAGGGGACATAATGAGGTTCTAAAACAGAGGTTCCTGGGTGGAGAAGGGGATAGCTAGGAAAGGAGAGGTAATTTTGGGGATATGGGGAGGGGCTCCCATAGACTTTCCATTTACCTCCATCGGGTACAGGTATAACAGCTGTGGGGTCCCCACTTTCTGAAAATCAGGTTCCCCTGAGACTGGGGCACGGGTGCTCACCTTCAGCGTGGAGACCACCTCGTCGCCGCTGTCCTTGGTGGCGATGGCATACCGCGTCACTCGGTCAGGGTCAATGACTGTGTCCCCCTTCTCCCAGCGGATAATGATGGGCCGCTCCCCCCGAGCTGTGCAGTTGAGCTCCTTCGCGTGGCCCTTGATGGCGATGGTGGTGTTGGGGTGGGAGGTGATCATGGCGGGGACTGGGGAGGGGAGAAGCCAGGCTGGAGGAGGGGCACGTGCCTGTGTGGAGGCCCCACCCCCACTGCCCCTCCCTGCAGAGCACCTCAGCCCCAGGCAGAGGGTCTAATAAAAGTTGAGGGGGGCTACAGGAAACCTCATTTCCCCATCCCCTCTCTCCTTCTTAGCACCCATTACCAGGGCAGCCTCTCTTCACCAGGGATTCTTACGGTTAGTGGACCCCCTTTTCAGAATGTTTTAAAATGCATACCTTACATAGAATTACAGAGGAAGCCAGATATATTGAAGTATGGTTATACAAATATTAAAAACCCTCCAAAGCAAACTTTTGACACAGTACATCACACATCAATGCATGTTTTTATCCTTTATCAAATAAGATCTGGCGCTGGGCAATGTTAGCACAGTTTTGTAATAGTGATGACAATGATATTTTGAGATACCCGCAACAACTCTGTTGTGAAAACATCTGCGGTTTCTATCAGTGATGGTCACAGGTGATGTTACTGCTGTGGCTGGTTACTTATGTTCAAAATGGAAGGAAATACTAAATTTCAGTTAAAAGTTAATGAAAACATGTGACTTCCTGTCCCCACGCCTCCCCCTCAATTCATGGGCCTCTTAAATTGGATCCATGGACCTCCTGGGGGCAGTCTGTGGACCCCAGGTTATGAGACCTGCCCTAAAGCACAGGGTGGGGGGGCTCTGTTTCGTGTCCACGGCTCAGGTGCTCTTCACAGCGGCCAGCTGGTTTACCCTCCCAAACAGCTGAGAAGCCCCTGTTCTTCCCAACCAAATGCAACAGAAAGCCCTGGCAAGCGCTGCGGTGCTTAGGATTCCTTAAGCAGCACTAACAGGCCCCCACCTCACTCCACCCCCATTGCCGCCCTGAGAATTCATCATGAAACAACCAGGCACTGGCTAGCCATCAGGAGACCCCCTCCTGCTGTCATGACAAGAGGCAGCTGAGTCCTCTGGGACAGAGCGCCGTGGCTGGCAGTGGGAGGAGGGCAGGGGACACAGGGAAAGAGGGTCTCAGCTACTGATGAAATCCTGTTTCCTCTCTCCTCCATCCAATTCAACAAACACGAATTGAGCACCTATGGCTTGGGGACACACATGACATGAGATGGGTCCTTGCCTCCTGAAGGAAGAGGAAAGGGGGAGAGGGAGGCAACACCAGAATGAACCCCATGAAAATGAGGATAATCTGATGAGTGTTTCATGAACATTTCAGGACAAATGAACTTTTCCTGAGGGGAATCTGGGAAGGCATCTCCCATCTACTCAATGAGCACCTACTGAGCACTTACGAGGTGCCAGGCTTGCTCTGGGTTTCGGAGCTAACAGCGAGCAGGACAAACTTGACCTCAGGGAGTTTCACAGCAGTGGCGAGAACAGGCGACAAACGAGCAATTCCAGTAAAGAACGGTAAGTACTGTGCTAGCACAGATGCACAGCAGCTGACATGGCGGGACTTAAGTGGGGAAAGAGAGGCCACCTGGGCGTGGAGCCTGCTGGAGGAGCAAAGGCTCAGAGGTGGCCATAGGCAGGTCCTGGGGAGGGAAGCGGTCTTATGCATCTGGAGGTCTGTCCTTGTCCTTGTCTTTTCCTCACCGCCTTCCTGGGAAACCTGCCTCTCAGGGTACAGGTTCCCAGTGGCACCTGTCCTGAGAGGAGTGCCCATCAGTCTTTCGGGAGGACACAGACTAGGAGGGGCCATTGCTGACGACAAGAATCAGACACTTCAACCACCCCACATCCCACTGTAGGGAGGGTCCCTCACACTGAGCAGGGTAGAGACCCAGCTCTCCACAGCCCCTGGCACTGTTCTGCTTGGGCGACTATGTGAGAGGATGCCCTGTCTCCTCCCTCTCCTCACAGCTGTCTCCCCCTGGGGCTCTGTGTCCCTCTTCCCTCAGAAAGGGCTCAGTGGCTGGCCCTTTCTTTACCTCTAGTTTTAAAGACTTACTCAGGAAGTGTTCTTCCCAGTGAACTTTCCAGGGTCATCTGACTTCTAAGGACAAATGGGCCTTCGGAGAAAGGAAGGAAGCTATGGACATGTAGTGGTGTGACCTGAGATGCTAGCCAGTGGATGAGGAGATATTTGGAACAGGTGTGGGTGGTGGCGGGTAGTTTCTGGTGTCCCTGAAGCACATCGTATGGCCAGCCACCTCCTTTCCTCTGCCTTCTGTCATGTGGGACTTGATATTAAGGGCCCCTGGCCCTGGCACCAGCATCTCAGCACAATCCCTAACGCCAGCTCATCAAATAATGAAGCAGATAAATTTTATAATGCACGGCATTACACCAGGATATACAATAAAATGAGAAAGACAAATAACGAAGTGCAAGTTATAATGAAGAAAAAGCCTGCAGTCAGAGACATCCGAGTATGAATTATTAACTAAGGTTTTACACTCTCAAGGATGTGTGCAGGAATATTTTTCCATCAAAGATTTGCATAATTCACTCGTATAAACCTGGGTGGAATATAGAGTAAGATTTTACATCAACAAGTTGGGCTTTGCATTGCAGATGCCTCCATTTTCCCCAGAGGACTGAAATGCGGGGCTGTGGCGGGGAGAGGTAGGTGGGCTTTTTCTGCTCACCACATAGTACATGGTCCCAGGCTGGACAGAGCCCTGAGGTCTTCCTAGGGAAGAGGGGTCCTACTCCTTAGAGGCTGAAGCCACGGAGGAGCTGAGGGGTGTTTATATAGAAGTAGGGATGTGTGTGTGTGTGTGTGTGTGTGTAAGTGTGTGTAAGTGAAAAGGGGTGGGAGTTGGGTCAAGTCACAGCATAGATGAGTCTGAAGAAGGGAGGTTCTGTGCCGGCGTGAGGAACTCACAGCACAGCCCTGTCCTGCTCTCCAGGCAGGGCTGCATTAGCCTGTCCTGGGCCATGCATGCATTATAAAGGCACCCCTAAGGTTGGATAAAACCTGGTGTGAGGAGCCACAGCTTGGCTGGTGTAGGAGGGAATGAGTTTTAGGCTCCACTTGCCCTGTAAGCTATGTACCTTTGAGCAGTTCTCAGCCTGCACATCCATATATGTCAGTCTTCCTCAGGGAGCCTTTCTGCCTAGTCTGATTTGTTCCAAGAGTAGCACGCGGGGACCAGGGACGAACAGGGCCTCCAGAGATCCTCAGAACCCTGGGTCCTGGGGTGGGTTCCCTTTACCCTCCCGCCAGCCTGTTTGCTTATTATGGCAATGAGCACCAGGTGGCACAACCCAATGCTCTCCCCACAGCCCCACAGCTCAGGGCATGTTCAGAGAAGCCCATCTAAGGAGAATGCTTCTGTAGACCCTTACCCAGCTTGAAAGGCTTGGGGCCAGGCAGGCCTGGGCTCTGCTTATGTCTCTACCAGCTGTGTGGCCTTGAACACAGTGTATATCACTTCCTCAAGCCTCAGACTCATTGTCTGTGATATGAACACATGCTGTCTACCTCAAAGAGTTGTTAGGGGGCAAACGGGCCAGATACAGGGTCTGGCACAAATAACACCCCTTTTTTATCACTAAATCTTTTATTACAAAATCATAAGCATGTAATTCTGTAACATAACAATTTCAAACTCAGGCACACCATATGACATTTTAGGTGAAATGTTCGAATTGCTGTCCATCTCATGCGAGACATTCACGCACCCTGCCAACCACACTCAGGCAAGCCTCGCTTCTGCCGGACCCTGTATTTAAAGTGCCTGCCACATAGCAGCTGATCGAGAAAACGATTCCCACCCAAGGCTCTTATATTCCTCTCCTGTTCCAAGGAAAGCATCAGGTAAATACATGCACACCTGAAGATGTTATTTGCCAGGCTATTTTGCAGAATCACAGAGCCCTAGGGTTGCAGAACCCAGATAATGTTCAATATAGTAGCCACTAGCCACATGTGGCCATTGGGCACTTGAAACATGGCCAGTCAAAACTGAGATGTGCTGTAAGTGTAAAACACACACTGGACTTCAAAAACATAGGAAGAAAAAAAGAACATAAAATATCTCATTAATAATTTTTATACTGATTACATGTTAATACTTTAGCTATATTAAATAAAATATACTATTACAATGAAACTCATCTGTTTCTTTTTACTTTCTTTGAAAATGTGGCAACTAGAAGATTTTAAATTATATATATGTAGCTCGTACTTTGTTTCCATTGAATGGCACTGGTGTAGATTGTCTGCACTGACTTTTCTTTTTACAAATGAAACTGAAGCCACGTGGAGAAGCAATTTGCCCATGGTCACTATTGATAAACAGCAGTGCATCTTAAAAGTAGATCGACAGGAGAGGGCAACACTTAACACATAACGCTGTGATACTCGTGGTGGAAGGTATGGCTACACCAGAACTAGTTCCCAGTTCTTCACGACTGTAAACTCCAGATTACTCATGAAACTTCTGTCTTGCTCTGGGCGCTCTACTTGATAGAGAACATTAACAAGCTGGAGTGTGAGCAGGAAGATGGGCAGACTTCAAACAATGCCATTTGAAGAGTGGCTGAAAACGTGCAGGGGGTGGGAAGGAGAGACCTCCTATTTGGCCTAACAAGGAATTTTCCGGCAGTTTTCACCGTTTAGGGAAAGGGCTGCCATGGGAGCAGCAAGAGCTCTGAAGGACAGGTGGACAGCCAGGGACATTGGGAAGATTCAAAGGGGAAAAATACACACAAAGGGATCAGAGGTACTTTTCTTTGGGCCCCTGGGGGTGTCTGGGTGCCTGGAGAGAGAGGTTGTCTGGAAGTCCAGCTCACTGTTTTGAGAGGCGATTCTATGATTCAGAATACATTTTTCCTTGCCTATAGGGGTCTTTAGCTCCCTGTCCTGGGCAAGAAACAGAGAACCTGCCTCCTCTCTTCTCCCTGCCCTATAGTCTTCCTGCTAACACCAGAATGGAGAACTCTCCCACTGTGCCCCCACCACGGCCCTGCCCTGCCTGGCCTCTGAGAGTCAGGTGCCCTCCTGTGCTCACAAACTAGGGCGGGGGTGGGGGGGTCAGCCCTCCTGGCTGCTGTACAAAAGGCCTTAATGACATAGTGTAAGAGGCTGCCCGGCCACAACCGATCTCTTCCCTCCACCTCTGTCCCCTGCTCACGCTTGCTCTGTACCACAAGGTCTCTCTGTTCCACTGAATTGCAGTACTAAAAGCGATTGAGCCCTCACTGCACCACGACCTGGCTGTGCCCCAGAGCACTTTATGGGTTGAAGGCAGACTCCAAGAATTCCCTAGAGACATGTGCAGTCATCTGCAGGAGTGTGCGCACACACAGGCTTTTGTGATTACCTTTTTTTCCGGAACTTCCCATGTAAGGTGCTGGCAGTATTCCAGCACTCTACGTGAATTACCCCATAGGAGGTAGGTACTGTTATTATTCCCCGATTCTAAACCTGGGCTCTGATGTATTTCTTGACTAAGCCCCATGGTCCATGCCCATGATGGAGCAGGTAGCAAGCTGGATGCTTTTGCCTCTTGTGTCATTGCTCAGTGATGCCCCAACATTCATGAGAAGTCTTATTATCCCCACTTTTTCAAATGATGGGATGGAGGCTTCCCGAAAAAATTCTTCCCTCTTTAAGCCTGTACTGCTTGTGGTTGCAGGGCTTGGCCACCTCTTACTGTCTGTCTGTCTGCCACACATGCACACGGTATTTGCTTTTGGGAAATGGAACTTGGCCATCAACAAAAAGCTGTGGCTTCTCTGTAGTGGCAGGGACTGCAGCTTTCAGGGTGCAGTCAGGGGATCAGGGAGGAGGAGAGGGTTGTATACACAGGGCTGAGTCCTGCATGACAAATGCTAATAGCAGACACAAAGGCAACATATTGCTCCAATAGGACACAGGAGGCTTTAATGAGACACAACTTCTCTGCTTCCCTGCAGTGTAATTCAATTAACAGCCAGGGAAATTTAATTTCTTTGTACAAAGAGGGGTGCCAGAGGAGATTCTCTGGGGACTTGGGAATAGGGAGTGGCTAGGCTGAAAGGTATCAGGGACACCTATGTGGGTGAGCTGACCTCTTAGGTGGGAGGTCCTGGTGTGAGCTGGGCCAGTCATATTCAAAGTTTACAGCCCCAGTGCCAGATACGGGGCCAGCACTCAGCACGGGCAGATTAGGGCAAACTCGGGTAGAGGCCAAAGGGGCTTCCTGATAGCTTCCAGGGCCCTTCTCTGACACCCTGTGGCAGTGCGGATATCTCTCTTCTCTAGACACTGAGCATCCCTGGTACGTTGCATGCCATACGCAGTGACCTTGTCTCCTTGTCTGATTGAGACTCCTATCCAGGACTCAGCATATATTTTGGAATGAAAGAAGGCTCCCAAGTTCTGGGCTCCTCTCTGGCCTACCCCCTTCCACAGTGCCCTGGTCCACAGTTAGACTCGCTCCAGGGCAGGGAGAAGCCTTGCTACAGCTCTGCAGAGATCCCAGGTTTCCACCTCCTGGTTCTGACGGGGCCTGTGGGTCGGCGCCAGGGAGAGGCGCAGCCATGGGCCCTCCCCTGCTGTGGGGCCCTCCTGATACAGCAAGCCAAAGGGAGAGGAAATCAACTTCAGAAATAAGACAGTTGTTATAATCTGATGTAACCAGCTACCGTCTGTGAAATTACTCGCAGGCTGGCCACTGTCACCCCCGAGGTCCTGCCCAGACCAGCTGCTATTTACATTTTAATTTGATGTGAAAGGCTGATGGATTTTTAAAACACCACAAGACAGCCCTGCTTCCTCACTTACCCCAGTAATCACAGTGTTTCTGAACGACCTCCAGGTTTGCTGATGGAGTCCTAGGGCCCCCAACCCTGCCCTGCTGATATAGACTCTGCACCTGCTTGGCCCCTCCCTTGCTCCTCCAGCTTCCCTCCTCTCTGGGGTTCTGCCTCAGAAGTTGGGCTGGGCTGGTTCTTGTAGTTTTCATAGCACTGAAGCATCCTCTGTGAGGAGCTTCACTCTTCTTAAGGTGGCCTGGGGGCTATCAGCTCTACTATACCACTGAAGATGTGGAGGCTCAGAGGGGCTAAGGGGTTTGTCTAAAGTCACATAGCTGGCAAGGGCCAGAGAGGAGCCAAAGCCCCAAGTCCCCTGAAAATTCACAGGTACCCTTTCCTCTGGTTTTGGTCTAGCCTTCCTCTTCTGCCTGCTTGATTTTTCTGCCATCCTGAGCTTTGTCCCAGGAGTGGGAAGCTGTGTGGGAATGACAGTGTGGATGAATCCTGGAGGGAGTGCAGAGGGAGGCTGGGAACTGGAGAAGGGCTGGTGAGAAGGGTAAGCCAGTTCCGAGCAGTCAGGGCTCCAGGCAGGAGCTGGGGGGTGCGAGTCAGACTTTCTCTGTCTTTGTCTCCCTCCCTGTCTTCTACCTGGTGATTGGAGCTCAGCTGGTGTTTCTGACAAGTCCCCAAGTCACCAGGGAGGGAAGATTCAGCTATGAATACCCAAAGGAGAGAAGCAGTGTGTGTGGGAAGGAGACTGTGGAAGAAATAAAATGAGATTGCCACTGGTTGTTGGGAGAGGTCTGATAACAAGCAGAAGAGGAGGGGAATGTTGCACTCCAAAGGGAAGCCTGGGGCACATCTTTACTCAGTCACAGGCCTGAGTATATAATAATCATAGTTTACAATATTGAAACTTACTATGCGATGGACTTATCTCTTGCAGCAATGCTATTTTTAGTCCCACTTTACAAATGGGGAAACTGAGGCTTAGAGAAGTAAATTGCTCAAGATCACACGGCCAGTAAGTAACAGAGCCAGTACTCATCCAGGGCATCTGTGGTTTTATCCACCACGTGACACTGTCAGAAAAGGGCGGCTGCCAAGGAATGGGAGTGCAAAGAGCCCAGCTTTCCTGAAGAGAAGTGCAGCCAAACCTGGGGGGAAGAAGGTTGCCCTGGGAACCAGGAAACCAAGAGGTTATGCCATCCTGCTCTTTTAGGTTGGTAGCCGGTGGGGGGAGGTTGAGGAGTTTCTTGGGTTTGGCTACATATAAGAATCACCTGGGAGGCTTTTAAAGAAATCTTATTGTACAGACCCCACCCCTAGAGCCTCTGATTTAATTGGCCCAGGGTGGGGCCTGGCCATCAGTATTCCTCAGGAGCACACCCAGCCCAGGTGATTCTCACACATGGTCTAGGGGAAGAACCGCAGGACCGGAGGACACTCCTCTCCCAGTTCCATGTTAGTAGATGCGCCCTGGTCCTTCCTCTGCCTCCAGTGGGAATGACCTCAAAGCCACGAAGGCTGGAAGAAGGGCAGCAAAGTTCTGGTGTTCTTCACCATCCTCAAGTAAGGGTCTTCAATTTTCCAGGAAGTCCCTGTGAGGCTAACTGAAATCTCTCTGGGAGTCTCACAGAGCTTTTTACTAAAAAGGATGTTCTCTCTGGGCCGGCTAAAATGCTTTTCTGGAAGTTCTCTTTCTTGTCTCTGGGACAGGCTTTCTCAGGGATGGCAGGTGCCTTGAGGGCTCCCAAGAGCTCGGCAAACTCACCTAATAGGCAGAGAAGGGCTTCCCAGCTCAGAGGCCTTTATCTCCTTTTGTTTCAGAAAGGGTTACCTGAGCAGCCCATTCAAGGTGAGGGACCCCTCCTTACCACCAACCCAGACCAGTACCCCCCAACCCCAGCCCCCCAAAGGCTGTGTCTCTGCTCCTTGCTAACAAGATCCTGACAGGAACTGTAGCCCTGGTTGTTAGTGTGAGATAAGCTGCCACAAAGGGGCATTGTTGGCACGTGAGGTGGTTGGAGAACCTGGGGCCAGTGGGAGAGTCTCTTTGGCTCAGTCCTGGCAGTAGCTCCAGGCTTCCCCTGGGGGGAGGGTTAGGGTGGAGGTGCCTTCTGGTGTTTGCTTTGTTTTCCCATCTTAAAGGGCCAGGGCCAAAGTGTTGTTAATTTGATTGCACCCGCTTTGGCCTCTTGTCTCCCCTGATTAGCCAAGCTCCACCTGAAGCATGAGATTAATTCGGATGGTGCGGAAGCAATCAGCCTCAGCTCTGAGAGCTGGCGGGGAGGGGCCTGGGAGCAGGGATGGGGGGCCATGGCACCCTTGCTGTCCACTACCTGTGCACACGGGGGCAGAACTGGCCAGAGGTGTGTGTGTGTGTGGCGGGAATTGGGGTGCTGGTCCTGATGGGACCTTTGAGACACGGACTACAGCCTGTTTCTGCTGCATGGGGGTTCCCGTGGAGACATTCAAATACTCCAGGCCTTGCTTCCTCCAGCTATAAAGTGGCATCAGTCCGTTCTTCTCTTGACTGCTTGCCAAGGAGTAGAAGAGCAGGAGGCAGGGAATATTTTCAATGAGGTGGGGACCTGGCTCTGTCCCCGCCTTTGGTATACTCTCCCCAGTAGAAAATGGGAGTAATAATTAAAATGCTTAACATTTATTGAATGCTTATTATGTACCATGCACCCTGGTTAGTTTTTTATATGAATTAGCTCATTATATTTCCAACCCTAGGAGGTGGTACTATTTTTACTCCTGTTTAGATATGAGAGACCACTCAACTCTGGAATGACCCTGAATATCAAGAGTCCTTTCAGAAACAAAATAAGATATGGCCATCTTTCTTTAATTACTAGGAAGGCACTCCTGGGTCACAGCACTAGAACTGGGATTGGCAAGCTTTTCCTGCCGAGGGCTGGCAGGTAAATATCTTAGGCTTTGCAGGCCATCAGTCTCCACTGCAAAGACTCAGCTCTGTTGCTGGAACTCGAGTGCAGCCGAAGAATGGATGTGGCTGGGTTCCAGCCAGGCAGCCAGCTGGCCAGATTTGGCTGTAGGCCAGTTTGCTGACTGCCGCCCTGGAGTTCTGCACACAGGAGAGGTTGGGTTTGTCGACTCTTGACCAAGATGGGGTTTTTGGTTAGGAGACTGGTTGGATTCAGCCAAGGGAAGTTGTAGGATGTTGGAATGGAGAGCATTTCAGCTTCCAGAATTCTGGGAAGCATGGAATTGTGGATAATAAATCACTAGGCATGGGGACTGTTATAGGTTGAATTGTATCTCCCCAGAAGATATGTCAAGTCCTAACCCCTGGTACCTGTGACTGTGATCTTATTTGGAAACAGAGTCTTTGCAGATGTGATTAAAGATGTTTTACTGGAGAGTAGAATGGGCCCTTTATCCAATATGATTGGTGTCCTTATAAGAGGAGGAGAAGAGATGCACATGAAGGCAAGACTGTGTGAGGACACACAGGGAGGACGCCACGTGAAGTGGAGGCAGAGAGTACAGTGATAGATCTACAGTCCAAGGCATGCCAGGGACTGCTGGCAGCCACCGGAGGAGGCAGGGAATCTGCGCTGGTGCCTGCTGAGAGAGCATGGCCCAGCTGACACCTTGGCTTTGGATTTCTGGCCTCCCAGAACTGTGAAAGAATGAATTTCTGTTCTTGTAAGCCACCACAGGAAACTAATACAAGGTTCCAGTGGGTGACAGAGGTTCTCTGAGCAGAGTGCCCAGAAGGACAGGCCACAGCCTCTCCTCCATGGAACTGGAGGGGCTACCTAAGATGGCAGGTCATATGGGCTTTGCTTACCCTGCTCAGTGGGGAGCTCACCCCCGTTACCCTCCCAGCCCCGTGGACAGGCTGGCAGTAGGTAAGCAGGTGCAGGAGTGTGCAAGGGCCACCCCCACAACACCTTCCACCCTAGCACCTGGCCCAGGGATAGGCGCTCTGCGGGTGCTCAAAACCGCTGAGTAACAAGTGAACAGTGGCAGGTCTGGGCATAAGCATCATGAACAGCGGAGAATTTTCTTCAGAATTTTAATTTTGCCAGGCCCCATGTCTCTGTAGACCTAAGGGGCCCAGATGGAAGCCTGGTATCCTGAGGACTGGGCAGGGGTGGCATGAGGCTTGGGCTTATGAGGAAGTCTGAATTTGGCCCACCAGTGTCATTATTTCTGGCTCTGGACAGGACACCCACAGTCATACCATGAAATGTGAGTGGGAGCCATAGGGTCATCTGGTCTGGCACAGTGCTCTAGGTAGAAGTCCTGGCAGAATGTCAGGCAGTGTCAGATGCCCTAGGGCACCCCCATCACTCCTCCCTTGACATGGCCAAGGCAAACATGCCATCTCTCCACTCCCACATATCCATTTCTGTTGAGGACACCATCATAATTATCTCTTAGCCCTGAGCCCCTGGTTCTGCCTGCTCCTTTCATTCCACCCATTGTCTGGGCTGGCACTGTTCCTTCACAGTGACTCTTAGACTCCCCCTCTCTCTTTATTCCTTGCTCAAGATCCTAGTACTGTATTCAGACTTTGGTATCAGCATTTTCTTCCGACAACACCCCCTAATCCCTGGCTGACACCCTCCCAATCAGATGTTCTCCTCACTGCCTCCCACACAGGCTTCCTAGCCCAGTGCCTTTGCCCATGCTGTGTTTTTCACCTGCATGCCCTCCTTTCTTCCCTTTGCCTAGCCAAACACTACCTATTTTTTAAGGCTTAACCCAAGTCCCACGCCTCCAGAAACCTCTGTCTGCCCATGCCTGTCCACACTGGGTTTTTCCTTCTCTAACCCAGCACTGCACATGTAGCGCCAGACCTTTTAGCATGTGAGCTTGCCTTGTTTCCTGAAGGATAGCTCCAGCTTCCTAAATAGTCTGAAAGTCCCTCGAGGACAGGGATGATGACTTAATCTTGCCCTTCTTTCTCTAAGACCTTGGCACCATGCTGGACACATGAGGCTGTTCAGGAAGTACATGTTTATTGCTTGACTGATCCAACAATTTATTCTACCCTTACCATTTATAGGGGCTTCAATCATAATCAGGGGGGCAGTTCTGGGCTTCCCACTTAAGGTAGGGTCTGGAGACGCTGCTTTAACTCTTTGCCTTCCTGTATTTTCTTTTTTAAAAAAGATTTTATGTATTTATTTTAGAGAGGGGAAAGGTAGGGAGAAAGAGAGGGAGAGAAACATCAATGTGTGAGAGAAACCTCGATCAGTTGCCTCTAGTACACCCCCAACTGGGGACCTGGCTGCAACCCAGGCATGTGCCCTGACTGGGAATCGAACCGGAGACCGTTGGCTCTATGGACAATGCTCAACCATATGAGCCACGCTGGTCAGAGCTTCCTGTCTGTATGTTCTTATCTAGTAAACTAAGGTACTGAGTAATAACCCTGACTCCTCATGACTCAAAATGTTCACTGGCAGCTCTTCCTTGGTTGGTATGTATGATGTGTGTAATTCTGTTATTCATTGGATCTACTGGAGCTAAATACAGGGAAAGCCTTGAATGACACCCGAGAGTCCAGATCCACCTGGAAGCTCTTTGTGCTCATGGTCATAGGGACTGGTGGCTGGGGCGAGGGCATAGTGGTGGTGACGGGCTTAATGCCTCTAAGAAGAAGATAAGGGCCCAGGTGAGACCCTCGGGACAGGCACTTTTAAATTGGGAATGGAGATTATATGGACACTGTTGGCCTTTTTAGATCAGTAGGATAGCCCACATTTCTTTGGTTCGGACTTGTCTTTTTCTTAGAAAATCCTGAAACAACAAGGACTCTAGCTTCTGACAGGTGGGTCCTGGGTCTGCTAACACATTCCTTGCCAAGTCTCCATTGGCACAGCAGTATGTGACCTACTTGCTGAGCTCTGTGAATGCCTCTGGGGCTAGAGGAAAGGGCGAGAAGGGCTATGACTTCTCAGAACAGAGGAGCAAACTGAGTCTTGGGGAAAGGGAGTGACTGACCCCAGTTTACCCAGGATGTAGTAGGGCCACTGGGACGAGAAATCAGGACTTCCATCTCCCTGGTCAGGACCTTCCTGTCACCCTGGTTCCTGTGTGGGGTGGGGTGGGGAGAGCCTGGACTGGCCCATGGCTGCCGGCCTCGGGGCGATGGCTCACTGGGGGCTGCAGGACAGAGCCTGGCTTGCTGATAGCATGTGTCCAGGCTCTCTGCTTGTTTCTGTTTGATGAAGCAGGAGGACAAGTGCTGCTCCCTACTCTGTGAAGTCTGAAAATAAAAAACGCCCAAGAGGCAGCTGGATAACCACCTCAGTGGAAATCATGGCAATGGTTCACTGGCTCTTCCCCTCCCCTCTGTCTTTCACCGAAGGCTTGGGGGAGCCAGGCCCCAGGCTTGTGGAGGCGACCCCCAGCTTGGCACAGGCCAGGGTGGGGCTCTCTCAGCCCCCTTGATGCTGGGCAGGTGAGGCCAATCAATAACCACCACCCAGGTGGAGACAGCAAGAAACATGCCCCAAATTCCACAGCTATGGCAGGGCCAGTATCAACCCTAGTACAGGGTGACCCAGAGCCCAGGCCCCAGCCCTGCTCTGTGGCCTGCTACTCTGCTTTCCTGTCTCCTCTACCCACTGTGTGCAGATCCAGCAGATGATCTGTCCCACCCCACCCCTCCTTCAGTCAGGGGAACTCATAAAGTCAGAGGTGAGTGCCCAGAGGTGACCTGTGACCCCATATGTGATTGGGGTCAGTCAGATCACATGCAAACTGAGGGTCAAACTGAGGGTCAGTCAGACTGCCAGTTCCCAGCAAGGCAGGCCAAAGTGGGCAGAGGCCTGTGCTGAGCAGGTCAAATCCAAAGCCTGGGATTTTCACAGAGGAAAGGGAAGATCGGTCCAGCCTGCAAGGAGCTTCAGTCTGGTGAAGAGACAGGGCCCACCACCAGGGGACACACCAGAAAACCCTGAGCCCAGTTGCTAGCTGCTAGGCCTCAGTTTCATCTGTGTGCTGAAAGGGGCCTTATGAATACATGTGTAGACATCTGGATCCACCTGTCCAGGCTCCATCTGTATGCCCTGCAAAGTCACCCTTCGGATCTAGCGGGCACGCCCTTGGGAAGACAGACTGGGGAAGAGGCCTTGGAAGGTCCTAGCAGTTGGCTCAGGGAATTCGGGCAGGAATTCCCTGGGTAACCACAGCATGGTCTAGAAAGGGAGTTGTGGGCTCTGGGCAGCCATTTTCTTTGGCCATAGACTCCTTGTCATAGGGGAAGGACAGGGGCTCAGGAGGGCAGAAGAGACTAGAGGAGGAGTCCCAGTCACTGGGTTTAAGGGAGGTGCTGCTTCTTCCTGATGAGGAGGAGTTTCCTTTGGCCAAAATTGAAATTGGGACCACCTCAGGTCAGTGGATACACAGTTGCCTTTCCTGACCTCTGCACCATGGACAACTGCTTGCAGGTGATCTGGTCTACCCAGGGGCTGCCTTCTGCTTGGGCAGGCTCCCTTCACTCCCCCGGTCTTCACTGGACTCTCTTCTCCTCCCTCCTGCCTTTCTGTGACTCTGCAGCTGGGTGTGTGCTTGCAGAGGGCTCCTGAATCTGGCTTTAACTGGCCTGACATTTTGTGAAACGAATCAAAACTCAGACCAAACAAAGAGCCCTTATGGCTTCAATTGGCCGTGGACTTTGCCTTGGCTCCATCACTGGAGTCTTCACCAAGCAGAGGGGAGTCTGGGGGATGTAACAGGACCTGTACAGTCAGGTAATGTGCTACACGAGGGGGACTCCTGTCTTGAGAGGCACTGCCACTCAGGGGCAGCATCAAAACATAGCCAGCCCCTCATATCCCAGACCAAGCAGCCTGGCTTTGTACCTGCCTGTAGTGAGGCATTGTCTTCCTTCTCCTTCCTGTGCCTTCCTGTAGGAGGAATTGCCTCCTCCTCCTTTTGGTCACTATCTTTTTTTTTTTTTTTAAATATACATTTTAGAAAGGAAGATAATAGGCAGTCCTGTGGACATGATATTTTCTTGTTAATTACAATTACAATTTTCAACCAAGTTCTAGGAAGCATTCTGTTGCCCTGAAAGGCCTGCACACACTGCTAGAATCATAGGTTGTTTGAGCTGGAAGGGACCTTGGGATCAACTAGGGACTAGGTTCCAGTCTAGGCCTCTTATTGTACAGATGAGGAATCTGAGGCCCTGAGAAAAGAAGGGATGAACATCACTGTGTAGCACATCACTGAGCTGGGACAAGCGTCCGCTCTTCTGTCTCTTGTTATGTGTTCTTTCAACCAAACCATGAAGTCCACAGAGGTAAGGTCAAATCTCACCCAGGACTCAGTGACCTTGACCTGGCCTGCTATCCTCATAGACAAGGTATAGGAAGAGTTTTATAAACTATCAAGTGCTGTACCTGTGACAGTGGCAAGGCTGGGCTAAATGCTCAGGCACTCAGGGCTTGGCCAACACCAACATGCTGGGGTCAGAAAGAAGTGGAGTCCAGTGGGGCCTGGTTGGTGGCCAGCAAGGATGCCAGCAGCTTTAGAAAACCACTTTCCCACTCTAACACCGCCTTAGCGATCTGGGGTTCTACATGGCAATTCTCTCAGAACTGGCTCTGGAATCACAACTCCTACCAGACCCAGGGGCCCCTGGAACTCTGGTTTGGTGCCTGATTCCAAGAGTCAACGTTCCATGGAAAGACAACATTTAGCTTCTAAAGCTCATAAAAACCTCACATTCATTCTCCCTGTCCACCTTCCTTTTACTATCCTGTTGACACCACCTCACCAGATGACATTCATGACCTCTTCTGACTCTGTACTCTCGTCATGCTTTTTCCTCTTCATGGAATGGAATGAACTTTGCCCCTATTTGCTCTTGTCAGAATCCTCCTCATCCTTCAAGTCCTACTTAGCAAAAAGCATATTTGTGGATCTTTTCTTGACATTCTCTTTTTGGCCCCAAAGCTAAAATTGGTTATTCCATCTCTGGCTTTCTTTGTATCGCCCCATTTATAGCTTTTAAAGGCACTTGCCATTTTGTATATTTGACTTGTTTTGGGTATATGTCTATTTCCCCTTCAAGATTCTAAATTCTCTGAGAATAGCAACTTCATTTTACTCATCACTATATTTGTAGTGTCTAATACTAGCGATTGCTGATTACTGAATATGTACTTTGTGCCAAGTACTGTGTTGACTGCTGTAAATGCATGCCTCACTTAAACTTTACCAATGAATAAAAAACCTATGTAGAAGGAAATTTGAGCTTACAGGGATTATTGTCCAAGATCCATAGTTATTAAGTGGCAGAGTGTGGATTTGAACCCAGGTCTGCCTGGTTCTAAAGTCTCTGCTCTTAGCCACAGAGTTTTATAGGCCTATTTAGTGAGTGTGGAGTGAGAATCTGTTAGTTATTATGGGAAATTGTGGGGGTCAATGTATGGACATGCCCCACATGAGGCCAACCACAAATGTCTGATCTGACACTTAGATGCTTTTTACAATGTATGTCTCTTTGATATAGTATTTACTTTCTTACTCCTACTTGGCCAAAGTGGGGACTAGATCAGCTTGCCTTCTGAGAGTTCACAAAAGTGTGCATTCTGACAAGATGAAGCTGTATTGGGTCAGCATTTTCCTGAGT
Source organism: Mormoops blainvillei (assembly GCA_004026545.1). Classification (NCBI taxonomy): domain Eukaryota; kingdom Metazoa; phylum Chordata; class Mammalia; order Chiroptera; family Mormoopidae; genus Mormoops; species Mormoops blainvillei. The sequence goes on along the minus strand of PVJD01000002.1, from coordinate 515,063 downwards.
GTGTTAGAAGCACTGAGGCAAGTCTTGAAACTGGCTTTGAAAAATGGTAGGTCCTTCCATGGTCAGCTCTGCAAGTGGTGGTGTAGGGTGTTTGAGATGGATTAGGGATGGTTAGGAGTGGCCTTCCCCTGGCAATCCCATTGGCGACTCATATGCCCGGGTCCTAAAGGTCCTTCCCTATCTACCTGTGCCCTTTCAATCAAAGTCAGAATTGGGAAACTGGGAAAACTTACAGAGAAGGAAGGAAAGAAGAGGGCACAGCAGGCAGGGGGTGGATGTGCAAGGGGAGGAGCTGAGGTGAATTCCCTGGAGCAGGATGCCTGCATCAAAGCAGCAGAAGGCAGAATGGAAGTTTGCAACGAAGATCAGGAGCACACCTACCCCATCCCCTCCAACCTGTCACATTGTCACATGAGCATGTCCCAGTCATCAGTAGCATTGTTCAGGCTGCTAAAGAAGGGCAGTCAGGCCCTTCAACCCCAGCCAGAGGCCCTGGCCATGCTCAGCCATCCACATCTATTGCCCTCAGGCTTCAAAGTCCAGGCCCTGCCTCCTCTGCTCCTGCTGGAAGAGGAGTGGCCCAGAGACCTCCAGCGTGGCTGGGCAGGTTACAGGGAAGGTGGGGACTAGAAGGGAAGGGGTGTTTGTGACAGAGAAAGGGTGTGAGGAAAGGGCCATCTGAAGGAGCACGTGTGTGTGAGGATTTGGAGCCCCTGAATGTGTTGAGTGTGTGTGGGGGTGCACAGGGTGCTCTGTGAGGGGTGGGCAGGGGGTGAGGCTGGTGGTGCAGGTAGGCTGTGCGAGGCAGCGTGGAGAGACACTGAGCGGACAGTGTGGGGGGGAGGTGAGGGCAGTGGGAAATAGGACCCAGAGGTGTTTGTGAGATGGAGCAGGTGCAGGAAAAGAGTGTGCGTGTGCTTTATTGTGGAAGGCAGCAAAGGAAAATGACAAGGCAGCTGAAACTGGGACAAGGAGGAGGAAAAGAAGGAACAGGGAGCAGATTCTACCCATAAGTACTTAATGAGAGATTCCCTTGGGAAGAGGTGGGGCCAGAGATTAATGCCATTGTGAGCATGTGTGTGCATGTGTGCGCATGTGATTGCACACGTTCACAAGGCTGCCTTGTATTCACAAAATGTGCTTTCTCTGGACACATCAGAGTGTTTCGTAGCTTCTGCCTGGGTTGGAAAGGGAGGGCAGAATGGGAAAATTTAGGCCCAGAGAGGTCCCATGACATCAGGAACAGCAATGTGAACTGGGTCTCCTCACACACAGCCCACCTCCTGATCAAGGGGTGGCACGGCACCCATGTCCCCTCATCTCCACGGAGAAACCATGTACCACAAAGCCAAGGCCAATGCTTGCTCAGCAGAATCCCCTAACTTGGAGCAAATAGCGAAGGTCCTCCATCCAAAAAGTCTTTGGGGTTTGGGGCTCATCTCTCCTGGTGACAGTGGGAAGATAAGGATCCAATACCAAGGATGGTTCCAGAAGTGTCTACTATTCCTCTTGCCTCACACAGGCAGAATTAGCAAAGTTCTCCCTAGTGGAGGGATATAGATTGATTGCCTGGTTTTACTAAGGACAAAGTGCTTTTTGATAGTGTGAGGGAAGTAGCTCCCCAGGGCAGGGATTCCAGCTCCAAGCTCCCTGAGCATCGATCGCAGATCGCTGGGGTTTCCCTGTCTGCTGCTGAGCTGAACACAGGGTTTGGCAAATGATAAAGAAGCTGTGATTCTTGAAGGAAGGAGATGCTGAGCAGCCCAACCCCAGGTACTGCTCTCAGCAGCCTTTCTTACACGTGCCCTGGAGGGACTATCATTAAGAATAACAGAACTGGGGCTGAATCTTTGCTGGCCTACTGGGTGCCAGTTACTGTACTGGTTGCCTTACATGTGTTGACTTATTCTTGACACAAAACATATCAGGTAAGGCACTCTTATGAGCCTCCTTTTGGATATCAGGAAGAAGAAGTATAAGGAGACCAAGTACCCTCATCAAGGTGACAGTAATGATGACCTGGAGCCCAAATTCACACTGTGGTCGGTCAGACTCCAGAACTTAGGCTCTTACCACTGTCCTCCATGCCCTGTGGTCCATTTCCTGACATATGGGCCAGATGGACACATTCCTTATGACATGATTCCTGGGGGCCCATTATACGGACACCTAAGACTGTAAAGGGGTAGATTCATACAGGAGGAATGTGTGTCTGTGACAGCAGAATTCAGGGGTAGAATGGTCTGGGCTTCTGAGGCCTCACGATCAGCTCTATGTCTGGGGACTTAGAAGCCACCCATACAGCACCAATGAGTTTTATTGCTCTTTCAGCTTTTCTGATGCATCTTCCTCTTTCTACAATCACTTCCTGTGTTATTCACACCAATGTTGTGGGGCAGGTGGCCTGGGAAAGAACTGCTAGCACAGGTGAAGAAACTAGAGCCTAGAGAGACAAAAGGACTTGTGTAAAGTCACATAGCTCCTCAGGTAGATCTGAAGCTAGAACTCAGGTTTTCTCCTGTGCCAGGGCGTCCAACCTTTTGGTATCTCTGGGCCACACTGGAAGAAGAAGAGTTGTCTTGAGCTACACATTAGAAACACTGTGACACGTAATCACAAAAAAATCTCTCAATGTTTTAAGTAAATTTATGATTTTGTGTTGGTCCGCATTCGCAGCCATCCTGAGCTACTCGTGGCCCGCGGACTGCAGGTTGGACACTCCTGGCTGAATATCGCATCTTCCTTCCAAAGTCACAACAAACAGGTTATACACAAGCAGGTATAAATTAAGTAACAGAAATAAATTGTTTGATATGACTATTCAGATAGAATTGCCAACATACAAATCAGAGTAAATGGGAAGTCACATGATCCCATGAGCAAATCATGAGCTCACCATGACTAGAGTAGGGTGAGGACTACTCTACTCAGGGTGAGGCCATTGTGTTTTAGATGACTGTGCTTTTGAATCCCCCATCTGAGGGTCCCAAGCCCACCTCTGACTAGGAGTCCTTCCTGCCTTCCCTTCACAGGAGAAACAATGGAAATCAAGGGAGAGGCAGGGTGAGTGCAGAGCTTGGCCCTGACCTGTGATCAGGGGGTGTGGGAGGACCACAGGGGTAGGACTCACTCTTGACAGTGAGGAACATGGACTTGCTGATGTCGGTGCCCACACCATTGCTGGCCTGGCAGAGGTAGTAGCCGATGTCCTCTTCCAAGACGTGGCGGATCAGCAGTGAACTGTTGGGCAGGAGCTGGATGCGGCCGGTGAGGGGCACCGGGTGGTACTGCTGGGGGTTCCCACTCCCTGGAAGGAGGCAGAGGTGAGGAGGGCTGCTGTCTGGGCTAGAGAGTGAGCTGGATGGGCTAGAGTATTCCAGTAAATGGCCCCAATACTTTTCTCTTGCAGATCTAGGGCCATTTTGTACCATTCCCACCCAGCTCCTGTCTCCTGAGCAACAAGAAAGACCCTCATAGAGTGCTGGTCCTGCCCTAGCTCTGTAAGGAGATGAAGTTGGAATGACCACCTTGGTACTGAGCTTCTTTGGGGCAAATTCCTCAGGGATGAAGAAAGAGTTGTCTTCAGGACACTTGGCAACAAGTGAAGGGAAGACTGAGCCCTCAAATGGCAGTTTTCTGGTCTTAGGCAGCGAGGCCTGGGAAGGAAGCCAGCCGCCCTCCAAGGGGGGCCTTGGGCACCCCCTATGTTCTCCCAGGGTGAGCCCTGGACATGGTCTAGGTAAGAAGTTGGGCTCCAAGAAGGACAAAAATCATAACAGGTGAGAAGGAGGGGCCATGAAGCTTGGGGACCCCAGAGTAGAGGGTTGGGGGGTGGGGAGAATGGAGTACACTGAGTTCTGGGGCTGGAGGGGAAGGGGAGAGGTCAATCTGTGGGGACAAAAGAAAATTTGGAGTCAGCATGATAGCTGTCCTGACCCACAGACCTCTGGGGTGCCTGAGGATGACCTCCAGATCAGGTATAGCCTGGCGTCCTCTTTAACCTCAGCACCAAGGGTTCCCACACACGGCTAGAGACCCAGTGTAGAGACCCAGGCCCAGGTTGCATCAGTGTCCTTCCTTCCCTCTCTCTGGCTACTCAGAGCTGCTGGTCGACCACGGTCTTACCCTTGGCATGCTTCCACATGACCTTGGGTGGGGGATAGCCATCCACTGAGCAGTTGAGCACGCCAGCTTTGCCATAGATGCCGTCCTGGTTGTTGGGCTGCACCACGAATCGAGGGGGCACTGCAGACAGAGGGGAGGTGGGAGAAACAGAGCATCTCAGTCTCTGATAGGTTTCTGGGCTTCAGGAACTTTCTATTCAATGTCAGTCCCTCCTGGGCTCTTCTAAAGTTGGGGCCTGGCAGATCCCAAACCAGAGATGCTGAGAGCTCTTGCTGAGTGGTGGACTGGCAGTTGGGACTTCTGAGTTCCAAATCTCTTGTCCCAGTGACTGACTGAGCGAGTGTCTTCCCTTCACTAGGTCTCAGTTTCCTGGCCTGGAAAGTAAGCAGCCTGAACCTCTTGATCTTCGAGGCACCTGCCAGAGCCAACCTTCCGTGAGCCTGTGATTCAAACCTGAAACCTAGAGACTGCTTTTAGCAGCATACAGAGCCTGACTCTCCCTGGCTCCCGACTCGCCTGCCTCCACTCACCACGCACGATGAGCTGGCGCTCCCGGCTTACGGTGGCTGCTGCATTGCTGGCGATGCACGTGTAGTTGCCGTTGTGCTTGAGGGAGACGCTGGAGATCTGCAGGGAGCTCATGAATTCCTTGCTCTCGATAGTCACGCCGGAGCCTGAGATGATCACCTGTCCATCCTTCCTCCAGGTGATGCGAATGGGCATGTCCCCCGAGGATACCACGCAGGGGATATAGAGCAGCTGGCCAATGGAGGCAGGCGGGAACTCAAAGGGTTGGATCAGAGGGGGCACTGGGGAGGCAAGGCGCGTGCTGCCGTCAGGCCCCCTATCTGCCCCAGCCTGGCCAGCAGCACTGCCTCACCTGCCTCACTCGCAGGCCCCTCCTGACCCCAGCGTGGACTGTGAACAGAGCTCCCCCGGGGCACAGATGCCTGTTTTCTTGTGTATGCAGAATCGCTTGGGGTGCCCTACCCTTATCTCCTGACTCCCATTGCCCCCCGCCCATCGCCACCCCTCAGGACTGGACCTGCTGTGTCTTCATTGGCCTGCGTTAATCCCAACCTTCCGGCTTGTCCTGGAACTTGAATGGTGATGCTGCACGTGCTCCTTGACTTTCATCTGACTACTTAGCTTTCACCCTAATTTCCCCACCATTCCTCAGCACCCCTGTGCCAACTGTCTTCATCCAGAGATGCAGTTCTCAGCTCCCGGGGGACCTTGGGTTGACAGGGATGATGTGCCCCAGGTGGCAGGAAAGGAAGGCCAGCGCCGTGACTCTGCCCCATGCATACCCCGTAGCTGCTGGTCTGCAACCAGGGCGCTGTGCTCTGGTCTCCTGCTCCCACAGAGGTCCCACTGCCCACCCCTAACCGTCCCCCCACAGCCCTTTTCATTGTCCTCAAGTATTAGAAGAGGCAAGTGAAAGCTTCCAGCACTATAGGTGTCCAATGCTGTGTGTCTTACACCATCTCACTGAATCCTCCCACCAATAACATGCTGTGAGCTTAACAGTCTCTACTTTATATGAGAAAACTGAGGTTCAGAGCAGAGAAGTAATTTGACCTAGGTCACCCTGTTCATAAGAAGTGACTCTAGTCTGTCTGTCCTCCAAGTCCAAACTCTCTCCCAGGTGCTGCCTGCTTGCCTCTCTGAGGGAGTCCCAAACATGCCCAGAGCAGAGATCCCTTTGTTTCATAAGTGAACTCCCCTTGGGTGGCAGGAAAGAGCAGAGAGATGCCCTGGTGTTTGCAAGACAACCAGCTGGTTAGACTCATCTGGCTAAAGCATCATCCACACAGCCTCCGTCCCTGCAGAGATCAGGCTTATCCTCCCCTCCCCCAACTGCCCACATCTCAGCCCCTGGGGGGCCTGTCTGGAGCCTGAGCTGCTGTGGGAGGGATCCTCTTTTTTCAGCTCTGGCTAGAGTGTCACCCATTATCTTTATGATAAGTCAATTAGGCTACAACAACTTCCCCAGCAAGTGTGGGGAGCAGAGAGAGGAGACAGACAATTAGCTTAACAGGGACAAGCACAGAGTAGATGAGATCTCCTTTCTGCAGTCAAATAATTAAATTACAAGGCTGTCCACAGTCCTCTGGCCTTCTCCCAGGGGCCAGCTCCACCTTTCCTAGGAATCCTGCTACGCTCTACCTTGGGCTCACCCACAGTGGCTACAGCTGGGACAAGCCCTGAGGGGAAAGGGAGGGGTGGCTTCCTATGCATGGCCAAGATCCTCCTTGCTGCCCCTGGGGAGTGGTCAGGTGTGCACATGTAAAACCATTGGCAGTCCTGTGGATGCCTGAGAAAGGTCTGGATCAGGGGCTCTAGGTCCACAGGAAGTGACATTTAGGAGGGATATTGTCTCCATGACCTATATGGGACAAGAGCTAGACCCCTCGGCAGGGGCCTTGCTGACCTACCCAATGTCATCCCTCCCCTTACTTTTCATTCCAGCCACAGGGGCTCTATCACTGCCCCACAGTCCCAGGTCGCAGCCCCTGCCTGGCGGTGGGAGGCGCCTGGGTAAACACAGCTAATTTTCTGTCTTTTTACTTTCCAACCATGTGTGCTCCTAGCCCACTGGCCAGCTTTTGACCCATCTCATTCCAGATCCACCTGAGCCCAAATCCAGGTCCTAAGTCCATCCAGGTTTTCTGAGACTGGTGACTTTCTGGATCTCCCCATTCCAACCTCTGGCTGCCTCTGCTCTCTGGGTTGGGTCCTCCCCAGTATTCTGAGTGGTTTTCTGGGACTTGGATAGCCAGAGAGGTTTTTCTGAAATGCCCATTGCTGAGATTTCCCAGACATTCCTCTGTTGGGTTCTGCTGATTCATCCCACCCCTGCCTTTTTTGGTGCCTAGGTAAAATCTAGGCCTCTGACCTCCTTAGACATTTTGGTGGAATTATTGTAGACTTAGGTCTGCTACCCAGTTTGTTCCCTGGGGCCCAGGAGAACCAGCTTTGGTCCAGTCCTTCCAGCAAAGGTCCAAAGCTAGAGCCCAGCAGGCCTCCTGGGAGACCTTTCTTCACCTTTTGGGACCCTGCTCCAATGCCGCCTCTCCTGTGAAGCCCGGCCGCCTCCCGCACAGCCCTGCCAGCACCTGATGCACGCCTTGATCATGACACAGACCGTGTGGCAGTCAGCTAGCTTTTGCATGACCACCTTCCCTAGGAGCCTGGGGGCTCCTTTAGGGCAGTAAGTAGCACTTATTAACCAGGCAAATTGTAAGAGCCCAGTAAATGTTTGTCAGGTGAGTATGGTAAATGAAAGAATGTAGGTCTGTAGATCATTTCCTGGGTTGATCTTAAATGTTTACCTGTGAGGTGAGTGGGGGGTGGTGAGAGCACTGGATGGGGATTCATCTAGAAAAAGGGAGGGGGGCTCTATGCTGTTCCTCAAGATGTTGTATTTATGCTGGAATTTTGGAGCTGAGAGCTTCTCCCCTGGTCCTTCCTGGGTGTTAGGCCCTTGCTGTTCTAGCCCTAGACCCCAGACCCCAGACCTCTTAAATCAAAGAGCTCTAGCCTCAGAACTGGGCTCTTTGATTTAAGAGCCCTATGGACAAGGGGAGGGTTACAGCAATGAGGAGGGGCTGCAGAGGAAGTGTGCAGGCAAAGCAAGGAGCTGGGAGGTTCTGCCCGGGAGTTGCCAAGACTGCAGGGCTCTGCCCACGGGAAGGATGGTCAAGTGAACATTTCCACTGAGGACGGAGCAAACGGAAAGTGGAATTAGTCAGGGAGATTTAGCTCAGGAAAGAGGAAGCTGCCTCTTTCAGTAAGAAGGGATTTAGATAATGGAACAAGTTACTAAGGCAGGTTAATTCATTAATTAAGTAATTCATCTAATATTTATGAAATGCCTGCTCTGTGATGACATTATGCTCCGTGTGGACTTGAGAAAGTGGGAACATGCTTATAGACAGAACCTCCAGGAGCTTATCATTTGCTAGGGAAGGGCAGGTATTTCCCTCAGCGATATTGGACAAGCACATCTGAATATAAAGACACTGAACTCACAGCAAAGTATCATCTAGTTGGGTGACTTCAGCTTCATGGAGGAGGTGGCATTTGGACTGAGAGTTAAAGAACACACACATGTGCGCACGCTCTTGCTCTCTCTCCCTCTCTCTCCCTCTTTCCATGTATATATATGAGAGAGGGGTAAGACTGAGTTAAGTAACAGGCAGAGGCCATCTAGGGCCTGTCATTCCCTTCTGGTTTTCAAGTAGAACATTGATTGTTATTTGACAGACCACTGCAGGAGAGCTGCCAACATCCATCCAGGGGGTTAGACATTCACCTGGGCTGGCCAGAGCTCTTTAGGCCCTAGAGCTCTCTACCGACCTGTGGGGGGCAGAGGATCAGACAACTTAGAGGTCCAAGGCAGGCTCCTGGCTTCCCTCCACCCTCCACCTCTGCTGTGGGTTAATGTGCAGGTGTGATGCTGTGGGTGACGTGTCCCCTTAGGAATCCTTTGGTGGGAGTGCTAAGGGCCTGAGCTTCTCACAGAATTCCTCAGCTCTAGGATATCATTCTGATAACCCTACAACTGGTCACAAAACCTGGAGGGAGAAGAAAGCACAGGGATCCCGGCTCCTTCACTGGCTCGCTGGATACTAGGAGGAACGCTGAGTGGGCGGACTGGGAAGCAGGGAGTGGGGCTCTGAGATGTGTGCACAGGCAGCTGTTTGGATGTGGGGCTGCTTTCTGATCTGAGAGTCAGCAGCGCCTTCCCCAGCACTCGGAGGTGGGCTCGGGCTGCGTGTGTCCAAGTTCACCCCTGGGAAAACATCCTCAGTAGCTGGGGGCTCTGTCCACCTCCAAGCGTGGCGGTGACCAGGGACCTCTTCAGTGCTGACTGCAGCCCACAAGGGCTCCCCTCCCACCCTCGGACCCAGCATTTCCCCAGCACACAGCCTAAATGTAAGGGCACACATGCCACGTCACCCAGGGACTTCTCTCCAAAAGCCCTGCTCTGGCTACAGTCATCCTGGTGAAAGGGCAACTCAGTCCACCTGGGGGGAGGCAGGGTCAGGACAAGTGGCCGGAATGGTGAAGAGGGTGAGAGGATCCAGCAACTGAGGCAGTGCATGGGGTGTCTGGCCACCATAAAGACTTTATGGCCACTTGTTTGGAAGTGTTTCACAGAGGAGGGCATGCTGACCACTGGCCCAGCCTATAAACACTTTATGGTGTCTTCCATCTCTCTTTGAAGCTGAGCCTTTTTATTTACTGTGCCCGTTTGGCAGAGAATGGGCACTGGTGGAAGTGGCGCTGTCTGCCTCTGCAGCATGGAGATGCTGAAGGAGCCATGTCTGGGAACCAAGGCACCTGGGTTCCAGCCTCTGCTGTCTCTGCAGGTGAGTGTGGACAAGTGGCCTCCTCACCCTACCCTGCCTCTACCCTGGAGCCTTAGCTTCCTCACCTGCAAAGTGGAGGAGCTGGACCAAGTAATCTCTAAAGCTCTGAGGCTGACTTTCTAGTTGTAACAAGTCTAGTTATTTTAGGAATAATAACTTCAGTTCTTGTTACACAAACCTCTTCTCAGGAAGGCCTACCCTGATCACCATTTAAAATTGCAAGCCCCTCTCTCCTCCCCTTGGCACTCTCATTCCCACTCCCTGTTTGACAGGAGACACCTTTTCCATATACTGTGTACTATCCATTTCCACTGCACAAGAATGGGAACTCCTCGAGGGTAGGGATTTTTGTCTGTCACCACTGTGTTCATAGTGCAGGGCCTGGAAGCAGGTGCAGGGTGAATATCACTGAATCAATGGATGGCTGCTGCTGCTTCATCATGACCACCATCATCATCTTAAGCCCTGTTTGTCCAGTAAGGAGGATGCTTGTCTCTATCTATATTCCTGCTGAGGAATAGGGTTGTTGGCAGCAACTTCCTTGGTGTCCCTTCCCCCAGTACAATTGGGCAGTCTATCCCTGTGGAGCCTTCCCATGGATTCTTGGGGGGTTCCTTCCAAACCTTCGCCTCTGCCAAGAGCAGGCATTTGGTTAGGTGGAAGATCATAGGGCTCTTAAACCTATGATCACAGAAACCCATTTCCTAGGGTAGAAGAGGGGCTTTTCCAAATGCTCGAAGCACATGGCCGGGACTGGTTTGACCAATGAAGAAAGAATGAGTTTGGGGGGAGTGTGGGCATTTGGAGTGAGTGTGTGTGTGTGAGTCTGTGTATGATTGTGAGTGTGTCCCCTCTTCCATTTTCTCCACAGGGACGTGGCACTCTCTCCTGGTCCTGGACTTACTGAACATGGGCAGAAAGTACCTCATGCCATTGTTTTGGCTCCAGAGGCCCCAAGAGACTCACATGTGGGGATGGATATGTTCCCTCACTGAGCCAAGGACAAGGAACACCAGTGGCGGCCCTGCCTTCTTAGTTAAATTAAACATTCAGCCTGTGTGTTCAGAGATGTTTTGATGCTACATCACTTTTCAGCTATAGGGGGCCCTAAAGACACCAAATCTAGGTTGGATCCATGTGCCCTCCTTTTAGCATCCTGCCAAGGATCTCTTAGGATTCCCAGAGACAAGCACTTGCCTTGCCTGCAGCCTGGCTCTCCCCAACCAGTCAGTGTTACATGCTGATGCAGCCCAGATGCAGCCCTCAAAGCATCTTTGCCATCTCTCCCCTCCATTCCTTCCACCCTGCTGGGCCAAAGCTGGCTCACCTGGGCAATATTTCATGTGGCATCACCTGCAGCTGCCTTACAGAAGGATATGGACAGAGGAAACATTTGTGTATATGTAACTGCCAGCATGTATGATGTATGTGTATGAGCAAGTGTGGATAGGTTAATGTGTGCATATTTGTTGCATGTACCAATAGTGTGTACCAATGTGCACCTGCATTGTACTCATGTACACAGGTTTATGCACATCTGTGTGCATACATGTGTATGCAAATTTGGTGTGTCCTGCTCTTAGCTCAGTGTTTAAAAAATTTATCAGAAGACAAGCAGTCCCAGAAGGAATGGAGTCAGCAGTTGTTTTTCCAGCTCACGGAGCAGCATGGGTTTTTGCCCCACCCTGCCCATAGGCCTTGGCCCCGCAGAGAGCGGGTGGGGGCCCGTCCAATTGGTCTTCAGCTTCTAGTGCCCTGCCCCACTTGCACCTTGCCTTTTCTACACTCTGGGTCTCTGCTCTGATCCTTTGGGTGGGACGCATGTCCCAGCCAGGCAGTAGGAGTGGGTTCTAGAGTGCTGCCTGTGGGCCCATTTCTACCTCAGAGTCAGGGGCACTTTCCACACCCAGAGCACCTCCTCCACCTCCTCCCTGAGTAACTGTTGAACAGCACATCATCTAATCAGGCAGCGTGCTCAGAATCAGCTCTGATAGGCTCTTTGCACAAATGCATTCTAATGAGGTGGGAAGAGGGAGTAGGGAAAAAGGGGGGATGAGGAATCTGAGCTTTCAGAGTGGCAGGGCCAGAGTCCTCAGAGCTCCTCATACAAACACTGTTTCTTGGTCTGGAGAGAACACAAAGGTGAAAATCCTGTTAGGGCTGAGTTTTCAGGCATGGAGGGTGGGGAAGCGGGAATGTGTGCACATGGGCTGGTATACTGTACATACACACATCCCTGCTTTATGAATGCCAAGCTTATGCTGGGTGCCGGTGCATAGACTTTGCTCTCTAGGAGAATATGCAGGTGTGTGCGTGCGCGAGCGTGCGCACGCGCACACACACACACACACACACACACACACACACACACCCTTCCTGGGCTGGGGAGACACTGCCACTCAGTACAGCACAATCACAACAGACCCAGTGAGTTGCTGAGACGGAATGCATCAGATTCAATTCATTAGGACTGATCGCTCCCTGAATGGGGATGAATAATTGATGAGCAGAAGCAGCTTTCAGGGTGTTCTGCATACTCCAAGGCTCACTGGAGCCCCGTGGGTTTTTTTTTTTTTTAAGCCAACAAACCTAGCCACATGCTTGGTGGTGCAGGTAGTCTAAGGGAGTAGAGCAAAGGTTAGATGTTTTAATATGTGACATTTACACTGTAAGTTCTTGGTCTACTGCTTGTAATGGAAATGGATACAGGAGGCCCATGATGCTGGGAAGGGGAGCCAGGCTGGGCATGTGGACTGGGGATCGGAGGATCCTGTCAGCACAAGGACCTCTGGGCTGGGCAGAGGCAGTAGGCTGAGGCAATGGCCAGGATGGGCGTCAGCCTGGCCGGGGTGCAGCAGCTGGGAAGCAGGAAGGCAGATGCTGCATGGGACTCCTCTCTCCTCCCGAGGCCTGAGATGGTCACAGAGCCCCCAGTTCTCTGGGCTCAATGTGAGGCTTCCCAGAAAGTCATCCAACCCAGACTGGTTGTCTCAGTTTTAGTTCAAGAAACACTCACTGTCTAGCACTGTGACAGGTGCTGGGTGAACAAGGAGGCATGTGACATGGCTCCTGTGTGCCAATGAGGGTGAACTGGGTGACAAGGAGGAGAGAAGTACTAACCATGCCTTTTGTTGCTTCTGTTCAGTTTTGTCTGCTGTCCCCAAACATTTCCACCTGGATGTCCCATCATCACTATATGCTTGAAAGGGCCCCAAACCAAAAGCAGCATCAGTCTCCCCACTCATCCTTCTCCCAGGCTTCCCTCTTCTTGTCTATAAGGCCTTCATTTAACCTTGCTTCAGGAGTTTGGGACCCTCTGGGGCCTTCCTTTGGGGCCTTCCCCTGGTGCCAGGGACCTTTCCCAGGTCCAGACCCACACGCTTTTTCTTCCTTCCCATGGGTCCCAGGGCCCAGGCTAGCTTTCTTCTGGTTTATGTTGTCCCAGACGCTCCTTCTCACTGCCCTGGGCTTACACAGATGTCCAGATGTTCCCATGGACTTTCCTCAGAGTTCTCATGGACCCTGTCTCTCTTCCTGACTCCTTCTCCAGTGGTCCCAGAGCTCCTTCTTCATTCCTGAGCTGGAATGTGCTTCCTTCCAGCTGGCCCTTACCGGCTCTGGGTCCTTCTGGGTTAGACAGAAGCTGCCCGGCTTGCACTGGCCTCATCTTGGCCAGGCCTACAGGTCGCACCTCCTAGTCCTGCCCCAGAGTAACCAGGCCACTCTTCTTTCACCCATTGCCCAGACAGTCTCCAGGCCTGTCAGTTCCAAAGAGTGCATTTGGAAGGGAGCTCCATACACCTGCACAGCCCCAGAACCAGAGACATTCATCATTTACTCATGCATTCATTATTTGCTCATTTATATTCATTCATTCATTTAGTCCACAGACACTTACTGAATGGCTTCCCTGTACCAGCAGTGGTGCTAAGTGCCCCTGCACAGAACACAGACCTCACCTAGGGAAGCATGGAAGGCCTGGGAGAGAGAGAGGAGATTTTTGAGCACCAGGAGGTGCTTTCCAGGTCTCAAGCAGCATTAGCTGTTGGAAGGTCCTTGCCATTCCTGTCAAAGCAGCCTGAGCCAGGCAATCTCTGCCCCAGAAGGGAGTCAGGGCACCCAGGGTATGTTCCCTCCACCCATCCTCCTGCTGCTTTCAGTCTCCTGGCTCCTGCCCGTCACCTCCTCTTGTTGGTCTCTGGTGGGCCCCTCCTGAGTTCCCAGTGGCTCCATGCAGACATCAAGGGACCAATATTGACTGCCATCTCTGTCTTGGGCCTCTTTCCCTGGCTCCTCTTTCTTTGTCACTGGCCTCTCATGCCCCTGGGGTCAGTGCTGTCTTGTCCTTCAGCCTATGGAGTAAACCTGAATGAGGAGGCACTCATGGCCTTCTTGTGTGTCCACAGTCTTCCCCTGCCCCCTTTCTCTCAAATGCCATGTGGATGCCCTCTCGCCCTTGTCTTTCCACTCACTCAGGATGGCCTGCTGCTGCCTAGCAGCTAGCTAGAGAAGGACCCACAATCCTAGGTGACCGGTGGCACTGGTTCCGGGGGATGCCTACCTTTGACGGCCACGTGGACACTCTGGCTGATGGAGAGCTGGGGCTGGATGAGGACGCTGCACAGGTACTCCCCCTCATCCATGCCCTTCTGCACATCAGTCAGCTTGAGGGTCCCATTCTCGAACACCACTTGGCGATGGTTGTCAGGCAGCAGCAGGGCGTCCTTGTACCATTTGATGGAGTAGTAGGGGTAGCCGATGACCCTGCAGTTGATAAGGGTATCCCGCCCGGCAACTGCTGTGATATTCCTCATTGCCCGGATGCTGGGGGGACCTGGGCAGGAGTCCGGAGGGAGGAGGAGAGGAGGAGCAAATGGTGAGGTTGGCCAGGGATATCCGGGCACTGCCCTGTGACGCTCTTCTCAGTTGGTTGGCCTTTGAAACTAGCAGGGGGTGGAAATTCAGCTACGGGGCAGGAGAGGGAGGAGGGCAGACTTATTACAAGGCTAAAGGCAGAAGCTGGAACTGGGGGTACATGTGGTCTCTCCAGAACTCTTTGTTACTGGCTTCAGATAGTTGCAAACAGACATGCGTTCCATTCATGCCTAGGGCAACCATCCATTCCCCTAAAGGGAAGAACTGTATGAGCAAACTGAAGCCTCACCAAACACTGATGGGATTTGGGAGGGCAAGTCCTCATTTATGAAGAGATTAAGATTTTGGGGGTTAAAATGGAAATATGGAGACTTTTGTTATTTTCATTTGACTTGCTCATAATGGCCTTGTACCAGAAAAGATCCTAAATAAATTAAATATTTAAAGGACAATAGGGAGGTCTTCACTGGATGAATCGATAATTTTCTTTCAACAGGGAAATGCATTTTGTGGGTCCCTGTGACAGGGCTGTAAAAGGGGGAGGGGTGTCATCAGCTGGGTCATCTGGGCAGATGGTAATGTGGGATTGTAAAGGGGCTCAGAGAACACCATGCCAGGCTCCCCACCCAGGAGACGAGGAGCTGGATCAGGGATTCTCCCAGGACTCATAGGAGAGGGCAGGAGGGTGGCTAAATGGAGAACACATTTTTCATGTGGGGCTGGAGACCTGCCTGGCACAGGTGAATTTAGCATGAATCCCCTCTGCCTTTCCCTGTCCCATGGCATCCACCAGCACCCCTGGTCCATTGCCCCTTTTCTTATCCTTTGGTCTTCCTCTGCCCTTGGGTCAGGGGTCTCTTGTAAGATCACATGAAGACCAATCTGACCCCACAGGGCTGCAAAGAGCTTCAGAAGAGACTGTTCTTATCACAGTGACTTGGAGAACTGAGACGTGGGAATGGTCACCTTGAGGACTACTTCCCTTGGGGCTACCTGTCTTGGGGTAACCCCACCCAGCCTGAACATCCTACACTTCATGGCTTGAGCCTTGGGATGGTGAAGAGGAGGAGAGAGGATTGGGAGAACATAATGCTATGACTCCTGCTGCTTAACACCTCCTGGGGCATTTGGGGGATGACTCAGTGGCAGTGCACTGGAAACACAGCTTTGGAGGACACCCGTATCAAAGGCCAAGCCTCGCCCCACTGCTCCTTCCCTGTCCTATCCTTGCAAGGCCCTGGTTGGGCTGATGAATATTAGCAGGGTACTTTGTATATCTGGGGCCAGAGACATTTAATTGGAGGAGTGGGGAAGGGGGTCAGGTCAGACTGCAGGAGAGGGGAAGGGAGATGAGGAGAGCGTGGGAATGCTAGGGTAGTGAAGTCTACCAGGCGCACGCACGCACGAATGCACGCACGCACACACGCAAGCATGAATGCATGATGGGACTATGGAGGGCAGGGGAGAAAAGGGGGAGAAAGAGGAAAGAGACCTCTACTAAAACCAAAATGACAATTAATAGTAAGTACTAATCACCACGAGAATAATGATAACCACAGAGATGGCAAAGGAACTCAAAAACCTATTCTGATATTTAAATGTAGACAGGCACCTCTTACGTTTATTCGCGCCTGATATTCAGCACTGCCCACCGAGTTCCGCGCGGTGCACCGGTAAACGCCCCCGTCTCGGATCTGGGGGCCTGTGACGTTCATGTGGCTGATGGTGGTGCCATCGGACATGGTGTACTGGTTGGTGCGGTGGCTTCCGTCCCGCACGATGGGCTCGTCGTCCAGGGCCCAGGTGACAGTAGGGGGCGGGGCGCCTTTGGCTGCACACATCAGTGAGAACTGCTCCCCGGGATTGACCACCTTCTCGCTGAAGGAGGAGATGATGCGGGGCGTACCGTCTGTGGGGAGTGAGGAGCCCCCTTCAGAGTCACCGAGCCACTGAATGACCATCCCACCAGGCCACCCACCCCACAAGGGGAGGAGGGAAAGCAGTGGCCATAATAATATAAAGAACTTTCATGTACATCAATTCATGTACTAACCACAAAACCCTGTCAGGTGCCAATTACTGTGGCATATGAATTAAGACTCCTGGGTTTGAATTCTCTCTCAACCACTTTAGCTCTGTGTCTTTGGGCAGGTTAGTTAACCTCTTGAGTCCTTCTATCTCTTATCCACAGAGGATGGTGATAATGAGTATAAATTCCTCATACTGGTGCTGTGAGGATTAAATGAATTAATGCATTAAAGATGCTTAGCACAGGACTTTGTAAGTGCTTAATAAAATGTAACTCCTCTCAGCTTTTTCTTTTCCACCTATATCTCCTCTCTTTATTAATAAAGACATAGAGGATCAGAGGTTAACTGTGCATGGGACCAGGACCTGACCAGGCTGGACCTGTGCAGCCTGATTCCCGCTCTCATTCTGGCAGCAGTACAGGTGGGATGGGGTGGGGAGTTATGGCGCTATAGCAGAAAGTCTGAAGTTAGGCTTAAAATGCAAGCTGCCCAGGGGTCGTGGCGGTGGGAGTGTGTGACTAGGCCTCAGTCTTGGCTGACCAAATAATGTGGCTCAGGATGATTAACGCCAGTGCCTCAGCTTCCTCCACAGAACGCTGTAATTGGTGACCCTGGTCACCCTTTCCATACCAGATTGTTGTAAAGGATTAAAATAGGTATTAAGTAATTTACAAACAAACATAAAAAAAGAAAGCAAGGCAAATATAACACGCACTCTACACCCCACCCACATGTCACACCAAAATGCTGATGATAATCCAACATTCTGCCAGTCTGCCAGCCCCTGCCCATTTCTGGGGAGGCCCTTACCTAAAAGTTGCAAAGAGCCTGGTGCCTGGCAGAGCCTGGGACTGCCCACCAGGTCACTGCCTTGGCCCCTCAACTTCCTCTTTCCCTGTACCCCCCATTCCTGGGCATCCCTCCTGCTCCACTTTCTGCCCATCCCACCAGCCTCATTATCCACATCCCCTCTGGGCCTTGGGTAAGTGACCAAAACCTCACTTTCCAAAATCTTTGGTAAGTGACCAAAACCCTAACTGGCCTTGGATAAATGACTAAAACCTCACTTCCCTCAACTGCAAAGTAGGTAACATTTTAAAAAGTATCTTGGGGGGATTAACTACGACAGGCTTCTGCCTGCTGTGAAGGAAGGATGGGAGCGGGGCTCCGGGCAGGGCACCTCCTGGCAGGGCTTTGGGAGTCCTGAAACCACCCAAACTCACCCTCAAGCACAATGATGGCGAAGTCCTGGGCGGTCTGGGCCTTGCGGGTGGCAAAGCACTGATAGGCTCCGGAGTGGCTCTTCTGGGCCGAGGTGATGAGCAAGGTCTCATTGCTGAGTCCGCGGATGGAGACGGCCTCGTCGGGCAGCACCAGCTCGGTGTTGCGATACCAGCGGATGGTGAACTCGGGGGAGCCCATCAGGGTGCAGGAGAGGATGACCGTGCTGCCAATGCCGGTCTTCAGCTTCTTTGGTGTCAGGGTCACATGAAGGGGGTCTGGGCCAAGCCGGGGAAAGATGAGGACAAACGGGGAGAGAAAGAAAAGAAAAAGAGCTTAGTGTGGGTGAGTGTAGCTGGAGGTATGCTGCGGTCATAAAAGGCCCTGTGAGTCGGGGGGCCCTACTTGTTGGGGAGGTGGTGTGGGGGGACTGGGACTGACCAATTCCTCTCTCCAAGCCTCAGTTTACTCATCTGTTAAATGGCAGGGTCAGGCCAAGAGATATCTCTGCACCACTTGTTCTGATGGTCTGTGCTTTCTTGATGGATGTCTTTGCTCAGGTTGGGCTGTGAAGCTGGGAGTAGTTGACTGACTCGTCATCCTTCCTGGCCCCCACCCCAGACACCAGAAAGGCTCCCTTGGCCCAGCCACTCATCTCTCATACCCATACAGATAACCAGTCACTTCCTTTGGCTGGTCTGACATCTGCTCTCCGCCCCCACCATGCTGCCCTGCTGCGGACCTCAGCTCCCAGCTTGAACCCAGGGAGTGTGCTCTCCTCCCCGCAACCTCCTTCTGTCCTCCAGGCTGCATCCAACCACCACCCTGCTCACAACTTCCGCAGTACCCAAGAACTCAGCATAGCATTCGAGGGGACCTGGCCCCTCTTCTCAGGAACACAGTCCCTAGAGCCACAGGCTGCCCACACCTTAGGCTACTTCCTGCCCCAGGGCCTCTGCCTAGAGTCTTCCTTGCCCCCTTTATCTAATTCCTATTCATCTTCCATAATGAGCTGAGGTGTCATCTCTTCCAGGTACCCTTCCTGGATACCACTCCCCTCTCAGGCTGGGTTAAAGATCCATCTTCTGTGCCTACCTGGGTGTAACTAATACCATGGTAAGCACATGGTCTTTAATCACCTCTTTATGTCTGTCTCTCCCCCTAGACTGTGAGCCATTTGAGAGTAGGGCGGTATCTCTTATCTTTACATCCCTACCACTTACCTGAGTTATGTTTATTGATTGTCTCACTGGCTGCCTGGTTACCAGCCCCAAGTTGGCCTCTCTCCCCTGATTTCCATGGGCTTGGGGTTCTAGAAGGGAGTCTGAAGCCTGCAGGAGCCTGTACCCCCAAATGAGGCAACCTGCAGGAGATGGGGGATTGCAGGCCCATCTGGGTGGGTGTAAGCAAAGCACACTTGAGTCTGCTCATGCTCAGCTCTCCCTTCTCGCTCCCAGACCCTCTGTCTGCAGCCTAGGAAATGTCAGTGTGCAATGAGGCGGGCAGCATCCTGCTTGTCCTGGCCAGGGCTCCAGGGCTCCGCCAGCCTGCTGCTCTGTCCTCACGGCTCCTGCTCAGGCTCAGTGGCATGATGAGCGGGAGGCCTGGTTGCAGAGTTGGAGTGGGGAGAGAATGAAAATCACTGCTTTCTTCTCCATGAACCTGGCAGAGAGGGACTATCAGAGAAGATGGAAGACGGAGAGAAGCCATGTCACTTCCCTTTGAACCCGGTTGTCCAGCCCAGCCCAGAGTGGGGGACAGTGGGAGTTGAGCATTCAGAGGAGAACAAGCTGTACCTAGGCATACAGGGCCAGCAGGTGTGCCTGCCACTGTAGGCAGTTACTTATTGTGTATCTGTCGTGTGCTGGTTATGTGAGCATGTTATGGCAGAGGAATGTATGTGTCTGTGTGTGGGCATCGTATACATGTGCATGTGTGTATGGGGAAGTAGGCATGTGAACTTTCAACACCTCTGCCTGCCTGTGTGTGTGTAAGTACCTGCCTGCCTGTATGTACTGTGAACACCAAATTACCCAGAGTCAGTTTTGCTAATTTGCTAAGGATTAGTGGGTATGTTCCTGACCTGTTCTGATACAGTGTATGTGTGTGTTTGCAAGTGTGAGTGTGTGTGTAGCAGGAGGGTGGAAAAGAAAGTGACAGTAATATTAGACCAAACAATTATGGACAGGGCTTAGCGCAAGAAGTGAGGCACCAGCCCTGGTCCTTCTATCTGCCTGCTCTGTTGTCTTGAGCTTGTTTGTAGGAGAAGAAGCCCCCTGAAGCCCAGCTTTCAGCATTGTGACCTAAGCATCTGTATCACTGTCACTGCCAGAGCACTTCTTGAAGCTCTTTCGGTTTTTCCAGCATCCCCGAGAATTTGCATGGGGAAGACCTCTTCTCAGCACTGCAGATAAACACTCCAACTGTCAGGAGCCCTCAACTGTGAGAGGAGATGGTACCCACACCTGGGCTGAGGGTGACAGGCCACCAGGCCCAGGAGGCCAGCCCAGGAGACATTGGGCTCTGCTGTGATTCTCTGGTCCACCCAAGGTTCTACACAACTGCAGCTCTGTGCTCATGAGACCGTTGGTGAGCTGGGTGGTGAGGTCTGCACAGAGGTGGTGGGATCACCTCTGGATGGGCCCCTTCTATTTCCTGGGTCACATGACCCTCAGGATGACATTGGGTACAAGGTTCAGGGACTCAAGCTATTGTTGCCCCATGGGACTGCGATCCCTGAGTGTTTCTGAATGCCAGCCCCACTACTGCCAACATCTTTCCTGCAGTCCAGAGAGCAGAAAGCTCAGAGTCAGACTCTGGATGCCAGAGCTAGAAGAGCCCCTTCATTTTACAGATGGGCAGCCTGAGACCAGTTCACCAGAGAGAGGGGCAGGGGTGAGGTGGGGGCAAAGAATGCCCTGGATCTCACGAATCCTCCTCCAGGGTTCTGCCTCTGGCATCAGCCCCTCTACCTCTCCCTCCCTCCCCACCCAGGGGGTTCAGCAGCAGCAGGGGGTTGCTACTAAGTTGTCCTGCTCTCCACAGGGTCTCCCTGGACTCTAGGGCTCTGAGATGGGATGAACAAGAAGAACCAGCATTAATACCTATCGGCTTTCCCTAGAAAGGACGACTTGGTTGTTTACACCCAGTGTCTGATTGGATTGATCAGGGTCCCTATCAAATATTGCTAAATAATCTGAATATAACCTCTGATGGGACACATACGCTCTCTCTGATGGATTAATATCAGCATTGTTTCCTTTAGTACAGATATTGTCTCCTTCCAACAAGCCAAGGAAGCCTGAAAGCTTTTCACCATCACTGTCATGGGTGCATCTGACCCTTGTGACCTCTGGGTGGCAGGAAGGCTAGAATCATTATTCCATTTTACAGAAAAGGGCACAGAGGTGATGATCGTGGCTATGTGATTTGCCCAAAGTCAGTTCTATCCAATAATGCTGGAACCAAAAGGCAGTTCTTCTGATTTCACATCCAGGGCTTTTCCCAGGATACCAAACTGCCTTTACCAACCAGGACATGACTCCCTGGGGCTGACCTGAGGTGGGTACAGCTGACCCCATGCCCCTCCCCATCATACTGTGGTGCTCTTGAAGATTACTCTTAAGGACGGGGCTGAAAGAGCAGCTTTCTCTGCTCACCGATGACCGTGAGGGTGCCTGTGGCCTCTGCTGAGCCAAAGGTGTTAGTGACCTCACAAATATAGGTGCCGCTGTCCTCGGTCCGCAGGTCGCTGATGGTCAGCCCCGTGATGCGATTGGTCCAGCGGTTGTCGGCTGGGAGGGGCCTACCATCCTTGAGCCAGCGGATGGCAGGGATGGGGTAGCCGGAGGCTGTGCAGGGAAGCTCCACAGTGTGGCCCGCCCACACTTCCTGGGAGTGGAAACTGTCCAGGATGGTGGGGATCGACTCGGCAGGATCTGGAAGGCAAAGAGTGTCAGTGGCCCTGGCCAGCCTGGGTTGGGTGAAGTGTGGGTGGGGGAGGAAAGGCAAGCACCCAGAGCAGGTGCCTGCTGCCCGCTGGTGTGTGGAGTGAGCGATGCCCAGTGTGAGAGGGCTTGCGGTGTGTCCCTGAGCCTGGACTCTGGCCCCAACTCTCCTCCTCAGGCTGGACGGGGGCCCTGAGAACCATGCTGGGGAGCAGGGCTGGGGGAGGTGAGGGTATGTCAGGCAGACTCGGCTAGAATGACAGACAGACAGACGGGAAAAGGGAGCGAGCATGAGGCACAGGGAAGAGTATGCACGAGCCCCTTCATGCACACAGTTCCTGTAGTCTGGCCCCGACTCAGGACCAGTGAGTCCCTGTGACATGAGCATCATGACACCTTGAGTTTGCAATTATTGGTAAGGCTTGGTCTGGGCCTCAGCCTGGCTTGGGGGTGCCCCTCAGGGATGGGGTGGGGGCTATCTACCTGCCCTGTTCTGTCTCCTCCCACCACAACCTGGGCAGTCTAGCAGATAGCCAGGTCATTTCTGTTGGAGCGCAGGAGGATTTGGAAGTTAAGCCTTCTGCAAACCATCCTCAACACCACCACCAATTACCCACTGTTTTGCTTTCCCAAACCAGGAGAGAGCAGTGACTGCAGGATCTGTGGCCCTGCACCGCTGAAGACCCAGGCCCTGTGCAGGTGGGATTCTGTGCCACTTCCGAGTGGTGCTGGGGCTGCTGTCTCCATCTGGTTCTTACCCTAAAAGGCCTCCCTGGGCTTCCTTCCCGTTGGGACCTCCCTCTTCTGCAAAACCTACATGGTAACAATCCACACAGCTCATCCTGAACTCCAAGGCCTTCTGTGATTACTTCCAACCAGGCCCTGGCCTCCCTGTCGATAGCGCCTCCCCCCACCTCTCACTTCAACAGTGATCCACTTGTGGTGATGCGTGTCGCTGCCCTGTCCACCACCTGGAGGCCCAGGCAACCTACTCTGCTTGGCCTCCTCCTACTCATCTTTCACAAACCAGCTTAAGTGTCTCCCCTCCTGGACAACTCCCCCAGGTCACTCACTGGACTCCCATAGTTTCCTTTTTCCTTAATTTATTTTCAAACAACCTTTTTCTTTTCTTTTTTTTTTTAAAGAAAAGGTTTGAAAGTGTAATATATATACATGGCAGAACTTCAGAAAGTGTAGATGAGTCTATAGTATGGTGAAAAGGGAGGTTCCTTTTCCCCTGGAGAAACCACTGTTTCCACCTCCCCCTGGCCCTGGTCAACAGCGGTTAGCACCAGGTGCTGCATCTGCTTCCCTGGAAGGCTGCGAGCATCAGACCTTGGAGTATAGTGGGCCCATTGCTGTATCTCCCTTGCCTGGCACAGAGCAGGGCCTGGGCTGTGGAACCATTAATGTCCAAGGGTGGGGCGGGCCAGTGGACTGCTTCTCCCACATTGCAGAACTTCATGGGCTCATGTACTAGCAGAGCTGGCTTAGGGACTTTGGAGGGCACACATACATGGGAACCCTGAGACCAGGGAGGTGCAGTGACCCGCCCAGGATGAGTCTGCAGAGCCGAGATCAGAAACAAGGTCTCCTGCAAACCTGGTTCAGTAAATGGGATTGAGACAGAATGATCTAATACTGAGTTTCACTCAATAGTGGCTGACCTCACTGGATACTCCTTGACTGACAGGAAATTCCCTCTGTCCTCAGCTCATCCCTCTTGGAGAGGGGTTGGGCTAGAAATTCTCCTCCCCGGGAAAAAGACTTTCTAGAAGACTCTGCTCCTTTCCTACATTCCACTGCTTTTCAGAATGAGCTCCTGCTGGGACTCAGGAGACCCAGGTGCAATTCTGCCTGGGTCACAGATTCCTGCGTGACCTTGGGTAAGTCTTGCGATCTCTCAGGGTCTGCTTCCTCATCTGCCCATGAGGTGGAGGTGACAAGCCTGCCTCCAGATCTCATAAAATTGTTGTAGACAACAATGGCAAAATGTATGTCAGAGAGCTTGACGGACACGAAATCACTATGCAGATGTGCTGGGCAATTATTATTTGGGGCCCTCCCTCCCTCTCTGCCAGCTTCTGAGGCTCTTACCACCGCCCCCCCCCCCCCAACCCCTGTGGGAATGGTTGGGATAAACAAACCCAGTGCCAGGGAAGAATTACTCAATGTGACACTTAATTGATGCAAAACACACAAATTCTGTGGCACACCGCGGAATTTACAAGCAGAGGGGCTGACAGGGCCGTGGAAGAAGGGGTGGGCGGTGTGTGTGGGGGAATTAATCACCGAGTCTCAGGCATGAAATTAAATTCTGAGGGAAAGAAACCTCTTTCATTACTCCGGAGCAGAAGTAAAATGCTGCGGCGTGCACCGCGACAGCCCAGGGAGAATAGGGCACTGCCAGGGCCAGTGCAGGGCTGCGGGGACAGGTGGCTGGCCTCTGAGAAATCTCCAGAGGTGATGGGGCTGGGCCGGGGGCATCAAAACATCCTGGGGAGGCTTCTGGGACCTCCCCGGTTGGCTGAATAGTGATGCCTGGAAAGGACACCCCCAGACACAGGTTCTGCATCTGGCTCTGGAGCCCTTGAACTGAGGATCCCTATTCCAGTCTCAGGCCTCCTGGTTACTGGCCCCCTCTTTCATAAATCCAGATGATAATGCCCAGTTCACAGAGTTAATGCACCTGGAAGCACTTGGTCACCTGAAAAAAAGCACCTAGATGCATGGAATGGTTATTATTAGGCTGTATGTTAAGGGACTCAGACTACTCTGGCAACTGCCTCCTCTACCTTGGAAAATACAAAAAAAAAAAAAAAAAAAGAAAGTTGTCCCCACCCTAACACTTTGGAAATGCAGTAGGAATAGTAATCAGCAACAATAGAGCAAAAATACCTGCAACAGTGAAAGCAGCAGCTACCCCATAATGCATGCTGCTCCCTGTGTCAGGCACCTTGCTAAGCTTTTTGCATCTGCGACCCTATTTAATTCTCACGACAACCTGTGGGGTGCTTTTTATCATGCCCATGTCACAGAGGAAGAAGCTGAGGTTTGGAGACATTATTTATTCTGTGCCAGGTTGCACAGGTTGTGAGTGGTGAGGTCAAGACTCTACGTGTGGCCTGATTCATTTCATTATTTCCCTCCTCCTTCCCTTCCTCTTAGTTTGTCAAACACTTCCTGAGGACTGAAGAAACTTAAGATGTGACTTCAGCCCTCGTCAAATGACCACCTACAGCTGTCTGCCATGTGCATTATTCTCACCTGTTCCTCTTGCCTTTGGGCCTGGGGAGAGGGAGGGGCGGCCCCCTCTGGGATGTGCCAGGCTCAGATCCCTTTAGTCCCCAGGAGCTCACCGGATGGGGGTGGGGCTCCAGCCACTAAAGAGTGAAACATCTCAGCTGAAACCCACCCTCAACTCTGAAAGTGGCTCTGAAATGTTGGGGGAGGGACTAGTGGGGCTGGAGGCTGAGTCCTGACATGCACTCTCCCGCCCCACTTCCCTCTGCACCGTCTCACTCCAGTATCAGTTGCATTTTTGCCAAGGCAAGAAGCTTGCAGGTCGCCTTGTCACATCACATCACATCACATCACATCAGGGCCCATGTCACTCAGTGGGGCCCTTCCCCTTGGCTCCCCTCTGATCCTGTCCTTCAGTTCTCTTTCTCCCTTCAGATCCCCCTTCACTCTTTGGTCTCTGTCCGTTTCTCTGTGTGCCTGTGCCTCTCCTGTTTTGTCTGTCTGGGTGCCCTCCAATCCTTATTTCTGTTTCTCTGTTTGAGCTTTATATCTGAGTCTCCGCGTGCTGCCTCTCATTCTTTGTCCCCCCTTCTCACAGCTGGTGGGCAATGAAGAGCAGAAGGAGATGGGTTAGCATAGCCTCCAGGGAAAAGAATGTCATTTGTGAGGGACTCCTGTCTCACAAATGGGGGTGAATTTAGTAGGAGAAAGGGGCTAAACATTTGTGCAGGAACAAAAAGCAGGCTGCAGGAGGTGGAGTTTCTGCGCCTTTCCCACATTGTATGAGCAGCATGCAAATGAAAGCAAAGCCCCATACAAGTAAGTCCCTATAATTTGGAATGGAACCACTCTGACACATTTGGGAATTGAGTGACAGATTCCAAAGTCTAGCCACAAAGGTGGAGCTGCATAGTATAGCCCCATTTCCTCACCCTAGGACATCACAGTTTCCCTTGTCGTCACTTAATCCCATAAATATTTACTTAGCAGGTACTGTGTGCCAGGCATAGGGCTAGACCCTGGAGACACTAGGAGGAATCAGAGAGCCTGACCTTGGCCCTTCTGGCCCCTGCTCTCTTGGTCTTGCCTACAGGTGAATTGGGCCAGTGAGAGGAGATCGTGGAAAGAGTCACCTGCAGGTCGGGAGAGTCCTCACCAAACCACACAGGGTCCGAGGCACAGGGTCGAAGTGGTATCTAGTCGCATCCCTTTTCCAGAGGCCCAGAGAGATTGAATGATTTGGTGGGTCCAGCCTCCAAATCCAGGGGTTCTGACTATCAGTTCATCCTCCTTCCAAAAGCCACTCCAACCCCATCTCTTCAAGAGCAGAAATTTTCAAATTGCAGGTCACAAACTGTTAGGAAGTTGTAAAATCCATTTGATGAAGTTGTGACCAGCATTTAGATAAATTGAAATGTGATAGAAATAGAATAGAAAAGACAAGAGTGCATTGCAATGCATGTGGTGGGAAATACCAGTGTGCGCTGCAGAGGGTGTGAGGAGATGTCTCTGTGGGTTGATTGCTGTTGGAAGAGTCTGAAAAGCAGTGCTCCAGATGGCCTTTTTTGAGGAGCCCCATGTGCCTTCTTTATTCTATGCCTGGGGCATGTGCATGGTGGGGTTGGCAGCTGAGGGACAGTGGCGTCAGAGTGTGAATTCTGCCTGTGCCTCCCATTGGTAAACAGTTGGGGCTCATTGCTTGGCTTACCTAAGATCTGGTTTTGTTACCTATAGAAATAGGAACAGCGGTGAATATCTCGCAAGACTATTATGGTGCCTAACTGACAACAGATGAGTGAAATTTCTGGCACACAGGGAGATTCAATAAATATTAACTTCCATTCCTCTAGAAGCTCAAATCAACCCCTACAGAATAAGAATTTATGTAATATAGAAATATTTTTGTTTACAAATTACATCCTGCCTACTTTCAAATGTTGTGAGGCAGGCTATAACAAAAAGATATAAATGTACTTATAAATAGATCCAAAGTATTTAAAAAATACTTAGAGATATAAGGAAATTAAAAAACCTTCCTAATCTAATCTAATCTAATCTAATCTAATCATTATTATGTTTGAGCATCAGATTTTATTTATGAGCTTCCTGGCAGCAAAGGCAAAGAAAAAAAAAGAGGATGGTTTCCATAATTCTCATTATTTGATAAATAGTAACATAGTTCTTCAGGAAGGTTAACAGTCCTCAGGTAGACGCCTATAAATAATTTATCTTTGAAGTTCTTATATAAAGGGCACCCCAGAATAAACTGGACAAGGCTTGCCCCAGCGGTTCCTGTACGTGCTCTTCGATCTCCTTCTCTGAGACCTCCGGTCCATGATGTGGATATGCTGAGTCCAAGGGGTGGGCTGGTTCCTCCCTCCATGCCTTCTTCCCTCCCTCGCCCAGCCCCCTCCCCTCAGCCCTCTCATGCGTACCTGTCACAGAGAGGCGGGCCCCATTGCTCTGCCGGGTCTCCCCACTGTACTTGTGCTTGGTGATGCAGCGGTAGGTGGACAGGGCATCCTCCTTCTGCACGTCAGAGATGTACAGCCCGCCATGGTAAGTAATAAAAAACCTGTTTTCTGGAGACACAATCAGGACATAGTCCATTACTCCCCTATCTGGGCATACCACCTGAAGCAAGTGGCCTTCTTTCAGGCTAGGACTATTGCCCAGGGAGAGGAAGTGATGGGGGAAAAAAGGGGTGAAGTTGGTGCGACCTCAAAGGCAGGGTAGCATCTCCAACAGATGAGGATTTTCTATATGCAAACAAATAGAAATTACAGTATTTGTTCCTTTAAGTGTAAATGCTTCAGGGATTTACAGAAAGGCATTGGGCTGTAAGGCAGGTAAGATCTGGGTTCCACATCTAACTCTTCCTTTTATTAGCTGTGAGACCTTGAGAAAGTTGCTTAACTTCTCTGAGCCTTATCTGTGCAACGAGATGCAAATAATACTTCATACAGTGGATTAAGGATTTCAAAGAAAGTGTCTGGCACACAGTAAGTGCTCAATTAGTGAACAGAAGTTTCCATTTGCCTTACTTCTTTGCAAGAGTTTGCAAAGGTTTTTCTTTTTGTTATCATTTCTTTTTAACTATATTTTATTGATTATGCTATTACAGTTGTCCCAATTTTTCCCTCTTCCCCCACCACCCACCTTCTACCCCCATTCCCTCCAGCAACCCCCCTCCTTAGTTCATGTCCTTGTGTTGTGCATCTAAGTTCTTTGGGTTCTCCATTTCCTATACTATACTCAATTTCCCCCTGTCTATTTTGTTCCTACCGATTATGCTTCTTAATCCATGCACCATTTCCCTCATTCTCCACCTTTCCCCTCCCAGCTGATAACCCTCCAAATGATTTCCATGTCTATGATTCTGTTCCTCTCTGGTTGTTTGCTTTGTTTGTTTTTTTCGATTCAGTTGTTGATACTTGTGAATTTGTTTCCATTTTAATGTTCATAGTTTTGATCTTCTTTTTCTTAAATAAGTCCCTTTAACATTTCTTGTGATAATGGCTTGGCGATGATGAACTCCTTTAGCTTTACCTTGTCCGGGAAGGACTTTATCTGTTCTTCCATTCTAAATGAGAGCTTTGCTGGATAGAGTAATCTAGGTTGTAGGTCCTTGTTTTTCATCACTTTGAATACTTCTGACCAATACCTTCTAACCTGCAAAGTTTCTTTTGAGAAATCAGTTAACAGCCTTAAGGGAACTCCTTTGTAGGTAACTCTCTGCTTTTCTCTTGCTGCTTTTAAGATCCCCTCTTTATCTTTAACCTGTGGCATTTTAATTATGATGAGTCTTGCTGTGGTCCTCTTTGGGTCCAACTGATTTGGGACTCTCTGTGCTTCCTGGGCTTGTATGTATATTTCCTTCACCAAATTAGGGAAGTTTTTTTTTTCATTATTATTTCAAATAAGTTTTCAATTTCTTGCTCTTCCTTTCTTCCTTCTGGCATCCCTATGATTTGGATGTTGATATGTTTGGAGATGTCCCAGAGGCTTCTTATACTCTCCTTGTTTTTTTTTTTTTTTAATTCTTTTTTCTTCTTGCTGTTCTTGTAGAATGCTTATTTCTTCCTTATGTTCCAAATCATTGATTTGAACTGTGGTTTCATCCCTTCCACTGTTGGTTCCCTATAGATTTTCCTTGATTTCACTTAGTGTAATCTTCATTTCTTTCTGGGTCTTTTTTATTTTGTTGCCATACTCAGTGAGTTCTTTGAGCATCCTGATCACCAGTGTTTTGAACTCTGCACCTGATGGATTGGTTATCACCATTTTGTTCAGTTCTTTTTCTGGGGTTTTGTTCTGTTTTTTCATTTGGGCTATATTTCTTTGTCTCCTTGTTTTGACATCCTCTCTGTGTTTGTTTCTGTGTATTAAGTAGGGCTGCTTTGACCCCCTATCTTAGTAGCATGGCCTATTGTAGAAAAGATACCTGTAAATTGTGTGGGGTGGAGGCTTAGGTAATCACCAGGGTGGGCTGAAGCAACAGCTTCAACTGCCTTGTGGCTCTGTGTGTGGGGAGGGCTTGGAGAGAAGACAGTGCCTCTGTCCATCTTCTGGAGGTTTGCCTGGCACTTGTCCTGTGTGACTGGCACCCTTCCAGCTGTTGTCCTGGTGCTGAATCCCAGAAGGGATGAGTCTGTGTACGTTTTTAATCCATGTGGGCCCATTAAGTGGAGTCTCCTGAAAATTCAGCAGTTTCTTCTGCTGCTCAACCCCCATTGATTTTTATAGCCAGAAGTTATGGGGATTTATTTTCCTGGAGCTGGAACCCTGGGCTGTGTGGTCTGGCCTGGGGCTGGGATTACTGGCTCCTAAGGTATCACTCCTAATTTTTATCCACCACACATGAATGTGGGACCACCCATTCTGTTGCCACCACCTCTTGGCACCACACAGCATCTCTGTGTCTCTCCACCCCTCCTACGCATCTGGATTAATGTGGCTTCTTTAAATCCTTGGTTGTCGGGCTTCCATATAGCTCAATTTTCTGATGGTTCTGGGTGTTATTTATTTTGAGGTCTAGTTGTAATTCGTTGTGTGGTTGTGCAAGGAGGTGAAGCATGTTTACCTATGCCTCCATCTTGACTGTGAGTCTATCATTATTTCTTTTAAATAATTCAAAACCATACCTGTGTCTCAAAACCGAAATATGCACCAGGCAATGTTCTATATCCTAAAGATACAGCAGCAAGCAAGACAGACAAAAATCTCTGTCCTCATGGAACATGCATACAGACAATTGGTTTATTATAAAAGGATATAACTCAGGAATAGCCAGATGTAAGAGATGCAAAGGGTAAGATGTGAGAGCAAAGGCCTTTCATATTCATTGCTTATTTGTTCTTACAACTATGTAAGGTGTCATCTCCATTTTTGGGTCACACGGCCAGTAAGGATCAGAACTCAGGCACTGAACTAAAAACAAGCCTTAATCCCTTTCTTGCAATTTTAATCATTTATTCACTCAATAAACAATTATTGAGGCTAAGCTACACTAGGAACAGGGACATGGAGATACAGATACATGATAATCATTCAGCAAGTAGTTCTTGAACACCCATTCTGCACAAGGCAAAGGTGCAAGCACAGTGTTTGACTTTTCCTGCCCTCTCTCCAGACTCTTACTGTCTGGACATGGGCAAGGAAGTTGAAAGGACAGGTAGCAGTATGCCCATTTTGCTGATTTTGACGTAAGAGTCCACACAGATATGGGGTGGATTTTCTTGTCCTAGGTTCTAAGGCAAAACCTGAACTTGAGCTAGTCAGGGCTGTTGTTAAAAGGGGAGTATGTGGACATGAGAGTTGGGGTGGGGTTTGCATTTGGCTTTGGGCCCCCCTCAGCTCATGTCAGTGTCTTCCCACTCAAAACCTAGCCAGACTGAGATTGGGAGTCTAACTTTGGGTCCATCTGCCTGCTTTCCGGTGCTTAGCTTCTTCCTCAGGCAGCCATGGAAGACCCCAGTCTGCCATTTCCACTGGGAGGTGGAGTTGAAATCAGGAGACAGATCATGACTCAAAAGGAGCTGAGGGGAGAGGGTGATGCTGACCCTGTGGGAAGGACCTGCTGACATTAGAATGCCAGGCCTTCATAGGGAGACATTTGGAGTCGCCCCATGTTCTTCCAGTCCTATTACTTAGAGGTCACCTTCCTCCCATCTGGGGGCTGAGGGACCCCCTCAGCCAATGAAAGAGCTCTGATACTGGTTCACTCTCCTTTTAGGAATATTTTGTGGTGTCCCACCCCTCCAAACACAAGTTCAAGATCTCAGTATCTGGAGATGGAGACCTCACCGAAGGACACTTTCCAAAAGAGAGGCTGCAGAATTGTAAGTTTGAAAAGTTGAATGTGTTTGACCACATCTTTGACAAAGTTTCTCCAGCCTTCATTTAAATATCTCCCCGGCTGGGGAAATTATCACTTCACTCAGGAACCCTTTCCAAAGTCAATAGCTCTGACTTTTAGACAGATCTTCCTGGGTCACAGTCAGTCTCCTTATAGCTCCCGGCTTGACTTCTGGTTCTACTTACTGGAGCCCTACAGAACCAGCCTAACCCTGTGTTACCGACATACTCTCTCACTCATTGGAAGGCAGTTATCATGCCCTTTGACTTTTCTTCAGGCTAAACAGTCTTAGGATTTTATTTTTAATAGTTATTTATTTAGTATGGTTTCAAATCACATCACTCTGGTTGGTCTCTTGCCTCTTAATAAACTTTGGTGTATCTACAAATCTTCTCATTCTCCCTCCCTCTCATCTTTTCTCCCTTTCTCCCTTTCTCCCTCACCCTCACTAATCTTTGTATGCGACTAGACTTACTATGTGCCAGGCATTTCACCAAGTGGTGGGGATCTAACAATCAACCTTATCTGATCAGAGCAGTGTCATGCAAGACTAGCAACCTCTAGCCTAAGACTGCATCGGCTTGTTAGGGGGAGTGGGGTGGGCATGGAGAGGCAACCCCATCATACTACTGCCTCACATTCTTCTTGCAGCCAACTAAAGGCCCTGGTCTCATATTGAGCCACTGCTAGGTCACTTTCTCTCTCTGTCCACCCTTGGGCACGTGGCTCTGTGGGCCCAGGCCTGGGACTTCACATGGACCCCTGCTGAGTGCTAACTTGTGGGGGTTCTTCTAGATGAACACTCAGTGCTGTGGGTAAAAGATGAAAAGGCAGTGAGAGGAAGCCCAGCCCTGCTGCTGGCAGTTGGAGACCACCTGGAAGAAGCACAGAGAAAGCCTGCCCCCCTCCCCCCACCAGACTCTGAATGTGCTGTTATTGTCTCCATGTTGTGACATCCCCAAGTCAAATGTGGAAGATCTCCTGTCATTTATTATGTAACTGGGACTGGAACACAAAACTACTGGAGGGAGTTGCTGCCAATCAGAAGGACCGGGGTTGGGGGTGGGGACAGGAAAGACCCCCAAATCAACCCTATTGGCCCACAGGTGGTCCAGCCTGGACAGCTAGGACCTGTGATCCCTGCACTCCAGGACCACAACGCACTTGGCCCCACTGGAATTTTAAGCTAGGAAGGGGTGCTGTGGTGCTGGTGGTGGGGAGCTGGGGTTTCTATAGTAACAAGCAGCTGCTGCATCTGATGTTTCACATCCTTCATTGTCCTCATTTTCCCCCTCCCTTCCCCCTCTTCTTGTGCATATTTAATTGCAGCAACGTTTCCAGACACAGTGTATAGCTTGCTCCTCCTGAAACAAAGGCAGGCCACAGCCAGGGGGATGCAGGGCTAACGAGGGGAAGGAGAAATCAGGGGTATTATGTTAATCCCCTCCAGTGGGGGCCTTGTGCAACATCAGTTCTGCATGTTTGATGAGAATCGGATGATGGGCCCTGCTGGGGAAGAGAGGAGCAAGAGGCCTGTGGAGTGAGTGTGGAGAGCGGAAGAGGCCCAGCCAGCTGGTGGGGGTTCAGATGGGCTGGGGCTCCGGAAGATTGCTGGCTTCCACAGTTGGCTCTGGTGGGGCCCCCTGGTAGTCTGGCAGCCCATACTCCTCATCCAAATGGGACCAGCTATCCCTGTGGTGGCAGAGGAGCCGCTGTTCCACATCTAGGCTCCTCCTCCTCCTTGGGGCAGTTTGGGTCCAGCTGCAGGAGGACCAAGTGGCAGCCAGGACCCCTTCGTCCAGCACCCCCCTCCTGAGGCCACTTGGAAATGTGTCTGGGACCATTTTTGGTGGACATCGTAACTGGGGGTACTAATGGCATTGAGCGATCAGGAACTGGGGTGCTAGATGCCAGTAGTGTCCCTATGGGTGTAACCAGAGGGCCCCTTTCTCTTAGGCTCTAAGACTGGCACATAGAACTGTGTTCAAATGTGGACTCAGCCATTGGTGCTGCCTGACAGCCACACCTCAGAGGCTGCAGATTCACCTGTGAACACACCATAACCAGGGAGGTGCTGTGTGTGGCTAACGAACCATTTCCTGCTCTTTTTCATTATGAAGAGCACTCCAGCCTGCTTCCCTATCCCTTTTCCTGGTGATCAGGAGCAAGCTTGTCCTTTTAAAAGCTAAATATTTATTCAGCACCTATTACATGTTAGGCCAAAGGCTTTATAAACATTATCTCATTTAGTTCCCACAACCCTTTGAAATGAATACTATTATTATTACTGCCCAAAGCAGAGAGAAGTTAAATACCCACCCACAGTCAGACAGCTAAAAAATGGTAGAAACAGGTCATTAGTCCACTTCCTATGTTCTTCCGAAGCTCTGTGCTAGACCGGCTCTCCCAGAATAACAGCACTTCTCATAAGGACATGTGGTCAGCCAGCCTCTGCTTGGCTGCTTCTCTCAGTGGGGTCCTCATTACCTCATGAAGGGGCACTCATCCATTCAATTCAGTATGGCTCAATTTATCAAGTTTTTATGGACCACCCTAGGTCCTGGACTGGGTTCAGGACCCAGTCTTGGACTTGATCTCTGCCCTCTGCAATTCTATTGTATAGTAAGAAAACTACGTCCTTCCACCAGGAAAGGTGTGGCTGTCAGTGCCAGGCTGGTGAAGGGTGGGGAGGGGACCTGATGGAAGGCATCAGTGAGAGGAGAAAACTAAAGAGGGTCCAAGCCACTTGGGTGGAAGGGCAAGACCAAGATGGGACCTAGGAGACTGGACTGGGGTTCTGGCTCTACCACTAATGATGGGGTATGTACTAGCTTGAACAGTGTCCCCCACATTAATATCCACTCAGAGCTTGTGAATGTGACCTTAGTGGACATAAGGTCTTTGTAAGTGTAATCAAGTTAAGATGAGTTCTTACTGGATTAGTATGGGCCCCAGATGCATTTTTTACTGCTGTCCTTATAAGAGAGGGAAATGTGGACGCAGGTGTGCACACACACAGAGAAATTCACGTGAAGACAGGCAGAGACTGGAGTGAGGTGTCTTCAAGCAAAGAAATGCCAGGGATTGCTGGCAGCCCAGAAGCTGTAAGAAGTGAACAAGGGTCCCCCCCTAGTGCCTGCAGAGGGAGCACATTCTGCCCACACCTGGAATTTGGACTTCCGGCCTCCAGAACTGTGACACAGTAGTATCTGTAGCTTTAAGCCACCAGTGTGGTGATTTGTTCTGGCAGCCCTGATACAGGTGACCTGAGGGAAATCCAGTCTCCTCTCAGGTGCTGAGATTTCCCAGTCTTAAAGAGAGGGAGGAGTTTGCTTAGCAGTGTGTTTTTAACTGTGCTTGTGCATTGGAATTATTAAGGGAGCTTTCAAAATTAAACTCACAATCTCTGGGGGTGTGGTCTGGGAATTAGCATTTAAAAAAATTTTTTTTGGATGATGTAATGAGTTAAGTAAACTTGTAAGGCCCCTTCACTCCAACAGTTGATGTCTCCATTATGCCACTGAACTTTTCTGAGTTCCATTTCACCTTCAGGAAAATGGAGATAATTGGTAGGACAGAGTTGTTGGGAGAGTTAGATGAAGTATCACATGTGAAAGTCCCTGGCACGTGGGTGGTACTCATTAAATGTCAACACAAGTTGCTCCATTTCAAGGAGGTGAAGGGCTAGGGATGGCTGGGGCTCCCAGCCCCTCCCTGTGGTCAGATCTTGTGACAATTCTCCCTCTTCCTCCTCAGGAGCTTGGACATAAAGGTCTACCTTGGCAATTTGTAAGCCCTGTGCACAGGTGCTCAGTGACACCACAGCATCTTTCCTGTCTTTTTCTAAAAGGTCGGAGAGCGGGGCCTTGGAGGCCCCTAGAACTGTAGGAACCATGTCAGTTGACAGAAACGTAGGGCAACTCCAGAAGGCTGAAAGGAGAGAAGCTGTCCTCTGGAAGTGTAGGACTCCCTCTCTGCTCTCAGGGAGGTATGAGGGCAAGTTTGGTGGGGAGACGGTGCCCAGCAAAAGAAGGGGAGTTGAGAGTTTGTGGACAAGTATGGACTGGACAGATCCGACTCCAACCTTTAGAGCAAGGGAATGAAGCAGGGCCAGTGGCTTCCCAACCAGCCTTCCTGCTTCAGCCCCTGCCCCTGCTTTAGCCCCTGTCCCTCCTCCATCTGTTCCCAATGTGCAGCCAGAACAATGCTTTAAAACCCAAGTCATATCATGCAGCTCTTTTGTTTAAAACCTTCCAAAAGTTCCCCACTTCACTCAGTGTGAAAGCAGTGGCGATCACAAAATAGGCTCTTTGTAAATATTTCTAGAATGGATGAATGAATGAAATTTCTCAAAACTCCAAGGTAGTTTTATCTCCATTTCACTCATGAGGAAATAGCAACTCAGAAAAGTCAGATCTCAGCTCCGAACCTACTTCCTCCAGGAAGCCTTCCCAGATTAACTCACTCCCATTTCTGAATATTTTTATATGCATCTGGCACATCTCTTACCACTACTTATCATTGTTTCTACTATATCCAATTAGGTCTTAAAAAAGTTATTTTTGAGCATTCAAAGTGAAGATTAAACTGTACGGAGGTTCCTTGAAAAATTAAGATGTAATTACCATATGTTCCAGCAATTACACTTCTGGGTATATACTCAAAAGAATTGAAAGCAGAGCCTTGAAAAAGGTGTTTGCTCACCCATGTTCATAGTAGCATTATTCACAATAGACGAGATGGGAGCATCCCAAGTGTCCATCCTTCTCTTTGATGGATGGATAAAGAAAATGCAGTATATACACAGAATGGAATATTATTCTCCCTTAAAAAGGAAAGAAATTATGATGTATGCTATAACATGGATATACCTTAAGGATATTATGCTAAGTGAAATAAGTCAGCACAAAGACAGGACAATAAGTCAGCACAATAAGTTAGACAAGTATTGTGTGATTCCATTGACTTGAGATATTTAGGGTAGTCAAATTCATAGAGACAGAAAGTGGAATTGTGGTTGCCAGAATGTGGGGGTAGGAGGAAATGAGGAGTCGTTGTTTAATGGGTACAAATTTTTATGAATGGGGACCCCAAAAAACCCAGAATTATCTTCTGGAGGGTGCCCCCCTTGTCGTACAGGCTTCCCCCACTAGAAAAGTGTTGCAAGATGAAAGTGAAGTTAAACATTACGGAACTTAAAATTGAGCTGAAACGCTACTGAACTTAAAACTTAAAAATGTTTAAGATGGTAAATTTTATGTCATGTGTATTTTACCACAATTAAAATAAGAAATTAAAAAGTCAAAATTAGAACGAATTGAAGTGAGTGTCTTTGTGAGGCAGTGAGTTTCCTTTCATCAGGGGTATTTAAATAGAGGCTGAAGACACACTTGGCATAGAGGAATAAAGTATTAAGAGAAATAGATTGGACCATCTATAAGGTTTCTATACCCTCCAGCAATTTATACATTCCTGGCTTAAAAAAAAATGGCAGAGTTGCAAGACCCTTTGGAGATCATCTGCTGCAGTGTTTTTAAAATCAGTGGGCATGTGCTCATTTCCACCCCAGGGCCTTTGCTTGTGACTCTTATTTCTGTGTCTGAAATGCTCTTTCCTTGACTCACTCTTGGCCACGCTCAGGTCTACACTCAAATGCCAGCTCCTTGTCTGACCCCCCCATCAAAATTAGACTGTGTCCCATATCCCTGTCCAATTCCTTACCATGACATTTTGTTTTCAGAGCATGTGGTGTTTCTCATTGTGAGCAAGGAGTTATTTTAGTATCTCAGCTCCAGAACACTGCTGGCACATAGTAGATGCTCAGTGAACATGAGTTGAATGAATGAATCCTGGCTATAGAGGAGGCACCTACAATGGGGTGAGACAGTTGAACCTGGAGTCCTGTCGTGTGGTACCCCTCATAGTGGGTGGAGGACAGGAAATCTCTTCTTCTCTAACCACCACTGTCACACTGCAATGGTTTGGGCCACTGTTCCCCCTTTAGGCCACTTTGATCCTTGTCTTGGTTCCCCAGCTCAGCTGAGACCAGGCTGGGACATTGAAGCCAGACTGATGGTTTGGAGGTAACAAAAGGGAAATAAACACAGATGATGACATGAGGAGGGCAATCTGCAGCATAAACTGGTTGATTCACCCTCAGAGGGAGGCCCCCTCAAGGGGATAAACTCACACTTCCCAGGAGCTCCTCAAACGTATGGAGGCCCAGGGAAGCTGGACCCTGGGAGAAGAAGAGACCTGATAATCCCTCTCCAGCACGCCTGAGGCTGGTCTTCCATTGTCCTTCCACGAACAAGGACCTGCCCCTTACTTAGTGATAAAAGCAGAATGCTACCTTTGCTGGGGAAGAGACCACTCACAACAGATGTCGCTGATTCCAGGATGAGATCACATTGGCATCAAAGGGGCCCACATTCAGATAAGAGGTGTGTAGTGCAGTGGTGCAGGCAGAGTGGCGCTCTGTCCTATTATGGGCGGAGAAGTCCTAAAACTGAGCTGCCTTGGGGGGTTCCATCTCTGCCTGCCTTAAGGCAAGCTCAGTCCCTTAGATGCTAGAGGTCCCATAGCTGGGGCCTTTGGGGAAGAACGGGTACAAGGATCTGCAGCTGTGAACTTACTCTTTCCAGCCCCCTTGGGCCCCTTCATGGGTACAATCTGCTTTGGGCTGGGAGAGGGATCCAGGCCTAACTGGTGAAGTGTCTTAAATTGTTTCATAAACTCAGTAAGAAAGAAACCCAAGTGCATGAATCAGTGAGCACCATGTGCCAGGCTCTGTGTTGGGCACTTCCACATATGTTCCCTCTCTCAAGCACCATCCCCAGCCCGAAGCACATGATGCTCCTTTCATTTTACAGATGAGAAAACTGTGGCTCAGGTGGAGACTTGTCCAAGTCACACAGCTAGTGAGTAGAAGAGCCAGGATTCCTACCTGAGTCTCCTGAACAAATCAAGAGGTGTTTTCCCCACACCCAGCTGCCAGGAGAGTGTGTGTTGCATTTTGGAGGGAGCTTTGGCCAACCCATTCTGGGAGGTGGACCTTCCCACCCCTTTTGGGCAAGTGACAGGGCTCCTGGCTTTTGCTTCTCCTGAAGTAGGCTTCCCTCACCCAGGTCAGGGTCAGAGTGGTGGACAAACAGAAAGGTGTGAGGGGTGAGATGAAACTGCTTCAAAGGGCGTTGTAGTTATTGACGGAAAGAATAGGTGAATGGTGTCCCTTAGGAGACTGGCGTGCAGTGAAGTTAGAGGTGTGGTACTAGGGAGTCATCTGTCTTAGGCAACAAAGAAGCCCTGCCATGGTCAGGTGCTGTGTGGTAGCAGGAAGATGTCATCACAGGCAGGTGGCTGTGTGCTGGCATGTCCACTTTGGGTACACCTGCATGGGCCTGTGGGGCATCACAGTGGACATAGTGGGATTGGTAACGTGGGGAGGTGTATGTTCCAGTGGGTGTTATATGGAGCACTGTAATTGGAGTTAGTAATGGGAGATTTGAGACCTACCTTAAGAACACCTCTCAACTTTCCGTGTTTCTTTTCTCTCATTCCCAAGCTGGGAACACTAAGTCCTGACTTGCTCAGCTCATGGGCCTCTTTGGTGGTATGGCAATGTCTACAAAAGGGTGTTGTGACATATGCTGTATTGTAGAGGTATAATGTGAAGTGTGTAAAAGCACAGGACATATGTGTCCGTATGTCCCTAATATATGCATGGAGCATAGTATCATGTTGAATGAACAAATCCTGGCCGTAGAGATGTTTCTTAGAAGATGCGTTTGGCCTGCTGGAGTCAGAGGCTTTCCTGACAGAGGAAAACCAGAAGCCGAGGGAAAGGTTTCCTGCTCTGACCACGCTCTTCACCCCTACGAGGAAGGTCCTAGTAGGCAACACGAGATATGGAGTGGGGCAGGTGGGAGAAAGAATGCATGGAGCTTTGCCCCAAGGCTAGACTTTGGCTGGGGTCAAGAAAAACCAGTCAGTCTTTCTTGGAAGAGAAGAGATATTTAGCCTGTCACAGCTCCGTTTTCCTGGGCAGCCTTAAGATGCCAGCCTCCAAGTGTGTTGACCGATCCCCAGGGAACTCCCAACTCCAAAAGAGAAATTGCAATCAATATAGGTTACCAGTTACTGCTCTATTCAATATAGATTTACAAAAACAATGTGGTCACCTTGCAGCTGGGAGTATGTGGACAAGACTAATGAGCAAACTACCCCCACCAGAAGGCTGCTCTCTTCCTCCTGAGTTCATTGTGCCGGTGGGGCAGGGTGGGTGGGGGTGACCAACACCTCCCGGTTGTCTCCAGGCCCCAGCACCAGGGCAGCTGTAGGGAACTATTTAGGGCCGACTCAGAAGAATGCCGCCCTTTCATTCCTCCCTTGTATTCCTGCTGGTGGCGAAGGCCCTGGGGATACCTGCTAGCCTGGGTGTGAAAAGCCCATGGGAAGCCAAGGCGTCCCCTTCTCCCCCTGAACCCTGGGCTCCCAGGATGGCAAACCCTCCACCCAAGTCCCTGAGGGGAGATTTGCAGTATAGTGGAAGGTACATGGTATGTGAGTCAGGAGCTTGGCTTCAAGTCCCAGCTCTGGAGCTGGCTGGCTCTAAGTTCTAGATCCTCCCTGCTAAGGACTGAATGGTGCCCTCTTCCAATTCGTATGTTAAAGCCTTAAAACCCTCTTGCCCTGGCTGGTGTGGCTCAGTTGTTTGAAGGGTAGCCCGCAAACCGAAAGGTCACAGGTTTATTCCTGATCAGGAGACATGCCCAAATTGTGCATTCAGTCCCCCATCAGTGTGCAAATGGGAGGCAACCAATCAATGTTTCTCCCATATCCATCTCTCTTTCTCCCTTCCTTGGCTCTGGAATTTAAAAAAAAAGAGTAAGCCCTGGCTGGTGTGGCTCAGTGGATTGAGCAAGAGCTTGCAAACCAAAGGGTCGCCAGTTTGATTCCCAGTTGGGGCACATGCCTGGGTTGCGAGCCATGTTCCCAGTGGGGGGCGGTGCATGAGAAGCAACCATACATTGATGTTTCTCCCCCTCTCTTCTCCTTCCCTTCCCTTCTCTCTAAAAATAAATCAATAAAAAAAAAAAGATAAAAAAATTAAAGCCTTAACCCCCCAGGATGACTGTATTGGGAGATAAGTCCTTTAAAGAGCTAATTAAAATTAAATTAGGATGTAAGAGTGGGACCTTAACCCAAAAGAACCTGTGTTCTTACAAGAAGAAGAGACGCCAGGGATACATGTGCATAGAGGGAAGAGCAT
Source organism: Mormoops blainvillei (assembly GCA_004026545.1). NCBI lineage: Eukaryota > Metazoa > Chordata > Mammalia > Chiroptera > Mormoopidae > Mormoops > Mormoops blainvillei. The sequence continues at coordinate 474,615 of PVJD01000002.1, read as the reverse complement.
GTGAGGTCACAGTGAAAGGGTGACCATCTACAAGGCAGGGATAGAGGGCTCAGGAAAAACCACACCTATCAACAGGTTGATCTTGGACTTTCAGCCTCCAGAACTATGAAAAATAAATTTCTATTGTTTGAGATGACCAGTCTGGTATTTTGTTATGGAAGCCCTAGAAAACAAACACACACCTCTCTTGGACATGCTTTCCCCGGAGGACCCCTCCAATGCTAAGATTTGGCAGTTGGGTCCTGCTCTATGAAGATACTGGGGTGAGGACTTTAAGGTAAGAATGGAAAGGAGGACAGAGGTGAGCTGGGCTCGAAGGTCACAGGTGTGCTACACAGATTGTGCTCACAGAGTGAGAGGTGGGGAGAGACTGAACCGAGGACCCTCAGTGGACATTGAGTGTCAGGAACCGAGGAAGGCATTGCTCAGGGACGAGGTGGTCAGGGAACCAGCCCTGGGAATGGGCCTTTGACCCATTCCAGATAGTGCACTCACTATCAAACACTCGGATCTGATCTGCCACTACATGTGATACTCGAGGACACTCAGGCACAGAGGGTCACACAGCTAGTCTGGGTCCAAGTATGACTGTCAAGAGGCACCTTCTGTCTTTGGACCCACTGCTCTTTCCCTATGGAACTAAAATCTGGAGGAGCAGACATGCCGGGTTACGATGAGACTGGATGGATGGCAAGTGGGGACCCTGCTATGTAAGCTTGTTGGGGACCTGCGGAACCAGAAACTTTGCCCTGTCCCTCGCTCGCTGGAAGAGCAAAGGCAATGCTGAAGTTGGGGCCCAAGTGGGGAACAAAGCTAGAGGAAGGTTTCACAATGTAATAACCTCCAGGTGGCAGGCAACAGGACTACCTGCCTGCTTCCTGGCACAGGGTGCTCCCAGGTGCTTGGAAAGACACCATGGTCTCATGTTCATTTTCCAGGTGTAATGCCAGGCTGGGCTAGGGCTTGGCATGCCAGGCTCCTGTTGGGCACAATGTACCAAATGTGTTCCCAGGTGGGCTTGGGGGAGTAGTAGGGAGGGCAAGTGGTCAAAGAAGAAGAAATTGTACCATGGGGTGATGCCCATTTCTGACCTTTAAGAGAGAGATTAGCCAGGCTCCCCCATCTTTCTCTCTGCATTTTGGGCTCCACAGGATATGAGGTTACTGGAGGGATGGGAGTTCTTTGGCCTCAGGAGGACCCAGGAAGTTGATAGCATGGCGGAGCAGAAGAAACCTGGCTCCGGAGCCAGAAGGGATTGGGTTCTAACTGTTTTCCTCTTTCTTGGCAGATGATGCTACGTAAGCCATTGAACCTCTCTGAACCTGTTTCCTATGAGACCTAAATGAGTTAATGAATACACCCCACACAGTGCCTGGCATATAATAAGCAAGCAAGTAAGTACTTGTTAAATGACTGACTAGAATTAATGCATCAGTAAATGTATAGCTCTGATAAGGGCGGGACTCAGAACTTGACTTAGGCTTCAGCCTCCAAGTGCAGGGCTCTGCCAACCCTGGCCACCACCTCCTGACTCCCCACACACTGGCCTCCTAAGTAGGTGGAGCGTGTTCACATCCAGGGAGGAATAGGCTCGACTGCCCTGGGGCCCTGGCAGACTGGGTGCTTTGGGCAGCTGAGCTCTCGAAGGGTCAGCACTGTCTCTGGAGTGGCCCCAGGGAGCTGGGGCATCACAGGGGGTTGGGGAGTGGGTGAAGATGGAGCATCTCAGGGAGGAGAACAGGCAGGACAGTCTCAGTGGAGGGGGGACAGAGAAACAGTGGCCAGCTCTCTCTCTCCCCAAGTCCTTTTCTCTAAATACATCTCTATGTTTCTCTACCATGGGGATTAGCACACATCTCTCATTCTCCTATTGCAACAAGATTTTATTTCTAATTATGCTGTAATAAAACTGGAGCGCTCCCAGGCTTCCTTTCAAATGACTTGTACACACACTGCTGATAGGATCCTCCTCAGCCCCATTGTAATAGCATTTCCCTGACATTCATTAGACATGCATGAGAGGGGCGCTTTAAGAATAGAATTGCATTTAAATGGATTTGCTGAGAGAGGAAGATGAAAAAGAGAGAGGCAAGGGGGGAGAGGGAGAGGGAGAGAGGTTTGTTGAACAAACTATGAAAACAAGATGCCATAATAACAGGGTACTGAAATAAGCCTCTTTCTTCCCAGTCCTCCTCCCGCTCCGCTCCACGTGGCAGAGCCCAGCCAGGAGTGGCAGCCTCCAGCCCTCCCCTGGATCCCCATCCCCCTTTATGTTACCCACTGGGGGGCTTCGAGCTCTCCACTCATGTGTCAGATGCTCACAGTGCAATAGAAATCACTGTTATTACAATTTGAAAAAGCTGCCTTGCTTTCATAAAACCCCAATAACCAGGAGGGTGCGAGACCCTGTGTCCTTGGGCCTGGGGGAAGTGGATAGTGACTGCCTGCCCAGCACTCACCTCTAAGGCCTGGCTCCCACCCTTCTGCTCCTCCCCTTGAACGATTCCCACCCGCCAAACCCCACCTTGAGCAGTAGGAGATCCATTCTGACCACAGAGCCTAGGGGGCTTCCTGTTAAGCTCCCTGCTCCACCTTCCTCCTTGGTGAGCAGGCTCTGGCCATGGCACCCTGTGGGAACCATAAAGGGCTTCTGTACCAAGGGCCTACCTACCTTGTGTCCGTATCCACCTGTGGTCTCATCTAATTCACTCCCTTCACTAAAGCGAGATCCTCCTAAAGTGGCTATTAGATCATACTGAAAACCATCCCTTGGCTTCTTATTTTTCTTAGGATAAAGACAAAAATCGTTGACAGGGCAGTCAAAGCCCGCTATCCTTCTTCCGGCCCCGCTTGCGCCCTCTCTGGCTCTGGCCAGAGCCCCAGCCACGCTGGCCTTCCTCCAGGGCATGGAGCTCCTTCCTCTTGCCACAGCCTTACTGCTCAGGGCACTTGTCTCCCTTCCTTCCTGAAGCTCACTCTGACACTCCCCTCGGAGCTCAACTCACACTCCCTTCCTTAAGAAGAGCCCCCTGCCCCCACAGTGAGTTCTTCTGTCTCTTGTCCTCTGTCCCTGCACACTTGTTATAGCTATGATGAAGTGTGTACCGAGTCACCGAAGGCCTGGCACTGTCCCTAGACTGTAGGCCCCTGGAGTGGGTCCTGGTATCGCCCTAGGCTCACTGTGTGCTAAAGACTCAGTACTATGGGTTGGGCAGTAGACCCTGTGCCAGGGACTCTTCCTGATATGATTTCTTGTTTAATCCTTGCTGCAGCCTTATTGGGGTGGAAGGTGTTTTATTTCACTCTAACAGATGAGGAAGCTAAGAATCAAGACAGCTCAAAGCAATTTGCCCCAAACCACAATGCTGGAGCTGTCTCAATCCAAAGCCATGCTTTTACTATGCTACTTTCTACCACACAGCACTGTCACGGGCGTGCCCACAGGTTCCTCCCTAGAGGGGCTGCTGGCCACCTTCCCTGAGCCCCACTGACCCCTACTTCTTCTGGAAGACCTCTTTGAGAGTCCAGCTAACGCATGCTGTCCTTTCCCAGATAGTTCAAGACTCTTCCTATGGGACTGGAAGGGTCTCAAGTTTCACATTTGGATTGTTTCTGCCCTTTCCGTGTGACTCACTCTTGTATTCCCAAATAGAACGCAGGTTCCTTAAACATAGCACACGTCACTCTTCTGAACTGCCATAACCGCTGGGCCAGGGCTGGGAATACGCTACCAACAGAGCTGTGGATCTGCTGATGATGTGACCTGGAGGCAAATCCTGGGGAGGAAAGCCTTGGATCCTCAGCCTCATAGCCTGTAAAGTGGTAACAGTGGCACCCAACATGTTGCTGCAGAAGCCGTGCCACACAGATGCTCGTTTCTTGCTCTCATCCCATTCCTTGCTTTGGTCTCTGTAGCTGGGTGAGTATGGACACTGGTTGAAACAGCTGGTCTTACAGTGTCCCAGAAGAAGGTGTGGCTAAAAGGGATGAGGCACTGTGACCTCTCGAAGACATCTGATGTGGCTTCAAGGGCACCGGACGGCAGTGGAGACCCCCTTCTCTCCTTTCTATTTCCCTCCTAATTTGTCACCTTCCCACACTCAAGCCTGCCTTATTCAGAGGCCTCCAGGGTCCACATGCTGTTCCCAGGATGAGGGGTCACAGCCCTGAGAGGCCAAGGGTAGCTGGCAGGCCCTTCTGCCTCTACCTCCCAGTCTCCAGCACAGCCCAGGGCTTTTGCCCTTATCAGTGGCCCAGTGCCTGTGGGTAAATGAGGTCATGATCTCCCTGGGGGCAGGGAATGCCTGCCTGTCCATTGCCCTGGGCTTAGTTTTGGGCACAATTGCTGCATGTGGTGGTGCTCAGTAAGTATTTTTTGAATGAGTGAATGAGGACTGCGAGAATGAATGAGGCATGAATGAAGGGGTGTAGGAAAGAAGGGGCGCAGCCATCTCAGCCTTTTTAGTTCTGGGATGAGACTTGGGCTCTGAAGTCAAACGGTTTGGCTCCGTCAGTGAGATCTCGCCCAGGTTACTGAACCTCTTTGACTCAGTTTCATTATCTATGAAACTGTGCTAATAATATACCAGCCACACAGATTTGGAGTTGTCACAACTCCACAGCCTGGTCCGGTGCCTGCACAGTGACTGTTCAATAAATAATAGCTCTTCTTGTTATTACGTCAGAGCTTCTGGGGAAGGGATGCCTACTTCATGGTACTTCTACTCCCTGAGCAGCTTGGTGTGACCACTCATGTTGCTGGTTCTAGATTGCGCTGAGTCCCATTTCCCTTTTCTTACAATACTTAAAAATCCTCTGATGCTGCTCAAAAAGCAAAGGCAACTCTATTTTGGACATCTACCTTTTTTTTTTATTTACAGGCAACTCAGTGGGACTGTTGGCACATCAGCAATGCCAACCAGGGAACTTACCAGGAAAGGTAGAAATGTTCACGGTCCCGTCAACCTTTGTGCCTTATCAGTTCTGGAAGCAAGTCTATCTTCCTGAGATGACGTGAATACAAAGCGCTCTGCTGCCATCGTGTTGGTCCACTTGCTTTACCCCCAGCACTGCAGTCTCAGCACCTTTCACCTCTGAATTTCATCCTACTTCTCCAGAAGCCTCCCCCACTCCTCCTGCCCAGCTGGCCAGCATCTCTTCCTCTGCTCACCTTGCTTTCACCATACACTTGCTTTTACTGTTGATTTAAAAAATGCATGGTGCTTGTCTTCCTTGGTGGCAATATTATCCCCATCAGACAGACAAGGAAACTAGCTCCCGAAGATTCAGACACTTGCCCAAGGTCACAGCGCTAGGAAAGAACGTAATTGGAAGTTGAACACAGATAGCCTTATTTCACAGGGCCTTAAGGACAGAGACCTCAAATTCCCCAAAAGGATTCCTCAGGCCTGTCCTGGAAGCCCAAGGTCTGTTTATTGACATTAGCTGCTGACAATGGCCAGCTTTCAGGGCAATACAAACACTAAATGAGAAGTGTAGGTAAAGGCTTCATCCTAGGCCCAGTACCTGGTGAGGGCTTAATCACTGATTTATGCTATACGCATTGTCTGTATCCTGAGTGGTGACGGTGGCACATCTGGAACCGTGTCCTCTCAGCATAGCACTGGCCCCACCAGCTGCCTGGGCACGGGCTGACTCCCCATCCTGCCCAGAGTGGTGCCAGCTCCCAGCCTCCCATAGCACTTGGAATTCTGAGTTCATTCACTGGATAGGTGCAATTTCCCACCTCTTACTCTCTGACGCTGTCCACACAATTGATCACAAAACTGTTTCCAAATTAACCTGATTTTAGTCTTGGTCTCCCTTCTTCTGACTCCAGCAATTTCCTACCTATGTCCTAGGTAAGTTAACTCCTCTGGACACTGCCTTCCCTCTATCTTCGCTTCTTCCTGAAAATGACCTGACGACCCAGAGTTCAGGGTGCTGCCGGCAACCCTCACGCCCCAGGCCAGACCCTCTCCTGGACTTAGTCTCTTTCTCAGGACATCTCTTTGCCTTCAGTCCCAGGGCACAGGGCAGTAAATTCCTTTCTTTTCCTTCCACCTCTTTTTGGGATGCACCGTAAAGGCTGAGCTTTCTTTTAAATAATGTTTTGGGTGGGGGGAGCCATAAAGTTTCTTCTGCATAAGTCCCCAAAAATGCATAAAGAGAAAGAAATTTGGGAGGACAAAGATCAGAGAGCTATAACTCAGGGTTGAAACAAGAATTTCTTGGTAAATTCCAAAACTATATTCCCTAGCCCCACTAAATTCTGTCTTGGAAAAACAGAGAAGGAAACTAGCATTAATTAAGAACCTACTATGTGTCAGGTGCTATACTCTGAAAATTACCACAATCTTGCCAGATGGGTATTACCACCTCCAGTGTACAGATGGGAAAACTGAGGCTCAGAGAGATTTGGGCAAGTTGTTGTCTACGGCACAGATGCAGAAAGTGATCACCCAGGTCCAAAGCTTGGCCCTCTCATCCACTGTGCCAAACTGTTTCTGCATTCCTGTCTCTGGAGGCTTCTGAGGGGTGTGTGTGTGTGTGTGTTGTGTAGGGGTAGAAAGGAAAGAAAAGGAGTGGTTTTGGGGCAACCATTTACCCTTCTTCTGCTATCTAAGCTCCAGCTTTAGATCAGTCTCCTTGGTCTATAAGTTAGAGGTAGTTGCTGGAAGCCAAGAGAGGCAGGGGTAGTGATGAGAGTGGGAGTAATGGTAGCAGAAAATTAGGGAGTGGCTGACTCTGGAGGAGATAGCCAGTGAGGGTCTCGGCGGACCAGTGGCTATGGGTGGGGGCGCTGGCATATCAGCAGTCACAGGATCAATGAACAAGTAGGAATTAATATCTCTGAGGTGGTCTGGTGCCTATGATATCAGCAGAAAATTACAGGACAAGAGACAGGAGTTTACAGAATGAATGGGAGGGGACAAGAGATTTCCATGGTTAATCTTGTTAAGGAGACAATTCCTCATCAAACTCATTATGCCTTTGAAAGGAGGGAGCAAGAGGTGAAGAGGAGGTGGGGGAGAGTGCCACGGAGGGGTCAGCCCTGGAGAAGGAAGGCAATGGGGTGGGGAGCAGTGGTAACTTAGCCTGTGGGCTCCAGGGAGGCAGGAGTATAAAAACTTGCCCAGAATGGAGGCCAGTGGTAAAAACTCTCCCTGGAAGCCAACTCTCTACTGGGCTGCAGGCAACACACTCCCTTGCCCTGTGAGCTGTCTGAACTTACAGGTGCCCAAGACAGAGGCAGGGTCTTCCACCCTCCCCCTTCCACCAAATGTCTGTCGTGTTCCATCTTCTGTGGATCAGTGAGGGCCATCCCCAACCTGCATAGTTGCTGAAAAAGTAAAGCATATCCACTTGTCTGCAAAACACTTTCCCGCCCAAGCTCTTGCTTAATTCTTGCAGCCTGCCTTCCCTGGGAGATGGGCAGGTAGGGGATTACATAGCCTAGGAAGTCAGAGGACCTGTTCTGGCACTTGACAGCTGAGCATTTTGTGCAAATCACTTAAGCTCTCTGAGTGATCACTTTCTCATCTTGAAAAGAGAGATTAAATAAATCCTGCCCTACCCACTTCACAGGGTCCTTGTGAGGATTAAAAAGGATAATGTATGCAAGAGGGTCTTATAACCTGTGAAATATTTACATAAAGGGAAGAGATTATTAAAGCCATTTTGATGGAAGCTGAGGCAACAGGTGAAGTGTCTTGCTGGAGGTAACAAGGTAAAAGTGGTAAGCCAGGGCTTGAACCTTTAGTTTCAAATCTGGGGTTATTTCTGTTGCCACAAAATCACTTCACTGCCCTATCGTTGCCTGGTAATCACAAGGGAATGCAATGGGCACAAACTTGAGTATCTGTTTATGAAGGGTCAACGATGCGCTCAGTATGCTCCCAGCATGGCTGGGGGAAACCAGTGAGGTTAAGGACAAAGGCCAGGTCCTTAGGAAGCTTAGCATCCAGTTGGGGAGAAGTCAGATCCATGAAGCAAGGAGAAGAGTTCAGGTCAGGGTGCCTCCTCATGTCCAAAAACACTCAAGAATATGGGATGAAGGACCAGACAAAAAGCCCCATGGACATGCAACAAGGGGAAAAGCCACTGAACTGGTGCCATGAGTGAGGGATTCACAGAGGAGCCTGTACTTGAGGTCAGGCTTAAAGGATGTGTGGAGTCTGGGCAGGTAAAGAGAAGTCTGATGCACATTCAACAAACATTTATGGAGCTTTCATGATGTACCTGGTACTGCGCTAAATTAGGGACTTATATAAAGATGCTTAAAATGTTTTAGTGGTCAAGTCCAAGCCCCTCAGCAAGTGTCAGTGAGGAAGTGGGAAAGCTGGAACCCTGGTGCATTGTTGGAGGGAAGGTAAAATGGTGCAGCAGTATGGAAAATAGTCTGGTGGTTCCTCAAAAAATGAAAAATAGAATTAGCATATGAGCCGGCCATTCTACTTCTGGGTATATACCAAAAGAATAGAAAGCAGGGACTATAAAAGATACTTGTACATCCATGTTTACAGAAGCATTATTCACAATAATCCCAAAATGAAAGCAACCCAAGTGTCCATCAACAGGTGAATGGATAAACAAAATATGGTATAAACATACATTGGAATATTATTCAGCTTTAAAAAAGAAATAAATCCTGTCACATGCTATAGTATGGATGAACCTGAAGACACTATGTTAAATGAAATAAGGCAGTCACAAAAAAGGACAAATATTGTATGATTCCATTTATAACAGATACCTATAGTAGTCAACCTCACAAAGACAGGAATTAGAATGATAGTTGCCAGTGGCTTGGGGGAAGGGGAAATGGGAAATTGTTTAATGAGTATATAGTGTCAGTTTTGCAAAATGCAACAGGACTTAAACATTATTGGCAGATGAGAGAGAGTGTCATGATTAGGGGATCAGGTCCTCACTCTAGGCACACGGTCAGCTCTGTATGCCTATTGTTGTAACTACTGTGATCAATTTTGAGTCACAAAAAGTTCTTTGGCGGAGTGTAGAGGAGGGCAGAATCTGGGAGAGGGTTTCAGCAGGAAGCCAGTAGGAGCCTTTTGTAGGAGTCCTGGTGCATGATGGAGGAGAAGGAGATGGAAGAGGTAGAGGAGGGAGAGGAGGGAGAGGAGGGACTGGGGAAGAGTGCTATTGTGCTGTGTGGGAGAGAGAGAAGATTGCAGTCAGATTGTCCAGAGCCAAGACCTAGCTTTGACCCTTATTGATACAATTTAGGGCTAATTGCCAATTCCTTTGTGCCCCAGTTATCACACTTGTAAAAAGGGGGGTTCATCATAGTATGGATCTCAGGGATGTGTCATGAGAATTGCATGAGATAAACCATTATAAAGTGATAAGCACGAGGCCTGGTGCACAGTTAAATTCTCAGTGGTCCTGAAGGAAGATGGGGGACAGGGGACACCTGCAGTTCCTGTGAGATGTTTAGGGATAGGGAAACCTATGACTGGAGCTGGGGGGTACATCAGGGACTACAGGAGGTCCAGGTGGGAGAGCTGCGTGGTGGAGGCTTTGAATGCTAGGGAAGGGAGCTTGATCTCACCTGATGAGCCATGCAGGGCCACCAAAGGTTTCTGGGTCGTGGCATTGAGGATGTGAGGAGTACTTTAGAAAAATGAATTGGACTATATTTATGGAGGGAGAGGGGGCAGAGGGGGAGGGGGGGAGAGAGAGAGAGAGATTGGAAGGTGAGTGAGGGGACCGTGCTTTTTCTTTCCCGGCTCAATCATCAATCTAAGTCCTGCCCAGCTTCCCTTACTCTCCCATTTGGCCTATTAGTGGGTTCAAGTGAAAGTAGGTGGAGGGAATATGGAGAATAGCTTGAGACTAAAACATATCCTGTCAAGACATCCTACTTGAGATCCTGCCCAATTCCAGGGCCCTAGGAGCGGGGACTCTGGTGCTACAGCTATACCACCCATGAGGCCTGCATGAATGCCAAGAGCCAAAGAGATGGGTACAGCCATGTCCTCTACCTTGAAGTGAAGGTCAAGGGTCTTGAGAAGTCAGCTTGTCCGGGGGGTTTTATATGCACTGGGGAAGGGTTGGCATCCTTTTACAGCTATCCATCTAGAGCTTAATATCCCATATGCCTGCATCTTAGCTGTAGTGCTAATTCACTTTCTTTGGGTTAAATTGGTCTGGTACGGTGGGTACCAGAGCAATGCCTATCCTGGAAATGGATGCAGGGAAGGGCCAGGACAGATAGGACTAGGCAGGCTAGAAGCTGGACTAGACCTTGGATAAGAGAGCTTTAAAGTGGACATGAGGATTTCTTCTGAGCCCTTTGTGGAGATGTTGAAGGAACTGAAAATATCTCTTAGATACTCCAGTAGAACCAAGTGCCATGGCTAGGAGGTCAAGTGTATTGGGACTTCAGAAAACAGGTGCAGAGGCAGAGTTGGGCTGGAGTGGCTCCGACTTTCAGCCATGGTTAGGCTGAAAGTACTTAATATCAGTCAGGGCTGCTTCCCTGGAAGAAACTTGAGCCCCTGAACCCTGACTTCCAGGGAAGAGGCCCCGCCCCACCCCCTGAACCCCGCCACTCCACTGGCCTTCTCTACCTCAGCAGAGCCTGGAACTTAGAGTCCTGGAGGGAACAAGACCCTCCCCAGGCCTGCAGCCCCAACCCCACTTCTGCTCTCCGCCTCCCCAGATACATGGTGTTAACAGAGGGGTTGGGTGCAGTGGGGGTTGGAAGAGAGTGGAGCTGAGGCTTCCTGGGAGCCCCAGGCTGCCTGGCTCAGCTGCAGTCAGTCTTCCTGCCTTTCACCTGAGCAGAAAACAAGGGTGGGGCCCCAGGTGCTAGCAAAACATTTCACCACGTGCAATTTGCATTTTCTGTCTCCAGCTTGAGCAACCCTGGCTTTGGGCAACCAGAAGAAAGAAGTGGGGTCATTGCTCTGAGCTGCGGAGAGCAGCAGTGAGAGGGAATAAAGCGTAGGGAGAGGGGGGCTGGGAGGTGGGTGTTAGGGGCCAAAATGGTATATGCCTGAGGCTGTGGTTCTCAAGTGAGGGCTGATTTTGCCCGACTCCCTCCACCCCGCCCCCCACAGCAGGGGACATTTCAGAGGCAGATTTAAAGGCCAGGCACACCAGGCGCGTGCCTTGGGTCCTGACTTCTGAAGGCATGTATTTTTATTTTCCCTGTCTCTCTCTTTTTTAAGGGACCCACTATTTTCTTCTGTGCCTGGGGCCTCAACTGACCTTAGTCTGCCTCTGGGACATTTGGCCGTGTCTGGGGACATTTTGGTTGTTGCAACCGGGTGGGGGCAGTTACTACTGACATCTAGTGGGTAGAGGTTGGGGATGTTGCTAAACATTCTGCAAGCAAAGGACAGGCCCCACAACAAAGGACTATAAGGTCCGAAATGTCAACAGTGCCGAGGCTGAGAAACGCTGGCGGAAAAGATGGCGATCCGGGCAGTCAGACTTATCCAGTGTCTCCCAGGGGCAGAGCAGTGCCGGGAGCTGTGAAGTCGACCAGAGAAGTGGTGGCTGTCTAGATACAGGCCAGCTGAGAAGCCACTGTCAGGACCCACAGGCACCAGGGTGCAGGTGCCTTTCCCCAAACCTGGATAAGATGGAGGGACTGCTCAGAGGTGCTCCAGGTAGGTGGCCTGGGTGACAAAGGGGACATGAACTCCGCATTGGGGAAAGAGGAGAGAAGGAGCACACAGAGAGACCCTGGTCAAGGACAGAGGTCATGGTGGTGGCGGGGCACTGTTCAGGTGCAAAGGTATGTGGATTGGTTTGGGGTGAGTTAGAGCCAGGTTAGGGGGGAGATGAGATTGGGGTTGTGGCAAAAACCTCAGGGGAAAAGGCTTACTTGCCCTGAGCCCAGAGAAGCTCTAACCCCTGGCCCAGGGCTCCTTGGGCGAATTTCCCTAGTGAACTCAGACAGGTCGGCCTGTTGGGCGGGGTGGGGGTGAGGGGCTGAGTCACTTTGACCAGGGGCATATTTAATGATTCAAGGACTGAAAAGCACTCTATTTTATTAATAATGATGAAGATGGAAATAACAATAGTTCAAATACAGCTGCTGTCTGTTGAGTATCTTCCTTGTGCCAGGCACAATACTAAGCATTTTAATGTAGTGTCTTTTTTAATCAGCATGGCAACTCCATGTGGTACACAGCTAAGCCCAGAGGGGGCATGCCCCGTGCTATCTGGAAACAGCCCCGTCACCACCAGGTCCTTTTTTCTACATCACATCCTCATTACACATTATGTCGGTGTTCTCAATCCACTTTGTCATTTGATTAGCACATTGCCCCACGAAGTAGACTGGGCAAGTAGTAATAATTCTATTTTACATCTAACAAAATCAAGGACATACAATACATTACTGGGAAACCTAGAACTAGAATCCAGCCTTTTGAATCCTAGCCAAGGCTCTTTCTAGAGCTCCCTACAACTCGGAGAGGAAAACCCTTCCTGCCCTGCTTCTGTCCCTGCCTCTTCATGAGGGTGGTATGGAATCTAGCTCCTGACCATCTTGCCTGAGTCATCCCACCAGCTTCCTGTAACACATCTGGGATAGGCCCTGTGGGCTCAGAGTGTCAGAGCAAATTGGCATAAAATCCTCCTAGCCACCCCTGCTTTAGGCACAAGAGCTTTCACTCTGGGCACATGAGCACTCTCCCCGCACTGCCCATCTTGCTGAGCCTTTATTTATTATTGTCAAAGTAATCTTCATTTGCTAAATAATTCGTAAGGTAGTGACAGGAAATGCTTGGCAAAACTTGAACTCTCCAGAACTGGCTGGCCAGGTCCCAGGGCTGTCCTGAAGGGCTCCTTGCTGATCAGGGCTAGAGATGGAGGGTGGGCACGGGGGCCCCGGGGTACCACTGTCCTGCAGGTAAGCAGGAGAGCTGGGGCTGCAGGAGCAGACCCTCCCCAGTGACTGGGACACAGGGCACACCCAGGAACATGTCACAACCAGGGGTGCTATGCTGTGCAGTGCTGTGGCCGCCAGAAATATTGCATGGGTGCTTCCGTCTCTCACCAGGGCAGTGTGAGGTGGGTGAGTTCTTTCCCTCGTGCACCTTTAGCTCCCTCCCAAATGAGAAGTTAGACTGTGGCCCAGGGTGGCGAGCACTGGGCGGTGAGTCAGCACGCCTGGTTTCTAACCAATTCAGCCCAGGGATCCGGGCCCCATTGCTTCCCTTCTCTGAGCTGTGTGTGGTTTCTTTGTGCAAAATGAGGATTGCGGCAGATGGCTTTTCACAACTCCCCCAGTTAGAGTGCTGTGCAATTCGGCCATTCCTTCTCTTAAAACCCTGCAGTGGCTCTGTGCTGCTCTCAGGATGAAACCTGAACTCCTTTCTACAGTTTTGTGGGCTTTCCGTGATGAGGCTACTGCCCACTTCTCCAACCATGGCTCCACGCCTCCTGCCTCTCATTTTACACCGTCGCCCAGAGCCACTGGTAGTCCCCCCCTTTTCTTTCCCTCTCTTCTGGCCTTTGCGCATGTGGTACCCCTGCCTGTGGTGCTCTGGGTCTCTGTTTCCTGCCCACTGGCCTCCTACATTAACTTCTTATCTTCAGGTTGTAGCTCAAATTTCACTTTCACTGAAAAATCCTGGGGACCACGCAGGATGGGCTGGAGCCCCTTGAACACGCCCCCAGAGCACCTGGGCTGATTGCATATCACAGCACTGCAGTCACCTCTTATGTACACATTTTCCGGTTGATGTATATGTTCCTTGGGAACAGGACCTCAGTTGTATCCCGGGTGCCTTGCAGTGTAACTTGGTAGATTCGTAATGAATAAATGATTGCATACAATGTTTCATGGGCATAGAAGCTCAGGAGGAACATGTTGCAGAAAGAGAGGTGTGCAGGGGAGGAGAAGGGAGGGGTTGGGGAGGCAGCTAGAGTAGCCTCCCAGGCTCTGCTGGAGAGGCAGTGCCGAGAGAGAACAGGGTACCGCAGACCGCCGATGATGGGAGCCCTTCCACCTGCGACCTCGGTTCAGAGTGTTGGCTTTCTGGCTCTGGATCTGATCCAGCGCCAAAGGCCAGCTACCAGAGGCATGGAGGTGGCCCTTTAAGATGCCGTTCTGCCATGTGGGGCCTGAAGAGACCAAGCTCCCATTAATAACACATCATGGGTCCCAAGGCAGTCCCCCTGAGCCCCACATATGCTGACCACCCAGAACACTCTACTCCCTGAATACATCACAATTCCCTTTCCCTTGTGCCTGGACTCCAGGGCTTCTCACCAGAGCGTTTGTACCTACCCCCATACAAATGCCACCTCCTTCTGTATACTTCCCAGATTCCTTTGAAATCATTTTTTGCTCTGAGCTCCCACAGCATATAGCATGTGTTTAATATTGTTTTGTGAGTTGCATTGAAATGTTGACATGTGGAAGGCATGTTCTCTGGGACCCAAGGTCAAGAAAGCATGATGAGTGGAAATCCAGCTATCTTGGGTTCAAATGCCAGTTCTTATCCAGTAGCTAACACACAGCAGGCCCTTTGAATGAATGAATGAGTGAACACGTGAATAAAGGCACTTCACTTTTCTGAACTCATGCTTTTTCTTTCTAAAATGGGGATCATCACATCTACATCACAAGGTCATTGCAAGGCAGGCAGGTACTCCATGGAAGAGTCTGATGCAGAAAAGAAAAGGTGATCGTTATCGGTACTCATCAATGCACATGACCAGTGCCTCCCACCAGAGCCCACTTCATGCTGAAATGAGGGGAACGTCAAGAGCAGTCACTGAGGCACTGAACCCACTTCCAGGTGATGCCGCCCACCCCAGAGCCGGTCCTCAGTGGAGGCTGCTTGTGGCTAACTTGGGGGCTGTTTGCCACCTTATTTTAGTGTGCTTATTTCTTGCATATAAGAGGGAAGTTAAGAGATTCAGGAAAAGGGTATAATGAAAAGAGAGGAAAAAACAAACCCAAAGAACAAAACAGCACCTCATGAGAAAGACAGTTCAGCATCACCCACCATGCTGAGGTAGTTCGCTCGGCCTTCTCCTGGCTCTAGATGCTTGTTAAACACCAAACCCCAAGCTGGCATGGACACTAGGAAGGGCTGAGGAGGAGGGTTGGGGGCCAGCTGCATTTCAAAAACAACTAATAAAAGCTCCTCTACGTGTGAACCTTCTACTTCCAAACTTTCACAGATGTGAACAGAGCTACATGCCAGAGGCTCATGGAGGCTCATCATTGCACGGAGGTGCTCACCACCCTCCTGAGCCACTGAGGTATCCGCCACTGTGGTGTCTATCTCTCCTGTATGCCAAGTCTGTGCTTAGTTTTGAGAAATTTTATGACCGCAACACCAACTCTTTTGTACTTGGAAAATAGGAAAGCAGTAAGTATTGTAAGTGCTGGGAAGAAGAGGAAAACTCTTACAATGGACTCCAAATTGGGGCTAATTTTACAAATGAGAAGAGGAGACAAAGTGACAAACATTGCACTGCTTCCCTCTGGGATGAACTGTGTGACAGTAGGGGCCATTCTGAGGGCAGAGAGTAAACCATACGACATGTGACGAGGGCTGGGCTAGGCCTGTGCAAGCTGGCAATACTAGTAAGTGACAAGAAGAAATGGAAAAGGTGTTCTGGGTGCTGCTTGGCACCTGGGCCAGAGGCTGGTCTGACTTGGAGTGAAAGGCTGAGCAAGGTGAAGTAGTGCCGATGGAACTTTTGCAACGAGCCAAGGATGGTTCTTCAGGTTCAAAGCCCGTCGGAACCTGCACAACATCAAAACAGGACGAGGTTGCAGGTTCTCGTGGTGTTCCCAGGGGCAGTGGTGGAGGCCAGCAAGGTGGAGGGTTACCTGCCGCAGCGAGTTTGCAGTGTCAACCAAACAAGTCTGTTTTGGGGAAAGATGCCTGTTAAACATCATGTATGCAAGAAAGAAGAGCTAGCCTGGTTTTAGAGCCCAAAGGTTTTAGAGTTCACACACCTGTTTCATACAAAGGCCCCTGGCAGCTTGGTCTTTCCCAGTCACTTTGGACTTAAGTGTAAAAGCTGGCTCATGCCTTCATCGGTGGAAGCTTCTCTACTTTGTGCAGAAATACTTTGTTCTTTGAACAATTTGGGAAGGCAGTTACTAGTCCTAATTGTTATTTTAATTCACCTGAGAACACATGCCTCTCAAGGCCCATGGGATGTTTTTCTGCTCCAGAATAATCTCTTGGAATAACCTTGGAGGCCCGGGAAGTATTCCCACTCTAGTTGTGGGGCCTCCTGGCTGTTCTTTGAACATACCAAGCACACTCTGGCCTTTGCCCACCTCTCCCCCTACCCAGGAAGCTCTTCCCCAGATCTACATGGCTCACTCCTCACCTCCTTCTAGCCTTTGCTCAGATCCCCCCTTCTCAGTGAGGGTGCCCTGACTGCTCTGCTTAACGCTGCATCTTTCCTCCTACTCTGTGCTCCTTGCCCCTCTTCCCTGCTCTGCCTCCTCCCTGGCACTTATGTACATGGTATATAATTCACTTGTCTATTACGCTGCTCATTTAATGTCCGTTTCTTCCCACTAGTATATATGCCATACAAAGCTAGGGACCTTTACACCTGTTCACTGATCTATCCTAAGGCCCTGGCTGAGTGTCTGCCACAGAGAAAGGGCAACTATGATGAACCAAAACAGCTCCATCATGACCACCTTCCTTGTGGTTAGACCTGTTGTTTCACCTTGTTGGTGGCCTTCAGGTGTTTCTGCTCTTGCCCTCAGCACTGCTGGTTGTGGGCTGTTCTTATCTCTGAGTCCAGGCACAGCTGGTCACAATGCATGCCCTCTGGGTGTGACAGGTACGTGGCCAAGCACACTCAGAACTTGGCCACTGGAAGACTGGGATGGGGGTGTGACAGATCATGTATAGTGTAGACCCTGTCTTCTAAGTGCCGGAGCTCCAAGCTGAAGAAGAGCAGGTTCCATCTGTGAGATGGGTAGTTGCCTCTAGGAGAAGTGTCTCCCCCACCCTCACTGTCATCTTCATGACAAGGTTGGGGCCAGAGGACTGATGATCTGACCTAGGTTCTTGGACCTTATGCTAATAATAGGTGATATTTTTGAGCATTCACTGTGGGTCAGGCACTTCATGTGCATTACCTCAGTTTATCCTTCCAGATAATTTGTATCATCATCATCATCATCATCTCTATTTTATAGGTGAAGGAATTGAGACCTATAGAGTGACTTGTGCACAGTTAGGGAGCTGGTAAAGTCAAGGAGTCAGAAGTCAGGTTACCCACACCCTCGCAAAGTGCAGAGAGAGAAGACAAGGTCAGGTCTGCTGAGTCCCATTCCACATCTCTTCTCTCACACCAAGCTACCACTCTTAATTTATTCTGTTCTAATTTACTAAGGAGAAGATCAGGAAGGCTCCCCAGAAGTGATGATATTTGAACTGGGTCTTTGTGGCCCAGATAATTCTGTTGGCTAACTTATCCTGTAGGCTAAGAGTGAAGCTATAGTGGCTAACATTTTGTGCAGTCAGATGGACCTGTATGACCACATTCTGACCAACGTGATGTGGGCTAAAATGATGCACTCACTCCACAATCACTCCCTGTCACCCTTCACTGGCCACAAATATGTGGAATCCAGCACAGAGCTCTGAGACCCCAGCAGAAGGCAAACTCTGCCCCTAACTGACTCACTGGGATGTGATGTAGAAATAAACTTGTAAGCCATTGAGATTTTGGAGCTGTTCGTTACAGAAGATTGCCTACCTTGGCTAAGACAGCCTCAGATGCTGAGGATGTGTTTACAAGGTAAAGAAAGTGGGGGAGGACTTTCTGAGAAGTGAGAATATCTTGTGCAAACTTTATGGCATAGGATGGGGAGATTTCAAGCTGGCTCTTCTTATAGAGGAGAGGTGGGAGATGAGCTAGAATGGTTTGGGCCAGCTGAGCAAAGACCTTAAATACCATTCTAGAGGTGATGGGAGATATCTAAGGGATTTATGCCAAGGCTGACATATTTAATCTGAGTTTTAGAAGGATCATTCTAGTGTTGTGTTTCCTCCAGACCTTGCCAAGGAATTCTAATCCCAAGAATTGTTCATAGAAAATACAGTTCTGTTTTCCCTTAGATATTCATAAGGCACATTAACACATCAGCTCCTCTCTATGCCTTTACTGGCTTACTTTCTTCATAGTGCTCACCATTATTTGAAGCTCTCTTATTTACTTACTAATTTATTTTCTATCTCTGTACACTAGAATATGCTCACAAGAGCATAAAACTTGCCTGTCTTATTCACCACCTATTCCCAGGAACTAGGCTAGTACCTGGCACCTAGCAGGTGCCCGATACATGTTAAGTGACTGAGCAGTTAAAGGCTCTGAGAGGTACTGCAGTAAAGGAATTTGTTTACTGTGAATGCACGACCCTTGACCATCACACTTCGTAAATGCTTCCCTGGTGGCCAGTGGCAGATGGTGCAGCTCTTTGCTGACTGTGCCTACTGACTCAAAGGGCCACTGAGGGTCCTGAACCTTCATGGTGCTGGGGGTGGGAGGTTCAGCTGAAGCACAAGGAAGCCACTGTCCATGGCAGCTGGAAACTGGTGCTGAGGCTGGAGCCTTGCTCCCTGGAGAGCTGAAAGCAGGATAAGACTCCTGCTCCATGGCAGCCTGGCTCCATGCCAGCTGCAAGGCCAGCTTTGCACCGTGGCAGCTGAGCATAGATGTTAAGCTTCAAGGATTAGTCTTGGCCCTGTGCAGAACCCAGCTCCCACATTTTCAGCTGGGCACCAGGAGTCCCAGACAAATGAGGTAATGAAATCATTATGGGGAAGCAGCAGGGCCCACTGAGTTGAACCCTGGTGAGGAAGGTGGGGAGAGTGTTCTGCAGGGCCTACATTGTTCCCAGCTCTCTTTGCACTAGCACAGATAGTTGTGGGGGCCTTAGAGATATCGCTGTCACTGGGCAGAGAACTCAAGAGCAAGAAGGGGCTTTGGAAACCACCCTTATCTTTGTAGTCATTGCTAACATTTATTGAGCAGCTACTATGTACCAGTGACAGAGTAAAACCTAGAGGTAGGTGTTATTGTCCATATTGTACAGATGGGGACACTGAAGCTCAAAGAGACAGAGAGTAATTTTCCCAAGATCCTGGGGTGAGCAAGTGAGTGAGTAGCCAGGCTCGGAGGAAGGACCCGTTCTTTGGACTACCTGCTCAGTGCTCTTCCCTGCACTCACTGCAGCTTCCTGGAGCCTTAGCTTCTGTCATTCTGTTCTGTTGTGATCCAGGAATTCCCAGGTGAAGGCTTGGCTCTGGGCCTTGATAAGTTCGCTGCTCTTCTGCTCAGACAAGCTATTTGAGAGAAGGTGGAAGAGGAAGAAAGGACACAGACTCTTGGTTTAGGTCTTTGCCCTGAGCTCCCAGCCCCCACAGCTGTGTGCTCTTGCCATCCTCTTTAAATAGAAAAACTCTCACATTAGCTCTATGTAATTTTCACAAGGGCTTGCTCAGCTGTAGCCTCCCTGGATTCTCAACCTAGTACTGGGAGATAAAGTGAGGCTGAGAAGGGAGCTGCGACTTGCCCTGGGTCACCCAGGCAAAGGGGGGAGCTGGAAGAAGTCAGGGCTCCTGATTTCTGACCTGTCATCTCATTGTCAGAATTATAAATGGGTGTTCCCCCTGTGGGGTATGGTCCTAGGCAAAACCTCAGCTTCCCTCCCTGTCTCCTGCTCTTTGCCAGGGCCTTCTTGCCGGTCCCCATTTTGTCATGGGGTATGTGCTCCGTTAATACTAGCTCTGTTTCCCATCTAACACCAATGATGGGCACTTAGAAGGCACTCAATATGTACTGCAGGTGAATTATTAGGAAGGCCAATATCTGGGGGAATGTACCTTGCAGGGAGCTGGTATTTAAAGTTCAGATTGAAGGCAGTCCCTGTGCTGAGTCCCTCTGCCACACTGTCTACAGATACCATCTTTCCTGGGTTGAGCACTCCCTTGCATACAGCGTCAGCCTGGGCAAATACACTAGCCACTCCCGCCACACTCCCTGTTGCCCTACCCTGCCAAGCTCACACCCTGAAGAGGAGTCAGCTGGTATAGACTTTCATGCAGGGCTGTTGAGAAAGTCCAGGGGAATTGAGGGGGGCATTCAGAGATGGTATTGTATGGCTCTGGGGTGGGAGCCATCTCCCCTCACCCCAACTGACTGGCGCCACCCACCATGGGGCAACCACTGGTCACACCCTTCTGATTCCCAGTGGTCCCCCCTTGTGGAACTCTCACTCTGCAAAGAAGTCAGCTGGCTGTGCGGCCATCCTGGGCCCACGCTGCAGATTTTCTTGGAAGGCTTTTGAGGAGGTCCAGGAAGACTCAGGGACAGGCTGAGTTGTGTAGTTCTAGAGTGGGGGCCATTTTTCCCTGGCACACTCCTGGCACCACTGCTCCAGTGCAGAGCCCTCCCTTTACATGGCCTATTCTTGGTCTTTTTGGGCCTGCTAAAATCTACTGGCCTCACCTTGATGACTCCCTGAGACCCTGTCTCACCACAAATGTCTGTAGGCCCCAGGCAGGTGGTGGCTGGCCTTGGTGTACATTGAGACTTTTGGTGAGTGGCCTCAGATTCAGCATGAGTGCAAGTTTGAATATGTGTCAGTTTGGTGAACACCACTCTCCCCTACCTGGTGACACACTGAGAATCTACCTCATGCAACTCACATACCACCAGAGGCTCTTTCAGTGACTGAACCTGAGAGGCAGCTGGTAGATCTTGGGCTGCCCTGGGCCATTTGCTGACCTGCCCCTGAGCTTGGTGCTGGTAAAAACTGGCCTTGGTGTGCATCTTGGCTCCTTGCACACACATCTAGTCCCAGCAGAAGAAGCCACAAACTGTACATTGCTTGGTAGCTCTAAACAGGTAGCTTAGGGCTGGTCACAGGCAGTGCCCTGACATTGTCCTATACTGGAGCCCCACCCAAGATGCCCAGAACCAACACACCTGGTGGCAGACTTAGGTCCATGTCAGAGTACAGCCCAATTAGCTCCCAAAGGGAAATCTCGGCAGGCACCAGACTCTGCTGGCATGAATTCTATGTTGTGGGGTCAGCTCCCACACAGCAGCACATACACTGTGGTCAGGGTTGATTCTCATAGTCACCCAACCTGAGGGGCAATCTCACCCATGAATGAACCAACAGCAATCAAGACAACTACAAAAGGAGGGCTCAAATAACCCACACAGGGGCATTCCTGGAGCACCTAGCTCAGGTGATCATGGAGACTGTGTACACTGAGTCCCACAGGACACATACAACATAGGGCCTCCATACCAAGACTGGGAGGCACAGCAGATCTACTTAATACACAGAAACAAATACAAAGAGGCAGCCAAAATGGAGAGACAAAGAAACATGCCCCAAATACAAAAAAGAAAAAGAAAAAACAGGAGAAATCCCCAGAAAAAGAACTAAATGAAAAAGGAGGCAAACAATCTATCAGATACAGAGTTCAAAACGATGGCTATAAGGATGCCCAAGGAACTCAGAGAAAGAAAGGATGATTCAATGAGAACTTAAAGAGACAGTAAGTATAAGAAAGGACATAGAAACCACAAAAAGCAGTCAGGAATGAAGAATTCAATGTCTGCTATGAAGAATACACTAGAAGGAATCAACAGCAGGTAGATGAAACAGAGGATCAAATCAGCAATTTGGTAGACAAGGTAGCAGAAAGCACCCAATTAGAGCATCAGAAAGAAAAAAGATTTTTAAAAAAGATTTTATTTATTTTATTTTTAGACAGGGGGGAAGAAAGGGAGGAAGGGAAGGAGAAAGAGAGGGAGAGAAACACCAATGTATGGTTGCCTCTCACACACCCCCTACTGGGGACCTGGCCTGCAACCCAGGCATGTACCCTGACTGGGGAATTGAACTGGTGACACTTTGGTTCACAGGTCGATGCTCAATCCACTGAACTACACCAGCCAGGATCAGGAAAAGGGTTTTTAAATGAGGATAGTTTAAGGGACCTCTGAGACAACATCAAGTGTAACAACATCCACATTATAGGGTAAGAGAATAAGAGAGAGAGCAAGAGATTAAGACTGTACTTGAAGAAATAATGACTGAAAACTTCCCTAACCTGGTGAAGGAAAAAGACACATGAATCCAGAGAGTGCAGAGAGTCTTACACAAGATGAACCCAAAGAGGCCCACACCAAGACACATCATAATTAAAATGCCAAAGGTTAAATACAGAGAGAATTTTAAAGGCAGCAAGAGAAAGACAGTTATATATAAAGGAGCTCCCAAAAGACCGTCAGTTGATTTTTCAACAGAAACATTTCAGGTCAGAAGGGAGGGGCACGAAATATTCAAGGTGATGAAAAGTGAGGACATACAACCAAGACTACTCTCCACCCAGTGAGGCTATCATTAAAATTTAAAGGAGTAATAAAGATCTTCCCAGATGAGAAAAAGCTAAAGGAAGAAAGAAAGAAAGGAAGGAAAGAAGAGAGGAACATAGTTATAAAGAATAAATTGGAAATAAATATGTATCTATCAATAATTACTTTAAATGTACATGGATTAAATGCTCCAATCAAAAGACAATGTGAAGCTGAATGGATAAGAAAACAAGACTCATATACATTATATGCTGTCTACAAAAGACCCCCCTCAGAACAAAAGACACACACAGACTAAAAGTAAAGGAATGGAAAAATATATTTCATGCAAATGGAAAGAAAAAAATTCTGGGGTAGCAAAATGTATATCAAACAAAATAGACTTTAAAACAAAGGCTATAATAAGAAGCAAAAAAGGACATAATAATGTGGGGATGATGAAATGGGGTGCAGGGTAGAGGGGATATAGGGGGGAAAATGGGATAACTGTAATGGCATACTCAATAAAATATACCAAAAAAAAAAAAAAGACATAATAATAAAAGGATTAATCCAACAAGATGATAACACTTATGTACTCAACATAGGAGTACCTAAATATATAAAGCAAACCTTTTTTTACCCTCACCCAAGGATGTGTTTACTGTTGAGAGAAAGAGAGAGAACAGCAATGTGAGAGAGAAACATCAATTGGTTGCTTCCCATATGTGCCCTGACCAGGGATTGAACCCACAACCTAGGTATGTGCCCTGACCAGGGATTGAACCTGCAAGCTTTTGGTGTATGGGATGATGCTCCAACCAACTGAGCCACCCAGCCAGGGTTATAAAACAAATCTTAATGGAAATAAATGGAGACATCAAGTGTAATGCATTCATTTTAGGGGATTTTAATAACCCATTGACATCAATGGATAGATCTTCCAGACAAAAAATCAATATGGAAAGAGTGACCTTAAGTGACACATTAGACCAGATGGATTTAATTGATATGTTCAGAGCATCTCATCCCAAAGCAGCAGGATATAAATTCTTTTCAAGTGCACATAAAACATTTTTCTAGGTTAGACCGTGTTAGAACCCAAAAGAAGTCTCAATAAATTTAAGAAGATTAAAATCATATTAAGCCTCTTTCCAACAACAATGGTATGGAACTAGAAATCAATTATAAGAAAAAAATGAGAAGCACATGCATACATTGGAGGATAAATAAAGTGTTACTAAACAATGAATGGGTTAATGATGACACCAAGGAAGAAATCAAAAGATACTTTGAGACAACCAAAAATAAAAATACAACAACCCAAAATCTATGGAACACAGCAAAAGCACTCCTAAGAGGGAAATTCATAGCAATGCAGGCCTACCTTAAGAAACAAGAAAAATTTCAAATAAACAATCTAACCTTACACCTAAAGGAACTAGGAAAAAAAAACCAAACAACAAAGCCAGAAGTGAGTAGAAGGAAGAAAATAATAAAGATCAGAGCAGAAATAAACAAAACAGAGTCTGAAAAAATACAAAAGATTAATGAAATCAAGAGCCGATTCTTTGAAAAGATAACTAAGATCGACAAACCTTTAATCACACTCATCAAGAAAAAGAGATAGAGCCCAAATAAATAAAATAAAAAACGAAAGAGAAGTAAAAAATTACACCACAAAAATACAAAGGATTATAACAAAATTTTATGAACAACTATGGGCCAACAAATTGGACAATCTGGAAGAACAGGATAATTTCCTGGAAACATACAATCTTCCAAAACTGAATTAAGAAGAAACAGAAAATGTGAACAGACCTAGTACAACGAACAAAATGGAAGAAGTAATAATAATAATAATAATAATATTTCCAACAAACAGAAGTCCTGGATGAATAGCTTCACGAATTTTACCGAACATTTAAAGAAGAATTAAAACCTATCCTTCTCAAACTATTCCGAAAACTTCAAGAGGAGGGAAGACTCCCAAGCTCATTTTATGAGGCCAGCATTATCCTAATTACAAAACCAGATAAAGATACAATGAAAGAACATTATAGGCCAATATCCCTGATGAACATAGATGCTAAAATCGTTGACAAAATATTAGCAAACTGAATTCAGCAATACATTAAAAAGATCATATACCATGATCAAGTGGGATTTATTCCTGGGGATGCAAATTTGGTACAATATCCACAAATCAATTAATGTGATACACTATGCAAAAAAAAAGAATGATAAAAATTATATGACCATATAAATAGATGCAGAAAAAATATTAGACAAAATTCAGCACTCATTTATGATAAAAACTCTCAGCAAAGTGGGACTAGAGGAAGCATGTCTCAACATAATAAAGGCCATATGTGATGAACCCACAGCTAACATCATACTCAATGGGGAAAAACTAATAGTGTTTCCCTTAAGATCAGGAACAAGACAGTGATGTCTGCCTTCGCCGCTCTTATTCAACGTAGTGTTGGAAGTTCTAGGTACAACAATCAGAGAAGAAGGAGAAATAAATGGTATCTAAACAGGAAAGGAAGAAGTACAACCGTCATTATTTGCAGATGACATGATACTATATATAGAGAATCCTAGTGATTCCACCAAAAAACTACAAGAACTGATGAATGAATTCAGCAGGATACAAAATAAATATTCAGAAATCAGCTCCATTTTTATATGCCAATAATGAACTAAGAGGAAGAGAAACTAAGAAAACAGTCCCATTTACAATTTTATGAGGCCAGCATATTTTGTTGAGGACTTTAGCATCTATGTTAATCGGGAATAAATTTAACCAAGGAGGTAAAAAACCTGTACTTGGAAAATTATAACATACTGAATAAAAAAATTGAGGAAGATACAGTAAATGGAAGAATATACCGTGCTCATGGACAGGAAAAATTAACATCATTAAAATGTCCATACTGCCCAAAGCAATCTATAGATCCAACACAATTCTTATCAAAATACCAGAACTGGAAGAAATAATTCAAAATTTATATGAAATGACAAAAGACCTCTAATAGCCACAGCAATCTTGGAAAAGAAACACAAAGTTGGAGGAATCACGATATCTGATATCAAACTATACCACAAGGCCATAGTAATCAAAACAGCATGGCACTGGCATAAAAACAGACACATAGATCAATGGAACAGACTAGAGAGCCCAGAAATAAAGCAATGCCTAATGGTCAATTAATATTTGACAAAGGAAGGAAGAACATAAATTGGGGTAATGGTAGTCTATTAAAAAAATGGTGTTGGGAAAATTACAGAGATAGGTGCAAAAAATTAAAGCTAGACAAGAATAAACTCAAAATAGATTAAAAGTTTAAATGTAAGACTCAAAACCATTAAACTCCTAGAACAAAACATAGGCAGTAAAATCTCAGACATTTCTCTTAGCAATATGTTTTCTGATACATCTCCCCAGGTAAGGGAAACAAAAGAAAAAATAAGCAAATGGAACTACATCAAATTAAAAAATTTGCACAGCAAAGGAAAACATGAACAAAATGAAAACACAACGTACTGAATGAAAGAAGATATTTGCCAATGATACATCTGGTAAGGAGTTAATATCCAAAATTTAAAAGAACTCATACAACTCAACATAAAAAACAGAAACAATCCAATTAAAAACTGGACAGAGGACCTGAATAGACACTTTTCCAAAGTAGACATATACATGGCCAGTAAACACATGAAAAGATGCTCAATGTCAATAAGCATCAGAGAAATACAAGTTAAAACCACAATGAGATATCACTTCACACCTATCAGAATAGCTATCATCAGTAAATCAACAAACAACAAGTGTTGGTGAGGATGTGGAGAAAAAGGAACCTTCTGGTTCTGTTGGTGAGGATGCAGTATGATGCAGCCACTGTGGAAAACAGTATGAAGGTTTCTCAAAAAATTAAAAATGTAACTGCCTTATGACCTAGTGATTCTACTTCTGGGAATATATCTGAAGAAACCCAAAACACTAATTCAAAAGAATATATGCACACTTATATGCATTGCAGCATTGTTTACAACAGCCAAGACATGGAAGCAACCCAAGTGCCCATCAATAGGTGAGTGTAAACTTGGCTGGTGTGGCTCAGTTGGTTGGGTATTGTCCCCCAAACCAAATGGTCACTGATTTGAATTCCCAGTCAGGGCACATACTTGGGTTGTGAGCTCAATACTCTGTCCTCAGCTGGGCTGTTTGCAGAAGGTAGCCAGTTGATGTTTCACTCTCACATTGATGTTTGTCTCCCTCTCTTTTTTCCCTCTTTTCCTTCTCTCTCTAAAATAAAAAATAGAAAAATTAAAAAAATACTTAGGTGGGGAAATCAGCTGACAGTCTTATGAGAACTCCCCTGTAGTAACTAACTGTTTTTCTCTTGATGCTTTTAAGATTCCTTCTTTGTATTTAACCTTTGGCTTTTTAATTATGATGTATCTTGGAATGCGTCTCTTTGCAATCCACCTTGTTGGGACTCTCTATGCTTTCTGGACTTGCATGTCCTTCTATCAGCTGATTTCTCAAAAGAAAGTTTACGGGCTAGAATGGATTGGTAAGAAATGTTCAAAGTCATGAAAAGCAAGGAACTACAGCCAAGATTGCTCTACCCAGCAAAGCTATCATTTAGAATTGAAGGGCAGATAAAGAGCTTCCCAGACAAGAAAAAACTAAAGGGGTTCATTATCACCAAACCATTACTATATGAAATGTTAAAGGGACTTATTTAAGAAAAAGAAGAATATCAAGACTATGAACAATAAAATAGCAATAAATACAAATCTATCAACAACTGAATCTAAAAAACAAACTAAGCAAAGAAGAACAGACAGAATCATGGATATGGAGAGCATTTTGATGGCTGCCAGACAGGAGGGTGGTATGGGGGAATGAGTGAAGAGGTGAGGGAATTAAGAAATACAAATAGGTAGTTACAGAATAGCCATGGGGATGTGAAGTACAGTATAGGAAGTGAAGTAGCCAAAGAACTTATATGCATGACACATGGACATGAACAATGGTGTGTGGATTGCCTGAGGGAGTAAGGAGCACTGGATGGGGGGGGAGGGAAATAGGGACAATTATAATAGCATAATCAATAAAATATAATTTAAAAAATAGATGAGCGGGTAAAAGAGTAGTGGTACATATATAATATATAATAATACCACCCAAACACACAAAAGAATGAAATCCTATCATTTGTGGCAGCATAGGGAAGGACCTAGAAGGTATTATGTTAAGTGAAATAAGTCAGTTAGAGAAATAAAATTACCATATGATTTCACTTTCACTTATATGCAGAATCTAAAGAACAATATAAATGAACAAACTAAATAGAAGCAGACTCATGGGTGCAGAAAACAGACTGATGGTTACCAGAGGGGATGGAGATGGGGGACTGGGTGAAAAAAGTGAAGAAATTAAGAAGTAGAAGCTTGTAGTTGACAAATAGTGATGGGGAAGTAAAGTGCAGCATAGGGAATATTGTCGATAATATCATGATAACTACGTATGAGGCCAGGTGGGTACAGGAAATAAGGATGGGGGGACACTTTGTAGAGCAGGTGCTTGTCTAACCATTGTGCTGTATACCTGAAACTAATACAAAATTTAAAATCTTAAAAAAAATAAAATTCAGAGTGAAGGCAAGCAAGCCCTTCTTGTCAAGTGAAGGAGAATAAAGATGGGTTATCTGCTATGCCTCCCTCATTAGATAAGAGATTTTTGATCAAGTTTCCCTCTGTTCAAGTGCAGGTATAAGCAGACCTTGCAAAAGGGTCTGAGAGCTCCTCTTCTCTCAGGATGTTGGGTCACTTACATTTTGCCCTGGGGTAGCGGGAGGAAAAAGTGACCACTGCATGCTGGTCCTGTTCAGCTCTCTGGGTCAAATGCGACCATGCTGACAGTGTGGGAAGCCCAGTGCTTGCCACAGGTGCTGTTTTACTTGTTCTTCATAACAGCCCTGGGAGACAGCTACTGTTTTAGCATCCTGATCCCCAAATGGGGAAAGTGAGAGTAAGGAACCCATTCAAATTCACACTGCTGCTACTAAGTGAGCACTCAAAGTTCACACAGGCCCTGGAACAGTAAGAACTTTCCAAACCCCATCTGCTACTGTCAGCCGACCACACCCAGGGACTTTTAACAGGCCCAGTGCAAACTTGTGCCCAGGTTTCCACAACCCGGGGTGAGGGGTGGGTCTTTGTTCATGGGTACTGATCAGTCAGATCCCAGCCTGTAGGAACCCTTCAAGAGCCCCTCAGGCTGGGCTGGGCAGGACTGCTTCCCTCAGCCTCTGGCAGCTGCAGGTCGTCAGAGGAGCCCTCCTTGCATCCCCCTCAGAGCCTTCTCCTGACCCCTGTGCTGCCCTATCCTCAGCCAGTCCTCCAGGGAGGGAATCTCTGAGTCACAACATGCAGAGGTGGGCAGGCCCTCTGTTCTGCAGCCTCTTGCTGCCCATTGCACCAGCATCACAGCCCCTGGGAGTGCTGCATCCTAAATTCCAAGTTATCCCTTATACCTCCTCAGGCAAGAGGCAAAGGGGAACATGAAAGATTCTTGGAGGGCAATGCAGCCACCCCTTTCCCGGTGGAGAGCCTACACCTGCCCCCTCAACCCACTGCATCACTCTGGGAACCCCGGCACAGCTGATGGGGAAGGCCCAGTGTCCACCAGCTGTAGGTTCCTTGCTTGGTGGAACATTCCAGAGGCAGAAGTGTTGGAGACCAGTAGCCAAACAGGAGGCGAAGCCCAAAGCCCGTCATGGCAATCAGTCACTGATAGTATGCAAAGCCCTATTGTTCGTCAAGTACTTGGGGGAAGAAATCCTGTAGGAGGTGCTGCACCATTTGGCTCTCATCACCACCCTAACTGGTTGGAAATCCTGGTGATTCATGCCATTTATTCACAAAGAAACTGAAGGCCAAAGAGGGGAGAGGGCCCTGCTGGGCTCCAAGCCCCAAACTTTAACTGATGAGCCAGGTTGAACATCCCATTTAGGCTGTGATGGCGCAATGATTATTAAGCAGCGCCTGCATCCCCCTTTCCGGGCATGGCTAGACCTCACTTCCCACCCCCCTGGAAGTGCTCTTTTGGCAAAGTGGCTTTTCTGAAGCTGTGCCTTGGTGCAGCCAACATGAGGCCCTGGGGATGGAGGAGCCATGACATGGGAGGGGCTGGTGCCTAAAGAGTTACCTACCCACAGGGTCATCACCTTGGACATAAACTTCTGTTTTTGAGTCATTCCACTTTTTAAAAAACATTTAAAAAATCCTCACTGGAGGATACATTTATTGATTTTAGAGAGGAAGGGAGAGAGAGAGAGAGAGAGAGAGATGTGAGAAACATCAATTGGTTGCCTCCGGAATGTACCTGACAAGGACTGAACTTACAACCTTAGGTATGTGCCCTGACTGGGAATTGAATCCATGACCTTTTGGTGCATGCTTCAATCAACCAAGCCACCTTGCCAGGGCCATTCTGCTTTTGAAGACATGTATGTTACCATAGCCTGACCCACTCTAACTCTTATGCGCACGCACACACACACACACTCGATATATTTAACCATGTTCTATGCTTGCTGGACAAGAAGGAGCAAATGATGCAAAGAAGTATATTTTAGAGTTCCTTCCTCAAGGATCATGTAGTCTAGTGTGGGAGAAGAGGCAGGCACAGACTGTGCCAAACATGATTGAAAAAACTGAGTGTGCACCAGGGGTCAGGGAGGGGAAGTGTTGGGGAAGGGTGTGGGGCAGGCGGGGAAGGGAACTCTGATTCTGGTGAGCATTGGTGCTTAGGCTTTAAGTAGAAGGGTGTTTTGGTTAGCAGATTGGAGGGGTGGGGGTTTTCTCAGAGGCTGGGGACAGCTGGAGTCAAGGCTTGTCTGTAGGCACATGCATTCCAGGGGTCACTATATCAGCTGAACCCTTCCTCAGGCTTTTGCTATATGACAAGTTCTCCTATTCACCTCAGGTGGGAAATGCTCTTTGGGTTGAGCATTTCCAGTGTCCCCAGGGCAGCAGTGGTATGAGAAGTGGAAGGAGTCAGGTGATGTGCAGGAGTTCCTCCAGCTCTGGTTCTGTGTGATCCCTGCTCTGGGGATGTCTTCATCCTTGAAATGAAGGCTGGGTCTAAAACAGCCCTAAGGTGGACAGGTGTTATAAGGTGGACAGGTATTAGTTCCCTTCTGCCTTCTGCGGTCCCTCCATTTCCAACAATTCATGGCTTTCTGGAGTTGGGTATGAGCGGGCACCAAATCCCTCATCCCAAGCGTGGATGGCATGGGCAGGAGACTCAGAGTGCCCACCCACTATCTGACTTTGACTCCTATGCCACTCTGGGAGGGCTACTTTCTGGCTTTTGGGTCTCAGTTTTATCTTCTGTGGGATCTAACTCTGCAGAAGGATGAATTGGCAGTGTCCTCATGGGAAACCCATCCATTTAGGGGTAGAGAAAGGAACAGAAAATTCTGATTTCTGGGTAGTCCCACAGAGGTCTGGTATTGGGGGTGTCTGCCTGCTCTCAAAAGACCCCCTATTCTCCTTCACTGTGAGGAGAAGCGTGGGTGGAGGGTGCTTTGGTGGTGGGCTCAGAAGGGGGTTGCCTACTATTATCATCTGGGAGGCGAGCTATCATGGTCTGGATGTCTCTTGAGCGCCCTGCCCTTTGGGTAAATTACCTGACCTCTGCTCTTAGGCCTCTGCCAGCGAGTTGTGGACTGGCCTGTCCTCCAGACCCAGGGGTTCTTTAGTGCCAGCCAGGAGATGAACAAGGTGAATCGACATCACCTCTGCAGAGCCTCTGTTTTCGCTTTTCCTCTGAGGCCAGTTCTGGGCATGTGGGCTGCTGAGTTTGGCTCTCTGCTATTTCCCAAGGCAGAGGTCTAGGGTACGGGGTTCCCTGGGCCCTGACCCTCACCTGCTGTGGAAAACCACCTACCAGACTTGGCCACATGCTGAATACCCAAGGCCCAGGTCTGTGTGAGCTGGCACAGTTAAGAAGAAAAACTCTGTTGTGAAGAGTTGCCTGGAAGAGGAAAAGTTTGCAGGGGACTTGATAATTGAATTTAAATCAGTGGTTCTCCATCTTTAGTGCATGTTAGGACCACTTTTCTAAGCTTGGAAGTTTCTGATTATGCAGTCTAAGGTGAGGGCCTGGCATCTGATTTTATAAAGTTCTAGTGGTTGTGCTGTGTGGCCGGGGTTGAGGCATGGAACAGGAGAACCCCCAGCTTGCCCCCAACTAGGGTGCCGTGAATTGTGTCCTCTGAAACAGGCAGTGCTGTTCTTACCATGCAGGAGGGTGTGCTGTAGGGTTGCCATCAGGAAGGGGGAGGCTCATGCCCACAGAGCTGGGGTGCTGCCTGTCTGCACTGCAGAACAGAGGGAGCATGGATGGTCCCTGGATCCTTGTCAGGGCTCTGGATTTTCAGAGGCCTGCATGGTCAGTCACTGCTTAAATAAAGGCCACCCTTTCCCTGTGGGTGCTCCGGCCTCCATCTGCAGAGCCCAGACTCTGCTCTGAATCCCAGAGTCTCCTGGTGATGGTTCTGGTGCTGAGGAAGCTATGCCCTTATCCAAACCCTCCAGGACCACCTCCTCCCACTTACAACCAGGGCCTGTGAGGAAGTTGCCTTGGGAGGGTCATTGGCCTGCCTGGGGCTGGGACTTCATTCTTGGTTTTACTGACTCCACAGTGATCAATGAGGGGGTTCGCTTGCAGTGGGGAGGGGCCAACCCCCATTCTTGATGTGAGGGGCTGCCACCACAGATCACGAGGATAGGTCTGGCTTATCCACTAGGTCCATCCTTGGTCCTCAATAGTCCATGGACAAGCGGGTGAATTTCCCAGCAGTGGACTCTCACCACACTAATTTTTTTGCTTTCTACTCCAGCTGCCCTCATTTTACTGCCAACATTTTTATCACCCTTAGCTTCCAGTGTCTATTACAGTCAACAGAATAAATAAGAGAACCAAGATATGGGGCTTATTAAGAGGGACAGTTTACATGAAGCTCCCAATATAGTGCTTGGTACATGAGACATACTCAAGAAATAAATATCTTCTCCCATCCCTTTCCAAAGCCTTACCCAACATAGTGAGTCCTGATCGTTCTCAACAAGTGAAAGATCTCTCTGTATCCAAACCTTTTAGTCTTCAGTTCCTGAGTGTACAGAAGCTGCTGGAGAGAAGAGGTCCAGCTGTGCCCTGAATGTCAGGGAACAATGAGCTGCACAGTCAACATTTGTATCAGTGCACTTGGATAACCCAAGTGCTGATAATTGAAAACTGGGCTGGAGTCACAGAAATGGTGGTCTTCAAAGGCTAATTACCATTGATTGAATGTTCTAGGCATTTTAGTGTGAGGCATCGCATGGCCCACATAGCTGGGCTCCAATTTCAAATCTGAATCTCTAACTTAGAGTTAAATTTCTTCTACAACTCATTTTTACATGACAAACTCTATTTCCCCAAACAAAGTGGCAATGTGGTATAAGGCACAGAGCCCCACAGGAGGTACTAGGGGGTCTGTGGTCTAATCCAAGAGTCCCTGGATATGGTGTCCATCCAGGGGACTGACGTCTCTGGACTCCGGCCTAGGAGCTGGGCAAGATTAGTGGTTCTCACACCCTGGTCCATGGCCTCGCTGCGCCAGATTTACAGGGGCATGTTTTACAGAGTCTGATGCCCTGACCCTATCCTCAGAGAGTCCAAGTCAATAAATCTGGGATGCAGCCTGAACATCTATATTTTTAAAAAGCCCCACAATGATTTTAAGGCATGGCCAGATTTGTGAACTATGTGGCAGGGAATATTTTCTTATCCTGTTTGTCCCATCAGAGGCATTTACCCAACTGACCACCTTCTCCTTATTGAAACTCTTAACTTCTCTTGGCTTCCATGAGGCCATTTTACCCTGGCTTGCTCTTCCCTCACTGTCGCACTCCTCCTCTCCTTTCCTGCTTTCTCACTTCCAGTCCACGTCTCAATGTTGGTGTGCCCTAGTCCTGACAATCTAGACTCTCCCCCTTGATTTTTGCATAAGTTCCATGGTTTTAAGCCCCAACCATATGACAATGGCTTCCCAGGTCTAAATCTACAGCCCCAATCTTTCCTTAGAACGACTTACTTTTCACCTCCACCTGTATGTCTACCAGTCATCTCAAAGTGAACATGTATGAAACAGAACATTTAGGTCCATCCTAGCACTCCATTTCTCCCCAGTCTTCTCATTCTCCATAAAGGGCATTCCAACAGAGGCTAAACCCAAAATGTGGGCAATATCCTTGATTTCCCTTTCTGTCCTATATAACTATCAGCAAGTCTTGTTGGATTGATCTCCAAACAGACCCCAGATCCTTCTACTTCTCTCCAAGTACATTGCCATGACCTGGTCTAAGCTTCCTTCATCTATGCCCAGGCCCTGCAACTTGACCATTCTCTCTGCTTCCACTCTTGTCCTCTAACTCATTCTCTACTCAGCCACCTAAATGCTTTTTCTAAAAACAAAATTTAAATTTATTTACTGATATTAGAGAGAGGGGTGGGTATAGAGAGAGAGAGAACCAAACCCACAACCGTGGCACATTGGGATGATGCTCTGATCAGCCCAGCCACCTGGCCAGGGCCTAAGTGCACTTTCTAAAAACATGTCATCTCCTCCAATATCTTGCCACAACACTTAAAATAAAATCCAAATTCCTTACTAGGACCGTAAAGTCTTGTAACTTGACCCCCATCTACCTCCTGGACCCTATCTCTGTGGCTCTCATGCTTGTTAACACCACACGAGCCCCTCTGGTTCTCTTGAGCACAGGAGCATTTCCACCTCACACCTTGGTACGGGCTATCCCTGTACTTGGAAGCTCTGTCACTGATCTTCACACAGCTAAATGTCACCTCCTAGACAGGCCTTTGCTGACCACCCAACCTGCAGTAGATATCAAGCATTCCCTTTTACTTTATTCTGTTTCCATTCTCTGCACAGCACGTACCACTGTCTGATATTTAATAGTCTGTGCTGATATTTTTCTTGTTTATTTGTAGCCTATCTCTCTCCCCTGGAATGTAAAATCCATAAGGTCAGAGACTTCATTTGTTTTGTTTACCACTGTATACCTAGTGCCTAGAACACAGATTGCACACTGTAGGTATTCAATGGGTATTTATTAATAAGTGAATAAATGTAAGTTCCCATCCAGTTCTAGAGGTACGTGATATATTTAGAATATTTAATAATTAATTATGTTATTCCATATCAAAGTTTTGTGGAGCTCAAGAATGTGGCTTCGAATATGGAGTAATTAGAGTCTCACTGTTTCTTCCAGCCATTTAGTTGTCTAGATGTTTTAGGCATCAGAGTTTTGCTTCTTGGAGACACAGTGAATTCCATGGAGACAGGACTGCACCTACTCCTCTTAAAATGTTCCCAGAGAGCAGGGTTGTGCTGAGTTCCATTGATGTTTGTTAAGAGAATGAGTGGGTGGTCTTCTCATGGTCTAAGGAAGGAAATGGAAAGGAAGAACAGGGAGAAAAATGTGCTCGGAGAGCCATGATGCCTATGGTCAGGATAACTACTTGGCCGGTCCTGGGTTCAGCTCAGTTCTTTGCTTCCTGGGCTGACTGTCTCCAAAGCTCTTTTCCTTCCTTCCTTGTACACGGCCAGAACAAGGCAAAGTCACAGGCACTTTTCCCACCTAGGAGCCGGCTCAAGGAACTTGATGCAATCTTTAGCTCTAAGGGGCAATCTGGTAGAGGTGGTGGAATGAGGTTGGAGAAAGGCTAGAGGTAGGTGTGCACAGGATTACTGTGATGATTAAATGTGAAAATGCATAGAAAGTTCTTTGGGTGGTGCCTTGTACACAGGAGCTGCTTAATAAAATGTTGGCTATGATTATTAGTAGTTGTGGTCTTGAGTTGGGATCTGGGTTATCAGGGTTCTCTACCTAGGATTTCCTCTTCTCTCCCTACCCTTTGCAGCCACAGGCAAGTCACCTGAAGCCTTCCTCTTCTCTTCTTTTAGCGACCAGGATAATGATAGCTCCCCTTCCTTCCAGCACTGCTGTGTGGATTAATTAGTGTTAATTAATGGGCTTTGAAAATGAAAAGCACCTAGGTAAGTGCTGATCATGATTATTAATGGGAACTGTGACATGGAGAAGGTGCTGAACAGGGTCCTAAAATTATACAGATTACAGAACAATGAGGGGAGTTGAGAAAGTGGCTATTAAGCTTTGAGGCTGAGGTCCCAGGTCTGCCAGTCTGCCACAGTGCTCAAACCAGAACAAAATCACAGTCATTCTTATGCAAAACTACTTGGTGAGCCAAAGAGGTGGGATATCTTCAAGGAATGTCACAGACTAGTAGGGACCACCGCAGGTCATTCGTTGAGTCAAAGCTGCCTCCTTTGAGGAGAAATGCAGCCAACTCAGCCCTTTTGCCCCTCTGAAAAATGCACCATGCCCATGCACTCTGTGGCAGGAAGGGACTCTCCACCAGAGAAATAACAAGTAGAGTTACCATACATTGCCCATTCACCATGACAGTGTAGTTATCTAGCAAACACCAGGAATTAAGGATTTTACATGAATGCATTATTTCTTTTTTGGAGGGGTCAGATTTATTGAGTACAATTTACATTCAGTAAAACTCACTCTTGTAGTGTGCAATTCTAAAACTCTTGATATACACATCAAGTCTTGTAACCACCACCCCCATAATCAAGGTACAGAACAATTCTGTCACCTGATGTGTCCCTTTGTCATCAGCCCCTGTCCCTATCTTCAGCTCCTGGGAAGCACTGATCTGTTTCATATCCCTATAGTTCTGCCCTTTCTGGAATATCGGATAAATGAAATTATACAGCAGGTAGTCTTTCGAGGCTGGCTTCTTTCACCCGGTACAAAGCATTTGAGCATAATGCGTTGAGATTAATGCATGTACAATTCACACATTAAGGATTTTGTGTGCATGTGTTATGTCTTTTCATCTTCCAGACCATTTTGATTTAGGTACTCTTATTATTCCCATTTCATAAATGGGGAAATTGAGGCTTGAAACATTACTTACCTTAATTAAGGTCATACTAATAAATCATGGAGTGAGGATTTAAACTCAGAATTTCTGATCCCAGCGCCCATGGATTTAATCATTGTGGCACCCCACAGGCATGTCTGAGTATGGCCTTTCTGGGTACCGATAGAGCAAACTAGATCAGTTGTTTGCATTGATTCTACCCTCATTTTCAGAGGCCCTTTTTGTCCCTTGAGCTCATTCCTATCTCTTGCAAATTCACTTCCTTTTCTATGTGACTTAGAGACCTATGCCTGACCTCTGGGTTATAGCTTCCTATAAGAAACACACTATACAGTTCCCATGGAGCCAGAAACCCTTATGACCATGGAATGTGGGTCTTAATCAAATAAGATCAAGTACACTTTGAGAAGATAGGGATGAGTTCAGGAGACAAGAAGGGCATCTGGAACTTGCAGAAGAGAAAGGTGAAGTTCCATTTATTGTGAGAATCACAGCCTGGTTTCTTTCAGACTCAGTGCCTAATTTCATTTCAGTGGCTGCTCTGTTGATTTTGGGCTCAGTATCCATTTACAAGTCCAGTGGGATCTGGGGGTGCAGCATGGTTTGAAACCACAAAACCATTCTCCATTTCTTTGGGGAAGTGCTGACCAGGGCTGTGGAAGGCAGTGTTGATACGGACTCAGCAATTAGTACACCAACAAAGGCATTTTCCTTGTACTGGGTCCCCAGTGACCTCACTAGTAGAGAGACAGATGAGCTGGTTCCTACCACCCATGTGACCCTCCTCTTCCCCAACTACATCAACAATTACTAAGATGTACATGAAAGTGCATCAACCTAGTGGGAGGTTTCATAAATATAAATAAATTAAATAGT
This sequence comes from Mormoops blainvillei, assembly GCA_004026545.1. Lineage (NCBI taxonomy): Eukaryota > Metazoa > Chordata > Mammalia > Chiroptera > Mormoopidae > Mormoops > Mormoops blainvillei. Next base: position 437,315 of record PVJD01000002.1, on the reverse strand, counting down.
AATGCCGAAGGACGCCTGGGCAGGTGTGTGGGGAGAAAGGGAGAGAGTTGCTCATGGCTGGGTGGAGAGTAGGGAGGATCCTCAGGCCTGCCAAATGAAAGCCAGAGAGTACTAAGCTGTAAGGGAGAGGAAAAGCCCACAGGGTCCTTCCTCAATGCCAGGACCCTCCATCTCTAGGACTGGCTGAGCTTGGTACAATGGTCAATAGTGGGGGTGGCCCCGGGAAACCCTAACTGGTGACTTCTTGCTGCCAGTAACCTGGTCAGCTTATCTCAGTGTGTTGGAAAGAAATATCTTCATTTTGTGCTTTGAAGTAAGTGAGGTTGAAGGTGAGGGGACCAATATTGATTTCCAAGGAAGAAAGTGGACTAAAAATGTGCACAGCCCTCCTCCCTTCTCAAAGTGCTTCCATATCATGGTCTCATTTCATTCTCACAATGACTTTGCACAGGAGGCAGGGATATTATTAACATTGTCATTCCCATTTTACAGATAAGAACCCTGAGGCCCAGAGAGATGAAGTGTCTTATAGGGTTCCAGGGACCAGGAGTTTTCTAATTCATGAAACCGTGGGTTTTCCCTCTCGGTACTGCTTGGCGACCTGAACAGTCATGGGACTGTCCCTTCATCTCATCCTCCCTTGTCCATTTCCAGTGCCTCTTCCATTGCCAGATGCCTCACACCTGAGTCTCCTTGTCTCTGGTCTTGCTCCTCCCAATTCCTGTGTACCCCTCTGCCAGGCAAATCTTAAATGCTGTCTCCCCATCCGCACCCTCTGGTCAAGATGCCTCAGTTCCCCTTTACCAAAGGAGTGATGGCATCCTAAACTGACTTCCCTAATTGTCACAACCACACTGCTCTCTTTTTCCTTCAACTCAGCACAAGGGCCGTTACACTCTGCCTTGCATCGCAAGTCACCCCTTTCCATATATGTGTCTGCCTTCCCCCCATTAGCCCATAATCCCCTTGGGGAACATCTGACAGCATAGGCCGGGACCCCTCCACCTCACCTTGTGACCTGGGCTGTGGTGTGCCCTCTCCACATCGTCACCCACAAAATGGCAGGGGGTTGAGTCCAGAGATCTCAGAGGTCCCCTTCTACCCCACGTTGTCCGTGATTATGGACCTCATCAGGCAGTGGTATAAAAGACTGATTCTGCTCTTCTCCAGGACTTTGCATTTTAACGGGCACAATGTTTTCAGCCAAAGGAAAGAAGCTCTGACATTTTGGTTTGGGAGAGCTTCCTGGTACCCTGCAGGGGGCCATCTCCTGGCCAAGGGCCCCGCCTGCTCTGTGGAGGCTCCTAGTCCCAATCCCTCCTCTCCACATCCCCATGCAACATTAAGGGATCCTCAGGGAACTAAGAAAATAGAAACACATTTAAATTCTTTTCCCATTCTGTCCTCTTGTATTCAGATGAGTGACTCATTCTGGCCTCATCTCCCCTGTCTCTAACTTTGGGTTCTAACCCCCAGGGGCAGGAATGTCTTTATTCTAGGTGCATTTTCTGATCTGAAACTCAGCCACTGGGCCTCTGGGTCTGATTCACCACTCTCTCACCCACTCTCACCTCCTCTGGGGTAGTCCTACCAGCTCTCAGGAGCCCAGTCCTTTCTGAGATGAGGAAGTTTAGGAAGAATAACCAATCCCAAATCTGAGCTAGAAGCAAGGCTGCCATCAGGTCTGTATCAAGGAACTGCATGGGATCAGCTTTGCCTCACTCCAGAAAGCGCCCACGGACTCCTGGTAGTCAGGGACTCACTTAATGGTAGACTAGACCCCTCGTGCCTGGACATTCCAGAGTCCTTGGAGCGAAGCCCTCAGGCCTACCTCCTACTGGGCCTAGGTGGCTTCTGGCAGCTCCACTACTTGTTCTGTGATCTGAATCAGGAAAAGTCAGACACAGGCATCATCTCCAGTGTGCAGCCGCCTTGCTGGTTTTGAACAGTTTTGAGCGTTGCTCATTCAGTTCGAACAGAGATAATGTGACACATCCAGGAGCACAGTGGCCAAGAGGTTGGGCTTGGGGCAATGTGCTCAGTCTCCTCATCTGTTAACTGGTTTAACAGCAGCTCCTACCTCCCAGAGTGGTTGAGAGGTCAAGGGACGTACCCAGGGCAGTGCCTGGCACGTGATAAGTCTTCAATAAATATTAGTCCTTGTTGTTTTAATATGACTTAGAACCAGAGCAAATATTACTAGTTAGTATGGATTGCCTGACTATTTGCTATAGTCTCATTTTGACGATTTTGGTCCAGATTATCCTTGACAATATTCTCTCTCAAGATTATTCAGGGCTTCCTCTCTTCATAGTCATGCAATACTTTCATGTGACTCACCTCATTTTGATACTCAGCAAGACAGAATTAGGAATTCATACTTTCTACCCCCAAAAGTGTATCTCAGATCAAATGGAGATGATTGTGTGTATGTTTGTTGGGGGTGGGGGTTCTCTGTGGTTTTGAACAAGTGGTTTCATGGTTTCTAGAAATATATTTGTATGTGTGCATAAATAAGAACAGTGCTGGTATTTAAAGGATGCCACCCATCCAGGGGGTTACACAGTTGACTTCTAACAGCACCCCCTGCTGATCTCCACTGAGCTGTAACTGGTAGGAAGTGGCAGACAGACAAGACTGGTGGCAGAACTGGTACATTTGTTGGGGGCTCAGGGAATGTGAGCTGCCAGGACAGGGGAACCCATTCACTCCTGGAGGCACAGTTGAAATGTCATTTCCACTGTGAAACCTTCTTGGCCAATTGCTTGTCAGAATGAATCACACTTTTCCATGCTCTCAGAGTATTTGTGTTTATAACACAACACGGACCTTCGCTGACTGCCCCCCAGAGCACTCTGAGGGTGGAATGGGCTCTGATTCATCCGAATGTCTTGAGTGCCCAGCATCCTGGCTAGAGCAGGGGAGGCTCTTTGTAAATGTTTGCTGATAAAAGAACAAATGCCCTCAGGTAACTGGCCACTTCTAGAACCCTAGAATGCTGGGATGAAGAAGCTGAGAACCAAAAAATGGGATCAACCTCCTCTTTTTAGAGACCCAGAAAATGAGGGAGGGGAAGTGACATCCTCAAGATCACATAATTGGTGGCAGAGCTGGGACTAGAATGCAGGTTTTTTGACTCTGGGCCCAGGGCTCTGTTCTCTGCAACTCACAGACGCCTGCTGCCTGCTTCCCACCTTACCCTTGCCCTCCACCTGCAGGCATCAGAGCATGGTCTGCTATCTATGGGAGGATGGGTGAGGGTGCTGGGGCCCCACCTCCAAGTCACCAAAAAAGCTGATCCTTCAGAACCTTCCACTGTAACCCCAGAAGGTAGCCATCTTTGTAGGGGAAGATCCCTACCCCTTTGCTACATTCCAGTGGAGAGAACAACTCTCCTTCTTCCTTGACTTCTCACCTAGGTTTAGGGCAGCCTGTCCTTGGGCCCCAAGAAGTGAGGTATTTTTTCCTGTAGGCTCACTTTGAGTTAACAGGGTACTTTGCTCCTCCTCTCAAGTCAGTGCTGGTAAGGCTACCTTTTACTAGTGTTCTCCTTCCAGACATCTTAGTGCTATATTCCAAAAAAAACATTCTACTGGTATCTCTGGGCAGACCTAAGCTTGCCAAGAGCGCTGAAAGTCCAAATCTGAGACCTTTTGTGAAGATCAGAGAGTCCATGACAGCACTGGATTTAACCCCGCTCTCTCCAGTTCCCATTTCCCTACCTAAAGCACAGATGGTGTTTCAATGATGTGGGAGAGGGGCTGATGGCACAGGGTGGCCTGAACTCTCTGCAGTGTTCTTGCTTCCTGCTTCTCCTCTCCTGATGTCCTGGCATGTCCTGGCAGTAATTGAACAGTTCACCAATGACACTTACTTCTTCCGGTGCCTAATTCTCTGGTGCCATTTCTCCTACTTGCCTGGAGGGGATACACTAGAGGGGAGGGGCCCAACAAGCTCAATCAAGTGAAGGTGCCCCTGAAATCTCTTTGGGCCTAGGGAGCTGGCCAGAACTTTCCACAGAGGCTCTCATTACATGCAGCTTTCCCTTTGCCCAATCTGTCACTTCTATCCCCTTGATCTATCCTCTCTCCACACTTTTGTTTAGTTTTACTGTTGACAAAGCAATGCACAACCAGGTGAAGCCCCATTTTGCAGACGACTAGCTGAGGTTCAGTGTATATACTGGAAAATGCATGGACACGTGTGCTTGAATCTGGCTCTGTTCTTTCTAGTTGTGTAACTTCAGACAAGCTCTTTAACCTTTCTGAGCATTAGTTATTTTATTTGCAAGGGACCAGGATGAGTCCCTTACAGGGTTTTGCTAACAACCAATGACAGGCACAGTGCCTGGCCCATGGCAGGTGCTCAAGAACTGGAATTGGTGATCACAAACCATATGCATTGGCCAAGAAGCTGAGCAGGGGCTGCAACTTGTCTCCTTCCATGTAGCGTCCAGAGCCCTCTCCCTTCCTCATTGTCTTTCCCCATTTTCAGCTCCAGTCTGGGTTCTGATAGTAGTGGATGGAGCAGGATCTCCACTGCAAATGTCACACTGAAGCAATGATATACAGATCAACCCCTGGTTACAGCTGTTCTTTAAATCCTGCCTGGCCCTCAGCCAGCAGTGGTTAGCAATGTGGTACACGCATCTCCATTTTTCCTTCTGAACGTGACACTTGTATAGCACTGAGAAGGAGGGGAAGGACCTCATTGAACGCCACGTTGGCAAGAGTTTGACAAGACATAGGTGGCAGTAGAACCAAAAATAATGAGATGTTTTCCTGACAGAGCCCATCTCAGGTAGAATGAGCAAAATCTCAGAGGTACTGACTATTTTAAAAGTTTGTTTTTATCAGCTGTGTGGGACCACTGCATGGGCATTTCTTCCTAGGATTTGGAGACACTAGGTTGGGGACCCACCAAATAGATAATGTTAGACTTTGAATAATAGGAGGCTAGAGCCGAAAGGGATCTTAGCAATAAGTTAGCCAAGCCCACACCAGCTGGTTTCAGAGTGAAGGGGCACAGGCCCAGAGAAGAGGGGCAACCTGACTGACCAGAGCTGAGCCTTTGTCCTGGGTCTCTCCGTTCTCAGCTCAGGCTGCCCCGTGCACTTCTACTCTATTCCAGAGGCAGGGTCAGATCTAGATTGGGGCCGGAAGGAGCAGAAAGCAGGAGCACTACACTGGGACAAGTGCCAGTGGGACATGCGCCAAAGAGCTGGGGGAGCAAAAAAACAGGTCAGAGAAATTGGCGCATACTTTCACAGTGGGTTTCTAAGGGCAGGGAGGAACCTTCGGGGCCCAGTCCTTTCCTGAGCTGGGAGCCACGATGATTTCTTATGCTCCGGGGGACACTTCTCGAGGTAGCTTCCTCGGTAGGGGAAGGGGCCATTTCTCCTATCCGGGTTAACATCTCCCAGTGTTTCGGCTACACATTTAGCACCTTAGCTTTTGGGGTTAAGACTGCCCAGTGCCACGGTCAAGCTGATGTTTTTAGAGCACAGTGAAAATCACAAGGTGGGGATTCTACTCTAGAGCCTCCAGCAGCCCCATCTGATCCTGTTCTCTAGGACAGACACACAGCCTACTCGGCTCTTCTCTGGACAAGTTCTTTGGGCAGGTGGCAACATGCTGTAGTGACCACAAGGAGGAATCTCTCATCTTTTGTCACTCCTATTGCTGCTATCCTATCCTAGGGATGCCTTCTTAGGTCAAGACTTGTCACTTCTCTTGAAAACTGAAATATGCTAGGCACACTAGGCAATGACAATGACATGCTAGGCATGCTAGGCAATGACAATGACATGCTAGGCATGCTAGGAAATGGCCAGGGGTGCCACAGCACTATCTCATTTAATTCTCTCAAAACCCCCAAGATGTAGATACTATTATTATCTCTATTTAATAGTTGAAGAAACAGGATGAGAGAAGGTTAGTAATTGCCAAAGGTCAAACAATTAGGAGGTGGCAGAGCCAGGATCTGGGAGGCAGACTCCTGACACTGCCCTCTGGGGTCCTCCCAATAGCCCCTTGATGCTTCTCCAAGCACCTGGTTTCTCTGCAGCCCAGCGCTCTGCCTCCCAGCACCTCTCCATTCCCTGGCCCCACTACCACTCTGGGGGATGTCAGTGTAAGCTGCCTGGGTCTAGGTTGTGGGTGCTGATGGCGTGTCCTCCTCCCTCACCTCCTCCACAGGGCCTGGGACCCCAGTGGAGGAGCTGGCATCAGAGCTGAGTCAGGCCAATGTTCTCTATGTTCCTCTGCAGCCTAAAGCCCCTGCACCTCCCAGAGCCATAGCAGTGGTGAACTAATGGAATGGGGACCTATTCAGAGCCGTTACTCTTCCAGAATGGCAAAGGGAAAGCAGGGAAATGTGATTTTAAAGATTAAAAGTCTCCCTTGGTTTTCAGGATTAGAGCATTCTCCCTTCACACCTCCTCTCTGTCCCTCACCCCTGCTCTGACAGTCAGACGCAGAGCAAGCCCATACTGACTGGGTCCTCCATGTGTGTGTGGGGGGGTGGGCTACAGGGAGAGCTGAGTTCTGAGTCTTCCTGTGCCCTCAAGAGCCCTGTCGTCTTGAAGGAATTACTACCCTTCTTCACCCAGGATTAGGATCTTCAGTTTGACACCCTGGGACCTGGTCATGCCCTCCTTCCAAACCTCAGTGTAATCCACCAACATGGGAGAAAAACAGTACTTTGCATTTATTTCACAAACATTGACATAACACTTTAGTGTGGTAGGCCCATTCCAACCAAGCATGTTGGTGATATGAATTTATTTAATTCTATGATAACCTTCTGGGCTAGGTTCCATTGTCGCAGAGTTAGCAGGTGGCGGAGCTGGGCGGAGACCTAGGCAGCCTCACGCTGGTGTCCGGGCTCTTAACTGCCCACCCACCCCACCCCGGCAGTAAGGTGCAGGTGCTGCAGCCTTTTCTTTCCCTTTGGGACAGAGGGATCTGCTCACTGAATACCGAGGGTCACCTTGGTAATTGCAGGGCCCACTCCAGTCACTTCCAATTTCCCATCTGGCCTTAGGTAGTCTGTGCAAACTGCTGGGCAAATTAATCTGGGAGAACATGGGTTGCAGCTCCCAAACAAAGCTCCTGTGTTGGCAGAGCCCTCCTCCCCCACAGGCCCCCGCGTGGGTGCGTCGAGGGGCAGGAGGTATTTTGTAGGTTATTATGGAAACACACATGTGCCCTGGATGCCAGTGAGGCAGAGCCAGAGCTTTCACACCCCGCAGCCTCCGCCAGGCTGCTGGAGAGAGGTCTGAAGTATGTTATCATCAGGGACTGTCAACACCAAACATTTGAGGTGCTCACATGCAAACAGAAGGACCCAGTGGGGCGGGGTGGGGCAGGCTGTTCCAAACATTGGCACAGAAACCCAGGATGGGAATTGGGCAGGCAAGGTAGGTTGCGGTTCCTACCCCATCCTCGCCACCATCCCTCCTCACTGGATCCTCCCTTACCTTCTCTCCTCCTCCTCCTCCTCCCACCTCCCTCTCCCTCTGGTAAGTGGGGAGCTTCAGTGCAGGATCAGGGACCCTGCTGCCATCTGTAGAGAGGAAAATGAGCTTCATCAACTCAAATAAATAAAATAAGCACACACAGGGGCGGGGGTAAGCGGCTGCTGCAAAGAACAAGGCGTGGCTTTCCAGGGCTCTCACAGGGAGAGTTGGGGTCGGGGGCTCAGAGGACCCCGCTTTGGCTTATTCCCAGCCTTGGATGAGACTGGGTAAAAGGTGGCAGCCTCTTCCTCTGTCATGATCAAATACAAACCCAAGAAGGGGCCTGAAATACAGAGAAGCAGATGACAGACATCACTGTGTATTAAAATGCAAGCGACCAGAGCCTGCCTCCTTCCGACGCCGCAATCTGCCTCGGAGAGGACTGCTAGACCGAGTTAGATCCTCCTGTCACCTAGCTATTCATTTATTCAAAACAAACACGCACTCACGCTCTTTTTATCCTAGGTGAACAAAGTAAACACATTCTTCAGGCAGAATGCCCCCTTCCCCACTCAATGTGTTTTCATTAATATAAATTGTTTGCAGTGGGCAGATTAATTCTAAAAATGATTTTTAGACATGGCAAGTTGTTCTTGTAAAGCAAAAGATGCACGAGAGCTCTCTACATTTTCACTTGCATCAGGGATCTCAGGTAAATATAATCATACTGATACTGATAATCGATGCTTATTACAGTGGTGGGGTTTAATGACCTGCAGCACTTAGACCTGATCGGAGTGGCTGGATCCAGGTTTTGAGGTGTACGGAACCCCTAGCAGTGGGCAAGTGACATGAGGTACAGAAAGCTCTGAAACTGGGGAGTTCTCAGTATGTCTTAAAACTTGCCCTTGCAGATGATTTCCCTTTTTAAAAACACTTTGAGGTTGCAATTAACAAGGCAGGTAGGCATAGCCTCATTGTACAGGTGAAAGAGTGAGGCCCTGAGAGGTTAAGTGATTTGGTCAAGATTACCTGTGTTGATTAACAGAGCATGGACTGAAATTCAAATTACCTTGCTTGAATTCCACCCCTTCCACCACACCAAGGCTCCTAAAGTTTAGGGGTTTCAGTCCCACTAGGATTTTTTTTTTCCTTTTCAAATACCTCTGCATTATTATTTATTTAACAGTCTTTTTAAAATCAACCTTAAGTCAATAAACTTTTTTGGTTGGCCTCATTGACAATAATGAAATCTATGAAACTATGGATTTGATGTGCTGGTTATAGTTTTTAAAGTGAAAATTAAAACAAATAATAACTTTTGCTAATGCTTGCCTGTGTACCATCTAGAGTTACCTGGTACTCCATGAGGGTGTGCACACCACATTTTGAGAGGCACTGACCCATACCCAAAAGCACCAGTCTGACACATCAGAGTTGCTCCTGTCATCACTGACTGCTGCATCCCCAATACCTTCCAGGAAGGCTTGTTGCTCCCACCACGCAGGTCCTGCCAGGGGCCTGCAGTGTGGCCTCTTTAGACCCATGACCCTGCTGTAGCCTTGAGGAAGAACATGAGCCTGAGGACAGAATATTCTCTGAGCTCTGGTTGGGGTCTGGAGGTGGGGGACTTCAGAGCCCTTGCAGAAAGGACTGCTGGTCAAGCTCTCATAGGACAGTGTAGTGGGGGGTGTGTGCCCAGGGCAATGGCCAGGAGGAGGGCATACACCCCCAAGACCCTCAAATGCAGACTGAGTCCTGGACAAGGACAAGGAAGGATCATCAATTTCATCAGCAGTGATAATGGTCATTGAGTTCTATGAGAAATAGTCCCATTTCGCTAAAAGACTGGCTCATACTTAGTTATGTAGAGGTAAGCTAAGAAAAGGCCTGGAATTCACTTTAAAACACTTCAGCCACTGTGGACAAATCTTAATAGTTGTTGAAGCTAAGTGATGAGGTGATGGGTATATGAGGTTCATTATTTTACACAATTTGAAATATTTTGTGATAATTATTTTTAAAAATGGAAAACAATTATCTTAGCTCAGATAGTGTAGGAAAGAGGATATTAGCAGGGTGAAGGGGATTGCGCGGGGTCTTTGGGTAGAAGAGATGGTTTCAGTGCCGCCATAACCCAGTGGGCATCCTGGCTCCCCCAAAGTCTGCTTGCCTTCCACTTCTTAGTCTGGCTGGGTTTCTCACTTAGCCACAGCCTGCCTTCATGAGCGCCTGCCTCTGTAATGAGGAGTGATGTATAATTGATGAAAGCACAATGTGATACAGTCACAGAAACCTCGTCTGCTAGAAGACATCTGTTCAGCACACAGAATCCACTCCGCTACTGTCACAATGCATTTACTGTACGCTATCAGAGCTGCAGGAGTATTCAGGCACCAGGCAAGCCATGGTCCGTAATAGTGTATGTCTGGGGACATGGAGATGTAGGAAGCCCCGCTTCTGTTTTTGATATTTATGTGTCTGGGTGGCACTGCCTCTGCCTCCCTTGCTCTGCCTGTATTGCTTCGATGTCCTCTTCATAAATTATCTCTGCCCTCTGATGGGCTTTTAGCAGACTCGGGTGGACTCAGGTGTCTGGCTCTTCTCTTTCAGACACCTGTGTTGTGGAAGTCTCAGGAGCCCTGGTCACTGCACATTGTGAAAAGAGGGTCGTGGCTCCCAGGAACTCTTCTTTTTCTAAGTCTCTGTCTCCTGGTGCATCCAGGTCCCTCAAAGGCCCACCTCCATATTGAAGGCTCCCCTTAGCTCCAAGTGGCTTTCCTATAGGTCTGGAAAAAGGGGAGGCAGGGCTGGGTAAAGGGGGCATCCCAAAAGGACCTGGCAGGAGAGGCCACAGTCTGGGGGTTGGGCCACAGGCCTTGGTGGTGATGCCCTGGGCAGGGTCCCTGACCTGAGCTTGTCATCTCCACTGGGGAGGCAGGTGGAGGACCCCTGAGCTAGAGTAGAAAGCTGTGCTGATTGGCAGGGCAGGGGCCCATGAACACCAGCTGTCAGGGCTCCAGTGTCAGAGACCAGGTTTTCCTCAGCTCTGTGCTGCTTGTCTTGCCTCCTTACTTTCTCTGTGAAATACTAACCTGCCGTACCTCTGCGGCATAATTCACAGTCCGCCTCTCCCTGGAAGCTGTCTCAGTCAGGAAAGCCTCACAGCTTGGATGGAGCCCTCAGCACTTGCACTGCAGACTTCATGCTGCCCTCACTCCATGTCTGAAGCGTTCTGAATGTGTGTGTCTGTGTGCACACATGCATATGTAGCAGGGTCTTCCACTTCCCTGAAAGCCCCCTGAAGGTTGGGTCTGTGTCTTTTCCTTCTTTGGGATCTCCTGTGGGGTCTGGCAAAGGACTACAAAGGCCTCTCCACCCCTGACGCGGAACTTCGAGAGCTTCTCACCATCAAAGACTGGGTGGTACTAGGCTCACTCATGGATAGCAGTCATTGTATGAGGAGCTAATCGTTGTGGTGCATCCTCTGCGTGCTGGGCAGTGTTCTAAGTGTTTCATGGTATTCAGTGAGATAGTCCCTTCGATAGCTGTCTGACCGAGGTACTGTTAGTAGCTTTATTTTCCAGGTGGGAAAACTGAGGCATAAAGAGGCTGATTCCATGTCTCAGGTTCACACAGCTAATAAATAGTAGAAGTGGACTTCGAACCCAGGCAGACTGGCTCTGGAGCCTGTGCTTCTAGCTGCCAAACTGAACTGCTGCCCTGACAGGGCTCAGAAGAAAGCAGCTCTGCATGTGAACTCAGACACTGTTGTCATGTGTAGCCACTCCCTCCAGGCTCAGTATTCTCTGCCACGAATGGGCTCATAACACCTGCCTCAGAGGGAGACTGTGAAGATTAGATGAAATAAGGCATCCAAGGTGTCTAGAACCTGGCACTCACGAGGCGCTTAAAAGAAGAGGGTATCCCTGCCCCTGCCCCTGAGGAGAGGGGACACAGAGGGAAATGACCAGCTTCTCAATCTACTGATGAGGGGCCTGAAGGCCCAGCGTTTGCCTGTCCTGCCTTCGGCGGTGTCTGACCACATTGCTCTACACAGAGAGATAGATGCTCAGTAGTCGGCAGACTCCAGCTTCAGCACCAAGGAAGACAGACCTCTGTCGTTTTGCACAGTTGTTTGCTCTTCTACCTCCTCCCCATTATCCTGACCTCTTGTACACCTTCCCCCAAAAGGCAGATGCCCTCAGGTGGCAGTGGAGCTGCCTCTCTGTGTGCCTTGCTGAGGACTGTGGCCTGGGACACTCAGGTGGCACTTCTTGTGGTACAGCCCTGAATTCAGAATCTGACAAATGACATATAAGAATGGAAGCTGCTTTCATGCTACCTGTAGTGGGGAGCATGAGCCTGGAGACAAAGGATGACAGACAGACTGCCACAGAGCTGGCTTAAGGGCTTCTTACTCCTCCCAGTCCTAGAGGCTGGGGAACACCACAGCCTCATTCATTAGGACAAGGTTGAGGGCACGGTTTGGGGCCCTCCCGGAAACAAAGTAAGGAGCCTTCTATTCTGCCCATTACAAGGGATGGGTTCTCATTTCCCTCAAACCCTTGTACTGAACCAGCTGCGTTTCTGAGTGCCCCTTTAGAAGGGAGCTGGGCCTTTCCTAGCATGGTTACCTAGGGAAGTGGGCATAGTCCTGGCAGCTGTGCCAGAGGAAAGCAAAGGGAGCTGAGTGCACTGAGGGGGAAACCCTAAGGTGCTCGGAGAGACACGGACAGATATCGAACTCCTGTTTCTGGCTCCGTATCAACCATAAAGGAAATATCCTGCTGTTTCTCAATGCAGGGCAATATTGACATTTTGGGGCAGGCAAAGAAGAACGTTTAATATCCCTAATCTTCATGTACTAAGTGCCAGTAGCACCCCTTAGGCATTAGTGATGAGTAACTATGTCTCCCAACAATCAAACACCCACGAGGGTGAGGGTGGGTGGTGATACTGCCCCAGGTGAAGGAGTCCTTTGAATGCCAGTGCTCTTAGCAAGGCCTGCACACCTCCCTGGGTCTCTGGTCCAAAGACTCCAAGGGAAGTCTTGTCTTCCCTCTAGGCACAGCTTCTGCAAAACAGGGGGCTGTACTCCAGTTTGACACCTGTACGCTGGGTGTCCCCAGTGGGTTAGAGACGTCTAATGAGTGTAAACCATAAAAACATTAAGGTTTTATGAGAACTTCATCTAACAATCTGTAACAGCTCCAGTCCCTTCTCTGACTCCCGTTGTTCGGTCCTCTCACTCTTGCTGGACTGTCCAGGTCCCTGCCAGTTCTCTGGCACCCTCACTCCTCTCTCAAGAGGTTTAACCTGTTATCCTCTGTGGTTGGAGCCTAAGGAAGGAAGGGGGCCATGGGAGGGTGTAGGGTGTGCCCCTTTCCCCTCTGGATAGGCCCTCCCTGTCATTCAGTTCTCCTGTCACCCCCTGCCCTCTGACAGGCTCTCTGGTGGGATTTTAATTCCTCATTGTTACATTTGTCAAGATGGAGCTCCTTTATAGTTCACCCTTGCCTTTCTCTTCAATTGTTCTGTTTTGCATTTCTATGGTGGGTTTCCTCCTTCCTGATATAATGATTACTCTGTCTTTCTCTTTCACTCACACAATCAGGCGTGCGCGCATGCATGCACACACACACACACACCCTTTGATATTTCCTTGAGACACTTCTCTGAAGAGATGAGGGTGAGGGAAAGCTATAGGGGAGCTTTAATGAGAAAGGCTTTCTTCATAGTGGGGACGGGGAGGGTTGGGAGAGTCATTAGAAATGGGATCAAGGACATCCATGGACCCACTGTTTCTGAAGGGTTTTTAAAAATATCTATTTCTTTCTGATTAAAATATAATACATATTCATTGTAAGGAGTTTGGACAATTTAGAAAAGAAACAATAAGAGAATAAAAATGATCTGTAATCCCACCAACAAGAGACAGAAAGTTAATATTTTGGTGCATTTCCTTTCAAACTTTCGTTTGTTTTTTTTGTGGGAGGAGGGGGGCTGAGATCAGGCTGCATATGCAATTTTATGTGCTGCTTCCCCCACTTTATATTCTGAGTTATTACCATCTTCAAAAGCACCATTGGAAGGACTCTACAACATTCCCTTCTGAGGATAGCCTGCAATAGGCCTCCCAGACAACCCAGAGTTTTAAGATTCTGGGGCTGGCCTTGCCTGCTTCTACAGCAATGTCTTGAGACACAGGACGACCACCTCTACCTGGTGATGCATTTCTCCACCTTATTTCATTGTCAGACATTGGTTATTGGTCTCAGTCCCCATCCCCAATTCTGCCCTCACATGAGCCACCCAAAGATGGATTTTTGCTAACCTAAGCTAACCTTTTAAGCTCCACTTCCATTATAAACAACAAAAGACCACCTTTCCTCAGCAAACCTTTCAACATAAAGGGATAGGAGGAGACAGGCATGGAAACATGCAAATGAAAGTAGCTAAGGAACAAAATGTCACATCTTAAGCTCCAAGACAAAATCATGTGGGAGCAGGAAACTTATTAATAAACTCATTTTTGTTCCATACTTTCCATGATAAATTACCATACTCAGCATCAGTAACTGCAAATATACCTGATAAAGAGATATACACACAGTCCCATTGCTCCTACTGAAAGGACGAATTGAATTCAATTTCAGGTTTGAAGACAAATTTCATAGCCCTAATTAAGCAAAATTATCTTAGAGAGCTGCCACCAGCACACATGCAATAAAGTAAGACCATTGTGGCTAAAGTGGGGAATGTTTCCCCAGAGTTATAAAAGACCCCCAAAGGCACTGCATGGTGGAGAATTCTACTCTTCATCCAGATCTTTTGAAACTACAAGCTTTGCTTTTAATGGGATTTCTACCAAGAAATACAACCTCCCTGGAAGTTCAGAGTATCTTCTGATCAGTCATAATTTGCCACTCCTATAAAAAAAAATCCCAGCAGGGCATGCCAAAGGCATAGAGAAGTAGCATGGTGGGGAGGAGAGTCCATTGCATAAGAGAGCCCACTTCTAATTGCAATAATATTATTTCTATGTTTGGGTGAAATTCAATAAGAGAGAAAGTTTTGGAAACGGGTGCAAGATGAATAATCAGTATGAGTCTTAGAGCCAGTGGAGCCTGGTTTGCTAGGCTCACAGAAAGAAATGGAACCATGCATTCTAGAAAAAGAATGATAAGGCATGGGAGGTGAGAGACAGGGGTGCAGGGAGAAGGAAGCAAAAGGAAGCAGCATAGGTACACTGTTCATAAAGTTCATCCCTGTGAACCAACCTCAGCCAAGGCTGATGAACAGGTACCTAATACATAAAAAGGTCATTCCAAAAGGAGCTCATTATTCTGAATGCAGAGGCAAACCTGGGTATCCAGTCCCTCAGTATAAAGGTTCATTGGAAAGAAGAGGAGAAACCCAGTAGTTAGCTTTGGGATCAACTAGTTTGGCATTTACAAGGTTTCTGTGTCTGTGAATTTGGAACTGCAGTGGGCTTTCTTTTCCTTTGGCATAGAATAGTTACCATGATGAGCAGTCACATAAAGCACAGTATAAATTTTTATTATTATTGGATGGTGCTGTTGCGGAACTGCACTCTTCTGCATGGAGGTTTTGAGACATTATAATTACATTCTGTAGGTTTGCAAATAATGGCATAACCCAGTCACCTTACTGAGGGTATGATTTATTACAAATAACAAAATGTTATTATATGGAAATTAGTTTCCACACCACAGCTGACTAGAGGGGAGAGTTCCAGCGCCCCTTGAATTACTAAAATAGGAACCTACGGCATTTCAGGACCTGGGACAGCTACAGAAGGGCCCATCACCTTACCTGTCAGAAAGCTCTCTAGGAGAAGGGAACTGGAAGGAAGGTGAGTGGGTGGAAGCAGGGTTGCAAGTAGTTAAGACTCAGCTTGAGTTTGAGCCTAAGACCTGTGTGAGCCCGAGAGAAGGAGTTGCTATGGATTACTTTTGATTTTTCATTTGGATGCCTGCCTTCTTCTAACCTCCTTTTGCAGCTTAAATACCCCTTCTCTAACTTGAAAAGAAAGTTGTCAGCACCAGAACTGCCATCCATAACTTTACTTTCTTTTTTGCATATTTGGTAATATTGTCATAATTTAAAAAAATTCAACCAAAGACACATTGACCTGGGAATATTGAGCATACACACATGAAATATGTATATGTGAAGAAGTGAACTGTTTATCAGTCATTTTGCTGTTTAACATCTTCTCCTAACAGGGCAGATGGTTACTGCTTATGAACAAAAACAGAATGTAACACAGAACAATTCTCTCCTGCTCTCCTCTCTCCCACTGGACAAGCTTAAAAGATATGGAACTCCAGCCTAACAGATCTTCCCATTCTGGTCATTTCCTGAGGTATTCCAAGGGGATAACCTTTTGGTATGATGCATTTTTTACAAGGTAAAAATAATAATAATTTTCATAAAACCTTAACGTTTTCCCATATCCTTGTTGTAGACCTTATCCCACTTAACAGGAGTAAGAATTAGGTCAGCAGCTTGTCCAAGATTGAAGAGCAAAGCAAGGATTACAACCCAGGTTTCCTAGAATCTCAGTCTCAGGTGCATCCTGCTGTATCATGGCTGCCCAAGGGGATTGAGGAGGTGCCAGGTGTCCTAAGTGCCGCACTAGAGACCAGGCTGAAATGGTCTGAGCTCCATTACGCTTTTCCTTCACCTAGGGAGTTCTTGACTCTATGGAGAAATCCTGACTTTTTCATCTTTGCCTACATTCAGGTCCAACAAAAACTGATCTCATCTCTCATCACCAAAAGTAAACTCCAAAATTTTCTTTGCCCTAGTCTATATAATTTCAGAGCTGGGTGGGAGTGTGGAATAGACCTGAAGAAGGGGCAGTGAGGACAGGGAGGCACTTCATGTGATGAGGGGAGCAGTGCCAACTTTCGTCACAGCATCCTAGGGACGCAGTGACAGAACTCAAAGTCTGTTTGCTGTTATCTCATAATCGGGGCTGAGTTGCTTTGGCTTGCACTCATTAAGAGCTCTAAGAGATCCGCAGAAGCCTCTAACTATCCCATGTCAGAGCAGGATTTTCCGTGTTGTCTCTTTTTGACACTGGTGCCCAAAGTTTTGAATGAATAAGCACTTTAAGAATTTAAACATTTGGGAAGCAATCAGTGACATTTAATGACACCAACATGGGGGAATTACAGAATTATTTATTACAAATAACAAAATGTTACTATATGGAAATTAGTTTCCACACAACAGCTGATGAGAGGGAAGAGCTAGTAGAGTATGGACCTCAGTACCAGTTTCCTTTAAGTGATGAGACAATTTCTAACCAAATAACATGAAACATTTAGCTGCAGCATGAGGTAGATTTCTGGTTGGTTGCTACAAAACCAGAAACTCTCCCCTAGCAATTCACAGGAGAATTCCTCATTTTCTTGCCCCATTTCCTAGGATGACTGAGGAGGTGACTGGCTTTGGATCCATCCCTACATTTTTGTAGCCACTAGGATGTGCCAGTAGCACGTCTTTTCATTATTCAGCCCTCGGCCACTGAGTGTCCAAGTTTAGTTCTGGTCCATCCCCTGTCCTATCCCTGGGGTACTATCGACTGGAAGTGGATTTTCAAATGGTTTCACCCAAAGTCTCCAGTGGTTCCTTATTACCTAGACTCAGAGAACTATAGAATGGGCTCCTAGGAACCTTCTAGTGTTAGGTACTTTTCTTTGGAGTATGGATACCTTTCTCCAAATGACATCCCACATGGAACCCGTAGTAGATGTAAAATGGGTGGAAATGGTGGTGCTCTGGATCAAGCCCCTGTGAGGGGTACAGAGCCTTCTCTGCTCAGCCACATGCCCAGACCCTCTCTACACCACATGAATATGTTCACTGAGCTCTTCTCTAGCCTTCTCCCTTCAACACGAGATATCTGTCACCACCCTGTGCCTTTTTTCATGAAAACGGACTTCACTCCAGGAGTCAACTCAGTAGGGACTATAGGACCTGGGCTCTGGTCAGGTCAGATAATTTCCAGCCGGGTCAGAAGATAGGCATAAAACACACAGAGAGGTATAAATATCAGACCAACAGAGATGTACACTCACAGATTATAACCCAGGTTTCCTAGAATCTTAGTCTCAGGTGTAAACTAAACCCAGCTGAGCATCTAGGACTAGTTCATGGCTCCAGGAGAGCACAGGGTAAGTGGCCCATTAACCACGCAGAGGGTGCGGCAGTGTGTGAAGTTCAGGACCAGGCTCTGCATTTGAATCTTGTCTCTACCAAAGAGTGTGTGATTGGAGCAAGTTACTTAATTTCTTTATGCTTAATTTTTCTTACCTGCAGAGCTGGTGGACAATACTGAATTGTAGAGATGTGGTGATCAGTGAATGAGTTTATTCTGAGAATAAACATTGATTTAGGAAATTGTTTGAAATGCAGGAAGCATTTAATACATGTTGGTATCTCTGTTACTGACTCCCTTCACATTTGCTTGCCTGGTTTCCATGCCCACCTCTGCCAGGTCCTGGCTGCAGTTCCTGGAGGGCGGGTGTTTATTGCCTTGTTCTTTGCAACCCCCCCCCTCCCACTGTCCCCCCCGTCTCTTCCAGGGCCTGCTGGGCCAAGCAGGAACATCTTGCAGATACGTGAGAGCCTCTGAGCCTCTTGTGGCTGAACCGATGCAGATGCAGAAAGGGATTTACGGTTGTAGAGCTGCATCTCACTCTTGGTCATGTCGGAAAGTGAATCCCACTCTCAGCCCACAGCTGTGCACTAGCAGGCCTGGCCCCACAGAGAGGAAATGCCAGCTTCCCTCCTTCTCTGGGTCTGGGTCCCACTGCCATTCTGAGTCCACCCTTCCCCACACCACAGGGTCCCCTGTGCTCCCTATCCCCTTTTCTCCCCACCAGAGGAGGGAGGAGGGAGGAGGGAGGAGGGGTGGTCTGAGCCATCACTTCAGGCTGTGACAATTAAACTCATTCGGAGCCGAGTCATTTGCATGCAACTCCTCACCAGGCAGAGAACACACAACCGATCATTATCTCCTGGCATTGCTGGCGACTGCCACATGGCTGTGAAAATGGCAGCTTCCTCTCCCTGGGCACTGCCAGGCAGGGAGAAGATAATTGATGATGGGCTGGGACCCTTTCCTCCTGCCCTAGCTAGCCTCTGCAGGAGGCTAGGAGGCCAGAACTGGATGAGGAGGTGGCGTGAGAACAAAGGAATAGGACCCCATGGACCCAAGTGTGCTTGTGCCCTAGAGAGGGTTTCTGGAGGACACTGCAGGCAGAGGATGGCAAGAAAGCATGAGTCATCTGAGGGTAGTTCCCACTTCCTCAGCTGGAATTTATTGGATGAGATTATCCTTTGAAAAGTATTAAAAGCCACCATTTTGTTGTATACCCAGAGAGTGGGCTCTGTAGCAGCTGCTCCCTCAAAGGCACTCCAGCTGTTCCCTGCCTCCACCCTGCACTCGCTACCTCTTCCCTCTGCCCCTCCCCCATATCAGCTCTAAATAAACCACACCGAGAGCCAAATGCTATGATGCCTAGTTGTGCTGGTCCAGCATTTCTGGTTTCAGAAAGAGAGACAAAAAGACCCAAAGGCACAGGATCTCATATTGATTCTCCAACCCTGGATCATACACCTCTCACAGCGTATCATGAAACCAGCTTTCAAAGCCCCTTACTGTCAGACTGAGCGGTGGTGGTGGTCGGGGGGAGTGTGGAGGGGAGGTGGGAGCAGGAAAGTTTCAGCAGAGAGACCTACTTTCACCTTCTGAGGCTAAAAGAGAGTCCAGCTCGGGTGCCCAAGGTCAGGGCTAGCCTAGCCTTAGAGCAGGTGGTACCATTAGGAAAGATCCAGAAACACTACACCATCCCAAACATTATTCACCATGACCTGAAATTTCACAACCTGTGTTCTATTCCTTTCACTTAATCCTTTAATCCGGAGAGAGGCAGTACTAAAACATGTGCTATTTACTCTTTAGTAAAAATAAGTTTCTCTAGCCTTTTCTGAAAATGAGCATTGATTATAAAGGAAGAGAGAGAGACATGAGAATATTATACCTTGGAAAGGATGGGAGCAGATTTTACCAGCAAGAGGGAACGTGTGTATCAAAGAATCTGGGTTGGGCAACCTGACCTGCCTCAGACCTTTCCCCAGGTCCAGTTCTGACCCTCTGGTCCATGGGATAGAGAGGTATGGGCACACTAGGAATCGAGCCAACACAGTTGAGTGCTCTCTCTGCTGAGTTTATCCTCCAGGACTGTGAGGTCCTGCGTCCAATCTGAGTGGGAGCTGGAAGGGATTCCCTGTTTGTCTCACTGCATCCCTGCTGCTATGATGAAGCTACATACCTACAAAGTCCGAGCTCAATTCTCTTTTAAAGGCAGAGATTTATCAAAAGGACAACTACATTTTCTGTTTCTATTCCCACCTCAGAATCAGCAACTCCAGCTGTACATGCCCACAGGTGCTGCCTTTTGGTGAACTTCAAAACCAGGAAAGTCAATTTGTCAGGTAGGTATGAGTACCTACTTTGTGCTCCCAGGTGTGAGGAGATGGTTAATGTGATACCAGGCAAGAGCCCCCACTGCACATCAGGACCTGGGCACAGGTGGCCAGGTGTGGCCTGTCGTCTGGGCACCTGTGTGTGGGCCTCCCTTTTCCCCCTTCCCGTGACTCCTTAAAGACAGGGCCCCTCTCTTCAAAACAGGTACCTGGGCTAAGCACACAGCTGGTGCTCAGTGAGTACTAGTTTCTTGGTCACCAGTGTCTGCCCTTGAGTGAGTGACTCACATTCTAGTTGCGAGGGCAAGACTTCACACACAGCTACTGTGCAGAGAACAGTGCCAGGTCCCAAGTGAACAGGCGCTGGCAGTCCACCAACCCAGCTACACCGAGGAGTCAGAATCTCCCAGCTCCCATCCTGGAAATTCCCAGTGGGCTGCAGCCCTCTCCCTAGAACTGCTGCTAAACCTGCCCTAATTTTGCCCATATGTGGTGCCCTTATCTCATGCCAAATGCCACTGCACATGGCTTCCAAGCTGAAGGAAATCCATGTGTAAATAGCACAGTGGCTAAAAGCTCTGGGGTCAGGAATATTTGGGTCTTTACTCCATCCTTGCTGTGTGACTAAGGCCAAGTTAGCTTTTCTAGGCCTCAGTGTCTTCATCTGTAAAATGGTGATAGAGAACGACCGATGTCAAAGCTTGCTGTGAAGATTAAACGAAATAATGCATATAAAGCATGTAGCGGTATGCCTGACACATAGTAAGTGCTCAATAAATATATGTTTATTATTTAATCATTTTCTAAAGCAGGAGGGTAATGCTGCAGAATTCATTCTAAAGGAAGATTTTTAACTTTGAAGAGAGAAGACCTACATCTGTCTTCCAGTAAGATGCAATAGTGGGATCGCGTGGGGTAAGGAGGGTTATTCTAAGGGTAATTCTAAGAAATGTCAAATCTTCCATTAACAAATGGAAAATCTTCAGATAGAAGCAGGAAAACAGGCAATTTCCTGAAAGACCTAGAAGATGAAGGTATTTGTAGGAAGGTCAAACTCCGTCACTACCACCAGCAGCTCTACTTCAGTGAGCACCTACCATGTGCCAGGAATTGTGCCAAATACCTTATTTATGACCCTTAAAATGACACTTTAAGGGAGGCATTATTATCCCTACTTAATTGACAAGGAAGCTCAGGTGGTACTCAAACACCAGCCTGTCTGACCAGAA
Source organism: Mormoops blainvillei (assembly GCA_004026545.1). Lineage (NCBI taxonomy): Eukaryota > Metazoa > Chordata > Mammalia > Chiroptera > Mormoopidae > Mormoops > Mormoops blainvillei. Next base: position 416,099 of record PVJD01000002.1, on the reverse strand, counting down.
GCCCAGGCCTTCTCCTGAGCAGATGCTTTCTGAGCTCTGCAATTACTAGAGCACAAACCCCCGCGGGTAACATGAACATCTCATTGACTTTCGGGAGACCTAGCCACACTTGCACAGTATCTGGCTTTTGTCATGTGTTCAGTACTTGTCAATGAACACTTGGTGGCATGAATCTACTTCACATACTGGGCAGTGGAAGAGGTGCTGTGCACTCGAAGTGGCCCAACTTGGCTGCAGCACCCAGACCATTGTCACTGTGAGAGGCACACAAACTGTATCTGAGATGATTCCTGGGAAGGTGGCCTCCCACTGCATTTGACTGTGGCTGAGATCTATCTCCCTCCCCACACCCTCTCCACTGCCTTCACCAAGGCCCGTGTTACATGTAACAAAAAACAGAGGCCTCCACCTCGGAGGGCACTGCTCATGAATAATGAGCCCATACCAGGTTCGTTCTTTTGAAGGAACTCTTTCTTGGCTGGTGAAGCTGCATGGTAAGAAGCAGGCTCATTATTGCAGTTCTTTACTTATTCATGCTTGAGTGGTGGGCCAGGCCTGTTTGCAGACATCTTTTCCCTCATTGAATCCTACTCTCCATTCTCCCTTCCTTCTAGGTCTAGCTGTTCTCCAAGGGCTCCAGTGGAAGATGAGGTGTGAAGCCAAGTAGTTTGATTGTCCCAGGAGCTCAGGATGGAGGAACCAGAGATGGAAATGGCAGGTCTCTTTCATGCCAGGCTGCCTGCCCATGCCTCCCTGGCAACAAGGCCTGTCTGGGACCCAGGGCTCTCTGCCATGGAGACGTGAGGCAGGTGCCCTGGGGACAGCCATTGCCTGGCCCGTGGCACAGGCTGTCCGTTGGCTGTGGGCTCGGGGTGAACATGATCAGAGGGCCTCTTATTAACAGAGTCCAAGGCGGGCGAAAAGCATCTCTTCCTTCTGCTCTGCCACCCCTGTCCTCCCAGGTTTTTAGATCTGAATAGCCCTTCTCTTTGCCTGTACCCCTTCCCACGGCAGGGCTGGTCTGACGAACATTTCCCAGGGTCAGTAATTAGGCTGGGAAATAAGGGGCACATCACACCCTCATCTCCCAGAGCTCAGCTCGGGCTTACTCATCCTTGTACCAGTGCCCCATTGCTGGCCCGGAGAGCTTCCCTCTGCAGCGAGCACAGGGCCCTCTCATTCTGCTCAGTCACGTGAACCCCAGCACACCCAGAATGCAAAGACAAGGCAGAATGGAAAAGCACTTAAGCAAAGGCCCTCAGCCAACTTTCATTTACTCTGCCACCTGGCTCCTTTTAGTGCTGGGCACACAGACTCCATCTTTGTTGTACTGCATTTCTCTGTTAGGTCAGGGCAGCCTGCAATGGGAGGAGGAAGATGTTTGAGGAGGGGGCAGTCGGACAAGTGACAGAGAGGTTTAGGGTGATGGGGAGAGACAAGAGGGCCGGGGGCAGGGGGTCTGGCTTCAGTTCTATTTTGCCTAGGCGGTCACTCCTGCTCCAGGGAACACCGTAATGTTCTGGAGCCATTGGATTTGAACCCTGGCTTGGATTCTTTCTAGTTGTGTCATTGGGGTGGGGGCAGTCATTTAATTTCCTTGAGACTTAGTTCCCTCATTCGTTACCCATCACCTGGGACCAACCCCAACCTCCCTAGGTGCAGCTGAGAGGGTTAGAGACCGTGTGTGTGCAACCGCCAGCCCAGGGCCTGGCAAGTGCACAGAACACAGCAGCAGTTAGTACTGTCCTTTCCCTTCTTTAGTCTCAGTTTTCCACTCTGTGTTACAGGGAGAGCAGGGCTGAACTCTTCTGCTGGGTATGTGGGAAATTTTTCCTGAAGTGCCCACAGTATTGCTATGAAGACTGCTCACTGAACTCTCAGGAGGGCTGGGGGTTCCCACTCGCTCAGGGGCCCCTACTTCCCTCCCAATATTTCCCTGTGAGTGGATTCTGAGGAGCAGAGGAAACCTGGGGCAAGGAATAACCCCTCTTCCTTCCATGGCTTCTGCGACCCCCACCCCCCCGAGGAAACTACCTTCACTCGTTCTGGAGGAGGTGGCTCAGCCTGCAGTGAACTCCTGTGTGCGGTGGGAGCGCAGCCCGCACACACTGCCTGCTTCGTGTGTGGACAGCCCAGAGCACCGAAACACACTTTACAAAGAAATCCTCAGCCCTGAACGTTCACCCACTGACCACAGTGGTACCTTTAAGTAAATGTGATGTTTTCCACATGATGTACCTTCCGATATTTCAGACAGTTCTAAAACTCTCTGGAATAGCCTCTCTTCTGTGACGTAAAATATACTAATTCAGGAAAAGGTCACTCTTAATTCGACATGGATTCGCTCCGCCCCACCCACCCCGCCCTGCTCTGGTTCCATAGATAGTCAGCGGGACAGGGGCCCCTTTCTCTGCCTGAACAGGAGATTTTAGGGGGGCTTATTTGTCTCTGACTTTTCATCTTGCAAGAGCTAGCCCATCACACTGCCCAGGAAGAAAATTAGGATTCTGATTCTGATGCCATGTTCTTGAAATGTGGTAACCAGACCACAGCTTCTTCATCCAGGAAGGGCTTCCTGTGGAAGGTGCCTTCTCAGAGAGCCACTGAGGGAGGTGGCATTGGATAGGAAAGTTGATTAGGCAAAGAGCACTGACCCATATATCAGGCAATACTTACTGAGAACTCCCCACATGCCAGGCAGAGTGCCAAGTGGTGAGAATGCAGAGAGGACTAAATCACAGCCCTGCCTTCAGGAAGCTCACCACCGACCAGTGCCAGATGCTATTCTAAGCACAAGGCTCCGAGAGCAAGCCATTCACAGAAAGGGTGTTTTTCATTGGAATGGGCAGGGGCACGAAGGAGACTGCCTGTATTTCTGGACGGGTGTGTCTGGTTGGTTGTCCGCGACTCCAGCAGCAGTCACCATGTCTTCTGACTACAGCGTGATCTCTGGGTGCTCTGTTGCTAGTCTGTCCATCTTGGAGACTGAGCCAGAACATATTACAGAGGAAGCAGAAGGAGGAGGTGGTAGCCCATCAACCCAGAGTGGGAAGTCAGCCCATCAGCCTCAGGGAAAATGTGTGCAATGCAGGTGCAGAACCAAAGAGATGCCATTTGTACCTCTGGTCTGTTTCTGCCATCCACATCTCTAAACTATTTGGGCCACCGAGCGGCCACCATCCATAGGTACCCTGACTTGTATCTGTTGTATCGGTCAGGGGAATAGCAGGATACAGAATCAAACTCAGATGTTTCAAAAGCAGAGGCTTTAAGGAAGGGACTTGCTACAGAGGTGTGGACAAGGACATTGATACATGAGACCAGCAGTTGGGAGCAGGCAGGTCCACACACCTCAGTGAAGGCTGGGTGGATGAGGGAGCGTGGGGGCAGGTGGAGACCTAGCTCCCAGCAGGCAGTCCTCGCACCTCTTTTTGGTGAGATAATAGGCCTTGGGTCACAGCAGATGTAGATATCTTAGCAGGACAGGTGGTAAGGGCAGGACCCCACAGCAGTGGTGACCTCTCTTCTCCCTCATTCTCCCAAAATGTAGTGACAATGCATCGGTTAGCAGGCGCCAGGGCTCCTGAGCCAGACGGTGAGGGTAGACAGGGGGTGGGCAGGAAATGGAGGTGTTAGGTCTTTCAGCAGGGACCTCCCATAGGAGTCCACTGCACACTGTGCCCCTTCCTTTCTGCTTTTCTTTTTCTACGTAAAATGTCTTGGAGGTTCTTCCAAAGCCTCCCCATTCTCTGTAATGATTGCCCAGTATTCAGTTACATGCATCTATATCCATTTATTTAACCAGTTCTCTATTTCTGAGCATTGAAGTTTTTTCTAGTTTTCTACTATCACAAGTAACACTGGAAAAAAAATGCTTGTACACAGGTCTATGCACACATGCTAATGGATACTTACATTTCTATAAAGTGATTTCCTAGAAGTAGAACAGCTGAATCAAATAGTATGCAGGTTCCCAGTGTTTCTACCTCCTGCCAAATAACCCCCTGGGAAGGATGTACCTATTTATCAGCACCCCCTCTCTGCCCCAGCCGCACAGCAGCACTGGAGAGGGCTCCTGCCCACACTGTGGCCAGCACAATTCAGAAAGGACAAAATTCTCAACATGACCAACTAAGCCCTTGTGGTCTGGGTCCAGCCTGCCTCTTCTCAGCCTTCCCAGGGTGACTGTTCTCCTCTCCCTCCATCCTTGCTACCCACAGCCTTGGCAGACGCCACACCCTTGCCTGGAATGTTTCTTCTGCCTTCTCCCCAACCTACCCTTAGATCTCAGCTGTGCATCACTTCGTTAGGAGGGATGCCTCCCCTGAACCCCAGGGTCAGCACGCAGCCCCTCGCATGGAGCTCTTGGAATGTGGTGCCCTTCCCTGTTCTTGTCATGGGACCTCTGATAGTTGTTTGGGGATCATTTGATAAAGGTCTTTCTCTCTGGACTCTAAGCCCCATGAGGGCAGGCACCATCAGAAAGAGGGCAGTCTCTTTCTGATCACCACAGTATTTTCCAGCAGGCGGGTGAATATCTGGCCTGCGGAAGGCACTCAGCATATTAACTGAATGACTGAATAAAAGTCAAACTAACTCCTCACTTAACTCCTCTATACTTTTTCTTGTCCTGTGCTAATGTTTTTGGTGAAAGATCAATACTTTTCTAGTGCCTTGGCAAGAAATCCTGCAGCTCCCTTTATCTCATTTTTTCTCTCCTCCCTCCATATTCAACAGTTGTCAAATCACTTCACATTAGAGTAGGAACTCCTCTTCCCTCTCTAGGCCTTTGTTTAAGTCATTTCTTTCCCTGTAGTGCCCTCTTCTCCTTCCTTTGCCTGATGAAGTTCTATTCATCCTTTAAGACACATTGCATCTTTTTCTAAGGCACTTGCCAGTTCTCCCAGTCAAATTTACCCCCACTCAGAGCTCCATAACACTATCTCTGCAGGGCATTTCATTTGGCTGAATTTTAGAGTTGTCTGTGGATTTCCCTGTCCCTCAACTGGATGTGAGGTAGCAGAAAGCCATCCTTGTTCATTTCCAAATGCCGCTCAGCCCTGAGAACAGCATTCAGTACGTTGTAGGTGTTCAATAAACTCTGGAGAAAATCAATCCAAATGATGTTCAAGCAAAAACACCCATCTCGGCTTCTTGAATGTTTGGAGAGGCTTTTGGGACAGAGCTGCCTGGCAAGGCCAGGAGCCTCTTCCCTTCTTCACCTCCTCTCCAGCACAGGCATGCCAACACCCCTGGACTACCAACTTTCAAACTCTTGTTATTCCCGTCCTAGAACTCAGGCAATATCATCAGACAAGGAAGATGTTTTCCATCAGTCTAGAAGGTTTCTATTTTCACTTTTCACATCAGTATCATACTATCAATCTCTTCTCCAGCCTGCATCCCTCTCCTGCCTCCCCGCCCCCACCCTAACATACCTAGCTCTTCTGTGGATCAATTTCTGTGCTGTAGATACAAAGGTAGTTTTGCTTGACAAATGAAGCTGCCCTTCCAAGAGGTAATAAAGAGATCAATACTGGTTACACTGGAATGTTCAGGAGTGAGGGGGCCAGTGACACCCCTGCCACCGTCCATGTCCAGGGCCACACAGTGCTGCCCTGCCCATCCCCCACTGCCTGCCTTCCTCCTTCCACACCTTTAGCACCTGCAGAAGCCAGGCACGCCCAGGACCAAGCCAGCTTATCTCTCTTTGTAGAGAAGTCATTGGTCACTATCAAGAGGTAAGCATTCTTTGGGTGCAGAGCCCTCTGTCCTGGGTGCTGCGGGACCCTGGCCTGGTGAGGAGCCTGCAAAGAGGCAGTGCCAGGCAGAGCTGATAGAAGAGGCCCAGCTGGAGAGAGGGTACAAAGAGTAGGACAGAGTCTGAGACCCAGTTCTGCCACTCACTGGCTGCATAATCTTGGACAAGTCACTTTCCACCTCTGACTTGGTCATAGCTATTGTGAATCAAGAAGGGTAGATTAGATGACCTAAGGTCCATGGATGGGCTTCTGGGGGTCCATGTACATTCGAAATTGTTTTCAAATATTGTGCATATTTTCTTCCCCCCCGCCCCCCCGGATAGAGGGTTCATGTTTTCCCCATGTCCTTTAAACTCAGATTCCTAAGGGGATCCTTGACCCTAGATGGTCAATCCAGCCCCAGCATTCTTTGACTCCAGCAGGAGACAGGTGTTCTTGCAGTGCTATCTTTGTTGTTGGGATACATAGAAGGCACCCCAGAAAAAGATTTAAGAACACTTTTGCAAGTAATAGTAAAGAGATGGTCAAAGGTAGATGGATAAATTGGGAAGACTTCCTGGAAGAGGTACATTTCAACAAGAAAGCAAAGTTTTCAGGTAAGGCAGAAGCTTGAAAGGTAAAGGGGGCATTGAGAATTGATAGGGTGCTCTCTCCTCATTCCCATGCTTAAAAATGCAATGCTTTGTTGGGGAGGGGGCTCCCTTAATTAGCTGAGGCTGCTCATAGTCCTCCACCAAGAAGAAGAAATCAAAAAGTCAAATATGAGCTCATTAAATGCTTGGGGCTGGCTAGCTATTAAAAGAATTTCCATTTCAGAACAGGATGCCTACCAGGGAATGCCAGACCTAAATATAAGCCAGCCCCCTCCATGCCAGGAGACTTCACCGTGTTAGGCAGACAGGAGGGAGGGGGGGAGGACTTGGTGGAGATGTGTCATTACTTTTAACATCCAAATATAACCTGCCCCAGGGGGTCTGGGGCTGAGGCTGCTCTTCCCAGCTGCCTCCTGCCAGAGCCAGGGGAGGGTTCCAGGGGATGATGGGAGCAGACAGTGCAGAGTGCAGAGGTGTGGGCTGCAAGCAGGCCCCAGCCACCCCTCCCTTTCCCCAAATTCAGAAATCCTGGAGGTAGGGCACTGAGGTCTGTTGACTACATCCTGATCTGGTTGCGGGGGTGGGGTGGCAATTTGGGGAGGCTTAGGTGCTGGCTGTCTGGGTGAAGGAGGGGTTGCTTTGGGTATCTGTGATGAGTCTTGCTGCATATCTCTCTGGAATGGGGACAGGAAAAGAGTGTCATAGGGAAGAGGAGACCCCCATGCTGCTTGCAGATTTCCATACCTGCATCTATATCAGCCTTTCTTCTCTTCAGAGCATGCTCTCAGTTTGCAGTTCTGCACTCACATGGATGGCTCTGCAGCTGATCTGTCCTTGCTGGGACTGGAAGCTCTTTTTGAGAACAAGGGCTGTGTGTCTTCTCCCTTTTCTACGCCCACTCCCCACAACCCATCTTGCCCAGTGTCAGGTGTGTAGAGGCCCTCAGTGAATGGATTAACAGATGAACTGCCAATACCTGAGCACGGGGAGCACTTTACAACCGCTGGTCCTCAACCCAGGGCTGAGTGAAATTGCCTGCATGCCTGGATTCTGAGGGAATGGGTCTGGGGTGTGACGTGGGCATCGGAGCTTTAAAAGTTCCCCAGGTGATTCTAATGTGCAGTCACATTATCTAATGAAAAAGTTTCCAGTTCTCTCAGTCGATTCTAGTGTCCTCCTCCTCCTCCCTCTTTAATAGTGTTGTTGATTCTGAAAGCACTCTCCTGAGGTAGGCAGGGCAGCATCCTTATTCCTGGGGGACTTAAGAAGTCCAGGTTCAAAACAGTTGAATGACTTGCTCAAGGTCACACAGGCTAATGGGCAGTGGGGGTGGGACAGAGGCCCAGTCTTCCTGGTGCCCCAGCCCCCCTGTGCTTTGATCTCCCTGGTTCCAGTGGAAGCCATGGGAAGGGTCCTGATAGCCAAGGATGTTGACCTGCGACAAAGTGTGATATGTTTCTGGGAGTGAGGAGAAGGGAAGCTGAGTGACAAACCCATGGTCACCATGCAAGACCCAGCACCTATCCCTTCACAGCCTGCAGGCACTCCCTCCCTCTGCAGAAAGCCCAGCCAGCCAGGGTCAGGAGGAGGGATGGCCCGGGGTAGGGGTGGGGAGTGGCTCTGGTGCACCACAGAGGGCACAGTGCATGGTCAGATAATTATACTCAGAAGGAAGTGGGTAAAGAATCTACAGGGGAACAGTCCATCTCAGGCCGCCTCTGGTGTACATGGAACTGAAGATCCGTTGGTGAGGGAGGGTGACTCCAGTGCCTGGTCCCTAGTGGCTCTGCTTCCCCCTCTGGGGTAGGCACAGTATACCCTTTTCATGGGCTACTGCAATGGTGAGATGAAGAAATGAAGGTGACGATGTCAAAAGGAAAGAAAATCTTGCTCTGTGCCCCTTATTCTGGGGAAGAGCCATTGGCCGCTGCTTCCTATCTCCACACCCCTGATCCCCCATCACACCCTGGAGTCTGGGATACTGGGCCTGCCCAGGGAGCTGGCTATTGTACTTGCAACCCTTAGTGCATGAACTTCGGACCAGAATGAGTTTGCTTTCTTGAAGTTGGAGGAGGTTTCATGGAAACTGATGTGCATAGAGAGGAGCAGGTGGGGGGAAATCCAATGACTTAAACCTGTTGGCCATCAAGTCCAGTTTTAGGAAGTGGTAGGGGCAGGTCTCTCACCCTTCAGTGGTGGCTGATCCCAGATGTCCTCCATTTTTACTGAGGCAATGTGACTGGCTGCATTACCAAGAAGGAAGTACATTGGGGAAGGAGATCCCGTACTTTGGATGGGCAGGATGGAGCATCCCTCTCCTGGGAAGGAAATCCTCACAAATGCAATTTCCACACCTGACTGGGCCAGGTGAACAAGTACTGTTGGATAAAGTGTCCCCATCAATGACCTTTGGGTCATTGGTGCATGTTCATTTACTTAATGTGACTGCCATGGCCAGGGGGATGAGCAATGTGGGGAGTCCCAGGAGAGCAGGGACCCACGGCTCATTACTGGAAAGCTTTTGTTTACTTGGAGCTAAAATCAGCAGCCAGCCCACAAAAACCATTTTTATCTAATCCAGGGAGCCCTGAGATTGTCCCAAGCTTTGTGGCCGCAGCCCATTCAGGTGTCAAACATCGCAACCCTGTAATTAACAGAATCACAGAGGGAAGGAACCTTGGGGCCATCTTCAGTTCAACTGGCCATTTGATAGTTGAATCTTCTTTGCAAAGAGCCTTCTTGTGTCTACTTATATGCCTCTAGTGATGGGCTGCTCACTATCTCACAAGGTTTCCAGTTAAATTCACTACCCATTGTCTTATCGGATTTGGGCATGGCTTGGCACTCCCAAGTTTGGAAAGTGCCTAGGTCCACTGCTTACAGGAGAGGTAGACCTAGAGAAACAGATCCTGCTGCTGGTGCTGACACCGGGGCTCAGGAGGGTGGCCACAGTGGGTGTTCCAAGAATTTCAGTAATCTCTGATCATTCTCAGTTCTCACAAATAGTCCTCTAGTCCTCAGTGGGAAGGCTGTCTTGCCCTTGGCATACATAGTTTGTTGCTTTCCATTGTTGTATAATGTTTCATTGTTTATAACATAGGATCATTTGTTTATTCTATTGCTGATGGACGTTTCAGTTTGTTTCAGTCTTGAATGGATGAATCTCACAGGATTATATCTCACAAACAACATACGGCTGAGCAAAAGAAGTCTGACCTCCAAAAGAGTATACTTTGCATAATTCAATGTTACGCTTTTCTCAGGGAGGGGGATGTTAATGACTGGAAGGGGAACACAAGGGGGCTCTGGAGTGCTAGTGATGTTCTAGTTCTTGAGTCATATGATGCTTATACAGATGTGTTTACTTCAGGAAAAATCGTCAAGCTGCACATCTAGAATCTAGGTCCTTTGACATGTGTAAGTCATACTTTATTAAAATTTTTCCTTAAAAAATTATAGCCTAGTCATGATTGATCTTAAAATAACAACACTATAATGGCTAGTGTTATAAGACTTTACCCTTCCCAACTGAGGAACAAGAGAAAAGAGGAAGCTTTAATGGAAATACTGACCCTTTCACAGAAAAGTCTAGCAATAATAAAGATACTATCCACTGAAACTGTCAATTACTACTACATGTCGGATCCTATTCCAATGTTTTTCTATGTATTAATTTATTGAATTATCACTACAACACTAGGAGAAGGAAATGGAGGCTCAGAGAAGTTAAGTAGGCACTGAAATGTCACACAGCTGGTAAGTGAGTGGTGGGGCTGGGGTTCAGGAGTCTGCTGTTGAAGGCCCAAGGGGCTGGGTACACCTGAGCCCCTCAGATACCTCAACTGAAGGCACCCCGAGCTGGTTTTGCAGAAGCTATGCTGGGCTGGGAAGCCCTCTTAGACTCAGCCACTGGCCCGAGGGTTTCTGGCCAAATGAGAGAAAACCCACCTCCATAATGTAGGTATTGTCATATTTTTTTTAAAAAAGTAAATAAGCCTCCTCATTTGCATGATATTTCATGCTGACTCTGCCTCTCAAACTGTTATTCCATCTACACATGGCACTGTGGGATGCCTGTGATATTTTATAAAGTTAATAACTTTGTCTTAATTGGATGAGTTTATAGAATAGTCTGAGCAATTAACAGTAATTATGCCAAAGACACTTTGATTCCAAGGATGCTCCACAAACATTGGCATATTAAGCAATTTAGGGAAAAAACAACCTACAACATACCATCACAGGACAACACACAGGCACACACACTTAACTCCCTGTAGTCCTATGACCCACAACAAGTCTTATTTTCAGGCCAAAGGATAGTGGAGCTTCTCTGAGCTGCTAGAAGAGAAATGGCTCATGTCACACTTCAGTACTCTCCTGTACCTCCCTCCTTCCACACCACCTAGCAAGGAAAAAGGGTTGGCATGGCCAGGTCCTGCTGGTACTTGTTGAAGGACACACTGTCTGTCCATGCTCAGGTGGCCATGCAGGACAATGGCCCCCGAGTGGTTGGCAAAGACACTTAATAAACTAGGTCTATGTAGCCCCTGCCTGCCTGCCTCTCGCTCTCTCTTTCTCTCTGTCTTTGATCTCAACAATATCTTTTCCAGGATGGCTTCTCATTCAAAAAGGACAATTGCCAAAGAACATGGAATTCAACATTACTTGAATCACATTTTTGAGTTATACTTTGATAAAATTATAGACATGCTAGGTTAGAAGGGCCTTAACCTCATTCAGTGGTTGAATGGCTCCGCCGGCATTCTATCAGGTGGTTGTTCAGTCTTTGCTGGAACACCTTCATCGATGGGGAGCTCCCTATCTTCTAAAGTCATCCATTCCATTTTAAGATAGTTTTGATTATGAGAAAAAACCTTCCATATAATAAAGCTTAAGTTTATCTCCTTGGAACTTCAGCCTGCTGGTTCTACCCTTTGGAGAATAAGTGAACTCCCTCTTTCACAGGACAGCTCTTCAGTTTTTTGTCACCTGAGCCTGAGTCATGTTTCCTCAGACTCCCCGAGTCTCTCCTTCTGCAGGCTATCATGCCTGCAGGCTCTTGTAATCTGTTCCACCAATCCAAGTCATCTTCAGAAACTCATCCATTTGAATAGAAAGCAAATTCTAGTCCTAAAATAAGATTGGTCCCTAGTCTACAGCATTCATGTGATGTCATCTCTTTGTAGTGCCTTTAGGTTTGGTTTGCTAAAAAACAAACAAACAAAACAAAAACCCAAAAAACCCCAAAGATCCAGTCTTTGTAAAGAAATAGACACCTATTTCTCTGTGGAAATAGAGCTGTGGAAATGAGGAGCAGGGTGTGGAGAGACATGCCCATGGGGCAAAGGAGAGCACAGGGTGGAGGAAGGGGAGCTCTTGCTCCCAAGGATGATTTATGCCCTCAGGCATGTCCCTCATCCTCCACTGGGATAGCTTCAAGTGACCCTGCCACTCATTGGGAAGGTGAGACCCTCTATACAGGGCTGCTGAATAATGCACCATCTCAGGCATCAAGCCTGCCCAAAGCACGCGCTCTGGACCCACTCAGAGAGCCAACGCCTGACCCATCTTTTCTGCCTTTCTCTCTGTCCCCTCCAGTGCCACTCTTGTCTTTATGGTTCTAGCTCGGGGCGCCCATGCCAGACCATCTGTTCAGTCCCATATGCTTCTCGCAAGGACTGCCAAGTCAGCCTGGTGCTTAGTGACTCCACTCCGGCACTGGCGGCTGGTCTAAGGCCGTCTCTGCCTAACCTGGTTGCTAGGAAACAGCCTGGCTGCTGTGTCCAGACCAGGCCTCCACGTGGTAGTGGTGTGGCAGAGCTGTAGCTGTTGGCCAGGGGTGTCTGACAGGCCCCCAGGCCAGTCTCCTGCAGGCACTGGCGCTGTTCGGGGCCCAGGTCCTTGGAAGAGTGCCAATGAGTAAGGGCCTCCCAGTCTGGGGGGTCTCACTCCCTGTGAATCTGCAGACAGACCCCAGGGTGGAGGTACAGTTCAGAAAAATTAAGATTTTGAGGACAATGGAAAAGATGTTTAATCTCTTTTGTGCCCTTTGCAAATTTGTAGTTCTTTTTTATTTAAAGAATTTAAAAGTGGATTACGGATAACATGTATTGACTTTGAAATGTTCATGTTGGTTTACTTAAAGGGGTAAATGAAGATGTGGAAAACATGGCTGCATTTGGGGAAATGCAAGGTTTCTCTTCTTTTCTCTTGTTTTTTTTTTGTTAGTGGTTCTTTAGTGATAAACATTTTTATATACTGCCACATGTACACATATACAGAAGGACACAGGTCATAGGGTGCTTCATTCTCTTGCCCCTTTCCTGAGCAAATTCTTTTGGAAGGGTACTGAAAGACTCAATGTGGGGGAAATAATGTAAAAATCCTGAGCTCAAAATTTTACTCTTGTATTTATTAGCTTTGTGACCTGGGACAACTTCTCTGAGCCTCGATTTCCCAATCTGTAAAGTAGAGATAACAATTTGGTGAGAAAATTAGTTAAAAAAATTGGTAAAAACTTTAGCACAGTGCTTGACACACTGGAAACAATTAATCATGGCTGAATAAAGACAAGCCTGGTGAATGACAGCTTTGTGACTTTGAGGTCCCAAATGGGAAGAGTCACGAAGCAGTGTCCCAGCTTCTCCAAACAGCGGATAAGCTTGGTTGAAGTTCTTCAAGTAGATGAGGAAGCAGCTCAGAACAGCAGCTGTGAGGACATGATCCAGCTTCTCCACACAAGCTAGCCACCACCAGTGGGGAGCTAACAAATTGCTCTCTTTACCTCACTAGTACCTTTAAACACTGCCAGCTCCCCTCCCTCCCTCCTCCTTTCTCCTTTTCCCTTCCCCCCCTCACTCACTCACCCCCCTCTAAGATTAAATTGGATTCCAGTTTTATAAGGCCATTCTGACACCTACAGCCAACCAACTGCTCCATTTAATAGGAAAGACACTGTGAGTGAAATTAACTCCGGAGGGGGAGATTTCCAATCCATTGCTCAGACAGGCTTGTCTGCTCATCACCAGTTTGGACTAGGGCCCACCAGTTTGCCACATCTCCTCCTCAGGCTTTCCTTTCCTTCCCTGTGTCACAGATAAACCACCCTTGTCCCTGTAAATCCACCTTAGGCCCAGACAGGCAAGAAGGGGTGCCCATTCCACAGGGACAAGTGCAAGCCAAGCACACGGGATGGAGTCAGTGTGGAAAGCTAGAAAGAGTGGGCTTGAAGTTAGACAGGTTAAGTTCTCTACCACTTATCAGCTGTGCGACCTTGGATAAGTCATTAAACATCTCTGGGTCTCAGTTTTCTCAACTGCAAAATGGATTCAATAATTACTGTGCAGGGTGATTGTGACAACTAAGGAAAATAATGCCTGTGAAATGTTTCATGCAGCACCGGGCATACAGGGCAGATACTTAACAGATGACAGCCCAGTTACAGACTGAATTTAGTCTTGAGGCAGAGATAGAAAAGTCTCCCAGGTTGTGAGAATTTCTTTATCCCCACTAAACAGTTTATTGACACGGCATCTGGGACAATTAAGCTGAAAACGGAACATACTTGTACTTCTTTCAAAGCCCAGCTCAAAAATTCTCTCCATTAATAAGTGTTCTTCGATCAAACCAATGCCTTTTTGTTGTTCTTTTTATTGGTTGCCATTCGACACTGGTAGACACATTGGAGATACAGAGAAAACTCAATTATAAGTAAACATGATAGATGGACGCTTAACTTACAAACTGTTAGGAACAAGTTAATTTGCCGATGTCTGAAACCCTAAGGTTAAGTAATTTTGGGGTAGTTCAGTAGTTATGCCTATCTGCGAAGTCTGGGGCTGCAGACCAGCTCTATTAGACACACGTATTTTGCCTTCTCGGGAGAAGGCAGGGAGAACAGTGCTTCAAAAGTGAAGTCAGAGGATCCGGAGGCTCAGGAAAAGGTGCATTTTTTTTACAAATATTGATGTATTTGCATCTTGTTGCCCAACTGGGCTGTGGAGTCCCAAGAGCAGGGCTGTATCTCTTTCTTTGGGAGAGAGCACATAGATGTGGAATTAAAAGCTTGGCTCTGCCACTTGTTAGCTGTGAGGTTTGCGGTAAGTTACTCGATATCACTAAGCCTCATTGCCTTATTTAAACACTAGAGATAATATTTACCTCACAGGATTAAAGATTAAATGGGATAATGTATGAAGGTAACTGCCACTTACTAGCTATGTGTCTATAGGTAAGATACATATCTTCCCTGAGCCTCAGTTTCCTGATTTGAAAAGGGAGGCCGTCATGAGGTTACCATGAGGATACAAATAAAAGGATGTATTTTGTAAAAAGTTTTCTATAAACTGAAATGCTATTTAAATATTTAGTTATTACTATAGCAAGCATACTACAAGGACTGAAACTTAGATGACCCTCATTTCATATTTGCTGAATGAATGAATGGTGGAATGAAAGATCATTTGCCTGTTTCAGGTTCAGGTGTTTGTCAAGGTGAGGATGCCCCGAAAGGAGAAGAGGTCTGACCAGACTACCACCAGACTGATTTTTCCACCAGATCTACATGTATTGGGTTGGCCAGAAAGTCTCTTTAGTTTTTTTCTGCAAAATAAAAGACAGATTTCTTTTTTCATTTTCACCAATAACTTTATTGATTTGGATATTTTGAATATGTCAGCTATCTCCTGCTATTGGCTTCTAGTGGGTAGAGGCCAGAGGTGCTGCTAAACATCTTTTAATGCATAAGACAGCCCCACAGAAAAGAATCATTTGGCCAAAATGTCAATTGTACCAAGAAACTTCGCAAACCACTTTTGACACATTTGATCAGTCACAGCACCTTCTCTATATGCTTCACAAATCTTTTTTATTTTACGTTTCAGTTGCGTTTTTACCTTTCTTGAATAAAGCATAATACACTGAAAAAGTTGGGTATCTTCTTCCATCTTCAATATTAAAATGACTGCACAAAAACTCGCCAATTTTGATATTTATTTTTTAAACGTACACTGACATGACAGCTGTCACAATATAATCTAACAAAATTGTTTCGAATGAAGTTAAAGACAACTAAGCACTACTAGAGCCATCGTACAGAAAAAAACTAAACAATCTCTTGGGCCAACCCAATAGTTTTGCTCACCCCAAAGGGCCAGTAGCCTGAAAGCTCTGAGGGTGCCAATGGCGCATTCTGCACCAGTGCCCTTGCTTCTCCATGGAGGTGCACCGCCTCTCGGGTGAGAGACAATGAAGCTGAGAAGCTGCCTTCTGTAAGATGTTAATTTTGATTTGTCTTCCAGGATCAGGGACAGGTTGTACAAAGGTGCCCTCCTATTTCCCCCTGTGATGGATGGTGTGCAGCTAGGAAGGAGCTGGCCGACCATGGCATTGAGCCTGTAAAGCTAATAGCCCATATGTGGATCAGAGACACACAAAGCCTGGGTCACTGAAAACACTGTCCTAAACAAGTAAACTGCCTGTTCCTTCCACTCCGACGTGGAGGTGCTCATGTGTAGGTTCTGAAGCTCCCAGTCCACTGCAAAGTCTTGGATGAAGGAGATTGGGGCTCCTAGTTCATGTTGGATTTCTTCTACTCCGTTTGGTTCAGAATAACCAGAACCCTAATTCACTGGAGAGGAGAGGACCCAGGACCCAGGACCTTTACCAAAACTGTGAAGCAGTTCAAGTTTGTCTTACCTACATACATGTTGGTGCTCTCCCAAGACACTTAGCAGGCAGGACTTTTCCTGTGCTGCATTTGTAAAGGATCCTATGGGTAAAGGATTCAGTAAATTACATGTATATATCTACATAAATTACATGTTTTGTATATATATATTTATATAAATATTTACTGAGTCCATATGTATCAGGCACTGCAAGGTGTACACACACACACACACATATGTGTGCATGCAAGCTCTACTGCTGGGCAGAATCGTGTAGCCATCAGGAATGTTGACTTGATAGTAGGCTCGTCTGAACTCAAAACTCTGGTTCTGCCTTATTGGCTGTGTGAATTCAGGTATGTTATTTAATATCTTGAAACCCAACCCCTACCCCTCCACACTCTTAAGGGAGATGAGAACCTTGCTTTTTGTCAACTCTTTATCATTTAAAAACCCCTTGTTAAAGGGCCTCAGTTTGTATAATATACTAAACTCTTCCAGTGGAAGGCACCTTAGCCAGGGATCTGAGGTGAGTTAACTGGCTCATTCACTGGCTGTGGAACCTTGGGGAAGTCAAATAACCCCAGAATCAGTTTCCTTGTCTCTAAAATAGGAATAATATTAATACCTATCTCATAATATTACTGTAAAGGTTAAATAAGACAATATCTCTAAAACAGTTAGTTTAGTACCTGGAACATGTAAATGTTCCCTAAGTCTTGGCTCTTTTTTTATACTACCCAAAAGATGAGAAAGCAGAGGCTCGAGTCAGGTAACTTGACAAGATGATACACTTAGAATTTGAACCCAGGTCTCTGAGACCAAGACCAGTGGTGTCACTAGTGGGCAACAATGGCTTGCTGTTTCCCTGCACAGAAACAAAGCCACAGTTTTCATAGGCGCTGCAAAGGCTTCGCTCCAAGGAGAATCTTGGTGGCCTTCAGGTACCACAGACAAGCGGGAGGGAGCTCTCTGCACAGGAGGCACAGTAGAGAAATAGAACAGCTTACCCTTATTAAGTGATTAACTTTCTTTTTACCACATATTGGTTCCAAATGAAAGCAAGTCTAACTAACCCACATAGGGAAAGCCACCCACCTGCTTTAAACTGATTGAAATAAGCTGAATTGGAGTGACGGCCTCAGCAGGTACCCACAGAGAAGTGCGAGAAGGTCAGGAGCAGAAGCTCAGAGCAGTGACAGGAGCCAGAGGAGGGCCCTTCCGCAAGGCCTGGAGACAGGCTCTACCTTTTTTTTTAAGCCCTCAAAGGATGACTAGAGCTATTCTTGAATTGGTGGTTCTTGATGCATGGAATGAAGGGCCAGATGCTCAAAGCCTGTGAATAGAAGGGGATTTGAAGGCTGCAAGCCTATCTGTAAATGGGCTGTGGGGGAGAAAGAGATGGAAAGGAAGTCCACTACAGGGTAGAAAGAATGCATCAGGTGCACTGGGTGTTGATCAAAATTTTTGTTCTATATTTCGGCCTTTTCATTTATGGTTTGTTCATGTCTGGGGAGATAATCCTTTAGGGTGTTAGGCATTTGAATGTACACTCGGGCCCCACGGAAGAGCCTTTTACCTCTTCGGCACATTCACGCCCAGGCTGGGTCTGGGGGCATTCCCTATCCATCCCTCATGGAGTGTCTTCACAAACCCTGGGTTCCAGTGCAAACCCTGGCTAGAACCACAGCTTCAGCGGCAGCCTGCAGGTGGAGAAACCTTCTAGTAAGGACTTCTCTGGCAGGGCACAGATTAATTTGTGGCCTAGGGGAGGGGAGAGAACCAGAGTTTGGGAGGCTGGCTTGGCTTTTGGGTCTGCCAGTGGTTCCCAAGTTTGTCTGTACATTGGACTCACCCAAAGAGCTTCCAAACCCACCAGTGTCTGGTCTCACCCCACATATTGTAAGGTCACTGGTCTCAGGTGTGGCCTGGGCTATGGCTGTTTTAAAAGCTCCCAGGTAATTCTAATGTGCAGCCTCTGCGTGTCCCACCTGAACACACAGGACGTCCCTGCAGGGGCCTCACAGATTGTTGGGTGAGGGAGTGCAGCACAGCACAACCAGTTTAACTCAAAGCTGTCTGAAGAAAGGGATTTCAGGTCATGAGACGATGCCCTCTGACTTTCAAAACACATTTCCCGCCTATTCCCTAACACCTACAGTTCCTTTCACTGGGATAAGGCACTTCATTCCACAGTGAGAGATGAGGCTTGAAACAGCAACACCTTTGGGAGAAGAGCGTGACTCAAATTCATGCTAAGCTATTAATGCCTGATTTTGCCTGCCTATGAAAATGGTAAAGCTAGAGGGGGGTCCCCTTATTTTAGAAATGAGGAATCCAAGATCTCAGAGGTGTAATGCAACCTGGCCAAGTGCATCTATTTGACAAGTCAGCCATGGAGCCTGGGGACAGGGAGGATACTTTTCGCCCTTGACACAAAATGAAGGTGCATTCCATAGGTGTCAGTTGAGGATTTTGTGTCAGACCTTGTCCTGCCTCGATTGGCATTTGGATGTAAGTCAGGGAATTTTTTGATCGTTAACAATCCCTATGGGAGCTGTTGGCATTTAGTGACCAGGGATACTTAATACCCTGTAATGTGGGGCAGTGCTTCCTAAGGGGAACTGTCCAGCCCAAATGCCATTAGTGACCTCTGTGAGAAACACTGTCAACCCCAAGCTGCTGCAGCTCCTGAGGCCCTCCTTCCCTACGCCCACTGTAGGAACATTGGTCCTGTTAGCTGATGCGGTGAGGATGTAGGCTGAGCAAGCAACTTCTCCCAGGCAGGCTCTACAGGCACTGTGAGGCCAATGCATGGAAAGCTGGGTTCCACACAGGCTTCTGCCACATCACCCCATTGCCTGGAGCTAAGCCCTGGTACCAGGAGGGTCAAGATCTTAATGCCAGTTTCAGATCAAAGGATAAAAACGTGCCTTGCGTGGCATTCAGAACAGTGGCATTCTTCTGGCATGAGACCTGGACAAAGGATAAGATCAAATGCCCATGTGTCCCTGCTCACCCCAAGCAGCCTTGGTCTGTCGTGGATGTCACACAACACAAAGGGCTTGGAGGGAGAGCTGCCCTTTCTTGAACAGGTAGGACACTGCTCTATGTTGCCAGGGCCCTGAGTAGTGAATGTGGGCTCCACACTGCTACCTGATGGCTTTCAGGGGTGCCCATCTCCTTTTAACCCAAACATATTTATGCTTTCTTGATTAGATAGTGGGGCAAGATTAGATTTATGGGCCATTATCACATAGTGAAAGAGTCCAGGGTTATTTTATTCTCTGGGCTAGTCATGCATGCTCTTGAGCCTCAGTTTCCTTACCTATAAAGGGGGCACTTATACTGTTTTCTTTATCAAATGTGGCAAGTGTATAAAAGGGTATGGTAGCCTTTAAGATCTAGGGCAACAAACCCTCTTTGTGCTGGATGGGGCAGGGGGAGGAGAGGATGGGAAGGAGGGTATTGTGGTTACCAGGGGCTGTGGAAAGGGGGAAATTGGGAGTTACTGCATAATGGGTGTAGAGTTGGAGTTTGGGAAGATGAGAAAATTCTGGAGACGGATGGTGATGAGGCAATGGTCGTACCACGATGTGAATGTAATAAATGCCACTGAATTGATATACTTAAAAATGGTTAAAATGGTACCCCATCATCTTGTTCCCATCATCTTCCCAGGCAGGCACTCAGTGCCCCTCTAGCTCTAGGGCCCACACCTGCACACCCTCTGCTTGGAAGGCTTCTGTGGGCCACACCTTGCCCACCTGGGACAAGACAGATAATAGGGCAAATTTCATAATATAGTCCATAGTGCCTATTGCCTGCCAATGACCAGCACCCTAATTCTCTGGGAAGAAAGAGGGGTGGTGTAGGGGGTGGGGACTTACAAAATAAATCAGCCAGGTCTATCAGCAGTGGGGTCTGCTGGACTTTACATTCAGGAAGATGAGATGACATCTATGCTGGGAAGTTTTGTTTAGGTGGTAAATAACCACTAATGGGGTAGGTCATTACACTAATTACAGCAGATAATTAATTTTCTAATTCTTTTTTTTAGGTGGTCCCATATTACAAGAGAAACATAATTTATCCTTTTTCTCCCCTGGCAGGTATGACAGGGCTCAGCCCATTCTCCTGCTCCATCAGGGGCTGAGCCAGCAGGGAAGGTGCTCCTCTCTGGTCCCTGCTCTACCAGGATGCTCCTGGAACTTACAAAAAGCTCCCCAGCCCCCACCATGCCCTGCCCCACATGTTGTTCTCATTCAAAAGCTCCTCCTTGCCACCAAGGGAGGGTAGTTTTCATTAGATATGCCCAGCTTCCCTTGGCTTTGGGCACATGGGCTGGTGCTTATTTTTAAGGTTTCGATTAAAGGCCTATCTCATGCTCTTCATGGAGCTGCACCTGGTAAGCTGGCCAGCGACTCACAGCACCATGTCACCATGTGCACTCCTGCCTCTGAGCCACTGCTCTCATGAGCCCCACCACCTGGATACCAGGTGGCGTCTTCCATGGAAACCCAACCCAGCAGCCATGGCTGGCGCAGCTTTCAGCTCAATTCCCATAACTCTCTGCCTGAGTATCTTTACAGTGCCTAGCAGGGAACTTTGGGAAACCCTATGCCAGGCACTTTGCCCACATTTTTGTTTCATTTAATCTTCAAAGGAGGTTCCAGCACCCTTATTTTGGAGCTGAGGAAACTGAGGCTCAAGGAAGTTAAGTGCCTGGTTCAAGATTTCACACTTGGGAATGTGGCCAACCTGGGAGGGGCAGCTGGCCCACAGTCCCTGCATTTTCTCCTACTCCCTGGACTCATTGTCGACATTCCTCTCTTTTTCTGGCATTAGGCTCCTTACAGCCCCTCAAGACCTCATGAGGGTTCCATTTTCCAAAGTCCTGCAGCTCTGATCCAGGCTACACCTGCTCCCCAAGGGGACCACAGGCATCTTGGCACCCTCCAGGGACCCGTGGTTCCCACAAAGACCGTCCTGGGCCTGTGCACTGGGATTTCTCAGTCATTACCCTGATAGTTTAAAGGGATATAGGTTTTTTAAAGCCCTTTCATCACATATTATATTGGACTCTTACAATAGTCCTGCGAAGGAGACATTGGTACGTCATTATTCCAATTTCAAAGATGAGAGACTGAGGTGTCCAGGATGACACCATCGGGTGGGCACAAACTCAGGCCTACGGTTGAATCTCCTGCCCCTTGTCCAGTGGTTTCCCATTGGCTTATAGAACTGAGTAAAGGATGGGATGATACTTTCACTTACTCCCCCTTCACCCACAGGGCAGCCTTGGTTTGCGGTCTTTCCCGGCAAGGGTGAGCAGATGTCCTCTAGGTCCTCTGGGTGGAAGAGGGGTCGGCAGAGGCCTGAGTCCTGGCGGCTCCATCTCCCCTGTCCAGCCTCCTGGTACAGCCGGATGGCCACTGGTTTTCGAGCTGGACCAGCCTCCCCTCTCACCACAAGCTGCCCCTCCTGGACCTTGCCTTTTCCCAGGCTTCTGTTGTCACCGCCGAACTGCTGCCCCTCACTCTGGAAGTCCAGTTACAGCCTCTGCCTCTCAAACCCACCACATCTGAAGAGGAACCTGCCGTCCCTCCCCCTTCCCTCACACAGCTTCTCCTCCAGGCTTCATCCATTCATTCAAAAAGTATTTATTGGCTTGAACAGTTATTTGTACACCCATGTTCACAGCAGCATTATTCCCAAAAACCAAAAGGTGGAAGCAAACCAAGTGTCCATCAACTCTTGGATAAACAGAATGTGGTATGTAAATACAATGAAATATTATTTGACATTAGAAGAAGAAAATTATGACACATGCTACAACATGGATGGACCTTCATGACTTCACGCTAAGTGAAATAAGCCAGACACAAAAGGAAAAATGATTCTACTTATATGAAGTGCCTAGAGTAGCTAAATTCATAGAGACAAAAAGCAGATGGTGGTTACCAGTGGCTGTGGAAAGGGGGAAATTGGGAGTTACTGCATAATGGGTGCAGAGTTAGAGTTTGGGAAGATGAGAAAATTCTGGAGATGGGTGGTGGTGAAGCAATGGTCATACCACGATGTGAATGTAATAAATGCCACTGAATTGATATACTTAAAAATGGTTAAAATGGTAAATTTTATGTTGAGTACATGTACCATAATTTAAAAAAAATCCTTCTTGTGTGCCTATTACGTGCCAGGCACTGTTCCAGGTTGTAGAGACACAGCAGTGAACAAAAGAGAGAGAGAGAAAAATACCTGCCATCATGGAGGTTACATTCTTGTTGGTAAAGAGAGACAATCAACACATAAGCAATAGGCCTTGTGGGTCAAGTGACTGATAAGTGCTGTGAAGAGAAATAAAGCAGGGTAAAGTAAAAGGGGAGGGAGAGTGATATGGGGGGGCGTGCCTCTGTCCTAAGGTGCTGCTGTAGCACACAGCTGAAGGACAGAATGGAGTGGGCCAGGTGTGTGGCTCAGAGAAATGTGTTCCTGATTGAAAATGAGCAGATGCAAGGACCCTGAGGCAGGGGGCCGGGGTGACTGGAGCAGAGTGAGCCAGGGTGAGAGAGGGACAAGGCCCGTCCACAGAGGTCTCTTAGGCTGAACTTTAGATTTCATTAGCACCCTCTCCTTACTGTGTTTCATGGAATCCTCCCTTTTCCTGCCTGTTGGGTTTCCGACCTAATGACCAGCTTTGCTGACATGGTTAAGAGCTTGGACTGTGAAGCCAAACTGCCTGGGCTCACATTCCAGCCTCCACTTGCCAGAAGCTCAGGCCTTATTTTCCTCAGCTGTAAAATGGGGATGGTACTCCTAATGCCTCCTTCATGTCATGAGCACTCAGTAAGGGTCAGCTTTTATTATTTTTACTTGCTTTGTCTTTTATCCTCTCTTCTGCACTCAACGGCAAAGTCCTAGTAAGTCCACTTTAGTGGGCCCAGAGTGGTTCCTCACAGGGCCCTATCCCTCCAGCACCGGGGACGCATTCCTTGAAGGACAGCCAGGTTCCCGAGCATGGGACCCCATCAAGTTCTGCACTGACCCTCTTCCACCCCATTCTTCCTTCCCTTGGCCTTCATTTTCTTTGGTTCCAGGTATGTCTTTCATCCCTGGTCTGATGTCTGCTGCTGCCTTCCAGGTAGGTCTTGAGCTTCTGTTGCTCACCCTAGCATCCCCCAGCCCCTTGGTCAGTGTATACAGGTCCTGGACCACCTCCTGGCAGGAGTCCTCCCAGCCTGCACAGCCAGACCTCTCCAGGATGCACAGCTCCCCAGAGCCTTGTCCTTTCCTGTCTACCCTTCCTACTTTTTCTCCTCTGACCTCACTAGTTAAAGCTGGTCTTCTCCATGTTCGGATCATCACCCTGGCTTCCCAGTCCTCTGCCTCTGCTTTGCCTGCTGTCTGATGTACCCACGTGGCTACCACCTCAGTCCAGCTCCTGCCTCTACCTACCAGAGTCCCTCCAAGTCCTTGCACTACATGCCCCCACCCTGGCCCTGGGCACAGCTAAACCCGGTGGAACATGTACTTTCCAAACTCAGACAGAAATTAGAAAGGTCAGATTGATCAGTGTTAATAAGGCTTTAAAAAGTCTCAAAAGTAGATCCAGAGATTGAAACAAAAGATGAACAAGAATCAGCTCTACTTAAAGTGTTGATCTGCTCCACAGAGAGGAGGCCTGCTGGTTTTCACTGGTATGGGTTGCAGCTTGGGCGTGGTGTAGGGTATGCAAGTGCAGAGTACCTGGGGGTGTGAGGTTAGGTTTTGGAGGCTCGGTAGAGCTGACAGGCAAGTGCCTTTGGCAAGACAGCATCCCTGGTGCCAAGACCCCAGTGCCCCGTTACCCTGACCTTCTCTAGGAGGCCTGCATCACTGCTGGGATAATGGGGACTGGAGAGCTCCAAGTCTGCCTTTCCCCAAGCCAGGGAACTGCAGAATTCATGACTGCCTGTGCTGAGCTCTGGGCGGGTGGAGAGTGCAGGGGTGGGTGGCTTGAGGGCCACGTGCAGTGGCTTGATCTGGGGTCTGGGACTGTATCTGGGGGGTCTGGGATTGTATCCAGGAGCTCTGGGGACAGAGGACAGGGTTCTCCCACCCCAGGTGGCAGCAGTGAGAGGGGCCTGGGGATGAGAAACTACTATTAAGACAGGCAGAGAGGGCAACAGAAACTGCAAGTGGCAGACACAGACAATGGGAGGGAAAGATGAGAGAGAGACAGTCAGTGAGATTCAGAGAAAACTCAGAAACATGGGAGAGTGGAGGGGGATGGAGAGAGAAACTTTAAAAAGAGAAGAGAGTCTCATGCGGCTTCATAGGACCTGAGAGACTGCAGACTAAGGTAGAAGGACAGCCGACTGCAGGCAGGCGCTCAGAGTCCTCCTGCAGGGCACAGAGATGACAGCTCTTGCTCCAGAGCCCCTTCTTCCTTCTCACAGTTCCCCAAACTGCTGAAAGGAGAGCGGGAAGGAGAGGGGGAAAAGATAGCAAGACAGGCAAAAGGGGGCTGGTCACACTGCCTAAATGGGTCATTGAATGCACTTAATATGCCTGCTTGCTCCTAATTGGCCTAACAAACAAAACCCACATCTTCTCAGCTGAGTGGCCTTGGAGACATGAAGATCTCCAATCTAAAACCCAGCCGAGGCTTTATCATTGCAGCGGATTGGGATTGGTTGCCAGGACTCCCAGAATGCTCTGGATGTGAGTGGGGGGTGGAGGGCAGATGGAAGAGGACGAGGCAGACAACCCACCCTGCCTAGTAGCCTCCCCCTGGGGTAGAAGGTACATCCTGGTGGGCCTGTGTCTCCACCACCACTAACCGTGTTGACTGCACACTCAGCAGGCCTGGCAGGAGTTTTATGGCCCTGTAGCACTGAGGTTCACAGTGGCCCTGAGAAATAAGAACCAGTGTTGCCCCCACTTCATAGATGTATGAACTGAGGCACAAAGTGGCAGAATAAACCACCCAAGGCTACAAAACGGTCGAAAGGCAGGGCTTACACCACAGCAGAACAGGCAGGGACCTTAGTGGAAGAGCAAAGCCTTTCACTTGCTGATGAGGATGGTACAGCCAGAGAGGGGAAATGACTGGCCCCAGGATAGCATGGACTGTTAGAATTAGGAGATACATTGGCAGCGAACTGGTTGTAGCCTCTCTTTCATAAAGGAATATATTCTACATCCTTGTTTTCAGAAGCTAGCCACATACTGTCTTAGATGCTCCCAGGGATGGGAAGCTCACCACCTTTCCAGAGAGACCGCTGTGTTTTCATGCCACGCTAGCTGTCAGATGTTAGTTCAACAGAGTCAGGTCTCTCCAACCCCTTGGCAATGGCTCTGCTTTGTCCCAGGCCTATAGGTAGCCGAAGTGGGGACTGTGTTTTCCGAAAAGCTTCTCTTCTATACTCGCTCATTTGAGTTTCTGGCTTCTCACCGGCCTAAGCCCCCTCAGCCTGGGGCAGGGCAGACTATCTAATGGGTTGGTTCTGGGAGTTTGGATGCCACCAGCCAATGCGGTTCAGAACACAAGTGCTTATAAGTTTGCTCCAGAGTGTGGTCAAGACTTGCATTAAGTTTCATGGCATTTCCCCAACATTTGGTCGGGTCTGGAATAGGGTTTTGTTGAGAGGAGTGAACTTGAGAATTTTTCCTATTTAAAATATTTTGAGGCTTGTGTCGGTCTCTTTCTCTTTGGTTTCTCCACATGTAATAGTAATTCTAATTCATTCGTAATAATCAAAACTGCCATATGTGAAGCACTTATGTGCCAGGCACCATGAAAAGGGCTCTACACATATTATCTCATTTAATTCTCTCAACAAAGTGAGGAGGTAAACACTATTAAAGGGGCGGGGGGAGGGGGAAGAAGGAAAGGAAACTGAGGCCTAAAAGAATTAACTTGTCCACAGTTATACAGTGAGTGGTAACTTCAGAGCAGGGCTCCTAATCACTAGGCCAGGGGACCTGTTACGAGAGGCCTGGTCCAGGTGGGCTCTAAGCATCTTTCTAGCCCTGGGACAATGCCACCTTTCCTTCAGCCTTCTGTTCAGAAAAGATAACAAAGCAAGGTCTCCTTATCATCTGGGATTTGGGGTGACAACCCACCTGAGAAGGGGGTACGGCTGGACACAGTGTCTCTTTGTGGCCTGTGGGAACCCAGACATCCACTGGCTGAGAGGTCATGTCTGCTGGTGGACCGAACCTTGGCCAGCTGGACTCTGGCTTCCCTGTAGTGAAGGAGAGTCGTCTCCTCCCGCTACAAACACGTGTCCCATTTGAGAGGCTGGAGGGGCAGGGAGGAGACAGACGCCAGTAAATCCAGCCCTTGCTCTCTGTCAATGCAGAAGAACAGCTCTGAGAGCTCTAAAAACTGGGTTAAAAATGGCTCGGCTGTACCTATCTTATCTGCTTTACACTGAAAGCCTTCAGCGCGTGGCAGGTTTTCATGCAGAATTTTCCTTGCTAATCCCCCTTTGTTAGTTCTGATACTGACATTGCAATACCAGCCTCATCTGGGCGATTTGAGAGGGATTACAGACCCTCAATCCTTCAGCATGCAGGAGAAGAATGTTTTCTCAAATCAAATTTTACACAAACCTGTTTTCAAAAATAATCAAAGTGAAAATCCCTCTGCGGGATTGAAGGGTGGGGGAAGACACTCATCTCTTCAACATTCAACACGGCACATGGAAGCTTGCTGTCCTCTTGGAGGGCGAGGGAAGGTGCAGTGCCCCGGCTGATTAACAGCACCGACCCTTCGTGTCCTCCAGAATTGTACGCTTGCTAAGTGGGGCTCTGTTGTAGGAGGCAGGTCAGATGCTCTGGCTTGGGTTGGCATTGACCGTGACCCTGTTCTCTGAGTGGTACCATGAGCAAGGCAGGGAAGCATGTGGTAGATTCTAATTCAATTTCAACACATGTATGCATATTAATAACCTGTAATGTGCCACACCCCAGGCTGGGCATTGTGAGGGACACAGTGATGAATAGTTTACCCATGCCTTGGGGAAATCACAGTCTAGCAAGGAAGGCAGCTATGTACCCAGAAAATTCTGATGCAGGGGCTGTCATGGAGCATAAGCGACAGGAAAGGAGGTTATCCCACTCCCTTAGAAGTCTTCCTGGAGATGTGGGGGACATAGGCGGGGGTTTTTGCTTCTGTGGACTGGAACCTTAGATGCCTCTGGAGGTTGTTCTGTACTGAGCAGAAGGAGGGCCAACGAGAATCAGGCAGTTGGGCCCTGAGAGGCATTGTCACTACAGTGTGGCTTCTGGTGTGTCACTATACACTTCCCAGACACATTTCACCCTGTGGCATCAAACAGAAGCAGTGCTCCCCTTCTGCCTGGCTTGGTAGAGCAGCCTATCTTTAAGGCCCCTTCCAGATCCTACGTGAAGTTTTAAAAGCTCAGGAAAAGGTAACAAATGGTGCATGATGCTGGGGCCTGGGGCTTAATCTGAGTTACTCAGGTCCTGGAGTGAACCTGAAGTCCCTGCTGTCTGGAACTTGCATTAGTGATTTCTCCTTCATGCTCTCAGGGCCCCAGTCCACATCTACCTGCAGATCCTCCTTCTTCCTGCCAACCTCTCTCAACCCTCACCCATCAACATACTCCTGAATGGGCCCTGGTTGCATGGTGGCCCTAACTCCCTCCAAGTGCCTTTATGGCGGTGGGTCACAGACTGGGGCTTCATTGTCAGGAGGCTTGCTTGTCACAGGAGCTGGGCCTTCCTTCCATTGTCCCAGAGGGAGCTGATGTCGGGTACTTCTCAAGAGCCAAGGCCTCTGCAATAAATGGGCTTTGAAGTCGGATTTGGTCTCTGACACTGTGCTGTGGTGAGGCACAGGGAGCAGGTGGCCAAGCACTGCTGGCAAAGCCAGGCCTGCCACCCAGCAAGCCCGACAGGCTGCCCAACAGCAAGCAAATCACCCTTGTGGGGGCTCATTACTGATGCATGCACAGCCCTGGAATTTACTTGAATTTACTCAGGCTGCTCTCAAATGCATAACCCCAATATTTTCTTCTTAAGCAATTCTGCTCTTTGATGTTCTGCAGCAGCAAGCAATCACATTCCCGGTTGGTGCACAGGAAGGGGAGGAGGGGCCTGGGGAGGGGGAGGGGAAGGGGGAGGGGGGGGAAACCCCACCTCTATCCACCCATTCTTTCCAGGCAAATTCAGTTTTGCCATTTCATCCCTGGCTGGTCAGGAATTGAGCAAGCTATGGGCTGTCTTTTTACAGCGCCAGAATCACGGAGGGGTGTGGTGCCAGTGGTGGGGTTTATGGCTGTAAATGCAGGCCTTCCCAATGTTCTTATTTATTTTAAATTCTGTGATGCACTTGTTAATCATCCATTTCCCAGGCTGCCCCAGGGCTTGGAGGAAGGAAGGGGGACAAGCCTCAGAAGAGATTGGAAGGAAGAGTGAAAGAGTAAAGAAGATGGATCCAAGTGGAAAAGGAGAAAAGAGCACATTTTGTGAGAAAAGAAAATAAATAGGAAAAAGAAGAATCCATCCTTATGACATGCAAAAGTGGAGATTTTGATGGAGCAAAGTTGGCATGCTGGTTGGGAAATGTTACTTCAGCCCAAATCTACACCTTGGGAACAGGGAGGTAATGATGCCCAGATCATAAAAATGACTTGTCCAAGGGCTGAGCCCATTCCAATGGCCCTGATCCTTCATTCCTTTCCTCCCTACCCCTTCCTAAGGGTAGCCAACCAACCTGGTAATTTCTCTTCTGCAAATTCCCAAATCACAACCAGTCTCCACCCCCCACCCCACCCGCCCCCGCCCCCCAAAGACAGGGGCCTTGCCCTGGCCAGTGAGAGGGGTAAGAAATGGGAAGGGGTAATAAGATCATTATGGGGGCATTGTGTTTGAACGAAGAAAAGCTGAGCCCTTCATTGGCATTATGGCTACACTGAATAAAATTACATCCATGTTTCTCCTGGTCAGACATTTGGGGAATAGGTGAGTATTTTCAAGCATTCCTTTTTAAGAGTAAAGCAGCAAGTTTCATTATCATATTTTAATTAAAGGAAAAAAGTCCTATTATACAATTCCCAATGTGTTGGGATTAGCAAAAACCGGCACCTGAGACTCAGTAACTCAGCGTGTATGAACACACGAACCAGACTTATTTCCGTCAGACACAGTCTCTACAGCTGCCTCTCCCTTCCACCTAAGTAAATGATTTCTTGTTGGTTCTATCCTAGGCAGGTCACAATGGGAGTCCCATGCTTTCCTCACTCCCTGAGGAAAAGAGTAGGAAGATATATACTCCCAAAACTTGTTGGAACCCCCAAAACTTCCTGCTCAAAGCACGTTGGTTAGAAACCAGGCTTTAGAGTCAAGTACACTTGGGCTTAAAAATCACTTTCCCCATTTACTTGGTGTATGACCCTAGGCAATTCCTTGATTTCTCTGAGCCTCATTTTCCTAACTTGTAACATGTGAATTTTACATCTGCTTTGTAGGGCTTTGGAAGGATCAGAACTTAGATATGAAAAGAAACTGGTATAGTGGAGCTATTACTAATTACTATTATTTTATTTTTAGACAAAATGGAGGAACTTCTTCCAAGAGCTCATATAAAATACACCTTGGAGGAAGGGGGATAAATGGTGAAGAAATCCAAAGGGGCCCTGGCTGGTATAGCTCAGTGGATTGAGCGCCAGCCTGTGAACCCAGGGGCCGCCGGTTCAATTCCCCAGTCAGGGCACATGCCTGGATTGTGGGCCAGGTCCCCAGTAGGGGGCGCTTGAGAGGCAACCACATATTGATGTTTTCCTCTCTCCCTCCCTTCCCTTCCCTCTAAAAATAAATGAATATTAAAAAAGAGAAAGAAAGAGAGAAAGAAAGAAAGAAAGAAAGAAAGAAAGAAAGAAAAAGAAAGAAAGAGAGAAAGAGAGAAAGAAAGAAAGAGAGAAAGAGAGAAAGAAAGAAAGAGAGAGAAAGAGAGAAAGAGAGAAAGAGAGAAAGAGAGAAAGAAAGAAAGAAAGAAAGAAAGAAAGAAAGAAAGAAAGAAAGAAAGAAAGAAAGAAACAGAAATCCAAAGGGGAGCGGGATGGAGAGTACAGATGCTAGGGCTCCCTCCATCCCTCCATCTTTTCCTGGGGCTCTGTTGCCCATCTGTTCTTCCTCCCTTTGACACCTGGCCTTTCTGTTTCTGTCCCGTAACCACAGAAGGGACTCTTCAGCTACCCAGGAATGCTCTCTCATGGAGAAGTGAGCAGACTAGGCAGGGCATTCTGAGTTAGGTGGGGGTGTGTGGAATGGTACTCTAGTGCTCGGGGCTGCCGGAAAGCCTCAAAGACAGCGGCCACATCTCATTCTGCTGCCATCTTTCTCAAACACGCCGCAGAGCCCTGGCTCAGTTCTCAGGGCTTGGGACGTGGAAGCGGCTCTCTCCTTCCTAATTTCTTCCTCACTCCACTTCTCACTCACCGTGGAAAACCCATATCACAGCCCACAGGCAGACAGAGGGCCCCTTCCCTGCTAAGGCAGCCCATTTGATGGTTGAGCAGCTCGCTGCTATTGTTATTGTCATGACATATTGGTAGAGAACCCTGACATCTGTGATCTTGTTTAGTCCCTAGAAAAATCAAGGGGGTGGGCAGCAGTGAGACTATTGCTCTCACCTTACAGATGGACTTACATTTTTTTTAAAAGTAACTTACTCTAAATCACACAGGTGTAAGTGCCATGGTCAGAACTCAAAGCCTGCTTCTGGGGTCTGGTCCATCCACACGCCTTTCAGTTGCTCAGGTTCAAAATTTGGGTGTCATCCTTGACTCCTCTCTCTGACAGCCCCATCTAATGTATCAGAAAATCCTGTTGATTCTATCCCAAAACACATCATTCTCATCCCCACACCATGGCCCGAACTGCCATTTTCTCTCACATGGGCGATCGCAATCCCCTTTCCTTGTGTCTGCATGCAGCCCCTCGCTGGCTTCTGCGGAAAGACCAAGCACACTCTTGCTTTATCCTTTTCAGGGGTCTGTGTTTTAGGATTTTAATCCATCCTCGATTTTTCCTAGCACAGTGTGGGACACAGAGCTGCAACCCACTTGCATGTGTCCTGTCACAGAACTGAGATGAGATTTGTTTCCTGCTGTGTGTGCGCGCACATGCAAATGCGTGCATGCGTGTGTCCACGAGCACATATATATTCGCTCTGGTTTCAAGCAAAATAATACAAAAGCAGGCACACAGCCATAACTCTTGTCAAAAGCTTGTTTATTCTACCCCTGTTTTAAGTACATAGGGAGAGAAGAGAATACACACACTGCATTTTGTAACAAATCAGGTTAGAACCACTCCGACTGGCAAGGTGAAACTGCAGGTTTTCAATAGGGGCAAGATCACATCTCAGTTCCTCTGCCATTCTGCCAAGGGATTCAGGTTTGATCAGATGCCAGAACTGGGAACTAGTTGACCCAAGGGTCCCAGACAGAGGTCATCTATGACACAGATGGCTGAGTGCCACCTTCTCCTCACCCCTAACAATGGAGCTTGATGGCTCTGAAGGCTGCAGGGCTGCTGGGGCATGGGCAACCCCAGTCTTAGTTCTTTATCTTTCAAGCCTGATTTCAGCATCCTCTGCAGTTACATTAGTGCAAGAATGCCTCTCACGGTTAGTTGTCTGCATCCAAGATGAGGATGCAATGACGCCCCTGTTGTCTTGTGCACACACACTCAGCCCCAGCAGAAGCACACTCTGCCTCCCCTCAGAGCTGCATGTGACTGGCAGCTCTCCTGTAGGACCTGGCAGTGGGTATTGCTGTGGTGCCTTTTTAAAGGCCCAGGAATGGCAGCGGTGGGGGCGGGGATAGGGCCACAGAAGCAGCAGGACAGGTCAGAGCCTCCTTAAACTCTCAGTTAAGGGGGCCCTGGCTCTGAAGGGGAGAGATGGAGGAAGCTGAGGCAGTAACATTAGCATTGGTAATTGCTGATTCCTGCCTTCAGGTGGGAGGGAGCTGAGGCTGCTGGTGCGAACTTGCCCTGTAGCCAGCCCTGTAGCCAGCCCTATGCCCATTCAAGGTTCCACGACCCGTGGAACTAAGGGAGAAGGAAATAGTATCTGTGCAACATCTACTGCATGTCCCTCACAGCTAGCCTTTCCTGTGCTGTGAAGAGGTGTTAGCCATGTGTTTACTCACCAAGCCAGCACTCCCTGCTTCGCTACCCTGCCTCTCTAGCACCTTGCCCCACTCCACCTGCCCCTCCTCTGAACTCCCATTGTGCTCACCTCCACTTCCACACTTAGTCCTTACCATTGCTTTTGCACTGTTCCTGGTTTTTAACCCCCACCTCCAACACCAATGGATGGTAAGATCCTAAAGGGCAAAAACTATGACCTTTGATCCTGTTGTATCTCAGAGTCTCTAGCACACTTCTGGACATCACAGTGCTGTTCACTGAGCAGATTCAAGGGCTCTAAAGACAACCCTCACGTAGGGCCTGGTAGTGCTGGCCTGAGTGAACACCGACCATCACAACCTGTGTAAGTGGGAGGGGTCAGCTGGGTTTTGCCCTTGTTCCCTTGGTCCTCTAGGCATCCCAGGCCACCCTGCGCTCAACCTGGTATGAAGGAAAGCATATGGGAATGGTTCACGCTGAGCGGGGCTCAGCCACTCCTGATGGCTGGGGCCCGAGTGTGCTACTTCTCCTCGCTGGGCTGTGTGGTTAAAAGGGACAAAGCATCCTGACTTACTTATAAGTCAGGAGGTTATAAGGATAAAAGGAGATGTGCTTAAAGTTGGGGGAATTTGAAGACGGGTTTGATATTAGATGATACCAAGTCATGACTGTTAATTTTGTTAGGTGTAATAATGGTATTATGGTTAGGTAAAAAAGTGTCCATAGGTTGTATAAGTGACTGCTGATATATGTAGGGGTAAAATGACAAAATGTTTCAGGATTACTGTACAGTAATTCACCAAAGTAAAAATAAAAGGAGCAGGAAGGTGTAAGATGAACTAAGTGTGGCAAAATCTTGATAACTAATAAAATTTGGCGATGGCAAATGGGGGTTCATTGTATAGCCTTTCCATCTTTTGTGTATATTTGAAGTTTTTTCATAATTAACATACAAAACAAGATAAAAAATAAAACATGCAGGAAAGAAAAGAATCTGAAAGCATCTGCATCCCTGGTCCATAAGCAAGGTGCTCAGTAAATTATTTCTGGTTTTGTATTTCTTCTCTTCCACACTTGCTAGAGGCACAGCATCCCCTCCCTTTAGGAGAAAGCTCACGCCTCATGCCCTGAATGGCAGAGAACAAACAGAAAGTCCTCAAGCTCTGTCAAGCACAGAAACCCCAGGTAGCTGGTCCCATGACCAAGGCCAGTTGACTCCTTCAAGGCTGGATGCTCCTGGCTGCCATTCACTAAGCACTTACTACCAGCTGGTCAACACGGTAAGTCCTTCGTGCACATGCTCCTTAATCCCCACGGTGCTCCTCTGCAGCGAGCACTGTGATGGTCTTCATCCACCAGCTCGGAGCCTTTCTCTGCCTCCTGGCCCCACACTTGCCCTTCTCTTTTGTCCCACTGGGGCTCTGATTCTGCCTGGAAAAATCTGCACTTCCATGCAGATTTGTGCATAAGCCTTGTCCTTACAACCAGTCTGGGCCCAGTCTGGGGACAAGAATGGGAACAATCAGGCCCTACTGCCAAGATGCTCAGTGGGGCCCCGGGTTGGCAGAGCCACCGAGGATGCTGCGTGCAGAGCAGGGCACCAGATCTCTTAGCAGTGGTTTGGAAAGGAGTGACTTTGAGACACAGGTGGGAGTGTCCCAGCAGATGGGCAGGATCACCTGGAGACCACGGCTGCAGTGACCCAAAGCGGGTTCTGTGGGTCCTGCTTCTCTCTTGGGCCAGTGGATCGACATGACCCCGGGTCGTGCCACTGCTAAGATAAAGATGTCAGAGTCGGTGAGCTGAGAAACAGCTCTTGTTGAAGCCCACCCTGTCCTTGGATTTCATCCTCCTCCTTCCATCTACTGCCTTTTGCCCAGAACGATCCATGTTGAAGCAGCTTGGGAAGTGTTGCCTCCCCAAAGTGCCCTGGGTGAATAACAGGGGGAGAAGCCAGGACAGTTTCCCCAACTTTCCTCTCTGGAAATGCAAACCTCCTTCCATTTGCCCTGAGCTCTCCACTGAAACCTTTAGCCCTCAACCTGCATGGATCTCAGACCTTGCCTTTCATACACTGGTGCCGAGTTTTGACTCTGAATTGATCCATCCTGTGCTCTCTTTGTATCTGCTCATTTCCTTTTTGCTCCCTTTGAAGCTTCTGCTGGACTAGTTTACAACAGAGAAAAAAGTAGAACTTCACACAAAAGCCTGTAAACTTATGGAAAATTTAACCCCAGGAGGTGGGCCCAGCTGAAAATACAAGGTATAAATATTTCCTGAAAGGATTTGGCTCAATTCATGGATGTCACACTATGATGGATAATTAAAGAAGACCAAAGTGACTTATGTATGTCGGATTGCGCATTTGTATGTGTGTATGGGGGGTGCACACCACCACCCCCTCTAATGAATAGTCCTGTCTTTTGTTCTGCATTCCTACTTTGAAAGTTGGTGGTAAGGAGAAATTCAACCCCTCCCATGAGGCTGATCCCTTAAGAAATTCTGAAAATTTACCTTTTGTTTACATTTTCCAGGGGATGGATGATTCCTCCTTGTATGCCTTTCACTCACCCAAAGAGAGCTGTTGAATCATTTTTTTAAAGGCTGATCTACCCAGTCCAGCCGGATAATTTTAGGTGAGTTGGACAGCTCAGTTGAAGCCTCAGGCAAAAACCCAGAGCGTCCCACTCCATGGAAACAACACTTGGGCGATCGCTCACATATCCTGCTGCGCGGACTCTGTCCTTGTCCGGCCAGCCCGATTAATATCCTGTGGTCACCCCACCACGATCCCCCACTGGCTATTTGATCTCCTGCCACCGGGCTCAGAGTGTCTTCACATGCCATCGCCCTGTGGGGAGGTTATTTGCATTCCACAGGTGAGGAAAGAGTTTTGAAAAGTAGTGAGAGCCACCCACAGGGAGAAGGTGGGCAGGTGACAGAGTGAAATGTTACATACAAGCCTGTCTAGGTCAGGGTCCTGAAGAGGCTCCCCTGAGCTATAAAACTGCTGTTGGGGTAGGGGCTGGCTGGACACCTGCCTGGTTTCCTCACTTCCCGCCCCAAGTGCTTTCCTCCTCTGTGGGTCACAGCTCCTCACAGGAGCCGGCACAGATGAGCCCTGGTTGGGGCCCATGGTCACCCAGGTCTGTCTGACCCCTGGACTTGCTTCTTCTCTCTCTTCCAAGAGAAACACTTGGCAGCCACACCTCCCAAGTCTTACAGGTTTCTAGGTAAGATGCAAAGCCTCCCAGGAACCAAGGGAATGCTTTAGAATCTGAAAGCGCCAGAGGCTGTCCACTCCAACCATCATCTGAAAGCCTGGGAACTAAGGCCCAAGTGGAGAAGAGATTATTCAGGGATTCCTGGCTTCCCAGACAGTGCTCACTGGTCCTGAGAGCCAAGGTCAGGGCTGGGCCCATGCAGGCACGAGTTCTAACTGCTCTGAGGGGCTTCCAGCTCCAGACATGCCTGTGCTCCCATGCACGTTCACACTGATGTGCTGGTGCCCCCAAACTCCCTCCAGACCAC
Organism: Mormoops blainvillei; assembly: GCA_004026545.1. Lineage (NCBI taxonomy): Eukaryota > Metazoa > Chordata > Mammalia > Chiroptera > Mormoopidae > Mormoops > Mormoops blainvillei. The sequence continues at coordinate 380,390 of PVJD01000002.1, read as the reverse complement.
TCTCCTTTCCTACATTGAGTCCATTTAGAAAGTTTTCTTTCCCTTCTCCACTGAAGGCATCCATCACTTTCCCCAGTAGAGGCGAGGCAGCCACGACTCCTTCCTGGGTTTATTAAATACGCTCAAGAGCCTATTTGTAGCTGTCACAGAGAAGCTGTACAGCTGGCCTCTCAACCTCCAGGGCAGGGGCTCCTCTACAGATGTTTCCCTGCAGAGCTGAAGGGGCACCCCAGCTATAGTGCATGAGTTACACCTTCAAACAGCCAGTGAGCAATCACGGTGGGGTGACCATGGGATATTAATTGAGCTGGTCGGACAAAAATAGAGCCTACCCAGTGGGCCATACCTCCAACAGTGCAGCGAAGAGCAAATATAGCCACACTGTGTCCCAGTTCCCATGGGGCTGCCTCAGAGTCACAGATGGGGACTCAGAGCCAGAGTATGGGAACCACACTTCCCCCAGCATGGGCCATCCTGGCTCCGTCAAGCCTAGGGTTCCCAGACAGGTACACAGCTTGAGAGAGAGCCCTCTACCTGGTGGTTCCCGTTGGGGTGTGGATAGGAAACATCTTCCACAGAGGCCTGTGGGGCTCTCCTGGCCCTGGGAAGGTTTGGGGATAGTCAGATGCAGCCCTGAAGGACCTCAAAGGGCCTCAGAGGCCCCGGGAACTCTCTTCTCCCATTTTATGGGTGAGGACAATGAGTCTTGGAGAAAGAAAGGGCTTTGCTTGCCTAGTGTCCCCTCAGTGCCCCTTTACCTGAGTACCCAGGACAACGGAGGCTGACGTTCTTCCTCTGTGGGAATAAGAGCCGAGGAGGAAAATTACAGGGAGATTGGGACCAAATATAAAAGAAGCACACTTCTTGACTTCTTGAGTCATTTCTTTTTCTTTTTTATTGTAAAATATTCAAATGTACAGAAGAGCATAAAGAATTATATAACTAACATCTGTACCACTACCCAGGATTAACAAATCTTAATAACTTGAGTGTTTTCTATTTTCAAATATGGTATTAGTTGCTATATGGTTAGCTGAATTTTTATAGCTCCTTTCAAATGTAAAATAATTTTATTCTTCTCAATATAAGCATTTCATTAAATATATAACCAGGATTAAATTTTTAGACCCTGGAAGAGTTCATTTAAATACATTCAAGATCAGGGGGGAAATGCCCTCTCTCAGACTATGGGTCATTTTTTGTCGGAAAACCAAACTTGGTGGCTATGATCTGGTTTGATTGTGGGGGAGAGAAGTTATACAGATTCCCCAGACGCTCTGGAAAAGTGGACCCCCAGGGAAATGCTTTCTCCCAAGTTTTCAAGGTAGACCCCCCACCCAGAAAGTTTGAGGATGAAAGAGGAGCCGGAGAAGAAAGGAGGCATGGGTGGGAAGTCCAACCTTGGGTGGGCTCTGCCGGGTCCTCTGTCCTGCCCAGAGCTCCTCGCTTCCCTCTCTTCCCCACCCCTACCCTGGTACATTTCTCTGTCCCTTTCTTGGGGGCTGCATTCCCAGCTGTTGACTTACAGCTTTTATTTAGCATCTCCTCTGTACACCTGTCGGGACATTAGCAGATAGTTAACTAAGTGTGCTGGAGCAGCCAGTACCAGTTCAGAGAGCCAACTGTACCTTCTTCCCAACTTCACGTTCAGTGACATCATGTAGGTAGTTTGCAAATGGCCATGGTAGGAGTATTTACACCATGAAAATCAATCTGAAAACATTACAAATCAGGGCCTCTGCTCTCTCTGAGGCCTGGCTATTGACCGTTTGCCAGCACACCACTGGTATTAACCATTCCAGGAATATTTGCAGTTAAGAGATCTCCTAGAGAGGAAAACACTTAAGAGCCAAAGAAATGAATCAGCAAAGGTCAAATTTCAGATATGACTCTCATAGTGAGATGAGTTTCACTCCAGCAGAGCAGCCTGAAATTTCTGTGGCTGTACAGATTCCTTAAAGTTATCCTGTCCCATCTTCTTGTGTTAGGAAGCAAAACAAAACCCAGAGGGGTGATGTGACTTGCCCAAGGTCATGTAGCTCGCCAATGACCCGGGTGGGTTTGCAATTCACAGCTCCCTTTCCTAGAATTTTTTATACTGGATCATAACCCTCTGCTTACTCCTGAGTTTGCTCAGCTGGAAATGGAGAGGTCACCTGAGGCAGAGTCCAACTGACTTCAGCAAAGGCACAGAGATGGGAATGGTGGTATACTGAGCACTCCCTGTCCCTTTGCCCTCGCCCTGTTTTTCCAGGAAAGGGCTGGATGCCTAGAAGTTGCTTAGCAAATACTTGAATGGACTCAGGCTAATGAGCTAGGTGGTCAGTGTCAAGATAATCTGGGCAGGGTCCACTCCCCGCCTGCAGGAGGTATGGACAGCTCACTGGGCTCTCAAGTCCCTTGGCAATCAGAGTTTAAGGGCCAGGCCACAGGACAGCAAGCAGCCCAGGAGGCCACCACTTGCTCTGGCCTTCTCAGGAGGTGGTTTCTCAGGGTCAGAGGGCAGCTGAAGGCTCCAGAGACCTAGGTGTAAGCCACAAGGAAGAGGAACAGAAAGAAGGCGGGAGCAAGCAGACTGGTACCACACCAGGCTTTTAGGTCACTGGAGCATGGGCATGGTGCTGATGACTGAGAGAGAGGCAGGAGCTTAGGTAAAATCAAAGTGTGAAGGAGGAAGGAAGAGGGGGAGAGGGGGAGGGGGAGGGGGACAGAGAGAGAGGGAACAGGGCAGAGAAGAGAGAAGGGGGAGAGAAAGAGAAGGAGAGAGGGGGAGAGGGAAAGGGGAGGGATGGAGAGGAAGAGAGATCTGGGGGTAGGAAGAGGAGCAGAGAGAAGAAGGAATGGAAAAAGGGCAGTGTGATGAATAGAGAATAATCACTCTGGTCAGTAGAAAGCAAAGAGGAAGCAGGAGTCTGAGAGAGATCAACGGAAAGAGAAGACAAAGTGGAGGGGCTGGTGTGAGAAAGACTGAGGGAGTCCAGGAGAAAGGAAGAGAGAGAGCAAGGGAGGTTTTTTTGATACTCAAGGAGCCTTTTATGATCAGGACTCTGCTCAGACCTCCCCCTGTCCCCCATGGCAGAACGGGGTCCCTGTGGACTGCCCACTGGGGCTTTCATCCAGTAGTACATGCACAAACTCAGAGAGGTGCACTAACACATGTGCAGTGGCCCAGGAGCTGCCCACTTGGTGGCTACGCCATCCAGCCCTGCATGAAGGCTCTGCCCAGCCCACAGCCACAAGCGACCAGCCAAGGCCCCATCCTCAAACCCCTTCGCTCCGTCTCTCCCCCAGCACCATCAGTGTTCATCTGTGTGCACTCACCCTCTTGCCAGGGGGGAGCAGCTGCAGTGACCTGGAAAGCAGGAGGGCTGGTTTTTCCGACCAGCTGTTTGTTTGTCCCTGGGGTGAATTACTTCCACTCTGGAAACCCAGGGGAAGGGTGGGATTAGGGGTGTGAGGGGTGCTTCTGGACCTCCTGCAGGAGCAGACTGAAGGTTGAGAGGGCAGCTGTTTCCTGAGCAGCAAAGCTCTTTGTGAAGAGGACTGAAAGGAAAGCAGGCCTTGCTTACATGCAGTTCACCTGCCTCAAATCACTCAGGGGCTGAGTTCAAGTCCTTATGTGTCAGAAGAAATCAAGTGTGAGCAAGGAAGAGAAGGAAGGACTCTGGAAGGTGGAAGCCTAGGGTTTTAGAGAAGGAAGTGGTGAGGCTCTGGGGTCTGAGTTTGTGGCTAGTTCAGCCCTAATCCCAGGTCACAGAGTGCCTCAGCTGTGAGTCACTTTCTCTGCAAGATGGCGACACTGGTGATACCTCGCTCCATGCTGTGTGGAGCGAGAGAGAAATAACACAAAGCCAGAGCCCTGATGCAGACTCACTCCTGGTAGCTGCTCAATAAATGTCTCTACTTCCCCTCTCGCTCCTTCCAGGTTTGGGCAACCCAGACTCCCAGGTGACCTCCTCTAGGGACAGAGGGTAAAATCTCTGCAAAACCAAATGCTCAATAGCCCCGGGAAGGTGAGTGTCTGCCCCCTAAAATCAGGCCAAGGTGGGGGATGGGAAGTTAAGAGGCTCAGGCTTAACAGGTGTGGATGGAGAAAAACAAGTGAAAACAGCTTGTTTTCCAAGCCTTCACCCTGTCCAGGAATGGTGCCTCGTGCTTCCTCAGTGCTCCCAGAGCCTGCAAAGTCCTCTGTCCCAACTCTGCCTGTCTGAAACACAGCCTCCTAGGTGCTGCCTCCTGAGAAGCCACCCTAGATGGTTCCTCATCAGAGCCCCTTGTTTGGTTCATCCTGTCCTCCCTGTGGTTGGCAGGGCATCCTGGAAGGGGTGCTGACTTGGGGTTGGTACCTGGCCATACCACTAATTGGGTAACTAAATAGACCCTTGCTGGGCCTCAGTTTCCTTATTTGTGAAATGAGGGACTGAACTAACTATTAATATATCAGTGGTCTCTGGATATGGCCCCTCATTGGCCCCATCTGGAAACATTCAGGGAGCACAGATTCCCAAACCTTTCTGAGTCTGCTCCTCCAGGGTGGGACCCAGGAATCTGCTTTCAAACACCCCTACCCCCTCGCCCAGTGATTCAGAGCCACCGTCAGGTTTGGGAGTCCTTGGACTGGAGAACCTGTGAATACCACTTGCTTGTGTGGATGCCTTTGACAGGACCTGTGCCTTTTCTGTAGGCTCATGGGGCCTAGTTGTGGAATTCAGAAGATGCTCAATAAATGCTAGTGAAAGAATGAATGAATGAGCTGGAGAAAAAATTATTAGAACCATAAAAACCTGTTGCCCTTCAGTGAGTGGATTAAAAACTGTGGTGCACACATACAATGGAATATTACTCGGCCATAGAAAAGAAGAAATCTTTTGTGACAGCATGGATGGACTTAGATTATGCTAAGTGAAATACGACTGTCAGAGAAAGAAAAATACCATATAATATCACTTATGTGTGGAATCTAAAGAACAAAATAAGTGAACAAACAAAATAGAAACAGATTAATGGATACAGAAAACAGACTAATGATTGCCAGATAGGAGGGGGTGTTGGGGCATTGAGTGGAAGAGGTAAAGGGATTTAAAAAGTACACATTAGTGGTTGCAAAATAGTCACAGGAATGTAAAGTACAGCACAGGAAATATAGTCAATAATAAAGTAATAACTATGTAAGGTGCCAGGTGGGTACTGGAAATATTCAGGGGATCACTTTGTAAAGTATGATTGTCGAACCACTAAGCTGTACACCTGAAACTCATACAAAATAACATCGAATATAAACTGTAATTGAAAATATCAAGCAAAATTGTTGTCCTTCATAGTTTCAAAGTATTTTCGTGATGTTATCTGGTTTTGTAGCCACACACAGCAGCCCGTCCTGCAGCCCAGAGAGCAGGGTGCCCCTGCCCACACCATAGGCAGTGTGGGACCCTCATCTGGGACCCATGAATCCAAGCCCCTCGGCTGGACCAGGCACACCTCCCTCTGCCTTCAGAGCCAGTGCTTCCTCTAAACTAGCAAGGCCTGCTGCTTCTGGCCAGGGTTCCTCCTTGGAGCACTTTGCTCACCAGAGTTCTAGGCCTGGGCCCATGTGCTTGGATCCAGCAGCCTTGGGAGGTCTCCCAGCAGGGAGGCCCGACTTCAATACTGCTGCTTGGCCTCTGCAGTGTCTCCTTTTGGAGGCATAGCAATTGGTTAAATTAGTCCCAAGTGTGTTGCCTGTTCTAGTCCCCAGGTCTTCCTCTCAATTATCGAAAGTCACCTGGGCTGTGGAAAAGTGACCAGGCTGCTGTGAGGTTGCCACCCCAATGCCAGGGAAGGTAGCTGTGCACCAGAAGAACCAGGAGGTAGAACAGGTGACACTTGCTCATTCTGCCTGTGTTCCTGTCCCACTGCTGCTGTGTCCTCCCCAGCCCTCCCCTCCCCCTCTGTGACTGAGGGGGTGGGTGAAGAAGCCTGTAATGTCCCCTCCGGCTCCCATATGCTTCCATTCAAAGGTAAGATGCTCACACTCAAGGCACCCATACATAGCTCTAGTCTCACCCAGGCTGGGTAGAAATGGAGAGGTGGTGACCCATGGAAGTCTGAACCCTACACACTCAGTTTCAAAATGCCACAGGACTCTTGCTTGTCCCTTGGGAGCATCTGGATTAGCAGAGGAAGGACAGGGACTAGTGACAAAATACCAAGTCATGTTTCTAACCATACGTGCTGGGCAGGGCTAGGGGAGGCAGGCTGCTTTCTCATCACCGTCCCCTGAGCCTTCACTGAAGTTAATGACTGGACTGCACAGTCTTCTCATAGGCACAGAGAGCTTGGGGTCAGCACCTTCCTCCATGATGCTCTGCCTCTTTCAGTGCAGCATGGTTTCTATTTTTCTCTCCAGGGCTAGCCTATTCCTAGGTTCTTTAGAGTTTAATATCCGCTTTTGCTTAACTTTGGGGAAATGAGCTATGACCCTGGCATCTGAATGGTGATGAGAGGAGATGTGAATGAAATTGGTGCACACCATCCCCTCTGCCCCTTGCCCCTGCACCGCTCAGGACAACCAGCGAGTTCCCTGGCATTCCTGAGACGTTTGAGTTACCTGAACTGTGGCTGGGCTTTCCCCTCTCACTCAGGCACTCAGGGGCCCAGCCAGGCCTGTCTGGGAAGGAAGCGTTTGGCATGCACATAGAACCTGTGATCCCAAAGTCACCATCAGCTTCACACCAAACTGCAGTCACCTTCCTTGTGATTTTTTTCCCCCAGCCACTAAGTGGATCCAATATTCTTGCTTCAACACTTCAGATGGTCTCCAGTGGAGGCTAGCACTGATCTTTCGTCAAGCCTGATACCAGAATGACTCCTGGAAGGCTAGACACTGGGCTCTCCAGAAGAGATTTCTAACCCCTCTCCCCCCAACTCACTTATCCATCATTTAACCGAAATCCTCCTTGTCCCATTCATCCCTGCCTCCTCATAGATCCCTTAGCTTGTTCCTAAGCTAGGTGAGGGTTTATCAATGTTGCTGAGAATGGGGAGAAACTGGAACCCTCACACACTGCTGGTGGGACTGTATAACAGGGCAGAGTCTTTGGCAAACAGTCTGGCGGTTCCTCAAATGGTTAAACATAGAATTACCACATGACCAAGCAATTCCACTTCTAGGCATATACCCAAGAGAAGTAACAATGTATGTCCACATAAAAACTTGTACATGAATGTTTACAGCAGCATTACTCATAATAGCCAAAATGTGGAAACAATGGAAATATCCATTAATTGATGAATGGATAAATAAAATATGGTATACCATGTAAGGGAATATTATTCAGCAATAACAAGGAATGAAGTACTGATCCACGCCACAACACAGATGAGCGCTGAAAACATGATGTTAAGTGAAAGGACACAAAAGATCACATACTATAGAATCCCATATATATGAAGTATCCAAAATAGACAAACCTATGGAGGTAGAAAGCAGATTGATGGTTGCTTAGGGTTTGCGGGGAATTGGGGGGTAACTAGGGGTCCTATGTAAAGGGTAGGGGTTTCTTCCTGAGGTGATGAAAATATTCTAAAATTACAGGGATGGTTGCACCTATCAGCGAATGGTCTAAAAACCTCTGAATTGTACATTTCAAATGAGTGAAGCGTGTGGAATGTGAATTATGTCTGAATAAACCTGTTATAAGAAATAAAAAGGAGAACGATTGAACTGGTGTTGGGAAATGTAAGTGACACCTGGATACACCCCAGTGTGCTCTGTGTCACTGGACAAACCACTTCCTTCTCTGAGCCTGTGGCCCATCCACAAGACAGGGAGAGTCTAATGCCTGCCTTTGAGGAAAGCTGGGGGGAGTCAGGGGCTGGAAGGTACATTGGCAAGTGGAATAGGAGCAAAGGCATTTCAATGGGCGAGATTGACAACCGAGATGTCACTGCTCTGGGAAGCGACAGCATTCTTGAGTTATGGGCTCTGAATCCCGCAAAATGTTAAGTTGCAGGAAACCTTAGAGATCCATCAGGAACACAGCTAGGGTGGTCGTGTTCCTGGCCAGGTACATGTGCCCACCACCCCCAGCCACAAATGGTTCTCTGTGGCATGGAGGGTGCTGAGATGATGGAGAAACTGCGAGAAGAGAAGGCAAAGCTTTACTTAGGGGCTCTGGTGGGTCCACCTGTAATGGCATTTCTCCCCATCTCTACCCATGATGCAAAATATGGAATGAGATGCAACAACCCCCTCGAAACAGAAAATCTTCCTCCTACACTTTCCTCCCAAACCCTATGCCAGGGGTCCAGGTGTTGCAGCAGCTGCCAGCACATTCTCCTTTCCAAACCCTAAGCGCATAGCCCAAGGCCGGGCCATGGCTGTGAACCTTGCAGCTAGCCCTGGGCAAGGCTCCAGTGCACACTCAGGCCTGCAGTCTCAGGTTGCCACCTTCATACCTTGATACTAGGGTCCATATCTATCTATCTGTCTATCTATCTATCTATCTATCTATCTATCTATCTATCTATCTATCTTTCTATCACCTATCTACATTTATCTTTCTCAGCTACTCAATAAGATAGATATTACTATTATTCCCCTTTTATAGATGAAAAAATTGAGGTTCAGAGGGGTTAAGAAGTGTGCCCCAGGACACAGAACCAAGTTATTGGGAATTCTGGGGTCTCTACCCTCTATAGTCTGACTCTAGAGCCTGTGGTCTTAATCGCCACACTACACGTCCTTTGAAGAACACACATGGAGGGCCTAGCAATGGTGCTCAGAACATGTCCAGCACAGTGCCCCATGGTGGTAGAGACACATACATGGTCCTCAAATGCCCCCAAGCCACTCCGAGGGACTGGAAACTTTCTAGGAGGTGCCAGTGTGATACCGTCTGGTAGCCATTCACTACCTAAATGGAGAACCATAAGTGTGCCCATTGCTCTAAAAGAAGAAAAATAAAGAAGGGTTGAACTATCATATCACATCAGGGAACTTCACAGAAGCTACTGGAGGCTGGCAGAACCTACTAGAAACAAGGTACATCTGTGTGGGCTGCAGGGTACACAGTGACAGAAACACCACATGTGACCCCAGCCTCCCAGGGCTCCAGGACTTCATGACAGCCAGTCCTCACAGGTGATGCCCCTGCCCTGCCTGTCCATCAACATCCACAGCCCAAGTCAAGCACTTTCCTTCCAGATTCTCAAAAACCCTTGGAATTTCCAAGGGGACCTTGCTCCCCTAAGACCTCAGGCCCACGCACAAGTCAGTGGGCTCTTGAAAGAAGAAACAGAAAAGTGAACCAATCCAAGAAAGCCTTGAGAAGTAGTATAGACTCTCTTGGAACATAAGAGTGTCAAATTAAGAAAAGGAAAACAGAAACTCATAACTGCTATGGTCACCTTCCCTAGACAGTACATGGATGTGACCTGCTTTATAATCCAGTACCAGAGAAGAGAGTGTCTCTCCTGCCATGAGTCCCTTTGTTAGACACCCATATAACAATCATATTTCCATTTTTGCCTTTGCTGCCAAAAAAAGCTCAGAGTTGAATTTAATGTTCAATGTCGGTAATCATCTAAACCTAGGTCCCTGGCAAAACTATCTCCTTCTCATCCTGCTCTTTCATCTACATGGGATCTCCTTTTCTAACTTTATTTGTAATCTCATCAATTCCAAACCCTATTGGGAAGCTGGCAGGATGCACATTGTAAATGGCAGCTGGTCCTGGCTGGTGTGGCACAGTGGGTTGGGCATCATCCTGTGAACCACAAGGTCCCTGGTTCGATTCCTGGTGAAGGCACATGTCTGGGTTGTGGACCGGTCCCTGGATTGGGGCATGCGAGGGGAGACTGATCGATGTTTTGCTCTCATATTGATGTTTCTTTCTTTCTCTCTCCCACCCTCTCTCTCTAAAAAGAAGTAAGTAAAAATCTAAAAAATAAGAAAAAAGGCAGCTGGATTACAGAGGGAGATATTAGCATTAAGAAAGAGGTAAATTAGTGACCTTTTAAGGCCCCTTTTTAACCCTGAGATTCTGGGACTGTGATCAATAAATATTCTGCCATGTTCTTCTTTCACAAAAAAAGCCAAACCTCTTCAGTGTCTCTGGAAAAGGGTGTTCTACTCCTGGACTGTCAAAGAGTGATTGACTTTAGGACACGCACTGGTGCCACACAAGAAGCCCAGAGCTGCTCCTTGCCAGTGTCACCTCCCAGTGCTGGGGCTAGAATCGAGCTTGTTCACAGGATACCTGCTGGCATGAAGGCCTGATGAACCCATGACTTGAGACCAATGGCGTTTCCACAATGCAATTGCCTGCTAATCTGACAACAAAGGCGTAGCAGGACTGTGGATCTGGGAGGCAGTCTTTACAATAAGCACAGAATAGAAGGGAAGCCTCTGTTAGGACCCAAATTTAAGCATAAGCAGGAGCTACCATGGTGCTGCTTTGGCAGCCCTAAGGTCTTTGGAGCTTCTGCTACATGTTCATCCAAAGTATAGTATCAGATGCTCTTAGCTTGAGTGGTTTGCCAGTACACGCCCAGGTGATGGGGTGCCACCTCTATCTTATGTTCTGATGTCAAAGAGATTTTCCTGATCCACTTCTTCAGGGCAATGAAATTCAACTTCCTCATTTTACAGATTGGCAAACTGAAGCCCAGAAAAGTTATGTCTTGCCCAAGTTCCCATTGCCAGTTTACTGGCAGGGCAAGAACTAAAATCTGTCTCTTCAGAGTGAGATCTGAGATTGGCCGAGGTCTTACAGTGGACGTTGGCAGGGTGTTATCTTTATGAAGACCACATTTTTTCTGGCAGGGCTCATGAAAGGCTAACACCCCACCCAAGGGCCCATCCACAGCAATGATCTGAACCAACGCCAGGTTAAAATCTCAGAAGAGTGACGAAAGCTAGAGCTGGCCCCCCAAAAATTCACTCATCCATTCAAGAGGAAGAGGCAAGGCAAATAAAATAACAGGTCAAGATGAGGATAAAAACACGTCAAGTGTAGAAGACCCTCCTTAGGTAAACTGGTTTGCTTAGCTGCAAACTAACCCCATAAACAAGAGTGTCAGTGAAACAACCTGCACTTTCCCCGCAGCATCCCAATGTCCGGACATTTCTTACTTGTGTTGTTTAAGCAAAAATTAGCTAACTGGGCATTCCTGGGTCATCAGGTGAAGATCATGCCTTTTGCTTCTCTAGCCAGTCAGCCTGTTCCTATCTGTGGTCTGGGTGTAGTTCTGACTGGCAGACACACCACCCCCTTAGGATTAGAGTGTAAACAAGTGCCCCCTCCTCCACTGATCCACGATTCCTTTCTGACTCCCAGGCAGCCTACTTAGGTGATAGGTCTCCTACACCTCCCACTCTGGGTAAGCACTGCTGCCCTTTCAGAGCTCCTGGAGGAGTATGCAGTTGGGAGTTAAGGCAGAATTAGAAAGGCTGTTTTCTCCCTGTGCCTAAATGTTGTTCCTTGGTATCAGAGGTAAGTGTGACAGGAGAGGCTCCCTGGCGATGGCCATTGCACCCAGCACTTAGATATTATTATCGTGCTTTCTAGTTTATGGGGAATTTTCACCTGTTATATTATGATCTAATATAAGCCTGACCACAGAGTATAAAGCCAATAATGATATGCTTATTTAGCAATAAGAAACCACGGCCACAGAGATTAGGGGCCTTGATCAAGGCCACCTAGTTAGTGGACAAGTTGAGGCCAGAAATCTAGTTTCCTGCCTCCTTAGTGGAATGAGGCTGTCTTCCAAAATACCTTGGTCGATCTAGCCCCTGGCCAAGACATTTTCACTATTAACCACAGGCCCCTCTGAGGTCCAAAGGTACCAGTCTGGACCTTGTTAGTTTCCCTGAGCACCCTCTGGGGAGCCAGTAGGGGCTTGGTTCTGCGGGGTGGTTCAGAACTGATCTGGCCACAGCACCTCAGCTCCTGAGCTCTCTGAAGTGCCTGGCACCCTGTCCTTACTGCACCTAGAGCCACTTTTTTCTTTTCCTCTCATCCTTCCCTGTTTGCTCACTCTCTCCCTCCATTTCTCCCTCCTGGCACAGGCTACAGAAATGGCCTAACTACCTAAGCAGGCTCTCCAACCCCCTCCCAGGACCCCAGTCCCATAGAAGGAGGTCAGAAGTCAGGAACAGAAGACTGAAGCCACCAAGAGCCTGGCCCTCCCCAGTTCCTCTGCTTTGGAAGGAGCTGACGTCATGGTCTAATGTTAAAGCACTGATGAAGAGCCTGACCTGAACTGAGAGCCCGGGTCTGCTGTAGTCCATGTGGGCTAAGGCAAGCGACTTTTCCCTTTGCGCCTAAGTTTCCTCATCTGGCCGAATGGCTCCTATAATCTTTGAGTTCCTTCCACACTCGTTAAGTCTCTACGAGGGCTCATTTGATAAGCTGCAGCAGCAAAGCCTTAGTATAGATTCCATCCTCTGAAATGACTTTGCCATAAAGGGGAGGTGGTGGCAAGGACTAACAGGTTCATGGAAACTCTGGAGACTCCAAAAAGGGTCTTAATTAAAGTGTAAATGCTGTAAACATTCAAACTTGTTCCACCCTGAGGCCCAGGTGGCGAAGGAGTTCAGGGCACCATTCACCATCATTGACCTTACACAGGTGCCTGAATATGTTGCCAATGAGGGATTCTATTAGGGCACCTCACGCAGGTGGAGCACCCGCGCGAGAGGAGATGGGTGTACTCTAGTGAGCTTATCTCGAAGTAGTTTTGTGGCTTGATTTTGAGAAAGACCCCTTGCCCCTAAATATCTTCCCATCCCATTATATATACATTTATATATACATGTGATCTATATCTATATCTATCTATATTTTTTTTCCATAAAATTCTATCATTAGGAGCTCCTTTGAGTTAGGGATTGTACTTCTATTCTAGGCAAATTGTGCAGAAGAGGTAATGCATTACATTATCAGTTACTTCCTAGCTATGGTCTCTTGGGCACCAGTCCTGCCACTTTGCTAGGGATGAGGGGTGCTACAGGGGCCCGACCCCTGGACTCCCTTCTTTGGGACCCAGAAACCTAGAGTCATGCTCCATCTTCTCAGGGCTGATGATCTCAGGGCTTGACCCAAATGGTAGGAGGAATTCCCAGGGCTGGGAACCAGAGAGGAGAGCGACCACAGGCCCTGGCCCCATAATCGCAAAGCAGCCGTGGAAGTGGACATGGCAATGGAAGGCCTTCCCCTGGGTTTCCATCACAAGGGAGGAGGAAAGTGAGAACACAGCAGGCACACACCAACAGTGAGTACTATTGCTGGCTGGGTTTTGCATTCATTCTACTCACTGCAACTTTTGGTGATTGTCTAATTATGGCTCATTACAAACATCAAGTTATGTTTTGCAAGGTCGTAACTACAGGGGAAGGGTACAATTATTATAATGAAGTCTCCCCAGCCCCAGACTCTCTCCCTTCCAATCAGTTCCAAATGCCACCACTCACATCATTTTCCTCTCCTGCCACCTGGTCTTCCTACATCTTTCCTGCATCCCCTCCTCAAGGCCAAGGTGGCAGAGGACGACCAGGGCATGGTCCCCTCCGTGGCTTTTTCTCATCGAAATGTACTTCTCTCCCTTTTTCTCGTCCCTGCTAATGAGCATCTTTTTCCTGGCACTGCCTTGGTGGAAAGGAAGAGCTGAGGATGTCAGATGGAGACTAATGGAGTCACGGAGACCGGCCCTATGAAGAAGAGGAGCAGGAGGTAAACCAGAGAGTTAGTGCCTTCCAACACTGCTAGACTGAACAAGGCCTGTGGGCTGAAGCCAGGCAAATGGCTCCTTGAAGGCCAGTGAGACCTCAGCACTGGGGGTGGGGAAGGCTTTGAGTGGCCTGTATATACTTGTTTCCTGCCTTTCTCAGAAGTCCTTTTATCCCTGAAGCCTGTTACAGGGGGGAACCAGCCTTCTTCCTCTAAAGGCCACTTTCCAGGGCAAAGGCTGGTCAGTATCCAGAAATGGGGAAGAGGGTGTGTCTCAGACCTGCTTCTGCTGGTCAGCCTATTTCTAGGAGTAAGGTGCCACTGTTTAAAGAGGACAGTCACAAACCCAAGTACCCAGAAAAGGGAAAGCAGACAGGTGAGAAGTCTGGACAAATCCTTCCTTCCATGGAAGTGGTAGTTTCTAGTTTGGAAAAGAGGCTCTAAGGGAACATAACAGCTGGCTTCAAAATCTGAAGGGCTGTCATGTATAAGACGGGAGACTTGGCTGTGTGCCTGGAGGCTGAATGGAGACCTACAAGCCAACCACCCATAGACTTGGCCACCTCACAGAGCAGTGAGTTCATGGATGACCAATTGTCAAAGAAGCCATAAAAGAAGTCTCTCTCTGGGTACCAGATGGGCTCTGAGGTCCCCTCCACCCTAAGACTCTGTGTCTGTGACTCCAGGCAAAAGCTCCCTGCAAAAGCTCCCGGCACACACCTTGCTCATGGTAGGCACTCAGTCAATGTTTTTAGATTGTCAAGTGGATAATATTAAATTACACAGGGAAGTCAGCTTTCAAGTAGGTGGTAGAGACCTTCTCCAGGAAACCTTTTTCCAACCACGAGTGAAAATTGTAGCTTCTAGCAGGGGTTACTCATGTAACTAGGAGTCACCCAGAGTGCTTATTTAAAGTGCAGATTCTTGTGCCTCACCCAAAATTTAGATTTGGTAGGTTTGGAATGGGGACAAGAAATCTGCATTTTAAGTGTGGCTCCAGATGATTCCTATGCCTGGGCTTGCCAGACCACACTGTAAGGAATGCAGCCCTACAGATGAAAAGCCACGGATTTGTCTGGTTCCCTGGTATCAGGCCCATCGGCAGTGCCATTGCCTTCGACTCTCCATATCCAATTGCCTCAGAGGTGGAAGAGGCCTCGCCTCCTTCTCATCTGGCTAAACTTCAGAAGACTCTGAGGCCCAGAGCAGCCGGAAAAACAAGGCGTCGTTCTTCAGACCCGTTCCCAAACAATACAGTCGATAGCGTTAAAAAGCTGGTCCCCCGTACCCTTGTCACCTCACACGCTCAGTCCTGAGAGTTTACCCCGCTTCTCGATGCTCCTGATCTTGTAATACCTTCCCATTACCTGCCCCCACTGCCCTACAGGGGTTTAGACTTTGGCTTCCGCCTTTACCATGGTCTGGGCTCTGCTTCTGATTCCACTGCTTTTGGCTATCCATCCTGGTTGCCAGGACCCTACACCTTGGGGCTGTCCCCCACCAGTTCCTCTGACTTTTTGTTCAAATTGTGCAAGCAGGACCCAGCCGGCCTCTCCTGGGAGCTCTCTCCATGGCTGGACTGAGAACCCAAGGGGCTAGATTCATCCCACCCATCCTTTCCTCTCCCTGTCCATGGTGCTTCCTGATTCCACTCCTCTCCCACTCCCTCTCAGAACAAATAACACCCAGACTCTTCCAGAAGGTCCTCTCAGTCCCCAAATCACTGCCAAGGGCCAACCCAGCCAGGCTGTCCCCTCCCCTCCGCCCTTTCTCTATAGGGACTGATTTGTTTAGTTTCAGCAGTTTAATCTTCCCCGACTCTTGGAACAGAGCTGTTTTCCTCTGATCCCTGGTGGGAGGCATTCTGTATTGCACTGAATAAAGAGGGGCTAGGAAGGAAGGTTAAAAAAAAAAGAAGAAGAAAGAAAGAAAGAAAGAAAGAAAGAAAGAAAGAAAGAAAGAAAGAAAGAAAGAAAACATGCCTCCTGGCAAAACCCAGAGCACCACTTTCTCAGCATCTTTCCCCACTACATTATTTATTGCATGACTGAAACATTTATTCCTCCCCTGCCCTTCCAAAAAGCATGGGTGTTTTCACTGAGCTGTAACAAGTACAGCGAGGCAGTAAACACTAAACATTTGATACACAACAGTGCACCCTGGAAAATGCTGTGGCTCACAGCAGCCAGGAGGAGACTGGAGGACAGAGGGGCAGGGGCTGGGAAGAGATAATGTGGCTCCAGAATGCAGGGGGAGCAGAGGGACGGAGGGAGGGGACCGAGACTCGGGCTATGGAGAGGAGTGGTGGCTTCTGTAGGCAAACAGCTCAGGGGGCTGCAAGCTGAGGCTTGCAGGGAGGCAAAGACCTAGGCCCACGTGGGGCTGTGCTAGGCTAATAGCCAAATCTACAACAGTGATGTTCAAGGAAACACTGGCTGATGACAGGCTTTGTGAGCACGCATTTTAATCTATTCCACAATTTATATAAATACATACATTTATAACTTGTGGTATGACAGAAAGGGCATGGACTTTGGATTCAGACAAATCTATGTTCCAGTGCCTCTTATGACATCTCCCTGCTGTGTGACTTGGGGCAAGTGACATAATCTCTCTGAGGCTCAGTTTCCGCTTCAGCAGAAATAGGTATACCCACGCCCACCTCGAACTGCTGTTTTGGAGCCATAAGGTCATGTATACAAAGTCCCTAGCACTTTAAGGTAATTTCACCTCAATTTTAAAAAAGTACCTCACACACTGCTTATCCCCTAATAGATGTTAAATTTTTTGTTGACAAGCATTACGAGCATTCATAGGTTTGCAGGCTTCTTTTCTACCGGCCTGGCGTGCATGCTAATGAGGATACACAGCGCAGCAAGGGAGACCTGACATTCTCGAAGGCCTCTAGCTCCCTTTGAAAGAATCAGTCCACCGACCTATGACAGCAAAGTTCCTCATCCCCCTTCATCCTGGCTTTGCCTCAGCTGAGCCAGCAGCTGCCACATCCCTTCCTGGCTTCAAGTCTGCTGGGTACATTCAGAGCAATGTCTGTCAACAGCTGCTGCAGTGCTCAGTGACCGAGGAACCCCAGGCCCGGCACTCTTTTCTGCCTCTGCTGTCATCCTTCTCAATGCAGAAGGGATGCTGCTTCCTACCCATGTGTTTTCCAGCCCTTCTTCCTGTCTCAGAGCAACCCTGTGTCCACGCGCACCAAAATCGTATTCATTCTTATAACTCCTTCACTGGAGAAGAAGGAATGTTGGGACTTAGCGCCATAAGAACTACTACTCAATAGGTGTCTGACACTGGAGCAACTAAGTTAACCACCATGAGAACAAGAAAACCAAACACGATTAGCATTTATTTTGTATTAATATTATCTAATTTATTCCTATGACAACCCTAGCAGGTACTTATTATTATCCATATTTTCTTTCTTTCATTTATTCATTCCTTTTAAAATATTTTTTAGCTCTGGCCGGTGGCTCAGTTGGTTGGAGCGTTGTCCCGTACACCAAAAGGCTATGGGTTCAATTCCCAGTCAGGACACATACCTAGGTTCAGTCAGGGTGCATACAGGAGGCAACCGATTGATGTTTCTCTCACACTGATGTTTATCTCTGTCTTTCTCTCCCTTCTTCTGTTTCTAAAATCAATAGAAATATCCTCAAGTGAGGGTAGGAAAGATATTTTATATATATATATTGCATATCGGGTTGGGCAGAAGGAACAGAGTGCTGAATAAGATGGCTGGTCTCATGGGAACTTTCGATCCAGATAAGGAAACAGGCCCGAAGCAGTTGGCTAAGAACATGATATTTGGCCTAGTAGTGATTTCATGCCTCACACCTCTCTGCAGGAGGCTTTGTAGTCTACAGATCCCATGGGACCAGCTCAGGCCAGAGTAGGCCCCCAGGCCCCAGTAGCTGCCATCTTGGGAGTCTGGTACAAGCTCTGAGCAGGAACTGGCTTACACGAGAGGGCGTGTAAGAGGACCTTGTAAACTGTAGAGCACAATGTACCATTGATTGTTTCCTGCCTCATGATGCTAGAGCCCACTGGGTATCAGGGGGGCCGACCAGGCCCCCTTCTAATTGTCGGACACTGACAGGGGCGCCCAGGAAGGCACCTGGGCCAGTCCCTGAGCAGCACTGATTCCAGGCAGAATGTGCTTGCCCTCCCACCCTTACTCTGGCCTTGGCTTCCATCTGACTGCACGGCCACCTGGTTCACACCAGCCACCTCTGCTGCTCAGTGCCATCTCCTTCCTGTTGCTTTGGCCGCTTCCAAGCATGGGGAGTGGAGGGGAGAGGAGTGCAGCTCCAATAATAACCAATTTGCCTAAAACTCCAATGCTGGAGTTAATAAAAAGGAATGAACCCATTCAAGCTAGCACTGAAATTACAATCTCAGTTTCACTGTGGAGATAGAAGGCGGGTACTTTGGCACAGAGCTTGGTGTCAGTCTGGTGGGGGGCAGAGAAGGGGGGATGGGGGACGGGTCCTCTGCCTGGCACTCTGATTAGTTTTGTTCCTTCTTTTCCAGCTGCCCCTCCTCTCCAGGCCCCCCTCCTATGAATATATTTGTTTATTCCTATTGATTTCCAAAGGCCTAGGTGCCCCCAGGGCGTGTTGCTGCAGGTGTACCAAATGCAAATCCAACCATTACAGTCAGTCCAGCAGGAAAAATTCTCCATAAAAGGAGAAAGCCAAGGGGCTCCCCGCTGGGGAGAGCAGCCCTCAAAGACAAGCCCTCTACTGAAGGGCAGCTTCAATAGCCCTGGCAACACAGGCCCGGGCAGGCACCAGGGTGGGCAGATGGCTGGGGCAGGGCCCTCGGGCGGCTCTGAGAAAGCTCTGCCTCCCGTGGCATCTAGCCCTGGGAGGCCTTTAAGGTCCCCATCTGCCTGGGCTGAGTGAGTATGAGAGAAGGAGGCAGGCCGGGACTGACGTGGTTTCTCCCAGTCCCAGCCTCCTATGTTGGCTCATTTGTTCATTCAACAACTATTTAAAGGACCTTTTCAGTGTCAAGCACTGTTCTGGGCCCTGGAGAAACACCAGTGCTCAAGACGGGCCAACAGACATGGTCCTAGTGCTTAAGGGGGCTTTTGCCCCGTCAGGCACATCGGATAAAAACCACAGCAGCCAATGGGGGAATGTTAGGGCAGAACCAGCGAGAGAATGAGATGGGCAACAATGGACAAGGGCTACTTTAGATAAGTCAGAAAGGGACATTTACTGAGGAAGATGACATTTACACTGGGACCTGAAGGATGAGATGGAGCCAAATGTGAAGTGCATGGGAAAGAGCTTTCCAGGCAGAAAGAACAGCACATGCAAAGCTCAGGGACAAGGGGGTGCTTATGTTCGTAAAAATCCCTGGTTTGTCTGAGAAACTAGGAGATCAGTGTGGCTTTAGCTCAATGAGCAAGGGGGCCGTGGCATGAGATGGTGTAAGAGATCGGCAATGGTCAGACCATGGGGGCCTTTGGGCTCTAGTGTGACATCTGGATTTAACACTGGAAATGTCAAGCTCAGTCTGATGGCCTGGCCAAGTCTGCTATGGGCTCTTTTAAGGAAGAAACCTTTCTGGCTCCTAGTCTTCAGGGACTGTTGCCAGCCTTTCAGGAAGGAAAGGAAAAAAAAAATCCAAAGTCACCTTATAATTTTAATTATGCTGTGTGCCCCAACTTCTTATCATTCAAAACCGCACCCACTCGTTCATTAATTTATTCACTCCAGTGGATACTGAATACCTGCTGAGTGCAGTGCAGAAAGGTGGGTGGGCAGGAGGCATGTCGCGCCTTGACTGGATGAGGACAGGCTCTGGGAGCTGGGACTTGATTCTGGAGCCTGGAGACCCCTTGAACAAAGGTTTTTAAACAAGCGAGTGACAGGCTCAGATTCGAACTACATGAGGAGGTTCTGGCTGCAGTGAGTGAGGAGGGGACCAGAGCGGGGGCTCACTGAGGCTTCCATCGGAGGCTGCTGTGCTCATGCAGGACGAGGCGGCAACTGCTCCTTGAGGCACATGCGCACTCCTGGGGACGGGACAAAAGCTTTGCAACTCTGTGTTTGGGTGACATTTTGTTCCTACTTCCAGTGTGTTCTATTTATTCTTATATCTTACTCTGATACTGAAAACCAGCAAATATTCCAAAGGTTCTTTCTTCTTGACTTCAGAACCATTAAGGTTTTGCAGAGGCATGGGGAAGGAAAGCACTCACCTGTTCCCTACTGTCATTTTGCTGATGTCCGTGGTGAAACAAATTTGCCTTCCTGGACACCCAATAACTTGACAGAAGGGGAAAAGTCCAGAGGCCTGGGTGGCCAAGGAAGTCAGGCTGGGATTCCTTTCTCTGTGCTGCTACCCATGTGGGTAACTGAGAGCTGGCTGCACCTGACAAGTGGTGCACATTTGGAAACCTCAAGGCCAGTTTCCCATGGCCTGTGCCTAGCGTAGGGAATGCACTAACACTTCAAAGCACAAACCCATCCACTTCTCCCCTCCCCCCCACCCACCGAGAGGGAAGCACCTGGGCAGCCTGGGTTTGCAGCAGTGTTTGATATACAAATTTCCATCTTTTTAAGCTAAACTATTTGCGAACCAGAGAGTTAGAATCAGAGGTAAGAATTTGAGCCCTTAGGGACAATGAAGACCCACACGCTCTTTTTATGGAGCGGCTACCAGACGCGCACTGAGATGAAATGACTTATCCTGGGACCTTCAGTTCAAGGGCCTAAATCTCTTGCACTGGATGTCAGGTGGCCATGCGGAGTCTTGTTTACCTCTCAGGGCTTACCTGCTAAGCCCAGCGCACGCGTTAAATGTCTCCCAACAGCAGCCCTGGGATTCGAGAAATAAATACTTAGATAAAAAGCCATTTACCAAGACCCAAATGCCTTTTAACAGAGGCTGTGCGCCTGGCAGGATAAGCCAATTACCAAAGGATTGTGTTCCAAATGCAGGCTCACTGTCTCAGAGCCATGTCAGGGGGAATCAATAAGTAGTTAATCAATGGATTGATTGATCGTTTACTGCTAGTAATTAAATTCTGAGAAAGTACAAATTCTATTACACCTACAGTCAGTCAAAAGCAATGCTCAGATCCTGGAACATAAAAGGAAATTAAAATAGAAGCCCTGTGGCCATAGTATTAGAAAGTCACAGAGAGCGAGAGAGGCACAGGGGTGGGGGTTATCTCCTAGCATTGCAGGTCTTTAAAGTCAAAAGCAAATTTGGGGAACATCCAGTCTGACTCCTTCAATTCGGCGATGGGGGAACCAGGGCTCCCAGAGGCCGAGGGACTTGACCAAGAGATACAGAAGGGGACTCCTGGCCTCCTGCCTCCTGGCCCAACACCTCTCAGGGGAACAGGCAGGCAGTCGCTGTCGCATAGTTTGGGGCACAACAGCAGTGCCACTGAGCCAGTAGCTTTTCCCTTAGGGGCCCTCACTGGACTTCCAAGTGGCCATTTTCCCCTCACCCCACACATATGGTTTACCCATTAACGCAGGTTGATGGAGATGCCTTACACATCAATGCCCTTCTTCTGGCAAAGTTGAAAGGGAAAATGCTCTGAGGATGAGGATTTTCCATCACTCAGGAAATTCAACATGTGCATGAACTGCCTCCTGGAGAAGCAACTGCAGCAACTTCAGAACAAGCCCACAGCATCCAGGCTGATCCCAGGAGTGGTCAACTCACATGGATGCACATGTTCTGCTCTGGTTGTCAAAGGGTCTTCTTCCCTTACACAGTGCACATCTTTATCATTCAGGGTGCTGCCTGATGCTGCTCCTGTGGCCTGTACAATGAGCCTCACTATGGGTCTGGCGGGCTTGCTGAATTGATTCAAAGACCTGAAATGTGATACAACAAACTGAAGGGCAATCATTCATGCAGAATGGTAGCCTTTTTTGCCAGGTAAGGAGACAAATGCTGTTTGTTTACCTTCATCTGGAGGTAGGAAGTGGAAAGAGAAATATTTGGGTGGGCTGTAAGTTTCTGTACTTGTTTCCAAAGTTAAGAGGAAACTCCTCCAGGAAGCCTCCCCAGGCAGCCTGCCTGGGTCTAGTCTCGTGTGACCGCTGTTTCTCTACCTGCCGGGCAGCTTTCATTGCCCACTTTCACAGCTCTCTGCAGACAAGTTGCAAACCCAAAGTACCTTCCTCCAGCCAGCCATCAGGATTTGGAGCCTCCTGGCCCCTTGCTGCCAGTCTAAATGTGATCAAGAAAGGCAAACACATTTTTATTACTTGCTTAAGCCAAGAGGAATTAGGTAGGTAAATCTTCGGGGAGAAAAATCAATACATTCTAAAGCCCAATATCAATGATTTCTGAATTATCCTCTACTTTTGTAAGATCTGTGCTGTTGTTGCTGTTTATGTTAAGCACCTTCCTGAGCCATCCCGTGTGGGGGGCTCCTTCCACTAGTAGCTGGCCAGGTCTCCGCAGGCAGCAGGTCTGCCTCCTTCTCTACCTTTCTTGCTAAAATGCTTGAGAGAGTGCTTTCCACGGGGGATTATCCCAAGCGCTGATGGTCCGATGGACTTTCCTCTGGAGTCTGTCCCCTACCCTCATCCCCCCACCACTACCCTGTGCCCTGGAAAGCAAATCAGGGAGATTAAGGATTTCCTGACATGCTCTGTGCAGTCACTGTTAATGTTCAAGCCTCCTGAACCCCCCCTAATTGGATCCGTTGTGGAGAAGTCTGATTTAATCAGCCTGTGGTTGCCACTGGGGGGAGGGCTGTTTGGGAACAGGATAAGCCTCCCGGCTGGCCTCAGCTCGCTCTGTTTGCTGGCCCCAGCTGTGTGTGCACAATCAGCCTTTATTAACTATTACACTTCATCTGGACAGCTGCCTGGGGAGAACATCGATTCATTCCCCAAGCTGGTAGGCTGCCCTGGAACTTAGCATGGCCATTTATTTATCTCCTTGTTTTCATGCACACGTGCAGGCTAGACCTGGACTGTGAGGACGGCAGCAGGAAACAGATTCAATTAGACTCCGCTTTCTTCCCTCCTTCCTTCACTCTCGCCCATGTGATAGGTTTCCCTCAATCCCGCACCTGATAATCCCTGAATAGAAGAGTCTCCACAGGAGGAAGTGAGAGCAGCACTTACATTCAGAGCAATTTATTTTGTCAATGTCCATCTGGGTCCCCTGTGTTGTACCTAACGTATTTTTGCATGGATGCCAGTCTGTCCCATTCACTCCTGACTCACGCCCATGTGTGTGCTTGGCATGTGCTGTGGGTAGTGCCTGGCACAGAGCTGGGCTCTTTTGTGAGGCTTCCCCACCAGGTCAGTATCCAGCAACAAGGGCTCCTAGGTTGACATTGGGGCACAACGCTCCTGGATGCAGGGCATTTTGGTTTTGTGGAAGGGAAGCGGAAGCAGTACCCCCATTTTATGACAAGGTAA
Organism: Mormoops blainvillei; assembly: GCA_004026545.1. Taxonomy (NCBI): domain Eukaryota; kingdom Metazoa; phylum Chordata; class Mammalia; order Chiroptera; family Mormoopidae; genus Mormoops; species Mormoops blainvillei. Next base: position 357,250 of record PVJD01000002.1, on the reverse strand, counting down.
GGGGGTTCTATGTAGAGGCGCTTCTGATGGGCCAGATGGACCAGCCATGGTCCTTTTAACAGATGGGGACTCTCAAATGGAACATGCCCCATGTCCTCATACTTTGCGTCATGCATCCCACACGCTAAGCCCTCACTTGCATATTAATGGGATATTCACAAGATAGTACCCCTGCATATTATCTCATCGGAGATGTGCCACTGCAGATCCAAGCTCCCCAGTCCTCCAAGAGGTACCCAGCCACATCCCCTTTCTCTTGTATGGACTGAAGACAGGGGCTTATGCTTATGGAGGGCCAAAGAAGTGGTAGAGGAGAAAGAGTATACCCATAACGCCCTCAAAGAAATAGCACTTTAAATATCTCCTGCCTGTGTGGCCTAAGTCCCACTGCTTCTACCTGCTGTGTGACTGCGAAAACCAGATAACCTCTCTGAGCCTGTATTTCTGCATTTGTAAAATGAGGTAAACCTGCCCTGGCTGCTCTGCCTTACAGGGATACTAAGGACATAGGAGGTGATATGTGTATAGACCTGAGGAGTGTGCAAGTATCTTGTCAGGCAGATAGTGGAGTAGTTAAGAGAACAGATACCAGGGCCAGTCGCCTGGGCTTAAATCCTGCCTCTGTTGCTGCCTAGCTGTGTGATTCTGGGTAAGTTATCGCCCACTCTGTGCCTCAGGTCTCCGTTTATAAAATGAAGATAGTAATAGCCACAACCTCACAGTGTCCTCAGGCAGATTTAATGAGGTGACATATGTGACTGACTTAGAACAGTGTCTGTGGGGTGGCCTTTATAACTATACACACGGACAGTCTATCTCTCTACTGTTCTCTCAAAACACACACACACACACACCCCACAGACCACGGCTCTAGACACTTTCAAATATACCACAAATCTCAGGGTTAAACTTCCTGCTTGTGGCTGAGCAGGGGCCTTCTTCTTTCAGCCTGGCCCACAGCATGATCACTGTAAGGACGAACCTGACTGTGGGGCTGGTGTTCTAAATGCCAGTCCCCCTTTGCTCCCTGGCAGAAGCCAACACTAGAGCACCTTGGGCATCACTTCCCTTTTGGTGTAAAGGTCAGCAGTTGACACGTGCTCCCGTCCCTCATCCACCAGCAGCCCCTAAGGTAACCTGCAGACTCCTCTGGCCACTTCAGCCTTCACCTTATCTTCTCCTGTAAAATGCAAACTGCATCAGATGGTTCACTCTTCTGATTATGATTCTGTCTCCATATTGAGTGATCCCTACTCCAGGGGAAGCTTTTTATGAGTGGGGGTTTGGAAGTGTGAGGGAGACCGGGGAGTAGAAGGGATACCAGTGCTTTCAAGTTGTGATCCTGCTAGTGGGTTCTAAACCTGCCAGATTCTCTCATAAAAAGTTCATTATGATGGAAACGATAAAATAGAGCAGAGAGTCAATTAAAGGGCTGGCAGTAGTACCACAAATTGGCGGAAAAAAATCATTGCTAGTTTTGATTACCCAGAAAAAGCAATCATATGGGAGGAAGAGAGAATAAAGCAACAACGTTCGATAGTGTAGCTTTTATAAATCAAAGGTGGGGAAGGAGGCAGAGGCAAAGGCAAAGATGAGAGGTAGTGGGCATTGCTCTGACAGCTCCAGGTGCTCCTTTCCCTTTACAAAAGGGGCCAGAAAAGAGCTTGGACCCGGGTTAGGAATATCCTTCTGTGAGTCAATATCTGACTCCGCATTTCAAACACAAGCCCTTCTGAATGGCTGGGAGGCGCCTGGATCTCTCCTTGCAGTCCGGCGTCCTGCTGTCACCAGAGCAGGCCAGAAACCTGCCTCTCAACAGCCGATGACCCCCTTCCCCAAAAGGGCTCAAGGGTTTCCATTTTCACAATTGCGCCTTTGGAGAGGGCTCCCAAGCCCAGCCCTTCCGTCCTGCCCCTTCTGCTGCTTCCCCCTCAGCCTCCATCACAGCTGGCCTGGAGCTGCCTGGAAGGACCCGTGGCTTCTCAGCAGATATCGTCCCAAACAAACAGCACAGGTAAGAGCTTCCCTCTACAGGGAAGATGGCAGGAAGGGCCATAGGTGGCTATGCGTGGGGAAGGACCCAGAACCACAGGCTCCAGCAGGTCCAGGGCCACAGTCACAGGGAGACAGCAGCATGTGTGTAGGTGTGAGCACTGCCTGGCCCTCCCAGGTGTTCATTCTTGAGGGCTGGGGGCTAGTCCTGAGACTCTGCTATAAAAAGAGCCACTTATAGCAACAGGACTGCACCATTCTCCTCAAAAAGCAGGCAGAAAGCCCTGGTGGGGGCCCCTGCCTAGTGGTGGACTCGGATCAATCCTTTCATCTTCTAGGTCTAGATTTCTTCACATCTACACAAAGGTCGGAACCAGGGGATCATTAAGTCTCCTTTCTGCTCTGATATCCTAACTTTATTATAATAGAATGTAAAACAGGATATTTCCCATGGTCCCAGAATTTCTTGTGAAGCCCAAAGCTGAGACTCACAGGGATGAAGGACCTCCACTCTCCATGAGGGCCTGGCTGAGGAGTGGGGGAGCCTGTTCTGAGGCCTGGAGTCCACTTCTGGCTGCAACCTTAGCAAAAGAAGCACAGACGTTTGATGAGCAGATCAAGTGAGGATGTCTTTGAAGAGAGTGGGGCACTCTGTGGTTTCCCTGTGTGTGTCTGAAGAATGTGTCCCACACATGGTCTGAATGAGAGGCTTTGTGAACCTACGGAAGCCTGGGAATGCGGAGCTGTCCCAGGAAGTCCTCAGAGGAGCTGGGCTGGACTCTGCAGCTGTAAGCAGAGGCCAATAATGACCCTGGTCTGTGGGCAGAGGCAGTGGAGAAGGTTCTGGAGGACTGCAGTGGGAGCATGGGGGGCTCCAGCCTGCCGAGGGGCAAGTAGGTATCACGAAGAGCAGAGGGGACGATAGCCATGGCTAACTTTTACTGAGCACAGATGTGCCAGGTTCGGTTTTCGGGATTTCACACATGTCATCTCATTTAAACATCACACTAAAAAAAAAAAATCTATTATTAACCCCATTTTATAGATGAGGTAGCTGAGGTTCAGAGAGGTGAAGGGACTTGCCTAAGGTCACTGAACTACTGAGCGTCAGAACTGGTCTAAGAACCCAAGCCCTGGGCCAGAACCCGATTCCCGCCCGCCGTGCTGTACTGCCCCTCTGAGAGAGCTGCTTTACAGGAAACTGCTCCTGAGGACTGTCTGCTACGGCCTGGTGGTGTGTCCTAGAGCAGGCGCTGGTGGGGACTCAGGAGGCATCAGCCAAAAGGTCACAGCCTGCATCAGAAATGGTGCGGTGTTAATGGTCCCAGGGAGTTGCCTCCAAGACCTCACCAAACCATCCGTGGAGAGGGTGGTTGCCCATCAAGAGCAAGCTACATTAGCCGCAGTGAAGTAAATGACCCTTTTGCTCTTTTCTTCTCATCCTTCCTCAGTGAAGCCAGGGGTGTGCAAAAATAGATCACCCCTCCTTTCTCCTTGCAAGTCACCCACCTTGGCAAGGCCCAGCCTTGATGGGAGGAGAAGAGGAGCCTTGCGAGATGAGAGACTGAAGCTTTGACTGAGACTCGTGAACACAAATTCACTGGGCATCTGCTATGTTCAGGAACTGTTTTAGGCCCTGAGAATATAGCAATAAAGAAAATGGACCAAGTCTCTGCCCTCTTGGGTCTTACGGTCCAGGAGAGAGAGGGCAAACAATAAATGGACAAGTGAGCACTTTGTCAGACAGTGTTAAGTACGATAGCAGGGTAAGTGCTAAGCAGGGAAAGTGTGTGTGTGTGAAGAGTTGTTATTTTATAGAGGGTCAGGGAAGTCATTTCTAGTAACTCCTGATATTTCAGACAGTTCTGAAGGCAGCAAGGGAGTGAGCCCCGTGGCTGTCTGGTGGGAGGGTAGCCCAGGAAGGGGGAGCAGCAAGTGGAAAGGCCAGAGGCCAGAGAGAGCAGCAGTCTGGGGCACAGCCAGGGGCTGTGGGGCCTGGGGTGGGGGTGGGAGGGCGGTAGGAGGTGAATGAGGTCAGAGACACAGCAGGAGCCAGGGTCCTGCAGGCAAGGACTTTGGCTTTGACTCTGAATAAGGTGGGAGCCATTAAAGGATTCTGAGTGGGGGAATAACTAGAGTATATAATACTAGAAAATCAAAGAGCAGATATGCTACAGGATTATCTGAGATATCGTGCGCAGCAGAGAAGGGACCTGAAGCCTGAGCCCTGAATTCCAGAAGCACAGCAGGGGCCTACGCATTCGCCAGGCAGGTCTCATTCTTCAAATGGGGAAACCGAGGGCAGCAAACTTTCCCTGTGAGAATGGGTATCGTGTGCCCACCGTAACGACCAGCCCCTCAGAAACCCTTGTCTGCATGAGGAAGCTGTGCAAGGAACAGTGAGGCTTATAAGTGCCCTTACAGCCCCGGGTATGGACAGGTCCTCACTCATAAGAACTCGCTCTGGTTGGATTCCTGCTCCCTCACCCTCAGCACCTGAAGTGACTTGCCTGGGTCTCCCTCATTCACTCATCCCTTTGGTGAAGGTGACACCTTTTTGAAGCTGAGGGCAGGCACCCAAAGGCGTGGGCTCTGGGGCTCCAGCCTAGCTCAGCCAACCCAGCTTTCTTTCCCGTACTGTTTTCCTGAGCTAAAATGGGGCAAGGATGTTTTCAACTATTATGCAAATGGGTTCTGAAGCCCAGATAATCAAAGTGACTTGTCCTAGACCATGTTGCTAGTAGGAATCAGAACCAGGCCTTCCAACCCCCGGCCTGGTGGCCCCAGAGCTACCTAGTCCAAGGGAACTGCACAGGGAATGCCACCCATTTACACAAGGATCCCTCATATCCCAGCCAGGCCAGAGAGGAGAAAGGATAGGAGAGGGGGCTTGGAGAGCTGCAGGAGCCTTTCCAGGGATCTAGAAAGCTCTCCCCACCAAACAGGGAAGAGGAGATCCAGGGTTGGGAGGGACTATTGGGTTATTGCTCAGATTCACCTGGGCTGCGTGAGTATTGACTCAGGCCGTGGCCTGTAGGAAGGCAGCTCTCAGCACTGTCTTCTATCATTCTTTTGATCCCCACCCTGCTGGCCGGGCTGCTGTCTGATGTTATACCCCTAGGTTCCCCAGGGAGATCACCAGGGCTGTCCTCCAAGTGACCCCAGGCCATGCCTCTCAAACCCTCCTGCTGTGCCAGGGAAAGATCACACAGGGCATCTGGGAGGGTCTGAGAGCTCAGGTAACCCTGTCCCTAGCAGCATGTGTGGGGCCTGCAGCTTCAGTGAAAACAGATGCAAGAAGATCTGTCTGGCCATGAGCTTTCATTCCTCCTCAGGGACTGGCCAGATCTGATCTGGGAGAACAGCGGTGAGGATGATGGAACCTCCAGGGTAGCGAGCTATTCAGGAAGTTGAGGACGGGGTGCTGTCCTGGAGCTGAGTGCTATGGAGGGGGCTCTGTTCTCCTTGCCCTCGCTTCTATTTTCTCACCTTGTGATTTCCCGACCAGCCAAAAAAAAACCCTCGTAGATTCAGACCCACCCCCCTCACTCCCTCTCACTCCCTCCAGACTTTACCAACACCCAGCAACCCCTCTGCAAAGGAATGGCCCAGGGTCAACAGGGCTTTCAGGTCTTGCCACTCAGAAACTGTGACCCTTGGGCCAGCAGTGTCACCTGGCCCCTCCTGGGCCAAAGGAATCCGAACTTGTATTTCTAATACGCACCCTGGATGACTCCTGCGTGCACTAGAGTTTGGGATGAATTGCTTTGGGGACAGAGGCTGCCCCCAATATGAAGACCCCCTACTCCCCGGCTTGACCACAGGGCAGTGAAGCCCCAAGGAACCCAGGAAAGCAAGCAGCCCTTCCCCTTTTCAGGCCGTTCCAAGACAGGCCCCTCTGGGTGAGCGGCAGAATTTCAAGTTGGAAGAAAGGTCTCTCAACATGCTGGGCCTTTATTGCATTTCCATTTTTAATTTGCAGAGTTGTGATGGCTGACTGGAGACTGCTTTCTCCCCCACTGCCACCCCCAGCCCCACCCCTCCTCTCCTAGTGCTAGCATCCTTCCCTCTCTCCATTTAAAAAGAAAACAGGAAACCCATGTGAGGACGTTGTTAGTGGATACAGTTTCTTTAATTAATTTAATAAATGAATCCTAGGAATTTTTCTTCACTGCCTCCTTGGGAGTCCCTCCTAAGGCACTGGGCAGAATTGCAAACACCCACAAAAAAACCTCTGGCTCACAGGAGCCTCTCCTGTTAATATCACCACAAATTAATATGATTATTTAAGCTCCTAACTGGCAGCATGTGTCCAGCCTGTCTGCCATCCCCACTTGGCACCATGGTGAGCTTCCTGAAGCACAGGCTCCATCTGTCACCCCCGTTTCTCCTTCAGTGGCTTCTCATCACCTGCAGAGTGGTTCTCGACCAGAGTGACACCCTCCACCCTGAAGTGGTATTTGAAAATTGCAGGTGTTTTTGGTTGTCACAAAGGTGGGTACCACCTGAGTGCTGGAGAATTGGCCTCTCAAACACTAGTCGCACCATACTGAGAGACGTTTAAGGGGAGGGTTGCCACCCTCACCAGCCCTTCTCAACCTTTCCAGTCCTGTCTCCCATGACTTTTGTACACCCCGCCCCCCACCGCCACTCCCTGCCTTCTTTCCCACCTGCTCCAGCCATGAACCTGAACCTGAAGATTCTCTCATAGGAACCGCTCCCTCCATTACCTGAAAGTACCTCCGTGTTCCTTCCCCACCTCACTTTGATGAGTTCCTATTCATCCTTCTTCAAGATCCAACACAAGTGCCGCCTCTCCCGTGTCCCATCCATGACAGAGGTTAGGTGGGACTTTTCAGTGTGTGTTTAAATTAGTAGTAGAAGCCAGACCCTGAGAACAACAGGTAAAAAGGACTCCCATATTTTATTGAGAGGTGGCAGGTCCTCCTTTGCAGGACCCTGACCTGAGGCCCATCTCCAGCCCCTGTGTCAAGGCTGCGAAGGGCTTCTTCCAAGAGAGTGATGGCTGGTGGAGAATAGTTTAGTGTCTCCCCTGCCCATGGGGGCAATAAGGAGAAGGCGCCTCCCACCCAAGCCGACTCTGCAGCTCTTTGTGCCTACAGCCACCACACAGAGCAGAGGGTTCTGGAAGGAATGCGGCCCATGTGCCCAAGACTAGGAGCCACAGAGACAGCCATGTGACACCCCCAGGGAAGAGTACAAACTCCAAAGGCTGGCTGGCACCGCCATGAGGGAAGAAGGAGGGGAGAGAGCTGCCCTGAGCAGGCTTCTCTGCTTTTTGACCGACTGTCCTGGCCCCATTCTACAGGTGAGGAAGCTGGGGCCCAAAGAAAACAGGTGACTTGGCCAAGATCCTATTGTTATCAAATGGCTGAAACAGAAATCGGACCCAGATCTGACCCACTTTCCACCATGTCACAATATCCCTCTATTCCTCTGGAGAGGATGTGCCCCTTTCCTGGTCGGTCCACTCACTGATCCATTCATTCATTCTCCCTTAGTTATTCCTTCATTCCATCTGCTGAGAAGTACTTATTGAGCACTTACTATGTTTATTTGTTTGCTCTGCTCCACTAGGAGTTAGAGGCAGCTTACAAAGACACGTGCAATGTCATGCAATGTGATGAAATGAGGGAATGCCTACGTCGGAAAGACCAAGAAAATTACACGGTGGACATCCAGGCCACACAGCCCTGGATCTTTCCAGAAGGTCAGTGGTAAACTGGACAGCATTCTTGTGAGTGGAAAAAGCTAAGAGTGCAGACCCACTGTGTAAAGCATGCACCAAGTGTGCCGGTCCCTTTGGGGCATGGAGATGAACACCTGAGCTCAATCATCCAGGCGTCTATCGGCATCACTTCAAAGTTTGCAAAGTACCTCGACAGACATCTCTATTTTTGAGTCTCCTAATAACACGGTAAGGAAGTGGTAGCTCAGAGAGGTGGGTGACCAGCTCACCTATGGCCTCACAGCTGACAGATATGAGAGTTTCTCTGCCTCCAGGCCCTTTCCTGTATGACATCGCAGTTAAGCACGTAGGCTCTGGGCCAAAATGCCTGGGTTCATATCCTGGATCCACGGCTTAAAAGTTGTGTGACTTTGGGCAAGTTATTCAACCTTTCCAAGTTGCAGCTTCCCCATTTCATTTCTAAAATGGGAGCATGTCTCATAAGTGAGCACTGCACTTAAAATTCCTGGCTTCTATGAGGTATCAAATGCATGTTAGCTACTAATATTTTATCACATGGCTGGCTGTCTTCTGCCTATTACCGCCACTGAAGTCCCAGTACTGTGACTCAGCACTGAAGGGTGGACACACACACACAGATATATGTGTGCTGCTGGCATCCTCACGTAGACAACAGTCACTTCCTTATCCATACATTGCCTTCCCTCCCTGGACATAGAGACCAAGGAAGAGACTTTATCAGGGTTTTTTCTCCTATTAAGGCCATCCCAGGCATCAGTGCCTTCTTCTAAACCCATGCATGTGCTGATTTACTTCTGAAAGGGGCCTCCCCAAGTCCCAATGTCCATGCATTGATCAAAAGGACCACAGCAGAGTTTGCATAGGGGGACAATAGAAGAGGAACAGATCACACATGAAGTTTAGTGCTGATCTTTCCATTTTCCTTCTTCCTCCCCACCTCCCCTCCCACCTGTGGCCTCCCCCACCGTGAGCCAGTGCCTCCTTCAGAACCCACGGAAAGGTATGAAAACCATCACTGCTTGTTTTTAGCTGGGAACAAACTGTTCACACATTTCATTAACCAAAAAAAGAAAAAGGGGGTGTGTGGGGTGAAGATGGCAGCATATCAAAACCACTTAACTAAATTATATACAGAGACTTGGAGTTAACAAGGAGCAGATTTGGGGGGAGTGGGGGATACAGTTGGAGGGAGGTGACCCATTCTGTCTTTGTGCTAGTTTTCCTGTGCTGATAAGCTGCATCTGTATAATTTAAAATGTATTGTTAAATGTTAAACACTTTTAGTTAGTGATGTAAAATTGAAGGATATTTGTGTGTACACTTGAGAACAAACAGAAAACTGGTGTTAAGTGGAGCCTAACCCCTCTCTTCTCATATCTCTGGGGCTTGCTGAGCACTGAGAACTTTAGCTAATGGGTAGGATGGGTATTTGCTTGCTTCGCTGTATTCTTCAGGGGAGAAGAAGGCTCCAAAATCTTCTCATGAGGAAGCCAAGGTAAGCTGTAGTGGACGTCGGGCAGTCCAGCCAGCACTCTGAGCCCGTCCTGCCTAACTTGGCAGTAGCGAAGGTCCTCTGTCAAAAGGGAGGCATGTGGGGGTCTCCAGGTGGCCTCCTTCAGGCCTTTCAGTGTTAGTTGGCATTGGATCACAGAGTGGGCAACATAGTTATGGGGGAAATTGTAGGGGTCAGAATTTCAGAACTAGAAAGAGTCTTAGCAATCTTCTAATCAGGCCCTTTCCTTTTATGATGAAGAAAGTGAAACTCGGAGAGGTCGTGTGACTTACCCAAGGTCACGGGGAAAATGAATGGTCAGAGCTAGAATTTAGGCCTCCTGGTTCCCTATTTTCATTGCCCCACCTCCCTCTCACCCCCACCCCCTTCCTTACCTTTTCTGATCAGGTCAGAATGTGCATGGACACCAGGATCATGGGTAGGGCATGCAAAATTGGGCCCAGGCAGAGGGATAAGGCGACATGACCGGGGCCAACCTTGAGGCCCTCCAGCGAACAGGGCCTTTGGTAGGAGGCAAGGCCTGCTGGCTAAGGGAATAAGGCTTCTGAATGGGTATGTACAGACGTTCCGGAAAAGCCTAAAGCTTTGCTTTCTAGCCCTGGAACTGTTGTAATCTGTGAGCTCCCCAAGAGGAGGTAGAAAATGCTCTGATCTCTGCATGACTTGGGGTCACAAACTCACCTCTTTGAGACAGTCCTTATTTTCAAACCTGCCCTGCCTGGCTCCCAAGGGTGTGATGAGGTTGTTATGGGTTGTATTGTACAGTCCTGTCATTGTGAAGAGAGATGACGATTGCTAATGGTGGTATGATGACCACCCATGGGCACCTCAATTAAAATTGACTTTTGGAAAGAAGGACCTAGACAGGGCCTGGGCCCTGAAGATGTGCTGTCACCTCCTTCCTTGAGACTGGGAGGGAGTTTTCCGCTGGTAGTTCTCTCTGCAGCTGCACCTGTCCTACGGGTCCATGTGCAGTCCCAGGCTAAACCCACAGCAATAGCTTGTTGGGTAGAGAAGCCAAGGCCCAAAATGGAGGCTTCAGGCTCCCTCTCAACCCCAGCTCCTGACCAAAGACCTGCAAGACAGACAGGGCTGAGCCTGACTTTGAACAGCGGTCTGGAGGAGGGCAGATGGCAATGGATACTGGGGTCAGCTGGTTCACCCCTTGGCTTAGAGTTCAGGAACTGGAGGGAATCCCAATGCTGTTCTGCCCTGCATCCTGGCAGTGGTGCAGTAATAGTGTCCACACCGCCCTCTGTATAAGGTATGAGTGCAGTACAGAGCACACCACAGAGACCGTGTTGGACCCTTCCTTTTACTTAAGAGGTACCTGGGGCCTCCCCACCCTGGGTCCTTGCCCCACTCTGAGGAGTCTCTATTATGAACTCATCTGGAACCTGGTGTCTCTTTTCCTGAGCACAGTTCTCTTCCCACTGGTTGTAACCAATTCAGTCAAATTCAGTTATGAATGACCACCAAGCCCTCAAGTATCCTTTCCTGGGAACTTGAGTATAAAGAGAACCCAGAGTTTTCAGTAAGAGGCAGGCATAGACCTGGGGTGGGAGAAAGAAATGAAGTGGTCACCAAAACCCCAGAGTCCCTGAAATCTGACCACAGAGGCCAACCCTGCCAATGGGGGAAGCTCACGGACCATACCCTCTTCAACTCATTGATGACGACACGTATATGGTGATGGTGGAAACCCACCCTGATTTATCTCAGTCTTTTCAAAGGATCTTTATACTTCAGTCAAGAATGAGTGATTCTGGCACAGAGTAGGAAAGTGAATTGTGTTCCATTAAATGTGTCTTCCATTTTGGGAATCAGCAACTGTGTGAGGGGTGCGCTGGCTGTGGAGAGTCTCTTATTGACCCCATCCATCCAGAGGCTGCGGCAGGGGGTGCAAGGAGTCACGCAGAATGTGGGCCAGTGAGAAGGCCAAGGACTGGGTGTGGGGGAAGATGTGTAGGAGCAGGAGAGAAAAGAGGCATAGAGAGGAGGCCAGAGGGGTAGGGGGAACCAGGGTTCACGGTTAAAGGAATTCAAGGAGGAGGGAGAAGCCAATGACTTGGGGGGGCCCATCTGCATTCAGATCCTCAATTCTTCTGTAGTTCTTTGTTCCAATCATCATTTACTGAGCCTCTATTGTATCCATAGCAGTGTATAGTACACTGAACACTCCCTCAAGCCTTGGGGAGGTTAACTTTACCATTTTATTTGAAAACTGAGGAAATCAAACCTTAGAAGAGTGGTCTCTCTAGGCTGTAAAGGGAAGAAATCAGGACTTTGAACAAAACTGTTAAGGGAAGCCAGTACATGACTGGTGTTGTGATCCCACACAAAGACCCCCAGGGACCTCAGAAGAAAGGCGGTTGGATGGCCTGGACCTTGGATCTGACAACAGTTGGTTGGGTGGCCACATGGTCCAAGTCACAGGGGGGTCTCAGAGCAGCCCTGAGATGGAGCCCAGGTGGCTCCTCCTGCAGGCCCAGAATGAACACAGGTGGCCCATTCCCCTTCTCCTCGACAGCTTGCTCGGAGACCCCCCGGCGGAGAAGCCAGTGCTGGGTGAAGGGGAGGGAGAAATGGAATTCTCAGCATCGACAACTAGGGGAAAAAGAATGGTGTCTGGGAAGATAATGATTCAGAGTTTGAGTCGTAAAACTTCTGCTGAGGTGTTAACCCTAAGTGGTGAAACAGGAGGAACACAGCTGGCTGTGCCCTTGAATCACCAAGGATAGCACTTGGCCAGGGAGGCGGGGTGTGTGTGGCGGGACCGCGGTAAGCCAGAACCAGTGGCCCACAATCCCCTCTCATGTCCAGGCAGGGAGAGTGCGGAAACTCCGATCTCTGAGCTGGGCCTGGGTCCATGCTAGGCTCACTTTCCCTGACAAGGGTCCTGGATCCCAGCAGGAAAAAAATGGTTAAGAGCTGGGCAGGGCCTGCCTTCCGACCTCCTCAGCCCTAGGTCAGCTAAGCAGAGCAAAGAACTACACCCCACTCCCTGCTTCTTCCCCTCACACATCAGGTAGCATTACCTGTAAGGGCAGCAGGAAGAACACAGGATGAGGAGTCAGGTGACAGACAACTCATGTGACCTTGGGCAAGTCCTGAACCCTTCTGTGCTTTGTATCTGCAGCATGGAAACAATAAATCCCTTCTTATCTGCCTTTGGCTGTGAAGAGAAGCTGAGGATAAATTCTCTGAAAAGAATAAAAGCCCTAAATAAATGTGCAACCTAATAATCATCACCATCTTCTTCAAATTTATTAAATGCTGAATGATACCTCAAGTTAAACAAATAGTCTTTTTTTTTTTCTTTTTAACCAAGGTCAGCCTAACTAGGTGGAGGTTTCTTTCCTGCTGGCAACCTCCAAACTCCCCCGGGACAGGCAGGCGGAGGAATGGTTGGCCACCAGGCACAGAGAGGGACCTGGCCCTCTGGAAGAAACTGACTCCAGAGCAGCACGATCTCTTCCCTAACAGACCCAGAGGTGGCAGAGCTGTGGCCCTTGTCGTCCCTCCTGCCAGGGGCTTCTATTTCAGCAGGTGATCTCTGCAGGCACAGAGCCTCCCCTCTGAGCCAAGCAGGCATAGGCTTTAACCCCCAAGCAACTTAGGACATTGTGTTCCTGTGTCACTGCTGAGGATACCGAGACCCACATTGGCTACGGAATTGAGACAAAGAGTAGTTTCTGCATAGACAGAAATGTTCAGGGACCACACAAATAAACTCAACGAGGCAGGAATATTTATTTATTTATTTATTTATTTATTTTTATTTATATGTTTGTTTTAACTTCCCTGTGTACTTTTTTGCTTAACTCCTTTTTCTACTTTTAAATTTTTTAATTTATTGAATTTATTGGGGTGACATTGGCTAATAAAATTATGTAGGTTTCAGGGTGTACAATCTACCAGTCTCCTTCCATCACCATTTATGCCCCTACATCCTCTTCTACCTCCCTCACCCCCTTTCCCTCTGGTAATCACCACAGTGTTGGTCTGTGTCTGAGATCTTTTTTTCTCTCTCTCTTTCTTTCTTTCTTTCTTTCTTTCTTTCTTTCTTTCTCTCTCTCTCTCTCTCTTCCTTCCTTCCTTCCTTCCTTCCTTCCTTATCCCATCACCTTTCCTGATGCCTAGCTACTTGAAGTACTTGAAGTGTACTCAGCAGAGGAGCATCACCCAGATCACCCAGGGGCTGGTTAGAATGCAGAGTCTCAGGCCCTGCCCCAGAATATGGTTTTTAAAATAAGATCACCAGAGGATCTGCAGGCACACTGAAATTTGAAAGCATGCATCTAAAGGGTGCACACAGCAAAAAAGCTTGGGTTAGCTACAAAGAAAGATTTCCTTTGGGCCGGTTATAAAATAGGCTATGAAGGAGAGAGAGTAGGTCAGGGCCAAGATCCTCAGCTTTCTGGGATGCTCAGATGAGATATGGGGGGTAAACAAGATGACTACTCACGGCTCTCTCCAGCCCCGGGAGCCCTGTCCTAGTGTCCTGGGCCTCCCAAGGGGGAGCCAGAGGGTGTCCCACACATCCCCGGAGTTTCTCTGACTGCTAGAGGCTTAGATTCAAATGCAGCTGCCTCAGTTGAGCTGAGACCAGCAAGCTTAATTCACATTTTCCTGAAGGATAGGTATTTGCATCAGAAATTACCCTGGAACTTAATTCTGCATAATGTTGCTCAAACACCTGAAACTCTTTGCCAAGGCCAATAATAACATAACTGTAGAGAGAAATAATGAATAGGAGCAGAGGGTAAAGGAAAACCAAGGAGGTGGGGGACAAGCGAAGGGAAAGGAAAAGAGACAGGGTTCCAGCCAGAGGTATTCCTGTCTTTTCTTCATGTCACTAGCATGGTACCAGCACGTACTAGGCACTTGATAAATAGTTTTCAAAAACCACAGACGATATCGAAAAAAGATAAAGCTGAAGAGAGAGCTGTTCTAGTTCATCAACTAACCAATTTATCAAGCAGCTCATTAATCCAGCCATTCATACATTCACGGGATTTTATTGCATTCCTACTGAGTAAGGCTCGGTGGTTCCTGCCCTCGTGGGCATTTCAAGCCCCGAGCTGAACCTGCTGTAGGTAAACACAGCAGCGGGGGAAATCCTCACCAAGGTCCTTGCCCCAGGAAGCTTTAAGCCCAAGGGCAGAACTCAGACAGCTTGGAAAGTGACTAAAGGCCTTTCCAGGTGTGAAGGCATCCAAGGGTCTCCAAGTGGCCCCTTGTGGCCTTTCAACACCTATCACCTTGGATACTGCATTGGACAATGTAGTTTCCTTGAGGATTACATGGCTTAGATGTTAGACCTAGAAGGACTGTTAGCAATCATCTAGTTGTCTCCATTCATTTTACAAAGAGGAAAGTGAGATTCAGAGAGGCAGTGAGCTTCATCCAAGGCCCCCAGCCTGTTAACAGGAGAGCTGGAGAAAGAACCCAGCTCCCCTTCCTTGACCATGTTGCATACTTCTCTGGAAGTAGGTGGACCTGGGGTCTAACCACTGAGACAGGAAAGTCACATCTCCTCTCTGGATCTCAGTTTTGTCATCTGGAAACATAGAGAGTGAGTCTTTCGGTAGTTCTCACACAGTGCTCCACAGAGGTGCCTCCCTGGACAAGGAAAGGGGCTGGCCAGTGGGGTTCTGGGCCCCCACCTCTGCTTCAGTCAGAGCAACTCTCTTGTTTATCAGGCTCTCATAAAACAGTGGGTTTGAACCAAGAGTTTCGCAACTAAAAACCCAAACCAAAACAGCCAGCCATAAAGAGAAAAATCTCCCTAGGGTTCCTGCAACACATGTGTTGTGTGCCTGGTGGTGACAAAAAGAACAGAAGAGAGGGTCTCTGTCCTCCAGATGTGTAGACTACATGAAGAGGGAGAAACACACATGTGTACAGACTTGAAAGCCCCAGGACTTGGTGTGCAGTCCTTTAACTGTCCATCCCCTGAGTAAGTGAAATCTAAAGTGACCCAGTGCCAGAGGGTGATGGGTACGGTGTGGGGGACATGGGCCTCCCTGAAAACACAACAGTCAGAGAGATGAGACTGGTGCCAGGACCCCTGGGCTACTGCCTTTATGACTTTGGGGACCTATCCAGTGCCCTAGGCGCTACCCTCAGCCCATTGTCACCAGCCTCCCCACTCCTACCAACTCAACCCAATTATGAGTGTTTACATTACAGTGACGTATAGTTCTGCCATTTACATTCAGTTGCCGGCTTCTCTGTGTGCTCATAAAATATTAACATTGGAGGGCCGCTTGTTGCAGAAATGTTTATAATTTCTCTTCCCCATTATGGGCTTATTAATGATAATAATGCTGTTTCCCTGCTTAGGAGCTGGGGCTACCGAAAGGTAATCAGTCAGCAGAGCTGAAATATGACAGTGGGAAGTTGGATTCTGTTCCCTGCTCGGCATTTAATCTTAATAACATTTTATCTCGGACGACAAGTGTGTGTAATGTTGTTTAAAAGCCACGACTACATCGACACTGCATGTTCAGGAAAAGGAACAGGGGAGGGGCGGGGAAAGGACTGTCTTCCTCTCTCCCTCTGCTCCCCTTCCCTTGGTGCTTCTGGAGGTGGGAGTGAGGGAGTAAGGCTGCAAGCGGGCCCCTCCCTCTACCCAACCCCCATTCAGCAATTCTGCCACAAAAGGATTTTTTTCTTAACCTGTGAGAATGAAAAGTACTTATGAGTACATTGGCCTTTGAAAACACAACTACCTCAAATGGGCTCTATTAAAAATAAATAAGTCCATTTCGGCTTGGAGAACTGGGCCTAAGGGAATGTGAGGTCTTTAAGCCGTGTTGCAGAGGGACGTGTGCGGTTTCCCTTTCCTAAGGCCATGTTCTGAATGATCCAGTCCTCGGGCACGGCTCACTTAGCCAGGCTCTCCACGCCCGCCTGCACAGCAGCCTGTCCCTCCCTCGTCTTACCCCTTGCTTATGGCACCTCCGGCTCCCCGTTCTGGTCTTCTCTTCACTTTGCTAAATCAGCCCCTTTTTTCTAATTCTTGCTTACTGTGACTGAGAGCAAAAGTGACACTGTGCTCTGTCACACCCCCTGCCCCCACTATCTCACTTGGCATTGCCAGGGACACAGAGGGTGTAGGCTTTTTCTTTTGTATTTCTCTCCTCCTAAAAGACATTCGGGAGAGCAAAGTTACAGAGGGGAGGGATGTGTTTATGCACTAGATTATGGTGATCGTTTCACCATACGGCTCATTAAGTTGTATACCTTGAACATGTACAACTTTTTGTATGTCAGTCATACCTCAAAAAAGCGGTTTTATAAAACATAAAAAAAGGTCAATATAAGGATAACATTAGGATATAAATTGTGTAGTTTGCCTAGAACATGAATTACACTCTTACTTTACAATAAACATTGCTTCTTTCCCTCATTTCTAAGTCATCTAATAAACTAATTTTGTTCAGCCTGAAAAAACAAAAGATACATAGGGTAGGCCTGTCCATAGCAGGTGTTCAGTGACTAGATGTTGGTTGGAACTTTAAAACTAGCACTTACCTTGAAGAATGGCACTGGGCTGAGGAAGGTTTTGTAAATGCATGCAAGGTCATAGCATCATAGCAGCTAGTAATTGGAGAGGACCCTCGAGATCGCCTAAAATCAACCTTTTCCCCAAGAGCGACACCCCTGCTTTCCTCACCGGGGGTCATCCGGGTCCTGCGTGCACACCATCAGCGGTGCAGAGCTCCTGATTTGCCTGAAGGCATTGCTGGGCGGGGAGACCTGATTGAGATGGTTTTCCTGCACGGATCCCAGATCTGCTGGACTACAGCTCCCAAGTTCTGCCATCAGGAGCCACGGAGCCAGTCTACTTCCCCTGCACCATCACAACGATCTTTAGTATTTTCTCTAGACTAAGGGCTCTTGTTTTCCCAAGTGTTCCTCTTTGGACAGGATTTCCAGACTCATGCCATCCTGAGGGCTTCCTGCCTCCAACATGCTCAGATTTTCCAAAGTCCCTCCAAAAATGTGATTCTCAGAACTGGAGCCCCAGCTCTGAGGTAGCCTGACCAGCACAGAATCCACTAGAAACATCATACCCTTAGCTCTGGCATCTAACTTTTATTAATTCAGAGCAAGAACAGTCTTCAGCACCTTGCTGTGGCTGTTTTAGCAGCCAAGATCCTCAATTAGCAACTCAAACACATAAGCCTTTAGTACCTCAACCTACATCAAGTCAAATTTTCACCAGCATGTAGCTATAAAAATGAGTTTTTGGAAACCTCAGTGCAAGACTTTTCCATTTATTCCTGTTAAGCTTTCTCTTTTTTCTTTCAGCCCATGATTCCAGTCTGGAAAGCATTTCAGATCCTGGTTCTGGAGTCTCACATATCAGCTACCCCTTCTGCATCTGCGTCACTCACTTATTTGAAAAACGTGCCTTCTGGATCTAACTTCAAAGCTTGATAAGTTACTGAATGGCCAGGGTCAAGGCTCAAGCCCTACAGCACACCATTCGACATCTCCTGCCAGGTAGAAAGCTTCCTTTGGTTATGATTGCTCAGTAGGCTATAGACCAATGGACTCTAGGAAAAGCCTTGTGTCAGCACAGGCCAGGACAAGTAGAACCTGAGCCCTGTTATGCTATCAATAAGCTGTGTTTCTCACCTGCAATGGGAGAGGGTTAGCTTAATGACCCCAAGTTCTCTTCTAACTCAAGACTTTAATGGATCAATGACTATCCTGCAACCATGTTTCATGACCTTGCCCAGTAGACACAGTGAGAGGCTTTGTCAAAAGCCTTATTCAGGTCAAGATAGCCCATGGTTCTAATGTTATCCTCTCCTGCCAGTCCAATGTCCTTATTAATGCAAACAGAAGATGTGTTTTTTGACATGGCTTGTTTTCAGTGAACACAACAAGCTGGTTCCTAACGACCACACGTTCTTTTCTAAATGCAGTGTGGCTTAGCGTGGAGGGTAGGGCTTCCCTCCCCCTGTCACTTTTAGTCTCTATATTTTTCCACTTTTTTGAAAATTACAAAATATTTTCCATCCATAGTCTCCTGGCATCTATTTTGTTTATGTCTCAAAACAAAGGAAAACTAACATCTATAGAGTGCTTAAAACATGTCACACCCCATGCTATCGACTTTCTCAGCAGTGCTGGGCCCCAGGGAAACATAGTAGAGAAAAGCTAGGGCCCTGTCCCATCCAGCCAGGACACATACACTTTAACAGCTTACCATAATATGATGTGGGAAGTGCTGTGTTGGGGATTTGAACTAAGTTTGAGGAACAGAGAACCAACCAAGCATCATGGAGCAGCTAGATCTCAAACTGCCTGCTCTGTGATGCAGGTACAAATGTACAGTTTACTCCCAGGAATTCACAACCAGCTAATACGAATGAAGCCTGGTGCAGATGGGTGGCAGGTGAGGCATGTTGTGGAAGATGAGGCCAGAGGTATGCTGGAGCCAAGATGTAGGTGGCCTTGAATGTCTGCAAACACTTGAACTTCAGTCTCTAGATAATCGGAAGACAGGGAACATTGAGAGCAGAGTGATAGCCTGGGCTTTAGAAAGATACCAGCCAGCTGTGTAGAGGATGGATTAGAGAGGGAGGTACCAGAATCAAGACAATAAAAGATGAAGGGAAATGTTGCAAGGTCCTAACCCATGGCAGTTACAGCAGAAATAAAGGGAAATAGAGTCCATAGCTGTTTCAGAGGTAGACTCAAGAGGATTTGGTTCTCCATTAGGTTTAGGGATGAGAGGAAGACATGATTTCTAGCTTAAATGACTGGGCAGATGGTTTTGCTATCCAATCTCAGGAAGAAAGGAGCAAGGACAGATTCGAAGTGAAGGAGGTCATGAGTTCATGGTAGGGGCTGTGGAAAAATGTTTTGGAGTCACCCCTGTCCAGGGGATGGTTAAAATCAAGACAGCACTAACTCACCCAGAGAGCACATATAGAACAAGACAAGAGGGCTAAAGACGGAGCCTGGGGAGAAACCAGTGTGTTACGGGGTGGACAGAGAAAGAAGACCTACTAAAGACCACTCAAGCAACTGTGCAGAGGGGAGCCAGGAGAGAGTGGTGTCCTGGAACCCAAAGGAGCAAATTTTAAACACTACCCCAGCGTTGACTGGGGTACAGAGAGATCTAGAAGATGAGGACCACAAGAAGTAGCACTGGAGTTGTCGGGGCAATTGAGAGACTTCTTTCTTCTTGGAAGGCTAGATGTCTGTAATGAAGCTGGGTTTACATCCTGGTTCTACCACTGACCAGCCATGGTCACTGACCAATCACTGGGCAAGTGATTAATTCAGCAGACCTCGGTTTCTTCAACTACAAAATGGGGATAATAACAAGCCCTGCTTTGTAGGTTGTTCTTAGGATTAAATATGATAATGTAAGTAAAGTACTTAGATCATATAGTAGATGTTCATTAAGTGTTAGGGAAAATCTTGGAAATTTGGAGGTTTTGTGAAAGGGGTAATGGGAGCACAGCTTGAAAAAGAAGGCTGAATTAAACAAAAAAAAATTTTATGACAGTTTTCAAATATGGCTGAAAGCTGAAGAAAAAGGGAAAGTAAGTGAGGATGGAAAGGTGAATGAGTGATCTCTAACGATAAAGGAAAGCCCTCGATGAAGTGGGAGACAGATGTAAGAAACCTAGCTCAGGCTCTGACAGCTTCTATTTTCAGACAGACAGAGGCTACTTTGGAGATGACAGACAGGAGAATCGAGCTGGTCCACACCTGGTGGGCTTTGTCTTTTCAGTTTTTTTGAGTGTTCTTTTTCAGTGCTTTTGCTGAGAGGGGCACAGATGGCTTGGAGTATTGAGAGGAGGAGAAGGCTTGGAATGTGGCTGAAAAAAATGAAGTAGGGATTTAAAGAAAAGAATTTTCAAGGGCACAGCTCAGGCTGGACACCATACATTTATAATGTGTTACTTGAAGATTATTTACTAATGAAAACTAGAAGTTAGGGAGTTCTGCCAGTTTTGGTTTGGGTCACCCATCAATGTTACACCATCTTCCCAGGAGAGGCTGCATTTATGTTCCCTGGAGCCCCTCAGGCTGGGCTCTCAGTGTCTCCATCTCCCATCTGTCTCACTACCTGGCCTGTAGAAGCAGCTGGGCGGCACTCATCTCCTGTCTGTGCTGCTCAGTGCTGAGTGCAGTGGCCACCACGGAGCAGAGGCTCCCAGACCCTTATTAGTGTCCTTTCATAGTTATCTGGGCCTACACAGGGGCTGGAAATGCTAATCTCCATAGTTATTACCACGAGCTTAATAGTCACAATGCAGCTCATTTCCAACACGTTCAATTCCTGCTCAACACCATGGAAAAGGACATCTTGCGTGTTCACCCATTAATAGTAGTACAACCTTCCTTGTCATCTGAGGAAGCCACTGGCTTTTCAACAGCCCGGAAACCCCACCTCTTCCACAGAAACTTCAGAGGTGAATATGGGAGCTCACATTTAACAGGGGCCTTCTGTTTGCATGGAACCTCCTCGTGTACATCACAGACATTGTTTTTAGCTTCCCAACATCGCTGGTGTTGTTTACATTGTCACCCTATTTTGTTGGTACGTAAACAAAGGCTCAGAGAGGGTAGATCACTTGTCCCAAGTCACACGGTGCTGAGTTGGTAGCACTGAGCTCCAGCCCCAGTTTGGATGGCTCGCATTCCTGTGCTCAGACCCCTGCATCTGGTTGCCCGCCCTCACATACCTTCTCTTCTTCAGGGGCCCCTTTGGCAGCCCCTCTTGGTTTCTAACTCCTGCCTTGTGGTATACCCTGATGGGAGTATGCAAAGTAGAGATTCTTAGGAAAACCTGAGGTCAATCTATTTATTTGCCTCTTATGGTAAACCATAACTCCCCCTCCCCCAATTTAGTGTTATTGTGGCAAAATGCACATAACATAAAATTTACCATCTTAATCATTTTAAGAGTATAGCTTAGTGGTATTGTTATGTAACCATCTCCACCATCCCTCTCTACATTTTTTCATTTTCCCAAACTGGAACTCTGTACCCATTAAACCCAATCCCATTTCTCCCTCCTCTTGGCTCTTGGCAGCTCCCATTCCACTTTCTGTTTCTGTGACCCTGACTAACCTAGGAACCTCGTGTAACTGAATCATACAAAAATGTGTCCTTTCATGATTGGCTTATTTCAGCATAATGTCCTCAAGGCCCATCCATGCGGCAGCATGTATCAGAATTTCCTTCCTTTTAAAGGCTGGATAATTCCATTGCATGTATTGATCATATTTGGTTTATCCACTTGCCAGTCATTGGGCAACTTGGGTCGCTTTCACTTTTTGGCCAGCGGGGATCATGCTGCTATAAGCATGGGTGCACGATATCTTTTTGGGACCTAGTTTTCAATTGTTTTGAGTAAATACCCAGAAGTGGAGTTGGTGACGCATGTAGCAATCCTCTGGCTAATTTCTGAGGTTATTGAGCACTGATTCCCATAGAGGCCGCACCATTTTACATCGCCAACCACTGTGCACAAGGGTTCCAGTTTCTCCACATCCTTGTCAACAGTTGTTATCCGATGTTTTTAATAGTCACCATCCTAATAGGTGTGAAGTGGTGCCTCATTGTGGTTTCGACTTGCATTTCCTTAATGATTAGTGATGTTGACCACCTTCTCATGTGCTTATTGGCCACTTTTATAAAGCCTTTGGAGAAATATCTATTTAACCTATTTTTGAATTGAGTTGTTTTAAACCATAATGTTTTAAAAAACCCTGACCCTCTGCCCTCTGTACCTCAATCCACATATATCCACAGGATAGCTCATTGGCAGAGCTCTGAGGGAAACAAAGGAACTCCCCTGCCCGACCCCATCTTACTAGGTTTGCCAAACACAGAGCATTTATGCATAACACCACACTCACTGGGCTAAGGCACTGAAAAGCTCTGTCAATGTGTAAATGTTACCCAGAAGAGGTAATTCGTCAAGTCCCTATGACTCAACACTTTAGCCTGGATCCCTTAACCTGCATAGCTACCTGGCCATCCATCAAAGAAAGGACTGCTGGACAGGCAGCTCCTGACAGGAGAAGGCGGGTCCTGGTGGAATCTAGTAGCAATGAGAAGAAAGGATCAGGCAGTGAGCATCTGAGCAAACAAGGGCCAACGCTAGCCAAGGTGGCCATGAGGCAGGCTTGTGGACACAGCCTCCACCATGGGGAGCAGAGTGTAGAGGCTTGTTATACAGGGAAGAGGCTAGGAATGCACACTCTGTTTCAAATGGGAACAGGAAGGTGAAGACGGGCTTAGGGGAAGGGACTTCAGGTCCAGGAGAGTGGATGAGAACTTCAGGCTTCATGAGGCCACCCCAAAGCATAGGGGTGGAGGTTGCAGCAACAGAGGAGATGCCAGAAACCAAAGGGAGCCCAGGGGAAAACAGGACATGGCAGCCATAGGAATGCCCTGCTTAGACCTTCTTTTACCAAAGAAGCACTTTGAGGACCGTGGCTGACTGCTGGCCTCCAGCTGCTGCCCCTTCAACACCCAGTGCAGCTGGCATGCTAAGACCAGGCTCTGTTTAAGCTAATCCCAGCCAGCCATGGAGCCCAGCCCAGGCTCAAGAGCAGGGTTCTCTCTGCCCAGAGCAGGACTCCCTGCTAGTGGCCTGGCTGAGGTTTCCTCTGCGCTACACTACAGTGTGAGCCCTTCCTGACCAATCCACTCCCCTCCTTCCCTCTATCCTCTCATAGGTGTCACACCTGCATCAGGACATGCTCCCTGTCCTCCGTGTATTCCACAGAACTTTCTCTCAATAAGTCAGCTGCACATCTGATTCTATCCAGCACCTGCTTCTTGGAGGACCCAGACTGACACAGAAGATATCAGATTATCTAAATACCACCCCAACCCCAATACACACACACACACACACACACACACACACACACCACCCAGCTTTCCAATAAAGGCCACTTGCCTCCTGGGCTTGACCTCACTTCTAGAAGCTGAGTGATAATCTAAACAAGGGTAGCCTAAGTTTATAGACAATGAGGAGTTAGTAACTAACAGTACGGCACAAAGGTGGGCACTGACCAACAGGTTCATTTTTTGGTGGGCAAGAGGGCACTTAATAACACCTCACACTTAAGGGCATCCTTTTCCTTCTGAGAGCTCATAAGTTGAGCGGAAGGTGACTCAAGCCTGGCTGTATAGAACAGTGCCTGACATCTGCTCAGTAGATATTTGAAGAATAAATGAGTTTATTCATCACAATACTGCTCCAAAATTTCCCAAATCTTTCCTCTCAGCTTAGCCCAAAAGCTTAGCCTCTCATTTTATTTTATTTTTGATGAGCAGAGACCATCTTGAAGATGCTAAACTGAGGCCCAGAGAGGTTGAGGAAGTTGCTGCAGCTTTGGGGTTCTTTTCATTGGATTAGACCATCCCACTTCCTATTCTCCTTCATGCCAATAAAACTTGTTCATCTAGAGCTCCCTGGACAACTGCAATGCCCTTGCTCCCCAGCCCCCAGGCTCCCAGGATGTTCCAGCTAATTCTAACCCAAGCTCGGAGAAGCAGCAGCTCGGAGCACAAGGCCAAAATTAGGCCTGAAGTATAATGTGTAAGACCAACTAGCAGTTGACTGACCTACTTTGCGTTACTAATAACTAACACCTCAATCATGGCAAACTAGATTCCTAGGACACATCTAAGGGACACAGAGCAGTGTGGAGAAGCAACTGTGATACAGGTGTATCTGTGCCACATTAGCCTCCATGTGGGTAGTGCCGTGTGGGGTGCTGGCAACAGAGGCCCTAACATGGGCCAGAGGCTCCTGTCCACCCAGGTAGGAGCCAAGGAGCCCCTTTTTAGAACATTCTAGAAACAGTGCTGTGCAGCGCTGGATTGCCACTAAGGATGGAGCCATTCAGTGTTCCTTGCCTTCTAAGATAGAACAGAGTTTGCTTTATTTTCTTTGATTTTTAAATGAGACAGAACTAAAACAAGAGAAACAATTAGAGCTTAGGGGAACATGTGCTTGCTGAGTGATGACACCACTCTGGGCGGGATTGTCCCCTGGAGAATAAACAACCGCCAGAGAGACAAACAAGCTTTGATGACGTGCTTATGGTCAATTAAAAATCCCAATTAACACTTCTGAAAAGTAGTTCAATATCTGTTACTGAACTCAGGATGAGATGCATCTGGTGGCAGGTGAGAGTTGAGGCCACCTTCTCCAGAGGAGGCCGAGCTTTTTGCTGTCCAGGAAAGGGTCATGGGGGCTGTGGAGCAGACCCCCCTTCAGCAAAACCGGTAGGAGGTGCGAGAGGCCTGTCTGCTCCTCCATCCCCACTCCCACTTCCAAACGGTTATGCCGGCATCTTCTAACAAAAATGTCACCTTAGGAGCCCACTCTGCTATTTGGGGATAGTCCCTCTACCTGTCCCGCAGCCGCTTTCTCATTCCTGGTTGTGCTTATTTAGTTCCAGACTCACCGTCTTCAAGCTCCTACCCTCAGGCCTGATAGCCTGGATGTCCTAGGATGGCACCACGAGCGCCCAGCCTCCTCGCTGCCAGGCCATCTGCTGCACACCAAACGCATGGAGGACAAATAGCAAGGCACTGTGTGGGGAGAGCAGCGCGTGGCACCCTGGTTACTGCTCCGCTCCCCTTCAGGGGCTCTCCCCGCTCAGTGCACACCCTCGGCTACACGCGCCATAGAGTCAGCCACCTTATCTGGTCCTTCTTCTGACACCTCGGTCAGGCCCTTGCCTCTCTCCTGCCTGCCTTCCCAGTCGACCTTCCTTGCTGCTGCCAGAATGATCTTCCCAAAATGCAAAGAGGATCATCCCCTCATTTGAAGTAGTGTAATGGCTCCCGCTGCTTTTAGGAAAAGTTAATACTCTTTGGCTAGACATAGAAAGCCCTTGATGACCTTGGGTGACCTCTGTCCTGCTTCTTAACCTTATCTCCCCCACACACCCACACCCTCCATGCACTGCCCACTGGAGTCCCCTAGGACATGCTGTCTTCCTATAGGATGCTCCCTCTGCCAGGAGAGCCCTTTCCCCCCTTCTTTGTCTAGCAAACGTCGACTCTCCGTAGCTTGAGCTTCGTTTGCCCCAGGAAGCCTTCCCTGACTGCTCCCCTCCAGTTTGATTCAAACTCTCCTCCGTGAGTCCTCTGTACTTGCTGCTTACCCTCCTGTCGGCAATCTCCCAATCCACACCATCATTGTGGAGGTGTCGTTCTTTGAAATGCCCTTTGAAGAATGACTATATCTTATTCATCTCACCCTTCCTGGCACACAGTAGATATTCAATATATTGTATGAATGAATGTTTAATGCAGCTTTATAAAAATTCTGTAATTATCAAGTTTTTATGAATCAAACAGTATTTCCCATTGAGCTCATTATAATATCAGAGGTGCTTAATCTTCATTTCCAACTCTTGAGACATGAACAGTGGTTCTGATTCTTTAACTTTATGTGTCTTCCCCTAAAGCCTCTGTCAGATATGACTCCACCCCAAAATGGTCTAGTGGAAGATGCTAGTTACAGGATTCTTATGGTTAAGCCTCATTGTAAAATAGAAGTCTTCCTGGAATGCAAATAACTACATCCTGATTTATCCACTTGCTATGTTCGAATTTGGAGGATTCTTTAAATTCACAGAGCAAGCATGTAGTTTCTCCAAAAACATGAATGTAGCTGTGGCTCACCCAAAAAGATGCAGATAAAGGGACGTACATGGGATGCGGCAGACAGTGGTGAACCAGGGAGCAGTGGGGAAGGTGACGGGAGCCTGCAGAGGATTTCAGGCTATTTGCAACTCCATTATGCAAACCAGAGATTTAGAAGGAATATTGCTGGAAGTTCAGGCCCGCATCTCTCAATCACCCCAGGGCTATTTCATCTCAGCATTATCGAGGCTGCCTCTACCACCCACCTAACACTCCAAGAGGAAATTGCAAAGGTACTTCTTATTCTCCATCCCGATGGAATATGTCTGTTATTCAGAGAGCTGCTTGCTCTATCTTATGGCCACTGCCCACCATCATCTTCCTTGCCAGATGCTGGATTCTGAACTAGGAGACTGTTTACTCACCGTATGTGACAAATATTGACATTGAAACCAACTCTACTTCTGCGGTTGCTAGTTTTCTGGTCCCAGGGAACCTTGGTTCCCAAGTGACAAATGGATTTTAAGTCCATTAGCTATGCTACCATCAAAACAAAATATAGATTTCTGCTTTGCTCCTGACCTTTTCCAATCAGTGTTTCTCCTTCAGTTGTCAGCATTACTCCACCCAGAATCTTACCTCTCAAAAGGCAGCTGAGTGGAAGTGGAAACAAGCACATAACCTGAGAAAGCCGTGGGTGCCCTGAGGACAGAGGCTGTCCTAGAATCTCATACCTGGAGGCAGCCCCAACAAACGCTGGGAGGGTGGAGAAATGACAACGGTGATGATGGTCATAATAACTACATGTGTTACCCTCCCCCCTCCCCCCAACCAGAGCACATGGCCTGTGCGGAGCCCTGTGCTAAATTCTTCCCTTGAATTATTTAGGTCAATTATCACAAGTATTATTCTGCCCATTTCACAGTTTATAGAGGTTAAATAACTTGCTTAGGATCACACAATGGACTCTAAAGCTGATGACCTAAATCCTATGAAAAAAGGAGAAAAAGAGAGGAAAAGAGAGGGAAAAAACAAAGGGTGAAAAGGGAAGGGAGCAATGAAGAAAGGGAGGGAGGAAAGATGGGAGGGAGGAAGGGAGGAGCAACAGACTGACTCGAAGCAAACCAGGCCATATAATGATAAAAGTCACTACAAAAAGAAAAAAAAAGATAAAGACTAAATTATCATTCTTCAGACTAATTCCCTGAAAAGCTCAAAGTGCCCTCACATCTGTTCCCTTTTCTTCCTGCAACCCAACAAGGTGGTCAGAGCATCTTCTAGTCTTTTGTTTCTTTCATTTTCCTGGGCTCCCATACCTACCTTCACCCTCTCCCATATCACACACACTTAAAAATGTCTTTGGACAGATTGTAAAACTGAATTCTAGGAAAATCTTATGGTTAAAAACTTCCAGCTCCCCAGCCCAGACATCATGGACCTAGCCAGGTAGATTGGCAGGGAGGCCAGGGGCTGGAGGGAAGAGGGACTGAGCTCCTTCCTTACACTTCACCTTCCTCTGGTGACTGGGCTGGGAGCTCCAGGGATGAAAACATGTTCTCTTGTTTCTCTCCAGCCAGAGGGAAAAGGTAGATGTCGCTCACTCTCACATCCTAGGAACAATGGACGTATTAATAACTGTTTAATTGTATGTGAGTCTCAGCATATTTCATGGTACTTCAAAAGCCATTTATTTTGGTACCACCTCAGAGTGGGGACGGTACTATGCACTGGGGGCCCAGCCAGGCTGGCGGTGACTAACAGAGAACTCTTCATTCAGAGGAACATTGCAGAAGCTTTTCCATTTCCCTGGGGTGCGTGAGGTGGGTGGTGAAGGCAGTGAGCTAAGCAGAGGGCTGTCGAGGTTTGCCTGTGTGCCGCCCGGATATATCCACGCCGGGAGAGGGAAGTCTTGGGGCCGGGAAGGGGTGGGGAATGAGATAACCCCCTACAATGCATATTCTAAAAATAGTGTGCATTTGCCCTTGACTGGCAATATGTGATTTTCCCCCCAGCAGAATAACATTTCTAATTTTATTTTGCTTAGGCTCTTACTAAAATGAGCTTGCACTCTCAGAGAACACTTGGATGGCTATGGAAGCCAGGTGAGTGCTGGGTGCAGGTATACAAACCCAGGAGTCTAAATTTGTCTTGGACAATCCTAGTCCAAAGCCAATTAACTATAACTATGAATGTTTTTATTTTATGGTAATTTTTTTCTTTTGTTAGAAACAAGACACTTCTGCCCTCCAGAGACATGGAGGAAACAGATTTTTTTTTGCCTGATAAAAATTCCTCTTCTTTTCACCCCCACCATCTACCATGATCAACATAATCTGTGCAGTGGGTACTGTCTGTGATAAACAAGTTAGTTCTTCAAGGCTCAAAGCCACAATACAAAAAGCGAGTCCCTTAATTCAGTTTTCCCAGACTTGCTCAATTATAAATACCTGAATCTGAAATGATCTCCAGTTAGGAGCGGAAACACTGAGGTTCAGAGGGAGCCTGAGAAGGGTCAAAATCTTCTCAACCACATCTCTTGTACATCCACTTGCCTCTAAGCAGAGATATAACTAAATGGTCTTAACAAGGGAATGTTATTACTTCCTCATTACTGCCACCCACCTCCTAAGTCTCAAAATGTTTTCTCTCTTTAGTAGTGAGGTTTGCAATTCTCAGTTCCCACATGGTCAGCAGTGGGGGAGGTGGGACACAGGTTAGGGTGGGAAGTGGGAACTTAGGCTAGTGCTTAACCTCTCTGAGCCTCAATTTTCTCATGTGGACCATGGGGAAAGAGTATATAAGTTGAAGGGTGACATTCCTAGTGCCCTGCCTCACACAGAAGAGTTGTGCTTATAAGGGAAACTCAATCCCAACTTCTGTTAGTGAATTTGAGTAGGCAGAGTGACTTCAAATGTATGCTCATTCCTCTGTTTAATTTGGTCCCCTGTGATACAGTTGAAAAGATGAGGGTGTCTGGTCCAATGAGCTTTATTTTTAGAAATCACAGGAATGAAAGTACCTCAATGAACCAGTGAACACCCCATCTCCTCATACCCATCCAAACTTCCTCCTTCTACCTACAGACACTAAAATCACCCCTCACAGTGGCCCTCTCAAGCAGGCTTACCTTTTCCTCCTAATTTAATGAGCAGGCTCTGCTTGTAGGTCTTGACTAGGTTTTGATTCGGTTGGTCAGTTGGTTTCAAATCAGCCTCTCTTATTTTACACTGGGGGAAACTGAAGCCTATAGGCAGACAGCGATCAGAGCTCAGATCACTTTTAGCTTTCCCATGACCCAGTGCTAGCCTATTCCTAGGGAGGAGAGCAATCAGAGCTCAGTGTTTAGTCCAGAGGATCTAGCAGGATTAAGGGCTGGAAGGCAGAGGTATAAATGGGAAAAGCCTCTGCATGCTGAATCCCTTCATCACACGTGCTCTGGACCAGGCTGACTCTTCCTGGTGAACTGCAAGCCAGGAGGGTGGCAGCCATCCACGGAGGCAGACACATCTGTGCAAACACTCA
Organism: Mormoops blainvillei; assembly: GCA_004026545.1. NCBI lineage: Eukaryota > Metazoa > Chordata > Mammalia > Chiroptera > Mormoopidae > Mormoops > Mormoops blainvillei. The sequence continues at coordinate 327,827 of PVJD01000002.1, read as the reverse complement.
CATGTCCAAGCAAACTCCCTTATTTGCATACACCTGTGTAGCATGAGGGGCAGCAGGAGACCTAGTGTCTAGTCCTGCATCTGTCACTAATATCTTGGGCGAGTCCCTTAATTCAGTTTTCCCAAACTGGCTCAATTATAAATACCACCTGGGGCCCTTATTTAAAGTGTAGATTCTTGCAGTCTTCACAGAACTACCATCCTAGAATCAAATCATATATAATCTCAAAGAATTCATGAACCACAGGGTAACTTTTAGATCTTTGTTCTCTCCTCTGCAAAAGGAAGGGGTGGGTCAAAGGCTTTTCAAGCAATGTCATGAGGCCAGTGTTCCAGTTCTAAAGGTGCATGCCTCTGTGACCAACTCACATGTAAAAATGTAACATCGCAAATGGGCCCAGGTTCACATGTGCATTGGTACACACATGCATAGATACAGATGGAATCTAGTTCCCTTCTTGCTCCAGCATGTCATCATCCTTGGCTTTGGCTGGACTTCTGGTGGTGACTGAAAGGATTTTAAGATACCTGTAAAGTTTGTACTTTGTGGGAGCTGGTGCTCCAAGTACCTCACATTTGCCCCTCAGCCCAGCAAGTGTGTGGAAGTAGTCAAGTGGACACCTGTGACAGAGCCCACTAGTCAGGGACAATCACTTCCATGCCCAGGAAGTCAACTTAAATTCCAGGTGATTAGATAAATACCACCTATGAAGGCTCATAAAATGGTGGAATCAGTCTCCTGGCTCCCAGAGAAAAGGATAAGAAGAGAGTGAATGATCTTGCAGGCTCTTCTTGCCTCTCTGTTCCTCTATCCTCCTCCCAAAGTGACTGCCTCATAAGCCAGGCTTCCAAATGTCTTCCCAAGGCAGCACATTTGGCCCCTTCCAGGCGTGCCTAGATGCAAGTGAAGGCAGACATCTGCACTGCCCAAGGGCAGGTAGACCAGATGCTTCTAAAGCAGTAGCATGAGGCTATCTTTCTGGTCTTGGGGAATGGGGGTAAACATCCTCTCCGTCCCTGAAAGACTTAAGCAGAGGCTGGGCCCTGAGTATAGATTTACCAAGGGGCAAAGACACAGACTGCATTAGGGAAATGGTGAGCTGGGGAATTCTTGCAGTGCAGCATGAACTACTTCCAGTATACACTGCCTCCCTCAGTGAGTGCCCTGCACTTCCCACTCCACAGGGCAGGGTGACACTCGGTCTTTTCCACACTAATTATATAACCCCAACAACCAAAGCTTCAGTTCTGTCATATCATTCCCATCCCCATCAGGGGAATGTCCCACTTCTGCTGGTAGTGACAAGAAACTCACTGCCTACAAAACCCTGCTATAAAGTGGGCTTGATAGCAAATCTCAAACTATCTCAGTTACCAAAGTTCCTGAATTAAATTAATTAGTTCTTCCCAGATTAATTCCATTGGACTTTGGGCAAGTTTCCTACTATCTAAGCCTCAGTTTCCTTTTTCATAAAGTGGGTATGACAGTAGTACCTAACCCAAACACCTAACTGTTGTGTGAGTCACATGAGATAGTAAATACACAGAGCCTGGCACATAGCAAGCCCTCAAGAAATGTTCATGGATGATATTTTGCTTCTGAGGAACTGATATATATTCCTTTGCTTGTAAGGCATTCTTAATGTTTACATTTTCAGAAGGCACACACACTGTCCTGAGAGTAGGTGTTCTAAGGCATCCTAGAGACATGCAGTGGTGCATAACAGAGTGGGCACGTTGCACTCGAGTGAAGCAGTATTGTTGTCGCAGGGCCCAAGGCTACTTGGGCCCTGATCAGGTTCAGAGGTGTCTTCCTAGGAGTATACCCTCTGTATCCATCCCCAGGCTTTCTCTTCCTTCCCACTCCATGAACCCAGATACACAGCAGAGTACACGGTCAGGTTCAGAGGCGCCTCCTATTACATGCTACTGAGTAAATCATCCTGATTTCATCCAAAGCCAAGTCCTATCCCTGAATCATGGCCTGTCAGACCTGGAGAACCTCCTGCAAGTGCATTCACTAGTCTTTACTTGGGCAAGAAATTGAAACTCTCTGAGCTTCAGTTTTCTCCTTTGAAATGATGATATTGATGATATCCACCTCATGGACTTTTCATTCAGGGACAAACTGAAATAAGGTGTTTCACTTATGCCAAACTTGATACAATACTAAAGGGTTTCAGATACAGCCTAATATCAATATGTGACCCAGTAGGACATTTAACAAGGTGGTAGCTGTCTTAATCTACTAGAGCTGCCATAACAAAATACCATAGTTTGGGTGGCTTTAATCCCAGCAATTTATTTTCTCATAGCTCTGGAGACTGGAAGTCCAATATCAAGGTGCCAGCAGGTTCAGTGTCTGGTGAGAACATTCTCCCTGGGCCGCAGATGTCCACCTTCTTGCTGTGTCCTCACATGGTGCCTCTTTTATAAGGACACTAATCCAGATGGTTGAGGATCCCACCCTTATGACCTCATTTAACTTAATTACTTCCTTAGAAGTCCCATCTCCAAATACAGTCACTAGGTGGGGTAGGGTACTTGGGGCTTGGTGGAGGGAGAGACAACCATGCAGTCCATAAAATTAGCCAATTTAAGTGGCTATTTATTTCAGTAAATGTCATGGAGACATAGATGATTACCTAACGACAGCCTCTTCCTTCCTGGATCACTGACTTTGGGGTAAGATGTCATAAGAAAGGAGCCAATAGATCAGCATTGTCAGAGCAACAGGAAAGTATATTGATCCATCAGCCTCAGCAGCAGTTGTGAGACAGATGAGACCCCCAGAAGCTGGTCCAGGCCCAGGTCCCTTAGGAGCCAACACCTGAGGGTGACATGACAATGGGACAGACCCAGGCTGAAGGAACAAAGAGCAAGGAGCCAGTTAGCGTCCCTGTCCCCAGACTGAGCCTCCTTGGTAAAACATACAAAGAATAAACACAGGATTTGACCCAGCCTCAGAGCAGTCCTGCCCTGCAAAGGTGGCTATCCCCGCTGCAAGAGACAGGTCCAGAAAGTCCTTGTCCTGCTGACAGATTATTGTTCTGATGGCCTGGGATTTGTATTTGACTTTGCTTCTTTTAACACCGCCTTGTTTATTGCATGAATGAATATTTCATTGCCAGATTCATCTTGGGATCATCATTAAACGTTCCTTCTCTGCTCACTGAGATGGCCCTGCTAATCATAAACATCTATGTTGCAATTTCAGATTAGTTAGAGTTGTAAATTGGGACACTAGTAACTATAAGTCATATTCCCCATTTCTGTGTAACTTCTCAAAATCATATCATTTTATGATACTCTTCCTAAAAACAATTTTGCACCCTGCCCCAACCTCCCCCCCCCAAAAAAAAACAAAAAAAACAACCAGCTTCCTTTAGGTAGTAGCAGGGAGCTTTCTTTGGGTTGGACTATCCTTCTTCATGGCTTCCTGGTGGGGGGCAGTGAGATCTGAAACATCCTGGTCGAAGAGCTCCCCCACCAACTTTAGCAACCCCCAAATGTGTCCAACGTGATCCTTACAGACTAGCATCCAGGAAGCGGACTTCTGGCTTTGAGTCCAGCTCAGCTACTTACAATGGTGTGACCGTGTGCCTTAACCTGTCTCAGTTTTTCCCTGTGAAATGGGGATGATTACAGTGGCCAGCTGGTAGGTTGTTGTTAGTATTAAATGAAATGTGCTATGCAAAGCTCTCAGGAAAATGCCACACACAAAGGTCCCTGCACATAGTAACTGTTAGGCAGTCTCTGCCAAGCCCAGCATCTGGCTGATCCCCTAGGGACAATACCACAGATACAGTAGTGTCCTTGCCCTCTGCAAGCTGACAGTCTAATAGGGGAAATGAAGTACAGCTGAAAAAGAGAACTTACTGAGCTCTAAGCCACATGGAATGATTGGAGTTGGATCACTTCAAGGTCACATAGCTATACGCAGGGAGGGCTGTTCTTCATCTACCTAAGATGGGCACATACTAGGTGATTCAAGCTTTGCTGCTCCCGCTGTCTCCAGAGAAAACAGTGCACTGCTAAGTGATCCCGGAGGCACCCTCTAGGATGGCATTCTTGCACAGGCTTTTTCCTTGGTGCTCACTGTCATGGTTATGATTTCTGCCTCCTGGGGTTGGTTGAGCCCAACCAAGGCCAAAGAAAACTGAGCTTGGGAGCAGCCATGGCTGCTCTGCTATGCGGTCCTCTTTGTTTGGAGGAATTTAAGCTGTGAACACCACCACCCTCAAAATGAGCTGACTCTGAGAACTCACTGCTTCCACCTTACAGAAGAGAAAAATGGAGGGGCATGTAGCTTACTGGAGTCCCTGAGTGGAGCCAGAGTAGGGGCTTGTGAAACAGCTCCGAGCCCCCACAGCCACCTGGCCCGGGGTGAAGATCCAGGGCACTTCCCTTTCTTGCCACCCCTTTCTCAGGGCACCAGATGCTCCTAAAACCAGGTTTAGCAGTCCCCATTCCCTCTCCCCACCAAGGACAGATCTCCAGTTCCTGGCACAGACAGCTCCAGGGACAACACCCATGACATACCAGAAGCGTCTTGACTCAAACATCTGCAACTCCAAGCGCAGAAAAGAAGATTCAATTCTGTAGCACGCTCTCTCTCTCTTTTTTTTTTTTCCAATTTCCTCCCATCACCTTAATAATTGTGTCTCTGGATTGTTTAATTCCATAATGAAGCCACTTGGGCTTACAACTGGCCTATCATCAGCTAGGATTAAGATTCATTTCAAATAAGGGTTTTTTTCCCCCCAACCCCCCCTCTTTTATTCCCAAACTAAATTTGCATTACAAAAAAATTAAACAAAAGCAGCTTTTTGAATCTCCACTCATTACTCCCATTACATTTGTTAACATCATTATCCTCACTGAAGATGGCAACTATCATCAAATGTTGCAGCGCCTTTGTGGACCTCTTGCTGTATTAGTTTAGAAAATTGCTTTAATGCATATGCTTTTAGAGATTTAAAATCTACCATAGCATTATGAGTTATATAATGCTGTACATTTTTCATCTAATAGTGCATTTATTTTTTTTTAAGTGCGCTGCACTGAGATAAAAATGCATGCCCGTAGTAAGGAAGAATACAAATGCAACTGGGAAAATGCAGAGCAGAGCTCCTGACTGGCAGGCCCTCTCCCACTGCCTTCTTCCCCAGAGAAACCACTCCGTCTGAAACCCAAACCCTGAGGGTTTGAGTTTAAGGGGGGTGGGTGGTGGGGGTGGGGTGGGATGGGGGGCTGCTCACTGACCCAGTGGTGGAGAAGGAAACTGTTCATGTGGCGCTATAAGCAAAAGCAAGCTCTTGTTATTCATTAACACAGGAAAGCAGGGTTTCAGGGGCAATTACCAAATTTCTATATTCATAGAAATTCCGTTTCCCTGGAGAGAAAGGCTCAGGTTGGAACATTTATGAAGTGCTGATTTCTTATGGAAATAAGAATTTTTGGTAATTACAGAGGAGCTGTTCTTTATCTGCTTCGCATTTTAATAATGGGAATGGTATTTTGTTAGTTTCTTTTTTATTATTACTAAAGAGCACACAGGCCGACAGCATCCTCGCTGGTATCCTGGGGATCCACTCCTCCTTATAGCTGAGAACGCACGAGTCTGCGGCCCTGCTCAGAAACACTCAATCACTCTGCTCACCAAACCAGAGAAAGCAGAGACGGGAAAGGAATGAGGGGCAGCTCCAAGCTCTGGCTCCAGGCCGCCAGTCCCTCCCCTCACCCCTCCTGTGCCCAACCCCATTTCTGGGGCTGTGTGGAGTGTGTTCATGCCTCAGGAAGCCATTTTTTTGGGTGAAGTGAGATTCTGTTTTCTCCCCCTGACTCCTTTTACTGCAGCAAATCCCCAGCCACAACCACCGGGGTTCCCAGAAACGTGGACAATTAAGTGCCAGTGAGTGAGGCGCACAGGACAAGGCTCCCTGACTCAGTTTCCCATGGCTTCTTCTCCATTTCCAGTGCCTTGTGGATAGCTTCCAGTCCTGTCCCTAAGCGGTCAGTCGCCTGGGAACCCATGTTGGCCTCCTCCCACCCCCTGCTCCATACCCCATTTCTGAGAGCTCACTCTTTGGAATGACCACTCTCTCCCCAGGGAGGCCTGCAAAATGACACCAACCCCCCTCCCAGAGCTATTTGAACTGATTTACAATAGTTATAAAAGAGGCCAGAGCCTGATTAAGCTTAATAGATCCATTAATTACACCAAACAAAGCAAACATAATGAACATAAAAATTTATGCCCTCCATCGCAGGTTCAGATGTGTCCCTTTGCTGGGCCTTGACAGGTTCTGTGCAGCCCATCCATCTTGACACTTGGTAGGACCAAGAGCCCATAGCTGTGTGGAGGTGGGGTGGAGGTGGAAGTATCCCACACCCCAGACTTAACCATCTCCCAGGCCACTCGGTTTTGCACCTGGCTCCGCTGTAGCCCTTGGAGTAGCACTGAGCAGGTTAGCACAATGGCCACAGCATCATGGTTCACAGATCAACCTCTTGGGTCCAAATCCTGGCTTTATCACTTACTAGCCCAACTGATAGCATTGGGCAAGTTAGTCCATCTCTTTGGGTTCTCATTTCTTGCACGGGTGAAATGGGGAAAACAGCACCTACCCTGGGGTTGTCGTTGGGATTAACTGAGTCAGTGCATCCATGGCACACTCTGTTACCTGTGTTTATTTTGTCCTGATTATTACAATTTGAGTAAAGACTACAGACCATCTAAAACTCCAGTATTTCTCGAGGAACATCACCTTTATCCTTTTTTCTGAAAGGGAAATCTGCCCCAAAGTAACCCATCACCAAATATTTATTAAAGTCCACAAAGTGCCTAACCCCTACTTAGGAGCTGAAAGAGCATCTCAGCTTCAGCAGGTGGCACCTGCCCAGCAATGCTTTAAAGCATCAGCGGGAGCCTGGAAGGTCATCTACTGAAACTCTTTACGTCCTGCCATTTTCCATAGGAGGAGAGGAAGGACAAAAAGGGTTCAAAGGCACTTGCCCAAGGCCATGGAGCTCCATAATGACACAGCTAGCACTAGAAACCTGGGGCTCAAGCCAGTCCAAGTGTCTGTCACACTATGCCTGCATATAAATGCGTCTACCCCCACTCCCCCACATGATCATCACAAACAAAAGACCACACCAGGAAGAAGAGAAAGCAGTGCAGAAAAATATGAATAAAAATTGGAAACCATAACCTGCTCATGCGAATCGCCTTTCTTCAGGATCACAATACTCTGGTTTTTGAAGCAACAATACTACTTGCCAGGCCTTTGCAGGGGCTGTTCCCTCTGCCTGAAATGCCTTCTCCTCTAATTAGTCCCTTGATCAACTCTACTCCTATCTCAAGACTTAGCTCAGGTTTCACCTCCTCTTCAGTTTTCCTAACCCTAATGAGCGCTCCCAGAAATAAGCTCATCCTCACCTCTTCTCTGCTCCCTGGAACACCTGCCACCATCCATTCCCTGTATAGCAGTTAATGTATTTCACTGTGACTTTTGTTTTGGTTTGGTCATTCTCTTATCAGCAGAAAATATATTGAGTACCTACTATGTGCCAGGCACTGTCCTAGACACTAGGGATGTGGTGATGAACTAGACAGCAATAGTCTTTGACCATAATGAACTTATGATCTGGGAAACACTAATTTTATCTGGTGCATCTTTGAATCCTCTCTGCCCAGCATGAAGCCTAACAAGTAAGTAGTTCCTCCATGAAGTGTGATGAGGATGGGGCTGGGATGTTTGGAGGAGGAGCACAGGGGCTGTTTATGAGTGGAACAGCTGTGAGGATGAGCAGGTAGGTAGATTATTGGGATCTCCTCACAAAGTGGGGGAAGGAGTTATGGTCCTGCCTGGAGCCCACCCACTGGGTTGGTGACAAGCCTGGGGGAGTACAGAGACATCCACTCGGTGTGGTTTAACCATGTATAACCCTCCCCCATCTATTATTCCATCCTCGGATATCAATTCCTGGTCAGTCGTTCAGCCCACAAGACCCTGAAAATAGATTTAAATTATTGCTTTATTTCCCATCCAGCTCTGGTGTTGATTTATGCTGCCAAACAATCAAGCCTTTATCTCAGTCACCCAGCAGCATTAGCAGCAATTTATCATGTTTTATTCTCCCTTTCCTCCAGACACTGGGCCTGCTGGTTGTGTCCTTCTCTTCTTGAGAGGAGAGATGCAGCAGCGGTGGGCATGAGCAACACTGGCAGCAAATGGCCAGGGGTGGGCACTTCCTGACTCCTACCTGGGAGGACCTTTGATTTCTTGCAGAATGGAAGGCATCTAGGCCTGGAGGACAGATATCCTTACCCTAACCATGCTATTCACCAGCTGAGCAGCCTTGAGCAAATCACTTCCCTTTTCTGGACCTGAATCTCTTCATCTGTGGCCCTTTTGGATCACTGCAGTCTCAGGAAAGAGCAGAGACAGCTTTCGAGTTGTCCTCAAATTTGGCTCTAGCTTTTTTTTTCCTTTGAAAAGCTTGACCTGGCCAACTCTACCCCCACCTCCCTAATCTCTCCGAGACAGATTGTGGCAACATTAGGGCCACAAGCTCTGTAAAACCAGGTGAGCTCACCAAGCAAGAGTAGGCAGAGCAGCCTAGCAGGACTAGAAGTCAGGAGTGCCAATCAAGTTTGAGACAGGATGACCCAACTAGATCAGGAGTCCAAGCTCGACCCTCTGTCTGGTTTGTGTAAGCTGAGAGATAACGATGGTTTTTACATGGTTGAAATGCTTGGGAAAAAAAGTCAAGAGAAGAATAATATTTTATGACACATAAAGATTACAAGAAATTCAAATTTCAGCTCTGGCTGGTGTGGCTCAGTGGATTGAGCATCAGCCTGTCAACCAAAGGGTCACCAGTTCGATTCCAGTCAAGACACATGCCTGGGTTGCAGGCCAGGTCGCTAGAAGAGGCACGTGACGGGCAACCACGCATCGATGTTTTTCTCCTTCTCTTTCTTCCTCCCTTCCCCTCTGTCTAAAAATAAATAAATTTTTAAAAATTAAAAAAAAGAAATTCAAATTTCAGTGTCCATAGAGGTTTTTGGAACACAGCCACGACCACTTATTCACGTGTTGTCTACAGCTGCTTTTGCTGTGCAAGGCAGAGTTGTGTGGTTGTAAGAGACCTAATGGCTCCCCAAGTCTGAAACACTTACTCTGATCCATTACAGAATAAGTCTGCCAACTCTTTGCTAGATGCTTAGAGATGCCAGATACCCCCATTTGAGACGTGCCTGAGACCAGCCAGGTTTCTGGCGGTGGCTTTATGTTTATTTTGGGATGGAGATTCGCTCCTAGAGCAAGGAAAGGAACCCTGAGGTTTCTATCCACTAAAGAAACCGTCCTGGGGGGAGCCAGAGATGAGAGCCAGCCTCGAACCCATCACTGGGATGGTCAATCAGGTTAGCTCGGCTTTCTGGGAGAGCGGGAGAAGCCTAGGCTGTCTGTCGCCCCTACACTTGCCCTGCTGTTCCTGCCTTCCAGTCTTTGCCCATGCTGCCACCCCCGCCTGCACTGTTCTTCCCCATGCCCACGTTCCATTCCACCCACCCCCATCTGGAAGGGCTCTGTCCCCCTCAGCTCTTCATCAAAACTTCCCTAGTATCACTCATCATTTCCTCCACTGAGGACAACAAATTGGTTTCATCCAAGGCCAGTTCCAACTGACCGGAGGTGGCTTCCTGCATGGCTAAGAAGTGTGAAGCTGCTTGGGAGCTCGGGAAAAAGGACTGTCCTATTCAACCAGTGATGGTTGCTATAGGCAGGGGAGGAGGCTGGCGCCCATCTGGGCATCTTGCCTTCCTTGCTCTATGTGTGTGCTGGGCATTGGTGGACAGTATCAACCCCCTTGTGAACTATAAACTCCTCGCTGGTGGGCAATGGCTATGTCCACAGCCCCCTCCCCACCACCTAGCCCAGAGCTGGTCTCAGGGTGTGCCTCCCCACTCTGTAGCTGTTTTCGACAATAGCCTGAAAGCAGCCCTTTCAAATGCCTCCTGGCAACTAGTACTGAAACACATTTATTTGGCTTGTTCTCAAAGAACTTCCTGGGGAGGCAATGCTGGGGCAGGGAGCAAATCCTCCGCACAGGAGGAAACAAGAGAGGCAAGGAGAGAAGTGTGGTGTCCCTTCCAGCTTTAGGGAGGAATCCTTGGCATTTACATAGCAAACAATCCCCAGGTGAGGCAGTATGTCAACAAGGCCCAGCTCAACAGCTCTCACGTCTCAGCATATTTTAAATGTTTGCCACATGCCAGACATTAATATTTTAACGGCTGCACATGTCCCTGGCAGGCGGAGCAGTGTCCAGAACACAGCCTAAAAACTGAGTGACAATAGCCTGGCTGTATGTGAGGTCAGCAGGGCCTTAGGAATGCCTGCTCCAGCTTCTCCCAACATGCCACTGCCCCCTGCCCACCTCACCCCACCAGCATGGCCTGGAGATGGCAGGGCTGTCTATTGAGCTGCTGTGAATGGGCAGGATTCTCTTGGCCTGAATGACCTGGAGGTGGCTCCCAGGACCCTTCACATGCCCCTACGTTGGGAGGATGTAAGTGTGTGGGGAGGACCACAAACTCAGCTCTAAGCACAACTGCAGTGGCTTCTGTCCAGAAGTTCAGGCAACTTTGGATGTTTGAAATCCAGCCAAGGGCTGTCTTGGGGCAAAGGGCGGCAGTGGGGAATGAAATTTTCCTCATTGATAGAATTCATGAGTGGGATTAATCGATTAATCCAGTGGCTCCCAAATTACTGATATCCCTTAAAACAGAAAATACGTGGCTCCTAGGGAAGGTATGTGGCTGTGCCAAACGCTGCTCCCAGCTTTCCTTTCTAAAAATAAGCACAAACAAGATAAACATTCAAACACTCAAAAAATCCCCCATACCATATAAGGCCTTTAAAAAAACTTTCTCTTAGAAGCTACCTGTCAAACATGCTTGGCTCCAGTCTTTTCTGTGAAGCACTGTGGGGACTAGAAGTACAATTACTTGATAATAACATCTAGTGTTTAATGAGCACATACTATGTCCTAGGCCAGGGGTCATCAAACTTTTTCTATTAAAGGCCAGATAATAAATATGTTCAGCTTTGAGGTCAGAGTCAACTCTGCCCTTGTAGACCAAAAGAAATGTAGACAATACTTTCAGGAAGGAGTGTGGCAGCGTTCAAATAGAAGTTTACTTACGAAACAGGTGGTTTGTCTGATTTGGCCCATGGGCTACAGTGTGCCAACTCTTGTTCTAGGTAGTGTGCTAAGTGTTTTAGGTACATAATCTCACTTAATTATCCATGTCCTAATAATCCTGGGACATGGATACTAATATTATATTCATTTTTAGAAATAAAAAATTCAGGGTTACGGTTAGATTTCTTGCTCAAGATCACAAAGTTAATGTGCAGAGCAGCTGGAATTCAGACCACTTAACGATATCGCTCCAGGTAGAATCTTTTAAAACAAACAAACAAACGAACAAAAATATATGTATATACATAGTAGCGGACATGTACAGTATGAATAGGAATCATGTACTATTCTAAAGGCTTTATTTAACACTTAAAACTCTATTATTATTTTCATTTCACAGATGATCAAATCCGGAGGTCCAGGGCCACACAGCTTATTGATGGTAGAGCAGAGATTTGAGCTCAGGTGGCTTAGTTCCATAAACTTGTGTCTTGCCTGCTTAACTCTCAAGGCATTCTTGGAGGCAGGTACTCAGTGGGCTGAAGGTCCAGGGGTTTAGGCCTCAGCTATGTCATTCCCTGCCACTGAAAAAATGTGAGCTCCAACCCCCCTTTCTATCATGCCTACCTGTCCCTGAAATGGGTCACCAGGAAAAGAGCTGACTGTACTCTGTGGCATTCTGGCCCTTAACGTATGTGGGGTTTCCAAGGTAGAAAGGACTTGAAACTAGATATAAACACCCCAGTGGTCTGCCCCCCAGTTCCTCCCAGGCTCAATGAAGTCCCTCACAGCTCAGGCACTGGAGGCCTAGGTGGACCCCGGAGGGCCAGAGTCCCTGGCCACCCACCCTCTGGTGCTGAGTCAGCATGGGCATGCCCAGAATAGGAGTGGCTGGTGAGCGCCTGCCGCCTGCACGTGTCACTCATAGTGACACCAGGCATACAGGTATGGAGCAGACAGCAATTTTCTACTTTACTTATTGGTGCGAGGAGAGCCAGAGAACCTGACAGGGCCCCAAACAAGCTGTCAGGAACTTCTAATTAGGGCCGAACAGTGTAAAGAGTACACACACCCTCCAGCCTCTGAATTAGCAGGACAAAGTGCCGAGATGGAGTCAGACAGGCTGAAAGAGGGAAGCCTGAAGTGGGACTGGAAGGGGAGGGAGGCAGTGGAGCCCAACTCCCCTCTCCAGGGCTCCAGAAAACACTTGCGCACAGAAAACACTTTGAACTCCACTTTGTCCCTGCATTCTCTGTCCATTAGGCAGTCACTCCCCCATGGTCTTCAGCCTGTTACAAATGCTCCTCATTGGATACCACAAAGGCTCCAAGTCTCTGGTGTGTCCACAGGAATGCTGTGGAAGATTATGACAAATGCCATTCTATGGTCCAAACATTCTTCTGACCTACCAGTGTTTCACGAAAGAAAAAGCAGCTTGTCTGGAACGAACAGCGAACCCATCGTGACTCTAGGTGATCACCCTTCACTCCTCTTTGTGGCCACAAGTCATCCATCCTACACTGTGCTAGAAGCCTCCTGGGGCTGGTGTTGAACTCATCCGTGAGGCATGCGCAGCATCACTTGCCTTTCCCTTAAAAAGCAAAACAACATTTGCCTTTCTTCCCTTACAGACCTACCTCCAGTTTTGCACAACCCTCGGAGAGTTCAGTGACTTGGTATCCTCTCTGCCGCATCTCCTCTCAGCACCCACCAGGTGACCTCCTCAGGTGTTTGTGCCACCTTGGGCTCACATCTCATGGACCAGGTCCTCCCATTCCAATCCAACCACCCTTCTTGCAAACAGAGCTTGGCTCTGCTGCTGGCCCTCGAACTCCCATGAACACTATACCATCTATGCCCATTAGCAAACCTGCACCTTCTTAGTCTTGCTACAAAAGCAACTTCAAAAGTTTCTTCTTAAGGCCTTAACATCATTTTTCCCCCCTCACATCTCACCCCATCTTAGGTTTAGCCTTCCTGAGGGTAATAAGCTGACTCCAAGGCTCCTTCCAGTCTGTTGAGGATGTGACTCCCTCAGAAACTGGACAGGATGAGTGCGCAGAGCAGGTCGCTGTGCCTTGAGGCTCCCTGCAAAGTTGGAGAACCCCTAGGACAGCCAGCTGACCCATCACTGACCCATCGCTAACCCATTGCTGGCCCAGCAGCATCTCCTGCAGGGAGTTTGTAAGGGGTGGTGAGGTCATGGGGCAGGTTGCTTGGCCCCCTGGTCCTGTCACATCACTGACAGGCATCTCTGCCGGGTACCATAGGGGACAAGCACAGAATGGCAAGGGAGCTTGCGGAAGCTCCACCAGGAAGAGGGGGCTGGGATGGGGTTGTGGGAGGTGAGGGTGGGAGGCAGGAGGGACACAGCCTGGAGCTGTCACATGGACCTCATCCACTCTGCCCACTGGGAAGGAGCACAGCTCCCCGCTCCCCATGTCTTCCTGCTGCTCTTTATTCATTAAAATGCTCAGATGCCGACTAACTTTATTTGCTCAGTATTTATTTCGCCAGCCTTGAAGCGGGAACAACAGGCAGCTTGATTGAAAGGTTGTCTGGTTTCATTGTGGCTCCTGTAAGTAATTCTACAGCCTCGGTGGAAATGGTATTTTATAACTTGCCAGAGCAGATATCCCTTAGAGAATTGGAATAGATACTCCTGAATCACCTAAGCTGTCTTCCCCCTAATGCCCAGGCGCCCAACAATCAGTGCCCAACTCTGCAGCCCCATGACACTGTACTTCTCTGGGGCCCGTGCTTGGGAGCCCTGCACAGGGGAGCATGGAGGAACCCAGAGCCTGTCTTCCTGAAAGGTGGCAGCTGCCATCTACCAGCCCACACGGGCAGAGAGGAAATGGCCTGGGAATGCAGTGGGAGGGTCCAGGTCAAACCTGGGCTCATTCCAAGAGGTGAGACACTGGAATCGGGGTGGCATGGAGAGCCAGAGAGACCCTGGGGCTTCTCCTCTGGACGCCCTTGAAGACCAGACTGGCAGAGTTGGGCCCAGTTTTGCTTGGAAAAGGGAAGGCTAAGATGCTTTCTGGAGAGCACTAAAAATGGGAGGAATCAGATTCCACAAACGTTGCCCCTGTCCTCCCAACAATGCTGATGACTCCAGCTGAGAACTTCAGTGGGCAGAGAGCCTTCTTCAGGCACAGGTGGGCAGGGGTCTCCAGGGTTAGGAGGTAGGTTGGGTCTGGGCCATCCACACTACTGCATTCTCTTATTCTGCCCCCTCAGGGGGCAGAGGATGAGTGCGCAGAGCAGGTCGCTGTGCCTTGAGGCTCCCTGCAAACGTGGAGAACCCCTAGGACAGCCAGCTGACCCATCACTGACCCATCACTAACCCACTGCTGGCCCAGCAGCATCTCCTGCAGGGAGCTTCTAAGGGGTGGTGTGGAGCAGAGGAAGCCCCTCCTCCTGCCCCTGGAGCGCTGATCGAGGCTGGGCAATCACCCTCTCCTTACTATTATGACTACATCAAGTTGGGTGATTTATTTCCCACTTATCTTTCCCGTTTCCGCTCCCTGTCCGATCTGCACTGCTGAACACACCAGACTGAAAACGTATCATCCGTTCCGATCAGCTGCTGCTGAGCTGAAAAGAATACCCCTCCTGCTGCCTTGTGGCAGAGAGGTCTGCAGAAGTGGGGAAGACCCTCCTAGAGACTGGCCTGGCCCCAGCCCTCCGCTTTAGGGGATGGGAGGTAGGGTGTTGGAGGTTCTGGGAGCACCTGCAGAGGGAACAGGCCAGGGTTACAGTAATGGAAGTAGAGGAGGGGGGTAGCTAGGAGCAGCAGGTAGCAGATAGCAGGCCTCAGCTGGAGGGAGTCACAGCCCTCAATACAGCCTCAGTCACTGTCCCCCTCACTTGTTCCAGTCATGCCTCATGCCACTGCGGCTGCTCTGGTGGACATGTTCCACCAGTCCCCATACCTTCCCTCTCCTGCCCCCTGGGCCCATGCTGAAGGAACAGAAGAAACCTACCTGTGCCTGACACCCTCATCAGAGTTCATGTGACAAGGCTGGCCAAGCTCTCTGGATGTGCTGCCTCCAGGGGGAACTGCAGCCTTCAAAGTCCACCCCCCCACCCCACCCCCGCCCCTGTGAGTGGCAGAAGAGTGTGAGCGTCAAGAGCATTGGCTCTGGGGCCAAAAGCCTAGGCAAACTACCTGGTTTTTTTGAGACTGAGTTTCCTTCTCTGTTAGAAGGGTAATAATACCCACTGTTGTAAAGCTTAAATGAGGTTGTGTGTCAAATGGATGCTTTAGGAGGTGGCATTTAAACCAATAAGCCAGATTCTTCTGTGTAGGGGAAAGGAGCAGAGGGACATCATCTTGGGGCAGTTTATTGTTGTTGTTGTTGTTGTTGTTTTTGTTGTTAGTATAGAAACAATTGCTTGAATGACTTATTTATACTTGTTTCATATTATGTTTATATTTATGTATATAAGGATAAGACCACCGGGAAGCATCTGACCCAAGGAAAGGGTACATCAGTATATTGTCTCTGTTTTAGAAAGACCATCTCTCCCCAGGTTTACAGACTGTGGGAAGTTGGGGCCATGTATGGGAGGAACCCAAGGGCCTACTGGGAGGGGACCGAGATAGCATCTCCATCTCTCTGCAAGGTCTGGAGGTAAAGCCACTTGCTAAGTTAGCTAGGGTAGCACCGCAGAAAGTTTGATGTCAGGACAGGACCACAAGGACACAAAAGGGAGACCCACAATGAAAGAAATGGGCAGCAGGGCTGGTGATCTGCTCAATCACCAGCATTAGGACAGCTTTTGGGAATGCTGATGAGACTAT
The DNA here is from genome assembly GCA_004026545.1 of Mormoops blainvillei. Classification (NCBI taxonomy): domain Eukaryota; kingdom Metazoa; phylum Chordata; class Mammalia; order Chiroptera; family Mormoopidae; genus Mormoops; species Mormoops blainvillei. Next base: position 311,798 of record PVJD01000002.1, on the reverse strand, counting down.
GACCTTGGATCCAAGGTGCGGAGGCCTCTGGCCTTCTAAGAGAACTGGACCAACACAAACAACCTGTAGGAACAGAAGACCTTGGGGTAGCAGCTAAAGCAGCAGCATGGCATATTGTACCCAAGGTGACCTTTAGCTTGACATCAGACTCACAGCATTCAACTAATGTTGGCGCCCATTAACAATGAGGATAGTTTACATACTTTGAATGTGTACTATGTGCCAGATAGTTCCATACCTTTTACATTTATTGATTCATTTAATTCCAACAAAACTCTTTTAGGTAGGTACTATTCTTAGCCCCAACTTTATAAATTAAGGATAGAGACACGGAGAGGTTAAATAATTTATCCAAAGGCACACAGCTGGTAAGTCGATGAGCTGGGATTTCAACCCAGATTCACCTTTAGAATTGTTGATGATAAAAGTTCTATAACTTCCCCTATTTCAAGCACCAAGACCACGTTAAGCCTCTGAAACACTGCAAAATTAAGAGGATCCATAGATTATAGACAAGCCTTAGGAAGCAAATGGGTCACTGTCTGTGGGCCAACAAGGACCCTAGCATCTCCCTTCTCTCTTTTTCTGCCAGTACCCATACTCACCACTTTCCTTAAGCAAAATGCTCTCTCCAGAAAGGATGGATTCACTTACTCATTCTGAGCTGGCTGTGACTGCAGAGCTTAGCACATTACTTCTCTCAAAGTATTGGCCTTTTAACTTGGGGCAAATTCTTAAGTCAAAGGAGTGAAACTCAAATTGTATAATATCAAAGCCCAGTGACGTGAGGGAGTGCAGCCAGGTGAACATCAGCAGGGATCAGGAGTCCCTTCATTCATGTCTGGCTTTGGCCTATGTGAGAAGCAGCACCTGGTATGCTTGGAGAAGATTGTCCTGGCCTCCTCCCGTCACGTGGGATCCATTTCACTATTTTATCTCTGACTCTATGAAGATGCTGATTTCAAAGGAAGTTAGCCCTGGCTGGTGTGGCTCAGTGGATTGAGTGCCAGCCTGCGAACCAAAGAGTTGCTGGCTTGATTCCCAGTCTAGGGCACATGCCTGGGTTGTGGGCCAGGTCCCCAGGTCCCCCGTGGGGGACACGTGAGAGGCAGCCACACACTGATGTTTCTTTCCCTCTCTTTCTCCCACCCTTCCCCTTTCTAAAAATAAATAAATAAAATCTTTTATTTAAAAAAAAAGAAAGAAAGAAAGGAAAGAAAGGAAGTCATCTCTGGATAGCACAAAGGCACCCCCAAAAGCTGGCATGCTTCTAGCAAAGGGTCAGAATCACAGAGTTCTTATCTTTCAAAGTTAACCCTCATGCCCACTGCTCAGGGCAAGGACTGGGGGTCAGGCACTTCCTGGAGGTCTTAAAACAATCTGGGGCCAGAGATTAGGGTCCACCATGGGCTCAGTTGTCTCCAGATATGGTGGCCTCCTCCTTCCCTGGCCTCCCCACTGCCGGTATCTTTGTTCGAAATGGTTCGCTGTCATTTTGCTGACTTCTGAGTCATGCTCTGTCCTTGTTGCATCACTGTAGCCTGAGCTGTTGCTGCTGAACCATGGATGGGGGCCCTTTCTGACCAGTCATCTTCTAAAGCCTGCTAGGGCTCCCAGTGCTGTGGTGTACCAGCTCTGGAGTCCAGGTGGGGAGCCTGAGTGAATGGTGACAGGGCAGCATGAAGACAGCAGTGGATAAGAGTTGAGAGAGCCAGGAAGGTGCACCGTCCAGTTCAGTCTCAGGAAGCTGTATGTCACCTTGGCTAAGTCACTCAATGTGGAGGGTCAAAACCTTGGTCTGCCTGCCTTGCATGGCTGTTGCACAACTCTGTGTGTGTGTGTACATGTGTGTGTATGAATGAGAGGGCTTTGCAATGTATACTAATGTCAAGATTTTAGCTCACATGATTATCTGCAATCTCCTTTTTCTAGGTTTCTCTATCTAGGAGAGACCTGATTCCCATGCCCACCCTTACTGCTGGTCAGCAGGGGACAAAGCTGATCTTTAACCACTAGATTCGGAATCCTAGGAAGAATTCCAGACCCAAGATAAATCCTGGAGCTAGCTATACCTACAACCCAATTTGCCTTTTCTGAGCAAAGTAATAATATCCCACCAATATGGACTATACCACAGAGTGTTAAAACTTCGACATGACTGGAGGGTCAATTCATCTTGGGTTAGTACATGATCCGCTGAGCATCCTGGAGCTCTGCATAGAGGATCCTGGATTCAGGGAGAAAGGGCGCCAAGATCAGCTGGGAGGAACAGTGTCACAATGCCTATCAAGTTTTGCCAGTTCTGTTTAGGTGCAGCAATTCCTTTTATTTTTATTTTATTTTTTAATGAGCTTTTGGGGTGACAATGGTTAATAAAGTTATATAGGTTTAAGGTGTACAATTCTATAATACATCATTTGTGTATTGTATTGTGTGTTCACCATCTCAGGTCATGTCTCTTTCCATCACCATTTATCCCCCTTTTACCCTCTCTGGCCTCCACCCATCCTTATTTCCTTCTGATAAAGAATTCCTTTTAAAGATGAGGAAATCTGGTCTAGGAAGTGAGGCCAAATGCCTGAAGTCACCCAGATGGAGACAGTCCAGGGCTCTTCCCACACCATTGTGGTTTGAAAACTCTGTCCTGTGAAATCACAGGGTTTCCAAGGAGCTCCCCAAAGATCTGCAATGGAGCAGAAAAGTGGGGGAAAGGCCTGGAGGGCAGGACCCAAGAACTCTATGCTTTCTTCAACTCAAGCAGCTGTCTCTTTGACTGTGTTTTAAATGTCAGGGTTCTATGTAAGATTCCATCTGACATCAAAATTTTGCTGCTTAAAAAACCATTTACACTATATCAAGATACTGAATCCTCTAAGGGTTTCTAATCTCTTGTCTTCCTAGAAAGTTTCTTGGGACACAAGTATTTTAATAGACGGTTACTGATACTTTGCCTGGCAAATAGGATAATGACCCCAGTCCTTGAGGAGTTGGCATCATAGCATGAGAGATAAGCAGCTAAATCGCCATAAGAGAAAGTGGCTGTGGCTACAACAAGTTAAGTGCAAAGACTGAAGAAGGGTAGGAGCACAGGTGAGATGAGGAGGCATCCCGATTGGAAAGGCAGAGTAAAACTATCTCCTCTCTACTTGCAGATGGCATAATCCTGTATGTAGGAAATCCCAAGGAATTCACAAAAAATTATTAGAACAAATAAATGAGTTCACAAGGTTCAGAAAATAATGTCAACACACAAGAATCAATTGTATTTCTATACACTTGCCATGAACAATCCAAAAATGAAATTAAGAAATAATTTCATTGAAAATAACATCAAAAAGAATAAAATAGGAATAAATTTTAAAAAATAGGTGGCAAATGTATACTCTGAAAACTACATAGCATTATTCAAATTAATTAAAAAATACCTAAATAAATAGAAAGACATGTTCATAGAATGAAAGGCTTAATATTGTTAAGATGGCAACGGTCTCCAAACTAATCTACAGAGCCAACATAATCCCCGTCAGAATTCCAGCTGGTTTTTTCGTAGCAATTGATGGACTGATCCTAAACTTAAAAGGGACCCAATACAGTCAAAACAATCTTCAAAAAGAAGAACAAAGTGCCCTGACCAGTGTGGCTCAATTGGTTGGATGTCATCCTGCAAAACAAAAGTTCAATTCCTGGTCAGGGCACTTGCCTAGTTTGCAAGTACAGTCCCTGGGAGAGGCAGCCAACTGATGTTTCTGTCCCTGTCTTTTTCTCTCCCTTCCCCTCTCTAAATAAATAAATAAATACATAATTTTTTTTAAAAAAAGAACAAAACTAAAGCATTCATATCGCTTGATTTTGAAACTTACTACAAAGCTACAGTTATAAATATAGTGTGGTATTGGCATAAGAACAGACTTTTAGATTAATGGAACAGAAATGAGAGTCCAGAGATAAATTCTCACAATTAGGGTTAATTGATTTTTGACAACAGTGCCAATATTATCCAACGGAGAAAGAATAGCCTTTTCAACAAATGGTGCTGGGAAAACCGGATACCCACATGTAAAACAATAAAGTCAAACTGCTTCCTCATACCATACACAAAAATTAACTAAAATGGATGAAAGATCTACATGTGAGAGCTAAAAATATAAAACTCTTAGGAGAAAGCACACAAGTAAATCTTTGTGACCACAGGTTAGGCAATGGTTTCATAGATATGATACCAAAAGCACAAACGACAAAAGAAAAAAATAGATAAACCATATTTCATCAAAATTAAAATGTTTTGCACTTCAGAGGATACTGTGAAGAAAAAGAAAAGACAACAAATAAAATGGGAGAAAATATTTGCAAATCATATACTGGTAAGTGACTTGTATCTAGAATATATAAAGAATTTTATAACTGAGTAACAAAAGGGCCACCCAATTAACAGGCAAAGGATCTGAACAGACATTTCTCTAAAGAAGATATACAAATGGCCAATAAGCACCTGAAAAAATGTTTGGCATCATTAGCCATGAGGAAAATAGAAGTCAAAACCAAAATGAGATACCACTTCTCATGGCTGTGTGGAAGACAAAAAATGACTCTTCACAGATATCCACCCTCCTAATCCTCTGGAACCTGCGAACATGTCCCCTTTACATAGCAAAAGGAACAGGGCAGGTACAATTAACTCAAGGACCTTGAGATGAAGAGGATTCTGGATTATCCAGGTGGACCCAATGTAATCACAGGGGTCCTTTTAAGTGAAAGAGAGAAGCAAGAGCGTCAGAGGCAGAGAAGGTGTGCCAACAAAAGCAGAGGTCAGAACGATGCGATTGCTGGCTTTGAAGCCAGAGGGGGCCATGAACCAAGGAATATGGGCAGTCTCTAGAAGCTGGAAAGTCAAGGAAACAGATTCTCCCTCCCCGAGAACCTCCAGAAAGAACACAGCCCTGCTGACACCTTGACTTCAACCCCATGAGACCCATTTCAGACTCCGATCTCCAGAACTGTAAGATAATTACTTTGTGTTAAGTCGCTACGTTTGTAGCAATTTGTTATAGCAGCAATAAGATACCAACACAGCTATAATAAAAAAGACGGATAATAACAAGAGTTGGGAGGATGTGAAGAAATCAGCACCCTGATACAATGCTGCTGGGAATGTACAATGGTATGGCCACTTTAGAAAAGACTCTGACGGTTCCTCAAGAGGTTAAATACAGAATTACCATATTACCCAGCAATTCCATTACTAGGTCTCTACCAAGAGAAATAAAAACATACGGCCATGTAAAAACTTGTATATAAATGTTCATAGCAGCATTTTCCACAATAGCCAAGGAGTGGAAACAAATCAAATGTCCATCAAAGGATAGCTGGATAAATGAAATGTGGGTTCGTGCTACCTAGAAAACATTATACTCAGTGAAAAAAGACCGACACAAAAGGCCACATATTGTACAATTCCATTCGCGTGAAATATCCAGAATAAGGAAATCTGTACAGACACAGGTTAGTGTTTGCCTAGGCCAGGGTGCAGGTGGGGGGAGGGGCGGAGAGTGACTGCTAATGAGTGTGGGGTTTTGTTCTCTTTTTAGGATGATGAAAATGTTCTAAAATGGATTGTGGTGATTGTTGCACAGCTTTGTGAATACACTGAAAGCCATTTAAATGTATACTTTACAATTGTAAATTACAAATTGTATAGCATGTGAATTTTATCCCAATAAAGCTCTTATTAAAAAAGAAAAAAAAAAGATTGCCTACCCTGTCCTTCCCTGGGGAGGCAGTTAATCACAGAAAGGATTCTAGATCCACCTTAGAAAACCAAGTCCAACAGAAAGAACTACGGCCCTCCTGAGTTGTGATTCCAGAGCAGGGTAGGTGTTGCCTTCCCATAGCCCAAGGTCTTCAACATGGACATTGGAAAATCACCCAGAGCTCCCTGCTTACTTGGCCAGCCTTATCTCCCACTGGCAGCCCTGTGGCACACAAGGCCATAATTCTGAACCACTGAGATTGTCCACACACCCAAGCTCCCCCTTCTCCATGGAATCCTCCTTTATCTAAACTCTCACATACCCTTCAAGAGCTCACTCAGGTGTGGCTTCCCCAGGTGGCCTCCCTGAGTCTCAGAGGCTGGGCAATTTGCTCCTTCATGCTTCCTCAGGCTTCCTACCTCCTTGAAAAGGCCTTTCGTTTAACACCACGACTCATACAATTCACTGTCTCTTTCACCACAGCCTTTAGGTTCCTTGCAGGCAGAAGCCACCTCTTACTTGCCTTTGTAGCTTCAGCGTCTTCAATGTCTAGCACACAACAGCTGCTTAGTGCTGTGGATGAAACAGGCCAATAGGCCGTTTGTCCACCTGCACCTCCCAGACCCAGCTGGGACACACAGCAGGGAGGAAGAAAAAGCATCAAGGACGGAGGGGAGAAGAGGGTGTCTCAGCTGGGTCCACGCAAGGTCTGGTGGGTGTCACACTCTTTCTGTGCCTTTATCTTCTTCTCAGCAGGTATCCTCCATGCTTAGTGACCTTTTTTTCCTCAGCTGTCACCTATCCCCAGTGTCAAAGGGATTGCTCTTCCCAGGAATGTTTGCATATAATTAGCAGGCTCTTGAAGACTGAAGGGGTTTGGAAAGAAAAGAGGACTAACACTTATTGAACATCTACTGTGTGCATGCACTATGCTTGGCACTTTCACATATATTATATTCTTTATTCCTCAGAGTAAGCAGGTATCACCATTCCTAATTTTTCCAGATAAAGATACGTACCCAGGATGGCACTGATAGCAGTGTGCAGGGCAGGAATTCAAATTTAGATCTCCCCGGCCCTAAGGGCCCTAATCTCTTATTTTACACATGAAGTTTTCTTTTTGCTTCTGTTATTAAGCAAAAAAGGGTTCCCAAGGGGACAGATCATTTCTCTGGCCCCAGTTTCCTCCTTTAGAAGAATGGGAACTCAAATGACCGCTAAGGCCCCATCCAGCTCTTACACTGACTGTTGAATGAACAGTGGAACTTTAAACATGGCGATGCAGACAACCGAGCCAGCCAGCGCTTCTCAGGCCACACATGGAAAGTCAGCTCCAGGCCCACATCAAACCCAGGACCCAAACAGGAAGGGCCAGGGCATCGGTCACTTCCCGAGGTCTGCCAGTGGCAGCTGGGGCTGCTCTTATCTCCTTCTGGAAAGCATGTGGTGACTGCACAGCTTCCTTGGGGGCCTCACATGAAATCCAAGAAAAGACAGGAATTATTATCATTATCATTATTATTGTTATTATTGCATGTAAATTCTACATGACTAACTCAGGAAGGGGGTGGGGGCACTCTTTCTTTTTCCAGATCCTGCAAACATCGGTATAATAATAAAAAAGAAATTATATGCTTCAAAACATGCACCCAGCACTGCCCTATGTTTTCTTCTAATTGTTCTCAGAGCCTCTAAGAGTCACATTTAAATAAAATGAAGCAATTATTTAGTCTGCAATTAAAGATTGCAGCGATTTATTTTTAAATAGGAATATCATCATGGGGCTGAACTGGCAAGAGAGGAGGATGGAAAGGGTCTGTGGCACATGGAGGAGGCAGAGAGGAGGAGCAGGAGACACAGCGACAGCCAGGGTCTGCACAGCAGCAGCCATGGCTCGGGTAGCTGGGGTGGGAGCGGCTGACTTGCAAGAGGCTGCCTGAGGCCTGGCCCCTGGGAAACTCAACATGGGTGGGTGGAGGGTTTCCAAAGCCCAGGAGACCAGAACAGTTAGCTCTTGTCTGGCTCTATGCTGAGAAACTCCTGTTGAAAGTGTTTAAAAATGCTCATTTATGCCCTGTGCAGTGCCTAGCACAGAGCAGGCTCTCCACAAATTGCGAAAGACGGTCCAAGCAGAGATCTGGTCCTGCACGTCCACTCTTAGAAACTCTGCACCAGGCAGGGCTCAGGAAGTACAGGCTGAGTGACGGAGCTCAGTCTCTATGGGTCCCCGCTCCCTGCTAATGGCCGCTTCAGCCCTCCAGACTCAGGGTGGGGCAGGCTGTTAGGCTGACTCATAAAGGATTACAGATTCAACATGTCAGGGATTTTTGCCCAAATCCCACAGTCATGTGTGCTCTAGGATCTACGGAAGGAAGCACGTGGGGTGCGGATGGGGAAGAGCTGTTGGAAGAGAGCTCTTCTAGGTCTCTGGGCTCTGGAGTCAACTGCATGCACATATGAGCCTTGTTTTGGGGGGAACTGTCTAGAAAAATCACCTTTTTGATCACCCCTTTCTCCCACCTTCTAAAGTCACGGCTCAGTCATTCACTGCAGCTGTTGTGACATCCTCAAAAGGCTTTATCTCAATAAAGCTCAATAAAGCTGTTGCCTGATTTACTTGTCCCTGGAGCCGTGGCGGGGAGGAGTCTTTCCCTAGCAAGCAACTCCTCTTAAGAAATGGGGGGCCCAGTGGTGGGAAAGGTAGGGAGAGAGAAAGGCCAGATAGAGCCACCCTTGGTCTCTGAAACGCCTGTGAGGACCCCAGGAAGCCCCTGCTTGCCTCTCCACTTCACTGTAGTCATTCACCTCCAGAACTCTCGTCCCCAACCCGGGCTCGCCCAGACCTAGCCAGTCCCAAGCTCTTAATGGCCTTGGGCCCCCTCAGGTTTTCCCTGCCTCTGCCTGGCCAACCCCTCAGCTTCACTAGCAGTGCCTTAGAGAAGTCTTCTGTGACCCCACCACCTTCCACTTCCGTGACCTCTTCTTCTATAGCACTCGTGTTCCCTTCCTGTCTGCTTCCTGTTCTCTCTGTAAGCTCCATGAGGACAGGGACATGACTGTTTTGTTCTGTAACTATTTGCTGAGTAAATGATTCCTAGGGACAGGGGGCTTAGGATGCAGGGCTGGAGCCAAGGAGAAGGACTCAGACACCCCAGAGTCAGCAGAGTCAGCGCCAGGAACTCCAGAGATAGAGCTGCTGTTTCGCTCCTCTGGTGGTTGGTCAGCTTTCGATGACAAAGTCCTGGGCTTTGGGGTTGCCGAATGGGAGGCGGCCCAGGTTATGCTGGTGGAGGGAGGGGGGGCACTCCCTTCCCTCCGTCACTCCACACGGTGGGCTTAGCCTCACAGCCAGCGGGAGGTGGAGGCCGAGGAGATGGACTGTCAGGGCAACAGGAGGAAGGAAAGTAGACCGGGAGAACTTGGCGCAGAGACGCAAATTGCTGCCCCCAGGCCATAGGAGCACCAGGAGCAGAGGCACGATGTGAGCTTACAAAGGACCAGTGCGTTCCTTGGCTTATTTCAAATTGCACAGGTCATGTGTGACTATCCTCATTTGATAGAGGGGAAAACTAGGGCTTGGAGAAAACGCAATATTTCCTCAAAGTCACACAGGTTAAAAAGGCAGATTCAAGATATCCGCCTCTGGAGAGAATTAAAGGCGCTGTGTGTGTGCGCGCGTGCGCGCGCGCGCCTCCGAGAGGGGAACCATCACCCCTTTAAAAAGCACACGAAAAATTAGAGCAAGAAGAAGGCTGGACCTCCATAGAAAGAGAGGGGAGCACAAACTACCTTTTTTTTCCCCCAGAATGGCAGCCTGTGTAATCCTGCAAGGCCCTCACATCTGTCTCCTCATAGAAAACGAAAGAGGCTTTGAAAAACAAGAGGGGCTGTAATGAAGCAGAGGCTATGCAGGGTACAGAGCTGTGGCCAGGGCGTCCCATCACTGTTACCACCGAGGAGACAGGGCCAGGCTATTCTTGCACCCCAGCTTGCCCCCAACTATGGGGCTCCGGGAGAGGTATAGACAAATGGGTGCGTTTTCCCTAAGCTGAGGGAGGAGCCGGGGGCCCAAGCCCAGCCAGCAAGGGCAAACACCCGGAGCCACAGCCCCTATGGTGAACAAACAGAGGCCGCCATTCCTATGGTGATATAATTACTGCTTGTCAGGAGCCTGCCCCATCTGCAGGGCTCCTCAGAGATGCCCCAGAAATCACAGACTGGTAGTGCCTGTTCATGGGGCTGTATTAGTTACCTACTACTGTACAACAAATTACCCCAGACTGAGCAGCTTAAAACTACTATCACCTGTGAGCACACACAGCTTCTCTGAGTAAGGAGTTGGGAGTCGCCGAGCTGGGTGGTTCTGGCTCAGGGTCTCTCGGACAGCTGTTGGCCTTGGCCAATAGTCACTTTCAGGTGACTCCCCTGGGGCTGGAGAGTTCATATGCTTGCATCAGACCTCAATTTCTTCTGGCTTGTTGGCTAAAGCCTTCAGTCCCTTACCATGTGGGCATCTCCCCATGGCGGCTCACAGCCTCAGGGCTGGTTTTCCTCCAGAGCCAGTGACCCAAGAACGCAAGACCATGACAGGAGCCACAATCTTTTATAACCTCAGCTTGGAAGTGACCTCATCACTTTTGTCATACGCTATTGGCTACCCATACCAGGCTTGTAGAGCTATTACGAGGGGTAAATGAGATCATGTATGTCGAGCCCGTGGCACATAGTAGGTGCTCAGCAAGCCACTGTCTACGATTATCAGGCTCCTGTCAGAGACCTGCTGATTCTGTAGTACCTACTGTTAAGGGAGAGACATTGTCCAGCTGAAAGGGCACGCACTGTCATATGAATCAGGAGCTGGAAACATTCTTGGGTTTGGGTGAGGTGCTTTAAACTTTCCTGGGCCTCAACTCTCTTAGTTACAGGTTAGGAAAAAATCACTTTCAGTTACTTTAATTCTTTCCAGTAATACGATGATGAAAGATAAAGAATAGATGTAAAAAGGCCTTTCAGCATTTAAAGTTTGAGTGTAGTGAACAACGGCCAAATTCTGTGTCTGATTGATTTTATATCCCCATACAGTTTGGTCAGTCACTTGGCTGGTGAGTACAGGCTGAGTGTCCACTAGGTACCAAGCGCTATGTGATTCAGTGTACCCGCAGCGGATCATAGGCTAACATTCTATGCAGCTGAAACACAGGGCTATGGGCCTGGTGGCAGAGAAGAGCTCCTATTCCAAGAGGCACACTGGACCAGCATGCCCCTTGGAATAGGAATTTCTGAGTCTGGGATACATGGCACAACTGATGGATATATTTCAGATGGTGTTCATTATTACTAAAAATATGGTAGTCTAGCTCAGAATCAGTGACATCCTGCTGCCCAACAATCATGATGGGTTCATTTGCTGGACCCTAGGAAGGCTTCACTGAGAGACACATGCAGAGAGGGGTTATGAAAGATTACTTGAGCTCCCATGCGGAGAAGGATGACTCGGGCAGTGGGAACCACTAGAGGAAAGCCAGAGAGGCAAGAGATGGGAGGTAGGCTCCAGGCAGTTGGAGAAGTCCAGGGTGTAGGTATTTATTATAAAGAGAGAGAGAAACCATAAAAGGTTTAAAGTCAGGCAGTAAAATGATCAGGTCTCTGTTTTAAATGGAGGTGGAAAGAAATTGGAGGCACCAAAATCAGGAAGCAATTGCAGGTGGCATGGGTGAAAGGTGGCGGCTGCCCGAAACGTGGAGAACATACATAGGTTACTCAGTAGATGTTTATTGGTGAATGGCTGTGTGGTATGCATCTCTACACAGATACACTTTATGCATTATTCTAGAACATGACCATTTCAAATGGCATCCATTCATTTCTTCTCCACCCACATACTCTGAACTCCTTTTCTCCTTCCAGCACCCCAGTGATTCCTATCTTCTCGGCACCCTTCTTGCTAGAATCCTCCCAGTTTTCTAAACGAAGGAAACCTATTTTGCATTCTAGGTCATTCCCTCCCTACAAAGAATTTTGTGGGTCTAGCAGTAATTAGCTGACTGTTTCTCAAGTCTACCCTTAGATGCTGACATCAGCTGGGCCCCTCTGGCTGACGCCAGCCTTATCATATGATGTCAGTGCCAACCACACTTCATCCTCGTTCGCCCCATGTGTCTGTGCACACCGGTGTCAGTGCACATTCAGTCCATGTACACTGCTCAGAGGTCAAATAAAAGTACCTACATGTATATTCATAAAAATAAGGATAAAAATTTACATATCCATATTTCATATTTATAACTATGTGAATATGAAAAATATTAATTGAAAAAACTATTGGCCTTATACCCCCTCCAGGGCCAAAACCTTGGGCTGCTCAGGCACTTCCCTCTTGCTCTGCCAGGATTTCCATAGTGCCCGGGGAAATTGCTTAGCACAGGCCTCTCCTTGACTAACTGATGTGACCTGCCAGCAACCCCGCAGCTGTGCTGTTCAGAGCCACAACGAGGTTTGCAGCGTTATAACCTAACCTCTGTTTTGGGATGCCGGCTTTGATGGCTACCAGGTATCCAGCCAGGGGTTGCTCTGCAACAGTCTTTCTCCCCACATCTTGGTGCTTTTTATAATGAGAGATGAAGAGGTGAACTGTTACACCCTAAACGGAGGAGATTGGAAGTGTTCACCACAAGACAGGGAAAGCACACTGCAGCCCAAAAGAGAAATGGCTAGCTGAAACCAACACTACACAGTTCCCAGATACTTAAAGCACTGGAGCACATATTGTCCAATCTGATCCTCTAAAGGCCCCAAGGTACAATAGCAGGTGTTCCCATTCCTAATTAATAAAGAAAACTAAGGTGCAGAGAGGTGAGAAAACGTGCCTAAACTGATGCCACTAATAAGAGGAAGAGAAGGGACCTAGCCACTGGTCTCCTGTCTCCCATTGCATAGGTTATGAAGAAAGATTTACCTAGCACAATGGTTCCCAAAGGTGCTCTTGGACCAGTAGCAACAGCATACCTGAGATATCGCTAGGAATGCAAATTCTTGGGCCCCATCCCAGATCAACTGAATCAGAAACTCTGGGGGCGGGATCCAGCACTGAGTGTGTTTACAAGCCCTCCAGCTGATTGGATGTGTATGCAAGTTTGAGAATACTGACCTAGGACAAAGAGACAGAGAATGAGATAAAATAGGTAAAAAAGACTTTAATCCCACAGAGACTACACATTGATAGGGAGTGCCACACTGGGAGCAGGCAGTGGCTGCTTGCTCCCAGTGTGCACAGCTGTGAGCCCTGTCACCGAAGTCAACCTCAGTTACTCACTAGACCACCGGTGTGTATGGGAGTGTGTGCATGCTTATTTGGGTGTGCGCTGCGCAGCTCAGAGAAAGCAGTGCCGCTGGGGATGTCCCGCACTGCCTTTTGTGGTGGCCATGCTGATGGTCTCACATGGTGGTGGCAATGGGCATAACTGAAACTGACCAGAACCAGAATGAGGAGGCAGGGCGCAGCATCGTCATACTTCCATAGCCAGTTAGCGGCACTTCTGGAGCTCCTCACCACAGGCCCAACACCAGCCCGCTCGGAGGTGGCACATCTCAGTCTCCACACCAGTCCATCTGTTCAGACAGCCGGGCACATGACTGTCATGGTCACGTGGACCAGCTCAGAAGAAATCCCTGAGGCAGACGTTTTTGACAGCCAGGTCCAGGCAAAGAGAGAACAGGCTGCCTCGGGAGAAAGAGGCTGCCTGGTCACAGGAAAGAGCCAGGTGGAGGCTGGATAATTACCCACAGCAGTCAAGGACCAGGTTTCTCACGCATGTTACTTTATCTAATCACGGAAATGGCTCTGTGCCATGGGCACCATTAACTCCGATTTATCGATGAGGAAACCGAGGCTCAGGGAGCATGCAGAACTTGCCCTAGGTTGTGCAGCCAATCAATATCAGTGCCAGAATTTAGACTCGGGCCTGTCTAACTCCAAAGTTCATATTCTTTCTACATCGAACACAGGGGTAACCAACTCTCCCAGTTTGTCTGAGACTGGGGTGAGGGGGCAAATGCCTCGGACACGGAACTTTGAGTCCTGGAAAACAAGGAAAGACCTGAGCAGACTAGGATGTGTCACCCTTTCTACCACAGAGAGCCTTCATTTGGGGGCCGGCAGGACTCCTTTTCCTTTCCCTCTCCATTCTCCAACCTGAGCCTCTGTCAGTGCACTTCATTACTGATGCTGAAAACCTCTGTCCGGCTGTGCCCTGCCCAGGTACAATGGTAAAAACTCACTCCCGGCACTTTTCCTTCCTGACCTTGCCTCTTGTCTTCCCTTGATTCCAGCAACCTTACACATTTTGAGAAGGAGCAAGACTGGTCTTAGAAAGCAGCAAGCCCTCACCATGGCCGCCCTACCCCGAGCCTCCCGGACTCAGGCCCATCAATCCTAGGGGCCGTGGTCTCACTGCTGGCATGCTCACATCTCCCAGAGCATGTGGAGGAGGAGCCACAGCTGGGCTCAGTCCAGAGGGACTGCCAGCTGGGTCTGGCTCAGCCTGCCCAAGGCCAAGTGCTTCGGCAACTGCAGGCTGCCCCATGGGCCTCCTGATTAAAATGGAGATGTCAGGCAAATAGAAGGGGCTTTCCTTGTTTGAGAAGAAAAGCGGGAAGAATGGTTACACTGTACATACCCTGTGCCGGTGCTTTTTGCTCTGTGCTCTTTTTTATCATATTCCAAACAACTCTGGAGGTTCGTGCTTTTGGCAGAGACAGTGTGCTGCCCATGCCTCCTCTCCCATGGTGTGGAGTTGTCGCTAGGAAGCAGATGCCCAGCCAAGGATTCATTTTCCAGACTTCCTTACATCTTGGTGGAGCGTGGGCCTGAGTCCTGGCCCACGGGGTGCATGTGGGTGTGAAGAATGTCAAGCTCAGGCCTGGACTACCCGCACCTCCCACTCAGTCCTCCATGTCCTCTCTCTACTGCCATTCACCCTTGGATGGTGACATCAATGCCACCTTGAGATAGTGGACCCTTACACAGAACAGATTCTAGTTAGTCAAGGCCGCTGGGTGACTGTGTGGAGCAGACCCCATGCCTATCAGATTCTCCACAGGCAAGAAATTAATTTTATTGTGTTAGCATGCTGTGATTTTCTAACATAACAGATCATATCACCTTAATGAATACAGTGTTATTTCCATTGACAGTTGAGGGAACTGAGGCTCAAAAATACTTGAGACTTTCCTGGGAACACACAAGGTTCCTTAGGAGAGGTAGAACCTCAATCTCCTGTTCCCCGCACTTCTTCAGGCTCCTCCATACACCACAGTGCTCTTCATGTTCAAACATGTCCAGCCTCCCACCTCCCTGAGGTTGCAGGTCTCTGGACTCTGGTCCTGGACCCCTCAGCATCACCGGGAGGACTGGAGTGCTGTCTGCATCCTGAGGGTAGCACCAGGGGTGCTGCATATCATCCGACACCAGCCCCGCACCACAGGCAATGCCCGGCCTGGCTTTAGTATCACCTTCCTGGTAAGAAAGAAGGATAAGAGGGAAAAGACAAAGTGTACTCTGGTGTCCACAGGATTCTGTCCCTACTGGTGGTCATGATCCTACTTCCGTGCTGCTGAGTTGTTACCTGGGGGCATCATCTCTCCTGGGCTTCAGCTCCCTGACTTCGGGTCTTTGGAGGGTGATCTGGCCCTCTGTTACAAGAGAGCATACTCTCTTGTACTGGTCTCACTTCTAGAAGCTTCAGATCTAGGAGATCCTCAGGGACACGTGGACGAAGAAATGTAACAACCCAACAAAATGATTTAACCCAAACTCGTACATTACATTTGAGGGAAAGTCTGTGTTCAAACCTGAGCTCCTGGCCCCCAATCTAGTGATGACAGGACAGACTTGCTGACTCACCAGCAGATCTATGGACTTACATCGTGCCAGAGTCCTGTTTAGGGACAGTGGAGGCATGGGGCTGTCCCCACCTCAAGCCTGGTTGTTCACTAACAAGGAAATCTCAAATGCTCTGAAAAATTACAGGATCAAGTCTATCTGGGGACACCCTGGGCTTGCAGGGAGTGGAGGTGACTGGGTGGAGTGTGCCTGGGACCAAATGGGTGGCTTCCTGCAGGGGCCAAGGTGGGGACCTGGGGGAGGTCAGCCTCCAGGGCCCTTGCACTGTGAACACACTGAGTTCCCTGTGACTGCATTTACTAACAAACATCTGTAGCATTTGGTGCAGTTTACCCCCCAGCTCCAATCCTGTCTGAAAAGAGTCAATATATCTGCACCACAGAAAAATATCTGGAGAAGGCTATGGGGGTGGGAGTGGAAGGCTAATCTTGTCTCTGAGCATGAGTTATCTAGAACCTGGCCTTGGCACACCAAGGCCACCATGTCAGAACTGGGTAACTCATGACGCTGTGATGTCAGGTGGCCTCTCTGTGGCTCCAGAGTGTCCCTTCTGAAAGGGCATATGCAGAAACGCTCACTCTACTCTTTCTTCCATGTATCCATTCACCTGCCTGGCACATATTGACAATCCTCTTTGTGCCAAGCCCTGTGCTAGGGTGAGGGAATACAGAGAAAAATGAGACATGGTTTCTTGTACCTAAGGTACTCCCCTCACTCGGTAGGGGAGACAAGTAAATGGGCAGTTACGACATGGCTTTATGTGGCACAGCTGAGGAGCAGACCCTGGAGGAGGTGGTGGGAAGGAGCAGGAGGCAGAGAGGGGTTGTGAGACAGCCAGGCACCGAAGTGGGGGCCTAGGGAAGGAGCAGGCTGACTGGGCTCCCAGGCTGGGGCCAGTTCTGCTGAGGGCCACAGGGATGACTTGGCTGCACACACACAATGGGGGGTACACACAGAGCCAAGCTGCGATTGGCTGTACACCAGCCCCCCAGTAGCCCTCCGTCCGGGGCACCTCTATCCACACCTGTGTAGCCAGGGCCCCCTGTCCTCCCAGGCTCCCCAAGGGGGCAGCTGCTCCTCGTCTCATCTGCCTGCCAGTTCCCTGAGATGCAGGGTGCTGACAGTCCAGCACCTCCAGGCCACCTTGTCCCCAGCTGTCTGGCATAACCACCTGTTTGGCCCCTGGCCCTGTTCCCTGGGCAGCAGGACCTTCCTGACGCCTAGATCATTCTGAGCATTCTCTCACTTACTCTCCAACAGGCCTTTGCCTTCCCCTTTATTATTTAATTTAGAGCTTGCAGGGAGGGAAACATCTTGTGTTTATCCTTAACAATTAATCCTTAGTGATTAACTGGCAGAATTCAATATCCATAAACACTCAGCAGCCTGTTTGTGATCTTGCAGGTATTACATTCCCAGACCTCTACCCCATGCCAGAGGAGAGCTCTTTTTTCAAACCTGGCTCCTTCTGTCTCCTGGAACAAGTTAGCTCATCGACCTCAGTTTCTTCATCTGAAAAATGAGTTCCTTGATCTGTAAAATGGGTATAATCATTCTACATACTTACCCTCAGGGTTGTTGTGTGAGTCAGATGAGATGATGTATGACCTTGCCCAGTGCTTAGCACTGAGCGATAGATCATATTCACTGCTTACATGTGCTAGGTATTTCACATGGATTATCTCACTGAAACGACCTCACAAAGACCCCGTGATATAAGTACTATGATTATCCTTATTTTATACATGAAGGTCAGAGAGTTTAAGTAACTTGCCTAAGGGGGTCACATTGTGACTGAGCCAGGATCCAAACCCAGAGAGTCTGGCTCCAGAGTCCAAGTTCTTGACTTTACTGAGGTGTACTGAGTAAAGTGGGGCTTCTCAAACCTTAATGTGCTGAAGCAGCGCATCTTGTTAAATGCAGACTCTGACCCTGTAGAGCAGAGAGGGCCCCAGAGCCTGCATTTTTGACAAGCCCCAGAGATGCCAGGTGAATCCTCAAGGATATGCATTAGCATCTTTCCCTTTCATTTCTTGCAGAAAAGCATTCCTTACAAAGAAACCTGGATTCCTGGGATTTCTGAGCTGGAAGGGACCTTTCATCCCTTAGTCCTCCTGTGCACCCTGCCAGGCCTGTGGCTGGTGGGTGTTTCCTCCACTCTCCAGCTAGCCCCAGCCACGGATCACCCTGGGAGCCAGCCCCAGGGGGCAAAGTTCACGGTACATCCCATTCAGGTCTGACCCAGAAGCAGAGAAAGGGAAACTCAAACAAGGCCTGGTTTTGGTTCTAGACAAGGAGATGAAAATCTCAGAACAACAGGTGAAAGTGAAAGAAGTCACAAAAAGGATGCGAGTCAGCTCTGAGTGAGATAAATGGGGCCCGCAGCAGCCTCAGCCCACCTGGAGGGCTGGCTAGGCCAAAGGACACGCAGGCGGGCCTGGGCAAGGGGCTGCCTGACAGCAGTAGTGGCGAAAGACCAGGATGAGAGCCATGACCTTGGTGCGAACCTCACAGACATGCGTTGAGTAGAGGAAGCCAGGCATCAGAGGACATGCCACGTGCTCCCATTTATAAGAAGTTTCAGACCGGACAACACTAATCTATGGTGACCGGCATCAGGAGGAGGATCACCCTGAGGTGCAGGTGTGGGGAAACTAGAGGAACACACGGGAGGCTTCTGGGGTGCAGGGGAGGTGACCTGGGGGTGGCCACATGGGTGTGTTTATTTCGTACAAATTTGCATGCCGTACTTCATTAAAAAGCCCATTAAAAAACCCCCCACAAAACCCAACCTGCCTGCAAAACAAAATCAAAACTAGGACAGGCGGAGTCTAGGCTGCTCTTACCCAAGGAGGTCTCCTCCCATTAAGGCCAAGGTGAGTGGGTTGAGGGACAGTAACTCTGCCACTTTGCCCTTCACATGGAGGTGGGTCAGCACCAACCAGAGGGAGCCTTCTGTGCTCCTGCATCCCTTTCATTCCCTGTTCTAAGGACTGGGGGCAGCGGGACTTCGGTGCCGGAAAGACTCAAGTTGCCCACGTGAGATAGATGCCCAGGACCCTTCTCCCCTTCAGAGAGGCTAGTTCTTACATTGCTTATCTTCTGCTTCACTTTGCTACATTAGCTAAGCATGGAGAGTCTGAGCTAAACTGCCTAGTCTCAAATCCCAGTTGTATTACTTACTAGTGTGTGACTTTGGGCAAGTCTCTCATTTCTCTGTGCTTCGGTGTCTTTATCTGTAAAGTGCGGATAACAGTAGCACCTTCCTCATAAGGTTATTCTGAGCATCAAATGAATTGATATATGAAAAATACTTAGAACAGTGCCTGGCCCACCATAAGGGTGATGTAAGTGAATTTTTATTATTATAATTCAATATTTTTGCAAGTATATTAGGCACCTTAGACTTGGACATTTGGGAGCAGACCAAGAGTTGCAAAGGTGGCCGGGACCTGGGTCTCATGTGTGGGCTGTCCCCAGCTGGCTACGTGGCTGGGGGGAAGTGCCTTGGGAGAGGACTCTGCAGCTCTCTGTCTGTGCTCCCTGCCCTGTCACTGGGACCCAGGAGGCCGAAGGAAGTTCAGTGGTACCTGTGGAAGTTCTGGGAGCCCTTAAGAAAGGAGTCAGTCTACCCGGATCCAAACCACCCTCCCCATTGCTGTCAGGTATCTTTCCTGACATGAACATGTGCCTGACCATCCACCTCTTCCTGAGAGTAAGCCACCAAATCTTTAGAAAGGAGAAGGGCCTTAGAGGTCATCTGAGTGCCTCCTTCCCCCACACAGAAGATTTCCCTTCCACAAGCCCCATAAAATGCCAGGAAAAGCACAGGCTGGATGGGACAGTCCTGCTCTGCTATTCATAACTTGTGTGATATTGGGCAGATTACCCAACCTCTCTGAGCATCCTGTCTCCTGAGCAATATGGGGGCAATAATACTTAGACCGCAGGTCATGAGAAGGTGAACACAGAGTAAGGAGGTGAACACCTGGCACTAGTAGGCACTCCTCCATAAACAGTAACTAGTGTTCTCATTATCCTCTGGTCCTGCTTCAGACACACTCAGGAATGGCAAGTTCACTGCCTCAGGAGGGGGTCCTGGCTACTGTCTGGCCTGTTTAATTGTTAGAAAAGTCACATTGATATGGAGTTGCCTCTGTCCTCCCTGTAATTTCTGCCCACGGGCCCTACCTCTACCTCTTAGAGCCAGCTCCCCAGGGGAAGAAGGCCTGCTCCCCACTCCCTCTGATGGCACCACGGACATTGGAAAGAAGGCAGGAATCATGTTGCCCTCAGTCTTCCTATCTCTGGCCATATAGTCCAGTTCCATCAGTTTTTTCCTAAGATCTAACCCTTCCTGGTCACCAACCATCGATGTGCTCCAGGAAGGGACTTGGAATGAAGCACAAGTTCTCGCTGGTGCAGAATGCAGGGCCCAGGCCCTTTCTTGCCTGCAGTCCACTTTGGAGATATGGATTGTAGGAGAGAAGGGTTAGGACTCCAGGCTGGTCACGTTGTGTGTAGCCTAGCCTAGCTACTATGTGCAGGAACCTGGGCTTGAATGTCCCTCTCACCCTCACTCCGGGAGACCCAACTATCTAAGGAGGCCGACAAGACTCTGCAACATTTACCCCTTCCTTGTCCATCCCAATTAGGACAAGCTAACTACTGGGGTGACAGTGGGAGAGGCAGGGGTATTACAGGCAGCAACTTCTCGGGACACCGTTTCCCAGACCCAGCAGCTGGCAGGGCAGAGCTGGTCAGATGAGGCGCCAGTCCGCTCTGGGTTCCTATGGCCCAGGAGCTACCCTTACACATGTCTCTTGAGGCCCTGCTGGGCCCTGAGGGAGGGCCTCTGTGGTCTTCCTCAGCTTCCTCCCATGTAGGTAGAACACTCCCACTCCCAGAGAGAATTATAGCCCAGATATGCAGAAGAGGAGAGGATTAGGCCCCAAATCACAGGTTCTTCCGCAAGCCCCCTGCGTGCTGGTTCCCTGGCCTCACAGGGGCCAGGTGGGGTGTGAGCCAGGATGAGGGCCTGGAAGCTTGCTGGAAACCAGGTGCTGCTGTGGAGCTGTGCCTTCCCAGGTAAATAGATTACACCCCAAACACAAACAATCTGCTGCCTATCTATCCCCATTCACAGGGTGTTGTGCACACGGGGAAGGAGCTGTCCTCTGAGAAGCAGCTTTATTTCCTCATAGGGGTGAGGAACGGGGTACACTGGGGCTGAGGACTTGCCCCACATCTCTAACACTCCATATCTTTTAGCCTGGAGCAGGTAAGTTATTGGGAAAAGAACTTTAGAAGCACTCTGCTAAGAGGGCAGCAGACAACAGATCCGTGAGGCCGGAAGACCTTAGCCTTCATAGCCAGCCCATCTCCTGGGGAGGAGGTAGTGGGCAGTCTGGAGCCTTCTTGGAAAGATGGCTGAGGCCCAGGTACAGATGACCATCACCTGCTGGTGGGTGTCCTAATGGGCGGGAACTCAGTCAGGCTAGGCTGAAGCTGGGGAAGTGAAGGTCTGCTGGGAGCTCTGCCTGGGTATGAAGTCTGTGTACCCAAGGCAGAGAGGGTGGAAGGAACTCTCCTCCGACAGGGAGGGTAGAGGTTAAATCCCAAAGACTGATGAATGGGAGGTCTCAGAACAGATAACCCCAGGTCTGTGCCAATTTGAACTCCACTGGTCCTCATAATAGCAGATACCGAAGCCAGTGGGGACCCCAAGAAGGGAACATGGACAGGCAAGTTGACAAGCCTGTATCTAGCCACTGACATTTGATATGGTTGACACGAGGCACCGATGAGTGATAGTTTAGAAGTTGGAGGTCCTGCAATATTCTGGCTTTGCCTACAATAAGGCCCTTCTGGGCCTGGGTTTCTCATTTGAGAAATGTTGGTTCGGAGGCATCTAGGGTAGAAGAGGGAGAACAACAGTGCCCTTATCTTTCAGCAAAAAGTGAAGGAAGTACTGAGGGGATCCCATACTCAAGGATGCCCCTAGGATCTTAGGGGCTTTGTCTCCTACCTATCCCCCGCCCTCAGGCTGAATACGCTGGCACTGCCCTTACTCTGCATTGGGTGGAGCTGGGAAGGGCTGGTCTGGGCAGGTAAAGACACTGTGTCTTTCTGGGCCCAGGGTAGGGGCAGCTTCGGGGGACTGTGCCCTTCCTGCAGAGTGGAGGAGTGCTCTCAACCTCCACCAGGGACAATGAATTATGAAGGTGACTACAGTGGGAACTTCCAATGGCTTGAGACCAAGACCTAGGGAATTTGCAGATACTGACTAGTGCCTGCAGGCACATCTACTGGGCAGGCAAGAGTAGATAATGCCCAATAACGCTGATAAAGGGTTTCCCGGGTGTGTCTACTCTTAGCCAAGCACATGGGCCATTGCATGCCTGCCTGTCTTCCCTGGGGTGAGCAAGGCAGGGATAAAAGAAAACAAAGTGTAGGCCTCTGTGCTAATTCTAATCCCAAAGAAAAGTCACTAGTAGAGAAATCCCTGGCCTGGGAGTCAGGAGGCTAGGTCAGATTAGAAGGTCCCTTGAGCAAATGAGCAGAATCTTGTAATTTGTGAAAATATCTGAGTCAGCCACCCAGGTTGGACAGAGGCTGTACAAAAGGACCACCTAGCCCAGCCCCAGCCCTCCAAGCTTGTGCTCCGCAGAACGGCAATAGGCTCACGTGGGCAGGACGGCAGGGGAGGGAGTCCTGCCAGCCTGCACCAGCTGGGAATGTCTTCCCTCCAGCGTGGCGTCAGCACTGTCCCCGCTGTGCCCTTCTATTGCAGCATTCTTAGGCCTTTGCCAAGGCCTCATGCTTACAGGGGCTTCCCAAGGTTTCTGCTCGGGGGAGGCTAGAGGCTGAGGGGGCAGCTGGGACTGCCCATGCACGCATGTTTGTGTGTGTTTGCGTGGGTGCAGGCGTGTCATTGGCATGACATGACTCTGCATTATCCAGGCCTGTAATGAGTCTTCATTGCAACGGGTTTGATGAAATAATTATATTCTGGAAAAACTGCAGGAAACTGCGTTTCACTTCTTAAAGGGCAGGATCATCAAACATTTGTGCTACATTATTTGCAGTCACACCTTCTGCTGCATCTGCTCCCTTAAAAAAAATCTCCAACTCCAATCTGATCTGAATATATAAATCTGAATTATCACAGCAAAGGCAATACGCTCACACCTTTTTTGCTTTTTTTTAATCTGTTGCCATGGTGATTAGATAAAATTCACGCCAAGTCTCCAAGGAAGGATGGAATTATTTCAGACAGTTTCTAACCCCTCTCAAGCTACTTCTCTCTATAACATGCCTGGGCACTATCTCTGGGCTTGGGTAGGAAGATAGTCAAGAGAAGGCACCACCTCTTTGAGAAGCCTTGAACATACAGAAAGCACTTGTCTTTCAGAGATGCGTTTGGTACCAAGCTGTGTCCTAAGCCACAGAGCCAGCACCATGTCCTCAACTCGCAGTTTCCTCAGCCACCTGGGGAGATAAATGGGAGGCTCAGGGGGTAAATGACAGTGCCCTTGTTCAAGGTCAAGGAAACAGAAGCTGCAGAAATTGACCCAAGGCCATTCACTGACCTTCCTGAGTAGAGTTGAGCAAGGAAAGAGGGTTCCCAGGAAAAGAAAAAACTCAACTCCCAGTGCATCTGGATCCACTTTCCATTCAATCTTCCCCAGACTGAGATTCTCAAAGGGGCTAATTATCAATGGATATAATTTACTAAGAGGTTTCTCATAAAGGGTATTATTGACCTAATTGTTATTTAACACTACCAGTTCACAAACCTCATATGCGTGTGTGTGTGTGTCCCTTAAATGATCCAGAGTATATTAGAGAAGGCAGCATCTCCTTCCCTAGCACAGGCCTTCTCATTTCTTTCAAAAGTCCCAACTCTAGGATGAGGAAGACAGGAACTCTGACCTCTGACTCCATGAGGTCTCTTTTACCAAAGCCTCTGGGAACTGAACTCATGCCTATAAAAGCTGAGAGTGACTCATTACTAAAGCCACAGCTGAGCAAAAAGGGGAAAGCTTTGTCAGCCTAAACATACAGAGTGGGACAATAATTTGTGTTTATTTACTCCAGTGGCTTGTGTCAGGATCTCATTAGTAGTCCACTGATAAAGGGAAAGGGGTTAAGATACATACAAGTTGAAGCTTAACACATGGAAGCATTTTTCCACATGGTAAGTTAGGAGGGAGCCTTGGATCTCCCAAGGGACTTAACCCAGACCCCTCAAGGCCAGCACACATCAGTGAAATGGGCCTTGAGCAGGTCACTGGGACAAAGAAGACTTCTATGAGTATTAGCCAGAGAATGTCTCTTTTTGGTTGTTCGTGGGGACCAGGGCACACTTAGCAGAGTGGTCTGGGGAAATGACAGTGTCCGGAAACCAGGATGTGTGGTTGCTGGAAGCTCTGTGTGAACCTGGTAAGTACTGTCTCTGGGCCTCAGTTTCCCATTCTGAGGATGAGGGGGAAGAAGGCTATTTTTGTGACTGTTGGGAAACACTGCAACTCTTAATTTCAGGGGTGGAGTTAAACGAAGGCCCTGCAGTAAAGTAGGACACCAGGAGGGTTGAGCAGTGTCCCTCCCGCTGGCCCAGCACAGAGCCTGGCACACAGGCATTCGATGCTGGGAGACAGTGAGAATGAGTCTCTAAGTTCTTCTGTCACTTGGCCCATAACTGACCCAGGAGAACTGTGACCCCAGGATGGTGGCAGGAGTGGTGGGAACACAGTGAGTGACTGTATGGGCATGGAAGAATGTAAAATGCGAGTAAATTTAAAACCTACTTCACAGGGTTGTTGTCAGGTTTGAATGGTATGAAATCTATAAAGCACTTAGCACAGTGCTTGGCACAGAGTAAAGGCTCAATCCATGGTAGCTAAGATGGTGATGAAGAAGAGGAGGAAGAAGAGGAAGAAGAAGCAGGAGGAGGAGGCAGAGGGGGAGGAGGAGGAAGACTAGGAAGAGGGGAAGAAGGAGGAGAGGAGGAATGGCAACATCATTTTAGCAAAACAGTTCAGGCCTGGGAGTGAGAAGACTGTGTTCCAGTTTTCCCTTTGCCATTTGTCGCCACTGCGTTTTGGTGCATGTTACTTAATCTCAGAGCCTTATTTTTCATTTATAAAATGAGAGTCTATTCTGTTATGAACTTATATGCTAAGCGTTATTCTTCTCAATTTTCAAATGAGAGAAGGAGGTTTTCAGAAGTTAAGCATTAGAAGTTGAACATGGTCATATATTCGCTAGTGGCTGAGGTAGGATTCAAACCAGAGGTAAGAGTATCTCCCTGGCCTTCAACACAAGTATGACATGAGATGATGTAGGTACACTTTTGTTGATTGCCAAGTGTGACACTTGGCTCGGTCAGCATGATTCAGCAGTGGCTGTGAGAATCGCCATGAATTGGTGGCTGAGGCCTGTGACTTAGCAGGGCTTTGAGACTCAGCTGTCACTCACCCTGCATGCTACTAGAACACAGAGAGGAGGCCAGGGCGATTGTTCTAGGGCCTGATTCTAGTCTTAGCTCTGTCACTAATTATGTGATTCTAGACTAGATTACGTCCAAGGTCCCATACAATGCTAAGTCTCTCGTGATTCCAGAACTCGTTCCCTGGGGACCAGGTAAAATAGGCATTGTTTGCGAAGGAGAGGCTTGGGCCTCACCTAAGAAGAATTAAGGGAGAAGGAAGGAGATAGGGCCGCCAGGGATGTGTATATGCAGCTAAAAAAGATCCTGGAATCCTTTTCCTTTAAGAGGAGAAAGATCCCTGACTTTTGAATGAGGGCTGTATAAGCCTGGAAGGGAGAGGGGAAAGAAAGCCCCCTGAGTCTAGAGATTCAAAGGCACCCTGTCCCTGTGAGATGCGGAAACTCTTAATTGGAGCTGTGCGTGCATCCAGCACTGATCGTTCCGTGATGTGCCTTTCTGAGGCAGCACAGAGGCAGCCCTTCATTAAATCTGACACCAGGGAATTAATTCAACTCACGGCCGTCACTCTGTCTCTGTCACCCTTTCGCCCCAACAGCCACTGCTCCTTGATCTTCCCCACCTTCATGTCGAAAGTTCTCATTGAGAAGAGAAGTTTCCCCTGGCTGTCACCTGAGCTATGACTGTGTTGTGGGCCAGGACCCAGGGCGCAGCTTGAGAGGGTACAGCAGGAATGAGTGGGTGGGTGGGGGAATAATGGATGGACACACACACACCTTCACAGAGAGAAGGTGAAGGAAGGAAGGACCACAGGCCCTGCCGGATCCTTCTCCGTCTGCAGCAGGAGGAAGGACACGAAAGTTGATGGCGACAGCTAACTGGCTCACCCCCTTTTAGCTATTCTTGAAACAGTGACTTTATAATT
The DNA here is from genome assembly GCA_004026545.1 of Mormoops blainvillei. Lineage (NCBI taxonomy): Eukaryota > Metazoa > Chordata > Mammalia > Chiroptera > Mormoopidae > Mormoops > Mormoops blainvillei. The sequence goes on along the minus strand of PVJD01000002.1, from coordinate 285,774 downwards.
AAAGTCCTTTTGGGAGGAGTCATGTGTTGACAGAGGAAGGAGAAAAAGGGAAGGCGGCTGCAGAAGCTACCTGTGCCACTCTGAAGCGCCATGACACTTCCTCGCACATGGAAAATCACAGATTCCAGTCTGATCCCTCAACCACCTACAGGTAACTTCCTACTTCTTCCCTACCTACTATGTTCCCCACAGTCTCCTCTTGACTCCACAAATTGGGCAACCCATGCTCAGAGGTCCCTCATCCCAAGCCAAGGCAGAGCCTGGGCCAGGCAGATGCCCCCACCCACCATGGGAGACAGTACTCCCATTGTGGGCAACCTCCCCATTTGCCCCAGTATGCCAAGTCAATATTACCTTTGTTCTCTCTGTGCTGAGAAGTGAAAACAGTTGGGAAGCACTGCCTTAGGGCATCAAACTCGGAGATCTGTTGTCCAAGGAAACAATACTTCAAAAGCCTTCAGTGATTTCTCTTGTAAGTCACTGGGCAGCACTTGAATTTAATTTCTCTTTCTCTATGGTGCCCCAGAAGGTTTGCCCAGGGCTTGTCAGGAAATAAACAACAATCATAAGACCAGGGATAGGGAAGGTGAATTATGTAAATGCTAATTTATGATCGAAGAGAGGATTTAAGGAGAAACTTTCCTAAAAGAAGGAGGCAGATTCCCCAGGGAAACATTAGCAGCTGGACTGAACTCCTGGCTGAAGGCCAAGGAAATAACTACTGAAAGAATAACTTTCATTAATATATTCATTTTACAGATGAGGACGTTTCGAGAGGTGAGTGACTGTCCAGACCTGTCCCCGGCCTCGCTTCTGCACGCTTACTCTCTCCTTTCACCAGAGCATCCCTCTGGAAGATTTCCACTCTCTCAGGAATGCCAAACAGACATCTCCTCTGCACTATAAGCAAATCGCAGAGTCAAATCAAATGCAAAATGAGCCATTTTAAAGGGTTCTTGGCTTTGTTTTCTACACTTCTTAAGAAATTCTGACGTTTTCTTTTCATTGGGTCACAAAATCAAATTATAAATGTGCCCCAACCACAGGCAGGGCTGTGGGGCGGTCTAAGTGTTGGGGCTGATGTTAGTGAAGCAAAACAACACCTGGCCGCAGAGTGAGGGGGCAGCCTGGCGGCCTATCCCCCGGCCCATCGTTTAGACGAGACATTGCACCTGCACACATGCCACCAAAACCACAGCCACCAGTGTGTCTGCAGTCTCTGTTGCACTCTCCATCACCTTGAGGAAAAGGTCCTTTGTCCTGGGAGCAGCCCAGCTGTGCTCTTTGGTAAAGCACGAGGAGAAGGGGAGACAGAAACACAGGTTTTCTCACTGTTAATACACAACACACACCTTGAAACTCTACGAAAGATCTGGATGACCCTCCGAATTTTCCCTGTTGAGAAGGTTAATTTGGGAATTGGGAAGAAGAAAAGCGGTGCTGACCTCCTCTCAGAGGTGGGACTGGCAGCCCCCGTTCAGGGCTGGGACAGGGAAGAAGGCCCCTTGGCATGGCGGGCGCCCAGGGCCTTCCTGAGGGACAAAGAAGCTCTTCCTCGGCCCATGTCGTCTCTCTCCCAAAAGTCCTCAGGAGGGACTGCAAGATATACACAAACCCATGTGAGGGTGGGTCTTTTATCAAAACTAGGAGGGAGTCTGAGGCCCGATTTGGTTGGCATCAGCACAAAAATAAAGAAGGATCCCTGAAACAGGGTAGAGAAGCAGAGTTCAGCAGAGCTGGGAAGCCAGAGTCGGAGGCGGCTCTGAGAGCAGAGCCCTTCCCTGGAACTTGCAGACCGACCTCTTAAGAAGGACACAGGACATTTCTGAGGATGTGGAATTAAGACTGGAGGCAATTTTTTATAGATTTTAAGAGGTGGGGCCATCCTATTGATATCTGGGTTATAGGTAAATATTATCAATCTTATTTCACAAATGAGGAAGTTGAGAAATGCAGGTCCAGAGCTATTGAGAGCCAGTCAGCTCAGAAGGAGCCAGCACCACAAGGTGGCTGATGAGAGCGCTGGTCCCAGGCTGTCTGGCAGAAACAATGTGTTCCCGTCAAGCAGGGGGCGAGAGTCTCACTGAATCCTCTGGTCCTATATCTGCGGTGCAGGGAGCTCACTGTGGGCCTGGGATTTGAGAAAGACATTGACAAGCTGGAGCATGACCAGAGGTGGCACCCACAATGAGACCAGGTCAGATCATAGAAAGGACTGCTGCAGAAATGGGGTGCTTTAGCTGGGAGAATGGGACACTGGGGTGAGCTGGGGGGACAAGAGTGGGTGAGAGACGTCTTCGGGTAACGGAAGGATGCCATGGGGAATAAAGGAGACATTTTGTGGAAGTTTGGGGGTGAGCAGGGGTCAGGAGGAGGACCTAAGGGGCAAATTTCATGACAGCAGATTTTAGTCCAATATAAGAAGAAACTTCATAAAAAAGGAACTTCCTAAGAAAGCAGGAGCAGCATCTACTTTGCAAAGTATCTACACTTAAATATGGCTTTTTCATTTCAAAACCACTTCATATTTAATCTCCTCAATGCACACTTGCAAAATATAGAAAACTGTAAAAAAAAGAAAACAGAAACATTCCTAATCTCATTACTCAGAGATAGCCACAGCAGTCACTAATAGCCTTGAAGTATTTCTTTCAAGATGTTCATCTATGATATACAAGTATGTATATGTATTTTTTAACCAATTGGGATCTTACTATATATAAACTCTATTTTCCACTTAATATCATACCATGACATTTTCTCATGTAATTAAAAATGTATTGGAATATTTCATTGTATTATTGTACCATTCATTATTTAATCATTTCCCTACTATTAGATAGTTAGGATTAAAAATTTTTTTTTCACTGTTGCAAATAACATTGCAGTTAACAAATATTCTCATTCCCACCTTGCGTTCCTTCTTAAGGATGGAGCCCAAAGTATATGGACATTTATGGCTTCAGATTCACATTGCCAAGGTGCTTCCTAGAAAGATTGTACCAGCATCTACCTGCATCAGCAATGTCCAAGTGTGCTCAGCTATCCCCACACTTGCCAACATCACCTCAAGGTTTTCTTAAACAGAGTGCTCCTCTAATAAACATGAGGTTTGTTTCCTCACTTTCCAGGAGCGTGTCTGTGTATGCCTCCTTCTGACGAACAAGACACAAAGTGTCCCCCACATACACACTGACACCCATACTACCTAACTCTGTGTTCTTGGTAAACTCTGATGCTACTTCCAGACCTGGAGTGATCTCAACACACGGCCACTCTGCGGAAAGAGACACAGCCCCCCTCTTCCTACAGTAGAATGTTTCTTGAGGCTGGGGTTCCGGGCCCAGGCAAGGCATCTCTGACATGAGCAAGGGACTGGGAGCCATGGTTTCCAAGGCCCCTGACAAACAAATTGTACCACCTGCATGTACCACCTGGGGACGTTGGTATGTAAGAGGGTGGGGGAAAATAGAGGAGGGGCAGGCACAGGGGATTTCATTGTTTCAGGATAAATTGCTGTAAAGCTAGGTGTTCTAAGGAGCCAGATAAGAAGGCAGGGGCTGGTGAAACCTGCCCACGCTCTGCCCAGCACACCCTCTGTCCTCCAAGGCCCCAGGGGGGATCCTGCCCCAGGGGCGCTGGGAGATCACCTTTCTCTCTCAGGTTTCCCTGTTCCCTGGGGATCTCAGCTCTCGTAATTTGAGCTAGAATTGGGAGTAAACCTCTCAAAGCGGGTAATTATCTGGGCCTCTCCCTCTATTCCCAAGTCACCTTTCCCCACCCAGGGTACCCCTGACACTGACCGATTGATTGCCCCAGGACACTCCTTGGTTCCCAGCTCTTCTCAGGGCAAGGGGACCTCCCAGTCTCACAAATACTCCAGTATCTTCATTTTCAGTGGCCTCATACTGGGTCTCCAGACTCTCATTAAACCAGGAAACAGAATACAATGGGATCTCAAGGTGGATACAACTCTTACAGTGACACCACTTTCAGTTTTGCGCCCTGCCCGATGTGGCCTGGGCCAGGGGGGCATAGCTGAGTTGTAGGTATGTGCACTGGCCCCTCCCCAACTCTACCAACAACTGCCCACCAGTGTCAGCCCCTGAATCTCACTTTCACCAACCCTAGACTGTCACAGAGGGACCCAAACTGTGACCTCACCCCTCTCTTAGCATTTTGCAAATACTGTTGAAATGGGTGCTTTTCTAATGAAATATATTGTGCATATATAAAAGGAAAAAATAATGTTCAAATTGCCATGTATATTTTTGCTGTTTTCTTCAGGTCTTTTTTAGAAGAAACATTTTAAGACTTACGACATTATGAAAACAGTTGTATTTCCCTGTGTGAGCACATTGCCTCCTTCCTCAGAGGTAAGCACTACTCTAAATATGGTGTTCATCACTCTCATGCATGTTTTTATACATTTGCTACATATGTATGTATCCAGAAACAATACAGGCTACTGTTTTGCATGTTTCCAAACTTTATACAAATGTATCATAATGTACGCATCCTTCTGCAATTTGTTTTTTTCCATTCAACATTTTTCATGACGTGTCCAAGCTGATTTGTAAAGCTCTGGCTCATGCATTTCCCCCGCAGTATAGCATTTCATTGTAGGAATATAACATTTAATTTATCCATATTGCTCTCCAATTTTCTGCTATCACAAACATGGCTGCTGTGACGATCCCTGTTCTGCAAATGTGCAAGGATTTCTGTAAGAAATACACATGTTGGATCTCTTTTCTTAACATGTTTGTTTCCCCAGCAGGACACATATGGTGGAGGGCACACTGGGTTCAGTGGCGCATGTTAAACTGAATCGAGCTGGAAGAGATCTATAGGGTCATCTGTTTCAGCTCCTTGGCTTACAGATGAGGAAACTGATATCCAGAGAGAGGGTAAAAAATAACTTAGTGACAGAACTGGAAATGGAATCGCTAGACCCCCTCTCCACCTTTCTAGACTGATCTGTACCACACTCAGGGGAAACTGGTGACTATCAGATAAATGATCCAAAGGAAAGAGGGTAGATGCAGAGAGGTACTTAAAGAGGTCACACATGGACACCTGGCTTCTAAATATAGGCCTCACACCTGGACACCTAGCCCCCAGAGTGGGGTCTCACACCTGGCCACATCCAAACTGAGGCCTTGGATCCACACACCCGATGCCCAGATGCAGGCCTGCTTTTAGTGGCCTTCCCTTCCTCCTGCAGCGGAAGACCCTGCACCTAGAAACCAGCAGACCCAGATATTATGGCCTAGAGGTGAGGAGTGGTCTCTGGCACCAGGTGGCTTGCAGTTGAGTCCCCACTCCGTTTCTTACTAGCCATATGGCCTTGAGTCAGTTCCTCCACCTGTCTGTGCTTTATTTTCTTCATCTCCAAAATGGGGATGATAATTCTGCCTCCCTTACTTATCACAACACTGGGAGAACTAATGAGTTAGTTTGTATGCAGAGAAGTTCATGCAGTACCTAGCATGTGGCAAGTGCTATGTGTTTTATTCTTACCCTCCCCAATATCCCACACAACAAGCAGGCACAGCGTCAGTGCCCTCCGCACAGCATGGCCTCGTCACCCACTCTGGCACTCCTACCTGGCCTCAGGCAAGATGTTTCTCTGTGCTTCAGTTTCCTCATTTGAGAATGGGGTTGACCTGTCATGACAGTAAAATGAGAGCAAACAAGGCGAGCTCATGAAACAGCCTGCAGGAGTGGTCTCATTGTTTTACCTGCCCAGTTGTGTGACTGCTGGTGAGGCCAAGCATTTTCCCATTCGTCATATACCATGAAAAAGCAAACGATATTCTGTCCATGAAATGTGAGGTCACATCTGTGACAGTGCCTGGCATAGTGTCTGGCCCACGGTCTAGTAGCAGAATAAACGGTGGCCCGTGGTGCTCCCTCCCTGCGGTCATGAAGGTTTTCTTCTCCTGATATGGGAGGAATTAGGGAGAAAGTGGAGTGAAGTCACTGAGCCTCTGTTTGCTCATCTGTAAACGGGGATAACCATTCCATGCTGCACAGAATTGTTACGAGAGTTGAAGTATAATATATATAAAGTGTGCTGTAAACTGTAAGAGCATAGTACAAATTTAACTCACTAGTATCATAAAGAAAAAGGGACTGTGCCTTTTTCTTGCATGAGATCCCCCCACAGCTTAAACTCTGGGTGTGCCATTGTGGGGCCCTTCCTTACACAGACCTGTCTGGCAAGCTCTCACATTTGCCTTGCCATGCCCTGGGTCATGGACAGCAGCCTAGGGAGGGACAGGAAAATGATGGCAGTGTAGGGTGTAGGGTAGAGGATGTCTGTAGCCCACCTGCCTGAAAGAAGCCCGGTGATCATTCCTGGGAATTTGACGGCAGGTTTGCATTCCAGGAGGCTGAGCCGGGATGATCTTGAGATTTCTGGTAATATTCTTAATTATTGAAGGCTAACTCCTAAAAGTCCTTCCAGATTATTCTCCACTCAAAATCTTCAATGGCTCCCCATTGCCCTTTAATTACATATAATTCAGTGCAGTATCAATCACACCCCCATCCGAAATGTATCCTGAATTCCAGTCAAATGAGGCTGTTTTCCCCCAAGAACTCAACCTTTTGCTCTCAGGGCACCAAGATTTTACCTTTGTGGCCTCCTGCATAAAGAACAGGAGTTGGTAGCAACCACTGATCACCACAGGGGCTTTCACAAATATAGGTGCCTAGGTCTTACACCCAGGGATCCTGGCTTAATTGTTTGGGGTTGGTCTTGGGTGGTAGTGTTTTAAAAAACTTCCCAGATGACTCTAAAGTCAAGGGCTGACAGGTCTAGAAGATTCTCCCCTGTAGGAGCTCAGCCTGCCAAAATGATCCATTTTCCCTGATCCACAGGAAATGTCACTTCTTACAGGGAGCCTGTTCTAATCACAGAAGATGGGGCTTTCTGCCTCCAAGCCACCAGAACCTGTGCCTCTCCTGTGTCTTCATCACTCTCAGCCTCATGTCAAGGGTCACCGGTATCCCAGATCATCTTACCTGTTAGTGTCCCCCATATCTTCTATGCCTCTGCCCACCATTCTAACACCAAACAGCCATCATTAAATAATGACTGATCCTAGGCCACCCACATTTGGAACCAGAAGATGGAGAGGGGAAATAGAAACTGTCCCCTCTTTTTAGGAAAAAAGGCCAACACCTGGACACTCACCCAGGCACACCTAGAGCTGGATGTTCCCATTGCACTGCCCCAGCCCACACACAATAGGCCAGGCATCTGCCTCGGGGTTCTTCTCTGGGTGTTTCTGGGGGTCTACGCAGGCGACGATCTCTCCTCTTTTCACAGGCAAAAATGGTGAGTGTGAGTACATACGAGATCTGTCCACAAAAAGTCCAACCATTGTTAATATAACTAGAACGGTTTGTTGAACATCCGTGTAACCTGGCAGCCAAGGAGAGTGGACTGGAATGCTCATGTGTGTACAATGATGACTTCACTGTACTAATCATTGGGGGTGGTAGATGCTATTGAGTGAGCATATGTACTGTGTGGCCACTGTACTCAAAATGACTGAGCAAGTAGAGCAATGACTCCACATCGAATTTTGCGTTAAGCTTGAACATTACTCCACAGAAACTATTTGGATGATTCAGAAGGCCTTGGCTACGGGCAACCGGTGATTGGCAGCTTCATCATGACAACGCACCTGCTCATGCATCATGTCTCATGCAGAGTTTTTTGGCAAAATATCAAATCACCCAGGTGACTCAGCCCCCCTACAGCCCACATTTGGCACCATGAAATTTCTGGATTTTCCCAAAACTAAAATCACCTTTGAAAAGGGAAGAGATTTCAGTCTATTGATGAGATTCAGGAAAATACAATAGGGTAGCTGATGGCATTGAGAGAACTGTTAGGTCCCAAGATGCCTACTCTGAAGGGGACTAAGACATCATTGCCTTATGTACAATGTTTCTTGTATCTTGTATCTTTTTTAATAAATGTCTCTACTTTTCATATTATATGGCTGGAAGTATGCAGCCATATAATATGAAAAGTAGAGACATTCGTATACATACATACTCAATATATACAAGTTACATAATACATATTATTCATACATACACACACATGTATTTTTTCATTAAAATGAATTTCTTTGGTGTGTGGGAAGAGGAATTTTTCCAAATCCCTTGGTATTCTCAAGCAAAGACCCTTGGGAATCACTGTCTACATAACACAGCATCTTGTGCACAGGAAGTACTCAGAAAACATCTGCTAAATTAAATAATGAACTGAAAATTCAACCAACCGATTGTTGCTTATGCCAACACAGTCATTTAGATAGATTCAGGGGATGACATCGACATGGACTATGGCACTGCCAGCTCTAGCCCGATAGCTTTTGCGGTCCTTCCTGGGCACAGGCCCTGAGGGTATACACCCCATCAAGCTTTCTGTCACTGCTTCCCTAGGCCTGTGTCAGTACTTAGCAGGCTCTGGAATATTCTAGATATAAGCCCTTTCCTTTTCCTCTGTCTCACAAGGTCTGAGAGCCCACTAGACCACTACACAGAGAACAAAGGTCACCTGCTACCTGGCTGACTCCAGGGCACAAGCAGAAGCTGAACTCGGAGCCCTCACTCCTCTGCTGCCCCCCACCCCCGCTTCCAGCCCCACTGCCACGCACGGTCACAGGCTTCTGCCTCCCACCCTATGGTCTGCTTCTCAGCTGACTCTCCAGAATTCTGGCAGAATCCATGTCCCTAAAGATGTGAGTATTCAGATGTGCTCCAACCCTGAAGTTGAGGGAAGGGATCTCTGGGTGTGAGAGGAAAACACTCCCAACTCTGAGGCCTTAGTGCCCCCGAGCCCGTACCGCCCACTGTACTGGGATGCAGAGGGCTTTTCCTGTTCCAGCTGGCTTAGCAGTCACTGTACGGGCAGGCTTGGCAGCCAATAAAACATGTGCCCGAGCTCCTGAGGATTCCGTACACAGCAAGATGCCTGGTAGGACACAAAGGCCAAGGTCATGATGTTAGGAAGTAGGCTTCAGCCTTGTGGTTTATCTTGCTCTGTCCTAGCACAAGGGCTTTCTTATCATCCTAACCTTATGCCCTTGGCCCTAAGGGCCAAATTACCCCAGTGTAATAATAGCCAAGTTCACACTCCCATATGCTCACACCTAATGCTTATACCTACATGCTCAAACCGAAATGTTCATGCCTGCATGTGCTTGTGCTATGATGCTCACTGCTGAAAAGTCCCTCCTGGATTCACACTCCTGGATGGCCACTCCTGGATGCTCACTTCTGAATGCTCACGCTTGGATGTTCACACCTGATTGCCCACTCCCGGATGGCCACTCCCGAATGCTTCATATCATGGTGTCCAAAGCTGGGTACTCATTCCCGATACTCACACCTGGGGGCTCACACCTAGATGCTCACTCCTTAATGCTTCACACCAGATGTTCGCAGCTGGATGCTCACTCCTAAATGTTCACACCTAGGTGCTCATATATGGATACCCATACCTGAATGTTCACTTCTGTATGCCCACTCCTGGATGCTTCACATCACAGTGTCCAAAGCTGGATACTCACCCCTTACGCTCGCACCTAGATGCTCACACATGGACATGCACACCTGGAATCTCACACCTGAATGCTCACTCCTTGAAATTCACTCCTCGTGGAGGCCGTCTCAGTCATTAGAGGGTAAGATGACTAATCCTGTATCATGTGTCTGCTCAGCACTAGGAAAAACTGAAACCTACATACAGAGAATCTATTTATAGAAAACAGATCTATATAGAAAAATACAAGATAACGGGGAAAATGTTTTCCCTATGTAGTAGAAGTATATATTTTTTAACCCTCTCATCTGAGGAAACTGAAGCTCACAGAGGTTAAAGAACCTACAGAGTCATGTGGCACTTAAGGAGCATGGCCAGGATCTGAACCCAAGTCTCTCTGAGAGCAGAGCCCAGGTCTTTTGGTTTTGCTACACAACTTTTCCGTCAAAGGGGGACTCCAAGCAAGCCCTGCTGATTTAGGGCATAACAGGAGCAAATAAAGGCTTTATTCTAGCAGCCCACACTCTTATCTTCATTTTAATTCACCCCCTTTACAACCTAATAGAAGATCAGTCACCTTCTGTTTAAATGTCCCTCCAGGCAATCAGTAGCCATTGTCTGAGTGCCTATTTTGTGCTGATGCAGTGAGACTTGAGGCATTATGGATGCAGTCTCCCTTCCCACTGCTACCTAGTGAAGGCCTCTGCTTGGAACCACAGCCCGGTCCCCAACGTGACTCCAGTTCTGGCAGTGAAGTCTCATTGATACGCAACAGAGTTCAAAATCACAGGCTTGGCAGGAAGTGCCATCTATACATAGCTCTACCATTCTGTAAGCACCGTTGGCTTCTTCTGAATAAATGCTACCCTACATTAAATGCCAGAATTCGGCAAGCAATACTGCATGTTTGCAATGAGATTGAGAACTAAAGGCAAGATTGATTCTGATGTGAACACCGGCAAAGCAAATGGGTTTTTGAAAACCCTATAATTTCCCTGCAACCCTTGACTTCACTAAACACACATTTTTAGACTGCAGCACAGTTAGGTAGGCATTAAACAAAAATGAGGTAGTCTAATGATGATTTATGTGTAGGATAACCTTCTATAAAGAATTCCACCCTGATTTCAGGGTAACTTACAGAGGTGCCAACTTAACCAAACAATGCCACTTGCTCTGTGTCCACTGCCACAGCGTGATCCCAGAGCACAGTGCTTGCTTGTCTGCAATTGTCTTATATCTGCTGAAATTCACCCAGTGGGTGCTCAGGAAATGTGGACCCTGCTATGAACTAAATGGAAAAGCAAATGCAACACATGCGCACACCGCCAGAGGCACCTGTGAACACATGCATTTCCGCTTGACTGAGGAGCTGCATCTGATGGGTCTGGAACCAACCAACTGGTGTGCAAATGCAGAGCAGCCCACTGCCAGGAGATTGGAAGGGGTCCTGGGAGCTGCAGGCGTGTGCTCCAGGTGGGAGCTCCTGGGGCACTGGTATCCACCCAGAGTACTGATCTACCCTTCCCTGGCTGTATAACATTGGGCAGACCCCTCGGCCACTCAAGCCTTGGTTTCCCTGTCTGTGAAGTGACGTTAAGAATGTGTCACCCTCAGGTGGGTTTGGATTCAATAAAATGACACTTGTGAACTGGCTTTATAAACCAGAGAGCACTCTATAGGTGAATGGTGACACAGGCATCAGGGTACAATTTGAGAGGTGGCTCAGGTCACCTCTAAGAACTGAAATCACAGTGCTCTGGACTCAGATCCTGCTCTACCATGCTCTATGGTTTTGGGCAGGTCACTGGGTTTCTCTGTGCCTCAGACTCTTCATCTACAAAACGGAGATAATAACACCACCCACTACATGAGACACTTGTGAAAATTAAATGAAATGACTCGTGAAAAGCACTTATTGCATAAGATCTCAATGATTGATCATTTATTTTCTTACTAACCATTATTATAACTATGATTATTATTTCAATTTATCCCATCTGACTAGGGAGAGAATTTTTTTGCTACTCTGAATGCTTCCTTGTAATCTCTAACCTGCAAACTGTGTTTTAAGGCATTAGAAAGTAGGATTTTCTCTCTGCCCCCCACGAAAGAAAACAAGGCTGTCTGAATCTGATGCCCCCTTCCCCATCAAAGCAAACAATAAACAAACAACAACAAAATTAAAGGCCAGCTGCCTTTTCCTCTACAGCTGCCTTAGTGAGAGAAACGGTAATTATCCTGAGTCCCTGCATAAGTCCTCAGGCTGTAGTCACAAAAGCATGTTACAGGGAAAGAGATTGGCCTTTGGGGACCAAAGCTCTGGGTCCAGGCCCACCAAGGGGCTGTGCGACTGGGAGCAAATTGCTTGGCTCCTCTGAATCGCATCTCCTTTACACCCAGGAATGGAGGTAGCATGCCTCCCTCGCAGGTTTAAGAGACGGATTAAAGGAGAGAACATGCAGGTAATGCCACAGAGCCCTGCATACACATATGTTTTAATTTGTGTTTATTTCCTCTCCTTCCACTTCTCTGCTGACTGCACAAGCCACTGAGCCTCACTGCATCTGTTCCTTGTCTGCAAAATGGGGAAGGTAATGGGGGTCACTGTGAGGAGTGAATGCGATCATGTAAAAACACTGTATAAACTGCATAGTGTTATCAGGTATTAATAAACCAGGATTTGAGCACTTTGAACAGATTAGACCCAAGAATTTTGATCTTTGGCATGTTGGTACCAAACCACACGCCTTCATTCTGTACCTAAACACAATTTTGATCAGGAACCATGCAAGGTAAGAGTGAACACGGAGATTAATAATACTGTGTCTCAGTCATTTTGCTTGCCTCATTCTGCCCAGATAGTATCATGGCCTGTTTGAATTAAAAATACCATCGTGATCACCCATCTAGCCCCTGCTGTTGATGGCTTTCTCAAGATCACGTTCAGGGGGAGCCATTCTCTGATCTATGATCCCAGTAGCACTGCCACTTTCGGTGGCTGCACCCTGGCTAACCTATGTTCTGCCACCAGCCCAGCATCCATAAAGGGTAGCACGGCGCAAGGCTGGGTGATGTAACGAAGCTGAGTGGGCAATTTCCCTGCTGTGTTGAGGCCAGTCCTCCATCTGAGAGTTCAAGTCTCTCCAGAGGTTTAATTTTCATCTAAAGGGTTTCACGTCTAACGGATTTTGCTCTCCCCATTGCATAGGTGAATAAATTCAGTCTTTGAAATTAACTTGCTCAGGGTCTTTTTTCTGCCACATCCCACTACTTCTTCTGGAAATTGTCTGCTCATATATTTCACCCAGTTTTGTACTGTGTTTTCTTTTCTTGTCAACTTTTGGGTTAAATGTATATATACTGCTTATTAATTTTTTGTGAGGCAATATAGTGTAATGCTTTGGAGCCCAAGTAATGGAGTATGAATGTAAAGTTTAAATTGTGGGACTGCCACTTACTCACTTTAGGCAATTCACTTAGCTTCTCTGTGCCTCGGTGTTTATTTCTTTTTTTATTGCATTTATTGGGGTGACACTGGTTAATAAAATGTGCCTCTGTCTGTTCATCTGTGAAATGGGGAATGATTGTCCCCTCACCCTCAAATTGCTGTGAAGATTAAATGAGCTACACATATAAAATGCTTAGAAGAGTCTGGCAACTTAGTAAGTATTCTTTAAATATTAGTCATCATTATCCTGGTTTTTTTTCCCCCCTAGAACTAGATAGGACCTTCCTGAGTTAAATTGTCCTGCATCCTTTTTGGACCTCTGCCCCCATTCTACTTAACCTCCCGCCACGCCGCCAAACCACCTGCCCTCTCCTGGCCTGCTTGCCTGTGCCCATGTTGTCACCTCCATCTAAATGCCCTTCCTGTACCCGTGGCCTGGGAATGTGTTCCAAGGCCTGGCTGCAGGCCTCCACTGCCTCCATGAGCCTTTCTGGGTCTGCTGTCGGGAAGAAACCCAGCCTCTGTTGTATCACCATCTTCACAGGAAGGTACTATGAGCCCTAGGTAGGAACTGCTGAAGGGAGGAAACAGGTCATGGTCAAGTTGGATTCCTCTGTGAGGCCTGACACTGTGCCTAGCGTCCAGCAGGGCCCCAAACCCCATTCGTTAAATTGCCTTAAGCTCATCATCTATTTCTTATTAGCACAGGCTGACCATTCTAGCCCCTTTCCTCCATGCCTCTAAATAGGTGAGAGCTGAGATCCCCAATTTTTCATTTCAACAACAGTGTGTCATACAGAAAGAATCCTCAGAAGTGGTCTCCCTCTGGGCACCTCTGAAGTAGTTTGTGGTAATGGAGACCAGGGACCAGTAACCTAACTTTTAAAATACCACCAGCTTTCTCTGTAACTGCAGGCAGACTCCCTCCTGCCTTCCTGCCACATGACAGTGCAGTTGGGGAGAGACTGGCACTTTGTCATCATCGTTAATCATCTTCTATGAGCACTGGAGGGGATAGGGGTCTGAATAAAATATAGATCCTGTTCTTGATGATTATACATTCTGGTAGTGGGAATAACACAGATCTTAAAATATTACAGGACAAAATACAACCAGTGTTTTGAGCAAGGGACTGATGAAGTCCTGAGGGAGTCCAGAAAAGGATTCCCTAGGAGGTTAATCTGGGTGATTTTTAAATCCATTCTTAGAAGAAATTGGGAATGTCATCATGGAAAAAGTAGTATTCGAATCAGACTTTGAAAGATGGGTAGATTTTAGACAGATAAAGAAGGAAAAATGAAAAAAAAAAAAAAGGAAAGAAGTCTGGTAGTAAAAGAGAGGCAACCCATGAGTTGTCAAAACAATGTGCCCTGAGAATGGGCAGGAGAGAAGGGCGATGGGGGCACCGGGGAGCACTGGTCAGGGCCTGGGCTTCTTCATCAGTAATGAGGTGGCCAGATTAATAGGCCTCCAGGCCCTTTGAGCTCCGACAGCCTGTGACTCCATTCATTTGCAGCCTGCATGTGTCCAAACTGGATTCCAGGCTCTACTGCATCTCTCTCCCCTGCCACCCCCTCCATGCTGGTGTAAACTCGTGGGATCCAAAGCAGCCTTAGGATCATCCTGAGAAAAATGCAATTAACAAGCTGAATCTGTTTTCCAAAGCAAACCCAGATCATATTTGATTGTTTATTGTGTTGAGACCCTTCATCCTTGTCCACCAGGGCTGACAGCATGAACTGAGCCCTAAATTTCCAGATCAGGACCGTCTTTGTGTCTCCCACTGGGTCCAAAACAGAGCCAGCACCCAATGAAGCCTACCTGTTAGAATAACTGTTTTGTCCACTGATCTTTCAGCTGCAGATCTGCTGCCCTTCAGAAAAGCCAAAACCTCTGGTCACCACACACACAGCCAGAGGTCAGTGCAAGGATTGGTGACATGCTTCCATCCCCAGGCAAGTACAGGAGACAGGGACCAGCCCTTCTCCTATGTTGGAACCTGAGGACAGTCCATCCTTAATGAAGAGCCTCCGCGGGAGAGGCAGCAGGAAGTAGAGCAACCCAGAGGACCCCAGATGAAACCCAGGCTGCTTACTAGCTCTGCAGCCTTGGGCAAGTTGCTTAACTTCCCTGGGTCTCCCCATCATCATTTATATAATTGGGCGGTTGGGGAGGAACCAACAAAATAAAAAAATGTTATCTCTCTTAAAGAGTTATTGTGAGAATTAGAGATAAAATAAATGAAAATGCCTAACACAAAAGAGGTCTCAATAAATGATAGATTATCATTAATCTTGTGTGTTCTTGTTGTTACACTGTGGCAGGTGCTACAAGGACCCTGGGGATAAAGAGATGTAAAGGATGAGGTTGTAGCCCCTCCTGCAGCAGACAGACAGAAACGTCGCCTATGACGTAGGACAGAATGAAGTAAGCACTCCAGGAATAAAACCAGAGGAGTGAGAAGCCCCACCTCAGGTTATGTAAGGCCTCGTGGTAGAGGACACATGTGAACCTAGTTTAAAAGGCAAAAGAGGAGTAGGGTATCCATAGGACAGGAGGAGAGTGGTGCAGACCAAGCAGAGGAGAAAGCAGGACCAAATGAAAAGAGGTACAAAAACCCACGAACAACTTGGAACCCTGGGGAGAATCAGAGAGGTAGGAGAAGGGTGGTAGGTTCATTGTGAGAACCTTGGGCACAGGTGGGCTGTGGTCAGGGAGCACTGCCCAGTTTTCATAAAAGACCCTTCTGGCCAGATTCCTCCTTGTGCCTGCTCCTCCCCTCCCCAACACACAGCGTGCCCAGCCCAGCCAAGGCATGATGACAAGCCTGCACTCAAGAGCCCTATTCGCATAGACTAGGGAGCTGGTCCAGGGCTGTCTTCCAGAACAACAGCAAATACATCTGGCCTGCATCTGAGCTGTGTCCAAAACTTCCCACTGGGGCCAAGACAGCCAGTCAGGATGCTGGTGAAGAGCATGCTGGGAAACTCCCACAGGAGCCGCATCGATATACTCAGGTCTGGTGGAAATTAAAAGCTATTAGAAACAGGGCTGGATTTATCTTTATGTCCAATAACTTGCATTGTAATGGTGATCATGCAGATGAGAAATTAAGCCCCATCTTGGCTTCACTGGAGACCTTAACTTTATGTTCTTGCACAGCCCTTTGCCCTATTACCTCCATGCCACCTGCTCGGAAGAGCCAGTTCACCTCAAGACCAAGTCCCTGGGAGAGAAGGAAGGGGTAGGAGTCTGCTTGATCACAGGTGAAAGGCTCTGTGCTTTTGCCCACCCATCTTTCAATAGCCTGATAGAAGGAAGATAACCAGCTTGGGGGAGACGGAAGGGGGTGAAGAAAGGGGCAGGTGTATTAAGCAGCTCTGGGGAAAGGTAGAACTTTGGGGCTGTGTCTCCAGCCTCTACAAACCCTGGGAAAAGCACAGCCAAAAAGCGGCTTAAGAGTTTCAGTGGCCAGCTCCCGGAGCTTACCTGCCCCTCCCAGCTGTGGGCAGCTGGGAAGGCTAACCTGTGAGCAAATTTCCAGCTCACAGAGCTTGTGTAGGCCCCAAGCCTCTAATTCCCTCCAAAAAGCCCTTCAGAGAAAATCACTGAAGGGTAGGCCCCTCATTCACAGGGGCCTGTACCCACCCCTTCCTCCCAGGGCACCTACTCTGACAAAGGAGATGTCTCCAGGGGCCTGATTGGCCCACATCAGCCTCTGTCCCTCCTCCTGCTCTCTAGCGCCTGCTCCTAGTGGTCCTGTGCTTGGTGAAGAATCTGAGCCCAGCCTTGCTGATCCGGAGATCCAAGTTGACACCATTCTTCCCGCTCCAGAAGCCCTGGGGAGGGTTGTAAGCAGGGCTCCAGGTCCTTCCTTAACCTCAAGGCAATGTAATCATTAGGTCCGCCCCTGTCGTGGTTGCCTTCCCACCTCCCAGCCAGCACAGTCCCGCATACACTTGGTAGAGTGTGAGTATGGATGGCAGAGGATCCCATTTTATGAAAAAAAAATATCAATAAAGAATTTGCATTTCCAAAACTAAAGCATGCCACACATGGTCCTGAGTTCTAGTCCCTCAGTTACTGAGCCTGGACAAAGCAAAACTCCACTCTCTCTGGCTCTCATGGATTCCTCTGGGAGGGTGTTAGTTGAATTCATGTGCTTTGTGGGGGTCTGCCCCTGGATCTAAAATGTAACTGTGGAGAGATCTAGAATGGTAATGGATGGGGCTGGAGGGCTGGGCAGGGGAGGAAAATTCTCCAAAGCTAAAGGGAAGAGACAGGTTCTACAGAACCAAAGTTTAAAAGAGCCCTGCAGATTAGCATCAAGCCCACTTCCCTGATAATTATGCCCCTTGGGGCCACCAGCCCAGTCCTGACATGAAACACAGCCCTGATGCACCAACTACAAGGGCCACCTGGGGAAGCTCACTGCCTCCAGCTCCTGAACACAGGAGCTAAGTTGACCTTCATTCTCTCCTCTCTGAGCTGGGCTGCTTACTACCCCATGCCCACCTCTCATTCTTATTTCAATGCCTCTGCCCACCCTGTTCCCACAGCCTTCAGAACTCTCCCAACCACACAGCCGTGTGTTCGCTGAACACTTGGTGAGCATTTGCCCTGAGCGTACTGGGTGGTGCACTAGAAGCCAAAGAGTATGGATGAAAGCAATCCAGTTCCCACCCTTGAGAAGCTCTGTCTAGTGGGGAACACAGGCCCTATTACATAAAAATACATACACCACAACAGGAAACAGCAGCACAGAGGGGAACACTCTCTTTTACCTACTAATAATTGTCATAGCTACAGCCCATCCTTAGTGTGTCATTTTACATATATGAACTCATTTCATTCTTAACTGAACCCTAAAGGTTCATCCTCACTTTAGTGTAGTTGGGGAAACTGAGGATCTGAGGGGGTAAATACCTTGCCTAGCTAATAAGTGATGGAGTGAGTTTCAAGCCCACGCAGCCTGGTCCTAGATTCTAGGCTCTTAATCATTCCACTAAACTCAGTTCCTAAAAGCCTTCCCTAAAAACCGCCACTGATTTCCTTTCCCCTTCTGGAGGCCAAGGGCCTCATTGCCTGCAGCAGAGAAGCCTCCGCTATAATACTTTCCTGGATATACCATTGCAGGTGCCAGGAGGCAGTTCTATGTGGGGTTAAGTACACAGGCTGAGAAAACAGACCTGGGTTCAAGCCCAGCCACGCTACTGGATTGTGACCCAGAAGAAGTTACTTCGCTTCTTTGAGCTTCAGTTTCCTCTTTCATGAAGTAGAGGGGGAAAAATAAACTTATGGACATTTTGGAAAGATAAAATGAGATCATACATGAAAGTTTCTTAGCCCAGTGCCTGGTATATAGTAACTGCTCAAAATTTATTTCCCCCTCCCCCATCCCCTGCCCCTTCTCCTTCTTCTTCTTCTCTCCTTCTCCTTCTTCTTCTTCTTATTTTAGTGAATGTAACTTCGTCCATAAACCCAAGTGTATGAGAGATACCACAGTTCTTTATGTTTTTTGAATCGCTTTCAATCTTACTCTGTTGGATAGATAGGACATTCAGTTTCCATCATTATTGGGGTTTCCCCCAGACAGATGGCAGTGTCCCAGAGGGTCTCTCTGGCCCTCACCAGCCCATTGTCCCTGCCTGCATGATCCCTTTGGGTCTTGGGCTGTGTATTTCATGTCTCACCTGGACACAAGAACCCAGGCCTCCTTAGTCTCAGACCCCGTGGGGCCACACATCGCCACCCATCCTCAGTGTGTCATTTTACATATGTGAACTCATACATGTATGTATGAGTGCAACTACTTTCTACAGTACCATCTCTCTCTCTGGTGTTCATGTGTCTTCTGTGTGTTTGTTGCTTTTAGAGGCGAGGCTCCCCTCCCCAGCCAGAGTGCCCATCCTAACCTTTCCATTCACTATGGTTTTTACAGAAGGCAGGAAGAATCTTCAAGTAGCTTTGGATTCCTGTCCCACCACAAGTTCTGAGGCCAGGAGATATAATGGCCTGGCCATCTGCTTGGAAGTAAGAGAAGGAAAAAAATGCCAAGAGCAAAACAGAAATTAACGTCTCAAAAAGTATCCTGCCACGTTAGCTGTAAATGTGCCTAAGCATCAGTTCTAGCTATACACTGGAACCACCAGAGGAGCTTCGCAACTGCTGGGGTGCGGGTTCCACTCCCAGAGATGGTACCCAGACAGGGGACTGGGCCCACACACTGGTGGATTGAAAAGAGCTCACCGTACACGCATGTTGCTGTATTGTGTTGGGGTTTACACTGATTAATAGATACTTGAAACTTGAAAACAAACGAACAAACAAACAAACCAATAAATAAAGAGCTCACCATGGTTTTGAGTGCGTCACAGGATTAAGAACCCCAGCCTTATAGGTTCCGTGCACAGAAGTCTGTCGTCCCCAACTAATCTGAAAACTTGGAGCAACTAGCATCATTTCCTGTGACTATGATGGGACATCAATGCCGAAAGGGCACTCAGGGAGCATCAGGTCAAGTTCCTCCATTTTACAGAAAGGAAAACCAAGGTCCTTGGTAGAGAAAGGCAGAAAGGGCAGCAGAGCCTCTGAAATGTGCCAGGATGAGGGGAGAGATGCTGGAATGAGGGGGGAAACCAGTTTTACAGCTGGAGGCCTGGTGGCATCTTGAGGACTTGAGGTCCTCTCTTGAGATTTGTAGACCTGTTTTCCTGTTGAAGGGACAACCCTGAATAGGAAAAAGGGACCAATAATGAAGGGCTCGCAATCACAACAGCTTTAACAAGGTGAACCTGCAACATGATTAGCCACTTCTCCCAATGCAGGCAAGGAGTGAGTCCTGCTAGATGGGGTCTTTCGCTAACTCATGAAAAAAAGTCCCATATTGTGCTGCAAAAAATCAATGATAAACACGGCCCACATACCAGCCTCTTATCCTCCTCTCCCCACAACCATGCACAAATAAGTTGCTTCCAGTCTTGACTCCAATTCTTAAGGACAAGGGCAAGAAAAGACCCAGGGGTCAGGAAGGAAGGGGACCCCCTCCTTTGGGGAGTGTCACACACATAGCAGAGGCTGCTGGCCAGTGGATTTTCACCACCCCACACAGAGATGTACTGAGCTGAGACCAAAGACACTTTTTTCTGCCAAAGCACTGCCGGAGCAATAACAAACTGCTCACCAGAGCCAACCTCAAGATTTGGAGAGCTTCACACAACGAACTCAGCGCCTCTGCTTTTTTGCTTCCCCGCCCCAGCGCCCCTGCCTGCCATGGCCCCACAGTTCTTTCTTACCTGGGATGATGGAGACGGTGTCCTTCTCCCAGGACACAACACTAACATATTCCTGCACTGAAGAGGGGATGAGGCACTTGAAGACAGCCATGTTTCCACGCATTGACCTTTGATCCTCCACCCGGACGGTGTAGGGTTCCCTGAAAACTGCAGAGAGATGGGGGGCAGGGAAGAGGATAGTATCACAAGGCTAAACTGAGACATGGTGGGGCACCCAAGAAAGTCAGCTCAACCCCCTCAGCACCCCAAGGCTTCAGCCTCCATCACCTCTTCCCCCACCTCCCACTTACCCAGCCCCGAAGTCCCTGCCATGGTCTTACTCCCACTCTGCTGAGCAGCCCACTCTCCCTCTGAAATAACCAGGTTTCCTTCATAAGATCATAAATTCAACTTCTAATCTTTCCAAGTTCAGCGAGTAGTAACAAACTGTACGAAATTGGAAGGACCAGAGGGCAGCACCTAACCCTGCAGTGTGATTGTATTCAACAAGGGAATGCGTAAGAGATAAGGAAATAGGCCAGAATTCATCTAAGGAAACCAAACTTGATTTCCTACATTATCCCTGATCCCAGGGTGGCAAGAGTCTTGGGCACAGTGTCCACAGGTTGCCAAAATAAAAACTGGCGCATGATCTAACAACAGATTTCTGTGCCACTCAATGTGAAAAGCAGTTGGGGAAAACGGAGTATAGAAGCAGAACTGGAGGGCTTGATGGCTTTACTGAAGAGAATACTGGTAACTACCTTTGTTTCTGAAAATGCAGAATGCGGAGACATGGTCAGGTTCCAAGATCTTCCAAAACAAAGCTTCCTGGCTTTCTCTCCACTCCTGACACTGCCTACACCTGAACCCCAGACTTGCTGCTGCCTTCAGAAGCATCCCTCTTCCCACAGGGCGATGGGGGCCACTGCTTGGGTCCCAGGGCTGGTTTGCGGGGTGCTAGTACCTGCCACTACTCTATGCGTCAGGTCCCATGGGTGGGCTGCCCCAGTCTTAGGGGTGGGACCGAGGTGCCTGGCTTGCCCTCTCCCTTGCCCTTCTCTGCTTGGCCCTCGCAGGGGCTCACTCCATCCTTCCAGCCTTCCTCTGCCAAGCAGAGCTGGAGTTTCCAGAGCCACACTGCCTACTGACCTTGTCCCTCAGCAGGCACCTGGGCAGTGTGCCCTCCTGCTTTCCCTGCCATGGTTGCCAGGGCGACACTCGGGGGCCCAGCAGCCCCTCTGGCTATGCACCTGCAGCCCCTCTGGCTCCATCAACAGCCTCTTAACTGGCTGTGCTCACAGTCAGGCCTACCCTGTCTGGCCCTCCCCAGGTCTTCATTCTTTCCTATCTCTGTTTTGTGGCTGTGATGCGAAGAGAGATAGTAGAGGTGGAAGAGAGAGGAGTGGAGGAGGCACTGCCAGTTGGGCTTGCGGGGCTGTGTTCCTCCCTTCTGTGTGTTTGGGCATGGCACTGCCTGCAGGTAGGGGGAACACAGAGAGAAGACTAAGGGAAGCTGACCCTGAGGGAAGCAGAGGAAAGGAGGGGAAAGACTGGGGTTTGGGTGCATACCACCCAGGACAGGTCGAGGGAGCCAGCAGAGGTCAATGGTTAGAAGTGTCAAACAAGGAGGCTCTGCCTCCTCCGCCTCTGAGTAGCTGTGTGCCCTGGGCAAGAACTAGTTACCCTTCAGGAGCCTCAGCTTCCTCATCTGCTAAAGGAAATAATAATAATAATAATAAAGAAGAAGAAGAAGAAGAAGAAGAGCAGCAGCAGGTAGAAGGCCAGACACATGGAAGACACAGCAACACTGTTGTGTGTCACTATACCTATACCTTGGCCATGTGCCCTTGAGCAAGTGTCTTAACCTCTCTTTGTCTCAGTCCTCTCATTCATAAGAAACAGTTTATAAGATTATTGTGAAAATTGTATCCTAACCCAAGGAAGGGTATGTAATAGAAAATGTGACATCACTTCCTCTTAGCCTGTGGAGGTCAGACCTGGGCTCCAAATCTTGGCCTTAGTACTCCTAGCCAGGCACCTGGTGTTTTATTAGGGGAACAGAGCAAAGGACCTACTCCCGAAAAGCAAATGGATGAGAAACCCCACAGCTGATGCGCTGAGCATGGCCCAGGGTTCTCAGAGCTCACTCTCTACCCCCCAAACAAATGGGATGAAGATCAGCTCTTTAATTAAGGACTTTTTACCCCTCCTCATTCCCTATACACACAGGTTCCCAGCTACTTGGAACCTTGTACTCGCGAGGGGCACTCCTGAGCCAGAAAGACCCAGGGAGTCAGAGATCCTGCAGGGTCTGTCACTAGGCATGTAGGTTGGGAGGCCTTCTCCAGAGCTCGCTTTCCTCTGCCGGGAAAGATGATGTGTGTCGCAGGCCTGATGCCACTGTAGCGGGCTGGCTAGAATACCACCTGTCCACGCCCACCCAAAAAGCTCTCCTAAGAAAATCATGTCCCACAGTTCAGTGCTTTTTTTTACTGTTTGAGCACACCTTACAACTGATGATGACCTGCCAGCATAGCATGACACCCTAGTTAAGATGAGCTGAGCTAAGCCTTTCATGCCTCCAGACCTGACTCAGAGAAATGAGGCTTTCTGTTTTCTTTAAAGAGACCATCTGAGAAACCCTCACTTCCTTGACTCCATTAATGCTTCCGAAGACCAAACTACTTCACTGCTAAAACTTTTTCATCATGAATTTTACCTAAATGCTTGTTCTCATGAGATATATTATACTTGAATGTCCATCAGCAATGGAATGGATAAAGTGCAGTATAGCTGAAAAACAGAAGACTGTACAGCAAAGAATGAATGGCCTTTACCTACGCAAAGCAGTAGGGGTCAACCCCACAGACATGATAGTGAGCAAAAGATTCAAGAGAATACACACTGCAGGGCTCCATTTACATCAGCAGTGTTGGAAGTCAAGCCTGTGGTTTCCCCTACAGGAACGGTGATAGAAAAAGCATAAGGGGGTCATCTGAGCTACTGATACTGTAGATCTTGAACTGGATATTAGTTAAACTTTGTGAAAATTCATCAAGCTGCTGTATGTATAAGAAATACTCTTCTCTATATATTCTCTTTCAATAAAAAAGGAGTTTTCTTAAAAAGAAAGAAAGAAAAGAAACTCAGTGTTTCCCATGAGTCAAGCACTGAAATGAGCCCTTAATTTAAATGAGCGCTACCTCATTTAATGACCACATGTGGTGATAAACTGGTATAATCATTGCGGATGAGGAAACTGAGACTCAGAAAGGTGTGTTCTCAGCCCAGTGGCACACAGTAAGTGGCAGAGCTAAGATTCCAAAGAACAAAGCTTTCCTTGAGGGACTGACTGTATCCAAGCCCATCTCTTCCGTCCCTGCGCCCGAACGCCCCCTCCAGAATGTCACACACAAATCTTTAGAATGAGGGGTGCTGCCACAGCCCATTATCAGCCCTTCAGGCTGAGTCCCCCAGCAGGGCAGCAGGCTACAGTTCCCTTACCTGCTTTGACGCGGATGTTGGGGCTCCGGATCTTGCCGGCAGCGTTCTCCGCAGTGCAGAAGTAGTCATTGTCGTGGATAAAGCTGTTGAAGGCGGAGGGGGAGAAGGGGTAGAGCTGCAGCGTCCCGTTGGCGTGGACGTGCCGGATGTGCGGCACGTCGTAGATGTCGTCCCCGGTGGCCAGGTACCATCGGAGGGCTGCGCTGGGGGAGCCCGCGGCCGGGCAGGGCACCACCACCCCCACGGAGCTGGAAAAGGTCACCTGCTGCAAGGAGTCATTTACAAAGTAGAGGCTGGTGCCGACATCTTCAGGGCGGGCTGCAGGGGAGGCGAGGGGAGAGGCTTCGTTAGTGGCGCTCTAATGACAACACCCTCACGGGCCAGGAGGTATGCAAAGCACACTCACCCAAGGGTCAAGCACCAGCCATTCAGTATGCACTTGCTGAGTGCTGACTACACACCAGGCACTGGCGAAGGTGAATAAGAAGCAGTTCCTGCCCTACGAAAGCTTCCAGCCTGGCACAGGAATCGCAAAAGTTCAAACATCTCATCTTCCATGCCAAGCCTAGTCCATGGAGAGAGGTAGCCACCACTCAGCTGTGTTGAAGGGTCTGAAGTCATTGCTTAGGTAATAAATATTTATTAAGCAGTTACTACACACATGCAGGTTCACACCTATCACTGATACCTCAGTTCATCTGTACAACCCTGAGAGGAGATGTCATCATTTCTTTTTTTTTATTCATTTTATTTTATAGGCTGAGAATAGTTATGTGATTTGCCTGAGATTACACAGCTAATAAGCCACAGAATTGAAATCAGAAGCCATTGTTCCTAAAGAGGGTCTCGGTGCACTTTCTATCATACCATAGCTGAGAAGGTAAAAGGTCTAAGACCACATCTTAAGAGGAATGGCAGAAGGAAGCGGGAATGTTTGTGTGGAAGATAGACGACTCCAGGAGACCTTGAGAGTTGTCTTCCACCTCTGGAGGTCAATTTCGAAAATGCATAGCCCCAGAGAGCTGAATGAGGACCAGTGGTATTGTGGGTGGGTAAATTTGAGCTCGGGAGCAAGAAACCCACCCTGGTTCTAAACCTGGCCCTGACATGACTGCGGAACTCCCTTCCGCTCTCTGATTGTCTTTTCCTTAGCTAGTGTTTGGGGAGAGGATGGACAAGGCTGCAAGACTCCATCCATCTCTGACATGTTGTCTTCGCAACACTCAGTCACACGGAGAACATGCTCACTATTCCAACTACCTGACAACAGCAGGACCACCTCACAGAGGGGACAGTCATCTGCAATCCTAAGCTCCGCATAGGACCTCCCTCCCTGCTAAGGATTCGGGGTCCTCCTTCCTTACTAAGGAGCCAGGTCTGAACAAGTAGAGGCAAATTCAGAGGAAGGAAGAGCCTGGTCCCAGGTTTGCAGCTGGACGCTACTCCCTCTCCACCAGGAAGATCAAGGAGCAAACAAACCACTCTGCTGCTTGTTTAAAGAACATTGCAAGGGACCCAACTTGACCTCAATTTCCACAACTTTATGGGGAGGGGGAGGGCCCACATCTGGACTGTATTAATATTCTTGGCTTAACTCTGAGCTGAGCCTCCAGGGAGAATATACCAGGCAGCTCGTTGAGGGAGGCCATTAAGCCTCATTGGTCAGAGCAATTCACATCATCTCATAAAAAGCGTGATGAAGCCATTAGCAGTAGTGCTGGAAAACACATTCGTGGGCTCCTTGCTGCAGTGTCAGGGGCATCCTCTCAGCAGCAAAGGCATTTGCTGTGCCTACCAGGCACTGCACCCTTGGCAGCTGAGGGGCTGCTGGGGAGGAGCAACAGCGTTTCCTTCCCATCTTCCTTGTCACACAGCCTCCCCAGTGACAGTCCCAGTGTTGGCAGTTGAGCAACGCTGTTCTGTGGAAGAGGACAGTGGCCCACCTGGAGACCCTCAGAAGCTCAGAGGACGCCCAACTCGCAGTGACTGGAGAATTCTCCAAGATCTTGCAATGACACCATTTCACTGATAAGCAAACTGAGTCTTAGGAAAGCTTCTCTTAGCATCCTCATTTACCAGGACCCCTTCCCCAAGTCTGCTCACCTTCTGAAAAACTTCCTTATTAAGATTCATTCAACAAATATTTGTTAAGCATCTTCTACGTGTCAGGCACCATTGTAAGCCTTTACTAACATGACCTCTTTTAATCCTCCCAACAACCTTATGACGAAGGCATTATTATTATCTCAGATTAAAGATGCGGAAACTGAGGCACTGAGAGATTAAAGCAATTTACCGAAAACCACACAGCAGGTAAGTGAGGGCTCTGCGGTGCAGATGCAGGCAATCTGAGCCCTGAGTCTGGTTTCTTTGTCGTTAGGTCATTGCAGCCACTGCAGTAAGACAGAGGGGAATTACACCTTCCTTAAACATCACCTGGCCACGAACCTCCATATTAACTTGTCAGGAACAGAATTAATACACACACACACACACACACACACACAGAGTACGTACTCACTCCTCCTGGGAGGGGCCCCTGTTGGACTTGACATTTCAGATGACACCTAGCCTTTGGGAACAGGGTCCATCATTCTGGGGTCCTGGCTGCTTCCTGAGACAACCTAGTTAATCAGACACCCTCACCATGGCAGCTTTATGGATATTGGGAGCCAAAATCCATCAAGGAACACAGAGACTCTACCCTGTGCCTGACAAATGGACTTAGGAATCTCGGAAAGATTCCTGATGAAGAGGAATTCAGGAATTGTCACATTCAAGGGACAGGGTAAGAGGGAGGGTATAAGGGGACTAAATGGCAATGGAAAAAATATATACAATAAAGATTAATTTTTTTAAGTAAAAAAATAAACAAAGCCCCCCAAAAGGAAAGAAAACATTTAAGGGTAAGTGTGATATAGCCCCAGTAATGATTACACCGCCAGCAATAAGAATAGCCGCCACAGATTTCACACCTGCATGGCTTCTCAGGGGATTATTATATTTCCATTTTACAGATAAGCAAATTAAGACAAAGCTAACTAACTTACTCAAAGTAACAGAGTGTAAGTACCGTATCTGGGACTGGAACTCAACTATGTCTCACTTTCAGAGCCTGGGGATGGAACCGCTCTATTGTATGAACCACTCTGAAGCCAAACCAAACCACAAAGTCCATGCTGCCTCCCCTCTCCAACATTTCTTCCATCCCACCCCACCCCAAACACACATTCTATCCTGGCAGGAAATCTGTTCCACCCTCCCTGCCTCTTGAGACAGCCTCTTTCCCAGGCCGCCCCACCCCCCACCCCCATCAAAAGCACCCGACTGCAGTGACAGCAGCCCTCCTGCACTTGGGGCCTCGGATCCTGCCAGAGCCAAGGACATGGGATCCTCAGCAACTACAAATAAGTAGATTTAATTGATGAATTGACTGGGATTGTCCAGCTACCTGTCAGGGCTGATGAAAGGACAGATTTATAGCAAAAGGAGAGAAGCCTCATATTTCTCCCACCCCGGGACGTGAACTGCTGTCTTCTGAGTCTGGGGAAGCTGGGGAGGATTAGATGAACCATTCATTTCTGCTTACGGCTCTGACAGTGCATTGCCATCATGAAACATCACCCACAGGTGTAAAACAATAGCATTTTGCTCTTACGTCGGACTCATATTTTACCATCACGAGGCACTTGTCAGCCCAAAATGCAGAAGCTCTTCCATAAACATTAATTGAGCCTCACCCCACCTGCCAAGAGAAAGGGGTAAGCAAATCCATAAAGGGGAAACTAAGGCACTGACCATCTCAAGTCTCGACCACACACCAAGATGGAGGCTGGCACAAGGGCACCAGTGTGTAGCTGCAGCAGCAATGGGTACGTGCAGTCACCCCACCAGAGAAGGGGAGTAGCAAGGGCCCGAGGGCCTCACTGAATCTGGTGTGGCCTCTGTGGTGGGGTTTTGCCTCCTTCTCAGTCTGCTGTTTGAGTCTCCAGAGCAGTGACCAAGCCTCAGCCAGCTTTGAGAGGAGCAGAGAAGTGTGGTACCACAGGCAGAGACCTGGGAGGAGTCTGACGGAGTTACCTTCCCACCTGGGGCTCATCCCTGACCTGCTGTGTGACCTCGGGCAAGCCCAGTTAGCGTCTCTGAGCCTCAATGTCAAAAGAGGGAGGATTGCATCTTACCTGCCCACCCCCTGGCCCCAGGGCTGCTCAACACATAAAAGAGAATGTGAAAGTACTTGGCTTCCCATAATGAGGACACGTGAATATGAGGGATGGGGTTGCTATTCCTGTCCCAGCAATCTCCCCAGGGTCCAGGGTGCCTAAGGTCACTGCAAAGGATGGCCAGGGTATAGCTCTCCTCTGCAGACCTGCAGAGTTCAAACCCTTCCCACTTCACCTCAGCCTTCTTTTGCACTTCAGTGCTCTCCTCCCCCTGGTCCTTTCTGACCCAGGGACCACGAAAGACTTTTGTTCCTTCAGGAGATAAGGAGCGCCAGCCCTGTGCTCAGCAGGCCCCCAGGTATGGTGGAAGACATCAAGGACAGGGGAGAATGTCAGGAGCTTGTAAAGGAGATGGGGCACAGGAAAGCGCTAACCCACAGCCCAGGGCAGTGTGCTGGGTGGGCAGAGTACTAATTCAGACAAGAAGAGCCACTGGGAGGGGAAGGGAAGTTACTCAGCAGCCAGAGAAAAGCTCAGGGAATGGAAGGGGGGTGGGGCTTACGGAAGAGCTGAATGAAGGCACTCCTAGAGAAAGGACAGCCAGAACAATGGCTCAGTGACAGTTACGGATGTTGGAATGTTTGGGGGACACAACAGAAACCTCCCAGGCAGGAGCACTGGGTGGGGTTGCAGAGAGGAGGCAAAAACGGTTGGATTGACCTTCGGAGCTGGAAGGCAGGGAGGAGGCTTGCACCAGGATAGAGGTGACTGAGATCATGTAAGGTCTTGTAGCTCTAGGCCTAACTTCATTTTGGCCATATACCCATTTCCCTGAAGGCTTATTGGCCTGGCTAAAGGTACAGAGTTCTCAAAAGAAAGGAGACTAGCACTGACTGAGCACCTACTGTGTGGCAGGCACTGAGGCTTGTGCGCTTGAAGGGCATTTTCTCATTTAATCCTCACACAAAGGAACAATGTAGGCCCTGTTAGCCTCATTAACAGGTGAGGAAAAGGAGGCTCCTGGGGAGAAATTCTCCAAGATCACACAGCTAGACGGAGATGGAGACAGAGCCGTCATTTAATCAAGGTCTGTCTGACTCCCAAGCCTGAGTATTTTCCATCACAATGCTGAAAGGTTCAAAGTTTGGGGCTTGATGAGGTTTCACCTTCACTTCTTCCCTGGAAGCAAATCCTAATTTGGAAAACAAATCCTTGAACAGGAAACTCCTACTTTCCCCTTAAATCCCAGCCATCCCTCCAGCTCTTTCTTCCCTCTGCAGACAGAATCAGGCATGTTTACAGAGAGAACGAGAGGAGGGGGAAACACTGTGTAAATAAAGAGAGAGACATTCAGATCAACAGTGAAGTTTCTGTCGGTCAAAGGGGAATGTGAATTTTTAAGAGAAAATGGAAGTTATGGGTTTGGTTGTGATGTGACAGACGCTCAGACTTAAACCCAGTTAATCTTTTTGGCCGTTTAACACTGAGCACCACCCGATGCCGTGTTTCATAAAACAGGCTCCAAATTGCTAGGAGATTAGGAGTGTAGAAATAGCACAGCAATATTTTTAAACCAGAAATCGCCCCCAGGCATTTGGGCTGCCCCCGGGGTCACCACTAAAACCTAAATATCCATCAATTCACTCGCTCTCCCTCTGCGTCTGGCCATTGGAATTAGTTCATCAAAGGAAACTGGACACCCCTGTCTTCCACACCCATGGATCCTCATGGGTTGGGATGAAGGCTTCCTCCCAGGTGCGCACTAAATTATTCCCATGTAATCACCTCCAATCATTATAAATGACAACCCAAGGAGACTGAAACATTAATACCTCGCCACCTCCTCAGGAAGCGGTGAGTCATTTTGTTCTCTTCCTTTACAATATTTACTCATCTCATTCGCTGGACTTTTCACCCAGGAGCATCTGCCAGTGCTGGGGCCCCTGCAACAAACCTCGCCCCAGGCAGGCAAGAGCCCGAAAGAGGTAGCCATGCCTGGGTACAGCAAGTGGGGATGGGAGGGAACTGTGGGTCTTCAGGGGAGCAGGGTGGCAGAAGAAGTGGTCAGGGCTCCCCTGCAGGGCTGTGAGCTCCCTTTCTGGGTCACCACTCTGTCCCCTTGGCCTAGTGTAGCATTAGGCACTTAGCACAATGGTTAACCACTCAGACTGTGATGCCAGGCACCCCAGGTTTGAATCCTTGCTCTGCCATTTACAAGCTGTTTAACCTCAGGCAAGGTTACTCTACCCCTCTGCACCCTAGTTTCCCCACCTATAAAATGGGGATGACTGTGTCTATGTCAAGGTTGTTAGGTTAGATGAGTTAATATATATGATGGTTTCTGGTGTAAGTAAGTGCCTGGTACCACCTACATACTTTTTCCTGTTATAAGTATTATCATTATAGCAGGCAAGCAGTAAGTATTTATGAAATAAATATCCCACAACAAATATTTACCTGTCACCTACAATAATAATAATAATAATAACAACAGCAGCAGCAGCAGCCACTTAAGACAGTAGTCCTCGAACATTACTATGTATAAGAATCACCTGGAGAGCTTGTTTAAAATGCAGATCCACCAGAAAACAGATTCACCAAGTCTGTCATAGGGCCGGGAAGCTATTTCTGATTCAGGTGGTCCTCTACACTCAGAGCAACAACACTCCTTAAAGAAAAATAGATTTGCCACACTGGACTTTGGCATCACCTTTCCAACAATAGACAGTTCTCCGGGGCTTGGCTGAGAGGACATTAGCACCACATTAACTTAATTTGGTGATCAAGTTAACAAAATAATAGCAGTATAATCAACAACAACAAAGCATTACAATAGCCACATTTGGCCTCACACAGAGTTTTTTATGCAGATGGGGCCTGGTGAGGTTTCCTAGATTCATCTGCATGGTGATTACGCCACTGAATTTCCACACAAAGCCTTCATCCCAGATACAGCAGTGGACAAAAGTAAGTTTACAGTTGTGAGTACAAAAAAACACAGAGTTTATTCTTGTATTATTTATTAATTATCATATTATTTTCCATAAGAATAACTGTAAACCTACTTTTGTCCCACCCTGTATATTATTTGTCTCACTCTGATTGTCCTCGTCCCACAGTTGAAAAAACTGGGTCCAGCAAGGATGGATGCAACCCGATGGTTGCATCGGGACCTCAGCTCCACCACTATGTCCATCCAAAACCCAGGCCAGCAAGCCAGGGTCTGGTGTTCGCACCTTGGAGACTATCAGAGTCTGGGCCCGGAGCGGGCAGAAGGGTGAGTCTCCCCAGATAGCATTCGAGCATGTATAGGCAATATAGAGTTAGTACTCTTCCTGGGCTAAGATGGAGCAGCGGGGACTGAGTTCTATGTCTTCTGTCCGTGGCTTCCCTCAAGCCTGGTGAGCCACAATCTGCTTTACTACTATTTTCACCATGACCATGCCCACCATTTCCTTTTTTTAAATATGTTTTACTGATTATTCTGTTATAGTGGGCTCAATTTCTGCCCCCCACCTTTGCCACCCTCTGCCCGGTACCCCCATTCCCTCCAACAATCCCCCACCTTTTAGTTCATGTCCACGGGTCATGCATATAAGTTCTGCGACTGCTCCATTTCCTATACTGTTCTTAACATGTCCCTGTCTATTTTGTATCTACACAATTATGCTTCTTAATCCCTGCACCTTTTCCCCCATTCTCCCCCATCTCCCTCTCAGCTGATAACAGCTCTGACTGATCTCTGTATCAATGATCCTCTTCTTGTTCTGGTTGTTTGCTTAGTTTGTTTTTTTAGATTCAGTTGTTGATACTTGTAAATTTGTTGCCATTTTAATGTTCATAGTTTTGATGTTCTTCTTTTTGTTAAATAAGTCCCCTTAACGTTTCAAGTAACAATGACTTGGTGATGATGAGCTCCTTTAGCTTTACCTTGTCTGGGAGGCACTTTATCTGCCCTTCCATTCTAAATGAGAGTTTTGCTGGATAGAGTAATCTAGGTCGTAGGTCCTTGCTTTTCATCACTTTGAATACTTCTTGCCAGTCCCTTCTTGCCTGCAAAATTTCTTTTGAGAAATCAGCTAATAGTCTTGTGGGGACTCCTTTGTAGGTAACTCTCTTCTCTTGCTGCTTTTAAGATTCTCCCTTTATGTTTAACCTTTGGCATTTTAATTATGATATGTTTTGGTGTGGTCTTCTTTGGGTCCAACTTGTTTGGGACTCTCTGTGCTTCCTGGGCTTGTATGTCTATTACCTTCACCAAATTAGGGAAGTTTTCTTTCATTATTTTTTCAAATAAGTTTCCAATTTCTTGCTTTTCCTCCTCTCCTTCTGGCATCCCTATGATTCAGATGTTGGTCTGGTTATGGGGATTTATCTTCCCGATGCTGGAAAACTTGACTATGAGGTCTGGCCTGGGGCTGGGATCACTCGCTCCCAAGGTATCCTTCTGTCTTCATCTACCTATTTTCATCTACCACACTTGAATGTGGGACTGCCCATTCTGCTGCAGGCGCCACCTCTTGGAGCCACAGTGCGTTTCCTCAGCTGTCCACCTGTCTCCACATCTCCGCTCCTCATACTTATCTCGATGAGTGTGGCTTCTTTAAATCCTTGGTTGTCGGAGTTCCATACAGTTTGATTTTCTGACAGTTCTGGGTGTTATTTGTTTTGAGGTTTAGTTGTAATTCTGTCTGCGGTTGCACAAGGAGGCGAAGCGTGTCTAGTGACGCCTCCATCTTGACTGGAAGCTCCGTATTTGAATCTCATCATTTCTTTTTAGCATTTATTTTGTGGCAGACACTGTATGAAGACCTTTACTTGCATTACAGTGCATTCGATCCTTAGGACAACCCTTGTAATGTAGCTACCACACAAGACCACATTTTATGGATAATAAAACAGGATCTTAGAGAAGTCAAGTAATTTCCTAGGACTGCCCAGCTATTGGGGGCAGAGCTGCATTTCCAACTCAGGTGCTCCTTACTTCAGACTCATTGCTCAATGGGCCCACTACATTCTAGACTTGGACTCCAGGGTGTAAACATACCATAAGGGGGTTCTCTGACAAAGAAGAACAGTTTGGGGTATGAAAATTCTGATTTATTTGGGACTGTCCCAGCCATCAAACGTTTCATCCCTAGTACATCCTCTCCCCCTAGCTAAATGCTGGCAGCTCCCTACTCTAGCCATTAGATACCAAAATACTACCCCACCCCCTAATGTCCAAACGCCCCTAGAGAGATGACCCTACCGCCATGAGAAGCACTGTTTCAGTGTCCAAGTGCTGCACCTCTGTCCATCACAAACATGCTCCTTTTCTTTTTTCCTTTTTTTTTTTTTTAAGGTTCTTAGTACAAACAGTTCCTGTAACCAGCAACCAAAAACCTACAAGACCCAGTGAAGATCAGTCATTCTTTCCTTCAACCTAAAAGGCCCCTTGCCATCGGCTCCAGGAGAAATTATGAGCAACAGCTGACAGTCAAACAGACTGCAATCTTCTAGTCCCTTCTAGACAGGGCCTGTCAAAGGAAGGCTCCTTCTGGCCAAAAAGGTCTTTCTAGGGAGTTGGCTCAGTCAGCACAGTTGTCCCCAGAGATTCCTAGATTTAGGTTGTTAATGCTTGAAGGACTTAAAAGATTATTTTGTCCAATCTCCTCCATTTACAGATGGAGGGAATGGAGGAGAGGTAGAGCAATTCACCCCAGGTATACAACTTGCCAGTGTCCCGTCTCCACTGCTTTCAGTTCTGGCCACTCCACTTTCAGAACCAGCAACCCAGGAATGGAGAAGCAGCATGCAGAGATGGAACGACAGCTACGAGGGAGCAATAGAGGAGCCAGGGTGCTGCCTGCCTAGAGGAGAGGCCTCAGATGGGTAGCCCATTTGTTCACAAGCAGTCAAGTGGTAATCAAGTGGAAGAGGGCTTCACCTAGGGCCCTATGGCCTACAAGGTGGAACCAGGACCAGTGAGTAAAAAGCGCAAGACCAAGACAGGGTTTGGTTGACTCTAGGGTAAGTCTGTAATAGCCAGAGCTATATGACTGGGAGTGAGCTTCTTTGAAAGGAAGGAGTTTCCTGTGGCTGGAAGGGCCAGAGCAGAGGGAGAACCACTGCTGCTGGGAAAGCTGCAGAGGGGCTCAGGCGTCTGATTAGGGGATGGCCTCCACATCCTTAAATGTGTCTTCCAACCTGGAAGACTTTTACCAATGGCAGTAAGTCTTCTTACCCACAGTAAGTCTTCTATCTCTCACATGCCCAGGGAAGGTCCTCCACCCTCCCCAGGCCCCATGGCTCTGGAAGGCCACCCACAAGCAGTGTGTCCATGGCCCTGACTCAGCAGGGTTCTCGGGACCTGGATTCTATTAATTGTTCCCATCTCCAAGGAAGTCACTCAGGGTAGGACCCAGAGACTACTGATCTCCCCATAAAACTGTGGATTCTCTGCAGGAAGAATCACCATCATGGAAGGGTTCCAGAGGACTATGAAGAAACTTGCATCTGAGGGCTTGGGAAGTGAGCTGAGGAAAGTTCTTCCACTCCCACTGGGCACTGGGGCCACAGAGGAATCAGCAAAGCCTGCTCCAAGTAGCCTCTTGCCAGCCTAGATGTGTCTCATCAGCTGTTCCCAGGTTGATGAAAAGGAAAGGCTAAGAAAATTTCTGTATGTGGGGGGCCCAGAAAGCGGGATATAGCCACACACAGCTGTGAGATCTTCATTTTCTCTGTATGATGAAATGACAGTAATTATACCTCATGTTTCAGCAGAGCATTTATAAGGCTGAAAGTAATTTTTGATGTGGCTTTTACATGCATGTGTTTATATGTTACCCTGTTTAGTTTACAGAATTTCATCATATGATATACAAGGTATGCCCATCCTCCTTCTTGCACACATGCAATAACAATCACTCTGTGGGATAGTCAGGATGGGGTGATTTGCTCATTTTACAAAGAAATAGAGGCATATAAACTCTTAAGTAACACGCCTAAACTAGACAGGCTGAGCTTTGTTTTCTAGGTCCATGGACAATGCTCTTTCTGGTTCACACACACAGTTTAATGGATATGCAACTAGCATTTGAATAACTCTGTTCTTAATGAAGATGGTGATCTTGGAAACTGTCAGTGCAAGCATCATGTAGAGCAAGGGCACAGGGAGGTGGGGCAGGGTGGTTGAATGGATGTGGGGAGCAGCAGCTGGATGGCAGGGGTGGTTCTCAAGGCTAATACTGTTCATGCTAAACGAGCACTGGACAAACATCTGTTAAACAGGGCACACAGGCACTGTGCCCACAGCCTCCCCCACACTCATAGAACCCAGAGGCCACAGCCTGCCATGGGCAGCACTTGACCTCTGGATCATTCGCTGCTTCTCTCTTGCTGACTGGGTCATGGAGTGTGGAGTGGTCTAGAGACATCCAAGGTCATGGGCTGTCGAGGGTGTTCTCTATATACAAAACTACCTGAAAAACAGCGAGTCTCACCCCAGCAGGGAGAGACACAGAAAGCCATCTAGATCCAAGGTATGGGGGCCTGCCCTGTATGGCCCATTTTTACATAGGCCTTATGGCATTCGATCCAGATAGTTCTTACACTGTCAAATGATAGAGATTTAACAACCAATCCTAGCTTTCCTTTGGCAGGTAAGAGACTGGGCTTTGCCGCACCCTCAAATCCAAGTCCGGAGCCAACCTCTGCCCTTGACTTTTCCACTGTTACCGCCAGCCATAACAAGGAAAGGGACGGTGCTGGGTTCCCCAGGGACACCCAGCGGCCTGCATAGCCTCTGCTGTTGTGCTGAGGATAAGTCCTGCAGGCTACCCAGCCAGGTGTCTCCTGCCCTGGTCACTTTTCTGTCTTTCTTATTGGTATAAAATCTAAGCCGGTTGACTTGGCCAAAACCATAGCTCATCAATACAACTGCTCAAGACAGGATCTGATGATCTATTTGGCAGAGGTTGGGGTGGGGGAGGGAGAAGGTGAGAGCAGTGCAGAAAAAATGAAGAGGTCTAATGTTTAGTGAGCACCAACTCTACTCTGGCCACTTTATATGCATTATCTCCTTGAATACCATTTCATAGCTGGAGAAAGTGATGCTCAGAGACTCCCCAAGCTATATACATATCAAGAAAGTGTGAGCCAGGATGTGGATGAAGGGTTTGCCTTGACTCCAAATTGCCACCACATCAACAAGTTGCAACCTTTTTTTATTTTTTCTTCACAACTCCAATATATAAAATGCTCTGGTTGAAAGAATTGCTGGGAGGGAACGTGAGCTTTGCCACTGACCCTCCCTCTCTCTACCTTCATCTATTCCCTAAGGTTCCACCCCCACATCCTTGGAAACCTCTGTGGGCTCCCGGATCATTATTAGATGTGCAGAAAAACACTCCGGGAGGCCTTGGAGCTGCACCTGCCTAGCAGGGTTTGCTCAGGGCCCCAGAAATGCAGAGAAAACCATTCCTGAGGCCACATTCCCACTACAGGCATCCTAGCAGGCTCCCTGGGAAAGAACACTTCAGTGGCCCTGAAACATTTGCTCCTCAAGCACTGCCCCCAACTCTTTACACACCCTTCCCTCTGTGACCACAGTGCCTGTCTTCCCACTGCCCCCGCTGGGATGCCACACATGGCTGGAGTGGGCTCAACAGTGGGCTCTTCCCCTAGTCTCTCAGAGACTACAACCCCCTCCCAAGCTGGACACTGACAAACCAGGAATGGAAAAGAACATTTTGCTTCCCTTCATACCCCCTTCCCTTCAGCAGCTGCTTCTCTATCTACTGATCACAGGCCTAAGCACCAGAAGGTTCACATTAGCTTTGTTCCCACAGCTATGGGGATGTATGAGGTATGCCCCTCTCTTCACCCTCTTCTTTCTACAGCGTAAAAGAGACAACCCACACCCCAAATTTGGTCTGCCTTCGGTGTCTCTGCCCATTGCCACTCATTCCACCCCAACAGCAAGCTCCATGGCTGCTGAGCCAGATAAAGAACTCAGTGTGAGTCCCAGCAGGCCTAAAACTCGGAGGCAAGAGGGTGCACTACCAAAAAATACCAGTCCTTCTCCCTGCTCCTGCCTCACCCACATGCCTTGCAAGGAAAAAGCCACGGCCTGGCTCCTACTGAGGCTGAGATCAAGAGGCTACTCTGTGGGGGCAAAGCTCTTGGCCTGGCTAGGCGAGCATGCAAATCTGAATGTAAATTATATGCAAATCCAGGGCCTGCCCTCGGGTTCCTGGCACTCTACCATCTCTACTGCCTGTGGCTCACCCAGTTCAGGTACCTGGGTGCTACTAGTATATACCATGCTAGGGGCTGACAAATCACTTTAGGAGTATGCGAGCTCTTCCACTTGGCTGCTTCAAATGTTCAAGAAACACTTCCTCTGAGATCATGTGGGAGAGAAGTATCTCCCAGCCTGGCAGCCGTCCCCCCCCCACCCCCCGCCCCCGCCAAATAAAAACCTGTCTGAATATCCACCCTCCCTTCAACTCATCCACAAATAAAATCATCCTTCACCACGTCCAGCAGGGGACCAAGCAAAGAGTAAGGATGGAATTTCTGAAGACATGGGGAAGGTAAGGGGGGCTTGAGGTCTACACCTCTTTGTCAAAGGCCCAGAGCCCATGAGATGATCTGGGCAGACGCTCATCCTGTTTCTGGGAGCTCCCACCCTATCTGTTTGGGGGCTTGCTTCTTTAGCAAAACATCACTGAGTCAAACCCATGTTTCCTTGCCCACCTCCCCATCCATCAATCTAAGAAAAAATAAGCCTCTCCAGCCTCTTCTGGGATCTGCCCAACTTAAGTGCTGCCTTTGGGTCAACTGCTTACTTGGTTTTTGTTTCTTAATTGAGCTCCCCATTCTGCTGCAGAAACATATTAATGGCAGCTGACTCTGATGCCCAGAAATATGAAGCATCTGAAAGGTTTGTTGAGCATCATGGCAGTTCTATTCTCTCCCATGTAATTCTAGCAACCAGAGCCTCTCTGCCCACCTGCCCCACCCCAATGCTTACTGGTCCTTCACCTGCTTCCCCTAAATTGTGTTTGCCATTTCAAGACTTAAAACCCATTCTCCCCACTACCCCCCTTTTAATTAGACACTGAACAGAATATTAGAGATTTTCTTAATGGTTTGACGAAGCCTTTTAATTTGGTCTTCTCAAAAGAGAAAAACCATGAGTCCCCATTTGAGAGGCTGGGGTGGGCAATGAAAAAAAATCAATGCAACCCATTATTTTGGCTTTTAGAAAACAGGAATTTTACTGCCGGGGAAGCTTGTTCTTTTACACAGTAAAAATGCAAATGCAGGCAACACAGATGCTGGCACGCTGGATGTAACAACAGAGAGCCTCACTGGGGTTCATCTGGCTGCCCAAACCTGGATTTGTTTTGGCAATAATAAGGCAGTTATTGGAGGCTCGATAACCGATTATTAAAACACCTTCTCAGTTCAGTTCTGGGGAATCGGTCTGACCTCAGTCCTCAACAAAAAAAAAAAAAAAAAAAAAGGTATTTTGAGAGGAATGGAAATAACAGAAGCTTAAAACACATTCAATAACTGCTTAATTCCATCCAGAGGATGAGCCATCTCATCTTGTTTTCTCCTCCTCTCTCTCTGCCTCCTCCCGCTCCTCACAGATGGACGTACAAATTATTGCAGGAGGATATTGTTTTCTGTAACAGGCTTGAACATTCACATTTACATTTTCCTTGGTGCCGCGGGGGTGACTGGCAACCGGAGAGAAAAATACACCAAACCCCATCTCTCCGGCTCTCACCACATCACATCTTCCTCCAGCCGCCTCTGCCACCCCCACCACCGTGCCACCCCAAGCAGAACAGGCCCTGGGGACCAACCTGGCACCTAAGACCCAATTAAGGCACTAAGGAAAAGAAAGCCCTGTCTGGCGAGTCGCCCTGGTGCCCAACACAGATGCTGGAGCGGCTGAACGGCAGAAGCACCAGGGCTCTGCAGACCTAAAGGCCACTTAGGTGCTGCCTCACCTGGCACCTCCAACCTACCAACAACCTACCTACAGTGGCAACTTTCTTCTCAGTTGGAAAGGATTTTGCCCCTCAGGCTCTCCTGTTGTCTTCTGGGCATTTCTCTGTCCCCACCTCCATCTGCTCCCTCCCTATCAAATAACTTGAGCTTCATTTATTAATGCCCAGCTTCTGGGAGGGAAAGGGGAGAGTCCTTCAGGTTTTGCTAAGGGACCTCCACTCCTGGGGAATGGGCTGCTCTGGAAGAGGTCTCCAGAAAGAGGGTGTGGGAGGAGGTTGAGGACAAAGCTGAGCAAGTGTGTAGCAGCAGCTCTGGCCTGTGCTTTCTCACCAGAAAAAATGGAAAAGAGGTGGGGGGTGGGGTGGGGGGTGGGGGGTGGAGAGAGAACTAGTGAGAGAGAAAGCTGCCGCTCCTCACCTTATGTATTTTTAATATTAATGTAATTAAAGCTGCAAGCCGAGCCAGCCTGCGGGGGCAGAGGCAGGCAGGAAGAGCCTTGAGAGAGGGAGACGGGGTTGTGTGTTGGGGGATGTGGGGGGGAACGTTAGTGTTAGGCAGCCTTCTTGCTGCCCTAAAGTAGGATGAGAGGGTGCTGTGTAGGAGGTAAGGGGTTAACAAACCTATTCCAGACTTGGTGTGTCACCCAGTGGCCCCATTGAGTCTGAGAAATTCACCCCTCACTGCTCACCAGATCTCTAGGCAAACCCCAGCAAAATCGTGGCCTTCAGTCTGGCTTTGACAGCGCCGTATTGACAAATAAAATTAGGGTTACTCTCCTCCCCCAAAGCCATCAGATATTGCAGTCAGCTCCAGCAGGTTGCTGACTTCAGACCCCTGAGGCGTCGACAATGCACTGATGGACTGGACCCCCTCCTGAGCACCAGCCCTTTGTTGATAGCCCTTCTCTTGTCGCCTGGGGGTCAAGAGTTGTAGCTCCTACCGGGCCGCCACCTAGGCAAAGGTGGGGAGAAACCTCCCCTGGGGCGCGAAGGAGAAAAGTTAGAGGGCTGAACTGGTAACGCTGAGCTTGTACAAGCCTGTGTGCTTCGCCGCGCAAGGGCGCGGAGTTCGGCAGCCTCATCTCCCGCCATCTGCGCGCTCCGGGGCACGTCCTCTACCACAGCCTGGACGCCCGACCGCCAGGGACAGCCTTAGTCTTGACTTGGTGCCCAGGTACTCTGGTCGGAAATTTCTGCCCCCTTGTAACTCCCAGTCCCGGCTACTTCGAGGATCAGGTGCGCAGCGCCGCAGCAGCAGGTCTGGACATGCGGGACACCTGGACACGCCCCTAGCAACGCTTTCTCTCTGAGGAAAGCGACACGCCCCCCACCCCCACTCCTGACCTAAGACCTGTCCCCATGTCCCGCTGACCAGGTGCCAAGCGGAGAATCTTGCACCTTGGGGCACACTGCTTGAGGTAGCTAAGGCGGAGCCACGAAGCCTGGGCTAGTGTGGGGGCAAGGGGTGAGGTGGGGCTGGGGGAAGGCGACCTCTGGGTTTGGAGAACAGGCTTGCTATCCGAGGGACCCCAGTTCTTGGGGCCCCCAGCTCTCCTCGCCCTGCATCCAGCCAAGGTTCGAACAAGAGCCTTTCGGTGCGGCGCAGGGTGTCCGGGGCGGCAGAGGGGCGCACGGTGGCAGAGGAGGAGTAAACCGCGGAGTCCGAGGTCAGATTAAGCGAGGACTCCCAGGTGGACACTCACGGCCTGAGGACCCCTCGACTCGGAGGGCACCCCGGGAACCCCGCGCCAGCAAGCCGCAGGCAGCGGGCAAGAAGCTGGGGGAGGGGTCTGGGGCAGAACTGCGGCCCGGCGAGGAACCGGAGATGAGGGGCTCCTGCACCACCACCTCGACACCAAAACCGCAGGAGCAGGTGGCTAGCGGAGCGGTCCAGGGCAGACTTTCACCTGTCCCCTCGCCCGGTGCTGGCCTTGTCCCCGCTGCGACCTACCCAGGGGCAGGCACCTGGGTCGGCGCCCCGGACATCTGGAGCCCTCCAGGCACCCCGCCTGGCTGTCAGCCACGCGCTCCCCGGCCCGCCGCCTCAGCTGCCCTGCGGCTCGCGCGGGTCTCACCTTTGTGTAAAGAGTCCAGGAGCAGGAGGAAAGTTACCAGCCACATGCCATAAAGAGGCCTTATTCTCCGGGGAGGTGGTCCTGTGGCCGGCCGTGCGGCAGCGCCTCTCCCCCGCTCAGCGCGCTCGCAGCCTCCCGCACTCCGCGCCCGCTCGGTCTGCTCCTCAGCCGAGCGCTCGGCGGCGGCTCCTCCCTCCTCGGCTCCCTGGCTCCTGTCATCCGCGGGGCTGGGCTAGGCGGCCGCTTCCCCGCCCCCCCCGCGGCACCCCGGGCGCCAAGCGCAGCGCCAGACCCGAGCCCAGTATGCCCTCAGCCCCACAAGCTCAGGCACAGAGGCGGGGACCTTGGCCAAACGACCCCGATCGGGGTTCGCCGTCTGGGAGGCAAAGGGTCCCTGCCACCCACCGACTCAGAGCCTGCGGTCTCATACAGGCCTGTCACACTGGTGCCAGGAGCCCGCCATGCTCTTGCCAAGGATGCCCTGTATCTCCTGGCCCAGTCAGCTGAGGACAATACTTCCTGCCTCTTTCAGATTCAGTTTACCCGCTTAGGTGAGGGGGGCGGGGGGTATGGATGCTCTCAATAGAACCCAGACTTAAGATCCTTTGGTGCCTGTCAGTCCTATCTTCACCTCAAAGCTCAAAGCTTCATGTCCTTCCAGCCCTTAATTACTTCTGCAAGTCGGCCTCCTGGGGAGTCCCAGCTGACTCTGGACTCCTCCAGCACCCTCTTGGAATTTTTCTCAGTACGTGGCACATGGAGACTACTTAGATATTATCTACAACACATAGTTCAATGTCTGCTGTAAGTGCTGTATCTTCCTCCTGGAGACCACTAAGTAGAAGACTGGACCATCCAAATGACTTGAGGAATTAATGGAAAGCAGTGACTGCACAGCAATAATGACAGCACAGACAGATTGTTTTAAGGCAGACGAGAGCTAGGATTACCTTAGCAGTTAATAATGACATGCACTGAATTTTAAATCTAGTTTATTATAGAGTCAGTTTCTAATTAATGGAAATGTATCATTTATTCCATAACTGTGTATATAATATTAAATTGCTTTGAAACTGGAAAAATTTAAATAAATAAAAAATAAATAAATAGTTCAACGTTGGCTGTAACTCTTGTATCTTCCCTCTGTATCTCTGAGACCCAGAATTCCCCAGCTCCCAACTTTCTCACCAAACAAAAATTGACCTCTTCTTCATACCAATCTGCATGAAGTTGGTGTCAAATTGAATAGGTCTTGAGTGAGGGTATCTACTCAGTTACAAAATAAATGTTGAGCACCTACTGAGTACCAGACACTGGGATGGACACTGGGGACAAAGGCTGGATGAGTCAGGTCAGCTGTGAAAAGGTTGCTATGGTGGAGAAGCCCTCCTGATTCTGCAGTTCCAAAATAAGGGCCCAAGCAGGACTCAGAGAAGGGCTCCACGGTAACCCCGAGAATGGAATAAGCCAGGACTGAACCTCCTCTCAGAAAAGGTAACAGAGGCCACCTCGATGTGCCCTGGTCACTTGGGAGGGCACACTTTTGGCCTAGTTCTCTGACATGTGCAAGGAGAGGGGAGTGTGAAGGAGGAAGGAAGGCAGAGAGGGTGCTGTTCAGCTCCGCTTGACAGGGGAAGAGAATTTACTTCCCCAAAATGCCTTGCCCAAGATCAGATAAGAAACTAGGACTCCACATTCCCAGGTGTTACCAAGATATCCCTACAGATTTTAACTAAAATTTTTAAAATGTACATTTACTTTTTTTAATATGTTAAAGTATACATAAAAGTGGCCATTTTAACTGTTTTCAAGTGGTATTTAGTACATTGACAATGTTGTGCCACCATCACCACTATCCATTTCCAAAACTTCTTCATCATCCAAACAGAAAATCTGCTCATTAAACAGCAACTCCCCATTCTCCCCCAGGTAACCTCTAATCTACTTTTCTGTCTCTATGAATTTGCCTACTCTAGGTACCTCATAATGTAAGTGGAATCATATAACATTTGTCCTTTGGTGTCTCATTTCACTTAGCGTAATGTCTTCAAGGGTCATCTATGTTGTAGCATAGATCAGGATTTCATTCCTTTTCGTGGCTGAATAATATTCCATTGCATGTATAGACCACATTTTGTGTATCTATTCATCTGTGAATAGACACTTCCACTTTTTGTTTGTTGTGAATAATGCTGCTATGAGCATGAATGTATACATGTCTCTTCCTCGGAGATCCTGCTTCCAATTCTTTTGGTTACCTAGAAGTGAAATTGCTGGATCATATGGTAATTCTATTTTTAACTTTTTGAGGAACTCAAAAGAAATGGATCTTTCTTTCTTTCTTTCTTTCCTTCTTTCTTTCTTTCTTCCTTTCTTTTTTTTTTTTTTTGGTATAACATATTAAGAGTATTAAGGGGTCCCGCCTATAATTATTCCCTGTAATCCTCACCAGATCTTTTGAAGCTTTATCACCCCCCTTCTAAAACAGGTGAGAAAATTGAGGCTTAGCTTGTTCAAGGTCACCTCCATTTGTATCACAAGCAAGACCAGAACTCAGCTCTCCTGGCTCCAGGCAGAGCTGCTCTGCTTCATCATGCCAAGTCACCACTCACCAGCCATTTTGTCCTCTGTAAACTGACTGCACGCAGCTGTTTGAGATGATGCAAACTGACCCTCTGCTTTACATATGAAGAAACTGAGGCCCCAAGTGAGGAAGCCACGGACCTGCCCTGGGCCATGCAGGCAGGGACAGCCCAGCGTCTCCTGCCTTCCAGCTTAACTCTGTTCCTTCACCACCCCCAGCCTCCTGGGCTCATTCTTCCCTCCTGTCCCTTCCCTTCTAAAGGAGACTATTGAATCCAGTTATTTAAAAGTAAGCCCGTTAACCTAAAGCACTTGGTCAGGCCATGCCTAAAATAAAGTGCTAAGTCAGGCAGGCTGAAAGGGGCTGCTGTCTGCTGGGAGGGGGCTGCGTTGAGTGAGGCCGGGTGTATCAGCCCAGCTGCTGGTACCCCACATGCTGGAAGGAGAGAGGAGGAGCCTCCTTTCTCCATTTACCTAAAGTGCATCCTAC
The DNA here is from genome assembly GCA_004026545.1 of Mormoops blainvillei. Classification (NCBI taxonomy): domain Eukaryota; kingdom Metazoa; phylum Chordata; class Mammalia; order Chiroptera; family Mormoopidae; genus Mormoops; species Mormoops blainvillei. The sequence continues at coordinate 241,651 of PVJD01000002.1, read as the reverse complement.
AGCCTCAGTGTCCCTGTTATGCTGGTTATACCTGGGGGTCTTTAAGAGTCCACAGCATTACCTGAGGGTGAGGGCATTCACCATGTCTGTCTGTCCCCTCCAGAGGAGGCTTGTATGTAAGAACAAGGGATGGGCAGGTGAAGAGAGCAGACTCAGGGACTCTGTCTAGCACAGGGAACCTTTATAATGTCATAGGTGATAAGAGTGTGGCTTCGGAGTTAGACAGAGCTGAGACCTCAGCCCAGCTCTGCCACTGACTAGCTGCACACCCTTGGGGGAATTTACGTGTACCAAGCCCCAGTTCCCTCACCAGTAAAGTGGGGACAGCCCCAGCACCTACCTCGAGAGCTGTTATGAGGGTTAAATAAAACAAGCCCAGGGGTTGGCATGTTGTAAGCCCAGGTGGATATATCACTAATGTTCCTGGCTTTGCTCAGGGGACCTGACCTGTAGGAGGGAGCCGGGGGGATGGCTCTGTTGAGGGGATGTCACACTCCATGGCGGCGCCAAGGCCAGAGCTAAGGAGTTGGTACTCTAGGCAAGAGCTGCAGAAACACAGAAGGAAGGTGCACTTGAGCCTGGAAAGAGTACTGGGAGATGGCCAGCAGGGGAAGGACCTGAAAACAGATAGTCCTTATGTTTTTTATATTTTCCACTTCCTAGGTTTTGCCCCTCCTTAGTATTTAAGGGAAATATCTTTGAAAATGACAATCTGGTTTACATGTGTTCAGAAGTCCCCTCTTAATTGGAGTTTACCAAGAGAGCTAGCTTGGCAAAGTCAGCAAGAATCCCAGTGAGGGAGCCCCAAGCGGAAAGTAAACGTTGGGGTAAGAGAGTGGGTTTGTTTCACCCATGTCCACCCTGAACCCTGATGCTCCCCTCCCACAGCTGACATTTGGGAGGAGCTATTTTTTATTTGATAAAAGAGACAATTCCTTCACAGTCTCAAATGTGATAGAAGCCCACACACCCACATGCAAATACATGCACACCAAAGTGAGAACAAATACAGTTGCCAGGCAAACATTCGTGTGTACAGAAAAACATAAACACTTAATGACAGCACACCTGCGCTCAAATGCAGTTTGAATACAATCCAAAAATTCTGCATTAAAACCTATGCACGTCCTAACATTATTATTTTAAAATCCTCACCAGAGGATATGTTTATTGATTTTAAAGAGAGAGGGAGGGAGAGAGAGAGAGAAACATTGATGCAAGAGAGAAACATCCATAGGTTGCTTCCCGTACACACCCGACCAGGGCTCGAACCCGAACCCGAAATCTTTTTTGGTGTATAGACAATGCCCCAACAACTGAGCCACCTGGCCAGGGCTAACATTATTTTTAAAAAGCCTCACATTTTGGGGATTCGTTTCTAGTAGGGTCATACTGTCTATTTAACAATAATGATTAATTTCAATGTTTTGTTGCATCAGAATATTGGGTGATGATGTAGCTGATGTATGTGCATGTGTGTGTGTGTGTTATTGATGCCAGTTGAAACAGTAATATGAAGGCCCGAGGAGATGAACCCTCTTCAATTCAGGTTAATCATGGATATTTGGGGGTATTAGTTTGTCATGTTATATTAGGACTAGAGCTATCACGAGAAACAACAGATGTTTTTATTGTTTAACTCAAACAACAGCTTATATATTTTGGATACTTTTCTTCAAAAACAAAGGCACATTATTTTAACAAAGACTTCGTATGTGCTCTGAAAGTCTTTAACAACTTTATATAAATATGATTTTCATAAAAGAAATCAATACTGAACCAGGTCAATGTTAAAAACTTAACATTTGAGGTTATACAGCTAATTCAGGATTGACCTTCTTAGTGCTTATCCATCGATTGAGGAGAAAAAAACAAATAAGAATTGTCCTGCCTTCCCCTCCCCCCGCCACCAATTTGTAGTTTATTTTAATGTTATAAGAAGAGTCCCAGACTACAAATCAGGAATTCTGGGTTCTAGACTCACCTTTGCCACTTTAGCCACCTGGTGAGACAAGTCACTTTACTTTTCTGGGCCTCAGTTTCCTCACCAGTAAAATGAACGAGTTGAGCTAGAATAATGACCAAGGTCCCTTCCTAACACTGGAAGTGAGATGAGTACAAACAAATACACATGTCCTACTCCACATAGAGGGGTGTGTGTGTCCCCACAAGCCTACACATGTTCTCTGTTGCATGCAAAGAAACAGAAATATAAATTTTCATGTACAGATACCTAGGAGCAGACAGACACAAGAAAAACACACACAAAAAAAGCTTTTGCCTCAAATGCATGCACATGTATCTAAAATACTTCCATCTTCTAGAGACAGAATGAATCATTGCAATTCATAGATTAGACTATCTAAAAACATATATGTATTGTTAAATTATCTAAACGCTCCTTAAACCAAAGTCTTATATGCTTAGCTTGGCGGATGTCTAGCTACATTTCACCTTTTATCCTCTCAACACTATGGATTGTAATACCATGGTTCTAAGCTCACTGGAACAAAGGGCTCAAGGCCCTGAGGCTCCTCCCCCACAGATGGGCTCTCTAGGGTCCTCTTGCCCTTGTTCAGGCCACTGTCTCAGGAAGGTTGGTCAGCAGGGCTGGAGGTCCCTCAGTAGCTCTGGCCTCTCTCCTACTGTTCTCCCTCAGCTCACAACTCTGAAACTTGCTGAGAAACCAAGCCAGGGAGGTTCCACGAAGCCTGAATCCTGTGCAACTGAAGCTCATTGTTGCAATTCTCTCTGTAGAGTAGGGGCACGTCGGGGAAATCCAAACTAAGAGAAAAAGAAGCAAATTCCATGAGTGGGACCTAACTTTGCTGGCTTCCCAAGTTCTCCTGCAGTCCTTCTTCTGATCCATGAGACACAAATGAGCTCATCAAATTGCGCGTAAGTAACTTAGGCAGTTTTTTACTGTTTTTCCTCAAGTGCCCAGTGTCCCCTTTGCCCCTGTGTAAGCCTTCCCATGCAGTAGGGCTGGGCAGGCAACCACAGCCTCCCTGGACCTGCTCTGAAGCCCTCTTCTGAGCTCTGCCTGCCCCACCCATCAGCTTGGCCCAGGCTCTCATCCCTTTGTTCTGCACTGTGGCTGTTTACACACACCTCTGATTCAACTCCTAACTCTTTCGATTTGCACATGCAGAGCTTAGCCTGGTCATCTCTGCACTAGGGGCGCTCAGTAAACGTTGAGTTAATGACTGGATGAGCTCATTTTTAGAAGGTTGCAAATACCTGATTATGACTTCATGGGCCATGCCTTCCAGAGGTATGTCCTTTAACCCAGAACCAAAGTTTTAAGCTTTGCAGTTCTCACATGAGACTTTCTGGCCGGGAAAGGTGAGCACTTGGCAGAGCATAGGAGCCTGCGGGAGTAACTGACTGTAACACCCAGGTCTTGGCAGGTATCTGCTCAGTCGGCACCACCATCATCTTCATCATTGTCACCATTACACAAGGCTGTCGGGATCCAAAGGCTTCATGTTATCTTTCACTTCTGATCCTCAACGAAAATAGACAGTTTGGGACAGAATTTGTTTTGCTTGTTATACAAATGAGAAACTGAAGCTCAGAGAGGTTTGTGACTTCAGGTTCAGGGACTTCTGGGGCTCTGGTTGTGTGTTCACATGCTCAGGTATTAGTGGCAATTTGGTAAAATACTACAGTTTAACTGCAATCCATAATGACTGCTCCTCTTTTCCACTCTCTTGGGTCTGATGTGCATTTGGGGACCTGACTCAGGACGCCCCTGAGTGAGTGATGGTTGCATTCCACCTGAGAGTGGTGAGATGGCTTTAGGGGTTCACAGACACTACTGTGCAGCCACCCCAACTGGGGGATGGCTGGGCACGAACACTGCCACCCACTGGGTCGGCCCATCCGGCTTTGCTACACACGTTCATTGCAGGGCCAGACGTTGTAGCACCATATGCTCATGGCCCGAGGCGCCTGCACCAGAGGTGTGTGTGTAGTGGAGGGAAACTCAGGTTCAAAAGGCAAGCAGCCAGAAGCTAGTCTGTGTAAAATTGTGAGTGAAAGTAATGCAAAAAAATTATAAAGGTGCGTCGGCAGTTCGTTAACACAAACATTATGCTATTTGTCCAAAATTTGTGATGTTGTTTCAAGATTTATAATTTGTTACAACTTTTTTACTGTTCTCGGTAATCATGTTTGTACCTAATTTGGTATTCATAATCTTGTACTGTTTCCCTTAAAGAGGTCCCTCCAAATGATCTAAGCTTCAGGTCCTACGAAGGCTGAGTTCATCCCAGGAACTTGTCTCAGGTCCCATGCGGTGGCCGAGCTGGGCCCAGAACCAGGTTTTCTGGATTTGGGCCTGGGGCTCTTCCCACCACAGTCCCTTGTCCTCAGAGATGTAAGTCAATGTGTAATCTATGTATTTGTACAGTGCTATACACACAGAAGGCACTTAAAAATGACACAGCTCCCTGAAGAGAGTCCTGCAGAATGAAGAGGAAGTCAAGGCCTGGGCCTATGGTAATGGCCTTGACGTGGACGTTGAAAGTCCTCCTCCTAGAAAATCTGGACATTTCACCTGGGCCTGGCCTGTCAGCCCACACACCGGAGGATCTCAGGGACGGAAGACAGTTTAGCGCTGCCCTAATCCCCTCTACACTCTCTGTGGGACAATGTCCCTCCTGTCACTGTGATGGGGGCCACCAGCATGGAAGACTGAGATGCCTCTCAAAGCCCAGGAGATCAGGAAGCCCCTCCAGCCACTCTGAGCAAGGAAAGTCCCCCTGCTGGAAGTCAAAATCACAGAGCCAGGGGGTTGTAAAGGGGGATAAAATGTTGTTTGGTAGAATGAAGGTAAACAAGGTGTGGGGACAGCAGGGGTTATCAGCCCAACTTGGCCAACAGACCAGTGGCACACTATTGCTCACCTCGTCACCCCGTCTTTACCCCGGGCTCTGTCTGCACCACCAGATACACGCTAACACAACCTCCAGTTAAATGCTTCCAGAGACAAGGAGTTCCCAATCCACTCAGAAGTTCATACCCATTTTAATGTCTGTGATCAAGCACATACTCTTTTCCTTATTGAGCCCAAGCTGGTCTACGGCCATGCCACCGTGAACCTGCCCAACCTTGTCTGAACCAAAACGTCCCTGGCCCTGTGGAGTTCAGAGGATGTGCCTAATCTTTGCCAGATGACAGTTTTTTCAGTGTTTGAAATGGCCACCACAGGCCCCCAAACCTTCCATTTGCCAGGCTGAATATCCTACTTCCATCAACACCTTTCCTGACATAATTTCCAGACCCTTCAACTCTGCTGGTTTCCTTTTTTGCACAAATTCAACTTTAGCAGCAGCTCTTTTAGAAGCAAAATGGACCTAACACTCCAGATGAGGGCTGAGCAGCCCCAAGGACGGGAACTAGCTCCCGCTTGAGAGGTATCTGGCCTCTTACTCAATCGGCATTTGGGGGCTGTCTTGCCAACAAATCGGGGCCTCTTTCCTGTGGCTGATGCTTAGCGGGCCTCCCAGCCCTGCGGTCCTGAGGTGGATTACTGGGGAAGAGAGTGTGGTTACGTACACACGTCAGTGTTTGAAGGCTGGGAGATAAACTGCCTGCATCCAATGGCAGCCCTTACACACTTTGGGGATAGTGTACAATTCTGAGGTCCTAGCTTGGCCCCAGTGAAGGTGGCACGCCTCAGTGGAGATAGCAGGTATGAGGAGCAGGAAGTCCCAATTTCAGACCACAATGGCACTGAAAGCTTGGTATCTTTGCCAAACTTTATTTTACATAAACTCAAGCTGAAAATGCTAGAAGATCTAATATTGCATTTCCCAACTGTTCGATGAGAAATAGTTGATAGGCAAAAACTAATTTATGGCCAAATAGGTTAGAAAAATACTAGAATAACCAAATATAAGTAGGTTTCTTTCACTGCAGGACTTATCAGAGCCTCTAAATGCTCATGGGCATCTCAAACCTCCACGTGGCAGACACAGTGAGGTATTTGAGGACCTGTGTCCCACTTTTGCTGGTCTAAAAACTCATCCTTTCACTGGCCACTACCCACACTCAATTCAGAGAAAACATACCCTGTCAGTGTTTCCCTCTCTTAGCAAGTTTGTGCCTAGCTCCTGAGCAAGGAGCAACCAGTGTTTCCAGAAACTCTACCCCAGAGCCCCTGCTCTGGGAGCCTGGCTCAGTGGGGAGAGAGATGTGCTGGGAACAACAGCACAGGAAGGTCCCTATGCTGAGTCAAGAGTTCAGAGCAAGGAGGACCTAGAAAGAACCCACCACAAGCACCTTGTCACGGAGGAGGGAGCAGCGGCCGAGCAAAGGCCACCCCAGCCACAGGGCCTTGAGTCAGTGGCGCGGCTTACACCCAGGGCTCCTGACCCCAGGCTTGCACTCCGTCTCGTGGCGCGCGGGGCCCAGGAGGTGTCGTCCTCTGTCTCTGGCTCACTGGCAGGCTATGCCCTGCTCACCCCTCTGTCCTCAGAAGCCAGGCCCGTTGTAGGCCTGCTGAAGTATCTGGTGAATGAAGCGACAAAGGCAGGCATGGCTAGGTGACTTTTAAGATCTCACCTATGGCTGAGATTCCATGAGTCAGTGAAGAGAACTGCTTAAGCCCAGAGAAAGGGGTGGTCAGAGAAAACCAAGGCAGGGTGTGAGTGGGCTTGCAGACCCTGCATAAGCAGAGCAGAGGGGAGAAGGATGTACCAGGCTGCGGGAGAAAGGGCTTCCTGCTGGGTTTCAGGGCAGTCTGGCTCTGTGGTATGCATCTACCCATCCACGATAGACATGCCTGGCCAGAGGCTGCTCAGGGCTGTGTCTTCCAAGACTCATTGGTTAGAAACTTGCAGCTAAGCTGAATTCTGAATCAGTCAAAATAGTGCTTTTTTTGTGGGGGAGGGGGCAAATTGCAATGGAACCGTGAACTCCTAATAATAGCGATTATAACCGAGCACCTGCTACGGGCCCAGAACGATGCTGAGTATTTTAGATGCAGAACATGAGTTACCTCTCAAAACAACCCCGTAAGACCAGCATAGTTATTATTGCCACTTTACAGAGTCTTCCTTCTTTTTATTGCCTTTGGTGGTGGCGGTAGTGTTTCTGCTGTCACATTTTTAGAAAGTTTTTAATATGGACAATCTCATACATACCAAATGTAGAGAAAACAGTGTAAAGAGTTGCCATATACCCATCTTCTAGCTGAAACAGTTGTTGACTATGGCCAATCTTGTTTCATCTCTATTCCCATTCTCCCTCCACTTCCCATCACCAAGGATTTTTTTGGAAGCAAATCTCACACATTACATAATTTCATCTGCGGATCTTTTTGTGTGCATCTCTAAAAGATAAGGCTGAAACCTCATTCTCAATCATTATACTTCATGCCATCCCAACTGAGATGTAGCTTAAACCAGGTGCACTCCTTGTATGAATGCTGGACTTCAGGCTGAGCGTACTGTCTGAGATGACCAAATCATGCCCTTGGGGCGTAGAAGCAATCAGCTCACTCCCAGAAGTTTTTACCTCATGGCCTGTGCAAAGGGCCTCTCTGGGCTTCCTCAGTGTGTGTTGCTGCAGCTGAAGCCGCTGGTGTCAGTCTAGCTCCTCTGGAGATGGGGAAAAACTAAATGTGGTGGTCTTCTGCATGGTGGGGTTATTTCCACAAGGGTAACAAGACTTTCTCAACCAATCTGGACCCAATCCTGGTTCAGGATGATTTAGGATGCTCTCCCCTGCCTAGGAGGGAATGACTTCCCACTCCACCCAGTCTAAGAGCAAGAGGTACGGAGGAGATGCAGCGGAAAAACCTGGAGTCAGAAATTCACTGTTCCTCTCATGAACTGAAAAGGTCATGTCTTACTTTCTTCTTCGGTAACCTGGGAGCATAGCAAGTACCTGGCAGTGCTGCTGTGTGCATTCAAGGAGATGGGCAAGTTTTCTCTGTGGAACTGGGTGAAGGAGGATGCAGCACCTGCCATGACCAGCAGGTGTCGCCCAGAGACCAGCACTGGAATCCTTGGGGGTAAAGGTGGGGACTACTCCTTGAGAGAATTACCTTCCATATTGGGTCCAGTGGGACTAGGGAGAAGGGAAAGGAAGTTCAGGTTGTGGAATTTATCCTTAGAAAAGTCGGCCTTGGGTCTGCCTCTCCCCAGAGTCAAACAGTGGTGCTGTGGAGCTTTTGAAGTGTGCTCGCATGAAAACCCCACAGTGAGATGGGCATCAATATCCCCACTTTAGAAATTAGGAAAATTGAGGCTACAAGAAAAAAGTGATTTGCTAAAGGTTATACAGCCATTAAATGACAAATCACCTCGAGGCTTCTGCTTCCGTGTTCTGGGTGCTCTGCTGAGACACAGCCTCAGAGGCCAATCGTTGGAGAGGAGGCCTGAGACCAGCTGTCCTTGCTCCTTTGGAAAAGAGTGAAATGTGTAGGTGCCCCCAAAATCCTAGTGATATACTGTCCTCTGAGAGAGTCCCGCATCTCTGGGTGTCAGATTCCACTGTTCGGTGAGGAGATAAACTAGATCAATGGCTCCCCAGCCCAGCCACAATGGTGCACCCACGCTCACAGGTGTAGGGAGATGAGAAAGACACAGAGACAGAGAGAAAGGGGAGCTCCAGGCTACGGAATCAGGAACCCGTACGTACATTTCCCAGGCTATTTGGGTGTAAGCAGCTCAGCATGGTCTTAGGATTGGCATTTGGGAGACACTAGACTGGATGATCTATGAGCTTATGTTCTATAATTTCATAAACAATTTCCATTTAAGTTTGCCAAAACACCTAACATGATGCCTGGAACATACTTGCTATTTAAATATTCAATAGATATTTTGCTGAATGAATGACCGAGAAAGCATGCGATCACTCAACCCAGTGAAAACCTTGGTCAATATTGCTTCATCCCTCAATTAAAGCCACTTTGCATTTTTGTAGCATTTTATGGCTTACATATTTTCTTTACACACATGATCTTATTCAGTCTTTTTAACTCCCATATTAGATGAGGAAACTGAGGTTCAGAGACACAAAGGGACTTGTCCGGTGCTGCCCAGCTAGTCAGTGGCAGAACCAAGCATAAACTCCAAGTGTGCCCCTGCCCTCCCAGCACCTCCTCTACTGCACTACTCCTGCTGCACATCCTTTTTACTGCATGGTTTTAAGAAGAGGAAAAGCATCAGATCTGGAAGAGACTGAGTCTTACCAAACTGTCAGGGATTGCTTCCAATTTTGGGAGAAGTGACAGAAGGAGTTTGTCCAGGGACCTCAGGATGATGAGCATTCCTGCCTCGCTTGGTGAAGCAGCTCACTGGGAGGCTCCAAGACGGATGGACAGGCCCCACTCAGGTGGCCCAGAACATCAGCTACTGCACCCTCTGGAGTTGGCAGTTTGGGAAGCACGAGACTGCCCGCCCGCCCCACGCACACTCTGCCTGGCCCTTGGAATGTGGCCCTGCCTCCTGAGGGGACATCCAGCTGCCTTCCCACTGCTGACAGTCTTCACCACCCCCTGCCACCCCTCTGTTCCCAGGTGTCTGCACAGGGAATCTGGTTATCTGTCTCCCCCTAGTGCCGCAGGGTGGGACGGGTGGGGTGCTCGGGCTTCCGTGTTGCCCTGCGTAGCTCAGATTCTCCTCCATAGCGGCCCCGCGCTTCAGGACGCTGTTTGGGGAGGACCACGGCAGAGGACCCCCGAGTCTGCCCTCCGACTGGCCAGGTCCCAGCGAGAGGCTGGCACAACCACAGGCCCCAGTCCCAGACACTGCTTAGCACAAACCCGAGCCACAGCGTGGGTTTGCCACACTGTGCTCACTCCCTGCCCCAGCTGTGTCCATCCATGTCAGCCCCTCAAAAGTACCAGAGGGGACAAACCGTGTCCTCTGATTTCAGCTGAGGGGCTCAAAGTCCAGAGAGGGGCCTGCAGGGAGGCAGGGTGGAACCAGGCTATTACTCAGGTCTCCAGATGCTGGGGTCACCCTCTTTCACCATCTGCTCAGTGCCCCCTGCTTCCTGGTCTGCTCAACTCCCCTCAAGTTCCAACTAGTAACACACGTGTGCGAGTGCACCCATGCCCATGCTCATATATACATACACACTCCCACACACTCACACATATACACATTCTCACACACACAACGCAGACAAAGGGGAACCCTATAATCAAGACGCGTTTTTCACAAACACTCCCTGTTTCCAGCGCAGTAGCCATAGACCACCCTCCACTGGTCTCAAGGGAACCTGGGAGCCCACTCTTGAGCTGGCAGAGGGCCCAGGGCATGTGATGCCTTCGAGGACGAACCAGGCCACGCAGTGGCTCAGACGGTGCTAAGCAGTGTCTGGGGCTGGGTCCTGTGGTTGCACCAGCCTCTTGCTGGGACCTGGCCAGTCTGAGAGTAGACTCAGGGGCCCTCTGCCTCTGGGCCCTGCCCCAAGAGTGTCCTGAGAAGAATGCCCTGGACAGAACTTTTGAAACATGAAAACATGAGGGAAAGGGCTGGGTTCCCTGGAGGGGTCCAGGGAGAGGGAGCGCACCTAGTGTTAGAAGTGAAAGAGCCTTGGACACAGTCATTGCAATAGCCGCTGGTTATCGAGGGCTGGACCGCAGCAAGGAACCTCCATTAGAAACTGTTTCTCCATTTGGGGAAACTGAGTCTTAGGGGGGAACTTGCCCACAGTACCATAGCCCATAATCGACCCAGCCAGGGCCCAGATCTGGGCCTGCTGGTTCCATGCCTATGATTTTAACTGTGATGCCAAGGAAGAAATGCTGGCTCTCACTGGACTGACCCCCAGGGCCCAGCCCCAAGTGAGCATGCACCCTACCATCCCAGCCACCTGCCCAGGATGTAGCACCAAAAGCTCCCTTTGCCCCTTGTGGGGCAGGAGGCAGTGGGTCTAGATATGGGTAATCGTGCTTCACTCATTCATTCATTTGGTCACCCAGTCGTGGGCTCACTCAACAAACACTTATCGAGCAGGTCCTATGTACCAGAAATGGGCTCGGAACTGGGGATTAGTTGGAAACTATCACGCACAGCCCCTGTCCTCATGTAGCTGGCAGGTCGAGGACAGAAAGACAGGAAGGGATGGTCAGAATCAGGGAGATGTGAGGTCATTCTCCCCCCTGTCCCCCCGGTCTGGGAATGGTCTGGGAGTAGTTGAGTCCCAGCTGGGCCCATCCCACTTCTGCTGTGGAGAGGCATCTAAGGGCTGAGGTCACTCCCTGATGATTTTATTAACTTCATGGGGAGCATATGGTCCAAGGACGTGAAACCTCAGAGCAGAGGACACTGTGCAGGCTGGGTTCGGCATGACTCTGTTGCTGATTGATAGGCCTTTCAGGAAACAAAGAGCACGAGAGAATTCAACATGCTCCTGGCTGTGGGCCAAGCCAGCCTCATCTCCTCTGCTTTGTCAAGTGTGTCTTTTTGTCTGCCTTCATCACTTGGTGAGCGCCTCTGTTTTAACTACTAGGAGGAAGCCAGGATGTATCTGGGGGTTGGGGGGTGGTGCATGTGCCTGTAAGCACACACACCAGCTTTCCCTGAGCCCAGTTTTCTTGCAGGCAGGAGGGAACAAGGGAATTGACAGGAGCTCCCCACTCACCTCTTCCTTTGAGCCCCTTGACTTTGAAGTCAACACCTGGAATTTTTGTCTTGTGTTCCCAAAGCCAAGTCCAGAGACTATGGACTTCTCAAGGTCATACAGAGACTGAGGGCAAAACTGGCATGGAGGCTATCTTCTAATTGTCCATCTTCTTCAGCACTGGTTGTGCTGAGCTGCAGGTGATGTTCTGGGGTCGTGAATTACTGCCCCAACTTGGAACATCCCCCTTTTCTATCCTTCCCCTGGCTGTACTCGCCTGAGGAATTCCCCTTGGTGACAACAAGGAAGCCCTTCGGGGGACATGACAGTGAGAGTTCTTGAAAAGAGAGCCAAGCTGAGAGATCTCCAGTGGAACAGCAGCCAGGAGTGCCTGACGCCCTCCAGGTGGGGGTGGGGCTGTGGCTGGTCACCCAGGTCAGCGCAGACAGCCTAGAGATGAGCTGCCAAATCCGAGGCTGTGGAGCTGCCACCTGACACGACTTGTTCCAGGGCCTTTCAGGCATGACACCCATCCACATGTGGGGAAGAACCCTCACCCTGCCCCTTCCTGCTACTTCCCAAACCCCTCTAGTGTCTGTCAGGCTGAAGCCCTGGACACCAGTGTTCCCAGTTTTAAAGAGGATTTCTTCCCAAGGTCTCAGTCAGTCAGCCACAAACAACTGGGTCCCCAGTGTGGGAGGCTCCTTCTGCCACCAGAGCCTGGGAAGGAAATCGAGCCTGGGTTTCTTCAAAGGCTGGGTCACTGTGCCCTGCCTCTCCAGACCAGCTCCTGACTCAGCCCCGCCTTCCCGAGGCTCTTGATAGAGGCTGCCATGGCCCTGGATCCGAGGCCCAGCCAGGACTCACCATGACAACAGGACAGGGCTGGGTAGCCATGGCATTTGCCTCTCATCTCCCCTGGCCAGGCAAGGACTGGGTCACTGCTGCCCCAGAGGCCCTGCTGAATTGTAGGCAGTTCAGACCTCAACTGCCTGGGGCCACAGGTCAGCAGGGAGGTAATTAATCTTTCCAGTAGCAGCCCTCTGCCCAGGAGTGAGGAGGGGCAGAAAGAGGGTCTGGGGGCAGACTTAACACCCTCCTGTGACCTGGGCCCCTCTTCGGCACAGCGCTCACCCCGCCTGCCACCTGGCTGCCCAGGGAACTCGCTCCCTTTGACAGAGGTAGGGCCAGGGCGATGGATGCTCAGGGGGCATTTTGGGGGGCCTCCTTACTCATCTGGGGAGAGTTTATGATTACTTGGGGAGCCTTCCCCAAGGTCCCAAAGTTGAGAAAAATTGGAGACCTGTGCCAAGGGCACCCTCCCTCTGGAAAGGAGACCAGTGCGTCTAGGAGTTAGGGTCATCCAGCCCAAGCCTCTCGTTTTCTGATAGGGAAGCCAAGTGCACAGAAGAAAGGGCCCTGCCCCAGTTTGCCCAGCCAGGGAGTGTCAGTCAGAGCCAGAGAGGCGACCTCCTGCCCCCACCCACTATCCCCGCCCCAGGCCTTTCCTCTGCCCTCACCACCTGGTCTGTATGAGCTCCACATCCAATGAGGAGGCAGAGGCGGCAGAGACTGGGTGGCAAACAGGGGGATGGAGCTGATGGGCTCACCAGGTGATACTCCTGTCCCGCCCTGGTTCTTGTGCCCTGCCCCTCCTATGCCCAGATGCTGCGAGGAAAGGCCAGGGTTGAGCAGGCTCAAAGGAAGACCCCATGGCCTTCCAAGACCAGCAAGTGCCTTTGGTGTCCTGGAAAAAACTCTCTGAAGGTTAGAGGGAGCTGTGGTAAGGACACTGCTTGAGCAAGGGGGAGCTGCCTGCCCCTCTCCCAGCCTGTGAAGCTGGTCAAGTTTTCCTGAGGCCCTCTGAGTCTCCACTCTGCACCTGTTCCTCCTGCCTGCCACTTGCCTCACGTCCCACCCTCAGCCTTGCCCGCCCGCTAGGTCAGTGACTTTCAACTCTAGCTCCTCATAAGTCCATGTGGGGAGGTTGAAAAACCATCAATGCCCCATCAATTAAGTCTGAGTCTCTGCAGCTGGGGTCGAGAAGCATCGTTGAAGTAGCCAACCTTTCTCTCACCCCCACACAAATGTCCCTGCCTGATGTCCCTGGCCCTCTCAGGCTCTGCTCATGATGTTAATTAACTCAAACTATGGGGTTAGAGGCTTCATGGTAACCTGAGCACTGGGAAAGGTGTGCAGAGCACATATGGTCTCTGCTTTCCAGAACCAGTGTGGGCTCAAGACCACCCCAGCCAAGAACTGACCCAGAGTAGGGCGTGATGCACCTTAGGGTATGCACGTGGAATGAGAAGGCCTCAGGGTTTTCCTAGGGACCAGTCCTCCTGGCAGACCATTCAGGAGACCCCTCCTCATTGCAAGGGACCCCCAGCCCTTGGCAAGACCGATTTGAAAACCCACGTTTGAAAGGATTCCTGGTAAGACACTTGCTCTCTCTGGTGGTAATAATGGGAATTGCATACCCTCAGATGAAGGCTATTTTTGTTGCTATTGTGATTAAGAGAAATTTATCTAATCGCTTTTCAGGCTTCGGTGTTCTTCGTGACTCAGTTTGTATATGAACTGTGGAAACTCCCAAAGTGAAAGTTCAGTAGCTGCCAGTCGGTGAGATCTTCATGAAAAGGGAAGGAGAAGTGAGGAGAAGGCCCAGATCAGGAGCAGGTCACAGATCTCAGAATGCCACGAGGATCCGTGGTTCTCAGCACTGGCTGCTCTCCAGAGTCACCTTGTTAAGCCTCACCTTGAGTGAGCCCCACCAAGACTGATATTCAACATGTCTGGAGGGGATGATGGATGTCTGATGGTTTGAACAGCACCCCAGATTCTCCGGGTCGATAACCTGGTACCTGATGAAGCCTCATATTTCATGGGCTCAAGGGCTTGCGATAGGGGCAGAGAGGGAAAGCGACTCATCCAGGACCATTTTCCCTCCAGAACAGCTGGAATTTTTCTCTGAGTTGACAGACTCAGAGTCTGTATAAGGGGGGATTCCCCCAAAAAGTTGGAATTATCTTCTGGAGGATGGGCCCCTTATAGTACACACTTCCCACACTAGGTGAGTGATCTAGTGTGGGGACAATGGAGTTAGGCTCCCTCACCTGGATGTCCAGGCAAACATAACTTAGCAGTGTTCATGTAACCCTGAGTAGGGGCCTGCATGTGTAGAATGAAGTTCTGTTATATAACTAGAAGGTCAGTATTGACGCCCTGCTGGCTTTGTGTGTACTCAGTATATAAGGGAGTTGGGACTTTCTGCGGTGTGATTTGTGACTTGTGGCATGCGTGGATGGCCCTACCCCGGAATAAAGGTATGTCAGACATCCCGACAGCTCCGCATATATCCTTCCATCTGCCTGAATCCCATCTGAACCTGTCCGACCCTGAATGCTTGCAGGACATCTAGGAACCCATCTGTATCTGTGGGCCAACTGGTATTGTCGTGACAGGCTACTTTCAGCTTCAGTGAATTTTTTTTGAAGACCCTTTCAACATGTTTGCCCATTTCAGGATGGGTGATTTAGGAGTGCACCTACCCACACCACACTGAGCATTCAGCAGTTTTTGACCAAAACCAGCATGATCCCCATGCCCACCCTCCCTATTCACCCAATCTTGCCCTGAGTGACTTTTTTTGTTTTTTTCCCCAGGTTAAAGAAAGTTCTCAAAGGGAAACATTTTGCCGATGTGGAAGAGGTGAAACAAAAAACAGCAGAAGCACTAAAAGGCATCAAAACTGACGAATTCGAAAGCTCTTTTGAACAGTGGGAAAAAAAGTTTTGATAGGTGCATTACATCAAATGGAGAGTACTTTGAAGGTGACTGAAGTTGATACATGTAAGAATAAATGAACAACTTTTTATAAATAAATTCCAGGGATTTTTTTTGGTCTCCCCTCAATTATAAAACATTCTTCTCCCCACTGCCCCAGGTGGTCCACAGGCCTTGAGTACCCCCTTTTCCTGTTTGCATTGTTGCTACACCCAAGAAGCTTCAGGAGCTCCCAAAGACCCCCTGGGTGGACCCGCTCCATTCTTGTTCATGCCACCCACTGTCATGGACAGCCCAAGTATATGCCCATCTCATGTATAAAAATACTGAGTTCTATCTAGGGGTTGGCCCTTCACATTTTATTGATCACCAGTGAGTGAGCCCACCAGCGAATTTCAGAGCAAATTCGGAAAAGTGAGGATTGTCTATTTTTCCCTCTTAAGGACTTTCTGCACTCAGCCTTCTGTGATTCTGTGAGGGTTGATGGTCTTCAGGACCTGGGGGACAGTGGATTAAGACAAAGAGCTCACTTCTTAAACAGAATGGTGGCTTGCCCTGCCTCTGTTCCCCAAACACACCCTGTTTATTGTAAACTCTGCTAACATGCTGCTGTCTTGGGATCCCCCACCAGGCCTCCCCTCCCCTCCCTTCCCCCCCAACCCCATAGAGGCCTGAAGGCCCAAATGTGGAAGGTGGACACTAGGTGGTGCCACGATCCCACCATCCCATCCAGCCTCTTGGAGGTCTCCACAGGAGGGGAGGGAGAGGGCAGAACTCCCCTGGGGAAGTGCACTGCACTGCAAGGGGACAAGGGCATTAGTAGGAGGGCCAGCCTGACACCATCTCAGGCTGAAGTTGTCTTGGGTGGGGGTCTGCGAGGTGAACAGGGGCTGCAGGAAGGTAACAAGGGCCCTAGCCCTGGGATTAGCCAAACCAGCACCCAAACCATGAAAGAATATAGGTCTAGATGAAGTCCCCTGGCCCCAAGAGTAGAAAGGGGGTGACCTTCACTTAGCATTAGTGTCAGGAGGCAGGTAGAGAGAGAACTTGTGCTGAGACCTGCACCAGATTCCCCAGACCACCCATCTTGGCATATTGGTGCACTTGGGGAGATGGCAGACCACACAATGTGGCCATCAACTCCTACACTTTTGGCCTCCCAGGCCTGTCTGCAGCAACTTCCAGCAGGGTAGTTTCAACAGTGGCACCCAAAGCCTGGGCAGATGCCCAAGCAGTGCCCAACGGATGCAATGGCTTTGAATCTATGACATTCAGACTCCTGGATTTCTTGCTGCCTGGCATTTGGAAGACAGGCCGGGTCTTCTGTCCAGGGGCTCTTGGTAATCCAGGGACAAGGAGGGGCCTACTTGCTATAATAGGGCAATTAACTGAAAAACAAAAGAGACCAGGCTGTATCGTACTCCACTTGGACAGGTGAGTCATGGCAGTTACAGGAGAGAAGGAGGGAGGGAGGTAGGCCAAGGAAGGAGCTCTGTCTGAGCTCAGCTTTATTATTAGGAAGAGGTAACATGGGGTTCAAGGAGGCGATGCCCATCCATGGGTCACATGAAGCCTGGTGCCTCCTTCAACCTGAAGGCCTGGCAGTTCTGGGACAAAGGTCTGCAGTTCAAGGAAGGCTTCTCAACTGTCCCCAGTGCCGTGGTGGCACAGCTGACTCTGAAAAGATGGAGGCAGGGTTTGGGCTGTGATGGGGCAGAGGTGGGGATTTTCATTTCATTCCCTGTTTATGTCACTTTTCTCTGGGGCATCTCTGCAGCCCCCATTGGCCACAAAGCCATGCGGGGCACTCGACCATCATTTAAAAATACATAATAGGTAACAATCTGCCTGGCTGATGAATGGAAGACCCCAGAATTCTTCCTGGTCCAGTTCCGAGCTCTTCCTTATTTCTCCACAGCCCTCCCTGGCTGCACTCCTCACCTGCCCCTCCCAAACGTACCTGTCATTACAGCCCATCTTCACTGACTGGCCTGGGATGGGGGAAGGAAAAAAGATAGATAGCAGGTCAGTAGGGAGGGTAGTAAGTTTAGGATCCCTGAGATTGGGGACCCTTCCTAAAAGCCTTCAGAGACCAAAATTCTCAACCTGCCCCTCCTTCCCCCACCCCCACCCGTCTCAATCCATTACTTGAGGAAGGCACTTACCGATGCTTCTTTTTGCCCCCACAGCGGAGTCTTTTGCCTTGAAGAGAGAAAAGAGGTTGGTTTCCATAGGCCTCTCACTTCCAAGGAGACACTGTCTTCCCTGGAGGACTCAGCTTTGCAGTCTTCCCTCTCTCTTCCCTACCAGCACCACACAGAGGTCCTGGAGTGTGGCTGGGAGGCCACAGCCGACTGTCTCTCTTTACATAGGGCTGGGCCGAGCCCAAGTCAGTCAGTCAGTCAGCTGGTCCACAAACATGGACTGCAGTGGGTCCTCAGGGGCCTGTGAGCTCATGAGAGCAGTGGCCAGCCCTGGGCCATCGTGATGCCATCAGCACTGTGCTGGGCACAGAGCAGCTGCTCAGTAAGCTCTCGGAGGTGGGTGGCAAGGAGGCCAAGATTGCTGCGCTGGCCTGTCTGCCCCTGTACCTGTACGCTCAACCACTACACACTGCTGCCCTCAAGAAGCTTCCAGGAGAACCTGGGGGAACCAGCTCACCTTCAGACTACAGCCCCTAGATGGAGTGGCTTTGACCATGGCTGTGTTTAAATCCCAAGGCACAGGATGTACTTGTTACATTCAGTGTCTTCTTTTCACTCATTGTATTCCTGTGTATTTTCTTCTGGTTGCACCCAAACAAGTCAATAACTATTCATTAGCCCATGCCATGTGCCAGCTGGAGCTGGGGGATGTATAAGGACCCTTCTGTCACGCAGAACACACCAAATCTGCGCTGGATCCTTCGAAGTGTTTTCTTGGCCACCACGTCTTTGGATGCTAGCTTTAACCTCAGGAGGCAAGTGAGATCATCCCCACTTAACAGATGAGCAAACCTTGGCCGAGGGAGTTGGGGCTCCGCGTAAACTAGCAGTGGGGCCTGAGACTCTGGCTCTCGGCCACACTTGCTTTCTAGCAGCAGGTGGGGAGTGGATGCAGGGTGGACACCCTGGGTCCAGCTCAACCACCTTTGCATCTGATTGCCTGTGGAACCGTGAGCAAGTTGCTGCACCTCTCGGTGTGGGTCTAACTTCATGTGGAAAATGGTGACAGTCACGGCCAACCCCTGGTGTTGCTGAGAGGGTTAAATGGCCTGGATGTAGCTCAAGTCGAGAAAGTACCAGGTCTGAGGATGTGGGTTGTCTGGTAGAGGTTAGTTTCCTCCCTTACTTGACTCCCCCCACCCCCACCCCCCATTTATACTGGAGCTTCCCACAGTCAGAGGTAGCCAGCCCCTGGCCTTGGCAGCTCCTCCTGGGTCCACTAGAGGGTGCACTTGAGAAATATGGAACTTCATCTGTGTGGTCCAAGGACCAAGTAGGGTGACACTCCAAAATGCCTCTCTCCATCAGGGTGTCTGTAAATTCCCACATCCAGCACAAGGGAGTGGGGTAGAGCAGAGAGATTCACTCCTTCTTTTCAGGATCTGGAGAGGGGGTGAGAGGGCTCTCCCCCACCCCCACCTGGGAAACCAGTGGGCTCAGTGGCTTTGAGAAGAGACATGACCCCTTCCAGCAACCCCTCTCCAACATGAGGCTGGCCCCACTTACTGAGGATGATGATGAGCCCCACCACGAAGGCCAGGGCAGCAAAGATCAGGCCCCCATTGCGCACAGTTTCATAGTCTGAAGAAGCAGAGGGCAAGGAGGTAGGATGGGTTATCCAGGCACTCCTCCCCGCAGCCCACAGTGATAGCAGCCCCACGGTAACTGGGGAAGATGGGAACACATACGAGGGCTGGGAGAGGCTGAGAACCAATTGGGAGTGCATGGGAGCAGGCTCAGGAAAGGTAGGAGGAGGGGCCCACCAGGATTACCATAGTAGAATGGGTCCATATCCCCCTTGGGGCTGCCACCTGCAGAGAGAGCCAAAGACAAGGTGAGGAAAAAGTCAGAGATGGTGCACTGCCCCAGTGCCAGAAACAGTGGCACCCTGTCCTTCTCGTCCCAGCACCCCCGCCCCAGGGTCCAAATGGGCAAGGGTAGGTCCAAATGGGTAGGGTAGGATGAGAGAGACCCTTAGAAGTGGAGGCAAGTGGCCTGCAAATGTAGGGGCATCTATGCCCTAGGCTGTTTCAGACACAGTCAACCTGGGACCAAATCCTAAGCATCCAAAGCAGGGAGCCATGCTGCCCGTGGGGCCTCAGGCAGCTCGGGGAGAGGCCAATTTTTTCTTCCCTTGCTTTATATGAAATAGGAAAAGACCAAGAAAGACATCTCTCATTAGACTCCCCAGGAGCCCCTCCTCATAAGACTAATCAAGTGCAAGGGGCTTAGCAAGTATTTGTGAGATGGGTGAATGGATGAATAGACGAAGGAAACTGAAGCCCAGTTTGAAGCCTTGTCCAAAATCCCAAGGAAAGTTGGAGGCAGAACTGGTCTTGAACCAGGTTTCTAGATGCTTCTCTCCTATGTGGCTATCCTCCTATGTGGGGGGAAGAAGATTTATTTAAGAAACATTAGCCCTGGTTGATGTGGTCCAGTGGATTGAGTGCCGGCTTGCAAAACCAAAAGGCTGCCAGTCCGAATCCCAGTCAGGGCACATGCCTGGGTTGGGGGCCAAGTCCCCATTAGGGGGCCCGTGAGAGGCAACCACACATTGATGTTTCTCTCCCTCTATTTCTCCTTCCTTTCCCCTCTCTCTAAAAATAAATAAATAAAATCTTAAAAAACATTTGAAAAAAAAGAAACAATATATAGTGCTTACCACATGCCAGGCTAAGGCTAAAAAGGCATTAGCTTGTTTCACCACCACAACAACCCCGTGAGGCATTAATATTATTCCAATATAATCATGAGAAGATGGAGGCACAGAGAGGTTCAGTAACTCTCCCACTTACACAACTAGTAAAAGAATATAGCTGGGATTTGAACCCAGAAAATGGGCTGCTAAGAACCTAGGTACTTAACTCTTTTGCTACGCTGCCTCTCAGATAGTCTGAAGAAAGGATACGTTTCAGACCCAAGTCACCTGCTCGAGTCCCTGTCTCCTGGGCTTTTCCCACTCTGACATGGAACTGCTCAGCAGCCAGCAGCTGTCTCAGCTCCGCCCTCCAGCCCTGCAGACTGAGCACCCTTGCCCTTGGGAAGCTGGAGGGCAGCCTGGCCAGAGCTTTTCTGCCATAGCTGATGGTGGCCTCTCTCTCCTGCTCTGTTTGGCCCCTCATTGGCACGAAGGAAGCAGTGCCCAAGGTCGAGGGAATGTGCAAGTTGGCACCTCCCAGGCTGTGCTGAACTGTGCCCTAGGCAGTGGGAGGCCGCAGGGCCTAGTGAGCCCAGCTGCCCCATTAACGAGCTCCCTAGGCCAAAAGTGAACAGGCCAGGAGAGGTCACGCCGGGCCTGAGCGCCAGGGACAAAGGGAAGCTATGCGGGTCCAGCTGCCTGTCCCCACACAGAAGGCCTTCAAGGTTGTCTCAGTTCAGGTTTTGTTCAAGGTCACATGGGAAGTTAGTATCAGAGCCATCACTAGACTCACGGCTCCCTCACTACACCAGGAAACCATCTCCTCCCTGACCCTTTGATGAGCCTGCCCCTCCCCACAAGCCCTCATCTGTTCTGGATCTGGTTCAAAGCCCACCAGAGTCAGCAGAGGCCCCCGTTGGCTGCCAGGGCTTGAGTCACCCTCCATTACAAGAATCCTCCAGGGAGTGTGCCCTTTACTTGGGGGCTTTCACCTCAAAGCCAGCCTGAGAAGGCTGACCAGAGTGGTTTGCTGCCTCCCCAGCCTGACCGCCATCTGCCCCCTGCTGTGAGCTTAGTCCAGAAAGATACAGCGCACTAGAACAGGCTCATGCCAGAAAGTCGCGCTAGAAACTCATCCCCCCAATGCCAAACCGGCTCCCACCTGGTGCCCGTGGTTCAGCCATTCAAGCTATATTTCTTTGGAGTTCAGGCAGGATTCTCTTTTAAAAACAAACATTCTGAAACAGGAGACTGGCCCAGGGTGAGGGAGAGGTGCTTTGTACTCTGGAAGGCAGAGCCGCCGGGAGGTGGAGGAATGCAATCCAGCTTGCCCTTCCAAAGGTGGTCCAAGCAGAAACTCTCTCCTGTTCAGCACACGTCACACACACTCACCATCGTCCGTCGACAGCCCCGCCATTTCCCCAATCGATTGGGCTCGGTTCTGCTGCCTTCGTCCCGCTGCCCCTGCTTCAGGGAGAGCACCTGGCTGTGGGGTGGCCGGGGACGAGGTGGGGGCATTAAACATTAACAGTGCCAGCTAATATTTACCCTGGTCACAAGAAAAGCCCTGGTGTGGACAGAGGGGCTCCCGCTGAGGCCTGAGGAGGTGCTCCAGCAGGTGGGGGCAGGCAGGAGCTGGCTGGTTTTCCAAACCCTTGTGAAGGAAATTTCCAAAGAGGAGGGCCAGGGATGGTCAGCTTGGTGTTCTTCCACAGCCGGAGAAGCCATGACTGGGGCTACGGCAATGGGCAGTGGGAAATTCAAACTATGTTCAGCGTATGCTATAACCAGGGGGGCAATGTCAGGGTCCCACAGAGGCCCCAACCCTAGCTGCTGTCCATCTCGCCAACCAATGCAGAGATCACTGTTCCAGCTGACGTTTTTCACCTGGTGTGCAAGGCTTCCCTGGGCTGGTCCCATGGTGCCCAGTCCCCTCTCACCCCAGGGCCCGCCCGAAGCCCTCCATGCAAGGTCACCTCCAGGCCTCTGCTACTTTCCTCTATTATCTTCTTCATCCCCAAGCTGCATTCTGCAGCCCACACCTCAGTCAAGAAAGCTCTCTCCCTGCCACCCCTGTCACTCCCTTTTGCAACCATGAAGGGCCTGCCCCAGTCAGCACGGCTGTCTAGTTGCTTGTGTGCCAGTTTCCAATGTGGCACTGGAGGTTTTTTTAAGAAGGGGCCAAGCCTTGCCAGAGAGTGAGAGAAAGTTCTTTTATAATTTACAAAGCACTTTCCTCACTGTTATTTCCTCGAGCCTTGTTTTGAAAAATATTCCTCATTTTACAGTTGAGGTGTCTGAGGCTCAGAGAGGGCAGGGCTCTGACTCAAGGTCACACAGCCAGTAAGGGGCAAGGTGGGGACTGACAGCCAGGCCTTCGGTTGTAGGAGTCATGTGCTTTTCCATTCCTCTGACACCACCTCCTCATTCCACTGTGGCCTCCTTTACCTCAGGGACCCGGCTGCTGGGTACTCTGTAGGTGCTCAGATTCCTGGCTGAGTTCTAGTCAATTGAATTGACCTCAAAAAAAAAAAAAAAAAGCTGGTGCTTCATAGTACCAAGGCCAGTGTTCATGTCCACTGGGGGTGGGGTAGTTATTCCAAAGGGACTGAATGCATCTATCAGCGCTCCTTTAGCAGTGGTAGGGGTCAAGATTTGAGTTCATTTCCTGGCACCTACACTTGCTAAGTATATGGCGTCTGTCAAGTGACTTACGTTCTCTGTGCCTCCATCTCCTCATCTGTAAAGTGGGACAGCTGCCTACTTAACAGGGTAGTTGTGAGCATAGCACTGGGCCTAGGACACAGTCAGTGTCATCACTGTTAGTGTGATATTTGTGTTGACTGGAGAAATAATAGGCATTATTAACTTCCTGTTGAATCCTAGCTTTTAGACACAGAAAAGACATCCACCCTCCAATGAGAGTGAGATGGAAAGAGAATGTCACAGCCCACAACCCAGGAGCTAGGACACCCTCTCAGCTCTCTCTGGCTTTCAGGGCCAAGTGATGAATATTCACGAGCATTTTACAATAGATCTAGTTTAGTAACGGCTGACCACCTGTCACATTCTGCATATACTGTCCCACTGATCCAGGCTTGCTCCTTATACACATAAAGCAACTAAGGCTGACCCTTTGTTCCCCAAAAGGACCCTGAGGTGGCCTGGGCATTGCCGTGAGCGCCACTGGGTATACCAGAAATAGTGAGGGCAGGGAGTTTGGAGGACTTGTCTGAAACACCCAGTTAGTGACAAAGCAAGGGCTAGAAACTCAGGCGTGGAGGCTGTGGCTCCGGAAGCTCCTGCTACTCTCCACACAGGCACTGGATCCCTGATCGTACGTCCTTTTGGCATCTCAGTATAATTTGTCTGTCTTTGTAAGCCACCATGGAGTGTTTCTGGAATAATAAGGGATAAAAAATAGCTGGGAAGATAGATAGATAGCTGGTTGGATGCATAGACAGATAGATAGGTAAACAGGTAGGTAGATAGGTGATAATAGACAAAAAGAGGAATAAGGAAAGCAAGTTGAGACTGCATTTTTTTAACTCCATGTGCAAGGCACTGTTCTAAGCACTTTACAAAAATGAAGTTATTTAATCATCACAATTCTATGAGATAAGGAAGTCATTGTGATCACCCCCGTGTTATAGATGAAGAGACTGAGGCATAGAGAATTGAAATAACTTGCCAGAAGTCAGACAACCAGGAAGTGGAAAAACCAAGATTTGAACCCAGCAGACTGGTTTCGGAGTTCCTGCAGATGGGCAGATAGAAGGACAGACAGACAGAAGAGGAGGTTATCGAGCAAGTTGTCTTGCTAGCTCTTGCAGCTCAGAGGTGCTCAGAGTGTGGACAACAGTGTGCCCAGGACTCTGCACTGAGATGTCCTTGTTTAGAAATCCGGCCTCTCCTGCACTTCTGGGGGCTGGTGGGTGCACTTGAAAGTAATGAGGTGGACGCCTGTGTCAGAGTATGAGAAGGCGGGAGGGATGGGGCTTAGTGGACTCACCCAGGTACCACCTGTCCATGGCAGGGGCTGCTGGCTGTGTCCCGGTGGAAGAGTTGCGAGGTGCCTGTTGCTGAGGACCTGGGTGGAAAGAGTGGCACTCCCTCCCTCCACACCTCAGCCAAACCCACAGGAAGGGAGAAACGAAGAGAGGGAGGAGGGGCTGGCCATGGAGCCCTCACCTTGTGCCAGCCTGCCTGGGCGGGCTGAGGCCAGGGATCCACGTGGGAGGAGGCACCTGAGGACGGGGGACACTGTTAGTCACTGCAAAGCAAACCGCAGCCTCCACAAGGGACGGGTGACGCCTCCATCATCCTCCAGGCAGCCCAGGGTGCCTGCCAGGGTTACCGGAACCCAGGAAGGCACGGGCTGAGCCTGGAGCCCGCAGCATCACAGCCCCTGCTCTCCGCCTCGCCCCTGGGCTCCTGGTGTGTGTGGGAGATACTCAAGGGCATTTGTGGGTCCCCCTGAGCCTTTATTTAGCTGCACCTCATTCCTTCAGCCCAGTTAGGCCTTCGCCCTGATGTCTCCTGTCCCAAGACTTCACTCTGTAGATAGGAGTCCACTGAGAGTGAACAGCAGCCCCTTGGAAGCTGCCCTGGGAGGGGGGAAGGATGCTTTTCCAGAGGTACCAGCTGCAGCCTCTGCTGTCACTTCCACAGCAGGGCAGAGCTGAGGAGCAGCTGCGCATGCTGCTCCCCACGGTACGCTGCCCTTCCTCAGCACGGCCCTCACGTGGCCCCCAGTGATGCTACAGGCTGCGGTGTCAGACCCACAGTTCAGCTGCCCACCTGGAGACACTGAAGCCTCATGAGGCCACTGAGGACTGCCAGTCGATGCCAGAGGGGAATGGCCAGAGACAGCACTGTTAGATGTAGGGCAGGTGTGGAGGGGTCGTCTCCCAGCCACGGCCAGGATCCCAGAGCAGGAATGGCAAAGGCACGCTGCCCTGGCCCTGGCTCAGCCTCATCCTTGGTCCCTGGCTGCTGAGGCCTCTGACAGCCCAGAGCAAGGTCGCGACCAGCATCTCTATGGGGCCACTGCTTGGCCACTCCAGCACAGACACCGAAAAGCAGGGATTGGAAGGTGTGGGTTCTAGCCCCAGTTTCTGACCAGGGTGACAACTCCCTTCTCTATCCCCCCTCAGCTAGACTTCCTCCGCAAGAGGTCAGCTAACGGTGCCCACAGAGAGGAGCCTGGAGGGTTCTGGAAGTGGGGAATGGACGACTGGAAGGCCTTGATCTAGCTGGGCTGAGATCTGTCCTGGGGGCCCTGGCCAGGTAGCCCTGACTCCTGGCTCCTTGCTGCTTACCCCATCACCGCGCAAGGTGGGGGCGCATGCATCCAGGGCAGAGCCATTCATGTAACAGGTCTTGTGACGTGTTACTGAGTAGAAACCTGTTCATTCAGACTGCCCAAAGCTACCAAGCGGAAATTCCCCAGGTGGGTCACTTCAAGAAGTTCATAAATCTTGGGGTTAGATGGTACTTTAAAAGTTGCCGGGTCCAAACACATCAGTGGCCTGGAAAAGTGGATATCTCAGCCAGAACCCTCCCCTACCACACACACACACACACACACACAATGTTCCCTGCCCAACCTTAATGCCGTGAAGGAACACAACTCAATCTTAAATGGAGACTTTGTGTTATAGAATGACTGACTGGACAGGAACCCCAAGGTTATCCCTCCCAACTCCCTCACTTTACAAAGGGCTCACCTTCCTGCTCAAATCCTCCCGGGGTTCAGAGATTAAGCCAAAGTCCCTTTCTGTGTCTTATAAAGCCCTTGTCCCCAACTTCTGTGGCCCCTTCCATGCACTCCAGACGTGCTGCTCCCCTTGCTGGCCCTCTGGCCCCCAGCCGCGCTCTGCCTCGGGGCTTTGACACCGGCTGTTCCCTCCGCATGAGCGCTCTTCCTCCACAGAGCTTTCCGGTCAACCCGGCTCAGGTCATTCTTCACAGACTGACAAAAAAGACCCTCCCGGCACCCCCTGCTATAATTTTCACACCCATTCTCTGCAACATTTCAAATCCCTTCTTAGCTTTATTTTTTTTCAGTAGCACTTATTATATCTGATAAGTTACATTTTCCTCTTTCGACTAAAATTCAAGCCTCAGAAGAAAAAGTTTTTGCTTCTTATGTTCATTCCTAGATTCCCAGTGCTAGAATGGGGCCAGACACTTGGTGAAGCCCCAGTTTTGTTAAATGAATGAAGAAGTCCCAGGGTAGATAATTTCCCCATTGGCACAGGCAGACCCAGAGCTTTAATGCAGCCTCTTCCCATGAAATTACCTGCTCTACAATAGGTAGCAAGACCTAGCTTGCTCCCACAGAGGGAAGTGTGTGGTCAGCGCTTGCTGACAGCTCCCCCAGAATCCTTGGAGAGTTCCCCATTCCTGCCCCTCTCCTCACGCCACCCCCCACCAGTGCTCCAGAGCTTCACTAGAAGCCCTGTGGCAATTCTTACAAAAGTGTTTGCCCATCCCTTCTGGGGAAGCCTGGGCATTAAGAGTCCAGGAACTTCTACTCCTTTCGCCTCACTCACACCCAAGTCCTTCTTTAGACTTCTCTCTTGTCTCCCACATCCTAGCTGACTGAGGTAATCAGGTCCTGGTTGACCCTGGGGACAAGAAACCTTCTCTCAGAGACACCCTACTCTCCTCCAGGGAGGCCCTGGTTCCTTTGACCGGTGGCCCATGATCCCCCGGAGAGCAGCTCAGGAGAGCCTTTCCTCCCACGAGTTTTGTGTGCTGAGGCCAGACACACCAATGGTTCAATCACTTTGCATCCTGACTCTTCACTACAGACTATGTGGCCCTGGGAGGGTCACCCCTCTGGGACTCCTTTCATCTATAAAATGAGATGATAGCACCTACCTTGCAGAGTTGCTGTAGGACTTGAGATGATGTAGATAAAAAGCCTGGCCAAAGAAGGTCCTATTCAGTGCCGACTCCATTATCCTCACCCTGAGCTGGCCTTCCAGGCACAAAGATGCCACAATCCCTTTCCTGGGCTCAGTACCCTGCTGGGGTGATCTTTAAAGCGAGACCCCAGAGAACCTTCCCCTCCCTGACTCTCAGCATGATCTCTACCCACTTACCACACACCTGGCACCCCCAACCTTCCTTTCCTCCCCAGACACCCACACAGCATGACTGTTTCCTTCAGGCGTCTGGCCGCACTTCCAGTTCTCCCAGACTTTTCCAGGATATAGGGCCAAACGGGGTGTGAATGCTACTCTGCCATCCCAGAAAGTCTACAGAGTAGGCAAAATTTCCCCCAACCCCTCCCTTTGTTTGACTGTTCTAGGCTGAAGCCAAAAGGAGCCACATAGCCACACTCCCAAGACCTAGAAATCAGGGAAAACTTCGATAAGTATGGAGAGGTAGTCCCAACTTTCTCTTCCGACACTGCCATGCCCCTGGGACAGTGTCCTCAGTTGCCATGCCTCAGTCTCCCCCAAACTGGCCTCCATTTGTTCCCTGACTCTTCAGTCTCAGGGCAGCAGTCTGGGTGGTCACTGTTGGCTCGGTGGGGTAGGGAGCTGCTTCGCCAGGACATCAGCTGAGCTGTCTGCCTGGTGCTCAAACACCAGCAACAAGGTAGAGGCCCTCACGGCCAGCCTCCCCAAGGCGCGAATGCCAGCTCTACCAGACCGCTTGTCTAGGGGCTGCACAGCAGAGTGCATGCCTTCGACTCCAGGTCCCAGTCAATCTTCCTGCTGATGGCTTTCAGCTGAAAAGAGGCCAGAAGCCCCTAGAAAGCCCTGATTCCTGGCTTGAGTCGGTCCTCAGCTGCATGGTATGTGTGGCCACTCGCAGGGAGGCTCCCAGGCCCCATCTGTGCTGCCCGGAGGTCCTGAACCCCAGGGAGTGCTGGCTCCTGTCTCTTGCTGTGGCCACAGCAAGAGGCCAGGGTCACTGGGGGCTTATAAGGCGAGCCTGGCAGGAGGTGGGTCCTGCAGGGTCCATTCCTTAAGTGTTGGCTTCAAGATGGCTGCACCATGGGGCACAAAGGTCCTGGGAGCTGCCAAAGGGCAATGTGCTTTGAGTCAAGGTTACTGAGGCATTTCTGCTCCCTGAGCAGGCAGGGGATGGGGACATTTTCTTCTGTTCCTACAGCTGGTGGACAAGGGCAAACCTGTTTGACCCACCTCTCCCACAGTGAATATACCCTGGAGAGAAATGTGTTCTTGGCTTTTCTCAGAACTCATGTCTGGGCTTAAACTAGAGCAGAGGCTTGTTTCTCTCCAGCTGCAGCTCTTCTCTTCCAGTAACCACATCCCTTCTTATCTCTGAAAGCAGTTGCAGGCTCACTGCCACCTCCAGAAAGACCTCCAGGAGCAGCCCCACCCCCTGCTGCTCTTTCCTTTCCTCCATGACCTGATGCGGCCCGAAAGGCTGGAATCTGGCTTTGTAAGTATTTTTGTCTTTTGTTTCACAGACTGCCAAGCCTATCCTGGCCTCAGTGAGGACTCAGGTCATGATGTCTGTTAAATGTCTGTGTTTTCACTGTCTGGTGCCCAGCTGTCCTCCATCCACTTCATGATTCTCCGCAGTTTCCAAAAGCCTGTACCTCCTTGGTCTGCTTTGTTCCTCCCAAAAATTCAGGCAAGCACATTT
Organism: Mormoops blainvillei; assembly: GCA_004026545.1. Classification (NCBI taxonomy): domain Eukaryota; kingdom Metazoa; phylum Chordata; class Mammalia; order Chiroptera; family Mormoopidae; genus Mormoops; species Mormoops blainvillei. The sequence goes on along the minus strand of PVJD01000002.1, from coordinate 212,800 downwards.
TGTGACACCCATTTTACAGAGGAAACTGCAGCGGTACATGGACAGGTCAAAACTTAGACCCCTGTCTAACAGAGAGAAGGGGAACCCTGCTATCGGAGAGAAGACAAGGACATGGATTATAATGTAAATATTAATAACATGATATCTACATGTAGAATTTTCTAAGTGTTTTTGTGTTCACTCTATCACTTTGACCTTGTGAGGTAACAGGAAAGGGACGGATGGACCCATTGTACAGGTGAGGAAACCGAGGCCTAAGGGGCCCAGCTTACCCTATGGCTAGGAAGGGGTTCGTTTTGCAGAGAAGGACACGAGCAGCTGCTAGAGTCTGCTCAGGCTCACACAGCTAGAGGGAGGAGGGGAACACAAGAGAATGAGAATGTCCTGAGCCTCCTTCTGCTCCACCAGACTGTGTCCAAACCCGGGCAGTGCGAGGCAGACCATCCCCCAAAAGCCCCTACCACCCCAAGGCCTTCAGAACATCTATCACAGCATCACCTGCTCTGCGATCACGGCCTTGGCAGTTGCCCCACTATTATGCAACCAGGCACAGGGCTGGGGTTGGCCCCATAAAATCAACAGCCAGTTGGCTCGAGCTGGCTGATTCCGCCCCCCTGGAGTTCAGCTGTGACAGCAATGAATCACACTAATGGTGAGAGGTGACCATTCTTCCTCTTCGTGGCCTGGAGACAGGTATTTCCAAAGCTCCTCCCCTGGCTCAGACAAACACACCTGACCTACCTTCTCTCTCTCACACAAGGTGGGGTAAACCAGACAGAGCTGGACAGCCCTGCCACACCAGCTCCACTCAGACACCCTGCCCGGGAGTGACCCCAGGAGGGCAGGCCTTCCCTTCAAAGGAAGAGAAGGAGCTAGGTGACCTTGGGCTGTGCTTCAGCCCAGCATCCCTCTCACCCTCCCCACCCTCCCTGCCGCTTGCACTCTGCCTCTGACTCTCTTTCAAGAACAATTTGGCAAGTTCCAAGCCACAGTCTGGGGGGGGAAAAAATGGTGGAGAGACCACAGCTTGGGGGCCCAGAAAACAGACTGACCTATTTTTATGTGATATTAAGTAACACAAACACCTCCATGCAAAGACTTCAAAATCTTTGGAGTGGAATTCACGGGGGGTGTGGAGTCATTGGGAGGTTAAATGTGCAGAACAGCTGAGGTCACAGTCTGAGGCCAGAAGACTGAGCACTCCCTTCTGGGAAATGGCATTGCTGGGCGGCTTTCCTATTTAACCAAGTTACATTGTCTGTTGCCAACCAAATCACCTACATAAGTCATGTGCCTTAAGGCTGAGTGGACAGACATGGCCCTGTCCAGAAGGAACACATTAAGCAGCAATCCGTGCATGGATTCTGGATTCTTCTTCCCTGGTCCTGCAGTGCTAGACCAGAGAGGGAGAAGGCTCACCCACTGGTGAAGGGGATAGGAGGGGGCTGTCCCAATTTGGGCTTGGATACTCAGGTCACCCTGGGTAGGTTCTCAAAGTCCATCTTGCCTAGAGGATCCTACCAGCTGGCCATTTTCCTACAGCTCAAATGCTTCCAGTCATGGGGACTCGCTCCAGTTTGAGGTCATAACATCTGTGGGAACTAAGGACTCCATCACAGGAAGCCAAGTTCTGCTGCCCCGGCATGTCCACCTGATGGGCCTACCTTCTTTCCTCTACAGTACACAGAGTGGCACTGGGCTGGAAATGGACCGGCCTGGGCTGGACCTTGGCTTTGCCACCAGAAGTATGAACTCAGGCCAGTCTCACCAAGCCATCATATCGCGTTGTGAGTTCTGAATGAGTTGATACATGTGAAGTCCTCAGCCCAGTGTTTGGCACGTAGCAAGCACTTGATAAATGTTAGCTGCTTTTACTATTATCATTGCAACTCTTTTTACAATCAGTCTGTCGGTCCTTTATGTGTTGATTCCAAACCACTCACCTCCCACAAGACACGCTCCTCCCCGCCCAAGCAGTCCAGCTAGCTTATGCCTGGGAGGGGCTGCCAGGCTCCAGACTGGCCTCTCCAGTCCAGATGAGCTTCCCCTTGGTCTGGACACCAGCCTTCCCCTGGAGAAGGAAGCCAGGCCAAGTGGTGTGCCATATAGAACTTTGGAGACAGACTGTGTACCCTAGATCAGTTACAAAATTATCAGAGAGAAACTGAGGTCTCATTAAATGGAATATCCTGCCTACCTTGGAGGTAGTGGTGATTACCAGGAGGAGACATAAGTAGGTGTTTGGAGTCTGGCAAAATAGGGATAATCATTTTGTACATATGCTAGATAGGAGAAAAATTATTCTCTATTATTAGCACAACTGCTATTATGAGAAAAATCAGAACCTCCCAATTGGACCTCCTGACACTTATTTTTATAGCTTAATATCATTTTTAATAATGAATATGGGGAGGTACCCACAGTCTTTTGTGGTCTCGGGACCTCCAAGGATCTTCATCTGGTTGCGCTGTGAAGCTGCTGCGAGACCTGTAAATTCCCTGACCCACAAGAGCTGCGTGGATGGCGGTCACTAGCTCATTCACAGAGGTTAAGCGTGCCTAGGCTTTTTCAACCACAGCAGTCGCTGGGTTGGCAATGCTGAGCTTGGTCTCAACTATAAGTCTCAGTCTTTTCAAAGACCTGGGGGACTGAAGGTAGAAGCCGGCACCGAAGTAGGGCAGGCAGCATGGGAGTCGGGGTGGGGGAGGTGGGCAGGGAGTTGCTGGACCTCCACCTCCACCCTAGTCCCTCGGGACCCGTGACCTGCAATTCCGCAGCTCTAAACAACTCACAGGATCTGGACAGACTCTGTGAATGTTTTTTTGAGTCCCTGAGATGTTCCATGCATTTTTATGTTAGAATAAGACATAGTTCTTGTCCTCTAGAAAATGTGTCTCACAAAGAAGACATATAGAGGCAGGGGCCACATGGCAATGGCGTCCGAAGGTAAGTGTCCCTCAACTGCGTTTATTTGGCCAGCAGTACTTTTTATCAAACCGAAAGGGAATGTCTTTGGAAAAACACTCCAGGTGGCCTAGGGCCCTATGTCCCATCTATTATGTCATGACAGCCAATTCACAAATGGCCATTATCTGCCTGGCCTCTACAGTTTGGATCCAAGGTATGGTGTATTAAATGTGAAGATCAAGGCAGGAGCCAGTGCTGCCAGAACACAGAAGAGACTCATTCTACCTAAAGTCCAGGAAGGCTTCACAGAGGAGGGGGTATTTGGATTGGTAGAAAGATAAAAGGCTTAGATCATAACCTGAGTGACCATCTCTAACTCCTCTTTGTCAGATCCTTAGGTAGTGGCCCCAAAATTGACCAAAGGTGAAGTTAGAACCTTTCATTTCAGGCCAGTGAGCCCTCAGTCGAGCCACTGTGACTCCCTTCTCTCTGGCATAAGATGCAGGTCCTGGGCCCACTGACTGGTGGGGGAGGTGGGGGAAATACACGTGTGGGGAGCAGGAGGAGGGAGGGGTGAAAAGGGGGCTCTGGGTGAAGGACAGAGGAAGGGGAGGGAGGAGAAGCAGCATGGGGCGGGGGGGGGGCGCTGAGCATTAAAGCAGCTGGAAGAAATAAGCACCACTTACCTATCTCTGCAGCCCTTACTTCCTCCCTCTGGCCAAGGACAGAGTTCCTCTGGCCCTTCAAATAAATTTGAGTTCTTTCACAGAAAGGAATGCACCTCAGAGCCACTAGGAAACAAATTGTACTTTATTCCTTGCTGTTGTTGAAAGGATAGATCACAGCACAGACAGCAGTCCTGGCACGTTAAGTTAGTTTCCAGGATAACACGATGGATGGAAAGGGGGGAGGGGGGGGCGCGCGTCTGGTTCAACGTTCCACTTTCTTTATGATCTTTGACCTCTTGCTGTGGGGAGCCCTGCCTGGTCTCTAACCTGCAGCAGAGCCACGGCACTCGCCACTCTGACTGGTGACCGGAGGAGCAAAGGGCACAGCCGTCATCACTGATGCCCGACCAATGGATGTGGACAGAGAAGCAAAGGACCCCTGGTCTCCCGGCTGCCCCTCCCCAGGACACTACCCCACCAGAACACATCGCCTGCCACAGACCCAACTCAAGAATGGGAGTCCGAGTCCAGACTAGCTGGGCTATAGATCAGAGCCTTGGGAGCAGGGAAGGTAGGAGAGGGGGAAGGGATCCAGAGCCCAAGGGGTTATTGCTGAGCAGATATGCAAGGGGCACATTCCCAGGGGCAGAGGACAAGACCTGGGCCTGGCCTCCCTGGCCACTCTGCAGTGGAACAGAGCAGATGGCAGCTCCATGGTGGAAGTCCCAGGAGAAAAATGACCAGGGAATGGGCATCACTGGCTTGAAGGTGTAGCTGAGCTCACCAGCTCCTTGTGTGAACCTCCAATTGCTAAGAGATCCTCAGTACAGACTAGGGTCAGAGGTGAAATACTGAAGCAAGGTTCTTGCAAAACGAATGGAGAGAGGCCACAAAGAATGGTCATGAAGGTGATGTAAACCTTCCCAAGTCCCAAGACGAGTGGAGGCTCCCACCTGGGCCCTATCCCTATACCCACCCCTAAATCAAGAGAAGGGACTAGTCTCTCAGGAGAAAAGCAGACTCCGGGACGGGGAGGGGAGAGGGTGCCACGGGGGAGCAGGGAGGAGCTGACGGTGACATGGCTCAGCTCCAGCCCAGGAAAATGAGTCCAGGTTCACTAAACGACGTCACCCACAGACAAGCAGGCACGATGACCACAGTCGTCACACACACGCATACACGGATACATCACAGGAGGTGGGCAAGCCCACAGGCTGCAGCTGGGAAGGCGGGTGTTCGGTGTGGCACTAAGTGAGGACTGGTGCTCAGGGGACGGGGTGGGGCAGGGGATACACAAGTTCTCGACTTCTCCTGGGGAAAGATCTGCTGCCGAAGTGGCCGGTCTTCTTAAGCATCAACATGTGCATCTAAAGGTTCAAGCGGCTGCCTTCAGGTTCTGGAGGCTGAAGAGGGAGAGAGTTTAACTTTATGTTATTTTTGATTTTAGAGAGAGGCAGCGGGAGGGAGAAAGAGAGGAAGTGAAACGCTGTTGTGAGAGGGACCTAACCTGCAGCCCAGGCATCAGCGAACTTTTGTTTTTTGGGATGAAGCCCAACCAGCTGAGCCACACCAGATCAGGGAGAGGGAGTTTAAATTAAGACAAAACTCTGGCTCCTTTCAGAAATCTTCGGCTGCTTATCTCCTGGCCTGTCGCCCACTGAAACTCACAGGGTGAGACCCATTCTAAGTGCCATGTTTCCGGTGAAGCGAGGAGGACAGCCTGAGATTCAGGGTGAGGAGACGAAGGCACAGGAGGGGCAGGCCACAGGGGAAAGGTGTCATTGGGAGGGCCAGAGCCTGGCTGACATGGAAAGGAAAGTGTTAAATCCGGAGTCTCTACCCCAGGACACTCTCAACAGTCGCTCAGTCTGGAGAGCTAGACGAACAGGTGTCTGAGGAAGTCATTGTTAAAAAAAAAAAGAAAAAAGAAAGAGACAAGGCAAGACCGCTGCTAGCTCCAGGCTCCTTCCCTTGAGCCCGCCCACACCCCGCCCAGACCCTGACCTGCGGGCTGCCCCAAACAGACACCCCCCTGGCTCCCGCAGCCACCTCGGCTCAGGAATCAGTCTCCCGAGAGCCCCATTGAGAGAATGGACATCGTGAGCCCTGCTCTGCGCTCCTGACACCCGTAGGGCTTTGAGAGGGTCTAAAAGCACTTTGGAAAGAATTCAAATGCTACAGAAGCATACTGTGTCATTCCAATGAGAGAAAAAGCTGGCGTATCAGGCACTGCACATCCAGAAATCTCTTTTAACTTACAGTTTAGGATAAAGGTATATACCTTATCCTAAAAGTGAGCTGACAGAAGACTGATCCCTGGGTCCGGTATTTTTCGTGGTATGTCAGTCATAAAGCAAGGACGGCAGGAGTAGAGGGGTGTGGTGAAAACGGCCCCCAACTACAAAGGCCTGAATTCAGGTTCCAGTCTGTCACTCATTATCTCTGTGGCTGTGCTCTCTGACCTCAGTTCTCAATCTGCAGAATGGGGTGAACGCCACCTGTCCTGGCAGGTTCCAGTGAGTTTGTGTGTGACAGCATTTTGACATTGGTAAAGCATTTAACAGTTATTATTTTACTTTTTCTTGCCCTACAATGAAAAATGGAAAAGGACACTACAAACAGTGCCCCTAAACGCTGACAACTGACAACACTGGTATGCAGGGAGGTGGTGGTAGGTGGGGCATCACATACTAGTCCCCCGACTCTTGTGTGGGGTTGGAAAGTTTCATAATAAATTGTTAATTTTAAAAAGTGGTCCTAAGGAACTTGCCGAATCATCTCTAGATGCCATTATCTTCATGCTACCCTGATATTAGAAGTATTTCACTAACTTATTCTCTCCCAAGTCATGCCCACATGGTGCCCTATTACTTGACCACGGGGCTGTGCCCATCTGTCCCATCACCCCTTTCAGACACAAGTCTCCTCAGAGCACAGCTCATAATAAGAGCTGTGCCCATCGCAAAAGCTAGCCCAATTCTTCCCTTGTAGAAGAACCGTGATGGTGGGAGAGGGGGATGCAGGCAGGCAGCACCTTACCTTCCCTCCTGAGGGCTGCACTTCAGTTGTCTGCTTTCTGGGGCTCTGTTGCTGGAGAGTAAAGCAGAACCGATTATAGTGAATGGACCCTTACCCCCAGAGGGCTGCCCCTGCAGCAGCCATGCCTGTGCCTGACTCTGGGGGACCCTGGCCCATATAGCAAGAAGCGACTCGGGTAGAATTCTGAGTCAGACAGACCTGGGTGCAAATCGTCCCGCTACTTGCTCGTCATAGGAACTTGGCACATTCCTTAACTTTTGAGTCCGATTATAAAACTGGATAGTGATACCTCCCTCAGGGGTTGTATACACATTAAATGAGATGGGGGTGGTCTATGACACCCTTTGCATCATGCCTAGCACTGAGCAGGCGCCCATACATCGCGGCCATCGGGAGTAGTAGCCTGTTTGGCGGAGCTGAGGAGACATGGGCAGGGGGCCATGACAGTTACCATTTGCAGTGATGAGGTTCTCCACCTGGGCCTCCTCGTCCCCTGGGGCCCTGGAAGAGGACAAGACACAAACCCTTCCATTAGAGGCCTCCAGGGCAAACCCAGAGAGCATCACCATTCCCCTTCTTGGGGCAGGGGTGTCTGGAGTGATCTGAAGGCTCCAGACTCTCCATGCGGCTCAGGGCTAAGGGAGAAGGAGGCATAGCCAGGACAACTTGCAGGCACCCTTTAGTGCCAGCCCCAGCCCTAAGTACCGCGAAGGGTGACCTAGGGCCTTCTGGGGTCTTGGGTTGTGTCTTGCCACAGACTTTGGACTTGTGAGGTCCAGAGCCACCTTGGTTATTGTAGTGTACTGATGGAGTGTACCTTTGACGTTGAAGTAGAAAGGTGAATGAAAAGGAACCCAAGCTTCTACTGAGCTTAGAGAGCCTCATGGGAAGGTGACAAGCAGAGACAGTGTCATAGATCCTTAAGAAAGGAGATGGACCTCAAAAGAGGCCCCGACACCCTCTGCCTCCCCTCTCCTGATCCCAAATGTCTCAAGGGCCTGCAGACAAGGACCCAGCACCTTCCTGCCCACTTCCCATTCCCCATATTCATCAGAAGAGAGAAGGAGGCGCTAACCACCAAAGTTTGCCTGGCAATCCTCAAAACTTCTGCTGTACCCTCAACACACATGGCCTATTTCTGAGACAAGAATCTAACATACTCAATAGGGTCACACAGGGTGAGGCTCCCTTCCTATCCCCTCTTCTCTCCCCAAATGGCCACAACCATGGCATCCTTACCGTGGCTTCTGACTGAAGCTGCACTTGCATCTGCGACCTGAAAGTCAAAGAAACCATTCAAGGTCATCCTCCTGACTTGAGCTCAAGGTCATACTCCTGGCTTGGTCACAGCAATGCTACCCTGTGAGTTAGAACAGGCTGTGGGACCCGGTAAAGAGCACCCCCCCACACCTGGGCAGAGCACAGCTTGCACAGCTGTAGGCGGTCACCCTAGGTTGCTGGAGGACTCTTCTGGGGCACAGGTTCAACACCAGCTAGAACGGCTACACCACCAGTCTGCCTGAGCGTGCAAGTGCAGCGGGCTCCGCGTAGACCAGGCTTATGGGGAGAACACACACAGGGGCACATCTCTCAGAGCACACTAAGGACAGCCTCTGTGTCCTGTGACTCCCCACTCACACCCTGTTGGACAGAGCACCAGGAGGGCCACCTGCCCCATCTTCTTATCTGTGCTTATTTTCACCAAGCATTTATTTGGTTCATGCTTCACTGTTTTACCAAGCACCTATTATGTGCCCAGCACTATACATATTAGGTCCTAGAGATAATGGGGCAAACAGACAGGCCCCTCCCCTCTCCAGGAAAGGGAATATCCAGGCTCCTCTGCTGCTCTGCACCTGCTCGGCAGCAGATGTTGCTCTTCCAGGGTGAACAAAGAAACTTACTCAGAATAAGGAGGATCCCGACAGAGAAGAGGACCACAGCAAACACCAATCCCCCGATCCTCAGGGTCTGGTAATCTGCCAAAGGATTGGGGTGAGAGACAGGAGAAGAGGAGGGGCCAGAGTGAGCGTGTCTATCCCTCCCCTGATTGGGCTGCTCCCCGCTCCCACCCAGGGCTTCTGTCACTACTCACCATAATGAAAAGGATCCTTTTCTTTCTCCTGCTCAGCTGCTGCAAAAATAAACAAGCCTGGTCAAGAGGAGGACAGCTCCACATCCTGGTTCCCAAATACCATACCTTGCCCCACAGGCCTCCCCCTCAACAAAGGGGTTCCTGGGAAGCAGGGCCTATGAAACAGAGGGGCCTGGAGAAGCACAAAGGGCAGGCCTGCCTGCTGGGGCTTGCCTGTCAGCTCAGGGCAGGTACAGCTCGGAGTCCCTGTGTGCATCGGTGTTCACAGCACAGCCACGTATATTTATGGTCCCTTCTTATTCATGTTATCCCCCAAAGGCAGGGTCTATTTCCTTCATTACTGATGAGGAAACTGAGAGTAAGGAAAAACATGTGACCTGCACAAAGCCAGAGTCTAAAGAGGAATGTGCAGGTGTGGACCCCAAAGTTCAGGCCAAAGGTCTGCAGGGGGCTAGTGGCCTTGAGGCTTAAAAGCAGACCCTGCTGGAGCCTATGGGGAGGGGCAGGCAGGCTAGATGAGGGTCTGTGAATAGCTGCCACCTTCCAGGACGTTCTCTGCTAAGCCAGGGGTGGCGAGCTGATCCGACATGTAGAGTCTGAGGGTCCCAACCCTAGAGTCCCAAAGGGCCAGGAGAAAAGGCCACGGCTGCCATCCTGCCGGAGCCGTGTCCGAGGGCGCACTTACCACTGGCCAGGATGGCAGGGGCCAGCAGGCTGCACAGAAAGATCAGCACCACCTCCATGGCGTCTGGGGACGGAAGGAGGAAAAACGATTCCCTGGATAGGAGAACCCCCACTCCAACCCTCAGCCTGACCAGGGGCCCGGTCCAACTCCCAGCTCTCCCCTGAGCACTTTCCACATGGGTCAGGATCAACCAACAGCACAGAAGCAGCGGATGCCCTTCAGACTCTTACAAAGTGCTCTGCTTGCATTAATTCAATTACTATGATTGAACCGATACAATTAGTAGGCATTGTGACTAACCCCTTTTGCAGGTGAAGAATCTAAGCATAAAGAGGTAAAATGGCACTCATGCTAGTGAGCAACAGAGCCCAGATCCTAACCCAGATCAGCAACTCCTCTGCTCCTGCTCTCTCATGCCAAAGCCATACGGCTTTGTAGACGAGCTTATCAGTGGCCTCCTCTCCAGACCACCCTGCTGTGGCCATCTCTAGTTCATTAAGATGCCTGGGACTTCCTGGCCTGGTTCTCCACAGCCATGACCCATTGTTGGAAGCTCTTCCTCCTATTAGGTTAAACAGTGCGGGTAAACCAGTGTCAGCTTTAGTCTGGCCAGCCGGGTGGGGCTCAGGACGGCAGTTTCCTGAACTCGGGAGACCTGGAAATGCTGACAGCCCTCCCTAACTTACCCCCCACTCTCACCTCTAATGTGCCCAAGCCAACTCTTCCCATAGGCTTCAGTTCACAATCCTCCAGAAAGGTGATCTGATTAAACAAAGGAAGTGTAGAGACCCGTTCTCTGAGCATCAGCACCTCTCCTTCCCCAGAAGACACCCGAGATTTCTGCTCATGAGCTCATCAAGAGGCCCTGGTCTCTGGGGTCAGTCACCCCAGGATGGGCCATCTGGATAAAAGGGCCACTTTGGTCCCTCCCAGGGGAAGATTTCAGTGGAGTTACACACCTCATTCCTGGGATTAAAGGAGTGTGGTGAAAGCCAAAGCGAAAAAGGGTTGGGGAGAAACTTGAGCCACGAAAGTCTGAGGCTGATGGTTCTCTTCCCTGTGGAGTGAGACTGGCAGTGTCCTGACTTCCTGGACATCTACCTCGCGGCCAGGACCCTGCTGGTTCTGAGGGATCTCGCCTTAATAATTCCCCTGGCCCAAGCCCGCAGCACCCAGCTGCCCTCCCCCTTACAGCCACCAGAGGTCAGGACAGCTGCATCCAGAGTCACACTAAGGCACAGACCTCACTCTCAAGAGATTCAATAAGCGTTTTTCAAAAGACACTTTTGCTTTTAATGCTACCTCATTTAATAATTGTATTTCCTTAAAACTTTATCTATTTTATATGTATGAAAAATATATACAACACACATAATAAAGCATAGTAATAAGATAAACACTCATAAAAAACTTAAGAAGTAGAACTTTACAAATAACTGCTGTACTTACCTACCTTTCCCTCCGTCCTACGTCCCTGCTCCGCTGCCAGAGGTGAACAATATCCTGAATATATAAATATATATATATTTAAAGATTTTATTTATTTTTAGAGAGAGGGGAAGGTGGGGAGAAAGAGAGGGAGAGAAACATCAATGTGTGGTTGCCTCTTGAGCATCCCCTACTGGGGACCTGGCCCACAACCCAGGCATGTGTCCTGACTGAGAACTGAACTCGTGACCTTTGGGTTCGCAGGCCGGCACTCAATCCACTGAGCCACGCCAGCCAGGGTTGCACATCTATTTTTGATCATTCCCTTGCTCTCTTCAAAAAAAGTTTTACATTAAGAAATCACATACCATAAAATTCATTATTTGAAAGTGTGTAATTCAATGGCTTCCAATATAGTCACAAAATTGTACAAGCATCATCAATTCTAGAATATTTCCATCATCCCCAAAAGAAACCCCGTAACCATTATTAGTGACTCCCATTCTCTCCTCCCCTCACCCCTGACAACCACTAGTCTACTTTGTCTCTATGGAGTTGCCAATTCTGGACAGTTCATATAAAAAATCACAACACATGCAGGCTCTAACATCTGATTTCTTTTACTTAGCATGTTTTCAAATTTCATACATGCTACAGCATGTGTCAGTACTTCATTCCTTTTTATGGCTGAGTAAGTTTCCACTGTGTGAATATCCATCCTGCTATTCTTTTTAAAAATATATCTAGATAAGCTATTGTTTAGTGGAGACTTTTTGAGCTTTATAATTATGATGTCATGTGTGTTTTTTCAGTCTTCTGTGACTGGTTTTATTTTGTTCAACATTGTTTCTAAGATTCATCCATATTATTACCTGCAACCATACTCCATTTATTTTCAGTGTTGTGTAATAATTCCTTTATGCCAGTAAATGATCATGTATTGGTCCCTTCTCCTGTCAGTGGGCATCTTCCCCCACCCCCTCATTTTGTGCTATTATAAATAATACAGCTGTGAACACATCTGGGCATGTCACCAGGGCACACATGTAAGAGCTCCAAAGGCACCGTTTCTCAAATCTTAACCAACACTCTCATAAGAAATACCTTTTACATCGGAACCCAGTAAAAATGGACATTTATGCACCAGAAACAATGTCACAAAACACTTAACCATAAAATGAATGATGTCCTCTGATATTTTCTTTCCTTTTAGTTTTAAATGGTCCATTAATGGGTTGCTCCCAGCAGTCTGAGAAATATATTCTAGAGACAGGCCTTGGAGTGAAGTCACTGGGTAGCAAGGTATGCAGACTCTCAACTTTACAAAATAATTTCAAGTTGTTTTCCTAAATAATCTTCCTCATTTTAACATCCCACCAGCTGCATAAGACTGTTCTTATTACGCTACATACTTATATTATTAGACTGCATAATTTCTGCCAATCTAGAGGTATAAAATATGGTATTGATTTTATTTTAGTAATGGAATTGGGCTTCTTTGGTTGTTTGCCATTCCTGTTTCTTCTTCAGTGATGTCTTTCATGGTTTTTGCTCTATTTTCAAATGGACTGACATACTATGCATTTCTTATTCTAAGTACTAAATTTTTGTCATTAAGTACCACCAATATCTCATCTCAGTTAGTGGCTTGTCTTTTCCCTTTTTAAAAGTCTTTCAATGAATAGAATTTCATAATCCTAATGTAATCAAATGCAGATATCAGTGGATTGTTTAAGATATCTTCGTCACCTTGAGTCAGAAAAAGAATTTCCTTCTAAAAATGATAAAGCTTTATGTCTTACATTTAAATGTTTATTCCATCCAGCACTGATGTTTGTGTAAGATGTGAGGTGGGGATCTAACGTCTTTTTCTTTACATGCTGATAACCAGTTGTCTTAGCACCGTTTGTGGACCCCTCTCCCCCTTTCCTCATGAAACACAAAGCCACCTGTTTCATATATCTGCTATTTAGATGTGGTGTTTGGGGCTTCTCTTTTGTCAATTTGGGTCAATTGTCTATATCTGTATCAAAATCACAGTGTCTCAATTACTGCAGCTTTACAGAAATCTCCCCATGTGGTACAGAAAGCTCCTCTATTCCTTTTCTCCTCTTTATTCTCTTCTTCTTCCACCTCTTCCTTCATTCCTTCCTTCAGGGGTGTCTTCACTATTCGTGGTCATTCGCTCTTACATACAAATTTTAGAATCAGTTTGTCAAAGTCATCTAAAACTGTTGGGATTTTCATTGGAATTACAATGGATCTATCCATAGAACAACTTGGGGGGAACGGACATTTTTCTGACCTTGAATCTCCTATCTATAAGTAAATCTTTTCACTTGGATACCTGCTTTTCAATGTCCTTTAATAAAGTTTTACAAATGCTTTTATATAGGTCTTCTACATCTTCTATTATTTATCCCTAGGTCCCTTATAGTTTCTATTGCTACTTTAAGTGCTATGCCTTCTGTATGTTTTCTAGTTTTTGCTAGTGTAGAGAAGAGCAATAGATTTGTATATATTGATCTTAAATCCAACAATATTATTAAACTGTCTTATTATTTCTAATAATTTACCTTTAGATCCCTTTGGATGTTCTCTGTAAACATATCATCTGCAAACGATACAATATTGTTTCTTCTTTTCCAGTTCTTACACTGCTTATTTCTATTTCTTACCTTAGTCACTGCTAGGAATTCCAGTGAAATGTAGAATACAAGCACTGATGATGGAGACACACACACACACATGGTCTTATTACTGGCTGTATTTTATTCTCTATGTGTTTATTTTTTAATTTTCCCAGCTTCAGTGAGGTATAATGGCATACAACACTGTATAAGGTTACCATGTACAACGTGATTTGATGCATACATATATTGTAATAATGACTACCACCACGTGGTTAGTTAACACCTCCATCACCTCACATAGTTACCTTATGTGTGTGTGGTGAGAATGAAGAAAAGGTGATTTTATATATATATCATTCCACACATACAATGGAATGTTACTCAGTCACAAAAAGGAAATTACTGATTTTAAGTAGCATTCTTCTAATGTTTTAAAAGTTCCCCTCTAATCCTAGTTTCCCAAGATATTTGTTTTATTTTCCCCTTTAATCTATCAGTGGAATAAATTACATGTACATTGTATGAATCATCTAATATTAAATCACCCTTTCATTTCTGGGATGCCACCAATGTATTATCTGTTTAATAAACCAGGGATTTGGTTTGATGGGTTGTTTTTCTGACTTTTGCATCCATGGGCATGAGTAAGATTGGGCTGCAAGTTTTATTTTATTGTATTCATTTTGCCTGATTTTGGCATGGCAGTAGTGCTGGCCTCACAGGGTATTTCCTTTCTTGCTATTCCCTGGAAGAGTTTGCAGAAGACTGGGGTAGCCTGCTCTTTGAATGTTTACCAGAACTAACCTGTAAAATCCTCTAGGCTTGGTATTTTCTTTGTGGATTTAAAAGTTCCTATTACTTCATTAATTGCTATGACACTTCCGATTTCTATTTCTCCTTAAATACTTGGAGTTATAATTTTTATAGAAATTCGCTGTTTTACTGCTTTCAATTATTGCCATAAAGTTGTTTATAGTATTTTCTTATCATTTTAATTTCTGTTGGATCTGTAGTCATGTCCTTTGTAACATTCCTAATATTGTTTATGTGTGACGATTCTCTTTTTTCCTGATCAACCTCATCAGAGGTTTAACTATTAAGCTTTTGGAAGAACCAACTCTTGGTTTTGTTATTCCTCTATAATGTGTTTTAAATTTTTCTTAATTCTCCCCTTATACATTCTCGGGTTTATTGTCTTGCTCCTTTTTTATATTTATCTTCTTGTGTTGGATATCCAGTTCATTAATATTTCACCTTTCTTACTAATACAAACGTTCAAGACTCTAACCCCTTAAGTGTCATTATCACCCCAACATATAACTTTTGAAATGTATTTTTAAAATCATTATTTAGTTCTTAGTATTTTAAAGTGGCATTATAATCTCTTATTGGACCCGTTGTCAAGAAGTGTGTCTTTAAAATGTCCAAATGTATAGTGATTTTTAGTTTACTTTGGTTACTGGTTTCTAACTTAAGTGCACTGTGGTCAGAGAACATGGTCTGCAGGACACAGAAACCTTTATATTTATTAAGACTTTATGACTTAGTTATTTTAAAAATTATAGTCCATATATTAGATGATTGTGAATCCCCTCATTGTTGGGAAGAAAGTTCTATATGCCTTTAAATCGTAATAACTGTGTTAAATTTATATATATTTTCTCTCTTTTCTTTGACCTATCAAAAAATTGAGATGCTTTAAAAACTATGCTATGAGGAAGGATTTATAAATTTATCCCTCTGTTTCTTACAATATTCTAGCAGAAAGTTTAAAATTCTTATACGAAGTAGGCAAAATTAGGTTTACAGTTGTTCATGTGGAAAAAGAGATGCAGGTTATGATTATTATAATAGCTTTATTAACTCCAAAAAATGTCACAGTGTAACTGTAAACCTACTTTTGGCAACCCCTGTATTGTCCTATGAGCTGGATCTCTTATTATTGTATAGTGATCCTCTCTGCCTGAAATTCTACTATTTTCTTCCTCTTTGTGTCCTTTATGTATTTTGTGTATATGCTTTAAATAACCAAGAGCTGGATTTTTAAAAAATGTTAACCTCATAATCTCTACTATCAAATTTACTCTAACTTTACTGTGATTATGTGTTTGGTCTGATTCCTATTATCTATTTTTCCCTTACTTTTCCTGTATTTCTTTCTCTTATTTTTTTAAATTATTTTTTCTTATTCACTTTCTCCAACTGATGGAGAAATTACACTGATGAAGCTATTTTTTTGTATATTTTATTGATTATGCTATTCCAGTTGTCCCATTTTTTTCTCCCCTTATCCCCTCTGCCCTGCATCCCATCCCATCATCCCCACACCTCTTAGTTCATGTTTATGGGCTGTACATATCAGTTCTTTGGCTTCTCAATTTCCTATACTATTCTTAGCCTCCCCCGTCTATTTTTTTTTGGTCAACATTTTCCCACCACCACTTTCCCCAGCCCCCCCGCCCCCCCCCGCTGCCACCCTCAATCCTTCCTCCATTTGGCTTTGTCAATGGGTCCTTTATGCATGTTTCTTGATGACCCTTACCCTCCTTTTTCCCCTGTTGTCCCCCTCTCTCCTCCCCTCTGGTTACTGTCAGTTTGTTTTTTATTTCTATGTTGCTGGTTATATTTTGCTTGCTTGTTTATTTTGTTGATTAGGTTCCACTCATAGGTGAAATCATATGGTATCTGTCTTTCACCGCCTGGCGTATTTCTCCTAGCATAATGCTCTGCGGTTCCATCTATGCTGTTGCGAAAGGTAGTAGCTCCTTTTTTCCTTCTGCTGCATAGTATTCCATTGCGTAAATGTACCACTGTTTTTTGATCCACTCATTTACTGACGGGCACGCTTAGGTTGCTTCCAGCACTTGGCTATTGTAAATTGTGCTGCTATGAACACTGGGGTGGATAGGTTCTTTGGAATTGATGTTTCAGGATTTTTAGGGTATAATCCCAGCAGTGGAAATGCTGGGTCAAAAGGCAGTTCCATCTTTAGGTTTTTGAGGAAATTCCCAACTGTTTGCACAGTGGCTGCACCAGGCTACATTCCCATCAACAGTGCACTAGGGTTCCCTTTTCTCCACATCCTTGCCAGCACTTGTTTTGTTGACTTGTTTATGATGGTCATTCTGATCGGGGTGAACTGGTATCTCATTGTGGTTTTAATTTGCATCTCTCTGATGGCTAGTGATGCTGGGCATCCTTTCATATGTCTCTGGGCCCTGTGTACGTCCTCCTTGGACAAGTGTCTGTTCAGGTCCTTTGCCCATTTTTTAATTGTATTGTTTGTCTTCCTGGAGTGGAGTCGTGTGAGTTCTTCATATATTTTGGAGATCAAGTCCTTGTCTGAGGTATCATTGGCAAACATATTTTCCCAAATGGTTGGATCCCTTTTCATTTTGCTGATGTTTTCTTTAGCTGTGCAGAAGCTCCTTATTTTGATGAAGTTCCATTAGTTTGTTCTTTCCTTTATGTCCCTGGCTCTAGGGGACATACCAGTGAAAACATCACTGCATGGAATATCTGAGATTTTCCTACCTCTGCTCTCCTCTCGGACTTTTATGGTGTTACAACTGATATTTAAGTCTTTTATCCATCTTGAGTTTATTTTTGTGTATGGTGTAAGTTAGTGGTCGAATTTCATTTTTTTTTGCATGTAGCTGTCCAGATCTCCCGACACCATTTGTTGAAGGGGCTATTTTTTACTCCATTTTATGCTCCTGCCCCCTTTGTTGACTATTAATTTGCCATAAAGACATGGGTTTATTTCTGGGCTCTCTAGACTGTTCCATTGATCTATGTGTCTGTTCTTATGCCAGTACCAGACTGTTTTGATTATAGTGGCCTTATAATATAGTTTCATCTCAGCCATTGTGATCCCTCCTACTTTGTTCTTCTTTCTCAAAATTGCTGAAGTTATTTGGGGTCATTTATGGTTCCATATAAACTTTTGAAATGTTTGTTCTATATCTGCGAAATATGACATTGGTAATTTAATTGCGATTGCGTCGAATCTGTTATGTTGCTTTGGGTAGCATGGACATTTTGATGATGTTAATCCTTCCGTCCATGAACATGGAAATTGCTTCCATTTATTTGTGTCTTCCTTAATTTCTTTCTTCAGTGTTGTATAGTTTTCTGAGGACAGGTCTTTTACCTCCTTGGTTAAATTTATCCTAGGTACTTTATTTTTCTTGTTGCTATAGTAAATGGATTTCTTTCCCCCCTGATTTCTGATTCTGGTATTTCATTGTTGGTGTACAAAACTGTCTTCGATTTCTGAATATTGACTTTGTATCCTGCTGTTTTGCCAAATTCACTTATTAGGTCAAGTAGTTTTTTGAGGAGTCTATCGGGTTTGCTGTGTACACTATCATGTCATCTGTAAACAATGACAGCTTTACTTCCTCCTTGTTAATCTGGATGCCTTTTATTTCTTTTCCTTGTCTGATGGCTGTGGCTAGGACTTCTAATACTATGGTAAATAGAAGTAGTGAAAGTGGATGCCCTTGTCTTGTTCCTGATCTTAGGGGGAAGGTTTTTAGTTTTTGCCCGTTCAGTATAATGTTGGATATAGTTTTCTCATATACAGCCTTTATTATGTGGAGGTATGCCCCCTTTGTTCCCACTTTGCTGAGTGTTATCATAAATAGGTGCTGTACTTTATCAAATGCTCTTCTGCATCTATTGATATGATCATGTGATTTTTGTCTCTCTTTTTGTCTATGTGATGTATTAACATTTATTGATTTGTAAATATTGTACCATCCTTGCATCCCTGGGATGAATCCCACTTGATCATGGTGGATGATCTTTTTAATGTGTTGCTGGATGCGGTCTGTCAATATTTTGTTGAGGATTTTGGCATTTATGTTCATCAGCGATATGGCCTGTAGTTTTCTTTCTTTGTTGCGCCTTTATCTGGTTTGGGGAATATGATGATGCTGGCCTTATAAAAAGAGTTTAGGAGTCTTCCCTCTTCTTGGATTTTCTGGAATAGTCTGAGAAGGACAGGGGTTAGCTCTTCCTGAAATGTTTTGTAAAATTCTCTTGTGAAACCATCTGGTTAAGGGCTTTTGTGTGCCTGGAGTTTTTTGATTACTGCTTCAATTTCACCAGCTGTCATCAGTCTGTTCAGGCTTTCTGCTTCTTCTTCATTCAGTTTTGGAAGATTATATTTTTGTAGAAATTTGTCCATTTCACCCAGGTTTTCAAATTTCTTGGCATATAGTTGTTTGTAGTAATCTCTTACAATCCTTTGTATTTCTGTGGTATCAGTTGTAATTTCTCCTCTTTCATTTCTGATTTTATTTATTTGTGTCCTCTCCCTTTTTGTCTTGATGAGTCTGCTTAAAGGCCTATTGATTTTGTTTATCATTTAAAAGAACCAGCTCCTGGATTGATTGATCCTTTCGATTGTTCCTTTAGTCTCTATGTCATTCAGTTCTGCTCTGATCTTGCTTATTTCCTTCCTTCTGCTCACTCTGGGCTTTGTTCATTGTTGTTTCTCTAGTTCTTGTAGATGTTGTGTTAGGCTATTTGTTTGAAATGTTTCTATCTTTTTCAGGTAGGCCTATATTGCTATGAACTTCCCTCTCTGGACTGCCTTCGCTGTGCCCCGTAGGTTTTGGGCTGTTGTACGTTCATTTTCATTTGTTTCCAGAAACTTTTTGATTTCGTCTTTGATCTCCTTATTGACCCATTCATTGTTTAATAGCATGCTATTCAGCCTCCTTGAGTTTGAATGTTCTTGAGTTTTTTCCTTGAGGTTGGTTTCTAGTGTTAAGCCCTTGTGGTCTGAGAAAATGCTTGATATGATTTCAATTTTCTTAAATTTGTGGAGGCTTCTTTTGTGTCCTATCATGTGGTCTGTCTTTGAAAATGTTTCATGTGCTTTTGAAAAGAATGTGTAGTTTGCTTCTTTGGGATGAACGGTTCTATGTATATCAGTTAAGTCCATTTGATCTAATGAGTGACCCAGTTCCACCATATCTTTATTGATATTTTATTTGGATGATATCCACTGTTGACAGTAGGGTGCTAAAATCCCTTACTATAAGTGTTTTGCTGTCTATATCTTTCCTGAAGTCCTCCAGGGTTTCCCTTATATATTTGGGTGCTCCCATGTTGGGTGTATATTGGTTTACAATGTTTATGTCTTCTTGATGGACTCTTCCTTTGAGTATTATGAAGTGTCCTTCTGTGTCTCTTTTCATGGTCTTTGTTTTGAAGTCTATTTTGTCCGATATAAGTATTGCTACCCCAGGTTTTTTTCCTGTCCATTTGTTTAGAATATTTTTTCCCAACCCTGTACTTTCAGTCTGTGTAGGTCTTTTGTTCTAAGGTGGGTCTCTTGTAGGCAGCATATGTGCAGGTCATGTGACCCATTTAGCTACTCTATGTCTTTTAATTGGAGCATTTAATCCGTTTACATTTAAAGTTATTATTAACAGGTACTTATTCATTTTTTCCCTTTGTACTTTACACAAGCTATTTCTGGTCTTTTAGTATTTGCCTTTGGAATTTTACCACATGTATTTGCTCTGGTCTAAATGTTTCTGTCCTCCAAAACTCAAATGTTGAAACCTAATCCTCAGTTTGATGGTTTTACGAGTTGGGGCCTTTGGGAGGTGATTATGCCATGAGGGTAGAGCCCTCAGGAATGGAATTAGTGCTCTTACAAAAGATATTGCAGAGAGCTCTCTAGCCCCTGCCACCATATGAGGCCTCAACAAGAGTACAGCTGTCTGTGAACTGGGAAATAGAATGTCACTGGACACTGAATGTGACGGTACCATGATCTCAGACCTCCAGCCTCTTGAACTGTGAGAAATAAATTTCTGTTGTTCATAAGCCATCCAGTCTATGGTCCTCTGCAGTCTCAACTTAGTCAGTATCCAGTGTACCAAAGACTAAAAAAACTACAGATAAAAGGTATAATAGATATTAGTTATTGTACAGATGTAGTGGCCAGCCTACAAGATAGTCCTTAATACCTCCTGGTATTTCTATACCAGCTGCCTTGTGTAATCCTTTTGCAGGGGTTAGCCTGTATGAGCAATAAGGCCTTCTAGAAAATAAGGCCTGCCCCAAAGCCCGTCAGTGACATGGGAGCAGATCCTGCCCCTTTCATACGGCTGCCACATTGGCTGACAGCCTGTCTGCCATCTTATTAAAGACCTTGAGCAGAATCACCCAGCTCCCTGACTCCTGACCCTCAGATTGCGGGAGGTAATAAATGTCTGTTGTTGTAAGCCATTGTGTTTGGGAGCAATTTGTTATGCAGTGAGAGATAACTAATACAACATATCTATGAACTGACTTGTTCATGATCCTTTTTGAATCTCAGTCAGCCTTTAGGCTTGAAGAACATCTTTTAGAATTTTCTTTAATGAAGATCTATTAGTTATAATCTCAGTTTTTGTTTATCTGAAAAATGTTTTCATTTCACCCTTGTGATGGCCAGACTGAGGTGATCCCCAATAATTCCATCCTTGCAGTATTCAAGCCTTTGGTTGTAATCCCCTCCCCTTGATGGGAGCAGGAGCTGGGACTTGCTTCTAACAAAATGAATATGGCAAAGGGGATGGGTTGTCACTCACATGATGGTGTTGTTACATAAGACTCACTCTTGGCCCTGGCCAGGTAGACAGGTGTCATCCAAATATGCCAAGGTTGTGGGTTCAATCCTTAGTCAGGGCTCATACAAGAATCAATAAATGAATGTATAAAAAAGTGGAAAAACGAATTGATGGATCTGACGTGAGAGTGTGAAGGACAAATAGACCAGGCTTCCCACACTAGCCCCTTGACAGCTCTGGCCAGGAGAGGGGCTATTAGGTGAGCAGGGCCCCTCGTGGGAATAGAAAAGACACACATCAAGGGTTCCAGGCCATTAGTCTCTTCTGTGCCTTTGCCTCAGCCACCTCCACCCCAGTCACCCTCATAGATGCTCAGGTTCAAGTCAATCTCACAACACGTTCTGAATTCCTAGAAAGTGCCATGCTATTTTGGGTTCAGCAAGGGATCAATAGGAGAAGAAGATAAAGCCTCAGCTTCCAAGGAAAGGCAGGGTTTAGTGGCAAAGAGCTCTGATATATCAGCAAGTATAAAGAGAGCCTCACAAGCAGTAGAGAGGACACGCAAGGAGAGACCATCAGGGCGAGGGAAGCAGGAGCAGGGAGTGCCAAAGGGAACCTGGGACAGCTCCATGGAAGAGCTGACATTTCAGTCAAACCTTGAAAGTAGGATGGGATTTTGATGAAAAGGGATAAGAGGAGAGAAAAGGAAGGGTATTGTGGCAGAGAAAACAGCACAAGCAAAGGCAGTGAGAAGGGACAACGGAAAGCAGGGATAACAAAAGTGTTCAGTTCAAGTTCGGTTCAAGTTGAACCTCCAGGTATTTTGTTCAACAGTGGCTACCTAAAGTGATTTCCTTAGAATTCTGAATGATGTCCAGCAGGAGAAAGGGCCTTCACCCATTAGTAATGCCTGTACAACACAAGAGGGGGCTGTGACAGTAGACTGTCAAATATTTGCCATTTCTTTCGAAACAGTGAATAATCCAGTTGAGTAAACCATGAGGGTGTGGGTGGTGAGAATTCTGATAAGACAGTGGAAGTCAGATTATGCAGTATCTTGAATGCCATGCTGAAGAATAAAGACCTGTCTTTGTATTCTAAAGAAAACATTTCTGATCAGGTTACAGTGTGCTGAAAGAAATATTGTTACAGATATGGAAAGTAACCAACTCTCTACTCCTTCAAGCAGCTGCCCAGACCTGGGCTACACCAACCACACCTGAGCACAGGGCTCCTCGGGGTACTCCTTAACCCCCAGGCCCATTTGTTAAAATGTCGTTGGTACGACTAGCATTGACTCTGAGTCAAGTGGTCAAGTACAGAGCCTCTGAAGGGACATAAAATGCCCTTCTCCCACTGCTGCACCAAGAAAACTCTATCAGGGCCTCCACTCTCTCCCACACAGCCCTTCCAAGTCACCACACATTCCTTTCTCCCAAAAAAGGAATCTGGGCTGCCTGGGACTGGCTGGAGGAGGGGGGTTAAGCAGTGGCAGAAGTGATAAATCTCCTTCACAGAAGAAAGAGAGGAGGGTAGGATCTGGGGAAGAGGGAAAGGCAAAGTAGATTTAAGTAGAGCTGGGAGAGAGGGTTCAGGAACATTACATTCCCCTCAATGGGCACACTGGGGAGGAGGCCCTCGTTCAAAGGCCCGGGGCCCCTGCCTGGGATGCCTGAGGGCCTGGCTCCCTGGGACGGGCTCTGGAGCCTCCCCACTCTGCTGCTTCCCAACTCTTGGCCTCTAGTGCATTTGGGCCATCCTCCTCACCTGGAAAACGGGACCAGAGACATTTTACTTCCTTTACATCATCTTATGAGAAAGAATTCCGTTTCCACTTTGCTTATCCTTCCCATGTTCTCGTTCATTTCTACATTGGTAAACTGCTGACATTTCGGGTGGCAGCAGCGCTTCCATGTTAATTTTCCTCCCTGATCTTCCTGCCTTTGGCGCGGTTGCTTTCTGCATGTGCAGGAGAAAGCAATCAGAAGAGCTTCTTCAGCAATTATCTTTCCATACTGAGTCATATAATTTCACATAATTGCTGGGTAAAAGCTGCTTGGAAAGAGAAGCCACTAGCTGATGATACAGCAACATGCTACATTATTTTTTATTCCATGCAGCAGTGAGGTAGATCTGAATACTCAGTTCTATTGTGAAAAATAACTCAGAAACAACCACCCTTTAAAATGCAAAGGATCCAAATTACAGTGGAACTTCATTATCTTACCCGTAGCCCCCAAAGCCTCACTCCCCCGCCCTTGCATCCACCTGCTTGCTTCCCTTCCAGGTCTGCTCATTGAAAACACCCCCAGGGGGCTCACCAAGGTCTGGATCCTGGCAGGATTCCCAAAGAAAGACAAGTCCCTCATTCTAGACAGGACATGCCCAAAGCAACCCTTTTCAACCCTTTTATGGGGTCACAGAATACCCGAGCCCCATTGTTTAGGCTATCTGGTTGCCCTAGACTATTACCCTATGCCAGGGGACATGACTTAGCTTATGACGTATCTTTGCCAAAAGAAGCCGGTGAAAAGAAAATTCCATTGTGTATAAATAGTATATAAACAAGATGTAAGGTTTACCAGATGGATTTAGAATCTTAGAATACCAGAGTTAGAAAGACTGAGATGAAAGCTCTTACTTTCTGCTTAAGGAGACTGAGGCCCCAACAGTGAAATGATATAGCCAGTTCACCCAGCTAGTTAGGTGCGGAGCCAGGCCCGGGATCCATGCCGCCAACTCCTGTCTGCTGCTCTGGTGTGCTGGGATTGGGAGGTGGGCAGGCCAGAAGTGGAGGGGCAGTGAGGAAGGCTGAGCCATGCCTGAGTACTCGGGCGGCCCAGCAAGGCACCTGCAGAAATGAAGGCGACCAGGGCAAGGAGAGGAGCAGAAGGGAAGCACCTGACAGGTTCCTTTGGCTCTCCATTAGAAGACCAACTTCGCTTGAAGATGTCAGTGGGCAGTGGTGGAATTATCTCTAAAAAGGTTCTCATTCTCAAGAACAGGCAAAGGGATGATCAGAAAGTCCTTTCCAATTATCCTGGCTGCACTGTGTGGGTGCGAGTGCGGTGCAAGTGACTGTTAGTCTAGCATAGATCCGAACAGTCTGGGGCCAGGCTAAGGACTGAAAACAGAGAAGGTCCAGGACTCAAAATTATCATGGACGAATCGTTCTGATTTACTGGCAGAGAGGTGGGTTCTTTATATTCTAAGACGTTAAGTCTTATCGTTTGGGAGGAAAATAGGGGGAGAGTAGTCTGATCTGATTGCATTAGGCAAGGTCTGTTTGGAGACAGGGACTGGCCCCCCGCAACCTCGTAAGGCCCCGTAGCCTTGGATTTGATGAAAGCGGCGCATGCAGTCTGAGTGGGCCATCAGCTCTCTCCTACACCCGCTAATGAGTGGAGCTTGGGGCAGTGGTCAACACAGACCAGCAGATAGTGCCCAGACTGAGGCTTTGGAAGATGTTTTACTTTCATGAGAATTTAGACATCACGAGGCCTGAGTACTGGAACAGCTGGAATGGTCCTGATATTCACTGGCACCCCTTCAACCTCCGACGTCCGCCTGTCCCCTATCTGCTCTGGGGCACCCAGGCGTCCTTGGTACTCACACACAGCAGCACCTTCCTCTCTAAACTGCTCATCACCTTCCTGCTTCCCATCGAGGATGCTCTGAGGTTTTATGTACCAGGGCGAAAAGAAAGCAAAGAACAAAAGGACAGTCATTATCTGCTGGACAGCTCTGTGTCTAGAAGAGCTCCACAGGCAGCCTCCTGGGGTCCTTCCTGGCAAAGCCCAGGACGCCTCCCTCCTCCTCTGTATCAGGGCTGCTTTCCGGGATGGGATGTGTTCTTCCTTCGCCTCAAATAGTTAAAGTGGTCTGGAAATAGTTAAAGACCACACTGTGGCCTCAAACCCCCAAATTTGTGTCCTTAAACACAGTGACCTTGACAATCACCAGCCACAGTGACCCAGAGCCATGACCAAGTTTCATCTGTGTTTGCAAAATGAAGGGTGGATTCTTCTTCTTCTGTGGTCCCTTCTGGGAGGTTGCTCGGAACTCCCTTTCCTCATGGAGCTGCAAAGTAGGTCTGTGCACCCCGACCCCAAGTCCACGCGCACGAGGCGGAGCGCTCTGCCACCAGTGGCTGGGGAACATCAGCCTCCCGAAGAGGGATGGTCATCAGAGCTAGAGCTCTTCGCAGCGACACGAAGCCCAGTCCCACTCACACTGCGTACTTTCTGGGGCAGCAGCCTTGACTGGAGTGTGGAAGGGAACGTGCTGGAAAGACTGGTGAGTCTTCTAGAGGGCACAGAACAGTGAACTTGGCAGTGGGAACAAGCCAGCTGCTAGAGATTGGGGGTTTGAGGGTGTGGGTAGGAGGGCAGACGTCGGCCTGAAGCACAGGAGTCCTCCTACGGACTCCATGGAAAGAAATGAGAGAAAGTGAAAATTCTACGATGGAGAGCCTGTATATGAGACCCAGTCTAGGAGTCTGGATTGGACGTTTGAGGCAATAGTAATCATCGTGACAGATGACACAGGTCAGGCAGCATTCTTAGTACTAAAGTACTAAGTAATATTTATGCTCATTTGATCCTTAAAAATAGCCTGTGAAGTATGTGTTACCATCAAACTCATTTTACAGGAAAAGAAACTGAGGCAGACAGAGGTTACCTGGTGAGTAAAAGATGGATTCCAAACTTCAACGCAGCTCAATCTGCCTCCCTGTTGGTAAAGGAAGGGTAGTCTTCCTATTGTGAGCTCCTGGTTCCAGGCCCTGGGCCCCTCATCCTTCAGGAGGGCCATGGTGGGCCACCTGCACTGTGGCTCCCCAGGGGGTTCACCTCCTGGGCTGCTGCCACCCTCTTTCTGGCTCCTACCCCAGTCCAGCGGGCCGAGGCTGTAGGGCTCAGACACCTAAGGAAGTCAAATCAGCTCTGCAAAGAGGGCCCCGATGAAGGGGGTACCTGCCTAGGGGTGAACACTTACTCACCAAGTTCCCCACCATCTCTAGTTTCACACATATTCATAAGAGAAAGACAGCAGCATGCACAGTGACTGCCAGCTCAGCCAGAGAGAGAATTTATATTTCCTTGTTGGATAGAGAGCTGTTTACTCAGAAGGGTGATTTGTTTGTTTGGTTCAACCGACTGCAGAATTGTGCAGCCAATGAGGGGCTGGGGAGTGGGGAGTGGAGAGACTGGTTAGTGAAAGCATGAGGTGGGGGCAGTGAGGGATTAGCCAATCCATTCCCCTGTCAATGTTCTGTTATAAAGGTCAAATGAGATAATACATGGGAAGGTTCTTCATAAACTATAAAGCACTGTGATAACAATACCTAACATTTATTAGGCATTCATGTCAAGTACATTTGACCCTTACAGCAGTTCTAGGGAGTGGCTATGATTATGATCATTCCCATTAAACAGATGGAGAAACTGAAGCCAGGAAAGTTAAGAAACTTGCCCGATGTCCCAGAGCCAGAAAGCGACAGAGCCTAGTTTAGGACCCAAGCAATCTAGCTCTAGAGTCCTTCCTCCGAGCCACTTTGTTATCCTGCCTCTACGCTGA
The DNA here is from genome assembly GCA_004026545.1 of Mormoops blainvillei. NCBI lineage: Eukaryota > Metazoa > Chordata > Mammalia > Chiroptera > Mormoopidae > Mormoops > Mormoops blainvillei. The sequence goes on along the minus strand of PVJD01000002.1, from coordinate 186,191 downwards.
GTGTCTTTGTGTACCTGAGAAAGTTACTCAACCTCCCAGAGCCTTTCCTTCTGAAACAGTAAGATGGGAATAATAATACATACTTCAGACCTGTGAGGATTAAATAAAATAGCCTTTGTTCATGGGCAATTATTCTTTGTCTGCCCACACCCATCCGTTCTAAAAAGGGTGTCTCCTTTTGGAGGGGAGATGGCTCTTCCCCACTCCAACCCTGTAGGTCTACTGGGGGCTGCCAATCGCAGCACCTCCCTTGCAGCTAAAAGGAATGGGTATGAGATTCAGTGTTCCCCCGGGACTTTCATGTTGGAACCAAAGGAGAAATGCTGAGAGCAGCGTAGCTGTGAAATGCGGGAAGGGGGAGATGTTGGAGGCGATCGGCAGACAGGGGAAGGGCTGACAGGAGGGGAAGTGGGAGAAGGGACAGGAACAGAGTCCTGGCTGGGTGTACTCCTGGCCCGCTGTCCCGAACCAGCACTGCACAGTCCATCCTGCTGCTTGTCTCTGTGAACGGAGAATCCCTGCCTTGCCTAAACTAGGTGGAGCTCAGTTTCCGTAATTTGCAACGAAAAGGGACACCACGTCAGGGCTGAGCACTGTGCCTAGCAAGCGGCAATGCTCTTTAGGCCTCGACTGTTAATATTATTCCTGCCATCATCCCCCAATCTTTCCTCAGCTTCCTTCTTCAGTTTCTACCTTCTTTGGGAAATGGGAAAGAGAAACAAAGAACGGAACAGGGAAAGGGCCCCGGTCCCCTCCTCTGACTCCCTTCCTTCCTCCTTTAGTTGTTCGCTAACCATAGGAAGGCCCCTGTTTTCCTGACATGGGGTTGAGAGGAGCCAGGCCCACAGCAGACAAAGAGGGCTGGACAGACTCAAAAGGCTCCCCGGCCACGGCCTTCTCCTGCCTCAAGAAAAACAGCCTGCGTCATCCAGGGCCACAGACAGGTGGTGTAGAAAACCTCGTCTTACTGAGTCAGCCAGAGACCGGTGGTGACACATGCTCCCGGCCAACACTGAGGGTGCCCCCCACCCAGAGACACAGAAGCAAGGTAAACAGAGATGGCAGGAGACAGCAGGAGAGCAAAGAAATCCCAGAAGAGAAACCGAATAGGGAGGTGCCCAAAGACAAGTGTGAGAGGTTGCAAGATGGAACAGAGGCTGGCTGACAGGCAGCACTGCAGGCAGAAACTGAGAAAAGGGGGGAAGAAAGGAGGGATGCAGGTGGCAAAGCCAGGAGAGGTGGACTTGCTGAGAGAAGAGAAAATGTGCTCTGGCAAAAACATCACACGGCTTCTGTGCTATGGTCCTCCCCACAAGACCTTAGCTGGGCCTACACCCTTGGCTGTCTCAGTTGCCTCCGCCATGCCCCCCCGGGAGCCCTGGTCACAGCCAAGAGCAGAGAAGGGGAAACGCACCGGGGTGGAGTGTAGAAAAGAAAGTCACCAGACAGCCACCATTCCTGGGAGCAGCATATCCCACCCTTGCTGGCTTCAGGGCAGCTGTCCAGTGGAAAATGGAAGTTTTCTGCTGTCCAGGTAGCCTGCTGGACAGAAGCAGAAGCCCAAGGCCTAGTCCTGGAGGGCTCTGGGCACCCCATCCCTCTGGCCAACATGCTGCCCAGTCTTTTTCCTAACCCAAAGTCCTTGCAGGAGAAGCCACAGCCTCCCACAAGGGGTCCCTTCGGTGTGACGGTCTAGGAGGGTGGGCCCAGAGAAGCAAAGGCAGGGCCAAGTGGACTTCTGCAAAACTGGGATGCTATGCCAAGGGCAGCCCTGGCCCTCCTGCCTCCTCAGATTTAGGAGAGGTCAGGGCAGGATATATCAGGACAGGGGCTTGTCCCTCAGCCCTGGCCCCTCACGTGTACCTGTGGCTGTCATAGTGAGAAAGGGGGAGCAACTGGGCTTTATATGTTCCACACCCCACCCTGCTCCTCTTCCCCGAGGAGGATGATTGATGGTAGTGATGATGACATCTACCAAATACGTGGAAGACACTTTACTTACCGGACAACTTCATAAGCAGGGACTCAAAGAAACACCACAAGGACAGGTGATGATGGGTATCACTGCCACTTCACAGATTAGAAAAGGTAAAGCTCAGAGCTGCGTTACTTGCCCCAGGTCTCACGGCTAACAATAGCATGGCTGGCATCAGCTCCTAATCCTATGCTATGCTTTTTCCACTCTTCCTTGCTGCCTCTCTAGCAAGTGTGGCAATGTGTGGGAATTAAGGGAAATGAAAATATTGACTCGCTCAAAACCCAGGTGGCCTCTTGGATGGGAGTGTTCTCACGCAGGCCAGGAAAGAGTAACCAGGGTAAGAATAAACCAAATAAAAGTTAAACAGCTTTACTGAACTTCAGCATGCATTATGACATTTTCTTCCTTTCTCAGTTTCTTGTACAACTCTGCTCTGTCACTATGACTGATGTTAGGGTAAGACTGGGACCCTAAGCCATTTGGGAGCAGGGAGGAGGGAGGAGGTCTAGCCTACCCGTCAGCCATTGCTGGACCCCAGTGGCTCACAATTCTGCCCCACCCTTCCCAGCCGAGCCTCAGCAACAACAGGCCCTCTCGCCTACTTCCTCAGCCTCTGCCCAGCAGCTACTGTGCGCTGGGCTTCCTGCTGCTCTCTGCCCAGTGCATTTGTGCTAGGAACCACCGGACAGTGCCCCAGACCAGATCCTGTCCACTGGAACTCGGCCTACAGGGGATGCCAACAGAACTACTTGCCTGGCAACTGGCAGCCTTTCCAAATGGGCTGGCAAGATGCAGATCCCCTTTTTGGCTGATACGGTTCAGAATTAGATTAGGGTGTAGAATCGAAATAAAGACCACCCCCACTCAAAAAATATATCCACACCCACGATATTCTCCCAAGGAGAGATTTTTAAATTTCACCAAATGCTTCTTTTAAAAGGTAAATTCTTCTAACCCTAACAGTCATTTATATCTTGGCCCAAGTTACTTTAATCAGATTGCTTTCCAAACAGGTGAGATTTGCCTGCATTTAGGTGGAAAAATTGGCGGGAAAAAAGAGGGACATTTTGGAACAAGGTGTGATTTTGGAAAAAATGTCACCATTATCTTTCCAGACACCAAATTAATAAACATTTGTTAATAGCCTACTGCTGTCCGGGAACTTGGCTCATCACTGAGGGGGCTCCAATAGCATAGTCCCTGCCTCATGGAGCTGATGGTCTAACCGAGGGAGTGCAAGTTAATAGGCTGATAGGCTTGTCTCAAGGGCAGGAAAGAGCACAGCTCCCATCGTGAGGCCCTGGAATCATGCATGAGGGGCACTGAAAGGGATCGAAAACCTAGGCCTGCCAACACAACAGCGATGAGCCATGCTGACAGTTCTCTTGATGTAATGTGATAAAAATCACAATTTACCTTTGAGATCTTTGTCCCCCAAACCCATAAGCCCAGTATAATGATGAGAAACACATCAGACAAATCCCAACTGAGGGACCTTACAATATACCTGACCAGTCCTCCTCAACACTGCATGGCGGTCGAAAGAAAAAAAAAAAGTCTGTCTGAGAAACTATCCCAGCCAAGAGGAACCCAAGGGGATGTGACAACAAAGTATGATGTGTTAGCCTAGATGGGATCCTGGACTAGAAAAGGGACATTAGGTAAAAACTAAGGAAATGAGAATAAACTTTGGACTTTAGTTAATAATAATAATGTGTCAATATTGGTTCATTATTTGTGTGAAAGATAATGTAAACGAAGACAGTTCCAAATGGAGTCAGAGCTGCCACCCCAGACGAACTGCCTTGTATGTCTTACTCCTCAGATCTTTGGAACGTTTAGAGTGGACAAAGCAGCCCTTCCACCGGCCTAAGCGGCATTGCGTTCCAAACGACTGTTTGCACGGCTAACAGGAAAGCAGACATTCTGACCACCAGGCTGTAAATTAAAGCCATTCTTTAGGCTTAGCACCGCCACGTATAGCCTAAAGAATAACTAGCTTATCTGCACCTATGGAAAGTTCTCCTTCTATTCCATGTAGTCATTCCCCGCCCCGTTTCTTATAAAAAAACCTTGCCTTCACCCTGTAATTGGAACACTGGATTTCTGCCTGAATCAGTGCTTCTCAAATAGCTATTCTTTCGGATCTCAAGTAAAAGCTTGTTTGACCTTTTATTTTTTTAGTTTAACATTCGTAACAAATGTACCACACTTATGTAAGACACTGATAATACGGAAAACCATCTGTGGTGGGCCGGGGGCAACTGGACCTCTGTACTAGCTGCTCGATGTTTTGTAAATCTAAAATTGTTTTTAAAAGGGTTATTAAAATAATTACAATTTTCAATTCAGTTAAAAACGAAAACAATCTCCTAACCTCATCCCATCACCTTCCTGGAAAGCAGTCTGAAGCCCTGTGCCTGATGCTTCTGTAGTTCAGAAGTGCAGAGCCAAAGCCAGCAAAGGTTTTTAAAGCTGCCTTTGAAAACAAGTACTTTGGGTCTGAACACAGGTCACAGATGAATCTTTGCCCCCCAGAGAAAATGCAACCTGTTCCCTAGATTTCCATTTTAAATGTCGATCAAATAAACAATTGAACTTCAATTATTCTGCTTAATAGCTTCACTCAAAATGACTGGTCCCCTTCCAAAGTTCTAGAGAGGGGCTAATGAGCCTACGGGACTCAAAGCCTGAGACTGAGGAGAGAGTAGAAGGCGGTGACAGTCTAGTGGGTTAAGGGACCCACAGTGGCTGGACCCTTGACTGAACTTCCCCATACTTCCCTGATGGCTGTGACAGCACGGAAGCAGGGCAGGGTGCCTCTGGCCCAGATCTTCACTGCTTGACGCCTCCCACAGTGGCTGCTTGCCACTGGGTCCTGTCCCACCGCTGGGCCTGCCCTACTACCCTTCCTTCATGAATGGGGGCACCCTGGGCCCACAGGTCCCCAGGACTCAAAGCTGTTTCTCTAGAGCCCAGAATCCACCCAATCTGGCTGCCCAGGGGGAGTGGGAGGGAAAAAACTCCTTTGTTACATAGCAGAGAAATTATTATTTTAATCAGGAGGCACCTTTACCTTTAATATGAAATGACTTCTCAGGAAGAGAAACACAGTCAGAGGAAGAAAATAATTGACCCTGAAAAGAAAAATAAGTCCCCTTCCTCAGAAAAGGAAACACAGAATTTACGAATCACAAAACATAGGCCTGGTTCCTAGAAGGCTCTCTGGAGACCTCAAGTTAGAGTGGGCACCGTGCCTTGGTGCCACCCCACCGTCACTGCCAACAACTCAGCCATTATCCCGTGGGCTTCTCATAACAGCCCTCAGGGGCAGGAGCAAGAGCCACCCTGTGCGGCCAACTCCAGCACAGGCCAGTAACAGGAGTTGTCCAGAACGAGTCAGGGAGCAGGCACAGAGGCCCAGGCCCTGCCCCCAAGGGGACCTCAGTTCAGCTCCAGGGAGTCTGGCTGGCAGGCAGCCACTGCACAGAAGCCCCAGGCCAGGGCCCACAGGCTGGGTGGACATGAGCAAGTCGGGCCAGCAATGGGATCACCTCCTCCACACATCTGCTAACAAAGGACTATTCAAGAGAGGCCAGACAAACAGTCCCAGGGGCAGAAACAGAAACTCAGAGCCTCTGCCAGGCCAGAGGCCCAGGGGCCAGGCCCACCCACCCAACCCAGTCACACCACAGTAACTTGGAGGCTTGGCTGGCCCCTTACACAACCTCTGCCCAACAGCCTACCTCCTTGGAATCACAGCGCGGACCTCTGCATTTGAGCCTAAACAGGACTTTGCAATATATTCACATTGCCTTGTTTGGGGTTGGTGTGGCGTGGGGGTAAATCCTCACCCTTAGGGCCTGCATACCTAGAAATCTGTCCTTCCTCTGGGTGGTGAGGGTAGGCTCATGCATGCATGGAGGGTTTACCTGACCTTGTTTATCTCTGCTTCAGGAAACACATGGTTCCCTCCCTCCTGACACATGCCCTCATTTCCCCTATCACCACGGAGCCAAGGCCCACACCTCTTTCCACATACTACCATCACTAGTGTGTGTGCCTCCCCCATCAGATTATGAACTTCTTGGGGGCACAGCCACATTCTAGGCATGTCTGAATCTCCAGAACTTAACACAGTAGCTGCTCAATAAATGTTGGTGACTGACTGACTGGGTGCTTCAGCATCATTATCCCTTTAAGTCATAATCCAGTCTAAACTCAGAACAACCTAAGGGTCTGTATCGAATTTCCAAGGAATTCTAAAACTTTCTCAATGCCCCCCACCCCCACTTCCTCATGTTCTGCTCTCTAGGTCTCAGTCAAATCACAATCACCAAATACTGTGATGAATCAGCTACCTCCACTGACTTCGGCCTTTAAGCATCCCACACCCAAGATGGAATCGAATTCTTAGTTTTACACTCTACCAAAAGAACCGGGTATGGGAATGAAGGAATCTACTCCTCGGGAATGTGTGGTTTGCACCTGGGTGTGAGTGACCGGCAGAAGACAGCATTCAAGGACGAATGGGCTTTCAACACCTCCTGGTGTGTGAGGACTTTTTCCCGCCTATGCTCAGCTTGCACGCACGCGCTCCTTGGGCTTTCTCCAGGTGTCTGACACCAAGCCAGGCACTGACTAGGGCATGAGCTGACTTTGCCGTCAAGAGGCAAGCGGGGGTGGAGGGGAGAAGGCGTGGACATAAGTAGCTAAAAAGAAATTACAGTGGGCTATACAGCATTCAGTGGTTCAGGGAATAGGAAAGCATGTCTGTTTCCCAGGAATTAGGAAAAGCTATTTGAAAGGATGAGCAGTTGAAAGGTGCCTCAAAGGGTGATATAATAACAACGAAATGTCATTCCGATAATAATAGCACCGCTATCATTCTTATCCCAGCAGCTAATATCTACTGAGTGTGCTATGCGCTAGGCAGCCATGAAGCACTTTGCGTAGCTTACCCTGCTCAACCCTCGTGCTCATCAGACAGCTTAGAAAACTGCAGCTTAGAAAAGTTAAGAGAACTAGCAAGCATAATAACCCAGATTAGAGCCGAAGCGCGTGTGTCTCTGAAGGCTACATCCCCCTAGGCAGCAGGCTGGAGTGAGGGAGCTTACTCCAGATAGGATCTGAGAACAGGCAGAGGGGAGGAAATACAGACATGGGATGACCATCAGGGGAGGTGCCTAGAGAGGTTCCAGAGAGCCTTGAATGCCAGTGCCAGGCACCTGTCCTTATTAAGAGGCAATGGAGAGCCACGGGAGGCCTGACATACCTGGACTTGATTAGCAGATCAGTGGGAAAATGGATTGGGATTGAGCAAATGGAAATTAAGAGTCCATCACAATGATCTGGGCAATAAGACTGCAGCTGAGTGAGGAGAGAGGGTGTGTGAGAACCTGTGAATGTGTGCCCATCTATGTGTTAGGTCTGCTAGATTATGTACATATTTGAAAGGGAAAGTGTATGAACTGTGAGTGTGCATGTGAGTGTGTGGGCCTTCCTGGTAGGAGGCGGGGTCAGGCAAGCAGAGGGAGAGAGGAAGGGACACGACAAATCAATTGGTCTGTCTAAGGAGGAGGGCTCTGGTGTATGAGAAACCATCGTTTCACAGCTCTGAGGGCCCCAAGAAGCCCTCAGGGCCTGACACATCAGAGGAACTCAATGAACTTTTGTTACAATAACGTAAGAATGAATCTAAGACTTTGCCCTTCAGCAGGTGTGTGAGGGGGAAGAGGATCACTGTCATTCCAACTCAACCCTCCCTCATCCCTGGTCCCCTCCACCCCAGACAGGATATTCTGAGCTGGGGCAGCCACACTCCCAGGGCCCCAGCCCTCTTCCTGGGCCCTGTGCTCCCTCGCATATCTTGCTGGCAGACTCCAAGCTGACTTCATACTTTCTCAGGTCAGGTTCTCCCCTCCTCCCTCCTATTTCAAAGCAAGGATGTTGACAAATTGGGCCCCAAGCTTTCGTCTGAGGTGAAAATATACTGCTTCTCATCAGGGGCAGAGAGAACTGACCAACTCTTTCCGTCCCACTCTCCAGCTGGCCAAAGGCTCTCCCCCTCTGCAGGATTTCACAGATCCACCAAAGGATGTCCCTGAATCTCATCCTCTCTAGAGGGTGCTTCTTTCAATACTCTGCCCAGTCCCAGTTTTCATCCTGGCAGAAAAGACCAGGGAGACTAGTGTCTAGGAGGGGCTGGTTCCCATGGCCCAAGAGAAGAAAACTTGGTCTTAGTTTCTTGGGTGCCTCCTGTCCTTCTGGGTGGAAGGGGAGGCTTTCTCTGGAGTAAACAGAGACCAGCTCCTTCCCTGCTCAGCTCAGCTGCAACCCTGTTTCATGAAATAATGATTACATTTCGGCACCTAAAAGGAATCTCTTTCAGATCGTATAATCTATAAAAATTTAGAGGAAGAAATGCCTTTGAAATCATGGAATCTAACCCTGCCCCCCAAAACAAGGCAATATTGACAGACATGGAAATAGAAGACAAATGAGGAAAGAGAGGTTTAAAATCTTAGATGCTTTCAGTTGCTTCGGATCAGTCTAAGCCATTTCTGGCTTTCACCAAAACCCAGTTTGCATCCAAGAGTATCTGTGGAATAAATGCACTTACCCTTGGGGCAGAGCCTGGATGAGAACCTGGGTCTATGGCTCCAGGCACATAGCCTGTATGCTACAGGCTTTCTGCCTCCTGGGGCTGGGGCTGTCATGACTGATTTATTTCTTCCAGAACTCTCGGGCAGAAGCTGGTGAGTGATTTGTTAGACAGTGAGTCCTGGGGGCTGCCTGGCACAGCCTGCCTGCCATCCAGATGGCAGCCACCTAAATACAACAGGGCTGTGGGGCAGGGAAGCATGTGCTCTGATTTACAGGGGATGTAGGTGGGCTGGCTTTGAGCAGAGACTCCTAGGAAGGTCCAGGAACCTCAGGCTTTACTCAGGGGCAGGGCACAGAGAAAGCAAACAGCAGAGAGATTTAAATTCTGGTCTGAGACCCACCTCTTGAATCTAGCACCCAGGAGAGGCGCCCCCCCCTTGGGGATCTGGAAGTGCATTTCTCTCTTCCTCTCAGGGTTCCTGGGGAAATATTTCCTTCTGGGCCTTCTGAACCTTCCTCTATATGCCTTGGTATTGAGCTGATAAGGCAGGAAATGTCTGGTCTTCCAGTTGAGATCTATACAGCAGTACGGGGGTGTGTGTGTGTGTGTGTGTGTGTGTGTGTGTGTTGGGAAGATGATGGTATGGGTTATGGTTTGTTTGTGTTTGTGTGTGTGTGTGTGTGTGTGTGTGTGTGTGTGTGTGTGAGAGACAGAGCATGCACAATGTGACGGCAGGGTGTATGGGTGCATTGTGGGTGGTGTGTTGTAGTGAGTTATATGTATGGTGTATTTGGTGCGTATGTGATATGATATATGTGTATGAGTGGTGGTGTGTGTGTAGTATGGTATATGTACATATGTGTATTTGGGTGTGTTTGTGATATGTAGTGTGTGGGGGATGTGTGGAGTGGGTAAAGGGCCATGTCAGTTTGGAGGGGAGCTAGCTATGCAGGGTCCCATCCCAGAGAGGCTGGATAACCAGTATCTAGGCAGCCATGTTGGGGGGAGGGGAAGCGATGTGGAGGTGAGGAATGGGCAAAAAAAGGAGGGAGGCTGAGAAATAAAAGGGAGTTTCCATGGCAACTAACAGGCACGACACATGCAAAAGGCTAAGTTGCAGAAACAGATATACACAACCACACATACGCAATATGAAGGCACCAGGCCCCCAGAGTGGGGGCCCTTTCCCCAGAACCGACTGCCCACTGATCATCTCCAAACCTGGAAACCCAGCTCAGCCACAGAGCACCGCGCCAAGGAGACAAAGGAAATGCAGACAGAGGCCACATGGGTGGGGAGAAGCCTTAGCTGCCTCAGCCCCTCACATCTGGAGGTTAGCAGCAGGCGTCTGGGCAGGCCCATTTCTCCAGCACAGCTGCTCCCTGCCCCACCCTTGGGTGCTTTCTCTACCAGCCGCCACTTGTAAGAGCCAGAAGCAAGCGCCAAGAGCTGCGCGCTGCTCTTCCAACTCTCCACGGAAGCTCAGCAAGACACAATGAGGGAGGCTCTGCCAGGGTCAGCCCTGCCGGGAAGGGGGTTGGGCAGGAGGAAAGGAGGGAATGGGGCGGGGTGGGGGGTCGGGGCCCCCTAGAAGAAATCCGTTCTGGATAAACAGGGAGAAAAAAACATTGATGCAGGAAGTCCCTGGAACCCCAGACCTTCTTTACCTCCCCCACAAGCCTGCCACTCCCCAAACCAGCAAGTTCCATTTTCCATTGCTCATGTCCACAATCACACCAGCCGCCTTCCCACACTCTGCTCCGGTGTCCACAGTAGCAAAGGGAACATATCCCCTGGATATAGGGTGGTGCACCCCTTTCCTCTTCTAAAAACCAGAGCCCCAGGCTCCAGGCAGCAGCAAGCGCTCTTCCAGACACCAGCTACAACCCACTGCCACGGCCTACCTCCCCCTGGAGGCCCTTCTCCCCTTCCGACGCCCACCTCCCTTTTTACATCCCAACCCGGTTTCCTCTGCCCAAGCGGCAGGTGTCCGGGAAGACCGCTCACACCCATGAAACAAACAAACCTGGCAGCTCCCTGGCGCCCGCGATCCATCCCCACCCGAGCCTCTCCCTCCTGGAAGAAGAACCCAACTTTGTCACCTCCGCAGCCGCTTACCTGCACAGCGCGGTCCCCTCCGAGACGATCCCGGGAGGACGCGCAGAGTCCAGGGGAGCTGGGAGTGGCGGGCCCGGGGCACGACAGTGGGAGAGGCTTTCTCCGTTTTCCCGCCTCCCCTCCGCCGGGGGTGGGAGGGGGAGACGTGCGTCCTGCGGGGGTGGGAGCAGTGGGCGGGGCCCCGCGGGCTTTTCTGGGGACCGTCGTCGCCGTCCTGTCGCCTTCCGCTGGCTTCAGGGGAGCGTCCCCCAGGTCACCTCTCGCCCTGGCCCTGACTTTGGCCCTGGCCCTGGCCCTGGCCCTGCGCGGCCCCCTGGCTCCCGGCTCGCCGCCTCGCCCACGGGCAGGAAGGGATGCTTTCCAAGGGCGGCCACCTCCGAGAAGCAACAGGAGCTTGCCGCCGAGGGGCGGGCCAGCGCCAGCGCGGGTTTGCCGGGAAAGCTGCCTTTTGATTTTCCTCTAGTGAGGGTGGGAAGAGAGCAGGGCGAACACAATGACAGAGCTAGTGCCACTCTGAAATAGAAAGCTGAGGGGACAGGAAAAATGAGATAAAGTAACCCAGCACCAGACACAGCAACCCACCTTAATTGGAGCCTTGGTAGTTAAGGGGAATGTGCACCATTCATGTGCACGTGAATGGCGGTGTCGTGGCGGCCGCCAGTCGGCTCTGGTTGTAGTTGTCATTTCAGCTAGAGCCAGGTGTGGTGCTGGGGATGGGGTGCTCAACCCCAACCACGGTTGGCTGCCCAGAACCCCCTTTACAAGACCCCCTCATTCTGGACTGCCAGGCCACGGTACTGCTCCCTCCCCAGCCCACTCTTCAGGTTCCAAATTCAAGATGGAAAACTCCATTTGAAGATTTAAATCCTAATTCTACACAACTCAACCTGTGCCTTCATCTAGAGTCCATGTGAAAATGGCTCTGAGACCACTGACCTCCTGGGAGACTTAGCCTAGCCCTCAGAGTGAGTGTGCTCAATGAAGTCGCTGCTGCTGGAAGAGGAGGCTTATAGGAAGGGAAGAGGCCAGGCACTGGCAGAAACCACAGAAACACAGCAAGGGCTGACCACTCAGCTGGGAGCCAGGAGATCATGCTGCCTGCCGTGAGGCTGCCCGGCCTGAGCCAAGATGGGGCCAACAGGGTGAGGGGTGGGTCCTGAGAGAGGCTGCAGTGTACAAGCCTGGGCAGGACCCCAGGGACTTCACTACAGACCTCAACCCCCGGGAGGATGGGTACTGCTAGAAAGCGTCCCAGTTCTACCTGTAACACCCCAGTCGTGGGCCTCCAGTTTCTCATTTGTGCAATGAAGGAGATGGACTACATAATCCTGAGGCCCCTTCCAGCTGGAACCCTAGATGATTTAATTGTTTTAATAAATGATCGGGTCACAAAACCTCGAGGCAGGAAATAAACATAAATCCAAGAAAGCTTTGCACAGATTTGGAAGCCACAAATGGCTACTGAGACCCTGAGGCCCTGGGGAGAAGAGCTCTGAACCATGTGACTTTATGTAGACTGAGTAATCTTTGTGTCCCTGTCATTTTCTCTATAAGCTGAAGACTCTGATACAGTTTGCCCTGGGTGAGAGAGAGCCAACCATGCCACTTGCTAGGCCTGTGTCCTTGGGATAGTGGATCAATCTTTCCCAGATGGCCTTGAATGCTGCCTGTTGGCCAGTTCTCTGTGTTGCTTTTTAAAGTTTCTACTGGCAAGGACACTTCAAACCCAGGCTTTGCAAGCCTGTTAGGGAAAGGGAAGGCCCGGGGTCAGAACTCCAAAGCTGAGCCACCTGTTTGTTAGTACCACCCAGCCCCTTTCCTGCCAGAAAATTCCAAGGTGTTGGGCCACGTTATTTCCCAGGTGCTGGCACTGCTGAACAGCGACAGGTGGCAGAGGAATACCAGAAGCTACATTCACATGAGGAAGGGCAATGGTTTACCTCTCATGGTGTTTTTCCCAGTCCATCCAGGGTCAGTGCTGAAGGAGTTTGGGATGACACAGCTGTGAAGTTACACACAAGGTTGTTCTAGAGAGACCCATGTCTCTTCTAGTGGGAGAAGAAACACATCTAGTTTCTACCCTATGAATCATGTGGGCATGGGTGAGAAAAGGTAGCCAGCTCCTCCATTCGTTCCACATATGTATTGATATGAGGAGCTACTCTTCACTGAGCCCTGGGCAAAGCTCTGCGGTACAGTGCTGAAAGGAAAGACATGCTAATAGGTGAGATATTTGTTAAATACTCCTATTAATAGTGTGTAAATAAAACATGGTTCAAAGTCCTGAGGATGTAACTTTGAGAAGTGAGCTGAAGGGTCAGGAGATGTTAAGGAGATGAGGTGAAGAAGCCAGGTACTGGAGCGACAGGCAGACTTGGAAAATGATTCTGACACAGGAACAGAAGCAACATGTGCAAAGGCCCTGAGGCAGAAGGAGCATGGCATGAAAGGAACTACTGTAGCTCTCAGACAGAAGAGACAAACCGGAGGAGGAAGCAGACACCAGACCAGGCCTGGTAGTCAGTTCCTGGGTGAATCCAACCTTTATATTCAGGACAATGGGAAGACACTAAAAGGCACCTACGCACTGTTGCAAGCAAGAAGTGGGGAGTGGCTGGTTGTTGCCAGGGGGCTCTCCAATCAGGATCTGTGAGGAGGATAGTGCTAATATGAAGTTAAGAAATGAGTCTGGATTCCAACTGAAGAGAACCCTACTTCCCTAGGTGCCTGGGGAGGAGAGAGAGAGAGAGAGAGAGAGAGAGAGAGAGAGAGAGCAAGTGCGCGCACTGGGGAAGGGGTGCACAGCCATGATCCGAGTAGGATAAGAAACCATCTCTGAAATACCCCTCTTCCACCCTACTCCTAGAATTGGAGCCAGGGGAGATATAGGGCTTGGGAGGACAGCATAACTGTCAAGAGCATAAAGGACTGGCTGCCCCAAGCACGTAACTCACAACTGTGCAGCTAAAACCCCATCTGGGTAGCCCTTGCCCCAGTTCCCTTATACCGTGGCAAAAATAGCTCTTCATCGTGTCAGGGCCCAGGCCACACAGCCACAGGGAAAATTAAAGGGGCTAGTCCAGAAGTCTTGAAAGGAAGACCCATGCCCTTTCTTGCAGGTAGTCCTCCAAGGTGGACTAAGGAAACTTCAGAGGTGCCATTTCATCCTGGGGTGCAGAGTGAAAAACCAGAGCAGATCTTGCCCCACTCTCAAGGCTCAGGGCAGGCTGCCCCAAGATATCCCACCATGGTGTATTAATTATTTGGAATTAAAGCTACTTGAGAAACTGAGGTGCAAGAAGAAAGCTGACTTCTCTGTTCTATTAAAAGCAGAAGGGAATCTCCCATATAATAAGTGTCCTCTCAGCTCCTGAGCTGAGAGTTACCACAAAAGCTAGACAAATCCAGAGTGGAAATCTTGTATAAACAAGCCTAGTGATGCCTTTACTAATTTACTACCCAAGCCCAAGCCCAAACCTGAACTTTGTTCAGATTCCTCACTGAGAATATCCAAACCTTACTTAGATTCCTTTCCAATGAGCACTAACTTTCTTTGTCCTGTAAATTTTTCAATTTACTCATCTCTTTGTCTAAAAAGTATAAAAAGGTGCTTGGTCCAGTCATTTCTTTGAGCCTCATTTTGTGCTCTGAGCATCATACTGTGATTCTCCCATGAGTACATGTTAAATTTTTTCCCTGTGAATTCTAGAGTTGTGTCAATTTTACTATTGTATTACTTGTCCAACCATACGAACTAAAAAAGGGGGGTTTGAATTCTCCCCATCCCACCTCTCAGCCAAATGCTCAGCCCCCAAACCCTGGGACAAAACTGTTCCCTAACTCCTTGGCAAGAAATGCTTGCTCCCTTCCAGACCACTGCCTGACCCTGACCCTCGCGCCCCAGCTCTTTCAGCTTCTCCCTTGACTGTCTGTGCCAGAGAACGTACAGTGGGCTAAAGACAGCCTATTCAATAAATGGTGTTGAGGAAATTGGACAGACACACACACACAAAAAAAAAATGAAATGACCACTTTCTTACACTATATGCAGGAATAAACTCAAAGTGGATGAAAGATTTAAATGTAAGGCTCAAAACCATAAAACTAAAAGAAAATATAGGCAGTAAACTCTGACATTTTTCTTAGTAACATTTTTTTTCGGATATATCTCCCCGGGCAAGGGAAGCCACAATAAATAAATAAACAAATAGGACTACATCAAACTGAAAAGTTTTTGTACAGCAAAGGAAATCACCAACAAAACAAAAATATAATCTAATAAATGGAAGAAGATATTTGTCAATGATACATCAGATAAGGGGTTAATACACAAAATTTATAAGGAACTCATACAATTCAACACCAGACAAATAATCCAATTAAAAAAATGGGCAGAGAACCTGAATAGATACTTCTCCAAAGAGGATACGGGTGGCCAATAGACATATAAAAAGATGCTCAATGTCACTAATCATCACTGAAATGTAAATTAAAATCACGCACCTTTCAGAACAGCTATCATCAACAAACAACAAGTGCTGGCAAGGGTGGGAAGAAAGGGGAATGCTTGTGCACTGTTGGTGGGAATGCAGCCTGGTGCAGCCACTGTGGAAAGCAGTGTGGAGTTACCTAATAAAATTAAAAATGAATCTGCCTTATGACCCAGTGATTCCACTTTTGGGTATGTATCCAAAGAAATCCAGAACACTAATCCGAGAGGATATATGCACCCCTATGTTCATTGCAACATTATTTGCAATTGCCAAGATGTGGAAACAGCCCAAGTGCCCATCAATTGACAAGTGGATAAAAAAAAGCTGTGGTATATTTACACGATGGATTATTACTGAGCCATAAAAAATAAAATCTTTCTATTTGTGACAACATGGATGGACCTAAAGGGTATTATGCTGAGTGAAATAAGTCAAGCAGAAAAAGACAGGTACCATACAACTTCACTTCTGTGGGGAATCTAAAGAATAAAATAAATGAACAAACAATACAAAAACAGACTCATAGTCACAGAGAACAGACCGATGGTTGCCAGAGAGGAGGGGAAGTGTTGGGAGGTGAGTAAAATAAATGAAGGGATTAAGAAGTACAAATTTGAGGTTCCAAAATAGTCATGAGGATGTAAAGTAACAGTATAGGGAATATTCTAATAACTCTCTATGATACCAGGTGGGTACTGAATTATTGGGGGTGGGGAGGTAATAACAGTAAGTTTTATGGTTGTCTGGCCATTGTGCTGTACATCTGAAACTAGTAAAAAAATAGTGGTGAGTGTCAACTGTAACTGGAAAATGAAATAAAAAAAAAGAAAAAGTAGCTGTGTCAGGCTCTTGTCGCTCTCATTTACATGACTCCTGAACGATCCTATCCACAGCTGTAGTTCTACCAGCGGCTGAGGGCTGGTGACCCCTCACCCCAGACATCCAGCTGAATAAGACCTGGGAGAATCAGAGCTGCTTCCACTGAATTCATCTCCCTGCCTACCACGTCTTCCTCGATTCATAAATGGCACTGTCCCAACCCACTTATCCTTCCTCGCTCCTCTCCCCCCACTGCTTCTGTTCTAGGTCAGGCCTCTGTGGGACCAGCCTCTTCCTGGTGACTGACTCTGTCTCCCCAGCCCCAGGCTATTAACTCTGGTTTGGTGGAATCGTTTTCCAAAACACAGATATGGTTCAAACCTTCTGTGGCTCCCTAGTTTCTAGTTAAAATCCAACTTTTTAAAAAATTAAAATGCAAAATTGTTCACATCATAAATTCTTCAGGTATAAATTGCTCTTTCAAAATCAGGGGTTACATTGAATCATCCTTTATAATTTTTGTCTATATGAGGACTCTGAGTTGGCCAGAGATGTTAAAGCTTAAGTTTTCTTTAAAATATTTTTTATTTTTCAACTATAGTTGACATTCAATATTATGTTAGTTTTAAGTGTACAGCACAGTAGTTAGACATTTATGAAACTTACAAGGTGACCCCCTCAATAAGTCTAGTACCCATCTGACACCATGAGTAGTTATTACAATATCATCAGCTATATTCTCTACGCTGTCCTGTATATCTCTGTGACTATTTTGTAACTGCCAATTTTTACTACTTAATCCTTTCCCCTTTCTCACCCATCTCCCCAATTCCCCTCCCATCTGGCAGCCATCAGTTTGTTCTCTGTAGCTATGAGTATGTTCCTGTTTTACTTACCCCCTTATTTTGTTTTTTAGATTCCACATGTAAGTGAAATCACATAGTGTTTGGTATTTCTCTGACCTATTTCCTTCTAGGCCCACCCATGTTGTTGCACGTGGTAAGATTTCATTCTTTTTTCATGGCTGAGTAATATTTCATTGTGTATAGGTACCACATCTTCTTTATTCAATCTTCTATTGGTGGACACTGAGGTTGCTTCTATATCTTGGCTATTGTAAATAATGCTGAAGTGAACATAGGGGTGCATATATCTTTTTGAATTATTGTTTTGGATTTTTTCCAATAAATACCCAGAAATTGGATTGCTGGCTCATATGGTAGTTCTATTTTTGAATTTTCTGAGGAAACTCCATACTGTTTCTCATAGTGGCTGCATCAATTTGCAAACCTACCAACAGTGTATTAGGGTTCCCTTTTCTCCACATTCTTTGCCAGCACTTGATGTTTGTTGATTTATTGATGGTAGCCATTCTGACAGGTATAAGATGATATTTCATTGTGGTTTTAACTTGCATTTCTCTGATGATTAGTGACATTGAGCATCTTTTCATATGTCTATTAACTATCTGTTTGTTCCCTTTGGAGAAACGTCCACTCAGGGCTTCTACCTATTATTTTATTGGACTTTTTGGGTTAAGCTGTATAAGTTACTTGTGTATTTTGTTATTAACTCCTTATTAGATCTATCATTGGCAAATAACTCCTTCAATTCAGTAGGTTGTCTTTTTGTTTTGTTGATGGTTTCCTTTGCTGTGCATAACTTTTTAGTTTGATGTAGTTCCATTTGTTTTTTGTTTGTCTATTTCTCTTGCCCAAAAAGGTAAATCCAAAAAACATCGCTAAGAGTGATGTCAAAGAGTTTACTACCTCTGTTTTCTTCTAGGAGTTTTATGGT
Source organism: Mormoops blainvillei (assembly GCA_004026545.1). Taxonomy (NCBI): domain Eukaryota; kingdom Metazoa; phylum Chordata; class Mammalia; order Chiroptera; family Mormoopidae; genus Mormoops; species Mormoops blainvillei. The sequence continues at coordinate 168,379 of PVJD01000002.1, read as the reverse complement.
TTCAGTTCTTAGATTTAAGTCTTTAATCCATTTTGAGTTTATTCTTGCATATGATGTAAGAAACTGGTCTAGTTTCGTTTTTCTCCATGTATCTGTCCAGTTTTTCAACACCATTTATTGAAGAGACTATCTTTACCCCATGGTATATTCTTGCCTCCTTTGTCATAGATTACTTGACCATATAGGTGTGGGTTTATTTCTGGGATCTGTCTTCTGCTTTGTTGATCTATGTGTCTATTTTATGGCAGTACCAAGCTGTTTTGATCACAAAGCCTTAGAGTGTAGTTCAATATCAGGTATCGTGATATCTTCGACCTTGTTCTTCTTTCTCAAGATTGCTGTGGCTACTAAGGGCCTTTTGTGGTTCCATAAAATTTTAGGGTTATTTGTTCTAGTTCTGTGGGGGGAAAAAAAAGTGCCACTGCTGTTTTGATAGGGGTTGCATTGAATCTGTAGATTGCTTTGGGTAGTATGGGCATAAAATCCAACTTCTTGAGATGACATTCAGTCTTTATAGCCCAAGACTCTTTTCTGCTTCATCTCCTGAGACATTCTCTGCCCTGCCTTCCCCATCCGACCACTCTTGGCACGGTAATCCTTGCAAATACTGTCTACAGCCCAGCAGGGCCAGTCACTGCAAGTTCTCCTGCCCCCAAACTATTACTCAGATAACTTTCTCTGCTTAAAATATCCTCTCTTTCATTTCTCTGCCTTATAAGAATCCTACCTACTGTGCAAAGCTAAGTTTAAATATCACCCCATTGAAATTGAAGCTATCTTGTCCATGCTGTCATTAATATTGTTGTGTCTCTACATGTCTTTGTACATATCAGAGTCTGAATTTTATTATTCCTAATTCCATGTGTGTGCTGCCCTAACAGAATGGGAATGCCTTGGGGTTAGCTGGGCATCTTACTGCATTTATAGACCCGGGGGTCTTGCTTGATAACCCAACTATAACTGTAGCTCACAAGACCCTACATGATCTTGCCCCAGCCAGCCTCTCCAGATTCATATTGGATACTTTCTTGCTTGCTCTCTCTCCAGTCAGCAATCTCTCAACTTAACTGAAGTGTCTTCAGACCTTGTTGCCTGAGCACTGGTACCTTGGGCCTAGACTAGGCATGTGAAATGCATTTGCTTTGCTCTCTCTTATCAAGATGAATGGGTGAAGTACCTTATGATACTGGGGTCACAGGCAGAAGAAAAATAGGTGGTGAGTCTTACAGGACTCCTAGACCGGACTTCCTAAGAGGAAGAACAGGTAACCCTGACACTGACATTGGGAGTTAAAAAGCAGGATGCCTCTGACTATGTGTGGAACTATAGGAACTGGGTGGGATGGCAGACACTGTTGGTTCCCTAGACCAGATTCATTCTCTTCTTTTTCCTTTCCATCAGAAGTGTTTTCTAACTGAGCTGCAATGTGCTCAGTTTAAACTACTGATTTTCCAGAGTCCTTTGCAACTAGAGGTGTCCACATGATCCAGTCCTGGCCAAGGAGATGGGAACTGAATTATACTGAGTAAGAGTTCTAAGAAAGGCACAGAATTCTAAGAAAGGGTTCTTTGCCCTTCTCTTTCTTCCTCTTCCCTTTTCCCTCCCTCCTGCCTTCTTTCCTTCCGCTATTTTTTCTTCTCTTCCTCCTTTCCCTCCTCCCCTATGCTTTTCCCTCCTCCTCCTCCATTTCTTTTTTCTCAGCAACATGGATGTGATGGCTGGAGGTGAAGCAGCCATCTTGCAATCATGAAGTAAGAAGCCTCCTACTAAGGATGGTAGGAAAAGAAGCCACCAACAACATCTGAATGACTTCATTCCAGAGTTCTTATTTCATGAGAAAATTCAGCTCATATTACATAACATTTACAATAGCTGATTATCTGTTCCATGCGGTTAACACAATCCTACCTGATACAAGTGGGGTGGACCAACTGTGAGGACAGTTTTTCATCTTAAGAAAGCCTTGCCCTACGCCCCTACCAGAAGACCTCTACTTGCCACTTACAGCCCCATTAGCACACACCTGACACATACCAGCATCTGAGAACACAAACACCACCATTTCTCTTCTCAGTATGTACCTTACATGGCTCCTTTTCTTAGCTACCTTTATACCGAGGTCTTGATTTGGGGGAAGGGAAGAAAGCAAAGAAGGCCATAGTAGGGAAGCCTGAAATAAAACCCCACCCTGTCTTCCCAAAGGAAGATTTTAACATATGTCAGGAAACAAGGCATGACAAAACATGGATGAGATTTGTTTTTAAGTGAAAAATCCACACCAATCCCATTAGTTTGGAAAACAAGTTGCTGCCTGAATAACAAACTAGCCTTATAATTGTGAATTGTCACCTCAAGGTGCTGATCTCTAAGGGGGAGCACACATCTTCCAGAGCTGCTGGTTATCCAAATTGGAGCACATGATACCTCCTCCCCCTGGGCCTTTCCATTCTGAAAATGTACACCCGTTCATCTTTTCCCAATGAATGCTAATAGGAGAAAACCAAGCAATGTTGCCCTTCGGAGATAATGACGTTGGAAATTCAATACATAAGGGCTCCCTAGACAAGACCAGAATAGCTTCATGTTTCTGCTTCCCTGGTGCAGAAGCTGGCAGCCTGTTAGCATTAGCAGGTGTCTGAACTCCCCGCCCCTCCCTGAGTGCCTGGAGCCAGCATTCATGGGGAAAGTCATCTGTTTATCACCATATAGTTTTTTCTAACCCACTGGATCAGGCTCAGAACAGAGGCTATAGCTGAGTTTTTGAGCCACAAAGAATCAGAGACACCCAGTGGGCACCTCCATCCAGCCTACAGACTGGTTTTGCAGGTAGGTAGTAACCCACTAACCAAATCATGTTTACCAGAAAAGTAAGACTCATTTGAACTCATTTATTCTCTTTTGTATCCCCAACAGCCCCACCTCAAAGCCTGAGAAGGTTTTGAAGAACACAGTAAAAATGATTTGGGCCTGGCAGATTGTTAAACTTCTTTTTATGAAAGTCATGTGAACCCTGCAGACTAACTGCCATGATAGGAGAGGCACTGCCCTACAGGGAAAACTCTATGCCTGTGGACAAACCCGCATTTCTCCCAAGGAGGGCACAGCAGCAGCCAGAGGCCTGCCATCCTGGGTCTGCGCCTGACTTGTCTTAAGAAGGAGGCTCAGCTCTGATGACAGCGGGCATTCGAGAAGGGTGCTGCGCCCGTCTGCAGATCACTGTGGCCATAGAGGCCCTGACTGCCTTGTCTGTTTATCATGGACTCTTAGGTCCTTTGGCTTCCCCACCCCTCTCAGCCCTCCTGCGATTTAGCCATCTCTTCGATGGTGCTGTTCATGTAATTGCCTCTCAAACCAGAGGCTTATTTGATGTTCACCATTGAAAGCATTACCTCTATTGATTTTTAATTTTCAGGGCTTATATCAAAACTTAGATGTGGCTGGTGGGAGCTGATGGGTATAAAGCACTCACCATTCTGGCCATTCGTTCTAAGAGTAAACATTTATTTAGTCCTTGGAACATGACTGCTTCCTGGCACATCATTAAAAAGGGAATCCACAGTTGTCTTCCTAAGTTTAACTTGAAACTTTCTGCTTCAGAATCGGGGGAAGGAAAGCATTGATTTAGTCCAGGCAATCAATCAAATTGTTTACACCATCGGGGGTGTCCAACCTTTTGGCGTCTCTGGGCCACACTGGAAGAAGAAGAGTTGTCTTGGGCCACATATTGAATACACTGTGACATGTAATCACAAAAAAACTCCATGTTTTAAGTAAATTTATGATTTTGTTTTTGGCCACATTCATAGCCATTTTGGGCCACCTGCAGCCCATGGGCCACAGGTTGGACACCCCTGTCAGATGGTGAGTAACTTACAGGCAGGAAGAGTGTCTCATTTATGTTTCTAATCCTCTTCTCCCATCTACCCCCCCTTGCCAACACAATTGGTAGTTGCTGGATGCAAAAGACAGGAATGATATTGACAGAGAAGACCAATACATATTAATTAGCCCCCATATCAGCGCTCCCAGTCTGATGTGTGTGGTATCTGACGGGAAGGAGAAAGGGAGAGATGGGAAGCAGACTCCCAGAGACATGGTTCACAGATTTGGGCACAGCACACTCATCTAAAACCTATCTTTAAATTATGGTAGATTGTATTTTCAATGTGGCCTCAGTAATATCTCCCATCTCATAGGCTCTCCTGCAATGGAAACTTTGCTACTCTTCCCACTGAGAGGGGGAGTCTACTTGCTCTCCCTTTAGTATGGGTTGGCTCTGTGACTTATTTTGAGTAATAGAAAGAGGCAGACTATCATTGAATAACTTTCTAGACTGGGCCTTAAGAGATCTGCAACTTTTGCCTTAGATGTTTGCAATGCCACCTGTTGGAAGCCAGCTGCTTTGTGAGTCAGATGAACCTGCTGGAGAGAGAAAACAGGGAGGGAATCCTGAAACCGCCTTGGGTGTTCCCATCCCCACTGAGCTCCCAGCTGAAGGCAGCCCCTTGGGGTGACCCTGAGCACAAGCTACTCAGCGGGGCCCTGCCTAAATGCCTGATCCTCAGATCATGAGTAAATAAATGATGGTATTTGGAAGTATTTTGTTTTGCAGCAATAGATGACTAAAATGAGGAAATTGAACCCCACCCCAGGCCTATGAACCAGATTGTCCAGAGATGGAACCTGGGCATCAGCATTTTAACAGTCCCTCCCTGCAACTGAGAGATAGTGTCCAGTCTCCTGCTGACTACTTCCACTGGCTACTTCATCTGTGACTCTCAGGTTCAGCAGGTGTGAGACCTTGGACCACACAGCGAGTCTGAGCTTCAGGGACACACACTGTCAAAGAGAGGAGACAGCCTCAGAAAGGGAGAGTCTTGGAAGAAACAGAATATAAGAGAGTTCTATGTGACACAGACACTGCAAGAAGAGTCAAAGGAAACAGAGCCACAGAGTATCTGAGCTGAACGAAATCTTGAGAACATTTTGCAAAGTGGGAGCCAGAGGCCCAGAGAAGGGAACTGAGTGGCTCTGAGTCATGTAGCCCAGTAGTGGCCCCCTGGGAACCAGAGCCAGGTCTCCTGAGAAATGATCTAGCCCTCTTTTACTTGCCCCATTCAGCTCTCAGAATTTCTGTCTCCTAACGGAGGAGTGAAAAAATGCATGATTTCCTAAATGCATGGGACATATTTTAAAATATTAACTAAGCTGTGTACTTGTGAGTGTTGAATATTAGTGCCCCAATTAAGGTGAAAATAGCCAAAGCATCCAAGGGAAGAGAAGGATCAGAACACGAGGTGGGACTAATTAAGAGCATCTTCCTGGGCGAGTTGACCTTTGAAGGAGGAGGGCGGGGGCTTGGGGTGGAGGTGCAGAGGTCGGAATGTGATGTCTTGGAGGTACAGGCTGATCTAGTTGGCAGTTTTAGAAAGCCTTGCTGGGAAGGAGCAAGGGGCTAGAAGTTTTCATTTAGGTTCCATTTTCCTTATCTGGTTCTTCCACCAGCAGAGGGGCTAGAGGCCTGGTGGGTACTAAAGTGGGAGGGCCTGTGACACACACTTCCTGAGATCCCACCCCTGGCCCTGCTGTGCTGATTAGAAAGCTGACAGGGGTCTGGGAGAGGGCTGGCCCCAGGAGCCAAGTCAGTAAGGGCTTCCGAATGTGGTACCAGGATTCGGCTCTCTGCCCCAGTCTCCTCTCAAAGTCCAGCTCCCCGATCATTAGATCAGAGATCCCATCTAATTGAGTTTATTTTTAGTTTCCCATTCTTTCCTGAAGATCACTGTACCTGGGACACATACTTTAAAGGTTACCAGCTACCCCTTGCTGAGGACTAAACAAGACCGAAGGGATTTTGTTTATAGTCAGAGAGGTCAAGACCAGGTAGAGGGAAGAATTCCCTGTGGTCAGACTGGGCAAAATGAGCAAAGTTGGCAAATAATTCTTGCTCAGTGGAAAGGTGATAATGCTGTCTGCAGTTTCCAGGCCAAAAAACCAAAAAACAGTTTCTTTGGAAAGCCATTAACGGGTGTGGGGGGGCGTGGAATGAACATAGATAATCACTAACTAGAATCCAGTACTGTTGGTCTTGAACAAGTCACTTGACTTCTCTGAGCATCAGTTTCCTCATCTATGAAGATGATTTTGATGGTACTCTGTTCCACAGGGTTATAGTGAGGGTCGATTGAGATAGTATGTGGAAAATACCTGCCACAGTGCCTGGCAATGGCAATTGCTCAGTAAATATTCACTTCTTAACATTTCTGTACAAATTAAACCCGCTCTGACCAGCTCCAAGGTAAAACTTCATCTTTAACTGCCATCTATTATGTACCTTTCATGTGCCAGGCACAGAACTAGGCATGTAGCACACCTTCCCACACAACAACTTTGAATGCAGGTATTATTTATCCCCATTTTCTTGTGACGCTTTTTATGGTGAACCCCACCCTGCAGCAGACCCCTGTGACAAAAGTCATAGGAATGCAAAGAAGCAAGACAGCAGCACCTATGGGGCCAGAGGAAGACACCCACTGCTTCTGACCTGTATGCAGCTGTGAATTGCCAGGACAGGGAGCGCTCCAGCAGGAAGGAGAGCACCACTGACCCTGCCACTTGTCTGCTGGACCTGATCAGTGCAATTTAGCTCACTGAGCAGGGCCCGATAATAGAGCAACAGAACTTGGTGCAATTCTCTAGTGAGGAGAGGTTTTAGGAACGTACCACAAACACGAGAGAAACTGAGCATTTACCGTCAGCCTGGTGCAGTGCTAATGAGTTCACATAAGCCACCTCTCTCCACCTGCACCACATACAGCCCTGTGCTGCAGATGCTATGATTTTCCCCATTTCAGAGACAAGGCAACTGAGCCTGAAAGAACTGAAGCAACTTTCCCAAAGTTGCTCAGTTGATAAGTGGCAGAACCAGGACTCGAATCTGGGTGCAAAGCAGGTACTTGTTTGGGGTTTTGTTTGGTGAAGGGGCAACCTCAGCTGTTGGCTTGCAGGTGTTCTGCATCTTGGCTCATTCTTCCCACGAGGAGATCCTGCTCCAGGGGGCTCCCACCACACACAATCCTGTGATGCAAGGACATCCTCCACAGCCACCAGCCAACCTCACCCATGCCCTGTGTGGGGCTGTGGCCCTGGCACCTACCCCTGTTCTCTCTGTCTTTCTCTGCACACTTAACAACATTAGCCAGGATAGGCTGGAAATTGTTTTCTTTGTCCCAGCAATCTGTTTAGGGGAAGTGCAGAGGGAGGTGTTTTTCCATTCTGAACAGGCCATTTCTCTTACTCTCCCATTGTGAACTTTCTGCTTTGTGCACTGGAGACATTAGATTTCTGTCTGTGATAAAAGTAAGGTGGTTTGTGGCTACTCTATCCAGGAACTAGGAAGAAATAGGGACTCAGCTGGAGGGATAGCTGGCTATCACCTGAATGGTCACCACTTAATATCTGTTAAGTGCCTCACAGTGACTGCCCTAGACTTGGCGGTGCTCTGAGAGGACAAAGTCAAGAAAGATGGAGTGAGCTCCCTGCCCCAGGGATGCCTAGATGCAAATCTCCACCTGTAAGTCAGATACACCAAAGGCTGGTGCACACAGGTGTGTTCAGACACACGGATACCACAGAAGTGTCGTTAAAAGAGATTGCTGGACTCTCCCCCAAGGGATGTTGATGCTGTGGTCAGGGGACCACACTCTGAGAGCCAGTGTACTAATATGCCTACCTACAGCACGTACGTATTCAGACGTGCTCAAATGTAGATACGTGTTCAGACATACATGGCCAGACACAATGCCCTGCCACACTTCAGCATCCTCTGGACCCACTCCCCCTCACTCTTTGGGCTCCTGCATCTCCAGTCTTTGCATTCTTCCAGCCATGCTCCTGCCTGAGGAAGAAAAAGAGGCAGGAGACCAGTACACTGAGGCAGAAAGGCAGAAATGCCCATGTATGGGGAATAGCAGTAGATTCTCCCAGCAAGATGGTTCCCACTGGTAGTGGCACAAGAGCAAAAAATCCTTTCTGTCTCAAACATGCTTCCTCCTGCTCTTCATCTAGTTAATGTCACCTTACCCTTCTCTTTTTCAAGAAAGCCTTCCCTGATTCCCCTGCCACCCTGACCACCATACCCAGACTAGGGCAGGGCCTAGTTATGTGTGGTTATATCTTGGTATAAACTGTCTCCATGCACTTATGGCAGGTTTTTTGTTTGTTCAATTTTTTAGTGTACGTTTGACTCCCTGAGAGGTGGGATCTTGTGCTTCTCACAGTTGCAGCACTAGCGGAGTGTCTGCATCGTGGCAGATGCTCAGATACATTTGTTAAATGAATAAGCAAGCAATTAGGCATGTGGATGGCTCACATACCCACACAGGTATTCCTATAAGAACACATTCACATGTGCTTGTATGTCTGCCTTTAGTGTTCTTGGACACCGTTAGAGGAGTAGAAGTTAATCCAACTCTTCTGAAAGTAGTTCAGCATTTTGGATAAAAATGTAAACAACCCTGCTTACAGGAACTGACCCTTAGGAGATCAATGCTTCAGAATGAAGTGAGCATGAAGAAATTCATGGGGTAGTGTTCATATTGTCAAAATTGGGAAACTAGCTACCCCACTTAGATATCCACTTAGAGATAAAGTAAATTGATATATCTATATAATGAGATATTCTTATTCTACAGCTATTAAAGATAATGAGAATATCAATCCCCTTGGGGAAAGTGTTGGCATCATGTCATTGAGAAAAAGAAATCGAGATACAAAATAATTTGTGGCATACAACCCTATTTATATTAAATTGTAGACCTCTCTCTTTGGATGTATAGAGAGTTCTAGAATTTACCAAAATGCTAATAATGTTTACTTCTGGCTGGTGGGATTTAAAGTGATTTTTACTTTCTTCTTTGCAAGAGTATGTACTTTGAATGTTGCTGAGAGATTAAATGAGATACAGTATGTTATGATGTGGAGGGCTTATACCACAATGTTTAGCACAAATACATGGTACCTTTTATATTATTTTTATGGTTTTCAGGGCTGTTTGGATTTTTTCAAATGTTCCTGTATGAGAGGTAAATGACAAAGTTACTTAAAAACTGAAGCTTAAAAAAAGAGACCAGGGTAGAAAGGACCGAAGAGGGGACATCTTGATAAATTATCCACAGGTATGTGCCCTTTGCCCCAACCTCTACCCCTGCTCCAGCATTTAATACCCTCCTCAGTGCTAGTAAGTATTTGTGCAATTTGTAGAATTCAACCAAATTTGAGTGACCTATTACTCCAGTCAGAGGGATTATCAGAGAAGAACCTGATGGGGACCTGATCTCTAGTACCAGCCACAAAGCAGATCCCATCCAAACCTCATTTGGGATATTGAGGGCATCAGTCATGCTTCCCTAAGCCTGGGCAGAGTAACTAAGCTGTTTCTAACTAGAGTTAGTATAGTAACCTGGGATACATCAAGCCAGGAAGTTAAGAAAATGCAAATTTTCAGTCACTCTTCTTTCTCTCACTCACTAAGCTCTTCATTAAACTGCAGTTAAATTAGCATTCCACTTCTTCAATAAGCTCAACATCATTGCATAAAGCTGACTAGCCTTAAACCTCTTCAAGATGAGGGATTGTTCACTTTTTCCTGAGAGTGGTCAGTGAGGGTAAGATAAAGATAAGGGTTTCAGAAGAATTTCCAGGAAGTGCCTACCCCACACCAATACCTGCAGATTCCCTTTCTGTCTTGTTGTGGGGTTAATGCAGCAGTCCTCAAAATGTGGAGTGAGGGTCCCTGGGGCTGCCTGAGGCATTTTCAGATGATCAGCAGGGTCAAAACTTTTTTCATAATAATGCTGTGATATAATTTGCCTTTTTCACTTTGCTGACATTGTAGGTACAAAAGCAAAGGTAGGAAAAACTGTTTTTTTCTTAATGTGAATCGACAATGGCACCAAATTGGACTTGTAGTCACTGTGTCCTTCACCACTGCACACTTGCCAGTTTCACTTAAGAACACCCTTGATGAAGCAGTTATTTGTTATTAAAATTATTATTTTATTAATAATATTATCTCAATCCTGAATATATGTCTTCTTAATTTTCAGGGTGAAGTGAAAAGTATGCATATGGCATTTCTGCTGCATACCGCAATAAACTGCTACATGAGTTCTTTATCTTTTTTTTTACTACAAGGTACTACAAGAAAACTAAGCTTTTCTAGGGGAAAAGTGCTTATATTTTTGAGCTGCGGGCTAAACTAGTCACTTTTTTCATGAAACACCATTTTTAGTCGAATGAAGATTGACAAACTATGACTATCCAGACTCAATAGTTGGCGATTTTTTTTTTTAAATCAACCAAATGACCTCAAGGAAAACATGACAATATTTATTGCTAATGATAGAATTTAAACTTTCCACTGAAAATCAGAATTTTGGAAAATTTGCATCCATCACCATTGAGCTTGACAGATTCCCAATCCTTGGACTTCTGATGAGGTTAGTAGTGATATTAGTGCATATTATTTTTGGTCTTATATAATGAAATTATCAACATTTGGAAGATGTTTATAACTCAGCACCAGTATTTCCAAATATGTAGTGTTACAAAATTAGACATGGGTAAAAAAAGAAACCCATTTAGATTGCAACACAGACCAAGAGATTTCAGTGTAACCAAGTATAAAACATTCATTGACAGGTGTCAGATTCCATATTGAAACTAACCTTTAAGAAACTATCACTTCTAAGTTTGAGTATAGCATCAAAGAAAAGTTTCCACAATTATCTGAAGAGGCTATTAAAATAATCATCCACTTCCCAACTCTACAACTGTGTGAGATTGGATTTTTTTCATATATTTCAACCAAAACAACATATCATAACAGACTGAATACTGAAACAAGTATGAGAATCCAGCTATTTTATTATGCCAAACATTAAAGAGATTTGCAAAAATGTAAAACAATGTCACTCTTCTCCTTATTTTTTGTTTTGAAAAATATAGCTACTTTAATAAAAATATTATTTATGTTAACATGTAATTACTTAGTTGTAATTATAATGAAATAAATACATTTCGGTATGATGCAATGCTAGATTTAAAAAAAATCAAAGAGCTAAAAAAATGGAGAGACATACTGTGTTCATGGTTTGAAAGACTCAATAGTTAATATGTTAACTCTCCAAATTGATTATAGATTTAATGTAATCTTAAAGTTCCAACAGGATTCTTTGTAGATATAGACAACATGGTTCTAAGACTTATATGGAAATGTAAGGAGCTAGAAGAGTCAAAATACAGAGAGCAGGCTGATAGCTCTGGGCAGGGGGTAGGGAGGTCAGAGGGGTGGAGAGTTTGAGCAAAAAAGGAAAAAAGAAAGAGAAAGAACTCATGGATGTGGACAACAGTGTGGTAATTACAAGGGGAAAAGGGGTTGATGAGTTGAAAGAGGGTATGGGGGCATAAATGGTGATGGAAAAAATAAAATAACATAAAATAATGAATTTGGAGGACTCATCCTACCTAACTTTAAGACCTACTATAAAGCTACAGTAATTAAGACAGAGTGGCATGGGGTGACAGTGTAGACACACAGATCCATGGAACAGCATGAAGAGCCTAGAAATATGCCCACATGAAATATTCAATTGATTTTTGTTGGGAAAGTACAGTTTCTTCAACAACTTGTGCTGGAACAACTGGGCATCTATTTAAAAACAAACAAGAAATGAACCTCAATCTCTACCTCAATGGTATCCAAAAAATTAACTCAAAGTGGATCACAGGTCCTAATGTAAAACATAAAATAATAAAATTCTTATGAGAAGATCTTCATGAGCTTGAATTTTGCAAAGTTCTTAGCATAATCCAAAAGGAAAAACAATGATAAATTGGAATTTATCAAATTAAAAATTTTGCTTCATAAGGACAAAAATTGAGAGTAAAAAGGTACTTGCTTTCTGCCATGATCTCTCATCAGGAAGGAATGGCTTTGACCCAAAAGAGAATTTATAGGCCTTTGTGCAATGTTCATGAGAGAGACAGGCCTGAGCTGTGTGCAAGAAGAAGGGCTTTGGGTGTTGATGAGAGAGGAGAGGACTGAGCCTGAGCCAGGGAGAGTGGATTCCTGAGACTAGAGGTTCTGAAAACAGTAGGTTTATGAGCTACTTCCTTTGCCTGTCAAATCTGCTGAGGGTGCCTGTGAAGGCTGCACACCCAGCCTGGACAGCCTTCTCCCAAGGCTGCAGGTCTTGGTAGAGAACAGGATGAGAGATGTTTTCTAGCCAGGCTGCTGTAGTTCTTCAGATTTTAATTTGCTTTTTAAAAGAAAAGTGACATTTCTTGTATCTTAGTGACATGGTGCAAATTCCTGCTGGCTCCACTGATGTTAGTTGGAAACCCCAGGAATGAATGAGATAACCCAGGTGAGCACTTACCAAGAGAAAAGAGCTGAGGGTGGTCTCCCAGGGGATGCCACATACAGGGCTTGTAGTAGGCAGGAGGACAAGCCAGAAGACAAGAAGGGGAACTGAGAGAGCTTGATGCCAAAGAAGCTATGGCAATTTCACAAAGTAGGGAGTACTCAACAGTTAAATGCTTCAGAAAGTTCCAATAAGATGAAGACTAAAAAGTATCCACCAGACTTGGCAACATGACGGTTCGCTGACGTGACAGGGCAGGAGCCACATGGCTATGGATTGAGGAATCCATGTGGGATGAGAATGTGTGCCCCTTACAGCCCTGAATGTCAGTTCCAATGGCTATGTTGCCAGACACCATCAACGCAGGGCCAGGGACAGGTATCCATTCTGGTCCCATCAATGACAAGAGAGAGTAGGGTGAGCTCAACTCAGTGAAATTAATGAAACCACTAATAAGAGATGTCCATCTGCCCATGCCACCTCCATGGAAGGAAGATCAACCCATTACTACAATAAGACTACGAGGAAAGGTTATGCAGAGAAAAGGCAAATGTCCTAAAGCCTGAAGGTTTATTCAAAGTTTCCTCTCCTATCCCATTTGTTCAGTACAGGGATATGGAGGTAAAGGATCTGCAAATTCTACATTTATTGAGAGGTCTCAATATGCCAATAGCTTTGCCCTGCATATTTACCTGTATCATCCCACTTAATCCTGCAATGACATGGAAGACAGATACACCAGTTTTACACATAAAGAAATAGAGGTTGTCTTGTCCAACATCACAGAGCTATGTAAGTGGTAGAGCTGGAATTTGTACCTCCTGGTACTTCTATTCCAGTTCCACTACTCTCTCCACTATGACATGGTATAATTAGAATGAATTATTTAGCAAAGTTTCCCAGCACCCTCCTTGTACGAAAAGTGAAGAGCTTCTGGGATTCAGGGTTTGACAAAGGAGACATCCTGTTATTTCCTTCTGTCCTGCAGGCAGGAGATAAGCTGTGGAGGGTCAAAGACCAGGATGTGCGCTCCCCTTCTCAGAGGACTCATAAAGTCTCCTGCCTGGACAGTCCAGGCTGCTTGTCTCCAGAGCACGGTCCGCCATGCTGTCTGCATAGGCCCGTTGCAAGACAGCGTGGAGCTTGCCACCTGGGCTAGGTGGCACATTTCCAAGGAACAGGAAGCCTGGGCCAGTGCAGAGGAGGTAGGGAGTGAGTAGCATGTGCCTCTCAGAGCCACCCACACACATCAATGAGACATGGAGGTGTCCTGGGGTGACAGTTTGTCATGGCATGGGAGAGCCCTCCAGAAACCATCCACTTGGGACAAGGGTGGAGGAGGTGCCAGGGGGTCTCCTCCCACTCATGATGCACTTGTCCCAGCTTCTGGAAACTGCTTGGTCTAAGCCTCTGATCATGTGGCCCTCTCAGGGATATGCTCAGCCTTCTCTGGGGAGTTGACCCACCCTGCCCCTCCCACATCTGAGGCCAAGTGGAAAACAGAAAGATCCACAGACCCAGATGGCAGACCCTATGAGATCACAGATAGGTGGATTCCACCTGAATTTGAAAAGCAGCTCTTTAAATCAGACAGCCTGGATTCAAAGTTCAACATCAGCACCTAGTACAGATGTGTAGTTTTGGGGGAGTTTATTTCATTTCCCTTGGTCTTTGTTTCTTCATCCATAAAACAGCAAGAACAACAATGCTTACTTCATACTTATAGAAGATAATACACATCAGGTGTTTAGCACAGCATCTGGCACATAGCAACCATTCAGCAAATGCTAGCTATTATCATCATTATCCTCCTCATTATGATTACGAGGAGCTCTCCTCGTGCATCTCCCAATGTCCTCCCAATTGCATCAGGACATGGGCTGAACAATTATGGCAAACAATAGCCTTGGGAATCTAACCAAACTCCAGAGGCAGCTGAATGGGCAGCTAGGCAGTAACTGGCTCTTTCTCCAAAGACCCCTCATCTGCCCCACCCTGGCACACTCAGTTGCCCTCTCTTCCCTCCCCAGAGAAATTCAGCAGTCAACAGAGTTCACAGAGCCAGAGAGTTTGACTGGTACCTGGGATCCAGGGACAATAGGACAACATTGTTAGCATTACCTACTTCCACCAATACAGACACACATGTCCCTGGAGATTCTGGACAAATTTAGGAAGTCACATCACCCACCTTCGATTTTTGCAGTTTCTATAGATGTCCTGGGCTTAAGGAATGTGTTTTTCTCTTCTTATCCAGACACTGCTTTTTCACTACCTTACCTCCCCTCCAAAACATATACCTCTGCACCTCTGCAAATCAATCTATGTCCCACAAAACCTTAGAGAGGAGGGAAAAGGTCTGGTTTCTAGGAAGAAAAAAATAGAAATGGCCTAAACCCTAATTCTCTCCCCCAAGACCTACCTTCTGGGATGACCAGTTTCCTCTGATGGTGAAGGACGGCTGGTTGTCCTCCCAAACGAGTGCTTACCCTTGCATGGGAACTGCCCAAGGACTGAATTTCACAGTCCCACTTTCAGGGGTGTCCCACCTGTAGCCCACAGGCCACACGCAGTTCAGGATGGCTATGAATGTGGCCCAACACAAAATCATAAATTTACTTAAAACATTATGAGTTTTTTTGTGATTACATGTTGCAATGTATTTAATGTGTGGCCCAAGAAAACTCTTCTTCTTCCAGTGTGTCCCAGAGACACCAAAAGTTGGACACCCTTGGCAGTGCTTTATGACACATCGACACCCCTAAAACATGAGTGAAAATGATCTGTATCCTTTCTGGGCCAAAGCATTTAAGAAGTGGATGTGTTTTATTCTAGTTTTCTTTCTTCTTTCCACTGGCCAGAAGAAGCTGATAAAGTTAGTAGGTGGAAGAATGCCTCCCACTGATCAGATACCCTCATTGGATGGTTAGGTGGATGAGAAATAAAATTTGATTGGGTTAAGCCACTGAGATTGTGGGAAATTGTGGGATCCATTACAGTAGCTGTGTTATGCCTACTGGTAACACAGTGAGCCTAGCATCTGCCGCCTCCTCATACCTTCTCATTCAAGTGGAGCAAAATAAAAATTGGAGGAAGGACTTGCCCTAGCATTTCTGTGAAAGACTGAAGAAAACAAATTTGAGGTGTCCAAAGTCCAGGCCCGTGGAGTCCAGACTGGAGAATTCTGTACTGATGGCTAGAAGCTTGAGTCTGTGTAGTGGGGGCACTGGGGATGGTGGGCACTCATCATGGTATCATAATGGTTGAGATCAATATATTAAATGCAGGAAAAGTAAGTGCAGAGCAAGAAAGAATACATCTTTCAGAAGAAGCCAATGGGACCAGC
Organism: Mormoops blainvillei; assembly: GCA_004026545.1. Lineage (NCBI taxonomy): Eukaryota > Metazoa > Chordata > Mammalia > Chiroptera > Mormoopidae > Mormoops > Mormoops blainvillei. Next base: position 152,608 of record PVJD01000002.1, on the reverse strand, counting down.
CACTCAATTCTCTTGGAAATCGTTGAGTAAGCATTGGGGTTTCCTTGTAAACACACCTCTTGCTGAACTGACAAAGTCAGAAGCAGAGAAAGAGGAAGGAGGGAAAAAGGAAAAAGCACAGACACTAGAGTGATCTTCCGCTATCCCCATCTGCTTTGTCTGCTTGCCTACTCTTTAAGATTTATTTCAAACATCACCTCCTCTGTGAAGCCTTCCCTGACTTCTTTAGGTACAAGTGGTGGCTTCTTTATCCATGCTCCAAGCATGGTACCCAAATTCGATCACAGCTTCCATCACACTGGCTCACAACCATGAGTAGCTGAGGACACCTCCTTGGTCTTTGTGTCCCCTGGGGCTTGTAGGAGTACCTGGTACAGAATAGGTACTGATATGGTTGGTGAGTGAATATATAAATGAGTGTATGATTAAGTGAGCAGAACCCAAAGTGGAAAAAACCAAAATTCATAACTCAAATTAAGGATGTCTGAAAATTTGGGTGGACAATCTTGATTAGGGTACCAATGGAACATCTAATGACAAAATTTTTGCCCTGGTAGGGTAGCTCATTTGGTTGAAGTGTCGTCCCAATACACCAAGGTTGCAGGTTCAATCCTGGACACATACAAGAATCAACAAATGATTCTTGTGGAACAAGAAATAAGTGGAAAAACAAATTAATGTTTCTCTCTCACCCTCTCTCTTTCTCTCTCTCTCCTTTCCTCTTTCTCTAAAATCCATAAATAAAATTTGTAAAAAAATTTAGGTCAAACAACTTTTATTGCTGAAGACCATTGCTGAGGACTGTTGTGGAAGCCAGTGTTGCCCCCCTCCACCCCTACCCCAGCCTTCATGACATGTAGGGGCTGGGAACTTCCCCAGCCCCTCAGACCCTGCCCAGCCACTAGGCAATTCTAGCCTACCCTTCCAGGGCAATCTTTCCCCCAAGTGGCTGTCTACCTTGCCTGGGCTGGGCTGATCTTCTTGGACCCTGCCTCTGGGCATCACAGCACCACCAGATAGGCCCGAGCAAGGTGAGGAGAATGGGACTGGGAAAGGAACGGGTGCCAAGGCTGGGGAAGGTCCAGGCCTTCAGCTGAAGTGAAAGCCAAGCACACTGATGGCTTGCAGGGGCAGGGCAACTGGAATCCTTCAGAAGGGCTGTTTGCAGGGCCTGGGGACAGTGTCAGCTTTCTCTCCATGGCAATTTTAATATTGGTGCTATGTTTTTGAAATAACTGAGAAATTGAAAGGTGGAGAAAGCTCAGGAGAAACTCCAAAGTCCCAAGATGGCACTAAGAATAAGGGACGGTGGTCCACCTGGATTTTTGCAGCCTCTGGGGGACACAAGAAGAAGCATTTCTTCATGGTCGGTTGTAAGCGCTTGAATACAGCAACAACTATGGCTCTCTCTGTCCTCGATTTGCCCACTAGCTCAAATGAGGATTCACTTCCCTGAGCATCTCAAAGCAGCCACTTCAGTACCTTGAGACCAAGAACATTCCACAGGACTCCAGATTGGCACAGCTCCCTTGTGCCCTCGGAATTCTCGGGGTGACTGATGCTGGTTCTGGGAAGTTTTGGAGAATCTTTAAAAATACATCTACTTCTGTTTCTTAAATATAAAAATAAAATAAAACGAAATAACCCCCTCCCCCCCAGTAGCCTGTGACCAAACAGGGACAATGAGCCCTGAGCCCTGTTCACAGCTGTCGGCACAGCCAGCCACAGAACAGCCACCTCTCCACATCCACAGTACCGGTGGGAGGTCAGAGAGAACAGAATACTTATAATGTCAACAGGGATATCTTCCTAGTAGGGACAGTCCAGGCACTCCAGCAAAAGCTGTTGCCGTACCCGCACAGCACTGGTGTCACCAGGGCTGCTGGGTGGCTGCCCATTCTGGGTTAGTCTCCAAGTCAAGGTCAGAGGAGCAAGAATTCTTGGTGTGACCTTCCAGGTTCTTCTGTGGGCTCTATCTCCTCCATCCTTTATGACATGCCTATAGGTATCTCCACGGTGTCCAAACTGTTGTCTCTAGGTTATTATTTCCAGCCTGGGGGTTTGAAAAGAGCTGACAGCTCTTTTGGTTTCTGAAGACCTTGGGAGAGCAATCACATACACACACGCACACACACACACGCATGTTGCACATTCACTGAGGCAGCAGGCAGTGGAAGTGGCAGTATTAAAGGCGTCTGGTAGTCTTTAGCCCAGATGATGTTGCAAATGGCCCAGTCACTTTGGCCAGAGTCTATAGCAGCCAGTGCTGTGAGGTAGAGCAGGACAGTCACTTAAGATTTCCGGAGGCGCACCTCACTCTGAGGAAGAGAATAGGGAGAACATGATGAGGGTGAGTTGGATGGCCCAGAAACCAGACATGAAGATGGGGGCTCAGAGCCTAAAATTCAATCTACTTATCACCCGGCCCTGCCCTTCAGAGAAGAGGGGCAGCAAAGAGAAAACGATGGAAGCAGGTCTGAGAGACCTGGTAGCCTTCCCCTGTCCACATCTGAGCTCTCCACTGTTGTGCCTTTGGCCCAGCAAAGAAGGAAAGGACAGAGCATTTCTGCTTTACAGCTTAGACTGCAGGCTCAGGGAAGGGAGGGGCCTAACTGGGTCAGCACGGGTGGGGGGTGTGAATCTCCATTTCCTGACACCCACTTCCTACCAAGGAGGAGAGGCCTCCTACTGTCAGTGGCTTGTGTGAACTCACAACTCAGCCATCACTGGGATAGGAGCGATACTGGGGCCAGCACCCACTTGGGCCCACCCCTCTGCAACCCTCTGAGCTCTATTCTGCCAAAGGAAGAGGAGGGAAAGGAACACAGGAAGCTGTGGTTGGCCCTATATTTGACTCCTGTCCCATCCTGGTCTTCTGCACTTTGTGAACATCTCGTAACAAGAGGCTGTGAGGGGACCCCTGCTGAGATCCTAGGGTAAAACCTGGGTCCTTTTCCAGGCATGCTTTCTTTGAGAGTTCCTCACGTGCTCAGTCAGTGTCCCATTCAGACTCTCACCTCCATCTTGCTGTATATCCAGGGGAGGAGTTCTGTCACTTTAGTGTACACACCAGGTTTGTTTCTCTGGCCGCAGCCTGTTCCCCAGCTGGTGACTCCTGCCAGGTACCAGCGGTTGTTCTGTTCGCAGACCAGGGGCCCCCCACTGTCTCCCTATGGGGGAAAACATGCACATCAGCAGGGTGGGAGATGTGGTCCTTGAGCAGGAAATTGTGTGCACCTTATTCCCACTCTGACCCCAACTGCTCAGCCTACCCACTCCCCCAGGGTCCAGATACCTAAGCCCTACCCAAAAGCAGCCTCACCTGGCAGGAGTCTCTGCCTCCCTGAAGGTCCCCGGCACACATCATCCTTGGGGTAAGGTAACTGTCATAGACCAAGTAGTCGTTGCACTTCCTAAAGTCTATGAGGCTGACCTGCACCTCCCGGAGGAAGGGGGATGTCTTCTCTTCAGTGAGGTGCAGAAAGGACAGAGAGGATGGGAAAGGATTAAGACTCTGGTCAGCTTCATGATCTTCTAGCTGTCTATCCCAGGACCTAGACTCACAGCCTCGCTTGAGCAGAAGGCACTGTTTCTGTGGTTGGTCCTCCAAGATATGTGAGCACACGCACCCTCACAGCAGACACAGCTCACTATGTATAACTAAGACATACACGGACATAGACAAACAGCCTATTAGGCTACCTTGCATGTTGCACAATGCTTTTCTGAATTCCAAGCACGATCCAATATGTTACTTCATTTGTTTTTAGTAACTATGTGCCCTAAAGGGGTGTAATTAATCCATTAACAGATGGACAAGTTCAGGACTGCAGAAGTGACTTGCCCACAGTCATACAGCTAGTTCGTTATGGAGCCAAGATTAGAAGAAGCTGCTCCCAGGCCAATCAGCACTTCATTGCACTGAGCAGGGGAACTTGGCCTGAGTCTCACAGTGGGCCCGATAGGCCATGGCACTCTCCTGTCACATATAAATAATCCTACAGAGCCGATGTCAGACAAGGTGACTCCGTGACCGTGATGAACTAAAGCAAAACAAATCCACTTCATAATCTGGTTAAGCATAGATGAAAACAAGGTAGGTCACTGTGCAACCCATAACAATACCGCACACCCCCCCTAGCCAATAGGGGTGACTGCTGCTTTGCTACTTCTTCATCAGCATCAGCTTTAGACCCAGTCTGTTCACAAATTCTAGGTGAGATTATTTAAAGACCCAACCATAGAGTTATCTTGCCCCCTAAAGGCATCCAATCTAAGGAAATGCTCCACTTCTTTTTGAACCACTCCCAACCACTCAAGTCCTATGCTGAGTTTTTTCTAACACCTGTTATTGAAATGTGTCATGATTCTCCATGGCATGTATTCTCCTTTCTGCAGTGAGCAATGAACCCAACTTGTTTAACTGTAGAGGTTTTCCTGGTGGTCTTGGCTGGAGGGCATTGTCACAATAACTGCTTTGACATATATCCAGGTATCTATATAAATGCACATTCACACTCAGGCCCATGAAGTTATATACCCAAACCCTCATTAGTTAGCCCCTTACCTATCTACCTTGACACATCACCCCCACAGACATACATGTATGCACAGACATACATGTATATGGCACACACATGCACAAACACAGTCTAGCATCTCTGCTCTTACCATCTGTCTCCTTGGTCTTGCCAAAACCTGTGATCCAGCAGGTCTCATTGAGGCCAAAGGTCTGTCCATGCATGGGAAGGCAGGCAGGGTGGATGTGAGCTGCAACAAGATCCCAAGACAAAGCACAAGGCTGGAGGTTTTGGTGAGGGTAGTGGAGGGATAGGAGTACCAATGTCCTAGAAACCCCCTTTTTGTCCCCAGAGTAGTTCTGAATCTTCCAGGGCCTCAGACTGACCAATCACTTTATCTTGACCCTCCAGCCTTCATGATCCACCAGAGTTCCCCAAAACATTCTGATTTCAGTGGGTGCCATGTGGGCAAATGCATGTGGCTTGGAAGCTCCCCTGTGCCAAATCAATACTCGGTGACTAAGGGCCCCTCCCCACCAAAAGTGGCTCTCCTGACTACACCCCTCCCCTGCCTGTCCATCAGGCTAAGTCCCAGGTATTATGGCCATGCTGTCTCAGTGGAGTGTTCAGCCTGGTCTGGGGAGGGCAGCTACTGTCTGGCCAGGGCCCAAAGCTCTGCCTCTGGGATTAGACAATCTCTCCCAGCATGAAGAGTACATTCCTCGAGGCACACCAGTAAATCACTGCTCACTTGCTCCCATGCTCAGAGACAACTAGAAGGTGCTGCTGCTGTTGTGTGTCACTTCATAAGCTTTCTGAGGACTGGTGTTCCTAGGTGGACTAGGGCATCGCCCAACAAAGCCCATTTACAAAAAGAAAATGTTAACTGATATATAAAATGTTTGTAGTGTTCTCAATTGTTTGCTTTACTTATTGCAGCTCCCTGCACCTACACCACAAAGTACTCAACAGACTTTGAAAGAGAGAGGTCAAGATGGAGCCATAGGTAGACACGCTTTGCCTCCTCACGCAACAACCCAAAAAATCACAACTAACCTCAAAACAAAAGACACCCAGAACTGCCAGAAAATTGAACTGTATGGAAGTCCGACAAGCAAGGATTTAAAGAAGCTGTAATCATCCAGATGGATAGGAGGGGTGACACAGTGACACAGTGACACAGTGGAGGAGAGGACACAGTGTAGCACAGAGAGGCAACAGCAGAACAGGCCATTCCATGTCCGTGTGTGGTGGATAAGAACTGGGAGGAAACCTTGGGAGCAAACGATCCCAGACCCAGACCAGACCATGCAACCCAAGGTTCAAGCTTCGGGAAGAGAAAGTCTCATAACTTCTGGTTGGAAAAACCGGTGGGGATTGTGGCAACAGAAGAAACTGCCAGTTACTCAGAAGAGTCCATTTAAAGGGACTACATGGTCTTAAAATATACATAAACCCACCCCCTCTGGGATTCAACACCATGGCAACAGCTGGAAGGGCTCCAGTCATACATGGGGAGTGGGTGAAGTGACTGGAAATGGGGCAAGTGCCAGGAAAACCTCCAGAAGCCAGGCAGCATCATTGTTCTCTCTCTGATCCCTCTCTATCCCACATAGCACCGCAAAGCAGTGAAGCAGGTTGCCCCGTCCTAGAAGTTACCTAAGACTCCGCCACATACAACTTAACAGGTACTCTAAGATGGGGGTGAATGCAGCCCTACCTAATGCACAGAAACAAACAAGGGAAGCTGCCAAATTGAGGAGATAAAGAAATATGGCCCAAATGAATGAACGGAACAAAATCCCAGATAAAGAACTAAATGAATTGGAGAGAGCCAACTTATCAGATGCAGAGTTTAAAACACTGGTGATAAGGATGCTCAGAGAAATCATTGAGCACAGCAAAAACATAAAGGAATAAATGAAGGCTACACTAAGTAAAATAAAGAAATATCTACAGGGAATAAACACTGAAGGGAAGGGAGCTGGGATTCAAATCAACGATTTGGAACATTAGGGAGAAGTGAACATTTGACCAGAACAGAATGAAGAAACAAGAATTCAAAAAAATGACGAGAGTATAAGAAGGTTCTGGGACATCTCCAAAAGTGCCAACATCTGAAAACAGAGATACCAGAAGGAAAAAAGGAAGAGTAAGAAATTGAAAACTTATTTGAAAAAATAATAAAGGAAAACTTTATTTATTTATTTAAATAAACTAATTAATTAATTAATTGTATTTATTTATTTAAAGGAAAAGGTGAAGGTAATACACATACAAACCCAGAAAACACAGAGAGTCCCAAACAAATTGGACCCAAAGAGGACCACACCAAAACACATCATAATTAAAATGCCAAAGGTTAATAATAAAGAGAGAATCTTAAAAGCAGCAAAAGCAGAGAGTTACCTAAAAAGGAGTTCCCATAAGACTATCAGCTGATTTCTCAAAAGAAACTTTGTAGGCAAGAAGGGGCTGCAAAGTGAAGAAAAGCAAGGACCTACAACTAAGATTACTCTCTCCAGCAAAGTGGTCATTTAGAATGGAAGGGCAGATAAAGTGCTTTCCAGATAAGGTAAAGGGGTTCATCATCACTGAACCATCGTTACATGAAATGTTAAAGGGACTTATTTAAGGAAAAGAAGATCAAAACCGTGAACATTAAAATGGCAACAAACTCATAACTATCAACAACTGAATCTAAAAGAACAAACTAAGCAAACAAGCAGAACAGGAACAGAATCATAGATATGGAGATCAGCTGGAGGGTTATCAGCTGGGAGCAGGAAGGGGAAGAATGGGAGAAAAGGCGCAGGGATTAAGAAGCATACTTGGTAGGAACAAAACAGCAGGGGCCTGTTAAGAACAGTGTAGGAAATGGAGCAGTCGAAGAACTTACATGCATGACCCGTGGGCATGAACTAAGGAGGGGGATCATTGGAGGGAAGGGGAGTACCAGGTGGAGGGGGGAAAGGGAGAAAAACCGAGACAACTGTAAGAGTATAATCAATAAAATATAATTTAAAAAAGAGAGAGAGAGAAGGAGGGAGGGAGAATGAGTGTTAAATTCTCCTATAAATTGGGCTTTAACTATTGTTACTAACATACTTGTCTGCTAGAAAGTAAACAAAAAAAAATAAATGAAGGGATGGTGTTGATTAATTAACAAAAATACAAAACATGACTTCTTAAAATATTTTAAGCCTATTTTTGTGACACAGTCTTAAAAATATGTAACTGTTATATATTTCACTATTTTTATGGGGAAATTAAATTTACCAGTGAGTTTTCACAAGTTTTCTCAGATAGTTCTGTATCTTCAAAGCAGTTGGCCTGCCATATGAGTATAAGAAAATTTGCCCTAATTTCTAAACCAAAAGTCAGGTCACATGGTCTGACCACAGGACTACACAACTTAGATGACGGGAATCTCTATTATCTCAAAAAAAAAAAAAAAAAAAGGAGAAATAAATTTCCCATGATGCACAGGTGGGTTTGTGACCACATGGTTCCCCAATGGGTTATTTAGTTTTGTTAGGAACCATTCATCCCAGGGAACATTTTCAAGCATGTGCTGGAGTGAGTCATTCCCCCCAAAATCGTGGGCTTGGTTAATAAGCCCACGTGGGCCTGTTATAAATCTGAGCTGTGATTCCTGCCCAGGGGCTTATCAGAGTGTGGAGATAGTTTTAAAAGGTTGGGAAGGTCTGCTCTGGTCCCACAGATTAACTGCTCCCTTCACATGTGCATGAGGGGCAGGCCAGGAACAGGGAGACACCCCTCACTTTATAGTCCCAGGCTCCACAGCCAAGGCTGGAGGGAGCAGGAGGACAGAGGTCTTGCCCACTAGTGGGTGTAGTTCAGGTGGGTGTAGTTCTGGGACAGCCCTGGCCAACTAAGCCCTGCCAAGGTTTCCTCCCCCTCACACCAGTCTGAGGAGCTAACTAACTACTCTGACTAACTGACACCGCCTCCATAATTAAGGTGGCAGGCAGGACCAGCTGATAGGCCCAGAGCCTAAAAAGGTCAGACCGACCAGAGAGCCTTCCACTTTAGCTATTCTGCCTCAGGAAAGACTTCCTATCCTCCAAGACTGATTACTTGCCCCCATCTGAGCCACCAGGGTTCCCCAGCTCCCCTCGACAGTTCATCACTGGCTTCCACTGGCTATCTTTGTGTGTGTCTCCCACCACGTTGTACTTGCAATCGGAACTCCAGAGCCCACTAAAAATTAGACACTCAATATTTGATAAGTCAACAAATGAGTGAATGAATTAATGAATGAAGGCTTCTTTGGTCTCCTCCTGAGAACTTTGGTAGCATTTCCTCTGTGTAGCCTCATTTGGTCCTTGGCTCCAGCTTCATGGCAATTGGTTGTTTGAATGTGGCTCATCTTATGTTCTCAACTGTAGTGTTAGCTTGCCGGCCAAGAGCTGAGCGGGAGGAGCCCTGTTTGGGAATTGTACCAACCTGGAGTTGACACTTATTACTCCGTGGCCTCCGGTGATACTCTCTCTAAAGTTCCATCTCCTCTTACATAAACTGAAGCTAATAATGGTACCCACTCCAAAGGATTAGTTGTGAAGAGTAAATGAAATCATAGATATAATATGCAGCATATTATAGAGCACAGTATCTGGTCCCTGTTAAGTGCTCAGTGAAAAAATTCGATCTATTTTGTTGATTGTATTGTTTCCAAGCCCTGATTCTCTCACCAACTTGCAATGCAAGTTGTGTCATTTGGGGCAAACTTATTAAAATATTTCCAACCATTGGGCCTCAATTTCCCTAATTATAAAATAGAGAGGTTCCATTAAGTGATCTCTGAGTCTGAGTCCCACCATACTGAAGCTCCAGGACCCCAAGATGGGCTGACAGATGCTACCAAGTGCAAGGGCTGGGCCCCAAGGACCACCAAGATGAGCCAGAATGGGGTGTGACAGGAACTGATTCACTCACCAGACAGGATCAGGGGCTTGGAGAGGCGCACGAGAGCAATGTCATAGTCATCCTGCTCATCAGTGTAGTTGCCATTGATGATGATCTGGGAGATGGAGGCTGCCTCAGGCAGCTGGTGCAGGTTGTTGGTGCCTGCATACACCTTCCAGCCCTCCAGGATCTTTTCCTGGGTCCTGCAAGAGACACAGGAGAGCATGATGCAGTTACCTGCCTGGAAGAGCCCACTGACAGTATGTGCTCTGCACAGGGAGCTGCCCTCTGAGCACCAGTTAGGAGGCAGGGCAATGGATGAAATGACCTCCTCAGGAGGCCCTCCGTCTTAACTCAGGGGTCCAAAACAATCCCCTGCCTCCAAAAAGCCATTCTAAACTAGTTGCTCTGCGTCTTACGATAGAAAGTGGGGTGGGGGTGGGGGGATGCATAGGATCTGTGTAAGCAGTCAGCCCACTGCCTCCTGCGTGCCACCAAAGATTAAATAAGGTGGGCAGTACACATCTCAGTATTATTATCCTCAGCAGAAAGAGAGTTTTAGACAGGACAGAGTCACCTGCTGAAGTCTCATTCCTGGGCAAGGCAGTGCCGCTGAGACCTGTTCTCCAGAGCCCTTTCCTGCCCACCAGCTCAAAGAGATAAGCTTGGCTGGTGACTCAGAAGCTGCCTGCACTGCAACCTCTCCCCACGATCCCCATCCCTCAGTTCCTGGGACAGTGGTCCTGATTTCCTGCGCTCCTCTCCTGTAAATTCCAGGTACAGGAACCAGCAGCAACAAACACAATGGCTCTTAATTTCAGCCTGTTCTTCAGGGGCAGGCTCCCAAGTCCTACCTTCTGCCTGCCTCACTCCCTAGGGACCATCAAACAAAAGCTTTTTCTCATTCTGGGCATAGCTCAGAACAAGTACAGCCAACTCACACTCCCAGGAACAAGCGCCTACTGCAAATCATGGCCAGGGCCACCTGGCCCTCTGCAGAGAGGAGGGGGAGCCTAACACCAAGCCCTCTTTCATGGAGAAGGGGACCAGTCTTCCATCAGTACTTCCTGGTTACCTGGAACTCCCGCAGCCTCACTTCACCTGCCCCCTTGGGCACTTACACAAAGAAGCAGTGGGCAGCAGTGAGTACCCACTGGGTGTCGATCAGTGTGCCCCCGCAAATGTGGGTGGTGCCGTAGTGCAGACTGACTTGCCAAGGCCATTTGCTCTCTGGGGCCAGTGCCCCTCCCACAATCCGACCTGTCATGGCCCTCAGTCCACAGTCTGGAGGGGGGAAGCAGAAAAGATGAACCGTGAGCTCTGCTTCTCTCAGAGCCCTGCCGTGCTGCTCCCTGGGTCCAGGGCAGGTTCGGGCAGCAAGGGCACGCATCCAACTATGAACGCTGCTTTGCTCACTTAATCTGATGTGGCACAGCTATTTCCTCCAAAGCAGATGTCCCACATGGAGGCTAGCTTTCTGGGGTCATCCAGTGGGAAGTCTGATCCTAGGCAGGTTCCTCTTTCCTCTGACTCATTCATTTCTTTCAAAAATTCAGCAAATGCTTACTAAGCACCCGATATTGTGCCAGGCATTAGGGTTATGATGATAAATCTCGGGACTGCTATCAGGAGCTCAGGAAAGCAGATCAATTCTACCTGAATTCATAGGTACTATGATGGGAATCTTTATTATCTCAAAAAAAAAAAAAGGGAGAAATAAATTTCCCATGATGCACAGGTGGGTTTGTGCCCACATGGTTCCCCAATGGGTTATTTAGTTCTGTTAGGGACCGTTCATCCCAGGGAATATTTTCAAGCATGTGCTGGAGTGAGTCATTCCCCCCAACATCATGGATGAGGAGGGCAGCCCTTGGAGTCTGTTCAGACGTGTATTCTTTTCTTTTTGAGGGGGGCAAAGAATGAGGAACCAGAGGTGGTCTAGCAGAGTGGGTACTCCTTCTACAGCACTGTGTGCTTGGCCTGCTCAGAGGAGTACCCCCCACCCCCACCCGCTGGCCTGCCCTGGTCATTACTGAGAACACAGTACATTCATGATTAATTAACAGCTTGGGCTTAGGGGTCAGGTACTTGGTCAAATACCAGCTCCTCACCTATCAGAGGCCTGACCTTAAGCAAAGTAAACATTTGTCTCTTTTCAATTAGTGGACAATATAGTACCTGCCTCATGAGAATTAAACACAATAGGCACAGAGTCATGCACAGAGAATGTGTCCAGTAAATGTTGACTGTAGATCTAGTTTTTTGTCTATTGATATAGGAGCATTAAGTGGGCCCAGTCCTGCTCTCCCGGTCCTCTGCCCCCTGCCCAGAATCCAGAAGATTTGAATGGCTTCTTTGGTATGAGTGAAGTTGCTGGGCTGAGTGGTCAGGAGAAAGGAAATGTTATGCTCGAATTGCCCTCGTGCCTTACAGGAATCCTGGCCCTGAAGCAGGCCTGCTGGCTAAGCCCCTCTTTCTGGTGGACCCCCAGGGCCAGCCATCTCCCCCAGAGAGGTCCCACCCCCCTGGTTCTGTCTCCCACCCCACACAGTCCACAATTCAGGAGGAAGAGCATCTTCTTACGGGAACACTGAAGAGAGACATACCGCTGGGAAGGGCATTCAGACCTGAAGGAGGAAAGGCAGAAGGTGGGAGAAGGGTACATTAGCCACCTCCTCTAAGAAGCCTTCCCTCACTGAATCCTGCTCAGTCCCTATCCCACTTCTTTCGCACAAGAAAATGGAGATTCTGACCTTGTCCCTCCCAGTGGGTGCAGACCCTTCCAGTGCTTTTTCTACAGGAATAGAAACAGCTCAGTGCAAACCATCTCCACTCTTCTCCCCACTCCTCACTTTCTAGTGGCAGATTATACACATTGTCCAGATTCACATCCTTTGAACTCATGACTGTTGTCCCAGCATCTTTCTACAACTAAACAGGTAGCCTAACGCTCCACTGACAGAGGTCCCTGATGCCCACCAGCAATGTTGCATGCAAATCACCTGGCACAAAGCAGGCATCCAGGATGCAGCTAATTCACTTCCCTTGCCTCCCATCCCTTATTTTCTTGGAGGCTTGTTTCCCCTCTTGTCTCCCAAGTTAAACACTGCTAGCTGGTAGAGCACTCCCCACTACCCCCTACCCCTCAGTGGAGCTGAGACAAGCGTGGGGCTGTGGTGCAAAGATGACATGTGACGAGGAGGCTCAGGAGGAGGCCAGTGCCCCGCAGATGGGCCTCCCACCCCTGACCACAAGCACCTGACCCTCCACTGCTACTGCTCCTCCTCCCCACCCCGAGCCCACTCCTTGCAGCAGTGCTCACTCTAAACACCTGGTTGACTGAAGGTCCCAAAATGTATTAATTGTCTCTGGCACCACGTAAACTCTTGGGAATACCCCTAACCTCAAGGTGTTTTCTGCAGCAAGCCTCAATAAGAAGTCAGGGGGCATGTGGTGAGCACATTCTGTTTCTGAGATGCTCCTGACATTCATGATGGACATCTAGAGGCTGGGTCCCAGAAAGGCCAAGGGAGAAGGACTCCCTGACTTCAAAACACCCTGACCCCCTTATTCCACTACTCACAGACAGGCAGCCTGGCCTGCCCCGCCACACCTGTAGAGGCTTTCCTGGATGGTGGAGTTGTACTCAGAGATTGAGAAACTGCTGGCCACATCCCTATACACCACCTCGGTCGTCCGGTAAGCACTGCGAGGGAAGACAGGGGCAGGGTTTGGGCGGAGAAGAATGAGTTCCCTTGAGACAGGGCCCACCCCCAATCTCCCAGCTGGCATCAGAGTGCCCCCAGGCCTCCTGACAGGGGTCAGAAACTGTCAAGGCCCCATAAGGCCTGGCCCCATCCACATAGCCCCCATCGCCCCCCACCCCCCCCACCCCTGCTAGCCCTAGGCATTAGCCCAGTTAGTTCTCAAAGTGCGGTCCCTGCCAAGACCTGGCAGCATTAGCACGGCCTGGGAGTTTGTCAGAAATGCAAATGTTTGGGCCATACCCCAGACCAGTTGTATCAGGAAGTCTGGTTCTGGGTTTTAACAGTCCCTCCAGGTGATGCAGGGGCATGCTGTTGTCTGAGAAACACTGATCTAGCCCTTTTCTATTCAAACTGTGATCCACGGACCAGCAGCAGCACCCTGGACCTGAGGCTGTATCTTAAAGACCATCATTAACATGAGGTTTGTACATTGAAGTTTGAGAACCTTTTACTTACTTGCTGGACCTCAGGTCACAATTATTAGAATCACCTCAGGGTGTTTGCTAAGTAGATTCTAAGTGACTCTCCTGGAGATTCTGAATTTGGATGCATTTTAACAAAACCCCAGCTCATTGTGATGTGAATGATCCATGGACCCCTATGCACATGGCACTTGTGTGCATTTCCAGAATGTGGTACATCCTTGCATGAGAGCACACCCTTGAGCATGCTGTCCCTCTGCCCAGGAGCTCCTCCACTCTCTTCTGTCCTCCAAGTGCAGTCAGCCACGCTCTCCGTTGTGTACATAGAGCTTCAGCCACATTCTGTCATTTCACATGACATTGTGCTACACTCATTGGTTTAAGCCTCTCTCGTCCTACCATGCTGGAGGTTCCCTAAGAGCTAGATCTTGTCTTGTTCCTTTGTATGTGGTGCCACATATTAAAAGCTCAATGAAGGTTCTTTGAATTCTTTGAATAAATGACACTATCTACTGAAACCCAAGGGAAGTTCAGACTTGCATGACGTCACATAATTAACGATAAAAAATGTCCATGCTCTTCCAGCTAGGCCATCCAGAGTCCCCTTTCACAGGTGAGAACTCTGAGACTGAGGTGGGGACAGAGAACTGGACCCCCAACCTGGTTTGCTAGGAGGTTCTTCTACAGAGAGCCCACTCACAGTAAGATCCTAAACCTTCTTCCCACAACCTCGCATACGTTGATGAACTCCAAAACTATTTGGCTTGAAAACACAGATCAAGAAGGAGAAGGGAGATGACTGTGTGGCCTGCAAATTGGGACTCCTTCAAGCCAGAAGGTCGCTGTTCGCCTACCTTTCCTCCACCTACCAGCATCAGCTTCTTTGTTTAAAATGCTTAGAGTCAAAGATTCTTTGGACTTTATCTGGCCACACCTGCCCACTTTGTTTCCATTTGATGAGTTCTAGCTCAAGCCAGGACTGCTACAGCTCAAAGTCCACTGAAGGGTTTGCATAGCCTGAGCTTCTAGTTCCCAGAAATGAGAAGACAAGACCTGCCCAAATGCCTATCCACTTCAAAGGCTACCATGACCATTAGATGTAATAAAGGGCATGAGAGTGCTTTGATGCAGAGAACCTTTTGGGAGTGTGATCCTATTGCAGGTCTACAAAATTACTTTGGCCTCATGGAAATAGCTTGCCTCAGACTTTAAGATCCCGCCCCAGGGCCACCATCACTTTGAATAACTCAAGAGTGTCCTGAGCTAGTGACCTTGAGTTAGTGTCCTGAGCTAGTGTCTGAATCTGCTCCTTCCAGGTTCAGACACCAATCACTCCTAATCTCTTGGATGTGCCCCTGTCCTCTGTGCTCTGGCCCCCCCTCTACCCCCGCAACAACCTGTGCACCAAGCCTGCCACAGTCGCCTTGATGTGTAGTCCCCAATCCTAGTCCCCAAGAGTGTTTTTAATGAGTTTTCTTCAACGAGCCTGAGACACTTTGCAAAGAGCCAGAGATATCCCTGAAGCCAGAAAGCTGGGGGAAGTCTTACCTCTCAAAACCCAGTTGTCGGCAGGCCTTCACGGAGTAAGAGTTGTTCCAGCTGTCACTGCAGATAGGAACCCACTGATGGGATGATCCAGAGTAAACTTTAAGCAGAGACTTGTCCCAGTCAAACCTCACTGCAGGGCAAGAAAAGGGCAGAGTGGGTCCTCAGCCTTCAGGAACCTCGAGTTTTGGGGGTATGAACTGAGTAAGGCTCTGAGAGGCTCCTGTCCTGAGGCTCCTTGCTGAGGCCTGGGAAATACTCAGGAACTTGACCCTGAGGTGATCGTCAGCCCAAGACACTCAGTGAGGGCAGAGCCAAGGCAAGGGCCTGGAGCAGGGCAGAGAGCTCTCCATCCAACAGGACCCAGGACACCATTCTTGGGAGACGGGACAGGCACTGCCAGAAGCTGTCACTCCTAGAGGGCGGTGACATGCC
Organism: Mormoops blainvillei; assembly: GCA_004026545.1. NCBI lineage: Eukaryota > Metazoa > Chordata > Mammalia > Chiroptera > Mormoopidae > Mormoops > Mormoops blainvillei. The sequence continues at coordinate 136,990 of PVJD01000002.1, read as the reverse complement.
CAAATGAGAGACTGACTAGGGGAATACAGCCTGTGATCTGACTGAGTGCTCACTAGACAGGTTCAGTCACAGAGGGTTGCAATCATGGACCAGGACAAATATAAACGCACAGCTAGAATGGATGGGACAGGCACCCACAGACACTCAACATCAGGGCTATACATAAACAACACACATGAAAGCCACTGAGAACCAGAGCTCAATGACATCTTTGTGCTCATCTAGGCCAGCTGTTTACAAACTGACCTTCATGAAACTGTAGGGGTGGAAGTCAGAGGTCACATGCTAGGCAAAGAGGAGGGGCACATAGACTGAAGCCCAGAGAAGGTAAGTGATTTGCCCAAATCACACAGGACCCAGGGCCAGACTTTAAACACAAGGTTTCTGTGGGTAGAACCCAGATCTGTTAATTCTCTGTCCATTGCCTCCCATTTGAGTATGCAGTCACCAGGGTACACACATGCACATGCCCACACACATGTACACACACACTCCCATGACCAGCCCGCTTACCGCAGCCCAGCTCGTCGCTCTTCAGCTTGCAGTCCACCACTCCATCACAGCGCACGGCATGCATGGGGCAGCTCTCCACTGGCTCTTTGTACTTGATCCCTGTGTGGCCCCGCCAGAAGTAGACTGGAAAAGATGAAGCAGACAGCCAGCTGCATCGCTGCTGGCCCCAGAGACACGAGACACTGAGCATCCCAAGGCCCTGGGGTTTCTGAGACACCGACCTGCAATCCCTCTTGGACTCTGGGGCTCTCGTCCCCCATCTGTATGGAGAAAAATGCTGCTAAGGAATGCTCCGAAATGATCCAGAAAGCTCTTGCAAGCAGAACAGCACCAGGCAGACTCAAACAGCCACCCAGAGAAAGAGAAGGAGAGAGAGAGAGAGAGCGCACGGGTGGTGGAAGTGGATACTACTTTTGGAGCTCCCCTGACCTACGTGCTGGCCAAAGTGGTGACCAGAGAAACAACCTCCTCCAGTATCCCAAAGGCCCCCTTCTCAGAACACTTCTGGCCTCCATTTGTCTCTGTGCTACGCAGGGTGACAGCAGAGAAATTTCTAAAATTACAGTCATACGCCTACAACCACTACCTGTCCTGTTTTCTTCAAGGTGGTCCTTCCAGCCTCAGAGGCTCCTGGCTTTTCTTTCTCCTCTTCCATAAACAAGGGATGTCTTCAATACTCAGTTTTTGCCTCATTACTTGTCTTTATGCTTTTAAATATCTTCCCACTCAAAAAGCAACTCTAGATGGCTAATGCCCAAATGTGCAAGCTTTAGAAACCATCTGTGAAAATCAGCCTCATGACTCCCTGTGTGTCTAACACCTATTTCTTTCCAGACTAGGAACTGTCATCCCTCTTGCGTGGAGACACTTCCCCTTGGATGTCAAAGAAACCTGAGTTCTGACTCCTCACGCTGCCTGTCCTCTAAACTGACTCCTGGCCCTGACCCTCCACTTCTCCCCCATGGCCCCACCATTCTCTGTGTCACCCAAGGTGAAATTCACCCGGATGTGACTGCTCCTTCCAGGTTCAGACACCAGTCACTCCTAATCTCTTGGATGTGCCCCTGTCCTCTGTGCTCTGGCCCCCCCTCTACCCCCGCAACAACCTGTGCACTAAGCCTGCCACAGTCGCCTTGATGTGTAGTGGGGAGAGCTCTGGATGCTGATTCAGGGCTGAGGCGCTAGTCCTGATCCCCTGATGTAGCTGCTCAGTGACCACCTCCCTGGCAGTGGGAGGTCTGCAGGTCAGAGGACTTCAGGAAATGTTGTGAACCGTGCTGAGAGCTATAGCTAGTCAGGGAGCCTGCCCTCAGGTGCCCTCTCACCCCCCACAGGTTATTCCCTACTGCGCTCAGTAGGCTGCGGGGTTTTTCCCTAGAGGGTTCTCTGGGTGGGAAAGGAAGGGAGAGCAGGGCAGTGACTCTTGAAGGACGTTACATGGGTACCATGTGCAGGCCTTTACGTGCATCATGGCAGTGACGCCTCCACCTTGTCAGGCAAGTGGGGAACGGAGGCTCAGGGAACCTAATGAACTTGCTAAGGTGCCACAGCTGGTAAGCAGCAGAGCCAGGTGCTTTGGCAGCTCTGCGCGGTACTGAAGCTGTGTTATCAACTAGCACACGACCTCCTGCAGCACAGCCCTCTTTCTCAAACAGTCATGCTGCCAGATGTTTCTGTAGCGTCACCCACCCTGCACTCCCCACTCTGCTGACTCTTTAACAGAATCCTTACCCCTCGGCCCAGCATTTGCAGCTCTCTACAACCTGGTCATGCCACAACCAAGGAAACAGAGGACCCCAGGTCCCCAAATGGTTAGCGCGTCCCTCCTCTCTCCCCATGCTGCCCTGCCCACCTGCCCCAGGTTTCCTGCAGCTGCTCATCCCCCTAGGATGCCTGGTGCCAGGTGCTCTCCCATCTTCCAGGTCCTTGTCTGGCCTCACAGCCTTCGTGAAACCCTGACTCCCCAGGCCACACAGCTGTCACCGCTTCCTGATGGTCCCACTCAAATGCATTTGGCTTTCTTTCATTCCAGCTATGTCCCTCAAGAGACCACATTCTCCCTGAGGACAGGTGGTATGATGTGTGTTCCCCTTTTGCCCACTTCCACTGAACTGGGTTCACAGTAGGCTCCCCAACAGAGAGCCCAGGGACACATCCTGAGGATCTTTTCCAAAGAGAAAGGAGAAAATCGTGGGTGCCTGAATCTCTGATCTCAGTGACAGAAAATATCTGAGAAACTTTTTCTAATCAGAGTTTTTATATTTTGGTTTTTTTTTTAATAACTAGCATCTTAGAGTGGGATTTTGTGCCAGGCATTGTGCCATTATTTCATTTATTCCTCATAACCCTGAGAAGTCTTTATGAGATTTGTTGGACACATAATAAGTTTGAATGAATGAATGAATGAATGAATGAATGAATGAATTTAATCTCATTTGAAAATGCAGAAACTGAGCTCTGAGTGGTAAACTAACCTGCTCAGGTAAGCTGCACAGTCAGACACACAGATGGGACTCAAGCCAGGGTTTCTCTGATCTCCCACACTCTTAACTCCATACTTCACAGGGACCTAGGGACCATGGTCCAAGGCCATTGGCAGTAGTCGCTTTCTGTCTTCCTGCTGTGTGCCCCATCCCCAGATCCTACTCCACACTAGCAATGACCAGAACCACCCCTGTTCCCTCCGTGAAACTCACAGAGGATGATGAGTGACACCACCAGGGCAATGAGGAGGAGGACGCATCCGATGAGCGGCAGCCGCTTCTGGCCCTCCTGCCAGGTGAACTTGGGCAAGCTGACGCCTAGGAGCAAGGCGGCAGTGGGGAAGGGTGAGGCTGTGGGAGTGGGATCCCGAACTGTGCAGCCTAACAGGCAGCCCGTATCCTCGAGATCTGCACTCTGACCCAGACTGTGCAGCCTCCAAAGTGACACCTGCTGTGTTGGCCTGGTTTCTTAGCCCCTCCCCCATTTGCCCCAATGCCTGCCCCCACCTCCCCATGATCTCTACTCTCACCCCTGATCGTTCCCCCTCATTCCCACACATCATTATCCAGGAGGTAGAAGAGGAGCAGAGAGTTCCTGTGCCAAGGCTCTCCAAACCCATGGACTTCTCCCTGCTCCTCTTGCCTTCCCTGCAGCATCCCCCTTACCTGGGGTCTCCCTGGTGGCCCTGGTGGCTGGTGCTGATGTGGCAGGAGATGTCCGGACAGGTGTGGCCCTCACTGGTGTTGCTCTAACAAGGTACACCCTCGTTGGAGAGGTTGCTGTGGAGGCTGACCTAGCAGATGATGACCTACTGGATGATGACCTGGAAGGTGATGCCCGGGCTGGGGCTGCCCCGGCTGGAGCTGCCCGGGCTGGGGATGTCCTTGCTGGGGAAGCATTCTGAAAGCAGAGTGAAGGCATCCCTTAGGCTGCACCCCTTAGGTTGCACCCCTGACAGCCCACCCAGGTGTCAGTCCTGCTGAGCTCTGAGAGAAACACACCAAGGCAAGCGCTAGGCGGTGAGCAGAGCCACCAGACAGGGAAGCGTTGGAGGAGACAAGAGTGTATGAGGATGCAATGAAGTTCAAAGATCCTGCTGTCCCCAGCTCCCTACAGCCTCTTCCTGTCACAGGGACCTGCAGAGGTGGGCAGAGGGCAGTGGGCCGTCTGCCTGGAGCTTGGGAGCACCTGCTTCAGCTATACATGTCTAGGGACCCTCAAAGAAGTGGATGCCAGACTGGCTCCTGACTCCGAAGGTCGCTCAGAGACATGTGGTCACCTATGGGGAAAGCAACCAGCCTTTCTGCCCTCTTCCCTTCCTGCCCCTTTCTTTTGCGAATGTGTGTTAGTTTGTAAGATATTGGTCTTACTATGAGCGGTCATCAAAAAGTATTAAAAGTGCTGCTTAAGAAAAGCCCTAACCTGCATCGTACCCCACCATTCTCAGTATCCCCCGAACTCACACTCACACGCACACACACACACACACACACACACACACACACGCACACCCCAGGGCACCAGGGACATTGGAAAGGCGAGATGCAGGAGGGAGGGAGGGGTGGGTTGGGGTATGATTCCACCACTCTTGGACAAGACCCTTAATTTATATTAGCATATTAATTTACACTTGGTACTTTAATGTATAGTCATAATTATATTTAGTACTTTGATGTACATTCATAAAGAACTTATATTTATATTTAGTACTTTATATTTATATATAATATATATTATATATTAATTTGTATTTAGTATTTTAATGCACAGTCATAGAGAACTTGACATGCTGTAAGTTTTTTATGTACATTTACTTATTTAATCATTAGAACAATCCTATGGGGTAGGAATTTTCATAATCCCCATGCACAGGAGGAAACAGAGGCAGAGAGACTGAGCAACTGATTAAGCTGGCAGAGCCAAGATGCAAGCCAGGAAGTCAGGTTCTGGAGGTCATGCTCTAAGCACTAGGCTTGCTGCCTCTTGGGGGAGGGATGTATGAGATAATGCAGCAGCTTGTCAGAGCAGGCAATCAGTGAGTGCCAGTCCTGCTGCCTCCTGGTGACACTGAGACTTAGGGTACTCTAAATCTGGAAGAGGGAGCCAGTGGGCAGTCGGGCCGATGAGAAGTGCTTGAGCAGCCTCTGCTGGCTGTGAAGGCCTGGTCTGCAAGACCCCCGGCCACTGTCACCAGTTCAGGCATCTTCTCACCTCCCTCTGGTTCCTTATAGAGATCTCTCCACCCTCCTTCATACCATCTCTGCCTCTTCAGTCCCCTCTAAAAGTCCCCAGAGCAGCAGGGGAAACTGGGAACTGACCTGGCCCAGGGGCCGCATCTGACCCTCGTTATAATTTCTTCTGAACACTGACTGACTGCTCAGAGGGTAGACCTCCTGGGAGCAGTGGGAATGGTGGGGAGGGGGCACACCTGTGCTTGGGGACCCTGTGATGGGGGCACAGTCTGCAGGGGCACGTGGAGGACACGGGATCTGGACCTCCGGCACCTCTGCTTCCCTTCCTCACCTTCTACTGTGCTTGAAAGCATTCGACATTATCACTAAGCAGACCAGCTCCTAAAAAGTCCTCATTAAAATATCTAACCTAAGCCAATACCATCATCCCTACCAGGCAGGCATTTTTTTGTTTGTTTGTTTGTTTTGTTTTTGTTTTTGTTTTTGTTTTAATTCCCTCTTCTAAGAGTCAGAGGTAATTGATTTGGTCACTTCCTCGTTTTTCTGGAGTCTGTGGGGTGAATTCAAGGAGGAATTCCCAGTCCCTGATCACAGGCAGCTTGCCAGAGGCAGGGGCCAGGAGCGACTCCTACCAGCCGGCTGAGCAGGGCATACAGATCTGTGTTTCGCGGCTTGCCGCTGCTGAACCACAGCTCGGATTCCCCCTCACCCACATTGTTTAATTTCCACAAATTGAAAGCAGGTTAGCCCCTGGGAGCCTCTACGGGAAGAGGACTGGGGCGGGGCAAGGAGGGACAGTGAGGCTGTGTAGAAGCACAGGGTGCGTCAGTGGGCAGTAATGGAGGCAGGTCGACCTGGGCCCCAACCCTGGACCTAGCAGCACGACCTTGGGAAAACCACATAACTTTCCTTTTTCTTTTTCTTAATCTGTAAAATAAGACTCACAATCCTGAGGCCTCAATGAAATAAACAGGAAGCTCCTGCCCATGCTTGGCACACGGCAGCAGGGCAGGAGTGAGTCATTCCTCTCCCCTTCGTGCTGCTATAACAACACCAACTGTGCTGAGACTGAACAGCCATGGCTTGTGACTGAAGGGCTGAAGGGTAGTATGAGCTCATCTTAGGGAGAAAAGGGGGTGCTGGACAAAACTCAGTCTAAAATCCTTCAGCGAGAGGGACGAGCCCTAGACTTCCCACCAGTGGGGGCCTGAGCCTTGGATCCACCCAGGACAGTGGCATTGTGGTACTGACCTGCCTTTGTCCCTGTTATGTTCTCAAAGTCTTCCCCAGCCTCAGGGAGGGAATTCTCGTTATTCAATTCAATAGGTGTTACATAGGTGTAACACTTCACAGTTTACAATAAACATCCATGTCTCTGGCCTCATGAGGTCCTCACTCCATCCCTGAGAGGTTGACACTTTTAGAAGCATGTTTTTACAGATGAGCAAGCCCACCTCAGAGCTTAGATTGCTCAGAATCACAAAGTCAGGGATCTGACCCAGGCCTGTATGCATCCAAGTCCCCTGTCTTCTCAGGTCGTCGGCAAGAGCCTCCCGGCACAGCCTTCTCCCTGAACCCAGGTGCAAGTACTCGTTCTGCATTTGTGCCATGGCTGAGAGCTTGGGCTGGGGCCCTTGCAGGGTGGGAGCACCACAGGGAGCTTTGGGGGGGGGACTGGGGGTGCCCACAGGGATCTTGGTCTTGCTGACCTTGCCAGTGGGAAGCGGAGCTGGGTCCAGTGACCTGCCAGGGCCAGGCAGAACCTGGTGGACGGGAGCAGCAGTGTCACAGTCATCAAGCACTCTCTAAGCCAGTTGGTGGCTCTGGGTAAGTGACATAACCTCTTTATACTTTGGTTTCCTTATCTGTGCAGTGAACCAATCACCCTACATCATAGCGTTGTAGTGAGAGATGATACATGTAAAGTAGGGACTTGGTGACCATTAGCTCTGATGGCAACTACCTGTCTTTCTGTTTGTTTGTTAAAGATGCTGGGCTAGAAACAGAAAAATATGTGTTTAAATATGACTTCATCCATTTCTCACTGGGTTACCTCGGGGCAAGTAAGTTCACACTTTAGAGTGTCTTCACACATGTAAAATGTAACTAGTACTGCCTCCTTACCCCAGATAACGCAGAAGGAGCTTGGTCTGTAAATGTGCATCACCACAGTGAAGATACAGCTCATCAGGCACTTTACTTGATCCCATTTCAACTGCGAAACAGATCTCTGTGGTTGGCATTTTAAGCTTCATTATAGAGATTTTGAAACTGAGGTCCAAGATGGTTAAGAACATGCCCAAATTCACATCTCAGGCACTTGGATTCTAACCAGGCCTCCTAGGAGCAAGTAGAGTCTGGACCAACAGTATCAAAACTGGCCCAGAGTACTTCCTTCATTTTTTCGGTGCTTACGATTTACCAAGAGCTTTCACTCCCATTATTTCATTTGATTTTCACAAGGCTCCTAGTTAGCAAGCTGGACAAGAATTATTACCCTCAACTCATACATGAGGAAACTGGGGTTAAGAGAGACTGAAGAGCATGCCTGAAGCCCCTAAACTTGTTGATGATCTCGTAAGGACTCTATCCCAATCTTTTGATTCCCAGTCAGGAACTCAGGCTGTCTCCACCTGATCAGGACCCAGTGATCCTGGTCTGTTGCCCCACCATGATGGGCAGAAACAAAGCAACCAGCCTGAGACAGGGCTGAGAGGCAGGCAGGGGCCCAGAGAAAAACATGTGTGAAGCCTGGGGGAGGCCGGAAACAGTGGGAGGGAGTTAGACCAGGGAGGAAGGGGCTCAGTGGGAAGGAGGAGCCACCAGAAAGGCAGAGAGAAGACCTCCTGAGCTGCGTTTGCTTACTCTACCTGCAGGTAGGTGCTGCCCACCCATGACCTCAGCCAGCAAGGAGGAGAGGTCCTGGGGAGGTGAGCCCTAGGGTCCGGGTAGGACCTTCACCTGAGCCCCTCTTCTGTGAGTCTGGAGACAGGTGGGATGTGTAAAATGGGACTAATCTTGAGCTCAGGACTCGGGGAGCCGAAAGGAGTGGTGAGTGGTCCCCAGCCAGGCTCTTTAAAGCTGTTGGCTCTGAGCCTCAGTAGCCCATTATAAAGTCTTCCAGGGTTGGGAAGTGTGGAGTATAGGGATGGAGAGGAATCTAGAGATGGGGGGTAGGAAGGGCAATATCCAAGAAAAAGCCAGAAGTCCTGGAGGCCCTGGCTCAGTAGAGCTGGCATAGCAGCGTCAGAGCTGGTGAGAGGCAAGTGGGGGTGTTTCTGACCACACAGACCAGGGCAAAAAGAGAATCTGGAACCCCAGGTCCCACATGAGAACTGCTCATGTGAGGAAATGCAAAACCCAGCAAGGACAGCAGGAGGGAAGGGCTGCCCCAAGACCAGGGGAAAACAGACTGAAGAGTGTGGCTGTCTGCTCCACGCCCCACCCCAACTCTGAACTTCAATTCAAACCCTTGCAGGAGCTAGGAAGAATTCTCCTTTTCTGGGACCACAGAATGAGAGATACCACAACTATCCTTCTTAACCCATTTCACAACCTGCCACCCCACCCTGCTGGAAGTTCTTCCTGATGTCTAACCTACAACAGTAGTAACTCATTTCCTTTCCTCAATTCTTCAAGTGCAATGCTGAGATTCCAGCTTCCCTCCCAGAGGACTGACTGAACCCTCAGAACAGGTAACTTGAGCACATGGGGAAGAGGGAGGGGAGCAAATGTCTTGCTCAAGGTCCCAAGATACAAGGGGCAGAGCCCAGACCAGAATCAGCCTACCTCCAAGCCTTTGTAAGTGAGCAGAAGACCCAGGAATGGAACTCAAATGAGCAACTCCTGGGCCAGGGCCTCAGGCTTCCATAACCTGCTTGCAGCCCAAAGGTTCCTCAGCTTGCAGGTGAACAGGGAAGAGTCAGAGTGGAGGTGACCCTGGGCCATTTCCCCAGCCCAGCATTGCCAGTCATTCTACCCTGGTCCTGCCTGTTCTCCCACCCACCCTGGGTGGTATCCGTGGTTAGCCCCAAGGGTAGTACAGTCGTAAGCCTTCACCATGTGAGGAACAAGTCCTACCCCAAGGCTGTCACTGTGCCTCTGCAGCTTCCAGGGGTCCCCACTCAAAATCCACCTGGCTCCCTCAAGGTGGTCTGGGGCAGGAAATGGCATGGCTGGGAGGCAGGTGGAGCAGGGACCCACAGGAAGGCAGGGAGAGGGCTGAAAAGAGCAGTTCCCAGCACTTGGGCTCATTCCAAGAACTTCCCTGGACAGAAGTCAATAAAGATTGTTATTCCCACTTTAGAGACAAGGAGGTAGAGGCCCAAAACATTTGTGTGCTTTATCCAAAGTCACTCAGGTGTATCTTAGTGAATAATAGGGATGAAAACCCAAGGCCCCATGTACCTAGTTCACTGTGCCTATGCCACAGCTTCCAGGGGCTGGCTCCCCTCTCCAAGGTGAACAGGGCATTTTTATGATTTCCTGTGGCAGACTTTGCCCCGTGGGCCCTTACCTGGTGGCAGGTGGGAGAAAGTCGACAAACCCCTTTACCCCTCTGGGTCTCCTGCAGGCCCACCAGCAATGCCACGGAGGAGACACTGTGCTGAGTGATGTCACGGTCACCTCATGGATTATTTGAAGTGTGGCTAAGGCCATGTATTTAGTCCTGGGCTTTTCATAGACACTGTTCTCCAACCGCAGGCAGTACCCTATAAAAACATCTAGTGATACACCTAAAGAATGCCCACCTGTAGCAGCAACTTCAACACATTTTCATGGCCCAAGGGCAGGTCCTCAGGGCCCCTTCAAGTCCAGCCCAAGCTGCCCAGGCCTCTGTTTATAAAGCTCAACCCCAGGGCAGGCTGGGAACAAGCTGTCAGAGTTTGAAAGATTTTGAAAACTCTCTAGTCCAAAACTTTATCCTTCTGATGAGGCAATTAAGGCCCAGAAAGGCAATGTGAACTGTCTAAGGTCACACAGCCAGCTAGGGGCAGTGCCAGGATTAGCACCCTGATCTTTTGGCTCCTGTCCTTGGGCTGTCGCACCTCTCTGTGCTCTGCCACTGCCAGGTGAGTGCACCAGGCTCTGACAGGAACAGTCCCTCACCAGACCTGGGCTCTTGTGGCAGGTTCTCTCTCCCAGTGCCCTGAGTATCGAGGATGTTCAAAGGGGTGTGCATAGGCAGGCCCCCAGGCCAACACCCCAGCACTCTGGGCTAGGCAGGAAGAAGTACCCCCAATCTCCACTGGAAACACCAGGGATTATTACCAGGAGAGCTCAGGAGCTTCCTTTGATAAGACCTAACAAGCCCCCTTGCCTGTTGGGAGCCTAGGGAGCCCCTGGGTGAAAGCAGGGGAATCCTGAACCCATCTCAGTGTGGGCTGACCTCGACTGAACCGACTCCCATGGAAGTGGTCTGTGCTGGGATATAGATCACGGCTTTTTTCCCATTCTTACTGCTCAATCCAGGCTCCATCATACCTGCAGGTACACAGGGCTCCCTCCTGCTCTCCCCTCCCTGAACCCAGAGAAACCCCACAAATACAGGTTCCCCTTAGAACATAGGCAGATGCCCAGCACTTCCTCCCACCCATGTGAACTACCAGCATGTGAAACGTTTACCTTAGAGACCTTGGTCATCCTAGAATAAAACTTGTCTCCAGACTAGGCAGCCAGAGCCATGAGACCTCTCTTGCTCCAGGTATGGGAGACACAAGGCCATCTTACTTCTGTTCCTACCCAACCTGTGTGACCCAAGTGGTAGTTACATCCCTCCCAGCTTTTTAAACTATAAGATGAGGAAGTGGGCAGCCCGCAGGCTTCCACAGCACATTCGAGGTTCCATGGAGATGCCCGGGGGGGGCCGGATTAGTAGGTGCTGGGCTCTCAGTCCCTCACTCCACTTCAAACAGAGAAGATTCACTTTTCATTTGTATGTAACTGGCTCCACATAAGATTTAATTTCAACAAAAGAACCTGCTGGTACAAAAACTTGAAAATTGCTGACCTGGGTGAGTGCTAAACTTATTTATAGTTTACGATGCCTCCTATAGACATGAAAGAGGCTTGGGGTCTTGTTATACCAGAGTCAAAACACATTCTTGTTCGTTCATTCGTTCATTCATTCATTCATTCATTCATTCATTCATTATTTGTTCAGCCATCAAATAGTTCAAAGAACATTATGGGCCACTGTTGCCAAGCAAATAACATTTGATTGCCTAAGGACTCACTACCTCAGTTTCTCCCCATATGCCCTCTCTGCCAGTGCTGGTATGCCATGGGCGCTCCCTGGATAGTACTGGTATAGTTTCTCTATTAGGAGAACCAGACTCCACCTGGTGCTGCCAAGGCTGCCAAGGCACAGAGTCCAGGGTTCCTGGACTGGCTTCCATCCTGTCCCCAACCCTGTACAACTGGCGGGGCACAGTCCACCTCCATTTGATGGAAAATTTTAGTTTTAGGTAATAGTTAATAAGCTTAGTAATGAATGCATGTAAAAAGGTATTATTTCAGGAACTGAAGATATGACCCACCCTGATCCCAGGAGACCATGAGCAATTTGACCTTTGTGTCCCAGCGGGACTGCAAGCAATCTGGATGGTATCTGAGCCATTGTGTTCCAGGGAGAGACTTTCCACTGCCCAGGACACAGGACCTAGGACACAGGACACAGATAAAGAATTGCCCAGGACACAGATAAAGAATCACAGATCAACAGGTCAGTGAATGAAAGGATGCTAGGGAAATTGCCAGACTGCAGTTTTTATCTGATTAACCTTTTTTCTGAGTTCCAAATCCCTCACCTATACTTTTCCCTCCTTATAAAAAAGGCTGGCTAGAAATGAAATGTAAGACTGTCGTTTAGGGTATATAACTGGCTGTCTTCTCAGATTGCAGCCATCTGAATAAAGTACTAATAAAAATTCAATCCCTGTCCCTGCTTATTGGTTCTGGTGGTGACCAGCAGCACAAATGTCAACTTTTCTAGTTTCACATTGTCGCTGTACCAGGAAGAAGCTGTTTTGCCAAAACAAGACACTTAAGCTAAGTAGCTATTGTTACATCAGCCGGCCTTCCTCCCCAGCGCCCCAGCCTGGAGCCCCAAACACACACTCCCACACATTCACACTCACATTTGCCTAGTCACAGGAACAACGCAGGGATGACCCAAGTGGAAATTTGCTTAGCACCAATGACAACATGAGACAGAGGTCTCAGGTGAGAGCTGCTTGCCTGCAGGAGCGAAGGGCAGGTGCCAGGAATCCTAAAGGTGCCTGCACTATGAAGTCTGGGGGATGGCAGAGTGTCCTTACCCTCCTGGTCTGCCGTCTTGGGACCCTTCCCAGCCACCTCCAGGGAGGGTCCCTCATCTGAATCATCCCTGGGGCCTCCCTCCATTCTCTTGTCCACAGCATCTGTGGTCTTGGGCTGGCTGAGAGCTTTTCCGCTTTAAGAAGACCCAGTATAAGAAAATGAACTCCGCCAAGGATTGTGGCTTTTATCAGTGACTCTACTTCAGTCTTTTTTTAATAAACGTTGCATGTCTTTAAGCATGAAGAATGTCACTCATTTTGAAAAACACAAAATACACACTATTTTTCAAAAGCAGATATGCATATCCAGTGTTGTGCACCTGTAATCCCATTCTATATAATTTCAGAGACTGTCATGGGACCAAAAAGGGGCTTCCATGGGCAATTTTGCCAACCCTCTGATTCGGTAGGTAGAAAAACTTAGGCATGGAGAGGAGCAGATATTTGTGAAATTTTTTAGAGGAGTCAATACTAGACCATAGATGATGATGATAATAAATCTTAACTCTCTATGAATCTATCATCTCTATCTCTATATCTATTTATGGCAGATACTATTCTAAAGGAGCCTTAAGTGTGAAACTATTCTAAGACTCCTTCAAGTAGATATGATTTTTATTCCATTTTACAGATATCCAAAGTCACAGCTAACCTGAAACTTGGTCAATGTTTTGTCCTCCACATCATGCAGCTCCTCTTTTTAATACAGAGAAGCCAAGAAACTTCTCTGTCCCTTTTCCAAGATCCCCCTGAAGACTCAAACTCCTTACACAGGAGCTTCACTGGGCCACCATCTTCCTCACAACCTTATGGAGCTGAAGAGCAATGAAGCCCGTAGAGAGAAGGTGTGGCCTTAGAGGACCAGCTTCTCCTAGTCAGCTCCTATTCAATTTCATCAATTTTAAGAAACCTGCTGCTGATATGATTGAGACAGCTCTCCCCGCCCCCACCCCAAGCTCACTATTTTAACAGTTCTACCCTAAACAAGTAGTAAATTTAAGAACCTTAAAGAAGGAAATAGTGGTTCACTTCTTTCATTCCAATGTACATTAGGGCAGTCTCCCAGAATGAACATGGCACCAACCGCCCAATTTGACACTTAATTCCATCGGTGATGAAAAGACTGTTCTTCAACCTGTGCCCCACCAGTGTCCTTCCATATTGGTCCCTGACTCTGGACAGAGGTGCTTCCTAGGCTGATATCCCCCTATCGCCCTGTCCTTGGAACTGGCCTACTACCCTTCAGATAGCTCAGCCCTTCTCACTCTCTGTGTTTAGACATCATCACATTTAGACTCCCAGCAAGTTACCAAGGAACACGATTGTGACTGTGAGTTCAATGTCCGCATGCCGCAGACAAAACTCCATTCTTTGTACATCACCATTTTTGCCTACTGCAAGCCCCAATTCACCCCAGAGGCCTAGAATCAAATGACCTTGCTGGGTGGAGACTTCAACCAAATAGACCAGAGCAGGGGGCAGGGGAGAAAGCCTGGGAAATAAAAGTCCAGATCGGGTTGATGAGTGATGGAAGCGAAGATGGTAAAAGTTGCAGAAACACATCTTGGGTTCAGAATGGACCACACACCAGAACATGAGCTGAGCTGATCCTTCTCAAACCTAGCACTGCCCATACCTCCCAGAGTCCCAGATTCTACCACTTCAGGAAAGAACAAGAGAAGATGAAAAGGAGTAGAAAGTAAGACCTAAGGAGAAGTTAGAGCCCAAGAGGAATGTCCCCTAAGAAAAGAAAGCTGAGGCACAGTTGACCAAGATCTTTGGAAACCTTCATGTGTATATGACTAGCTTTTCCACAAAAGACCATCAGCTGCTCTCTACCACCACCAAGAGCAGAAGAAGAGGACAGGAACCTGAACTATAGCAGAAGAAGATGTGGATAGATGTAAGAAAGCACTTTCCAAGCATGAAGATTATTAATCCCAAAGCTAAGTGACCAAGGGAGATTGAAAAATCTCCTTGATCTTAAATGCACATAGAGACATTTGTAAGGATGGTTTATGAATCTAGTGAGGGCATAGCCAAGATAACCTAGAAGCCCAGCTAAAATGCTAAGGTTCCATGATTCTCAAACCAGCAAAGGTGACCTCTAGCAGCATAAATGTCCTGGCTCACAGGGGTGCTCACAGGACACAGAGCAGAAGCCCAGAATTCAGCCACACAGGCCTGGGTGCGTCCTGACCAGGTCCCAAATCCTGTTAGCTTCCCTTTCCTTCCTAGAAGAGTCCCTCCTGAGAACCATGATAAAAGGAGGCCGAGCAATCTTGATCCCAAGTAGCTTCAAAGTAGAAAAGGTACATTCAGTTCCCCTCAAACCTGAGGCACACAGGCAGCGGTGCCCCGCCTATCTCCCAGCTGATTCCTCAGCGCCAGGAGGCTCTGGCCTATGGCCCAGGGACACTCACCAGGCGGCTGTCCCTTTCCATGGTCTCCCAAGGGGTGAGGCTTCCAGACTCAGCTGATATCAATGGGAAGATCCATGTTGGCCCCTGGCTTCCCAGGCATGTGGGGAAAAGGGGGCTGGAGGGCCAAGGGCCAGCCCCCACCAGGAGGGTGGGGAAGCCGGTTGGGAGGTTGGGATGTGTGAGGTAATCCCAAGTATAAACAACCGGGCAGAACTAGCCAGACCTGTCCCTCACCCCTCCCCCTCTTCCGAGGCCATCCCAGTTACTCAGCGAATACCAAATGAGTGTGAACTTTACTCCTGAAACTGCCCCCACAAAATCAGTCTGTTGTGGGGAAACCCAGGGTTCCAGAATGCCCTTTTCAGAGGGAGGTTCTGAGAGAAAGGGCTCAGGCCCTATGAAGACAGCCTAAACACAGTGGACCTGAGCCCCTAAAACAGGCGCTCTCAGGTACCTAAGGTATGACCCTGTCCCCATAGGGGGTGTCCAAGGCCTGGAACCAGAGCCATAGCCAGGGGAGGACAGCGTGAACCTTCATTTCCAAGGACAATGTGTCTACATCCTAAATCAGGGCATGTGGACTGGCAATTTTTTTTTCCTGAATTTTATTTCTACAAAAACTTTTAACAAAGAAATTTAAATCGAATGACCTCTAATTATGTACATAATGAATTGTGTCTATTGAAACAATAAAATGCTATGAAACAACACTTTAAAGCCCATTAAAATAAAACCTATAAATATCTGAATGGAAACCGTTCCAAGAAATATTGGGCTGACTCATGGTCTCACACCTTGCCCCATTCTGACTCTTAGAGTCACAAGAACTAGAACCGCCATGAGAGGGGCGCTCAGCACCTCCCAGACTGGCAGAGCGGATGCCGAGAACTGTGAGGTGGGCAGCGGGAAAACCTGCCTCACTGAGCATTTGGGGGTGTAAAGATCAGAGAACTGCAGATTTTTTTGGAGACCGAAGGGAGTTCAGAGAGCACTAGTGGTTCAATCTGCTTGCCATGCAGATGGGGAAGCAATCTGCAGGAATCACACCTGAGAAGCAGTGGCCGCAGCAGCAGTGGCCACAATAATAAAGTGCTGACGTCCTGATGAATAAGTTGCATACAGCGATGCCACCCATCCATCCTTCACTCACGCATTCACAACTATCCCTGGAGTGCTTCTGATAGGCCTGGCCCCACTCTAGGTGCTGGGGACTCAGTGAACAAAACAGGCAAAGACCCTGCCCTATGTCACTAGCAGGTAGGTAGGTAGACAGGTAGGTAGGTAGATAGACAGATAACACAGTATATTAGAAAGTGAGTGGTGTTATAGAGAAAAACAAGTAGAGAAGGGATCAAGAGGGCTGGATGGTAGTGGGATTATAATTTAAAATGGAAGGCAGGGAGGGTCTCACTGAGGTGACTTTTAAGCAAAGACTAAGGAAGTGACTGTTATTCTCCCCATTTACATGTAAAAAAACAGAAATTTTTAGCTCAGGATGGAAACTGTCAGCTCCAGTTCAGGGTATCGTGAGGGAAACCTAATCCAGAGACAGAACTTCTCAAGGGCCTGGGTAAGGACACCGGGGTTTTCCAGTCCTGGGTTATTTTTGGATGTCAGCTCTCTGGCTTCCAAGAGAGCAGAACTCAGCCACAGATCACGTCCCCTTCCTGCTTCCTTGACAGCAGAGGGACCCCTCCTTCTCATCTCATCCTGAGAAGATGCTGGAATTCTGTCCTGCTCCTCCTCTTCCCTCTTTCCTAGGGGGACACCCAGCAGGGAGCTTCCAGGCTGTCACTGAGCCTTGGTTTCCATAGGCCAGGCCTAGGGAGCCCACTCAGTCTCTGGGAAGGGCCCTGACCTCCCATGGTCACCCTTAGCTTCATTCCATGAAGGTCCCCCCAACCTCTAAAAAGAACTCAGTCTTGGAGTTCTAAGCCAGTCAGTGAAGATGGAAAGACTGACTCCGAGGTAATGGTCAGCAATGTGAACTTGGTCTTCAGCTTCACCAGTTGGAAAATGGTGATGACACATTAAACCAGAGAATGTGTCTGGAGATAGGTAGGCTCTGAAGAAATGTCAACTTTATTCCTTGGCTTCCATTAGAAACACAAGTTGACCCAACCCAGAGTCCTTGCTGACCAAGCCACCTGACCCATTGGAAATTCCCGTCTACAACTGGTTCAGTTTAATAAGCCATGTGACTGCTCAGCACCACGCCTCTCGGTGGCTGTGGTGGGCAAAGGATGACAAAGAACCGCAAGGCAGGGACCTTGCCCTGGGAGAACACAAGGCACAGTGAACCCTTGAACAACGCAGGGGTTAGGGTACCAATGCCCTCCACAGTTAAGAATCTAAATATAACTTTGGACTACCTGAGAACTTAACTACTAATAGCCTACTATTGACTAGAAGCCTTACCCATAACATAAACAATTGATTAACAAAGATTTTATATGTTATCTGCATTATGTTTTATATTATTACAATAATGTAAGCTAGAGAAAACAAAATATTATTAGAAAATCATAAGGAAGAGAAAGTATATTTACAACACTAATACTGCATGCATTTGTGTTGAAACACCTGCATATGAGTGCTGGCTGGGTTCAAACCCACGTTGTTCAACAGTCAACTGTAAGTGTGTTGGGCAATGGCAGGGACACCGAGGCATGGAATTCTTTGCTGGCAGTTTTGCTGTTTTCGGAGAAGAATGTACCGGGATGGCCCAAGAATGTTTGGTGGAGAAAGCCCCGGGCCAAGATGTGAGCGGACTTTTGTGTGGCTCTGCTACTTCTGAGCCATGCGCCTTCAGCCAGGGGGCCTGGAGCTGTGCTTTCTGGTCTCTAAAAAGTGAGGTCCCTTTCAACCCTGGAGAGCTTAGAAGTTTCTAAGTGGAGAGATATGGCCAGAAAGAAGAGAGTCGAGAAAGGTGATAGGGCAGTCTAAAGCTCCTGTCAAAGAGCTGAGAAGCAGAGAGTCTGGCAGAGGGAAACGGAGTCACGGTTTGTTCCAGTTTGTCACAGAAAGAAGAAAATGCCCCCAAAAGTGTTCCCAGAAAGACGGGAACAGAAGGATGGTCAGAAACCAGAGAGAGAGAGAGCAAAAACAACCATAATGTGCAATAAAAAAATTTTTTTCATGGTTAAAAATATAAAGAAAACCAGGAAATAACAATTCACATTTTAAAAGCACTTGCACATCTATCATTTCACTCTGTCCTCAGAACACAATTGCATACAGTTATTATTATTCTCCCATTTTGCGACAAGGGAGCAAAGACTCGAAGAAATAAACTTCCCAGTGTCAGCAGTTTATCAAGGACGAAGCTAATGCTCAAATCCACATTTTCTGCTTCCACATTCATGTTTTTATTATGACAGTGTCAGTTTAATAGAGAGGTATAATAGGTCATTATATTTTCAAATTTTCTTGAATATCTGGTCTCCATAATAAAGTTCAAAATGCTTGTTTCCATAATAAAGTTCAAAATGTTAAATTTGTACATTCTTGTTAGAAGCTTTATCTGATTCTTTACAACTCAGAGAATTTTCAAAGGAATATTTTTATTTTGATGCAATGCTTTCCTAGTTTTATTATTTCAGCTGCTTCAGGTGTGTTTTTATCAGAGCAGATGATAAGTGTGAAGTCACTGAAGGTGAACTTCTGTAGGCCCCCAGATTACTCACAGTGTGTTTTGCTGACGGTCGCCAAAAGATAGATGTTTATACTATTTGCTCAGTGAAAGGAAAGTGTTGTGCATTTTGACTTTTTTGCTTTTTGAATGTGAATCACTAAAAAAAAAAAATTATCTAGACTTTAAATCTGGTTTAGATATTTGAGCAAGCAACTACATTATTCCATTCTCCTGTAGGCTACTCAGAGTTTGGAAAGAAAAAGATGAGCCTTTCTGCTTTTTTAGCTCAAAAGACTTCTCAGTTAAGAAAAAAATAATCTAAAGGAATATGATTTTTTTCTATGTACATGGATGTTAAGACTTTGAATACTCACATTTGCAAAGCCCTTTCCCTTTGTTTATCTCAGCTAGCCCTTATGACAATCTTCCAAGATAAATAGGACAGGTAATGAGCTTGGGAAAACCCAGAGAGTCTCTAAGTCCCAGGGTTGTGGCTTGGCTGAGCCTGGCTGCAGTCGAAGTACCGCAAGACTGTACACTCTCCAAAGAGCCTCAACAGCACTTCTTAGGGACAATGCATCTTGACCCAGGTCTAGCCCTGGTTTGGCTACTTCCCCAGAAGTAGAACCCTGCTTCACTAATAATTTCACTTAAGTTGTCTCAGCTGTAATCCAGCAACCATAAATTCTCCTCTGCCTGCCCCTTAGAGATGGAATATCGTGGACTGGCTCTTGGGAAACCCTGAAGTACTTTAAGGACATTGGACATTATTACTATAAGCTTGAAACTCTGCAGACAGGTCTTCCTACAATTTCTCTTCATTCGATGCTTTTGAGCTCTAAGGTGTGTCCTTTTGTAAAGTATCAGAATTCAGTTCAGCTTTCCAGGTTTTATAGGTTCACATTGTTTTTCTTCTCAGTCTTATTAGTTTTCTCACACTGAGGGGTCCTGGTGTTTCTAGTAGGTCTGGATGGGGCCCCCTTAGTCACAGAGCTCTGAGTGAAGGACAGTACCCAAGGTTTCCAGTTGATTTCCAAAATCCTCCCTGAAAACTTCCAGATTTCATTGGTCTTCGGGGCTGATGACAGCCCTTTGGACTACCCACTAGTAGACTACATAAACTCTAATAACTCCTCCTAGATCCCTTGAATCCAAACAGAAGGTTCAGGGTTTACAACCCTAAGGCTAATGCATGGATCATTTTACTGTGTTCCCTTCCATTTACCAAATCAAAGCCTATTCCCTCAGCCCCAGAAATCTCGCTTAATTTTTACACATCTGTAAATAATAATTTACTATGTGTCTATTGTGTTCCATGTACTGCTCAGGCAACTAAAGTAGAGCAAGGACAGCCCAACGTTGTGCCTGTCCTCATGGATTTTATTCTTCTATGGGGAGCCTCATTCCCCTGTCCTCACTCTC
The DNA here is from genome assembly GCA_004026545.1 of Mormoops blainvillei. Classification (NCBI taxonomy): domain Eukaryota; kingdom Metazoa; phylum Chordata; class Mammalia; order Chiroptera; family Mormoopidae; genus Mormoops; species Mormoops blainvillei. The sequence continues at coordinate 117,003 of PVJD01000002.1, read as the reverse complement.
CTCTCCTTAGGAGCTTGCTATCAGAAAAGAACAGCTAAGGCATATTGAATCCTCTTGAGGTGCAGTGTCTTAGTTAATTGCCACACCAACCTTATGAACAGATTAAGTAATTTGCCCCAGACCACAAATCTAGTAAGTGCTGAAAATGGGGTTTATGTGCAAATCTGTTTGACTTCTGAAATTGCTTTTGACGCTACTCTATGCATCTCTCTACAGTCTCCCAATTCGATGTAAACTTCATATGGGAACATATTAGGGACCTTTTTGTCTTCCCGAGAATTCATAAAGCTTTGAATAAGATCTGTCTACTCAGAGATTCTTGGAGAGTAGTACTTGACAATTCTTTGTGTAGTGAAGTTTCCAGTTTTCTCTGTGGTTGGTTTTCTGTTCTAAGCTGCTAGCTCCTTATCTGTAAGGCAATATAACATAATGGTCAAGAATGGAGACTAGACTATGGTGAAAAAAATTAAATAACACCCTAGGTTGGAATGTTGGTTACATTATTTGTAAGTTTACTATCTGAATCTGCTTCTTCATCTGTAAAAGAGAGATTAATAATACGCATTCCATGGGTTATAATATCCCCCTTATTATCCCATGGGGTTATAAAGATTAAATGAGACAACACTCAATAAAATGGTAGTATGTGCTATCTTACAACTTTTCTGTTGATCACACATTGTCTGCCATAGCTTTGGATATTGGAGCTTTCCAACATGTTTAGAAAGTCTGAAACAAACATGGCAAACTGGCTGCTCTCTAGCTGGATGGAGATGCATATGTTGGGAAAAAGTCAGTGTTCTTACACCATTATCACTCTCACAACACTTCTGACTGCAGGTGTGTGGGCCTTCCCCAACCAAGCAATCCTCTGTTATACCAGTTGGGTGTCTCAAATTTTAACTCAATTCTGACACTAGTTACCTGGAGATACTGTTGGGTCCCACAGGTTAAGAGCTCAGTCCCATGGGACTATCCCCTACTTCAGACACTAATCACTCGTAGTTGGTCCCCAGGTTACCCACAACTTCTGCTTAAATTCCCATGACCTCTTCTCCTAGGACCAAATGTTCCTATGACCTCCTCCTGCTTGTATTTGATTGTTTGTTAGAACAGCTCACAGAACTCAGGGAAACACTTACTTACATTTACCAGTTTATTGAAAGACATAGAAAAGAATACAGGTGAACAGCCAGATGGAGAGATACACAGGGCAAGGGCTGGGGGGTGCTAAGCAGAGGAGCTTCTGTCTCCGTGGAGCTGAGGTGCTTCACCACCACCCTGCCTCTGTATGTGGACGTGTTCATTCACCTATACCTCCTGGAACTCCATAATATTGGGATTTTCATGGAGGCTGCGTCATGATCAATCAACTCCTCTTCTAGCCCCTTCGCCTTCCCTAGAGTATGGGAGGTGGGGCTGAAAATTCCAAGCTTCTAATTATGGTTTGGTCTTTCTGGTGGCCAGCCCCATCCAGGAACCCCCACAGAGCCACTTCATTAGGATGAAACATGCCTGTCATCCAGCAAACTCCAGATTTCAGAGCTCTTTGTCAGGAACTGGGGTCAAAGACTAAGTACTAGAACAAAAATTTCTCCTAGCTCTCCTGTTTCAAGAACGGGGGCAGGGACCACTATATGTATTTCTTATTATTTCACAATGTGTTTCAATCAATTTGGACAGTACTATTTTAGCCTAATTAATTGCCAAAATTAAAAATTCAAGGAAGTCTGGTCTCCCAAGACTGGTCAAGACTTTTCTCAAAAAATACACTCAATAAGTACTCACCAATTAACATGATATTTTTGATCCCCTCACAATATCTAGCACAAATCAAAGCAATCAGTTGGTCAGTCCGTAAGTCTTCATTGAATCTCTACTATGTGTTGATTAGGAGTTGCTTAATAACTAAATTGATCGCCCCATCAGAAAGACAGATTACGGTGAATAGGACCCACCTCCTAGGGTTCTGTGAGTACTGACTGAGCTGAGCCGTCACACAGACTAAGCACTCAGTGGATGTTTCCAGTCAGATTCACAGAGTGTCAGGACTGGAACCCAGAGATCCTCTCTTCTGAGTCATTCTCTTAAACTCTCATCCTAAGATAACCCTCTGACAACTTATGGCAGAGACTCTGAGAGGTGGAATTCTAAAGCCCTGTTTCCTGTACTTGGCCTTTCCTCCCAGGCCTTAGCCCATACCTTGGAGTCTGAATGCTGCCCAAGGCTTCTTTGGTTCAACACCAAGCCACAGGCCCTGGCATACCAAGTTCAAAGCTTCAGGGCTAACCACAAGGTTAACCAGCCTGCTGTCCTCAGCCCCAGCTGGAACCATCCTGGCCCCACCTGCTCTGGGTTCCAGTTTTCGTTTAAGGAGTGAGGAAGACCAGAGAGCCCTTCTGTGCCAACACCACCCACTCCTCTCAGTGCCGGGTGCCCTGGCTTTCCACTCAACCCAAGTGTCTGGAAGAGCCAGTTTCCCCAGTCTGCGCTGGGGCCAGGGCTGGTGTGATGCAACATGGCCCAAGTCCTCAGCCCTAAGTTCAGTTTAATTATGCACATGTGTGCGGATGACACATGCAGAGGGCTAAATGAGGGGTAATTACCTGGGGTGGGGTGACAGAGCCCAGTTGACTAAGAGAATGCTTTACTCTAGCTGCAGAGGGAGATGGGGATAAAATTACCAGGACACCCTCCTGGGCCTAGACCCTGTCTTGCCTTCCAGGACGCCTGTCCCAGGAGGTCTGCCACAGCACCCATGGGGGCTCCATGGGGATGGTATCCCAGCAGGGGATGGGACATGTGCACAGACAGTATGAGTTGCCTTTGTCAATTGTGCATTTCAAGAACAGTGTGCAGTCCAGACACACAGGCCCAGTGACCAGCTCCTAGGGCACATCTTACCTGATTTCTTTCCCCCAAGAGCCGGGAGGCTATCAGAAGGGGCAGATTCATTCTTTCGTTGCACACACGTACACAAATTTAACAGCTTTATTGAGATAGAATTCGCATCCCGTACAATTCACCCGCCTAAACTATATAATTAAATAGTTTTCAGTATACTGACAGGGTTATGCAACCACCATCACAATCAATTTTAGAACATTTGTTTTCACCCCAAAAAGGAACAACCAGCTCACCAGCATCACTCTCCATCTTCCCCCAGCTCCCCTCCCCAGTTGCAAGCAACCACTAATCTACTTTTTTCTCAATAGATTTGCCTATTCTGGTCATTTCGTGTAAATGGAATCATAAAGTATGTGGTCTTTTGTGACTGGCTTCTCTCACACATAATATTTTCAAGGTTTATTCTTGCTGTAGCTTGTATCAATACCTCATGCCTTTTTGCTGTGGAATAGTACTCCATTATACCGTTATACCATATTTAATTTCTCCATTTGTCAGCTGATGGGTATTTGGCTTGTCTCCACTTTTTGGCTGTTATGAATAATGCTGCTATGAACTAAAACTTATATTTAAGTTTTTGTGTGGACATATGTTTTTAGTTTCTTTTTTATATGTCTACAAGTGAAATTGCTGGGTCCTATGATACAACTCTATGTTTAATCTTTTAAGAAACTTTTCCACAAATAATTTCCTATGTGCCAAGCTTTAGCTAGATGCTAGGGATTCTTAAAAAATCTGGTGAAAAAAAATCTGAACAAATTCTAGTGAACGAAACTGATGAGGTACTGTTCTCATGGAGCTTCTAATAAGGAAGACAGGCAGTAAGGAAATAAAAGTAAATGAGCAAAGTAATTTCATATAACAATGAAAAGGGCCAAAATGAGGGGTGGCTTTGGATGGGGCAGACAGGGAAGGCCCAGGATGAGAAAGAACTAGTCAGGCAAAGAATCAGAGACAGTATTCTAGGTAGAAGGAAGAGCTCAGCAAGCTGGGGGAGCAAAACATCCGGCAGCATCGTGGGAGCAGAACGAACAAGGAAGAGCAATCCTAGGGCTCTGTGGACCACAGGCGGGGGTCTGGATTTTATTCTAAGTACACTGAAAAGCCCTTGGGTCCTTTTAAGTAAGCGCTGGCGGTAGTGGCATGATCTCACTCTATTTTAAGAATAGATTTAATGAAGTATAATTTATATGGAATAAACTTTACCTGTCTTAAGTATGAAGTTTGATGAGCTTTGACAAATATTACAGTTGCATAGCCTCGGCAGCAATGAAAATATACAGTGTTTCCATCTCCCCAAAGTTTCTCTTATGCCTTTTCTCAGTCTTCATATCCCCAACCCCTGGCAACCTCAGATTCATTTTTTGTGCCTTTTTAGAATGTCATATAAATGTAATCATAAATACATATTCCTTAATATGTGGCTTATAACACTCAGTATAATGTTTTTGAGATTAATTCATGTAGGCATATAGCAGTAGTTTGTTCCTTTTTTTTTTCTAAGCAGTATTCTACTATACAGGGTGGGACAAAAGTATGTTTACAGTTGTTCATATGGAAAATAATACAATAACTAATAAATAATACAAGAATAAACTCCATGTTTCACATACTCACAGCTGTAAACCTACTTTCGCCCCATCCTGTATAGATATGTCACAATTTGTCCCTTTACCAGATGATTGACATTTGGTTGTTTCCAATTGGGGTCTGTTATGAATAAAAAGCTTCTGTGGATATTCATGTACATCTTTGTATGGATATGTTCACATTTCTCTTGAGTAAATATCTAAGAGTGGAATTGCTGTATTACATGGTAAGTTTATGTTTAACAATAGAAGAAATACCAAACTGTTTTCCAATGCAGCTGTATCATTAACACCCCCACCAGCAGTGGATGAGAGTTTCCGTTGCTCTGCATCCTCACCAACACTTGCTATGGTTAGCCTTTTTAAATTTTAGCCATCCTAGTAGCTATTCTAGTGGGTGTGTTGTGTTGTTTCACTGTGCTGCATTTCTCCGATATCTACTGATGCTGAGCATCTCTTCATGTGCTCATTGGCCATTTCCATATCCTGTTTCCTGAAATGTTTGTTCAAATCTTTTTGTCTCCCTCACATTTTTATCAAGTTGTTTGTCTCTTTATTATTGAGCTGTAAGGGCTCTCTATATATTCTGAATATATTTTGTACACTCTGGATATATGTTTTCAAATATTTTCTCTAATCTGTGTCTTAGCTTTTTATATTCTCATCAGCATCTTTTCAAGAGCAGAAGTTTTTATTTTTGATGAATCCAATAGGTCAATTTTTTCCTTTATGGTTTATGTTATTTGTGACTTATCTAAAAATCTTTGCCTAACCCAAGGAATTTTTTTATTTTCCTCTAGAATTTTTATAGTTTTTGCTTTTACATTTAGATCTACAGTCCATCTCAAGTTAATGTTTTTATGTGGTGTGAGGTAAGGGCGAAGGTCCTTTTTCTTTTCATTGTAGATGTCCAGTTGTTCCAGCATTATTTGTTGAAAAGACTATCTTACCTCCCCAAATCCTTGGCACCTTGGTCAAAAATTCAACTGACTATATGTGTAGGTCTATTTCTGTACCCACAGAGTACATATGTGTCTGAGGAAGAAAGCTATGTATCAGACTCTGAACCCCAAATGGTAATGAAATTAGGGACTCTAGGTAGCCATATGACCCCTGGGCTGGGTTAGGAGGAGGCATGCAATGGACATGGACTTCACTGAGAGAAGGGAGAAGGAGAGACTCCTGGGCCAGAGCACTTGGCTCTGGCACCAGAGCAGGAAACATCTAAACCTAGAGATATCTTTTAGCTTCGCAGAGGTAGGCAGAGGAAGGGATTGCCAGGCCTAGGGAGCATGGCTGAATAGAATTAGGAGCCCAGGCAGTCAGAGGTAGAAAGGCCAAGAGAGTGGCAAAGAAGAGAAAGAGGGAGAGAGAAGAGCACAGTAGTCTGCTGTCATCAGCAGGAATAACAGTAACACAAGCCAGCACTTGGACCTGGGGGATAAATTAAATAATAGGCCCAAGTATAACTAACTCTCCATAGATGAAAATCATGAGCAATGGTTCTCAATCCAGGCCTTATATCAGCATCACTGATCCTTGGGTCTCACCCCAACAAAATCTCTGAGGTAAAGACTGGACATTGGTATTTTTAAAGAGTTTCCTCAGTGGTTCTAATTAGCAGCCAGGCCTTAGCACTGCTGTTTTAGTACAACTTCTTCATCTTACAGAAAGGAAATCTGAAAAGCTGGGCAGAGGCCAGAGTTAGGATGAGTGACCATCCTGGTTTGCCAGGACTCTGGGGATTCCCAGAATGCAGAACTTTCAGTTAAAAAATCAGGGCAGTCCCAGAACATGGGACTTTCAGTCCCCAAACTGGGAAAGTCCTGGGTAAACCAGGACAGGTTGGTCAACCTACTAAAACATTCATCTCCCTATTTTCAATAGCTCTTTCCAATTAAAATGCTAGAATATATGATCCCTGAGTCCTGAACAACCAGCTGGGTATCTTGCTATTTGATCAAACTCATCACATGCTATAGTTTTTGTCTCTGGCTCTCCCACAGGATAGGACATTACCCCAGGTTCAAATACAAAGCAGTTAGTCAACTAGCCTCTGAGGGAACAGAGTCATGTGGAAGCAGGGGGTCTCAGTAGAGGCCACATCTAACTTTGCTCAGACATGTTTCCATTCCAGCTTCCTACTTCTGTGGGGTGAAGAGGCGGCTTGTTTCCTGGCTAAATTCCCCGAGGACAAGCTCTTACCAGTTACCTTCCTCTATAGCACTTATCACAGTAGTAATTTTGCATTTGTGTGATAACTTGATTGATATTTGTCAAGAGTTTAAACTCAGTGAGGACAGGGTCATGTCTGTTTCAGTTAATTATTGAATCTCAGGATGTAGTACCTAGCATATGTTTGGCACATAGTAGGTGTTCAACAAATGAATGAATGTATAAATAAATGAATGAATGAATACTGAGTATCATTACCTATTTTTGTGGCCAGGGATTAATACTGACTTATATCCTTTTATCACCAGGAGATTTCAAGCCAGTAGGAGTTAAATCCTTGCCTAGTGGGGCCCACACTATGATAAATGTAGCCCATAGTCATCTGAAAGATACAGTCAAACCTTGAACAACATGGGACTTAGGAACACCGACCCACTTTGCAGCCGAAAATCAACATATAATTTTTGACTCAACAAAAACCTAGTCATTCTTAGGTATCTATGGTGGACTGGTTCCAGGACCTCCCTCCAGTGGGTACCAAAATCCACAGGTGCTCGAGTCCTCTATATAAAATGGCATAGATCAGTGCACGCAGTTGACCCTCCACATCCACAGGCTCCCAATCAAAGACAGAACAGGTATTTATTGAAAAAAATCTGCTTGTATGTGGACCCATGCAGTTAAAACCTGAGTTGTTCGAAGAGTCAACTACAGAGGCACAAGAATGACAATGAGGGTGGTGATGGCCTCGCTGACAGGCCTCTGTTTGCTACCTGCTTCCTGAGACATGGTGCTTCTGAAAGCAGAGCTGCTGATCACCTTCATGTCCAGTCAATGCACTTCCCGGAACTGGTGACCTTTGACATTGTATTAATACCTGTGACATTCAGGGCTTGCCGGGAAGGGCTTCTGTCGCATTCCTAGTGCCTCGCCGGGGATGGTTTGCAGGTTTATCCCCAGCCTCAGATCTCTATTGAACAGCCCTGGGCTCCAACCACTGTGTTTGAGTGCTGGGGGGGCAGCGGCTGGGGGTAGATGAGATAACGGAGATGAATAAGACATAATTCCTGACCTAACATGTTTTACCATACAGCTGTTGGAGAGATAAGATATTTATACTTCCAAAATCTTATCACACTATAAGGCAGTTTGTAATCAATGCCAGAAATGTGGCACAGTCAATAAACAGTGCCCGGTTTCAGAGGAGGGGGAGAATAAGACAGAACTGTGGGTTGGGTTGGGTTGGGTGTTCTCCATTGTGTCATCCACATCCCCCATTTTCCATGATTAGACACCAACCTTTGGCCCTTACTCCCATCCTCTGCCTCACCACCCAAGCTCAGACTTTGAGGAAATGCTTGCAATGTGCCTCTGGACCAGGTGCAAATGCCTTGTACCTTGTAGGCCCTCATTAGAATGTTGATAAATGTAGAATGAATGAGTGAATCAGGAAGACCACCCCTAGCCGCACCTATCCCTTCTGATGTAATGGGTGATACAGCCCTCCTCGGTCCCCTCACTGAGCTGAGTGAACGCCCCACTGATGATGCCATCCTGATGAGTCATCTCCTGAGACGTGGCTGAGAACAACCTCCTACTTTGCTCACTTAGCCTTCCAGTATTTGGCTTAGGGCGCCCCCTGGTGACATCCCTAGGAAAGGTTCTGCTGCTCCTGCTGACCAGCTTCAGAATCCGCAGTCTGGGAATCATGAAAAACCAGGACCCCACACACCCAGTTCCCCAAAGTAACAGAATTAACCCTCTCCCAAGCCTCCTCCTGTATTCCTCTTGTGTGGCTTTGGTGCTAAGCATCCTCTTAATGCAAAATGTCACTATTATTTCAGCTCTGCAGATGTCCCTAAAGCATCCAGCTCTCTGGGGTTACCCTGTGCTTCTTCACCCATGTATGAGGGGAACCAAGGTCACTCCCCACACCTCCAAAGATTATGGAGGGAGACTTATGTTTTCCAGTGTTATCTCTAGATCTGCATTTTTCTTCTGCTAGTGTCAAAACTCTTGCTCGCTGCTCTAGGTTTTACATCCTATTCATGCTGCTCCTTTTTGCACATGTACCGCACCAGATAACACCCCAGTCTTCTTGCTCCTCAAAGTGCCACTTACCGAAGGCTGTGCATGTAGCACACTTTACAGAAAATATAGAGTCAGAAGGGAGGAACCAAATGGGCAGTTATATTTGCAAATAATTCATCATAAGCAAAAGATTTACCAGTGAGGGTAAGTTTAAATTAATGCCATTTAAAGACCTAACCTTATCAAGCAAGACAGGTTCCATGACAGCTAAGGCCAGTTCTGGACAAGAGCACTGTGTGGACACATAGACAAGGGCTCTGCCCCTGTGAAGTTTACATTCCAGTGAAGAGAAATGGATGACAAACAACTAGACAAGTGTTAGAAAATTATGTGAAATAAAGCAATAAGGAGTGGCTGGTGGGAAAGAAGGGAGATACCTGTATAAAATGGTGGCAGGGGAGACTTCTCCAAGAATGTGCCATGTGAGTTAAGCCTCAACTGGTAAGGAGGAGACACAAAAAGAGAGAGCAGAGTGTGGACAGTGAGGAAGAGAGCAGCAAAGGAGTCAGAAATGGCCCTTCACTATTGGGGCAAAGCATCAAAAAGGGACCCTGAAAACAAGGTGACCAATGTGACTTCAAGGGACAGGAATATCCATGTACAAGTTCAGTCATGGGTGCAATGAAGGGTAATGTGGCTCCTGATTTTCAGGAAATTGGTCACACTCACAGATTTTTTTTTCAAGGGTATTTTTTTAACTTTTGTTTCTGTTTTGGTTTTGGTGGAAGTAGGGAAGAACTGAGATTGCCACCCATAGAGCAGAACAGAAAACACAGGTCTGAAAACAGAAGCCCAGATGTAAAGGCAAGATGAGCTCACAGGTCCCCCTGGGAATTCCTGCTGACCGCACCAGGCCTGGGACCTGAGGCTCAAGCTCATCTCAATGAGATCCCAAGGGGGCAGGGAGGTCGATGTTTATTGCCCACTTACAAGCTGCTTTTTGACACCAGGTATGCCACCAGTATTTTCTTCCGATACCTCATTTTATTTTTGCATCTGTACCTCTGTTATTTTCACATTATACAATAGATGAGGAAATTAAGGCTAAGAGAAGTTGAGTAACTTGCTGAAGATGACACAGTAATAAGAGGGAGAGGTAGAATTCGAATTCAGGTCTAACTCTAACCCTGTGCCCTGATCCTCACTCTTACACGACATACATGAATGAATTCAAAAATGAATGCTTCTCCCACCCACTTGCCAAATATTCACACACATGTAAACACAAGCAGTTCCTCCCTCTTCTGAATTCCCTACAGCAGTCAGTCTGTGGAATTTGAAAGAAAACTTGACTGCTGTAGTGGTTCTCACCCACTGCACACTTGGCCACGTCTAGAGACACTTTTGGTTGTCACAACTGGTGGGGTGGGAGGTGCTACTGGCATCCAGTGGGTAGGGGCCAAGATGCCACCAAACATCCTACAGGACAAGACTCACAACATAGAATTGTCCAGACCGAAATGGCACTGGGGCCAAGGTTGAGAAACCAATGTAGATGTCATCAAGGAAAATGGCTAGCTGGTCAGCATGGCATTATGTTGGTGATTTAACCCCAGTCAGTGGTCTGTTTCTCAACTTATAGAACACAGAACCTTGATTTTGTGAATTCTCTGAGGTGATAAAGTCCTGAAGAAATGATTTCCATCTAGCAAAAAAAGCATAAGAACTAAATTTTTAAAAATTTTTAAGCAGGCGAAACCCCAAAACAAAATAAGGAAGGACTTTCCAATTATTCATAGATGTTATTACAACATACCTCGAAAACAAAAGGAAGAAGAGAAAACAAACCATGAATCCATTCAAGGCCCACAGGTATCTGACCAGTGTAGGTTAGGGACCCTAGGCAGACAGAGAGGAGGGCAGTGTGGTGAGGTGAAGCCGAGGCCTGAATGTCAATCCTGTTTCCTCCACTTCCTAGCTATATGACACTGATAAGTTACTTTACCTCTTAGTTTCTTCACCTGAGAAGTGAAACAATGGCAACATCCACCTTATAAACGAGCACTGTCCCACAGAATATAACACGAGCCACAAATGTAATTTTTAAAAATTCAGTAACCACAATATAAAAAGCAAAAAGAAACAGATGAAATTGATTTTAATAATGTATTTTATTTAACCGAAGATAGCTAAAACACTATCATTTCAATATATAACCAATGAAAAAAATTAAGGGGATGTTTTATATTATATTTTTAATACAAAGTTTTTGAAATCTAGCACGTATTTCATACATACAGTGCACCTCAATTCAGACTAACTGGATTTCGGGAGCTCAGTAGCCATAGGTGGGGAGTAGCAAAGCTTTAGGGTGTTATAAAAACTAAATGAGTTAAGCAAATGACTGAACAGTAGCGAGAGAGAAGCCCTGTAACTGTGGACAGACAGAAGAATCAGTTCGGCACAACCCGACTGGAAAGAAGTGTGGTGGAGATGAGAGAAGGCTGGCTGGGCACCCACAGGCAGCAGCGCTAGAGGGATATTTGAACAGCCAGTTGGATCCCCCTGAGAACAGCGGGCTCTAAACCATAAGCGGGGATCCCCGGCCTACAGCACCAGAGCCCAAAAAGTACACAGATAACAGCCAGCTGTGAAAAGCGGCAGGATTGCCCTCTGCCAGAGATGGGTGGCTGGAGACTGAAAGAGCCATTGAAAGGGCCAATGCATTAATTTTCATCTGCAGTCACTTACCCAGGGCTCCAGCAAAGGCAGGGGCAGAGTGGGCTAGAGGCGCCTGAGGAGACACTGGAGATGGAGGCTTTGGGAAGAGAACTGAGAAAGTAGCTGCCAGGATCCTGGTGCTGAGTCTTCCCCTACCTGGCAGTAGCCATGGAGCTCACACAGACCATTCCCCTCTGAGCAGCAGCAGTCCGAGGGGAAACACTGGCCCAGACCACAGGAGGGATTGTGCCCCACCATATGGTGTTAAAGCCTGACAGCTGAGCACAGAGTGACTAGATTAACAATGGAAGGAGACAACCACAGACAGTAGACCCCGGAAGTCTCGAAGCCTAAGGTCAGACAGGGTCAACATCTGACTTCACTAGAGGTGAATCTAGAAAGAAAAAACAGTAGTAAATACTAGAGGCTACCAAGATGAAATCCACTGGGGCCTCCTCCATGATCTGCAATTTTTTCTTTACTATATAGCTTTTTAATATTCATTTTTTGTCTGTCAAGTTGGTGCCTGACACTAGATTTTATACTATATTATTAAGTCACTAGATTTTATACTATAGTTTATTTTTCTCCTTTCTTATAATAGTCCTAATCTCTTTACAGCCTTATTAATACTGGTTCACTCACTAGTGTTAGTGGGATTGCAGGGAGGAGTTATTTCTGCAGTTGTGGGTTTGTTTCCTGGGCTTTGTGGTTTTGCTCAGGCAGACAAATAATAGGAAGACAAATAAACAACCCCTAACTGGAAAGGAGGAATCCTCAGAAAGACTACTAAATGAAACAGAGGCAAGTAAACTATCAGATACTGAGTTCAAAGCAATGGTTATAAGGAAGCTCATTGAACTCAGTGAGCTCAGTGAGAATTACAAAAAACTGCAGGGAAACTATGAGGAACTTACTGCAAACTATATCAGCATGAAAAAGAACATAGAAAGTATCAACAAGAACCAAGAAAAAATGAAGAACACAGTTTCCGAATTGAAGAACACAGTAGAAGGAATCAAAGGCAGGCTAGATGAAGCAGAGGATCGAATCAGTGAGCTGGAGAACATGGTAGAAAAAAACTCCCAGAAAGAGCAAGAAAATGAAAAAGGCTCAAAAAGAATGAAGAGGGGTTAAGGGAAATGCAGGGCAACATGAAATGTAATAATATACATATAATAGGAATACCAGAAGGAGGAGAAAAGGAGGAAGGGATAGAAAACCTATTTGAAAAAATAATGATGGAAAACTTCCCTAATTTGAGGAGGGAAAAAGTCACACAAGTCCAGGAAGCACAGAAGGTCCCATTCAAGAGGAACCCAAAGAGACCCACTCCAAGACACATCGTAATTAAAATGGCAGATATCAAGGACAAAGAGAGAATCTTAAAGGCAGCAGGGAGAAACAGGAAGTAACATACAAGGGAGCCCCAATAAGGCTAGCAGCTGACTTCTCCACAAAAACACTACAAGCCAAAAGGGAGTGGTAAGAAATAATCCGAGTAATGAAAAGCGAAGGCCTGCAACCAAGACTAGTCTACCCAACAAGGCTCTCAATTAAAATGGAAGGTGAAATAAGGAGTCCACCAGACAAAAGAAGGCTAAAAGAATACATCTCTACCTAACCAGCATTGCAAGATATGCTAAAGGGACTGCTTTAAGAAGATGAAGAAAAAGAGTGAGAGAGGAACACAAGTACAAAGGGAAAAAAAGGAATAAGTACCTATCAATAATAACTTTAAATGTAAATGAATTATATGCTCCAATTAAAAGACATAGAGCAGCTGAATGGATGAGAAAACATGACCTGCACATATGCTGCCTACAAGACCCACCTCAGAACAAAAGACCTACACAAACTGAAAGTAAAGGGTTGGGAAAAAATATTCTAAACAAATGGACAGGAAAACAACCTGGGGTAGCAATACTTATATCAGACAAAATAGACTTCAAAACAAAGACCATAAAAAGAGACACAGAAGGACACTTCATAATACTCAAAGGAAGAGTCCATCAAGAAGACATAAACATTGTAAACCAATATACACCCAACATGGGAGCACCCAAATATATAAGGGAAACCCTGGAGGACTTCAGGAAAGATATAGACAGCAAAACACTTATAGTAAGGGATTTTAGCACCCTACTGTCAACAGTGGATATCATCCAAATAAAATATCAATAAAGATATGGTGGAACTGCATCACTCATTAGATCAAATGGACTTAACTGATATACATAGAACCGTTCATCCCAAAGAAGCAAACTACACATTCTTTTTAAAAGCACATGAAACATTTTCAAAGATAGACCACATGATAGGACACAAAAGAAGCCTCCACAAATTTAAGAAAATTGAAATCATATCAAGCATTTTCTCAGACCACAAGGGTTTAACACTAGAAACCAACCTCAAGGAAAAAACTCAAGAACATTCAAACTCAAGGAGGCCGAATAGCATGCTATTAAACAATGAATGGGTCAATAAAGAGATCAAAGAAGAAATCAAAAAGTTTCTGGAAACAAATGAAAATGAACGTACAACAGCCCAAAACCTACGGGGCACAGCGAAGGCAGTCCAGAGAGGGAAGTTCATAGCAATACAGGCCTACCTGAAAAAGATAGAAACATTTCAAACAAACACTCTAACACGACATCTACAAGAACTAGAGAAACAACAACAAAGCCCAGAGTGAGCAGAGGGGAGGAAATAATCAAAATCAGAGGAGAACTGAATGACACAGAGACTAAAGGAACAATCGAAAGGATCAATCAGTCCAGGAGCTGGTTCTTTTAAATGATAAACAAAATCAATAAGCCTTTAAGCAGACTCATCAAGAAAAAAAGGGAAAGGACACAAATAAATAAAATCAGAAATGAAAAAGGAGAAATTACAACTGATACCACAGAAATACAAAGGATTGTAAGAGATTACTACAAACAACTATATGCCAAGAAATTTGAAAACCTGGGTGAAATGGACAAATTTCTACAAAAATATAATCTTCCAAAACTGAATGAAGAAGAAGCAGAAAGCCTGAACAGACTGATGACAGCTGGTGAAATTGAAGCAGTAATCAAAAAACTCCAGGCACACAAAAGCCCTGAACCAGATGGTTTCACAAGAGAATTTTACAAAACGTTTCAGGAAGAGCTAACCCCTGTCCTTCTCAGACTATTCCAGAAAATCCAAGAAGAGGGAAGACTCCTAAACTCTTTTTATAAGGCCAGTATCATCATATTCCCCAAACCAGATAAAGGTGCAACAAAGAAAGAAAACTACAGGCCATATTGCTGATGAACATGAATGCTAAAATCCTCAACAAAATATTGACAGACCGCATCCAGCAATACATTAAAAAGATCATCCACCATGATCAAGTGGGATTCATCCCAGGGATGCAAGGATGGTACAATATTTTCAAATTAGTAAATGTAATACGTCATATAAACAAAAGGAAAGACAAAAGTCACTCAATCATTTCCATAGATGCGAAAAAAGCATTTGATGAGGTACAGTAAAAGTCCTAGAGGAGAACATAGGCAGGAAAATCTCAGATATTCCACTCAGTAATATTTTCACTGTTATGTCCCCTAGAGCAAGGGACATAAAGGAAAGCAAAAACAAATGGGACTTCATCAAAATAAGGAGCTTTACAATAAAAGCACTCAGCAAAGTGGGAATAAAGGGGTCTTCCCTCAACATAATAAAGGCTGTATATGAGAAACCTACATCAAACATTATACAGAATGGGCAAAAACTGAAAGTTTTCCCAGTAAGATTGGGTACAAGACAAGGATGTCCGCTTTCACCACTTCTTTTCAACATGGTATTAGAAGTCGTAGCCATAGCAGTCAGACAAGGAAAAGAAATAAAAGTCATCCAGATTGAAAAGCAGGAAGTAAAACTGTCATTGTTTGCAGATGACATGATAGTATACATAGAAAACCCAACAGACTCCTCAAAAAACTACTTGACCTAATAAGTGAATTTGGCAAAACAGCAGGCTAAAAGTCAATATTCAGAAATCTAAGGCATTTTTGTACACCAACAATGAAATATCAGAATCAGAAATCAGGGGGAAAAAAACCCATTTACTATAGCAACAAGAAAAATAAAGTACCTAGGAATAAACTTACCCATGGAGGTAAAAGACCTGCACTCAGAAAACTACACAACACTGAAGAAAGAAATTAAGGAAGACACAAATAAATGGAAGCATATTCCATGTTTATGGATTGGAAGAATTAACATCATCAAAGTTTACTACCCAAAGCAATTTATAGATTCAATGCAATTACTATTAAATTACCAATGTCATATTTCACAGATATAGAGCAAACATTTCAAAAATTTATATGGAACATAAATGACCCTGAATAGCTGCAGCAATTTTGAGAAAGAAGAACAAAGTAGGAGGGATCACAATGCCTGAGATTAAACTATATTATAAGGCCACAGTAATCAAAACAGTCTGGTACTGGCATAAGAATAGACACATAGATCAATGGAACAGAATAGAGAACCCAGAAATAACCGCATGTCTCTATGGTCAATTAATAGTTGACAAAGGGGGCAGAAGCATAAAATGGAGTAAAAATAGCCCCTTCAACAAATGGTGTTGGGAGATCTGGACAGCTATAAGCAAAAAGATGAAGTTCGACCACCAGCTTACACCATACATAAAAATAAACTCAAGATGGATAAAAGACCTAAATATCAGTCGCGACACCATAAAACTCCTAGAGGAGAACATAGGCAGGAAAATCTCAGATATTCCACTCAGTAATATTTTCACTATTATGTCCTCTAGAGCAAGGGACATAAAGGAAAGCATAAACAAATGAGACTTCATCAAAATAAGGAGCTTCTGCAAGGCTAAAGAAAACATCAGCAAAATGAAAAGGGAACCAACCGTATGGGAAAATATATTTGCCAATGATGCCTCGGACAAGGGTTTGATCTCCAAAATATATGAAGAACTCACACAACTCCACTCCAGGAAGACAAACAATACAATTAAAAAATGGGCAAAGGACTTAAACAGACACTTCTCCAAGGAGGACATACACAGGGCCCAGAGACATATGAAAGGATGCTCAGCATCACTAGCCATCAGAGAGATGCAAATTAAAACCACAATGAGATACCACTTCACACCAGTCAGAACGGTCGTCATAAACAAATCAGCAAAACAAGTGCTGGCAAGGATGTGGAGAAAAGGGAACCCTAGTGCACTGTTGGTGGGAATGCAGACTGGTGCAGCCACTGTGCAAACAGTTGGGAATTTCCTCAAAAACCTAAAGATGGAACTGCCTTTTGACCCAGCATTTCCACTGCTGGGATTATACCCTAAGAATCCTGAAGCATCAATTCAAAAGAACCTATGCACCCCAATGTTCATAGCAGCACAATTTATAATAGCTAAGAATTGGAAGCAACCCAAGTGCCGAACAGTGAATGAGTGGATCAAAAAACAGTGGTACATTTACACAATGGAATACTACGCAGCAGAAAGGAAGAAGGAGCTACTACCTTTCACAGCAACATGGATGGAACTGGAGAGCATTATGCTAAGAGAAATACACCAGGCAGTGAGAGAGAGATAACATATATCTCACCTATAAGTGGAACCTAATCGACAAAACAAACAAGCAAGCAAACTTTAATCAGCAACATTGAATTAAAAAACAGACTGACAATAACCAGAGGGAAGGAGGGAAGAGGATGACAAGGGAAAAGGAGGGGAAGGGTCATCAAGGAACATGCATAAAGGACCCATTGACAAAGCCAAATGGGGAAGGGTTGAGGGTGGGAGGTAGGGATGCGTGAGGCTGGGGAAAGTGGTGGCGGGAAAATGTTGACCAAAAAAGAAAAAAAGTGGATGGGAGAGGCTGGGAGTAGTGTGGAAAATTAAGAAGCCAAAAAAACTGGTGTGTGCAGCCCATGGACATGGACTAAGAGGTGGTGGGATGATGGGATAGGGTGCAGGGCGGAAGGGATAAAGGAGGGGGTGGTAATGGGACAATTATAATAGCATACTCAAGAAAATACACACAAAAAATTAAATGAGTTAATGACGGTAAATTTATTGTTCCCAAGCAAGTGCATGGTAAATGCTGATGTTATTACTTCACCACTTGAAATAGACAGCATACAGTGGTACTCTGAATAATTATGCATCAAGGTATTTTCTTAATGCTCATCTTTTTACATGGTGAACATAATATGCAGCAGGATATTAAGGCTAAGCACAGATGATCAAACTTCCCAGGTTGTATTCTGCCCCTGATACTTACTAGCTATGTAGCCTTGGGCAAATTACTTAACATCTCTGTGCCTCAATTTACGCATCTGTAAAAGGGGGGTAAAATAGCACCTCCATGATAAAGTGGCTGTGAGGATGAAATGAGTTAATTCACATAAATGCTTAGAACAGTGTCTGCCACGTGGTGACATAATAATAGGTATTATTATTCCAGGTTTATTAAGGAAAATCTGAAAATACAGGAAAGTTGGAAACAAAAATTAATCGATTAGCCCTCAGGATCTTTTTAATTGAAAACAACCACAGTTGACATTGTCTTCAGTGGTTTCTTGATAAAACACGGGGCCCCACCTAGTTCTCCCTTAATAAGTTTAAACTGCCTCTCCCATCCTCCCCTTACTTTCTACTCCACCCTTGTTTCTACCCTTAAAATCTCTGACCCTAGAAGCCAAGTGAAGGTCACAAAACATCCCTATGAACATGAAGGAAAAGCAAAGAAATAGACTTGTGCTTCAGGGCCCCTTCTCTGGTCTGTTGCCCAGTGGTAGTCTGACTGGTAACTGGCACCATATCTTGTTGCCACCAAATGCCAGTTGAGATGGGACTACTGATTTGGTCATATCACAGCACAGAGTGGCTTTGTGTGCCAGAAATGTAATACCACCGCATGTGATTGGCCCAGAACCCTCTGTCTTGCTGGACAGTCCCAGTGTACTTGGTGACCCAAGTATGAACAGAGAGCAACTGTCCCTGATTATCACCCTTCCTTCTGGGCCTGCAGCTCTGACCATGGACCCTCCCTTCTAAAGCAATGGTTCTCAAACTTGAGGGCATCTTGAGAATCACCTGGTGAAATTGTTAAAATGCAGATTTAATTGCATTTGACTCTTTGAAAGTCTGCTTTAATATCTCTGGGGATACCAAAAAATGTTTTGGTATCTACATTTTCATACACGGTCCAGGCAATCCTGATGCCAATGATCTGTAGCCCTAAGCCTGACCCTGACCCTAACCCTTTTTTTTTTTTTAGCATTTTTGTATTGTAAGGGTGATAGTTCTCTTTGCAGCTCACTGGTATCTATAAGACACAATGACCCAAGCTACAGGTGGGGTTAGGGATGGTGGTAGTGAGAGAGAAAGGGGAAGAGAGCTCTGTCCTCCTCCTTGAGGGTTTGACCCACAGTTCCCCCTTTAAAGTTCAATATTTCTCTTCAACTCTTGCACAGACAGCACCATTCAGTTTGAAAACAAAAACAAAATAAAAAAGTGGTGTGACCAATGTATCACATTCCATTGTTAATAGAAACATTTTGTCTAGAGTCAAATCTCAACTTTGCAACTTTATTAATTGTGTGACTTCAAGCAAGTTTCTTACTTCTATGAATCTCAGTTTACTCATCTGCAAAATAGGGAAAATGAAGCCATCCTCTCGGGATTGCTAGGGCTATAAAATTAGATAATGTATGTGAACAAATTAGAGCAGTACCTTCTGCATAGCAAATGGTCATTTTTGTTATTCAGCAACTCTTATTGGGTACCAGTAAGTACCAGGCTTGTTGCTAGCTTCTGGAGCACAAAGATGAATTGGAAGAACTGCCTTTCTGCAAGGTGTCCTACCAGCACTAAATAAAGCAGGCAATGGTTTACTATAAGAGAGGAGAAAAACCAAAGAGTGGTCCCAGAAATATGAGTATTCTATTTTTCTCCAGATGATAACTTGCTACATATCCAGGATTTGGGGAGTGGCCACTGAGACCCATTTGTCCTCTCATGGGGGTTGGCCATAGAAAGGACATAATTATAACCCTCAGCTGGCCATCCCAAGTAAAGCTAGTCTTCAACAAAATTAAATGTGCTAAGTGGGCTAGGTATTGAGGGCCTGGTCAGGGTGCAAAACCCTAGCCTTAATGTACATCAAAGACTTTTCATATGTTTATGCTTTAATAGACCCAGTTCTTAAAATTTCCCCTAAGAAATGATCTTAAAAACAGGAAAACTTTACACACAGCAATGATATATCTAAAGCTGTCTTAAAAAATTTCATGCCTTTAACCCTGGCTGGTGTACCTCAGTGGATTGAGTGCCAGCCTGCAAAGCAAGGGGTTGCTGGTTTGATTCCCAGTCAGAGCACATGTCTGGGTTGTGGGCCTGGTCCCTGGCTGGGGGTGTGCAAGAGGCAACCACACATTGATGCTTCTCTCCCTCTCTTTCTACCTCCCTTCCCCTGTCTCTAAAAACGAATAAATAAAATCTTTTTAAAAAGTTTTTTAAAAACGTCATGCCTTTTTTTCAGCATCTATTTTAAGATAAAAACTTTCAGCAAAGTGGGACTAAAGGGAACATATGTCAACATAATAAAGGTCACTTATGACAAACCCACAGCTAGCATCATATTCAATGGCGAAAAGCTAAAAGCATTTTCCTTAAGATCAGGAACAAGACAAGGATGTTCACTTCCACCACTTTTATTCGACATAATATTGGATGTCCTAACCACAGCAATCAGAAAACAAAAAGAAATAAAAGGTATCCAAAATGTAAAGGAAGAAGTAAAACTGTCATTATTTGCAGATGCCATCATACTATGTATACCCTAAAGATTCCAACTAAAAAAATATTAGAACTGATAAATAAATTCAGTAAAGTAGCAGGATACAAAATTAATATTCAGAAATAGATTGTATTTTTACACACCAATAACAATCAGAAAAAGAAATTAAGAAAACAATTCCATTTACAATTGCATCAAAAGAAAATAAAATACCTAGGAATAAATTTAACCAAGGAGGTAAGACACATGTACTCAGAAACCTGTAAGACATTTTTAAAAAATGGAGAATATGCAAATAAATGGAAGCATGTATTGTGTTCATGGATAATAACAATTAATATGGTTAAAATTTCCATACTACCCAAAGCAATCTATAGATTCAATGCAATCCCTATCAAAACACCAATGGCATTTTTCACAGAACTAGAAAAAATAAATCAAAATTTATATGCATCACAAAAGACCCCAAATACCCACAGCAAACTTGAGGAAAAAAAGAACAAAGTTGGAGGATGCATACCTGATTCAAACTATATTACAAGGCTATAGTAATCGAAACAGCATGGCACTGGCATAAAAACAGACACATAGATTAATGGAACAAAATAGAGAGCCCAGAAATAAACCAACACCGACATGGTCAATTCATTTATGGCAAAGGAGGCAAGAATATACCACGTGGTAAAAACAATCTCTTCAATAAATGGTGTTGGGAAAATAGGACAGATACTTGGGAAAAAATGAAACTAGATTACCTTCCTCCCACATATACCAGAATAAACATAAAATGGATTAAAAACTTAAATGTAAGACCTGAAACCATAAAACTCTTAGAAGAAAACATAGGTAGTAAACTCTTTGACATGACCCTTAGTGATTTCTTTTTTTAATGTATCTTCTTGGGCAAGGGAAACAAAAGAAAAATAAATGAATGAGACCACATCAAACTAAAAGGTTTTGTACAGCTAAGAAAATCATCAACAAAATGAAGAGGCAATCTACTAAATAGAAGAAGATATTTGTTAATAATAACATCCGATAAGGTGTTAATATCCAAAATTTAAAAAGAACTCATACCACTCAACACTAAAAATCAAACAATCCAATTTTAAAATGGGCAAAGGACCTGAATAGACACTTCTCCAAAGAAAACATACAGATGGCCAATAGACATATGAAAAGTTGCTCAAAATCACTAATCATCAGAGAAATGCAAATTAAAACCACAGTGAGATATCAACTTACACATGTCAGGATGATGATCATCTATAAATGGCAAACAAGTGTTGGCAAGGATGTGGATAAAAGAGGACCCTTGTGCACTGTTTGTGGAAATGTAAACTGGTACAGCCACTACAGTAAACAGTATGGAGGTTCCTCAAAAAGTTAAAAATAGAACTACAATATCACCCAACAATCCCAGTTCTGAGTGTTTATGCAAAGAAATACAAAACACTAATTCATAAAGATATATGGATCTCCATGTTCATTGTAACACTATTTATAATAGCCAAGATATGGAAGCAACTTAGGTGTCCATCAATAAACAATTAGGTAAATGAGGTAGTACGCACTCACATATACAATGGAATATTACACAAGCCTAATAAAGAATAAAGTCTTACCATTTATGATAACATGGATGGTCCTACAGGGTACTAAGCTAAGTGAAATTAGTCAGACAGAAAAAGACAAATACCACATGATTTCACTTATATGAAGAATCTAAAAAACATAATAAATGATCAAACAAAACAGAAACAAACTCATAGAGGGCAAACTGATGGTTGATAGATGGAAGGAAGTTTGGGGGACTGGATTAAAAAGATGAAAGGATTAAGAAGTACAAATTAGCAGTTACAAAACAGTCATAGGAACGTACGGAAATACAGTCAATAATATTGTAATAGCTATGTATAGTGTCAGGTATGTACTAGACTCATCAAGGGAGTGACTTTGTAAGTTATGTAAATGCCTAAGTGAAACCAGAAAAGTCAGCATTCATGCTGCCTGTTTTACCAGAACCAATAAGTAGAGACAAGGATTGAATCTTTTTAGGTGCTTTATTCAGATGCTGGAGATCTGAGAAGATGACAGGTTAGGTACCCTAACAACAATCATAACATCTTAAGCTGACCTATTTTTTTCTTTTTTTTTAAAAGGTCTTATTTATTTATTTTTAGAGAGAGGAGAAGGGAGGGAGAAAGAAAGAGATATATCAATGTGTGGTTGCTTCTCATAATCCCCGCCACTGGGGACCTGATCTGCAACCCAGACATGAGCCCTGACTAGAAATTGAACCAGTGACCCTTTGGTTCACAGGCTGGCACTCAATCCACTGAGCCACACCAGCCAGTTCCTCAAGCTGACCTTTTAATATGGAGAAGAAAATGGTAGGTAAGGGGTTTGGAGAAATGTTAATGAGATAAGGGTTGCAGTCCCATAGATTTTCCTAGTATTTCTTTATTTACTCATCAACAACTCTTTATCTGCATCATGGATGTTCCCTTCCTGGGACACAATGGCCAGATATCATCTCCATCACTTGCAGACCCCTGAGGCACAAAGGCTGAATTGCTTGTTCACCTCCTAGAGTCATGTAGGTCATGTATTCCAGTTCCTTGAATAACAGCTTTCCACATGCATTAATCACTTAAGCCTATCAACTATAACTAAAGCTGAAATCTTTACTCTTGATTTCCCTTATCATAACCACTATGTTGTACACCTGAAACTAACATAATAGTGAATGTCAACAATACCTGAAAAAAATTTAAATAACCATAACTAACTGAAAAATAAAAATTATTTAAAATAACCATAATCATAAGGGTCAAGGAACATGTATAAAGGACACATGGACAAAGACAAAGGGGGTTAGGATCGAGGGTGGGAGGAGGGGATGAGTAGGGTGGGGGGGAGTGGGGGAGGGGAATGGAAACAACTGTACTTGAACAACAATAAAAAAATAAAATAAAATAAAATAACCATAATCACAGTAATCTGTTATTCCATACACAATGTAAATAATATATAAAATGTAACAACAATAACCTAAAAATTTGAGGGGGAGGAGAAATAAAAGTGTGAAGTTTTGGAAAGTCAAGTTGTTATCAGTTTAGGTATGGTAATTGTATGGTAATTTTAAGATATTTTATGTTAGCCTCATGATAACCACAGGGAAAACATGTAGTAGTTACACAGGAGAACATGAAAGAAGTCAAAGCATACTGATAACAAAAGTCATTAAATCACAAAAGAAGACAATAGAAGAAGGAAAAATAATGGCTCAATGAAACAGAAAACAATGAACAAAATGGCAATACTAAGTCCTTACTCATCAACAATTATGCCACTTTAAATGTAATTGGATTAAATTCTCCAGTCAAAAACAGAATGGCTGAACGGATCTAAAGAACAAGATCCAATAATATGCTGCCTACAAGACAGTTTAGCTTTAAAGATACACATAGACTGAGTCTGAAGGAATGGGAAAAGATAATTCAAGCAAATGGCCACCAAATAAAGGTTTTGTAGCTATACTTACATCAGGCAAAATATAATTTAAACTAAAAATGGTTTAAAAAGGAGCCAAAAAAGGTCATTATATAGTGATGAAAGGGTCAATCCATCAAGAAGATATAACCATTATAAATGTTTATGCACCCAACATCGAAACACCTAAATCCATAAAGCAAACACTAACAGAACTAAAAGGAGAAAGACCAATGCAATAAAAATTGAGGACTTTATTGCCCCACTTTCAACGATGAATAGATCAGCCAGACAGAGAATCATTAAGAAAACAATGGATTTGAACAACATTGTAGGTCAAATGTACCCAACAGCCATATACATAACATCCTTTCTGACAGCAGCAGAATACATATTCTTCTCAAGTGCACATGGAACATTTTCTAGTATGGGTCACATATTAGGGTGCAAAACAAGTCTTAGCAAATTCAAGAAGATTAAAATCATACCAGCTGTCTTCTCTGACACAATGGTATAAAACTAGCAATCAATAACAGGAGGGAAACTCACGAATACACAAAAATTAACACTCTCCTGAACAACCAGTGGATCAAAAAAGAAATTAAAGGGGAAATGAAAAAGTATCTTGAGACAAATGAAAATGAAAAAACACAATATACCAAAACTTATGCAATGCAGCAAAAACAGTTCTAAGTGGCAAGTTTACAGCTATATATGCATATGTCAAAGAATGGAAAGCTATCAAATAAACAACCTAATTTTATATGTCAAAAAACTATGAAAAGGAGAACAAACTAAGCCCAAAGTCAGGGAAAAAAAAAGAAATAATAAATATTAGAGCAGAAATAAATGAAGTAGAGAATAGAAAAACAATAACAAATATTAACACAATTAAGTGTTGGTTCTTTGAAAAGATAAGCAAAATGGAGAAACTTGTAGCCAGAATAACCAAGAAAAAAGGAGAGGACCTAAAACAACAAAATTACAGTTAAAACAAGAGACATGATACCTGGTACCACAGAAATACAAATGATCATAAGAGGCTACTATCAACATTTACATACCAACAAACCAGACAAACTATAAGAAATGGAAAACTTCTTAGAAACATACACCCTACCAAGACTGAATCAGAAAGAAATAGAAAACCTAAACAGATAAATTAGTAGAAAGGAAACTGAATCTTAATCAAAATTTTCCCAACAACAAAAATCCCGGGACCAGGCTTCACTCGTGAATTTTAATGATTTTTTTTAAAAAATTAATGCCAATCCATCTCAAACTCTTCCAAAAAAAACTGAAAATGAGGAAACACTTCCAAACTTAATTGACAAGACCAGTCTTACTGTGATAAGAAAACAAGGCAAAGACAATACAAGAAAACTACACGCCAATATCCCTGGTAAATATAGTTGTAAAAATTCTCAATAAAATACTAGAAAACTGGATCCAGCTGCACATTAAAAGAATCATTTGCCACAATCAAGTGGGATTTATCCCTGGAATGAAAGGATAGTTGTTTATTTTTATATTATCATATAATTTATTAATAAAAACATTTTTATTTTTAAATATAAGATAATTGCAAAATCCAATTGTTTGGAAGACAAAAACATTTCCAAATACTAGAGTTTGTTAGTTCTGCCTGTCTAGAAGTTAAAATACAACTTTCTTTTTCAACTGCACACAGAACATTTGCCAAGATAGACCATATTCTGGGCTATAAAACAAGTCTAAATAAAGTCCAAAGTATCCAAATCATACAAAGTGTTTTCTCAGCATGTATGCTTCCCAAAACATTTCAAAAAATTCAAGGAGAAGGGAGACTCCCAAGGTCATTATGCAAAGCCAGCATTATCCTAATTCTAAAACCAGATAAAGACACTACAAAGAAAGAAGAGTATAGGTCAATATCCCTGATGAACACAGGTGCTAAAATCCTCAACAAAATATAAACTGAATCCAGCAATACATTAAAAAGACTATACACCATATTCAAGAGGGATTTATTCCTGGGATGCAAAGTTAGTACAATATCCAAAAATCAATTAATATAATATACCACATAAACAAAATAAAGAGTAAAAACCACATGATCATATCAATAGATTCAGAAAAAGCATTTTGCAAAATCCAGCACCCATTTATAATAAAAATTCTCAGCAAAGTGAAACTAGAGGGAATATATCTCAACATAATAAAGGCCATATATGACAAATCCACAGCTCAAAAACATCATACTCAAAAAGGAAAAAACTAAAAGCATTTTCCTTAAGATCGGTAGCAAGGCAGGTATGTCCACTTTCACCTCTCTTATTCAATATAGTACTGGAAGCCCTAGCCAGAGCAAGCAGACAAGAAGAAGAAATATAAAGCATCGAAACTGGAAAGGAAGAAGTAAACTGTCATTATTTGCAGATGACATGATACTATATATAGAGACCCCTAAATATTTCAACAGAAAAATATCAGAACTGATAAATAAATTCAGTAAAGTAGCAGGATAAACAATGAATATATAGAAATAGTTCACATTTTTACATACCAATAATGAACTATCAGAAAGGGAAACTAAGAAAACAATCCTATTTACAATCACATCAAAATAATACATAGGAATAAATTTAACCAAGGAGGTAAAAGATATGTACTCAGAATATTATAAGACACTGAAGAAAGAAATGGAAAAGATACAAATAAATGGAAGCATATACTGTGCTCACGGATAAAAGTAATTAACATTGTTAAAATGTCATGCTACCCAAAGCAATCTATAGATTCAATACAATTCATATAGAAACACAAATGGCACCCTGGCTGGTGTGGCTCAGTGGATTGAGTGCCAGCCTATGAACCAAAGCATCACTGGTTCAATTCCTGGTCAGGGCACATGCCTGAGTTGCTGACCAGGTCCCCAGTTGGGGGCAAGTGAGAGGCAACCACACCTTGATGTTTCTCTCCCTCTCTTCCCCTCTCTCTAAAAATAAATAAATAAAATCTTTAAAAAATAAAAGTAAAAACACAAATGGCATATCTCACAGAATTAGAATTAATTATCCAAAAATTTATATGCATTACAAAACATCCTGAATAGCCACAGTCATCGTGAGAACAAAAGAAAGTTGAAAGTATCACACTACCTGATATCAAACTATACTACAAGGTCATAATAATCAAAACAGCATGGTATTGGCATAGAAATAGACATATAGGTCACTGTAATAGAGAGCCCAAAAATAAACCCACACTCATATGGTCAATTAATACTTGACATAGGAGGCAAGGACATACAATGGGGTAGAGACAGGATCTTTAATAAATGGTGTAAGTAAAACTGGACAGATATATGCAAAAAAACAAAACAAAACATGAAACTAGACCACCTTCTTATACCATATGCAAGAATAAACTGAAAATGGATTAAAGACTTAAATGTAAGACTTGAAACCATAAAAATCCATAAAAAATAAGCAGTAAACTTTTGACATCCCTCTTAGTTAATTGTTTTTCGGTATGTCTTCTTAGGCAAGAAAAACAAACAAACAAAAACTAAATGAGTGGAACTATATCAAACTAAAAAATTGTTGCACAGCAAAGGAAATCATCAACAAATAAAAAAGGAACTCACAGAATGGGAGAACACATTCAGCGATACATCTGATAAGGGGTTAATATCCAAAATTTATAAACTACTTACCAAACTCAACATCAAAAAACAAACAAGCCATTTAAAAAATGGGCAAAGGACCTGAACAGACACTTCTCCAAGGAGGACATACAGATGGTCAATAGACATCTTAAAAGAAACCCAACATCACTAATCATCAGAAATGCAAATTAAAACCACAATGAAATACCATCTCACACCTGTCAGAATGGCTATCATCAATAAATCAGCAAACAACAAGTGCTGGTGAAGATGTGGAGAAAGGGGAACCCTTTTGCACTGTTGGTAGGAATGTACATTGGTGCAGCCACTGTGGAAAGCAATATGGAGATACCTCAAAAAATTAAAAGTGGATCTGCCTTTTGACCCAGCAATCCCACTTCTGAGAACATACCCAAAGGAATACAAAATACTAATTCAAAAGAACATAAACCCTCTGTTCATTGCAGTGTTACTTACAATCGCCAAGAGATGATAGCAGCCTAAGTGTCCATCAATAGATGAGTCGATAAAACAACTATAGGACATTTACATAATGGAATACTGGTAGGCTGTAAAAAAGGATAGAATTTTACCATTTGTGACAGTATGGATCAACTTGGAGAGCATTATGCTAAGTGAAATAAGTCAAGCAGAGAAAGACAAATACCATATGATTTCACTCATATGTGGATTCAAATGAACAAATTGAACTAACAAGGAAAATGGGGACAGACTCATAGAGGGAGAGCAGGATGACAGCTGTGGGGGTGGAGGTTGCGGGGGTGGAGGAATTGAGCAAAAAGGAAAAAGGACTCATGGACGCCGACAACAGTGTGGTGATTGCTGGGGGGTGTAAGGGGGTTAAATGGTAATGGAAACTATAGAATAAAGATTTAAAAAGCATATGTGGTAAATAAAAAAATGTATAAAGAACTCATAGAACTCAACACCAAAAAGAAATTCAACTTATAAAATAGACAAGAACCTGAATAAACACTTCTTCAAAGAGAACATACAGATGGCCAATAAGCATATGAAAACATGCTCAGTGTAACTAATCATCAAAGCCACAATGAGATATCACCTCATACCTGTCAGAATGGCTGTCATCAATAAGTCAACATACAAGAGTTGGTAAGGATGTGCATAAAAGAGAACCCTCATTCACTGTTGA
This sequence comes from Mormoops blainvillei, assembly GCA_004026545.1. Classification (NCBI taxonomy): domain Eukaryota; kingdom Metazoa; phylum Chordata; class Mammalia; order Chiroptera; family Mormoopidae; genus Mormoops; species Mormoops blainvillei. Next base: position 88,443 of record PVJD01000002.1, on the reverse strand, counting down.
TGGAAATGCCAATTGGTCCAGCAACTATGGAAAACAGTATAGAGGTTTCTCAGAAATTTTTCAGTGGAACTGTCTTATGACCCAGTGATTCTACTTCTGGATATATATCCAAAGAAACTCAAAACACTTATTCTAAAGAATATATGCATCCCTATGTTCATTGTACCATTATTTACAATAATCAAAATGTGGAAGCAACCCAAGTACCCATGAATAGACAAGTATATTAATGTGGTGATACATATATACAGTGGAATGTTACTTGACCATAAAAAGGATGAAATCTTTTCAAATTTATTTATTTACATATATTTTTAGAGAGAGGAGAATGAAGGAAGAGAGGGAGTGAAACATCAGTGTGAGAGAGAAACATCAATCAATTGCCTTTTGTTCATGGAGTGAAACATCAGTGTGAGAGAGAAACATCGATCAATTGCTTCTCTTTCATGCCCAGACTGGGAACTGAACCCACAGCCTAGGCATATGCCCTGACCAGGAATTGAACCGGTGACACTTTGCTTTGTGGGGTGATGCCCGGTCAACTGAGCCACACTGTTCATGGCAAAAAGAATGAAATCTTACCATTTGGAACATCATAGATAGACCTAGAGGGTATTATGTTAAGTGAAAAAAGTCATTCATAGAAAGACAAATACCACATGATTTCACTTATACGCGGAAACTAAAGAACAATATAAACAAACAAACAAAACACAAACTGACTCATACATATAGAGAATAGACTGATGATTGCTAGAGGGGAGGGTGTTGGGTGGCTGGGTATAAAAAGTAAAAGGATTGAAAAATACAAATTGGTAGTTACAAAATAGTCATATAATGTAAAGTACAACATAGGGGATATAGCCAATAATACTATAATAACTATGTATGGTGCCAAATGGGTACTGGAAATACCAAGGGAACATTTTGTAAAGTATATGATTATCTGACCACTATACTGTCTACTTGAAACTAATACAAAATAATATTGCATGTAAATTGTAATTGAAAAATAATTTTTTAAATTAAATAATATGTTCTCTAACCCCAATAGGTTTACATGAAAAATTATTACCAGAAAGATATCTGGAAAATCCTCAAATGTCTGGAAACCAAATCCTACACTTCTAAATAACCCATGATCAATAAAGAAAGTGAAGGGGAAATTAGAAAGTGTTTTGAGCTGAATGAAAATGAAAACATAACATATCAGAAAATGTGGGGTTCTGCTAGGCAATACTTAAAGGGGAAATTTATGTCACTAAATCCCTATGTTAGAAAAGAATTATCAGGTAAATAAGCTTAATTTCTTAAGAAATTAGAAAACAAGAGAAAATGTGCCTCAAGCTAAGCAGAAAAAGGAAATAATAAAGATCAAGGTAGAAATTAATGAAATAGAAATCAATATGAAAAATAGAGAAAAATCGGTGACACCCAAAGCTGGTTTTGTCATATCTATAAAATTGATTAACCTCTGGTCAGATTGGTCAGGATAAAAATGAAGAAGACACAAATTGCCAGTATCAAGAATGAGTGAAGTGACATCATACAACAATTTCTATAGATATTAAAAGAATAAGACAATATTAGAAACAACTTTATTTCAAAAAATTTAAAAACTTGGGTGAAATTCTCCTTGAGAAACACAAACTACCATGATTAATTAAAAAATAAATAGATAATTTGAATAACCCTACATCTATTCAATATTTTGAAGTTGCAGGTAAAAACCTTCCCACAAAGAACTCAGGCCCAGATGGCTTTACTGATGAATTTTACCAAACATTTAACTAAGAAATAATATTAACTCTAAAAAAAACTCTTCTAAAGTAACTGAAGAGAGGGAATACTTCCCTAGCTATTTTATGGACCAAATTACCATGATACTAAAATCAGACATATACATTTACCAAAAAGAGACAGGGAGTGGGTCAAATTCCTCATAGACATGGAGCAAAAATTTTAAACAAAATTTATTCATTTCAACAGTATATTCAAAAGATAATACATCATGACCAAGTAAGGTTTCAGGGCTTCAGGGTCAAATTAACATTTGAAAATCCCTCAATGAAATTTACCACATTAACAAACTAAAAAAGGAAAACCATATGAACATTTCAATAGATGCAGAAAAAGCCCTCAATAGATGCACAAAATTTAACATCCGTTCCAGATAAAAACTAGACATAGAAGGGAACTATTTAAAAGGCATTCACAAAACCTACAGCTATCATCATACTTATTGTCAAAGGACTTACGGGGAATGTTTCCCCCTAAGTTCAAGAACAGACAAAGATGTCCCTTTTTCACCACTTCAATTCAACTTTTTACTGGACATTCTACCCAGGACAATCAGCCAAGAAAAAGAAATAAAAAAGCATCTATATTGGATAGGAAGAAGTAAAATTGTCTTCTCAGGCAACATGATCAGCTATGCAGAAAACCTGATGGAATCTCCAAAAACAAAAAGTTACTAGAACTAAAAAGTTAATTTAGCAAGATAACAGTTTGCAGATCCATATTTAAAAAATCAATTATATTTTTATATACTAACAACAAATAATCAAAAATTGACATTTACAAGGCAATGCTGTTTACCACTACATAAAAAAATATCAAACACCACATGCTGGTTTGATATCAATTAACCATATGCTGGGCCATAAGTCAAGCCTCGATGACTTTGAAAAATTGAAATCATTCCTAGAGACATGTTATTTAAGGGTACATATTTGCAACTCGTGGATAAGTTCTGCAAATCTAATGCACAGCATAGTGATTATAGTCAACAATACCTTATTATAAACTTCAAAGTTGCTAGAAAACAAAATCTTAATTGTTCTCACCACAAAAAGAAATAATAAATATGTGACATGATGGAGGTATTAGTTAATGCTAAGATGGTATTCATATTACAATATATGAGGGTAGACCCTCCAAAACCTGGAATTTATTTATAAAAATTTTTGTATTTATTATTACATGTTTAAATTTCAGTCACCTTCAAAGTACGGTACTCTCCATTTGATGCAATACACCTATCAAGATATTTTTTCCACTGCTCAGAACAGTTTTTGAACTTGTTGATTTTTATGGCTTTTAGTGCTTCTGCCCTTTTTTTGTTTCACCTCTTCCACATCAGCAAAATGTTTCCCTTTGAGAACTTTTTTCATCCAGGGAAACAAAAAAAGTCACTTGGGGCAATATTGGGTGCATAGAGAGGGTGGGGCATGGGAGTCATGCTGTTTTGGGTCAAGAACTGCTGAACACTCAGCAGCGTGGGCAGGTATGCTAATAAATCACCCACCATGAACAAATTGAAAGAGCCTTCAAAAAAATTCACTGAAGCTGAACACAGCCTCTCACAACAATGTCAGCTGGTACACAGGTACAGATGGGTTCCTAGAACACTCACTTAGTGGAGAAAGCCTGTACTTCAGGGGGCCCACATTCCAGAAGATAATTCTGATTTTTAGGGGGGGGGGTCTTCCCTAATCAACACTCCCATTCTGATTCATTCTTTGAACCATTGGTCAACTATGATTTTATGGTTTTACATTTCCAAGCATTTGGTGATTGTTTCTTAGTTCATTAAATTTGGTCTGAGAACAGGATCAATATTATATAAATTCTTTGGTATCTGTATTCTTTGGTATGCATTGTATACCTTAAACTTACATAATATGATATGTCAATTAAATTTCAATTTTAAAAATTGAAATCATTCAGAATATTCTAAAAATCAGTAGAAAAGAGATAATTACTAATCCTCTACTTCCAAGAAGCAAATAAAGTTCTTATAAATAATCCAGGGCCAAAATATATTATAACGAAAATTAAAATAATGTTTTTAATCAAATGATATACATAACTAAACTTGTGGGACATGGCTGAAACAGTGCCTAAATGAAAATTTATAACTTTAAATGTATAAATGAGAAATGAAGAAACACTGAAAATCAATGATCCACACTTCCATCTTAAGATGATTTTTCTAAAAAGTAAATCAAACCTAGAGAAAATAAATTATATAATAAAGATAAGAATAAAAGTTTATGAATAGAAAACAGAATTTTTGGCTCCTGGGCAATATGTTGGCATAGGTAAATGCGGTGCTCACATCTTCCCACAACTGCATCAGAATTACAACTAAACTACAGAACAATCATCATTCAGAACTGCCTAAAATCTAGCTGAAAAGAAGTCCTACAACTAAGGATATAAAGAAGAAGCCACACCAAGACTGGTAGGACGGACAGAGACTCAGAACAAGCTGATCTCAAACCCACATGTGGTGCTTAAAAAAACAACAGGAGGGATATTTTGGGGCTTGGCAGGGGGGCTGTTTCTTTTTTAGAGAGAGGGAAAGGGTGGGAGAAAGAGAAGGAAACACTGGTGTAACAGAAAAACATTGATTGGTTGCCTCTCATATGCACCCTTACCAGGGACTGAACCTGCAACCTAGGCATGTGCCCTGATGGAGAATCAAACTGGTGACCTTTCACTTTGCTGGATTACACCCAACCAACTGAGCCACATCGGTCAAGGCAGGAGGGATATTTTGGCTGCCAAGTTCCCCACTGAGGAACGATGGGTCCCAGTCTCCACAAGGCCCCCCACCTCAGGGCTTAAGTGCCAGGAAGAGAAGTGTCCATAACTTTGGGCTGTGAAAACCAGCAGAGATTGTGGCTGAATGAGATGGAGGTTTCTGGAGTCCCAGGCATTCCTCTTAAAGGGTCCACACACAAACTTACTTGGACTCACTCCCTCTGAGTTCCAGAACTGGGGCAGTAGCTTGAAAGACATAGGGACATACAGACTGAATTGTCTGGTGTCAGGGTGTGGGCTGGAGGGGCAGCTGTCTCCCAGACAGAAGTGCTGGTAGGATCTAGTGTTCCTTTGCTGTGCCCTCTTCCCCCAACAGAGCTAGCAGGCAGGCACCAAACCTGAGTCTCCATCAACCTGGCTCACACTATTTGCCCACCATGGTGATTCCCAGAAACCTTGCCCCACACAACAAGTTGTTTCTAGCGTCTTTTCCACACCAGTGACCTGTCTTGGCTCATGCTTCAGTCTTTCCAAACAAGCAGCATTTGGTTTCAGTGTGCCCCATACATCTCATTAAGTGGTCCCAGATCAGCACTAGCAGCAGCCATCCTTGGTTTTCAACTTGGCCCCTCCTGGGCACCTCTAAGCCCAGCACAAGTAGCAGCCATCTGCAGATTAATTTGTAGCTCATGCTAGGTAGCCTCAAGCAGAACACAGGTGGTGGCTGACATTGGCCTGTACCTCCTGAAAGGCCCCAAAGCCAGCGCACCTGGTGGACAGCTTCAGCCCACATTGAAGCACCACCCAATGGCTTCCATAAGCAACACACTCAAGGGGCAGACTCAACAGGCACCAGAGCCCTGCTGAAGTCCTGCTCCACGGCGTGGGCCCCTGCACAGCTAATCCTCCACAGTGGTCACAGCCAGTCTTTGCAGCAAATTGGCCTGGGGTTAAATCTCTTCCATTGACATGCCAACATTAATCAAGTCTCAACTACAACTGGAGGGTGTGCACAGCCCACCTGGGGATGGTGGGGGGGGCATACCTCAAGTACCTAGCTTGAGTGATCCAGGAAACTGTGCCACTGGACTCTACAGGACACTTACTATTTAAGGCCACTCTTCCAAGCCCAGGAGACATAGCAGCTCTACCTAATACATAGAAACAAACACAGAGAGGTTAACAAAATGAGGAGACAAGGAGACATGTCCTAAATGAAAGAACAGAACAAAACTCCAGGAAAAGAAATAAACAAAATGAAGACAAGCAATCTACTAGATGCAGAGTTCAAAACTCTAATTATAAGAATGCTCAATGTACTTAGGGATAGAATAGATGAACTTAACAAGAACTTCAACAAAGAGACAAGAAACTTAAAAAGCAAAGATAGAAAACATAAAATAGAACCAGTCAGAAATGAAGAATACATTCATTGAAATGAAAAATACATTACAGGTAATTATCAGTGGAGTAGATGAAGCAGAGGGTCAAATCAGAGATTTGTCAGAGAAGGAAGCAGTAAATACTCAGTCCAAACAGCAAAAAGGAAAAATGAATCTACAAAAATTAGGGGAATGTAAGGAGCTTCTGGGACAACATCGAGTGTAACAACATTCACATCACGAGAGTACTGAAAGGAAAAGAGAAAGGGGAAGAAAAGGAAAACCTATGTGAAAAAATGACAGAAAACTTCCCTAACCTGGTCAAGGAGATAGACATACAAGTCCAGAAAGCACAGAGTCCCAAACAAGATGAACCCAAAGAGGCCCACACCAGGATACATCATAATTAAAATGCCAGATGTTAAAGACAGAGAGAATCTTAAAAGCAGCAAGAAAAAAGCAGTTAGTTACCTTGAAGGGAGCTCCTATAAGACTGTTGGCTTATGCCTCAACAGAAACATTTTAGACCAGAAGGAACTGGTGTGAAATATTCAACGTGATGAAAAGCAAGGACCTACATCCAAGATTACTCTACCCAGCTAAAGTTATCATTTAGAATGGAAGGACATATAAAGAGCTTCCCAGACAAGAAAAAGCTAAAGGAGTTCATCACCACCAAACCAGTATTATATGAAATGTTAAAGCATCTCCTTTAAGAAGCAGAAGGAAAAAAAGATTAAGAATATGAATAATAAAATGGCAATAGGTATATATCTATCAACAATTGAATTTTAAAAACCAAATAAACCAGCAAGCAGAACAGAAACAGACTCATAGATACAGAGAACATGTTGAGAGTTGCCAAATGGGATGGGGGCTATAGGGATGGGTAGAAAAGAGGAAGGGGTTAAGAAGTACAAACTGATAGTTACAGAGTAGCCATGGGGATGTAAAGTACAGCATAGGGAATACAGTAAACAATATTGTAATAACTATATGTTTCCAGGTGGTTGCAAAACTTACTGGGGGGATCCCTTTATAAATTGTATAAACATCTAACCACTATTCTGCCATATGTCTGAAATGAATATAATATTGTATGTAAACTGTAACTGTAAAATAAATAATTTTTTTAATCAAAAACATTAAAAAAAAAGAAAACAGAATTTTGAAAAAATCTTAAAAGTTCTCATCATAAGAAAAAATCTGTAACTATGTTTGGTTATGAATGTTAGCTAGACTTATTTTAATAATCATTTTTCAATACATAGAAATATTGAATCATTATGTCACACACCTAAAACTAATATAATGTTGTATGTCAATTATACCTCAATTGTAAAAAATGATTATATATATGTCTGTGTGTATATATATATAGCCAAAAGTTGATTCTTTGAAAAGATGAATAAATTTTATAAGCATCTAGCAAGACATTTTAAAAAGAAAACATGGATTATTAATATCAGGAATGAATAAAAATGTAATATTACTATAGATTCTATAGACTATATATATATATTATGAAGCAATACTTTGAGCAACTTTATTTTAATAACTTTGACAATTTGGATGGAATGGATAAATTCCTCAAAAAAAGAAAAAACCTGGAGTTCAGTAAAACTAAGAGAAGAGTACATAAAATAATTGGAACATTCTGATATTCAAAAGGAAACTGAATTTCAGCTTCCAGCTCCCTGCTGGACCCCTAGAGTCTCACTATGTAGGCACAGTATGAGTCAGATAAAGATTTAAGAGGATTCGTGGGCAGATTTGGGGCTCCCTAGTCTGTGGCTCCCTTCTTTCCCCAAGTTTTCCTTCTCAATTCCCAGTTGCTCTAGCAGCTTTGAATCCTGATCACTGACTTAGTTCTCAACCCAGTAAGACTAAGACTCATTCTTGTGGACTCAAGCACCCCGTGTTCCCCCATGAATAGGGAGGAGCTCTCAGGGAACTTACCGTTTGATCTCCTCCTTTTAGGTAACATGACCCTCTGGATTCTGCCTGCTTTGCTGGCTCTCTGGTCCTTCAAAATAGTTGGGGTTATGTTTGTTTGTTTGTTTGTTTGTTTGTTTGTCTTTGCAGATTATATAACTTAAAAAGAAAGATTTCAAACTTCCAGAAGAGTTACAAGAAAAATACAAAGCACTATATATTTTACACAGCTTCATCAATTGTTAATGCATTTCCATAAATGTTTTCATAGAGATGTGTATTATGTATGTACCTAGATATGGATACATATTTTAATAGATTTCATTTCTTTAAAGAGTTTAAAATTTACAAAAAATTAAGAATGTAGTACAGAGGGTTCCATTATATCTGTACCCAGTTTCCTGATGATTAATATGAGAATATTTTGTTACAATTAATGAGTCAATGTTGAAACATTTTCATTAACTAAAGCCCATGCGTTTTTCATATTTCCTTAGCTTTTACCTGATGCCCGTATCTGTTCCAGAATCTCATCCAGGATACTACATTATATTAGCTGTCATGCCACATTATAGAAAATCATCATGTCTCCCTGAGTTCCTTTTGGCTGTAACAGATTCTCAGACTTTCCTTGTTTTTGATGACCTTGACAGTTTTAACAGTTTGGGTTAGGCATTTTGTCAAATTCCCCTCTACTGAAATCTGTTTGGTGTTTTCTTCATGGCTATACTGGGATTATAGGGCTTGGGAAGGGAGACCACAAAGATTAAGTGCTATTCTCATTGTACCATGTCAAGGGCGAGTGCTGCCAATATGCATCATCACTGCTGATGTTGACCTGCATCACCTGGCTGAGTCTGTGTTTGTCAGATTTCTCTGCTGTGCAGTTACTCTTCCCCGACTTCTCACACTATCTTCTTTGGAAGGAAGTCACTATGTGCAGTCCACACTTAAGAAGCAAGGAATGATGTTCGCCTCTCATTGAGGGTAGAGTATTTACATAAATAATTTGAAATTCTAATACATGGGAGATTTGTCTCTTCTTCTATTTGGGGTTTTTACATATTTCATTCAAAGTTATCAGCGAGAGGGTTATTCCAATATAAACTATTCCTCCATCACCTGAACTGAATCTTCCCATATCTGACATTCATTGGACATTTATATATATCACGCACTATGCTAAACATCTTTTGTGTATCTCGTTTCATTTAATCCTTGCAATAACCTTATGCAATGAGCGTTATCATACCCATTTCATGGATAAAGAGACTGAAACTCAGCTACTCTTCTTGTGAACCACATTATATTCCTGTATCTGTCTTGTACACTGTACCCTAAAAATTGGTCAAGTTCCTTACATTCTTTACCCACCCAGGTTTGTGCTGCTAGGCGAGCCCTGCTCTGAATCCTCTCTTTAACACATTTATCAGCCCCTTCTCAAAGGTTTCCTATCCTCCCTCCCTTGCTATGTCTGGTTGTGTAGTACCTGGGTGCTCATATCAGTTTGCCCCAGAGCCCACCCCAGAATTTAGTTCCACAATTTTCCATGGTTGCCTGAACTCTCAGGCACAGAGGGCAAGACCCTGTCCATTATAGCAGCCCCAGGGCAAAAGGGGTCACAATCCAATGCCTCTGCCCACACATAGAAAATGCCCTCCTCACCGAAGGACAAAACAACACCTCACAGCTATGAAGACCTGAGAGATCTAGAAGTCTGTTTCACACTCTGAACAAAATCCCCCACCCAGATGTTAAAAGGTGAGAGAGATCAGGAAGGGAGTTGAAGACTCAAAAGCCACTATGGTTGGAAAAGAAACCAAACAAGGCAATTTCTGGGTGGCTAACCCATCTGCCCACACAACAGCCCAGTACCACTGAATGGTGAGGCTCAGCCAGCTACAGAGAGTTCAGCTACGCAACATTCACAGTTTTGCCCTCCTCACCCCCACCCCTAGCTAGGCCTCTTATTGGGAACCACAGTGGGGTAAAAACAGGATTGGGGGCAAAATCTCATTTGATTTTTACAAAAGCCCTGGAAGGATGGCAAGACAGGGATTTATATCCTCACATTACTGCAGAAACTGAGTCTTAGAGATGTAAATGATTTGCCAAATACAGTAGTGTGAGCTGGCAAGTTGTCTCCCCCTGGTCTTTTTACACAAATGGTTCAATGGGAAAGAAGAGGGTCACTGCCATTAAACAACAACAAGAAGTCGAGGTGCTTGATGATAGTGGCCAATAAGCAAAGTCGTAAATGAAAATTGTTAGTCAAACAGCACTCCGCAAAGTTGGAAGTGGGGGGTCATTCAGGAAGACTCGAACTGCTAGTGTTTATCAAGAATGGTTCTCTGTAGATAGTGTTGAATATTCTGCAGAAGGAGGGAAGATGGGGGCAGGAGGAAGGCTGGATGGGTCCACACTCCCAGGGCACACAACGCCTCTCTCTGACTGCCACCTCCTAGAACTCCATGCTTGGTGTGCATCCCTGTGCAGGAAGCACTTGGTGGCATGTGCCCTGGGAGCCAATTTTGATCAAGCAGTGCAGGCAGCAGACCTAGAGCTGGAGTTCCAACAGAGGAAACAACTAACCTCAGTGTGTGTTCCTAGTCACGCAGGTCTCTGAGGGCTCTCAGCACCTGGCCTAATGCCTAGCACACAGTGGGGCCACATGAAATGTTTGTTGACTTGAGTTAGGTGCTCCTGAAAGGAACTAGGGCACAGAGAGGAGAAGTCATTCTCCCAAGATCACACAGACATTAAATAGTAGAAGTAAGAATCAATCCAGGTTGACAGACTATTCAGCACTTATACCCTAGTGCTTTCCCCTCCACCCTACGGTCTCTTGTCTCAAGGACCAGAATAATGTTATTTTCTCATCCTGTTTCCTATGATTCACAACACAATGTCTGCCACACAGCAAGCAGACAAAAGTTTTTTTGACCAAAGCTTAGAGGTCTGTCCCTAATACTGAGCTAGGGGGCTTTCCTTGCTAAGACACATGCCACATGGGGCAGGAAGTTAAGGGATGGTACCTGACAGGAGAACAAGAAGGAAGTCTCTGGGTACCAAGCAGTGGCCACAGGCTAGGAATGTTGTAAAGGGTGGGGAGCAGGTACACCACACTGACCCCTACACAGTTCCTGAAACCCAGACCCTGCTCCCTGTGGGCCATACCCCAAGCTCTGCGCATCTCACCAGTGCTGGTCATGCCTCAGTCTGACATCTCATCCCTCTGCCTGAAAGTCTCCCCTCTCCTCTTTACCTGGTTCCCTCAAACTTCATCTCAAGTAGCACTTCCTCGTGGAAGGTTCCTTGGGCCTGTGACACCAAGTCCAGTCCCAATTATACACTCTCAAGGCAGTTAGACAGTTGCAATTTTGCATTTTCTTTGGGTGATTATTTGGTTGACATCCATCTCCCCTTCCAAACACTAAGCTCCAGGAAGGCTCTGCCTTGCTCACAGTGTATTCCCAATATCCTGCAGTGTCTGGTAAAGGTTCAATAAACATGTTGAATAAAGGACTGCTCGAATAAACATAGAAATGAAGGTTGAAAAATGACCTTCCTCTGTGGTAGGATGAAAATGGCTTCCCAGTCTATGTTCTAATCTCTAGAACCTGTGGATGATACCTTATATAGAAACAGGGTCTTTCCCTATAGACTCCAACAAAAAACTACTCGACCTAATAAGTGAATTTGCCAAAACAGCAGGATATAAAGTCAATATTCAGAAATCTAAGGCATTTTTGTACACCAACAATGAAATATCAGAATTAGAAATCAGGGAAAAAACCCCACTTGCTATAGCAACAAGAAAAATAAAATACCTAGGAATAAACCTAACCAAGGAGGTAAAAGACCTGCACTCAGAAAACTACACAACACTGAAGAAAGAAATTAAGGAAGACACAAATAAATGGAAGCATATACCATGTTCATGGACTAGAAGAATTAACAGCATCAAAATGTCTATACTACCCAAAGTAGTTTATAGATTCAGCATAATCACTATTAAAATACCGATGACAAATTTCACAGATATAGAACAAACATTCTAAAACTTTATATGGAATCATAAATGACCCCAAATAGCTGCAGCAATTTTGAGAAAGAAGAACAAAGTAGGAAGGATCACAATACCTGAGATTAAACTATATTATAAGGCCACTATAATTAAAACAGTCTGGTACTGGCATAAGAACAGACACATAGATCAATGGAACAGAATAGAGAACCCAGAAATAACCGCATGTCTCTATGGTCAATTAATAGCCGACAAAGGGGGAAGAAGCATAAAATGGAGTAAAAATAGCCTCTTCAACAAATGGTGTTGGGAGATCTGGACAGCTATAAGCAAAAAGATGAAACTCGACCACCAACTTACACCATACACAAAAATAAACTCAAGATGGATAAAAGACTTAAACATAAGTAGTGGTACCATAAAAGTCCTAGAGAAGAACATAGGCAGGAAAATCTCAGATATTCCACACAGCAATATTTTCGGTATTATGTCCTCTAGAGCAAGGGACATAAAGGAAAGCATAAACAAATGGGACTTCATCAAAATAAGAAGTTTCTGCACAGCTAAAGAAAACATCAGCAAAATGAAAAGGGAACCAACCATATGGGAAAATACATTTGCCAACGATATCTCAGACAAGGGTTTGAATTCCAAAATATATAAAGAACTCACATGACTCCACTCCAGAAGACAAACAATACAATTAAAAAATGAGCAAAGGACCTGAACAGACACTTCTCCAAGGAGGACATACACAGGGCCCAGAGACATATGAAAGGATGTTCAGCATCACTAGCCATCAGAGAGATGCAAATTAAAACCATAATGAGATACCACTTCACCCTGATCAGAATGGCCATCATACACAAATCGGCAAAACAAGTGCTGGCAAGGATGTGGAGAAAAGGGAACCCTAGTGCACTGTGGGTGGGAATGCAGCCTGGTGCAGCCGCTGTGCAAACAGTTGGGAATTTCCTCAAAAAACTAAAAATGGAGCTGCCTTTTGACCCAACAATTCCATTGCTGGGATTATACACTACGAATTCCAAAACAGCAATTCAAAAGAACCCCAATGTTCATATCAACACAATTTACAATAGCCAAGTGCTGGAAGCAACCTAAGTGCCCAGCAGTAAATGAGTGGATCAAAAAACAGTGGTACATTTACACAATGGAATACTACACAGCAGAAAGAAAGAAGGGGCTCCTACCCTTTTCGACAGCATGGATGGAACTGGAAGGCATCTTGCTAAGTGAAATAAGCCAAGCAGTGAAAGTCAAATACCATACGATCTCACCTATAAGTAGAACCTAATCAACAAAACAAACAAGCAAGCAAAATATAACCAGTGACACTGAAATAAAGAACAAACTGACAGTAACCAGAGGGGATGGGGGAGGGGGATAATGGGGGAAAAGAAGGGGAAGGGTCATCAAGGAACACATATAAAGGATTCATGGACAAAGCCAAAGGGGGAATGGATTGAAGGTGGGAGGTGGGTGGAGCAGGGGAAAGTTGTGGCAGGAAAATGGAGACAACTGTATTTGAACGACAATAAAAAAAGAAAAAAGAAAAAGAAACAGAGTCTTTGCAGATATGATTAAATTAAGGATCTTGAGGTGGGAGATTATTCTGGATTATCATAGTGACTCCTAAATGCAATCACATTTAGGCTCTTAAGAAATGTTTGTTACCAAAAAGAGACGGGGTAATTTGACACACACAAAGGAGAAGGTGACAGGATGGAGACAGAGCCTGGAGTGATGCAACCACAAGCTGAGGAATCCAGTAGCCAACAGAAGCCAGAAGAGGCAGGAAGAATTCTCCTCCACAGCCCCCAGAGGGAATGCGGCCCTTTCAGCCCTTTGAATTCAGCCTAGGGAAACCAGCTTCAGACTTCTGGTCTACCGAATTGCAAGAGAATAAATTTCTGTTGTTTTAAGCCAAGCCAGTCTATGGTAATTTGTTACAGCAGCACCCTCCCCCACAACTAATACACCTTCCAAGCTTGACCTTCCTTCTCACTCTACCCCCTCTTTCCTCTCATCAATCTCCATGAGGAGACAGTTCAGATTTGGAGGAGGGAGAATAATCACAAAAGGGAAAAAGGAAGGGGAGAATCAAGAAAAAGAGAGGAAAGGGTGAGGGTGAAAGGCTAGAGTATGAGTACGTAAGGGAAGTGTATTTTACTCAGATGTGGGAGGCAGGCCAAAGCTGCAGGACAAGGCCCATGTTCATTCTGCCCCCACCCCTCTCACAGTGAATATTCTTGTGAGGATGTGAGAGACAGGCTGAGAGTTCTCAAGTCCTCTGTCTGTTAGCCACTAGAATAATTCTCTCCTCCCCATGGACAAGTCAACCTATAGCCAGGTGAGCCTCACTCACTGGCCTCCAGCCCCACACTGGCCTTGTCATTCTCAAACATAACAGGCACACTCTCACCCCAGGAGCCAGAGAAATATCTCATTTTGAGGTGGAACAGGGAGCATTTCCTGGGATCAATGGGGGAGCAAGCACCTAGTACTCAATGTGGAAACCCTTCTGTTAATTTATAAATGTGGACCCAAGTAGTGAACACTTAGAAGAATTTCATGAACCTCAGAGCATTTGTTTACTTCAGCTTTCTGAATTACATTTAGAACTTCTATAATCTATAATATCAAACATGAATCACCTATTTGGAACTTTATACTCTGCATCAAAGTGTTGATAAAATTGTATATATTTATGAACATTTGTTGCTTAATTGAATAAGTTTTATGTGTTAAAAATTTATTTACCAAATCAAAGTTTTTAAAAGTGTAAAAATAAGCACACATACACAAGAACTCTAAAAGGCTGCAAAGAAATGCTAATTTTACTTTCACGGGTCCTGAGAATTTTCCTGAGAATTTGGGTTCCTTGGTGTCTGGAGAAGAGGGGCTGGGGTAGGAGAGAATGGCAGGTTAGTGAGGGTAGAAAGGATGTTACTGGTCACCAGAGAGACCAGTAGGACCTCCCTGCGTCAGCCACCCAAATATTGACTTGTGAAAAGAGTTTGGAAGAAGGTGAGAAGAGCATCGACCAACTTGTTCTCATGTCCCCAAAGGTCAGATGGCCACAGAATGAGCCTGAGGGTGAGGTGTCAACCTGCCATCATCTGAATGAGCTCTTTCTCTCTGACTTTCATTTTCTTGTAAATTATAAGAACTATAGCTGCACGCTAGACTGGAGAGCTTCCCTTTTCCACGCCCCCTCCCACACGCTCATGTGCTGGGCGTATGCACACTCAGCACTCACCTCCCCCCAACTGACCTCCAGTTATCACTGTGTGTCCTTGTTATTAATTCTGTGAAAGAGAACGAAGCCATATTTCCAATATGTTCTGGGAAAGATGCTGAAACAGAAGTAGGGGGACAGAGGGATTGACGTCCATGCAAAAAAGTTTCCAGGATTCAGTGGGAACTTCAAGATCTCCTAGAGCCATGAGAGACACGGAGAAGAGGTTTCAAGCTGTGGTCAAAATGTGCTTGGTCTGTTGGTGAACAGAAAGGAGACCCAATCCATTAAAAAAAAAAAAAACAATTGTACTAATACTCGCCTTGTATGTGTATTATACCTTAGAGTTTACAAAGCAGTTTGTATCTAAGCTGATCCTTTTGATATCAGATCAAAGTTATTTATTACATGTCTAAATCCCCTGAAAGTACATGCACCTCTAAAGGTCAGTGACTGACTAATTTTTGTATCCCTCAGTGCCTAGGCATGGGTACTTAACCAGTGTTTACTTGCATTCATCTTCAACAACCCCAACAGATTGGAAGAAAGGTGTCATCTTCATTTTGCAGCTAAGAAATTTGAGACCTGGGGAATTTGTGACTTGCCCAAAGTCACAAACGACAACTGAGAACCTGAGGCTTAACCCCAGCTCTCAGGTCTTCCCTTCTAGCACCTTGCTGCTACCAGAGGTATGGTGGAATATACTGATCTTTAAATTCTTAAAGCTAAAAAACTGTGATTCAAGGGATGAAAGCAATTTCTGCATCAGAGAGTAATAATTAGGATTTATCTTCAGGTGGGACCCTCCCTCTGTCCTTGTGAACCTTCTTAGTCAGGTCAATATAAAGTAAGAACATGTCCATCATTTTGGGCAAAGCCCTGGGTACCAGCAGTGCATCCAAGGCAGGTGCCCTGAACTGAGGTGTTAAAGGTTTTGTTAGGCAATGTCAACTTGAGTATCTCCTTAGCAGAACCCATGGCCCTGAGGAGTTAGAGAAACAAGTTTTTCCAAGTCTGAGTTTAGGCTGCCCCACCACACACCTGAAAATCATCAATTTTTGTCCAGATATTGCT
This sequence comes from Mormoops blainvillei, assembly GCA_004026545.1. NCBI lineage: Eukaryota > Metazoa > Chordata > Mammalia > Chiroptera > Mormoopidae > Mormoops > Mormoops blainvillei. The sequence continues at coordinate 72,218 of PVJD01000002.1, read as the reverse complement.
CATAGAAGACCAGGAGCCCAGGCAAGGGCAGGAGAAGCAGGCATACCTGGTCTCTTTCCCTCTTTGGAGGAACGACTGTGGCAAGGTCCTGGACTGGGCCACACAACTGCAGTCCCACCTGCTCTGTTATCTATGCCTACCGCAGCCTGAAGGAGATATACCAGCAACTAGCCCCATGTGGGCCACCTGAGCCAGACTATATCTTCGCAGTGGCACTAGGAATTTCCCTTGAGGGATATTGATATTCCTGCTATAAATCACCTCAAAGGAAAAATAATAGTAAGTGAACTTTAAATAGGGGAAGGAGGGCCCCTCCTCTCTCTGGGGACAAGAAAGTCATTCAGAGAGGCCTGGAGACTTCCAAAGATAGAAAGTTAGCTGGTCTCTATCTGCCATGTAACTGCCAGAAACTTAAGGAAGTTTTTCAGAATGGTACTGAACTGGTGGGAGCTCCAAGTGGCTACTTCTTGAAGCAGTTTTAAACTGTCTCTTTGGCACTTTGTTATTCACAAGCCTCCAGCAGCATTTAAAAATCTTCATGTGTCCACACTTGACGTGACCAGCTACAGCCCAGAGGCAACCATCACAAGACACTAATAGGTGAGCTATGAGGTTGTCATAATGGTTCTGGCCATGTGAGGCTTCCCTGACAACCCCTCAAGTTACCTGGAAATGGAAACACAAGAGCAGATGGACCTCCTGCATTTGTGGGATGGGGACTCAAACTGCTGTTAAGTTTAGAATTAAAGGGAGATGACACCCCTAAAAACTGGAGAAGTCAAAGTCATCTGGACTAGAAAGAGAAGACACAACTGTTCCTTGAAGTGACATGGGGGTGTTTTGTTTTGTTTTGTTTTATTTTGTTTTTTGGTCAATGTTCTGTTCTTAACCTCTTGCATGCCAAGTTCACAAAGCAATGACAATGGACTAGGTCTTACCCTTCCTGACAAGGTCATCCTGGGGTGGGTCTCAGCACAACATATGGCCTGGAGAGAGTCCAAAGGAATACACACAAGCAAACAATGGGAGAAGGTGACTGGTTTCTTCTAGTCAGTGTGAGGCCTTCCTGCTGAATATTTCTACTAACCACAACCCCTGTCATTTGGGAAGCCCCTATCAGTTGCTCTGACACTTTTGTATTTAGCCTTACAACAGCCCAGGAAGGTTATAATTATCTGATCTTGCCAATGGCTAATAGAGGTACAGGGACTGGCACAAGGGTACACAGCTGGCAGTGGCCAAGCTGCAGCTGGAACTAGGTCTCTTGTTTCCAAGAACCACAGGCTCCTCCCAGCAGCCTTGTGAACTGTGGCACTGACCAAGAATAAAGCGAAGTCCCAGGTAGACTGCAGGCATGAGAAGGCTGTTAGTCCCAGCTCTGCTGATTCAAGAAATTAGCAGGTGAGGTCCCACCTTGGAAATCAGAATTTCTTCTCCTTTCCTCTAGGCTGATGGGTATGGCACCCTCACACAGTCTTCGTAGTTCCACAAGCTTAGCTGCTGTGGCATGTCAGGCAAAAAGAGTAGAACTTCAATCAGGAGTATGAGGTTTGGATTCTGCCACTAATGAGCTGAGTCACTCTGGCTTGTCACCTCCACACTCTGGGTTTTCTCTTCCATTTAAAATGCTAATCTGCCAAGTCCCTCTTCTCAAGGATGCCTGTCACCCACCCAGCCAAAAATCAAACTCCCTATTCAAGCCTGAGCACCATGTAAACAGCAAAGAGGGGCATTCGGAAGGGATTCTGTCCCTTCCGAGCTCTTTATACGAAGTCAGGAGGGAGTCAGGCAGATGGTAGATGATAATTAGGTTCTGTAGCAACAACGAGCAGGCTCCTCCTAGCACTGGGACTGGCCCTTGGTGACCCCTTCATCGTATACCTGTGAGTCTCCTCATCCCAGTGACTACCAAGTTTCCCCAGGCAGCTTCCTTCTCTCTGCCTGCTCCTGGGGGTCTGTTCTATCTAGGACTCTCTCCATGTTACATGTAGCTCTGACATAGTGATCACAAGGCCTGGGAGTTCTCTAATCACCAGCACAGGGACAGAAACTGCAAGTTGGGCCTATTACTACACTCGAGCACAGACTTTCTTCCCACTCAGATGCCCACCCTGCCCCCTAGTGAGGCCTGTTTAGAAGCATCATCTTGAAGACTGAGATGAAGTGAAAATGAGACAGAGGAACCATCTAGACCTCAAAATTTGCCCTAAAACTTTCCCAGTGTGGCCATGTGGGCAAGATGTCTGTCTACCCAGTTCTGTCCACAGGTTCCCTGGGGCTCACCATTGATACCCAGCCCTAAGCTGTTCCTCCTCCCCAACCCACACTCTCTCTCTTTCACCCTGTCAACTCACTAGACATTTGTCTTTCCCAACAACTCTTCCAAGATGGAGAAGGGCATTGACAATGTGCTGGTAAAAGCATGAGCTCTGGAGTCAAACAGACCTGGGCTGTTATCTTAGCTCTGTCACTGATTGGCTGAGTGATGCCGACAAGTGACATAATCTTTAACTTCCCATCTGTAAAACACTGATAATGATGCCAGTCTCGCAGAGTGGTTATAAGGTTTAAATGAAACAATGTTTGTGCCTTAATCAGGGAAGTTAATGCTAGCTGCTATAACAAAAATTCCAGAATCTAGATACAACAATAGTTCACTCTTCACTTAAGTTACAGACTGACATCGATGTGATGTCTTTCCTTGATTCTCCCCTCCGAGAGATGATTCAGGGGACCCAAGTTCTATTCAACCCCTTGGAGTCCTCTACCGGGCCCTGTCCACCTGGCAGACAGAATAGCAAAGACAGAGACACCAGGCCAGGAAGTGGCACCTATTAATTCAACTTCCTGGTGGTTAAAACCTGGTCATTTATTTCACATAATTGCAAGGGAGGATAGGAAATATGGTTGTCCTGTGTAACCAGGAAGAAAGAGGACATGGGATTGCTAAACATCTAGCCAATCTCTGCTACAATATGTTAACTATTTAGCATAGTGCCTGATACGTAGTAGAGCTCAGTAAACAAAAGATACCATTATAATTATTTTCTTTTACGTGTCCCAATACTGGATGAATACCAGAAATCACAGAACCATAGGGTAGACTTTTCAGAACACTGAGAATGAGTAACTGAACACAAAACAAAATGGAATGGGAACAAGAAGCTACAGTAATATGTCTGACATAACTCCTGTTCTGGGTGCTCTCCATGAGACAGCAGAATACCCTGGAATAGCCTACACTCAAACGCTGGCTCTTTCCTGAGCAAAATATTAACCTATGTCAGCCATGACATAAATGAATTTTAAATTCATTTAAAATGATTTTTTTTTCATTTTAAAACAGGAACACTAACTTACCCACATTATAGTATTCTTCAAAAATGCCATATTCCCTCTCTCTAAATATATACTTCCCTCTGTTTGGAACACCCTGTCTATCTGCTCCTCACTCCATTACCTCCTACTCATCCCTCAAGCCTCAGCTTGGATGTCACCTTCTCCAGGAAGTCTTCTCTACCCTCCACCCTAACTGTGGTTGAGTGCCTGTTTCCTGTGTCCCCACATTAGCCTGTACTTCCCTTTCCAGAGCCCTTAACACATTAAAATCTATGTTTACTTTCTGTCTTGTTAACAAGCTAACTTGTTAATTTCTTCATAGAAGGGACCTTGTTTTGATCGCCACTTTATCCCAGCCCCAGTGTAGTGTCTAGCTCATAATGAAATGTGCCATAATAGTTGTCATGCTAGTGAATTAAGAATCCTGACCCTCTTTCAAAATGATGAGTTGAGACTTTTAAATTCTTATTGCTCAACAAAAAACTAAAAGTAAAAATCAGTTCAGAAAGAAAAGGCACAGTGCACGCCTTTAAAGGTCATGGGGAACTAAAAAGTCATTCCAGAAAGCAGCTACATCCCTTGGGTCACGCTTAGGTACTTCTGAGCAATTAGCCACCCTTAATCTCTCAGTTGAGCAACAGAGGGTGCAAAAACATTCTCACACATTAAAAACCCTGGGCTCTTCCTCCCAAATGATCTGATGGTTTGGCAGTAAGAGCTGTCTGCTTAGGGGGGTTGGCCTGACAGACCATGTGTCCTGTTGGGCCAGCATAGACCACCGCCTTTCACTATCCATGCAGCTGGCGTATCCATGGCCTTCATGGCCATCTTCAAAAACTGCAGTCTTGCTATTCCCAAAGCAGACCCTCAGACCAGACATAGGATGGGACACCTCCACCCCATAGACAAACATACTCTGAAGCAGATGTCACCACCCAGCAACAGTGAAAGGGACAATGTTTGTCTCCCATTCCCTTACACTTCGATGCATCTGAAATTTCAGATGAGTCAAGTGACACAGACGTACAAATAACTGATGCTATTACACAGCTGGAAAAAAAAATTGCTCTAAACAGGAGAGTTCAGGTAAGCAAGAGAAACCAAAAGCAGCTGGGAGACATCATGAGCACCCCTCCAAAACATATTAAATCAGGTAGAGAGCTGCCTACTTTACTGTCGCTTTACACAGAGGTACTAAGGCAACACCAGTACTCACACACGTATCCTCGCACCCGTTCCTGAGAACCTGGGACAGCGCTCGAATCCCCACCCCACTCTCTGGTGAAATCAGCTCTAACAACCTCACCCCACGTCCCCCTTTCAAAGCAGCAAGGCTGTCCCTAGCCATAGACACCCCAACACAAACACACGCAACACACACACGCTCCTCTTGAGCTACCCAGGCTGGTCCCCCCTGAGCTGGCAGGATCGCTCAGTGCCCTGGGGGGGGGGCGGGGGGAGACGGTGTCGGGAGGGGAAGGGAGAGTCGGCCGGAGCCCCGCCCCCGCCCAGGACAGTAGCGCCCTAGCCCTGCAGCTGCATCCGCCACAGGAGTCGGGGCGGTCTGCTCTCGCTGGTGGGTTCGAGGAGCTGCTCCGGCTCCTGGACGCAGCTGCCTGGAGGCCCCGCCCCACTGACGTCAGCCACACGGGGCGTGGGTGGGGCGGTGAACCGGAGTTTTCTGGCTCTGCGGGGCAGAGCTCCTGTTGGAGGCACTCAGCCCGGCGTCGGCGTCGGCCCCGGAGGATGCAGGGCGTCCAGGATGCTGCCGCGCCTGCTAGTGCTGCTGGCGGCGCTCTTCAGCCTGCGCTCCCGCTGCGGAACGCAAGGTAAGGATCGGGGTCGGCCCGGCCCTGCCCTGCCCTGCCCTGCCCTGCCCACTTCGCTCCCGGCTCTCTGGGTTGTGTGGTGACCAGACCCGACTCCCACTGTCGTCAACCCTACATGAAATTCCTGCGTCCCACGGAGACCCCCGTCTCGCTGGCCCTCTGGAGAGAGGGGCATCCGTTATCTTCCCCCTCCCGCAGTCTCTCTCATGCTGGCAAACCTGGGTCTCAGGCTCACTCGTTGTGGAAGCGGAAGAAGCTAAGATTTCTTGGGGTGGGGAGGGTGTGGGTAGAGCAGTTAAATGACCCTCTTCCCCAACTCACCGCCCACCTACCTCTGAGGAGTCATAAATTTATCGCTGTGGTTTTTGTTGTTTTAGTTCAAATGATCGGACTGCTATCCCTCTGGGAAATTACTCTGATCCCCCAGCTGACCCCACCTTCCCTTAACCCTCCAATTAACCTATTTCTGCCCGTGCATCTCTCACCCACCCCTGCTATTTTCCTCCATTACACCTTTCACCCCCCTATGATCATCCCTGCTCCTTCTTTATCCCCTAATGCACTCCCACTGCCCCCTGCCTCCCTGCTGCCTACTCCTACTCCTTAGCTCAGTCTCCTAACCCAGCCAGCTATGCCAGAAAGTTTCTGCAACTGAGAAGAGCAAACCCTAGAGAGAGAATAAAAGGCCTGGGAGGTGGAGGGACTGAGAGTAGAAGCAGGGAGAGCAGGGACTGTAACCACTTCTATGTGCCACAATACAAAGTAAAACATGCGATCACCCATTCACATGATCAAGAGCTGAGTTAGGGATGTGCAGCCCCAACACCACAAAGACCCACTGCGTTTTTCACTTTCCATCTAATGTTTAGAAATTGAGACCCAGACTTGAAGATCAAAGACAATATAAGAAACAAAGCAAGAGGTGGGCATACTTTCTAAGTGAGCATGACAGTCAGAAAAAAAGAAGCATTATTAGAGAGATGATGAGAGGTTAGAGAGTAAGAGAAGCCCGAGAGAGCTGCTAACAGCCAACAGACATTGAGGGATCAAGGAGGAGAGAAAAGGAACTGGGTGTGGATATTGGCCTTGACTTATTTCATTGCTCTTGATAGGCAAGCCTCTTAACGTAGGTGTATTTGTTGCACTCTTACAAATGAGAGAAAAGGTTCAGTGAGGTTTCATAGTTTGCCCAAGTCACATAGGCAAGTACTAGTTTGAGGCTCCTGAAGTTGCCATTTTCCAAGGTGAATGGTGTATGTTGAGAGGGAGGGGAAGAAAGATGGGCACTAGTATTTAGTATCTCATCGTGGAGCCAAGGATGTTCACTCTGTGGAAAGAGCTGCTTCATTCTGTCTGTTCTCACCCAACTTGGGCATCTGGCCATCAGTAAAGCCCTTGTAGAAGCTAGGGAATGGGGCAAGCTCTCAGTTCAGGGTTGCCCAGCTGACCTGTGAAGAGAAACAGGCAGCTGCCAACAAGCAGGATAATCTGTGTACCCAAAGAACCCCAAAGGGAAGGCCTTGGGCTGGAGCCAGGACTGGGGCCAGGACAGGGACCAGGACAGGGACCAGGTGTGAGGATGGAGGGCAGGCCTTGGGATGGGGCTGGAGCAGGGATGGAGTGGCAGAGCCAGGTCACATCTGCTTCTAATCACAAACTGCACAGGACACTAATTCAAGGACGCAACATCTGTTCTGGAATCAGATACATTTGCATTCAAGGCCCCTCTCTTCCCCTTACTAGCCCCATTGCCTTGAGCAAGTCACTTAACCTCTCTGAGCCTTCATTTCTTCTCAGTAAAATTTGGGTAATAAATGCCTACGTTGTCGGGCTGTTGTGATAATTAAATGAGACCATCTATGTAGAGTACTTAACAGAGTATTCAGCGCATAGTAAAGTACTCAGTAAATGGGAGCTGTTAAAATGCCTGCCACCGTCACCATCACCATCTTCATCCCTGGGAGTGGGCTCTGTTAGCTCTGATACTGACACTCTTCTTCCCAGGGACAGAACTGCCCAGCCCTCCATCTGTGTGGTTTGAAGCACAGTTTTTCTACCATGTCCTCCACTGGATGCCCATCCAGAATCAGTCTGAAAGTACCTACTATGAAGTGGAGCTCCTGAGGTAAGGCAAAGGGAGGAAGGAGGGAGTAGATGAGTCCATCCCCTTCTACTACCCTGGCACAGAAAGATACCTGCTTTGGTACTGGAGTATACCAGGAAGGACCCTGGCACATATCCATCAGCTGACAGGCACTGATTGAGTCTCATATGTGCTGGGGTGAGAAAGCCACAGTATTGCCTTTACCCCCAAGATTTTTCTATCTTACTGCAAAAACAGAAAAAGCACCCATAATGTAGTTAGAACACAAAGAAACTCTAATGACTGCAAATGTAGTTGGGAGAAGGGAGAAATTAGGCTGTGTTTCAATGAGTAGCCAGTCTTTCTGGAGGAGTTGGGTTTGAGCTACTCATATTTCAGTCTAAGAATCTTTTAGACTACAGAAAAGTTGGTAAAGGGTCCCAGAACCAAGGGAGATCCCCTTGCAATTAGAGGTCCTGAACTAGAGGAAATACCCTTAGGTCTGTACCATCACGGCTGCCCTCTCCCCTGGCCTCTTGCTTCCCTATTAAAGGAGATGGGTTTGAACAAAAGTGTGAACCAATGCCTACCCTGCTTTCTCCCTAGTTATGGAATGGAGCTCTGGAAGTCCATCTCCAGCTGTAGCCAGACCCTGGTGCTGTCCTGTGATCTCACCATGGTGACCCTAGACCTGTACCACAACAACGGGTACCGAGCCAAAGTCCGGGCCATTGATGGAAGAAAGCACTCCAACTGGACTATCACCAGGACCCGCTTCTCCATAGATGAAGGTGCTTTTCCTCTCCTGGGCCTAGAATGTGGCTTTTGGGGTCCCTTCCAGCCAGAAGCTCTAGTCCGGAACTATTCTCCATGTTCCCATAGCTCACTGTGTTAGCCTGGCTTCCTGACCGGTACCTAGTTGCTCAAACAAACCTGAGTCAGGACTTTGGAGAAGGTTTAGATGAAAATAGTCAAGCTGTTCAAGATTTAAAAGGGAACTGGAATTGTTTATCTTACAGAAGAGAAGTCTTAGGGTGAGTTGGGGCAGCTAAATCACAAGGGTTGGAACTGTGTACTTAAACCCTTTAAGTTCCTGTTGCTTCTGGAGAGGAAGCAAATTCATGAAGTACTCAGCACAGGGAAGCAAGCAGCAGGCAGAATTGGATCAAGTAGCCCCGCCACCCCTGCCCCGTTAGAGATGGACTCTCAAGGGTCAGGGTATGAGTTTTGAAGTGGGGAGGTATGACTGAGGAAAAGTTAGGAGTCTCTCTTTGCAGAGATAGGAGAAAAGGATATCCCAACCTCAGTGGGGCTCTTCCATTCTGCAGATTGGGATCCACAGAGCTCTGGGCATGTGACAAGCCTGCCCTGCAGAATTCAGAGTCAGAACTGATGGTCCAGGATGGTCTAGGTCATTGGCACCCAAGTGCCTGTCTGCAGGCCAGTTCTCAGCTGGCTGCAGAAACATTACCTGAGGAGTGTGTTTACAATACTGGATGTTTCCACAGCCCAGCTTCAAAAATTCAGATTCACTCTCTTGAGTGGGCCCAGGGCTTCTGTATTTTTAATGTGTTCCCCAGGAAGTCCTAAAGGCCTGCTAGGTTGGAAATCCTGTTTTAGGGTAGATAAAGCTTGTCTCTAGAGGCCAGGCATGGGTAGGGGGCCCAGGTCCACCCCCTACCTGCAGGCCTCATGGTTTGCCTCCCTGTGCAGTGAATCTGACTGTTGGCAGTGTGAAGCTAGAGACCCACAACGGCTTCATCCTCGGACAGATCCAGCTGCCCAGGCCCAAGATGGCCCCTGAAGGTGACACATATGAAAGTATCTTCCCATACTTCCGCGAGTACGAGATTGCAATTCGCAAGGTGCCAGGACCCTATGAGGTATGGGATTCCCAAGACCACAGGTACTGGGCTCCATCCCCCTGCCCTTGCCCCTCTCATGCTTGCAGAGGAAGGTCATATGGGCGTAGGGGCGGGGAGGGAAGTTGAGATGACTTCAGCCCGCAAACCAGTGCTCCTGCCAGATGGCAGAGAAGACACTACATACTAAGTATCGTGCACCGCAGGAGACATTTTGTAACTATTGTCTTCTATCCTCTTGAAGGTGGGTATTTTATCCCATTGTATAAATGGGGAAATGAGGCTTCAGGGAGCTGTGTAATTGCCCAAGGACATCCCATAAGTGGGAGATCTCTGGAATCTGCAAAATACATCCTCTTTCCCTTCCACCACAGTAGATTCCAGCCCCTTCTAGGAATGTCCTCAGCATCTATAAAACACTTCCATTTCTCTTTTAATACAAAATAATTCATGGTGATCACAGAGACCTTGGGCTGTGTTGATTATGCAGTGCTCATTATCTTAGAAAAAGAACACTGAAGGGGATTGACCTAGATCGCCTCTAGCAGCCCCTCCAGCCCTCAGTCTCCATATGCCATGAAACAAGGGTATTTTGTTTATTACTGTTGTTTTCATTTCAGCTCACCAAGAAGGTAAAACATGAAAACTTCAGCTTCCCAACCCCTGGTGACGTGGGAGAGTTCTGTGTCCGGGTGAAACCGTCCGTGGGCTCCCGCATCAACAAGGGAATATGGTCCGAGGAGACGTGCATCTTGCTCTCTCAGAAGTGTGAGTCAACCAGGGCTGCAGTTCAGACGGGGCGGGGAGCATAAAGGGCCTTGCACAATCCAAAAAGCTGCTGATGCCAGGCACTGTGCCAGGTATGCCCCCACATAGTTCACCATCCTCACAGAGCCCTGTGAAAGATCTTCTATTGTCCCCATTTTAGAAATGAGGAAACCAAAACTCAGTGCATATAAGCTACATCTTAGGGCAGAGCCAGGTCTCCTGATCCTGCAGCGCTTCCACTTGAGCACATCTGTGCCTCCTAGGAACCCACAGGCTGCCCTCAGTCAGCAGTGGCAGTTCCTGTTTCTTCCAATCCCCTGCTCTCTTAGAGCTGAGGACACAAAGGGCCTTCCCTACTTCTCTATACCTCGGAGAAAACAAAACTTAGCTGACTCCTCACCACAGCAACTAAAGTCAATAAATACTATGTCAGGTTCTCAGCCTGCACTGGGAAGGGACAGAGTGGAGGAGAGGATTTAGGATGCGAAGACCATGGTCCTGCCCCGAGGATCTTACAGTCTGGCCTGGGAACGGGCGTACCCAGAGGAAGCTGTAACTAGCAGCTCAGGACAGCATATGTCAATGCCTGATGAATTATGCCAACAGTCAGTGCGCTGGGGGTGCCCAGTCCACTGTGGGCAGGGTCCAGCAGAGACCAAAGTGAGTCCTTACATTTTTACAGTACACTTCATTTCATTGAGGACACTCATAAACTCATTGTCATTTAAACCTCTCCCCTCTTTAAGCAGAGTACCATCTGTTTGTCAGGCAGCCTTAAGAGCTTTTTCTGTATTCACTCACTGATGTAAGAAATAGCTTTGTGTAGAGGTCTGGGTTCACATCCCTGATTTTCCACTTGTAAGGTATATGACCTTGGGCAAGCTACTTAACCTCTCTGGACCTCAGGATCCTAATCTGTAAAAATAGGGATGAAAATAGTATTTCCCTTCTCAGGTTGTTATAAGGATCAGATAACTTAAGTAAAGGACTTGGTAGATAATAAGTGCAATGTACTTCACAACCATCTTAGGTAGTGAGTACCATTATTTTTTCCATTTTATAGATGAGGAAACTGAGGCTCGAGGGGCTGAGTAATCTGTTCACAGCCTCACATCTAGTAAGTGGTGGGGCTGGGATTTGAACCTAGGTCTGGCTGCCAAACCCTCTGTTCTTACCTGCTGTACCATCCTGACTCACTGTTCTGTGTGCAATGGGTTGAGTGCAGAGAACCTGCAGCAGAGTCACTGTGTCGAGTGAGAAAATCCTTCAGGGCTGAGGTGGGAAGGCCAGTCAGGGATTCCCAAGAACCCAGACATGTTCAGAGTTGTGGTCTAGAGGTAGCCTGAGGCGGTGGGGGTCTCCCGGGCCACTTGCTGAGTGGCTTCCAAGAGTGGCTGTGGGATCTTCAAGGACTGCTCCTCCATGTCCAATGGTGCCTGGCCACAAGTGCTTCTCTCTGGGCCTGCAGATTTCACCGTGACCAACCTTAGCATCTTCTTCACCTTTCTCCTGCTGCTCTGTGGAGTCCTGGCCTACCACCTGGCCCTCCAGCTGTACGTGCGGCGCCGGGGAAAGCTGCCTGCTGTCCTGGTGAGTCTCAGGGCACTGCCCCGTCCTTTCCGGGCACAGCAAGACTTCAGAAGGCAGGTGCTCAATTCCAAACTGTCCTTTCCCTCATCCTGGATGCTATCAGGAAACAGCTTTATCAAGCCCCATCAGGACAGAGAGAGCAAATCCAAAGCCCAGTGCTGAGATTGTTGCCTTCTAGTGGCCCAGCTAACATACATGCTGAGTAGTCCCAAATCCCCACACATCATTTTGTTACTGTTTAATAATTGGCCATGGACCAGGCCCTGTACATTAGTATCTCATTTTATATAAGTGAAGAAACTGAGGCATAGAGAGATTGTTACAGGCACAGGGTCACAGAGCAGGGACAGTCGGAATGGAGCCCAGTCTTTCCCACTCCTAGTGGCTGGAAGGGTGCTCTGGAAGAGGAAGGACAAAGGGCTGAAAAGTACTGACTCTTGGGCTGTCTTCAGAGTGTTTGGATGATGGAGAGGTTGGATGCTGGAGAGGTGAGGTTCACGAAGGAGGCTGGGATCTCTGAGCCCTCCCCAAGTACCTTCTCTTCCTTCACAGTGCTATAAATGCTGCACTCAGCCAGCCTCCAAAACTCAACTTCCAGCACTGAGCAGCGTTTCCAAACCTCAGCCTGTCTCTGGCCTGGGATTGAGGTTGCCCGCCGGGTCCTGCACAACTGGCTCATGGCTAGAAAGGGACTGTCCAGAGGGATCCCAGGGTCTTTGGGAAAAACAAGGACAGAGAAAAAGACCCTCTGAAATTATTTTGAGTAAGAACTCTGGGAAGTGGGGAGGCAGGGAGAGAGGAGGGATGCGACTGCCTGGCCTAATTAGTGTCTTTGTCCAGGCAAAAAAGAACTGTGTTCCTAGCTGCAGGGCCCTGGGTTGAGAGATATGACAAGGACAGCTTCCACAGCCTTAGGGACTTATAAAGTGCTTCTCCTTGTCTAGCTGAAGTGTGTCCTTTCTCCGTGCTCCAGGCAGGTTAGATTCATGATTGACAAACGTGTGCATTGGCCTATTTGACAAAGTACTTCAAGCATATTCTATGTGCAAGGCCCAGGCTGGGATGGGCTGGTATAGAGATGAGTGCACCAAGGGGGCTGGCCTTCAGGATGGATAACTAGAGAGCAGAGGGGTGCGGGAGGGTGGTCCTGGTACACCAGATGGGGTATTGTTAGTCAGGCATCAGGAAAATCATCTAGGAAGAGCGCAAATGTGGTGTAATTGAGCCGCTGTTACTGAGCACCTATTGTATGCTGACTAATGTGGTCTCTGGTCCCAAGGGGCTTGATTACAGCCTGATGGGGTCTCCAATGTATAAACTATTAACTTTAATGCAAAGCAGTGAAATAGACATAGATGCAAAAATGCCACAGGAGATGACAGGCAACCTCTGGTTTCTGTTTCCTCCTGTACTTTTGGTTCACAGAATTGGGTCATCCTTGGGAGTTTGTTCCTCCTCAAGACAAATACAGCCCAATTCCCACATCAGGTAACCATGGTTGTTGCAAACTGTGTGAATAAGTTGTAGTGAACAGAGCACTTTCATATTCCTTAGCCTGTTTTCCTTCATTAGTTGGTTTGATCTGATCTTTCAACAGTATATCAAGGTAAGTATTATTGGACAAGTAGAGATTTCAAATCAGGACAGTTGCATACAAATTCCAGGTTTGTTCTTTACTGCTGTGTGACTTTGGGCAAATCACTTAACTTCTCTGAAGTTTAATTTTCTCCTGTAGGAGATTGGGATAATAGTACTTCCTTAGAGAATTATTGGAGAGTAAAATTCAATTTACCAAATATTTATTGAGTGCTTTTTATGTACCAAGCATTGTTCTGAGCACTTTACATGCAGTAACCACAACATGAGGAGGCAAGTACTGTCGTTACTTCCATTTTACAGGTAAGGAAATAAAGCACAGAGAGGGAAGATTAATTTGGCCAAAGTGACATAGCTGTTAAGAGGCAGTGCTGGGATCTGAACCCATGAAGTTTGACTTCAGACTACACATTTTCAATTTCCAATCTATGTAATGTTAATAGAAACTAAACCAGTAAGAGTTGCATCAGTCATCATATACAAAAGGAATGAGGGCAGATGTGCAATAGTGAGTCAGTAAGTCAGCTAACAAACCTTATGAATACCTACTACAAAGCTCAGTTTAAGCTTTGGGAACAGAGCAGCAAACAAGACTAGATAGAAGCTGCCCTCGATGAGTTTGGTATTCTTTTGGGAGTAGGGAATAATTGTGTGTGTGCATGTTATGGGGTGTATGAAAAAAAATTAAAACATAATTTGAGAAACTAAGTGCTGGGTGGAAGTAAACTAGGTCAATGTGGAGAGAGTGTCTGGTGATCAGGAGGGCCTCTCTGAGGAGGTGGCATTTGAGCTGAGACCTGAACGACGTAACCATAGAAAGTGCTGAGAGAAGAGTATTCCAACCGAAAGTGAGGCATGAGCAAAGGCCCTGAGACAGCACTGCACTGGTGGGTTTCTGGGCAGAAAGGACACCATTGTGGCCGGGGCAGAAGAGCCCGCATTAAGTGATTTCCCTGGGGTCCTCAGCAATTAACGTCATCCTCAGCTGCTAGTTTTATGCTGGTCCCCACACTGTAGCCACCCTATGTTTGTGCATGTCACAACTCAGGGAAGGAAGAAATGAATTCGGTGTCTCACATCATGCATTTTAAAAACAGAAATGACTAGGATGGAGAATAGAATAGAACACAACAGAATAGATCACAGTACATAGGCAGCAATAAGTATTTGGTGAAATTGGTTTTAGTTCTTTATATATGTTATATATTTGTGGGCTACTTACATACAGGTATTGTGTAACACATTTCTTATTTTGGGTCACAGTCAAAAGAGTTTGAAACCCACTTTTAGATCAAGATGGGTCCAGTCTGCTTTCAGGTTTGCAAGCACAGCCATCAAGAAGGCTCACCACTCCCACTCCTCCTGTCATTCCATCTGGGCTCTGAAAATTCAGGTTTCTTCTGTGTCTAGTTCTGAGCTGAACTGAGAGTTTCATTTGGAAGAAAAAATTCTGAAACACAACGAAAGGAACAAGTGGCAGTGTCCTCCAGGCTCTGTAGTCCCCCTCCTTTGAAGCACTACCTCCTGGAGCTCCCCCATTGGATTGAACCATGGCCTCCCCTGGCAGCACTGGGGTGGGTTCCCACAGGTGACCTTCTGCCTTACCCACTCTGCCCTCTCCTCTGCAGGTCTTTGAGAAGCCCAGTCCCTTCAACCTTATCAGTCAGCTTCTCAGCCCAGAGACTGAAGACATCACCCATCCCATAGATGAGGAGGCCTTGTCCAAGGTGTCCTTAGAGCTGAGGAACTCAGAGCTGCATGGCAGCACAGACAGTGGCTTTGGCAGTGCCAAGCCATCCTTGCAGACTGAAGAGCCCCAGTTCCTCCTCCCTGCCTCTCACCCCCAGGCCAGGGGAGCTCTGGGAAAAGGCACCTCCCTGGAGCTGGAGAACAGCTGCAGTGGTGGCAGCAGCGACAGCACAGATAGCGGGATCTGCTTGCAGGAGCCCAACCTGAGTCCAGGCACGGTGCCCAGCTGGGAGCAGCACATGAGGAGTAATAGCCAGGGCCAGGATGACAGTGGCATTGGCCTTGTGCAAAACTCTGAAGGGCAGCCTGGGGATGTACAAGATGGCTCAGCCTTGGGCCATGTCAGTCCCCTGGGGCCTGAGGTGACTGAGGAAGAAGACCCAGCTGTGGTGGCATTTCAGGGCTACCTAAAACAGACCAGGGGCACAGAAGAGAAGTCAGCCAAGGCAAACTGCCTGGAAGAAGAGTCCTCCTCAAAAGATGGCATTGCCCCCCCCATCAGGATGTGCCTGGATGCCGAGGAAGCCTGGCCTCCACCAACCCAGACCAAGGGCTACTTGAAACAGGATCCCCTAGAGGCGACTCTCGCTTCCTCACAGGCCCCAACTGAACAGTGGAACCACCCCACTGAGGAATGGTCACTCTTGGGCTTGACCAGCTGTGGTGACCTAGGAACATCTGACTGGAGCTTTGCCCACAGCCTTGCCCCTCTGGACTGTGCGAAAGCCCCAGGCAGTCTTTTGGGCAGCTTTGACTCAGACCTGGTCACCCTGCCATTGATTTCTACTCTGCAGTCCAATGAGTGACTCAAGCTCAGGGGCTGCTTTTGATTTCCACCATGCCCTGCATGGACTAGGAGGAAGGGCCTCAGGGGTCAGAAGTGAAACATGATGCCAGTCTGGGCACCTTTCTGCAAGCCCAGTGGGGCCTAGCAGGCCTGGCTGAGGTGCCGGGCAGGAGGCCTTCTTGCTGACCAGCACAGAGTGTGTGGGTAGCCTATTCCACAGACAGGGCCCTGCTGACTCTGGCAGCGCTGAGAAGGGCAGGACAGAGACCTTCTCTTTCCTCAGGACTCTTCCTATGTAATAAGGAGTATTTGCTCAATGGAATCATGGGGTTTCTGGAGTTGTGGTGAGGCTGCTAGGGTGAAAACAGCTCAGACTCTGGTCTCCCCCGTCTTAAACCAACTATGTATCAGGTCCTCCAGTGAGGTGTAGAGGCTGGGAAGATGCAGTCTTCAGGGCCTCAGATCAGGGGTCATTTCTAGGAGGAAAAGGAGGGAGCAATGACCAAGTTTGACCCCTGGGAGGGTCAGCTGACCAGCAACCAGCATGGAATGGGTCCTGTGGAGAAGCTCGCTCACTAGCAGGCCCCTAGGCAGGGAGCTTGTCATGGAAGGTTTTACGGTGGTTCTGCCCTGGTCAGCCAGTCAGTCAGTCAGCCAACATTATGGATCCAAAGGAGGAAATAAAAGGAACTGAGACCCAAAAGGGGGCTTCTGGCTCAGAACCCATCCCCCTGTGGATATCTTATGTCCACATGCAGATATTTCCTTCTTTCCAGAAGATAGAGCAGCAGCCCCCTGAAGTACTTGCAGTGGCCACACCACTCACTGGCCCCATCTTGCTGCCCCATCATTTGCTAAGAGTGCCAGAAAAATTATATGTATTTGTGTTGGCCAGAACTCAGCCCTTCAGGTAACCTCTGGGTCTGGGTACCAGCGTGTCTGCCTCAGGGTCAGGGTTGGGACCTAAACTTGTGTTTGCTGCTGATGTCCAGCCTCAGTCCCATGGGACAGAGCACTGGGCTGCAGCCCTGCCCTCTTGGTGTTCAGCTGCATGACCTTGAACCAACCACTTCTCAGAAGGTCTCAGTTACCCCATCTGTGAAATAAAGGTCTCCCCATGCTGGATGTTAGTGAAGCTTCCCCCTGCGTCTGACCTGGGCTGGGAAGAAGTGTGCCGTGGAACCCATGTCTGCACAGAACCAACTTCCTTCTCAATGCTGAGGCTAATGGGTGGAGCAGAAGTCCACGGCATGACACTAAAGGAGCTGCAGACATTGAGCCCCGAAAGGGGCAGGTATGGTCCCAACTTCCCCATAGTCAGTTTGGAATATGAATTCAAAGCTGGTTTACAGTCCACGGACAAGGAACGGGGAGGGGCGATGGAACTGGGAGGGGTGACAGGCCTGGGGTATGTCCTCCTAAGTCTTCCCATGGCCCTGCATTTCTCTGTACCATTTTGAGAATAGGGGTTCTGGCCAGGCGAATCCAGCCAGAACCCCTCTACTCGGGCAGCAAGCTCTAGATGGCAGCCTGCTAACAACTCCCTCTGGAAACTTAGGCTTGAGGGATGATTCCTCAGGGTTCTTTTGGAAGGGTTATTTATTTATTTTATTTTATTTATTGAGAGGCAGCATAATACAGTGAAAGAATTCTGGGTATTTCAAGAGCCTAGAAATTCCAGTTCAGACTCTACTGTTTCTCTCTGTGTGACCTTGGGAAAGTCACTCGTCCTCATCTGTTTTCTCACCTGTAAAACTAGAGACCAGTGCCTGACTTGTTTCACCCCTAAGGGTGTGAGGCTCCACTGAGGAAGTGCATGTGAATGTGCCTTGAACACAAAGCTCTGTAAATGAGTGATGTATTTTTTTATTCCAATAGATTGTCAGGACCAAAGGAATCATGTGAAATCAGCCTGATTTCTGATAACATAGTAGCTGGTGGAGGAATAAAGTTGTTGATAAATGGAGATGATAATGAATAAAATGTGTGATGTCACCCTAAGAACTGAGGCTCAGATCAGACAGACTCAGGTACAAAGTCCTCATGCCAACATTTGTTGTCTATGACCTTGGGCAAATTACTGATCCTTTCTAAGTTCTAGTTTCCTCATCTATAAACTGGGACTAATAATTCCTCATGGGGACGTCATGCAGTTAAAATGAGATCACATATGAAGAGTTTCACACTGCCAGGCACATGGTAGTCTGTGCATAAATAGCTGTCATTGGCTTTTTAAAGCTGAAAGGGAAATGAACAATTTTTCTTGGAAATGGGTGAAAATGAAAGATAATGAAAATATATGTAGTGAAAGCATGTATAATAATGGAATGTAGTATAAAAAGTATGTAATGTAATGAAAGATTATGAAAATACATGTAAACGAAATACATGCAGGGGATTCTTTCACAAAATGGAAAGAAAAAGGTGGAAAGTATAACAATATTTTGGGTGTAAAGTCTGACTACCTGGAAAGGAGACCCTGGAAGCCCCTCCCTTCCAGGAAAACAGCAAACCAGAACCCCCTGCAGCCCTGCCACCTGCTCCTCTGGACCTGGAGGTGCGTCTACGGCTGTTTCTTCTAAGTGCGGAAGCGATCTGCCTTCTCTTCTAAAAACCTGCTCCTTCCACGAAAAGCCACAGGTGCGTGGGTTTGAATCTCTCCCCATGCTCGGCCCAGCGGGTGAGCAAACCCAGGGCTGGTGGCCTGAGTCCCTGGTGAACTTTGCTCTTTGTCCCAGCCTGAGGAGGTGACGGAGGACACCTTGTTTCTTCCCACGTATCATCTCCAATGATGACTCTCCCCCTTTCACTCTGAGAAAATAACAAGTTATGGGGAAGGACCGATCCTCTCACCTTCAGAGATCTTGACTAACATCATACCATTTGGGACCCACTCAGACTTTTACCCAGGAGGCCTCCTTGCCAGATTGGTAAGAGGTGTGGGTCACTTTCTCCTGGAAATGAGCATTGGAGATGGCTTCTGCCCCAAGGAAAAAGCCTCCAGGATAGGTTGGATGAAGGCTGGCCAAGGTATAAAGACTGAGAGAATGAGGCATCAAGTGCAGAGAAAGCAGTGCAGCTAGAAGGAGGGGGGTGTCCGAGATCATGAGCTTAGCATGAAGGCAGTTCATGCCGGGTCTCCTCCACTTTCTAGGTGCTCTCAGACTGCCCAGCACAACCCTGGCTGCCAGAGAAACTGAGCGAGTTCTTCCAAACAGCAGGCAGTGACATTTCTAGGATTCTCAGGAATTTGGATTGAAGTGTTCAACAGAAGACCCCATTGGTTATTAAACTGAGTAACCTCCAGGGGCTTCTCCAGGCTGAGGAATGTGTGGTTTTGTGCTTTTATGAGCTAACGGAACTTCCTCTTAGTAAGGAGAGAGGGGAAATGGATTAATGTTGACTGAAAAGGAAATTCTGTTGAACTGTGTTTTCCCAACTTTGTAAATAGCTATAATCAGAGTCTGCTCTGTCTTCCTGAAAAGATCTCTATCCCTCCCCACCCACCCCCAGGAGGCACGCTGTCACAGAGTACACACAGTCTCTAGGAATGGTGGGTCACATCACAGAGCCCATGCTGCACCGCTGGTGGAAGCTCTGTGAGCCCCACCTATGAACTGCAGAGAAAGGGGCATTGTGGGCTGTGCCTACCTGGGGCCCCACCCTGGTAACCAAACAAGGCAGGTTCAAGCAATTAGTACTGATCTTATCAAGCCCCAACCTAGAGGACCCTAAGTAGTAGGAGGCATGACTCATCTATTTCCTGTCATGATCATGAGTTTGGGGCTTTCTTTTAAAGCAGATCCACAATTTAAAATTAAATGTACTTTTATTAAAAACCCACAGCAACTTTCCTCACTAAAAGTTCGATCTTGAGTTTACCTGGCTCCCATAAACATTCAAAAAGGGCGGAAGGACCAAATAAACAATGACAAAGAGGACGTGGGTCAGGTGAAATTAGTGCTCTAAAAAGGTAAACTTGGCATGAGTCAGAAGGACAAGGAGAATGCAGAGAGACCGGTTGAAGGCATTTCTTGTAGTGAGCATTTTCTTTCTTCAGGAAACATATTATTGAGCATCTAGTAGAGGCCAGACATGGTGCACAGCCCTGGGTCCAAAGTGGCGACCAGAAGAGGCACAGATTCATAGAGGGCACCATCTGGTTGTGAAGATAAACATCAAGCTAATAAACAGACTAACAAATGTATTATTACAATCAGTGATAAGTTCCATGAAAGAAACTAAAATTTTACACAAGGGGTGGAGGCGGGAGGCAATGTTAAAGAGAAAACTACAGGCCCCAAATGACACACGTGTGCTAAAACCCATGGTACCAAACCTAGGCCTAATTGCTGTTTCAACCTTTCCCAAAACAGTATGAAATCTTCTGGTCAACGCCAACAATGTAATCTGTCACGTGGGCCATCTCCAACCTCAGTGGAATGAAGAGGCAATCTGCATGATAAAAATCCTTGACATTTTCTTTCCCCTAAAAGAGAGTGTTCTGGTCTAAAATATAATCCTTTCTTTTCTTTCGTTAACAGCTCTCTTGCCCTGCCCTTCTTTCATAAAAACCAATTGCTAGGTGGGATGCTGCCTGATTCATGAATCACTTAAATAAAGCCAATTAGATCTTTACATTTACTCAGTTGAATTTTGTCTTTTCACAGCACAGAAACTGAGTGGAAGCCTGTCTTAATCAGCTTGGGCTGCCATAACAACAAATTTAAACAGCACACACTTCCCACAGTTCTGGAGGCTGGACAGCAAAAGATCAAGGTGCTAAATGATCAGTTCTTGGTGAAGACTCTCTTCCTGGTTTGCAGATGACCCCCTTCTCCCTTTGTCCTCACATGGCAGAGGGAGGGATTTAAGAAAGAGGGAGGAGGGAGAGGGAGAAAGAGCAGGCATGAGCACCCATGAGCCCAAAAGAGGGTGACAGCTGGTCTCTCTCATCTTATAAAGGCACTAATCCCATCCTGATGGCCCATCCCCATGACCTCGTCTAACCCTAATCACTTCCCAAAGGACCTACCTCCTAATATCATCAAACTAGGGTTTAGGGCAGAGAGTTCAGATGTAAAAACCTTCTTGCTCACTATGACTCAGTTCATGGGTGATCCCAAACGCTGGGTGTGGAGATAAGGATACTGAGAGAAGACCACCATGCCCCCCAGTAGCCAAGATGCAGTTAGAACACACCTGATGAACTCTGCCTTGAGGAAAAGCAGGCTCCCACTCCTTTGCTCTTTGAGTGACAGGAGCCATGCTTATGCTTGGCACCTTGATTGCAAACCCCAGCCAGGTGCCTCACTGATGTCATGTTGTTCCTTAGAAAGATTGCAGCCTATCACAAGAGTTCACCTGAGGGTTTTCAATAATTCAACTTATCTGTAGAGTTGGTAAGCCCTGGAGTTGGCATGGGTACGAGTGGCTGGTGCATGGTATATAACGGACAAATTCCTACTCACCTCTCTACACCTACCTGCACAGGGAAGGAGGCGTTAATGCAGGGTAAGGCCTCATAATGGCCCTAGAAAGAACAGAAATATCCTTCAGGGTCCTGCCACCTGTTCACCCCAATCCTGGCAGCATTCCTTGCTCTCCACTTCCCCACACTCTCATTTACCTACCTACCCCCCAGGGCAGTTCCTCAAAGTATCAAATGCCTCAGAATCATCTGGGGATCCTTGTCTTCCTAAGCTTATCCCCCAGGTCCAGAAGTTCTGAATGCTAGTTCCTAGGGGCCTGCTTAGTAAACAAGTTACAGGAGATCAAGTTGCAGGTAATTCTCATACATACTGAAGTTTGAGAATCACTCCTTCAGAGAATAATTTGATGATTCGCTGCAGTTCCATTAAGCTCCCCACTGCCCCATTTGGATGTTGGGCATGCATCTCAAAATTATAATGTCTTGCTTCCCACACACTCGTTTGTGCCCCAGGCTTCCCCTCCTGAGTAAATGGTGCCACCAATCAACACCAGGGGTCATCCCTCCACACCCCATGTCTGATCCACTAGGTAGGTCCTATCAGCTCTACCTTCCAAATATATGGTGAATCCAACCACTTGTCACCATCCCCACACTATCATTCCAGTCCAATCCATTATCATACCTCACCTGGACCACTGTTCACCCCCTTACTGTCCCTCTGTTTCCACTTCTCCCTTAGTTTAAAAGAATGTGATTTGCACAGTATACTTAGTCTAGGACAGTAGCTGGTGCGACCTCTATAAGATATAATAGAACTCATGTCATATTATTCCTCTGTTGAAAGCCCCTCCTTTTTTTTTTTTTTGTAGATTTTAAATTTATTTTTTAGAGAGGGGGGAAGGGAGGGAAAAAGAGGGAGAGAAGCATGGATGTGCCAGAGAAACATCGACCGGTTGCCTCTCGCATGCCCCCAACTGGGGAACTGGCCCACAACCCAGGCATGTGTCCCAACTGGGAATCAAGCCGGTGACCTTTCAATTCACAGGCTGGTGTTCAATCCATTGGGCCACACCAGCCAGGGCGAGAGCCCCTCTCCATTGCTCTTGGTCCAAATAAAATGTAAAATCCAAATGAGTTGGTATGTGCCCAAGCCCCACAACACGCCTCCTGCACTCTCCCCCTTGCCCACTTTGTTTCAAGCTCATTTCTGCCTCAGGTCACTGCCCTTGTTCTTCCTAGCTCTCCTTCTGAACTCTTTCCACATTTCATTTGTGTTTTCTCAAATGGATCCGCCTTGGAGAGGTCTCTGCCAACCACCCTATCCAAGTCCTCCCTATCTCAGTTCCATCCCTCTCTAGATCCAGCTTTTTTTCTCCAGAGCTCCTGTCATTATCTGAAAATTATATGATATATTTATGTGTTTATTTGCTCATAGTTTGTCTCTCCCAATAAAACATACGGTCTATGAGGGCAGGGACTTTATCTCTTCTGTTCATTCCTGCATTCCCACAACTTAGAGCGTAGAGTAGACATTCAGTTTGTCTACTCTTTGTTGAAGGAATGAATGAGTGAGCAAGTATATAAATGAAGAAAGATAGACTTATGATATAACGTGGTAAGTGCCGTTTTGGCCTAGATTCCTCCTCCAAAAGCAGAGCCCGATTCAAGGAGCTGTGGACAGGTATAGTTTATTTGGAAGGTGATTATAGGGAGCAAGAGTGAGTGAGGGACCAGGAGAGAAGGAAAAAACAAAACTGGGGCTTGATCCCGTCAGAATGCTCCTTGGAGCATATAGAGGACTGTTCCAATCCATCAGCTCCCGAATCCTGCTGGTTGAGGCCTCCCCTATAGGTACTGATCCCCACTGCATTCTCAGGCTACTCGTGCATGGGAGGAGGCAGGCAGAAAGCAAGAGATTTGCACTGGACCCTAGAGACGAGACTTCTCAGCACAAAGCCAGTTACAGCCCACTTGGAACTGGCTGGAATGAGCGGTGGGGCCAGGGATGTGAGGCAGGGCATGGGAAGCATCTGCTGTATGTGTCGGGACAGAGATGTGCACAGGAGTCCACGAGGTGCAGAGAACGGGACTTAGGCCAGCTAAGGTGTTAAATACAAATTTGCTGGACTGAACTGAAAGGAGTAAAACATGTAATTTATTCATTTATGCTAAGTGCGGTTGGGAGACTCTCCCCAAAATTGAGAGATTATAAGATTTGAGCCCACAATTCAGATGTGGGGCAAAGGGACAACACATGTAGTAGAACGAGCACCAGGCAGCACAATCCAATGGAGTGAAGAAAGCAGGACACTCACACAGAGTGAGTGTCTATCAGTCCACTCAGGCTGAATGGGCTTCCATGGCAAGTTTGTTGGTCTGGAGGTGCCCCAAGAGCAAGCAGGAAGCGGCAACAGATTCAAGGAGTGGAATGCTGGATGGACTGGACCTCAGGAGGCTGGCTCTAGGCTCGCCCAGCTCAGTCACCGTTTTGTTTTGTTTTGTTTTGTTTTGTTTTGTTTGTTTTGTTTTGTTTTGTTTCGTTTTGTTTTGCTTTGTAACATGAATCCGTGTGTTAGCTCTCAACCTCAGCCTTCTCACCTAGCAAATGGAGAGAGTAATCTTCAATCTGGTTTCTCTCTTAATGCCGTGGGCATATTGCTGCCATGGAATCTGCCACATTCAGTATTCAATTCTCTGTGAGTGCTCAGAGAGCAGAAACTGTCCTCAATTTATCTCTCTATCCTTCACACCCAATCAAATTTCTGATGAATAAATGAATGCATAAAAGAATGGATTTCCTCACAAAGAAAAGAGTGTAAAGAAGTTGAAGGAGTTTAATACCCACACATGAGATGGCAATGGCAGCCTGAGGTTCAATGGATACTCGAGAGAAATTAGACTAAGCTGAAAAGAAAGCAGGCTGTACATAAATTTAATTTTAAATTTAATTTTCAGGCTTGTCATCTTCTAAGCTTAGTCATATTACACCATAATTATCCCCTCCTCTGCTATTTTCATCCTATAGCTCTTAGGTGCTGTAGGAACTCCGGGCTATAGATCAAACAGGAAACCTAAGGTAAGGGGATGTGGTCAGGAGGCAAGACAAAGGACAGTGAAAACATTCAACATGTAGTCTTTCACCCCTTCAGCAAGCATGCACTGAGCACCTGCCATGAGCAGGCCCTCTGGGAATACAGTAAGCAACAAGATATGATCCCTCAGTCTTCCTTGCCTCACCTCTCCAGTACCCACACACACAGGTGTCTCTGCCTACCTCTCCACAACCCCCATCCCCAGCACTGTGGAGTTGAAATCACCCAGGCTCCAAAGTAGCCTCGTAGCTGGAAGGGACCTCAGAGTCCTCACGCCCAATGGCAGCCTTATACAAACAAGGCATCTGGGGCCCACCAGCTACTGGGTCTAAAACAGAAGATGAGGCTTCTTACAGTTTCCACATACCTCCCTCCCAATGGCTCCCTGCTTGTATATGAGGAACTTCACCCTAGGCTTTGGGGAGGGGAGACAACCCTCATGGCACTGCGGATAAAGATCCAGCACTCGGGGAGTCCAGCAGAGCCTTGGCCTGCAGCGCTGGCCCACCTGTTGTTTTGTTGGCCTGCTGCTACCCTGGGCTGACAGAACATTTTCACTTCTGGTCCCCAAGTGTGAGCATTCACCAGGCCACTGGCTTCCTGTTTTGTACCAGATCTTCATAACTATCACTGTTTTTTGATCACTAAGCAGTTTTAAAAATATACTAATGATACTCCCATCAGCCCCTACTTTGGTTCTCAGACCCCTGGGGCAGAGAGAGGGGCACCATAGGTGCTGGGCCCTGCACAGCCACTGGCATGGACTGAGGTCATTATGACTTTAGTAGTGAAACCTACCAGAGAACAGAGCCTCCTTACCTGCCCAGCCTCTTTCTGTTTTCTACCATCTGTTAGGTTATACCTTAAACAGGAAAAGTCACTGTATGTGTTCTGTCTCCAGAGCTGGGCCTCAGGATGGGCACAGGATTGAACATAATTGAGGATAAAAAGAGAAATCAATAGCTTTGGTTTTCAGAGCAACCAGGATTGGACCAAGGATGGAGCAAAGCCCAAGATTCCATAAAGTAACCGAGGAATCCTTCAACATTAATTTCTTGAAAAGTTCCTGGCTATGGCCAGAGCCATGCAAGGCACTGTAGAGAACTCAGCCAAGGTATACGACCTAACTTTTGCCTGCAAGTAGTAGGAGAGAGCAAGTTCAACCTCAAAAGAGACTGGATTCCCCTATGGTGCTTAGCACAATTCCTGGTGTATTATGGAAGTTACATGAATGAATTGTTATGTAGCAGCTAGGAATCAGTGGCCAGAGAGGAAATAAAGTCAAGGCCCTCACCATTGCAATCTAAGAACTTAATACAGGAGGCTAAAAGCAAAGGAAGACATGTCTCACCTGTTGACCCAGTAGTCCTGAGCCTGGTTCCATAAGGCTGCCAGGTATTCTGAACACAAGCAAAACTGTGATAGTGCAGGAGTAGGGGAGCCCTTGGAAGTCTGTGTATATCATCTCCACTAGCTGGGAAAAGGAAAACCTTGAGACGGTGTGTTCACTCCAAGGCCTGGAATGGGGAAGGGAAGGGGTCCACAGTGCCCAAAGAAGAAGCCCATAGAGCAACTTTGGTTAATTGCCCGGCGCCCATCACGTATGCAAAATGAACAAATGGAATCTGGAGCAAGATAAGGATTCAAGCTGACAGACTCTCACACATACCTATGTTTGGGTAGTCACACCTCCCCGTGGGAAGCTGACACCACCTTTACATGTCAGTCAATATGTAAACTTCTTCACCCCCATCCCCCCAACTGTATAAGTCCTCAGAACAAAGGACTTAGTCTCTTGGCTCTCTTGCCACACAGGGGGCCGCTGGTCACCCGGCCTCTGGCCACCCTGCTCTTGTCACCCTGCTTTTGCCACTCTAGCTTTTGCCCTCCCATTAGAACTTAGCACTAATAAACCTTGCTTGCACAGTAATAGGCTTGCTGATCTGTAATTCTTTACTGTATCAGCAAGAAGAACCAAGTTTTCTGGGAGTTTCTCCTGTAACAGAATGAATACAAGGAGGCCATCAGTAATTAAGTAAGGGGAGCCAGAGAGTATATGTAATTAATAGCCAGAAGACAAGATTCACAGGTCTTAAAGAAGGCACCCTGGAGACACTGGCGTGAAGAATGGGCAGAATTTGAGGATTTGGAAGCCAAGGGAGTACAAAAAATAAGAGGAGGAATGAGAAATGGGTCAGCAAGAAACTCAGAGCTGAGCACAGGCCATGGGGAGCCCAAATTTCTGAGAAGCCTTACTCACCCCACTAGGGGACCCAGAAAAGGGATTAGAGACAGAGGGAGCAGCCTGCTTCCATGGGGACCTGGGAGCTCAGGGAAGCCACTAAGAGGGACAGAGCCTAGGTAAAAGTGGGCGACAAAGGATTGTAAAGAAAATACATCCTTGCCTGGCCTTGAGCGAATCATTTCACCGAACCCTGAGCCTCTATTCCCTCACCTGTGAGGCTGTGAGGAAAAAGTGAGGCTGAGCAGACAAAGTGTGCCCTGCACCAAATACGTGTCCAGCAAACTTAAGTGTTTTGTCTTCCTGGTAAAGAAGGGTTTGGTTGGCAGTGGTCCACTCTTGGATGCTGGTCAGATAAGTCCAAGGCCAAAGAAAGGCTGAGTAATATCTACGACCCTAGACCATTGGGGTCTAAAGTAACTGTAGCAGTCAGTCACCTTTCACCTCCTGAGTTATAAAGTTATAACTACACTTTGGGCTTGCATCTTTTGTTTATTGAATACCTGCTATATGCTAGAAGAATATGGAGATTAAAAAAAAGAGAGAGATAAAACCTTTTTTCTCCTTTGGGAAAGAGGGAGGTGTCCTGGAGAAGTAGTCCAGTCCTTTGATTTCCAGATGCTGAAATATATGCCCAGAGTGATAAAGTGACGAGTCCGTGGCCACATGCATGGCAGAGCAGGTCTAGACCAGACCCTGTTCTACAGTGTTCAGTCCTCATCCCACCACACCCTGCAGTCAGGCTGAGTCTGTGCTCCTGTACATGGCCAGTGGCCAACTATTTAGCCTTAAGCAAAGCATGCCATCTCTCTAACCCTCAGTCTCCCCACATGTAAAATAGGGCCAAGAATAATCCCATGTCACAAGGTTGCCTCAAGGCTCAAGATGCAGCAATGTGCATAAAAATGCATTGTACTGTGTATTGTACAAGCAGTTCCGCTCCTCCTCAGATCACCGGGCATACTTTTGTGGGACATGGCTGCCTTCTGTGACCACACTGGGTGTTTCTTCTCTATTCAGCAAGCGTGTATTGAGCACCTCTTATGTGCTCCATGTTTAATTACTAAAAACCTATGGGACATAACCCTGCCTACAAAAAGCTCAGCCTGGGTGGAGATCAGTACAAATGGAGGAAACATGGTGATCCACAGTCAGGATCAAAATGAGTGGCATCAAGTCTGGAGCCCTAAGGGAAACAATAGGAAAGATGGGCTTGGGCCAACTATGGAGACTAAATGTGGTTGGGTGGGTTGGTGGGGGCAGGGGATAAAAGGCACTCCAAGCAGGAGAAGAGCCCCGGCAAAGGCACCGAAGAGGAACAGGGTGGCAGAGGGACTAGAAATGGCCAGCCCATGGCACTGCTGGCTCTTGTGACTACCTCCTGGCTCTGGAGCCAGTGGCATAAATAGAAGAAGGAGGCTCTGGGGAGGTCCGGCATGGCCATGGGTCTTGAGTGCCTAGCCAGTGCCCAGCCCAACCAGACCTGTAACCAGATTTCTGGGCATCTGTTACCTAATCATTTCTGAGTGAGCTGAAATAGGCCCTCAATAGAAACCTGTAAAGTCCTAGGGTGGGGCCTGGGGCCCGGGGCCCAAGGGTAAAGAAAGCCAGTAGGACTGTGGAAGTCAGAACAATGAGGGGGAGGCAGAGGGGACAGGAATACGTCAGAGGGCCCTAAAAGAGGAAGCAGCCCAGTCTCAGTTCCGCTCCCAAGGATGGGAAATACCCTCCATTCTCCCAGCCCTCAGCAGCTGTCCCTGTCTCTTTATCTGAAGTCACCAACCCCGGGGCCAGGACCACCTGGCCTCTGTGCCCCATCCTTTCATGTTTCCCCATGGTTGCTGAGTCCTGAGCACTTCCAGGGGCCCAGAGCAGCCCTGCATCAGCAACCGACTCAGGATCTATGCTGAGTAGGACATAGTTGAGACTTTATTGAAGCAGGACACCCCATGGGTTAAGGAATGGGACCCAGCTCTCGGAACTGAAATCCAAAGAAGGGTACCAAAGTCAGCCCCTCCCTCCTCGCCCTTCCTCTCCCACCGGGCCTTCAAGGAAGGCAGGGATCCAAAGCCAGTTGGGTTCTTCTCCACCCCACTTACTCAGGGATAGAAGAGTTGGGGCTCAGATGAAGGCCTCCAACTCCAGAGATTGGTTTATTAAGTCTGAGCCTGGCTATACTGGGAGAATGGCCCCCAGATCCTGGCAGGAAGCAAGGTGGTAGTAGCTGGTAGGTCACCTCTCCTTTCCCCCTTCCTATACAATCTGCTATGACCCAAAGCAAGAACAGGAAAGAGAGGGTAGGGAGACAAATATTATGACCTCTTTACCTATCCCAGGACAGGGCTTCTGCCCCTTGTGGCCTTTTTGTTGGGACATCTGCAGGGGGGCCATGGCTAGAAGTTCTAACTACAGGTTGTAGCAGTGGCAGGCCTGCACTATTCACAGCTGCCCCAGGAACTCAGTTTCCCTGGACTGAACAACTCTGCATTAAGAAAGAACCTACTAAGACGATATCCCAGGACAGGCTCAATCTCAGGTTCAGCAGGGCAGAGGCTGGAGGAAGTGGTGACGCACAAGGCAAACTGTTCTGCTGTCCAACTAGCTGCAATTGGTTCTTGACTTCCCTTGCACATTCTCTGTTTTTTTTATGTCTAGCCTGGGTTCCTCTCCCCCACTCTACCATTTCTGGTCTAACTTCCCCATCTCAGGGCAAGTCTTGCACAGGAAATGTAGAACGCCAGGAGACACAGCTCTCCCACCCCATCGCAAGAGACTGAAAACAAGAACATGTTCTAGATTGTTCTCAGCACTGCTGTCAAAATTGTTTCGGTGGCACTGAGGCTGGCTGGCAGCAAGGAAAACAGAACCAGGCAGCGGACAGTGTCTGGAATCACCTCCATTCCCACATGACTTTGCCTATTGAAGATAGGACTGGTTTTCTGACCCCTGGTTTCAGCCTTGCAAAGGGAAGTGGTTGGGGCACTCAGGGTAGAGCTCCCCTCCGAAGTTTCCAGACCCTGTTGACACTGGGCTGAGCTGGGGGTAGGAGGTACTTTGCTTTCCAAGATACTTAGCACTCCCCCAACAGGTTCAGGGACCTCCTGGTGACCAGTCCTCCCTCCCTAGGGAATGGCAGCCCCTTTTACTTCTGTGAGAAAGCTGTGGCTACGCTGCTGGATTCTGTCCCCAGAGGCCTGACTCTGCTGGACCTCTTGTGCCATAGGAGGGTGGTGTGCCCAGAGAAGACATCGTTGTTCACAAAGACCAAGGAAGATAAAGGCAGCCCGGGGGGACCCAGGAAGAGCAGGTGCTGATCCAGGAAGCCTCTCCTGCTGAGGAAGAAAAGGGACAGCGACAAAGAGATGAGGCTTGGCAAAGGTTCCTCTATATCATTATATCTGCCCTGGCTTCTCCTGAGCAAGAGCAGAGTGGCAGAGGGAGGAGCACCTGGAGAAGCTGAGCGTGGTGGTCTGTGGGGAGGAGATAAGAGAGAAACTGAGGATCCACAAGGGACTGCTGGAGAGAAGAAATGTTTGGATTGGGAAGAAGCAACTGAGATGTGGAAAAGGGATGGGCTTGAAGGCAGGGGGAAGGAAGGTATGACCAAAGAGTCAGCTGTCCACAAAGCTGGCCTGTGGTTCCTTGGCTTAGAAACTTCAGAAATGAAGCTCTGCAGTGATGCTTCTTAGACAGGGTAGCCATCTGGAAACTTAATCTCAGAACAAAATGTTGAGACATAACGTTCTAATTTAGAAGCATCTATCTGATTAGAAATAGAACCTCCCCAGGAAAGAAGGGCAGGGCATGGATTAGATGGACAAGGGTAAAAGAAACAGCCCAGTGCTGGCAGGAGATGGGGATAGCATGACCCCAAGCCTTCATTTCTGAGATCATCTCCTACAGCACCCACACCCAAGAAGGTAAAGGGAGAATCAAATTACCACTTTGGGTTCCAAGTAGACCTTGGTGCTAGGCTTGGATGGATGCCCGGACTGTCTGAAAACCTTACTGGGATATCAGACTCACTCAGGAGCTCACCAACCTTCCACTTACCTCTCAGGGGCTCCAGAAAGCTGGATGCTGCCCCCACATCAGACTAGTCTATTGGAGAATCTCATATAGCCACCATCTGGACTACTGATGTGACCACTGATGGTAAAGGGTGGACCTGTCTCCAGCTCCTTTGAGTTCCTGAGAAAGAAGATCCAATCAGGTTATTGGGGCTGAGAACCTAGTCTGTTTCTGAACCAGAACATGGGAAGAATTTCCTGGCAGTGACTCACTGACTCACTGACTCACTGACTCACTGACTTACCATCCAGAATAGAAGCTACCCCGTCTCTCAGAGCCAGATGAGGAGCAGGCCCTCCCTGTGGCAGAAAGGACAAGATGACTTATCCCAAGAGGACTTTCTGACTCTCATTCCCTGGATCCCTGATTGTCATTTGCTCCTTTCTTTCAACACGATATTATGCTTGAGATTATATTAATTGTAATTAGGCCTCGACAGTGAAATACCTGGAGACAGAGACTATGCTTAGTTATCTTTGTACCCTTAGGAACTAATACCACAATACCTGCCACAATAGATCTTTCCTGAATATATGATGAGTAGATGGTGAATGAATGAATGAATGAATGTATAAGTGAATGAATGTTAAGAGAATCACTGTCATCAGGGTCTTACAAGATCTTATCTGTATACAAGTTTTTATTCACTTTCTAAATTTTGTAAATGGACCCTGGCTCCTTCTTTTACTCCTGTTTGCTTAGGGGATGGGGAAGAGACAGGGAAGGGAATCAATAAGTTTTGGCTTCATATCTGATCCTTTGTCATGCATACTAACCTCCTACCCAGGCCTACCCCAAATCTACTCACCGGATTTGATACAAGTTGAAGACAAAATTAGGCCCTAAGGAGACAATCCAAAAAGAGAGGGTTAGAATGTCCAGGGAAAGCTGCCCATCACCCCTCTGGGAGCAGCTGGTGCTCCCTTAGCCCTGTCTGGGAGGAGTTGGGTGGCTGACTGGGTCTCAGGATGCTGTGGGTGGGTCCCAAGTTCCTGAACTTCCCGCTTCCTGCCCCATACCCCATCTTCCCAGGCTGAATTACCAACTTTTCGGGGCAGGTGCTGTCACTTGGGATCTCTCTACTAAGGGTATCGATTACCCTGGGAAGGAAGCAGTCCTAGTTTGGAGCCCCAAAGGAGCAAATCTGGGCTTGAGTCCCACCAGACTCTACCACATTTCAATGCTGACTTTAGCCTCACATTTTCATCTACAAAAATGAAGACTAAGAATTTTGTTCTTGCATGGAATTTTAAAGAAAGTCATTTTAGGAAAAAAGGCATTGGCACAGAGCGGGTGTTCAACCAGCATTCATGGAAGCTGACAAAGTTAATTGCAGATCTGGGAAATGCTCTCTACCTCTCAGCATTTCAGCAGACCCTCGCAGCTCTCCTGGGTCCTATGAAAGGTGGAGGTGTGGGTCAGAGTTGGGAGTATCATACCAAATTCCAGGAGCCTCCAAGTGAAGCTGAAGCATCAGCAAACTTAGGAGAGGACCCCAAGACCCACAATCAGGGGAAGAGGTATATGGGGAGCCAGAGCTGGGGACACCGGGAGCTTGGCCAGTCTAGCCTGTTGCTCATGGCCTGGAGGCCCATACAGGCCTTGAGGATGAACTCCTGAGGTCTCTGAGAGAAAAGGAACCTGGCTGCTTGCTGGGGTGGGAGGAGCCCCCGCTCCCTTGATAAAAGCCCTAGAACCCTACCCCCACCACCTCAAGTGCTCAGCCACCTACTCAAGTCTTCAACCACTGCAGCCCCAGAGGAAATATTTTTGCATGGTACCATGCTGAAGAGTTTGCAGCCCCACCCAATTCCCCAACAGCTACAGGAGAGGAGGGCCTTGGCAGAAGTGGGCTACAGAGTCCAGTGTTCACTCACCCTCCCAGCAGTACCCACGCTGGTACCACTTGGCCAGGCTATAGCCCAGGATGGACACAAGCAGCAGTGATAGCCCCACACCGAGGATCAGGCCCAGGGTGCTGATGGAGTCCTCGCCTGCAGAGACACGGCATACTTCACCCAGATGCCCAGAGCCCTCTCAAAGACCCTATACCAACTGACCATGTCCCACTGTCATCTCCTCCCTCCCCACTGCCATCAAAATGACTGTCCCCTGAGATACCTGATCTGAGCTAGCTAGTTCATCTAAGCCATACTAAGATGTGAATGTCAGATACCTGATTTTTTACAATCAGATTGTTTATACGAAGCAATAGTCCTCTGATAGTAGAAACAGTTTGACACTGAGAGGCCTTTCCAAAGCCACAGGTATTCTACTTGTTGGAAAAGGCACTAACATGTGGGGAAGAGTCTAGGAGGTCTCTCTCAGCATGAAGCCTGCTGGTCATAAAGGGCAGCCTGGAGGGCCCCTGGAGCAGAGACCGAAGATCCTCGGTAGACCCCCCAACAAAGCCCACATACCCAGTGTCAGGGTGTTAACTCTTGGGTTCTGTTTGCTGCTTATACTCAATACTTCTTCCCTTTTTGTGGTATGAACTTCTAGCTAAATTTATATTTCATTTGTAAAGCCAGACCAAGAGAAAGCAGGAGAGAAACAGAAGAAAGGAGGTATGGAGGGAGGGGGTGGGATGGGGGAGAGAGAGAGCATTCAGGGAGATGAGATGGGCTTAAAGAAATGACAGAGAGGGAAGCCAGGTTTGCAGGAGAAGGTTGATATGGGCATACCACGGAGACAAAGCAACCCACCCAAGGGGGGAAGGAAGAGGAAGGCCAGCCCTACCCCTGCCAGATGGTATGCCAGAGTGTGGGAGAGTAAGCTGATGCCCCATCTCCATGCCCCATGTGTATGGGGGCTCCAGAGGGTTGTCGAGGGCCCAGGAGATGCAGTGAGTGAGCACCACCTTTGGCACAGCAGGCTGGTGTCCAAAGCCCAGGTCTACCATTTGCAAAATGTGGACCACAGCAAATCCCTTTCCCTCAATAGACTGCAATTTGCTCTTATGGAAAATAAGCATAATAATAAATATAGAGCTGATGTGATGATTAGTGGAGACGCCATATAGAGAGAGTACTTAGGAGAGGAATTGGCATACACTAAGTGCTTAATTGACATTAATTATATCATTGTTGTTGTTAATGTATTATCAAATGGTGCAACTGTGTTTTAAAATATTTAACAATACCCCTCACCCAAGCCTTTCCCTCTCCCATGACCCTTGGCCCTCCTTCCCATTAAAGCAGCCAAGTTATTCTCTACTCATCAAAGAGTATGTGACAGCAAAATGCATAAAGAAGCAGACTCCCCTAATTTTAGATTGCAAAAGCCCCAGCCCTTAGAGAAATGGAAAGGATTCACAACAAAGACAAGAAGTGAGCAAAGCAAGTTTACCCTCCTAGCTATATTAGGAAAAAAATCTCCAGCCAAGGGGAGGGAGGGAGAAAGATAGATGAAGAAAAAGCACTGTGAAACACTGAAAAGATGTCAGTGGGTCCCAGAGAGTCCTCGTTCTCTGATTCAAAGCTGAGCCCCAGGGAGGCAACAGCATTCCCAGGAAGGGCTGTGGATCTGAGACCTAAACTGAGCCCCAGAAAGACAAGAGTCCAATAAGAATAGTTGCGTGGAACTCCTTGGCAGACAGAGCCTCAGACAGCCTTGAAGAGTTGCTATGCCCTCTCATGGCACAGAAACAACCAAATGATTTCTGTGCCCCCAGAAAAGCAGTGAAGTCCCAGAGAGGCCCTCCAGACCTGAAGGAATCACGCAGTAGGGGTCTAGGCTCAACTCTGCAGCACACTGTGTGGCCAATACTCAAAGTCCAATCCAGGGGATGGCCCTCATGGGGGACACACCATAGGTACCAATGTGAGCAGAGGGTATCAGGGATCAGGAACACCCTTCCCAACTCCTTAGTCCCCAAGAAAAATGGGGGAATCCCCAAAGCCTCTAATGGCATCTTCTCTGTGCCAGGCACTGTTCTAGACACTTGTACTATGGCAGTAAATACAATAAAAGAAAAAAATGCCTGTCCTCATGGAGATGATATTCCCAGTGGAGGGAGACAGCTAAAAACAAAATAAATTATACAGCATATTGGAAGGTGACACATGCTAGGGAGAAAGAAATAAAGCAGAGGAAGAGATAGAAAGCATGGTGGGCATGAGAGTACAGTTTTAAATCAAACAGTCAGGGAAGGCCTCATGAGGAATGAGGAAATGGAGGGGAAAGCCCTGAAAGAGGTGAGAGAAAGAACACACCGTGGAGGTAGCTACAGTAAAAATAGCCTGGGCAGAGGGAGCAGCAGGTACAACTGAGGCAGCAGCATGCCAAGCAGGTTCCTGAGGGCAAACAGCCAGAGATGAGGGAGCAGGAGCCAGATAATGTAGTGCTTGAAGGCAATAAGGGCAGTTTTGTTTATCCTCTGAGCAAGATGGAGAGGATTTTGAGTAGAGAAGTAACATGACCCAGTGTTTTAAAAGGATCATTCTGATGGCTACTGTGTTAAGAATAAATGTGGTAAGGGACAATAATAAAGCAGGGAGACCAGTCAGAAGACTGCCGCAACATCCAAGTAAGAGCTGGCCATTGACCCAGGCTGGTGTGGCTCAGTGGGTTGGGTGTCATCCTGCAAACTGAAAGGTCACTGGTTCGATTCCCAGTCAGGGCACATGCCCAGTTTGCAGGCCAGGTCCCCGGCTGGGGTCATGCAGGAGGCAACCAATTGATGTTTCTCTCACACATCAATGTTTTTCTTCTTCTCTTCTCCCTCCCTTTCTCTCTCTCTAAAAATAAATTTTTAAAAATCTTTAGAAAAAGAGAGAGAGAGATGATCATTGGAGGAAAGTAGTACAAGAAACCAAGAGACCAAAGTCAGGGAAACATCACTTATTTGGATAATGGAGAGTGTGACAGTGACCCAAGAGCTCAAGTCTTCAAGTACTCAGGGGAGTGACCCAGCAGTGGGTGGACAGACAACTCAGCCAGGTGTGGTAGTCGTGTTATTGATGTTTGTGGGAGCTGGGGTTTTGAAGGGTTTCATAAAGAAAAGTCTCTTCAGGAAAAAAAAGTACCAGCAGGGGACTCACAGGCCTTCTGAAGATCCAGCTGGTGAGGGAAGGAGGTGCATTACCTCTGCTTGCTACCATTTCCCCCACCCCCAACAGTGTTTTCTGTCCTAGGCAGCTTGCAGACACAATTACTCTATTTTATCTCTTTGTCTTCCTAGGGTGCTCCTTTAACTAATATTATTTATTTAGTTGCCCTTTTGCATATCTTTAAATTTTTATTATAAAATATTTGATGCACACAAAAAGTACATAGAATAACACGATGAACATCCATGTGCCTACTACTAATCTTCAGAGAATTTTAAAATTTTGCTATTCTTGCTTTACAAGCATGTATCTCATTTTCAGAGCACTCCTCTTCTACCTCTCGCTCTGAATAACTATTCTCCCAAATTTGGTGTTAGCTTCTCTTTGCATGTTTTTATACTATTATTTCATTTTATACTCATAAAGTGTATATACAAGGTCTGTGCAGAAAAAGGCCAACCATTATTAATATAATGAGAATGTTTCGTGTAACATTGATGAAACCTGGCAGCCTAGGAGAGTGGACTGGAACAATGACAACTTCACTGTACTAGTTGGTGGGGAGTGGTAGACACTGTTGAGTGAGCATGTGTATTGTGTGGCTATAGCATTCAAGATGACGGAGTGAGTAGAGCAACAAATATGCATCAAATTTTATGTTAAGCTTGACCATTCCTCCATGGAAACTATTCGGATGATTCAGGAGGCCACAGCTACAGGCAACTGGAGATTGGCAGCTTCATCATGACAACACACACACTCATGCATCCCGTCTCCTACAGAGTTTTTTGTCACAAAGTCAAATCACACAGGTGACTCAGCCCCCATACAGCCCAGATTTGGCACCCTGAGGCTTCTGGCTCTTCCTAAAATTAA
The DNA here is from genome assembly GCA_004026545.1 of Mormoops blainvillei. Classification (NCBI taxonomy): domain Eukaryota; kingdom Metazoa; phylum Chordata; class Mammalia; order Chiroptera; family Mormoopidae; genus Mormoops; species Mormoops blainvillei. The sequence continues at coordinate 35,849 of PVJD01000002.1, read as the reverse complement.
AATCACGTTTGAGAGGGAGGAGATTTCAGACCATTGATGAGATTCAGAAAAATACAACAGGGCAGCTGATGCTGTTTGGGAGAACTGTGTGAGGTCCTAAGGTGCCTAATTTGAAGGGGACTGAGGCATCATTGTCTTATGTATAATGTTTCTTGTATCTTGTATCTTCTTCAATAAGCATCTCTATTTTTTAATATTATATGGCTGGATACTTTATGAATAGACTATATATATTTAAAAATCGTTTTACATGTTTTCAAATTTTATATAAATGATATTAGGTTTACTAATCACTGTTAGAACACTAATCTACCTGGAATTCATTTTTGAATGTTATAAGAGAAATTACAAAATACTTAAAACTGAATAATACTGAAAACACAACATATCAAAAAATATGGATGGAAGAGACAGTCCAGGGAGACAATGGCAGTGGGAATTCACAGGACAGAGATGAGAACTGCATGAAGAGAGAAGGCCAGAGATGTGCAGAGCAACCCCTGCTAGGATGGGTCAGTGCAAGTGAGTGAATAAACTACCTGAAGCCAGAGAATCATCTGAAAGGATTAGTGGGAACAGTGTCTAACATTCGAAGAGGGCTAAGAACAGGACCTGTTCCCATAAGCCAGACTAGAAAAACTCAAAATTCACAGGGCATTGAACCGAGAGCTCCGAATGCCGTTGCCTCAATATGGGGGAATAGTTAGCCCCAGACTGAGCTCACCTAACAAATCATAAAAGCAAGACCGAAAGGAATGAAACTGCTTCCAACAAATTTAACTGCTTTCCAGAATATTGATAGAGAAACAAAAATATCCAGCACTCCACAAGGTAAAATTCGCAAAGTCCAGCATCCAATCAAAATTACCAGGCATGCAGAGACATATGGCCCATAATGAGGACGATAGTTAGTCTATTAAAACCAACCCAGAGCTGACAGGGATGTTATAACTGGTAAAGAAGGATATTAAAGCAGTTGTTATAACTCTATTTTACATGTTCAAAAATTAGAGGCATTCAAGATATAAAAGAGACCCAAATCATATTTCTACAAATGAGAACCACAATGTTTGAGATGAAAAGTACTTTGGATGGGATTAACAGCAGATTAGACATTACAGAAGGAAGAAAATCCTTCTTGCGTGGAGACATAGCAATACAAGCTATCCAAAATTGAATACAGTGGAAAGATTAATAAAGTGAATGAAAGGAACCACCTAGGGCATGTGTAATTTGAGTCCTTAAAGGAGAAAAGAAGTACAGAAAAAATATTTAAAGAGATACGGCCAAAATTTTTCCAAGTTACTCATTCAAACAATATATTTCCACCCTGGCTGGTGTTGCTTAGTGGATTGAGAGCCAGCCTTTGGACTGAAAGGTTGCCTGTTCGATTCCCAGTCAGGGTACTTGCCTGGGTTGCGGGCTAGGTCCCCAGTAGCGGGTGCAGGAGAGGCAACCACACATTGATGTTTCTCTACCTCTCTTTCTCTTTCCTTTCCCCTGTCTCTAAAAATAAATAAATAAAATATTTGAAAATATAACTATATTTCCTTCCCTACAAGGAATTCTGGTACCCATGATTGATAGCATAACTGACTTCCTTTCTCATTACATCACAGAAACCCTAGACTGTCCTTAGGAAGGAAAGGATTACATTTCCTTCAACCAACCCTCCATAAGAATCACCCTTTTCAATGAGACTGTATGAGTATATGGGAGAGCATGCAGGACAATGGCATGGCATCGGCTCTGGTAAGAGCTTGGGGTGCTTTTTTTTTTGCTTATAAAGTTCAAAGACAAATATTTAGAACTAAACAAAGCAGGTGGATAAGTTGGAGTGTTTTCTTAGCAAAAATTTAGCAGGTTGACTCTTTTTCTCACCTGTGCTGCGCCTGTGCTAAAGTGAGGCATTCTTCAGGCACAGCTAGACTTCCTCAGAAACAGGTTCAGGATATCTCTACTACAGGAAAAATTAAAGATGAACAGGAAATCCTTTCCCGGAACTTTATTTAGGGAAATATTTCAACCAACTCTAATATTTTCCATTAAAATGCAGGTTTTATATAAGCCTTAGTAACTATGAATTTATGGCAAATTGATAAAGTTAATAATATCTGTTTCTCTTCACAAAATCCAAGTTTAAGAAGGGTCAATAGAACAACATTGGTCCCAATGATAATACCATAGGTAGAAATTCTCGCATATTTTTCAAATATGTTGTCAGGTATGTGAGTCCAAAAAAAATTTACCATTTCTTTTTTTTTGCTTAAGTTAGTTTTTACTTTTTTAGGCTACTATTACTGCCACTGTAAATAAAGCTCAAAGAAGTTAAATAATTACTCAAATCCACAGAGTTCTACATGCCAGAGTCACAGCAAGAACCCAATTCTTTCTGGCTCCAAAGCCCATACATGCCCTTTCGACTATCCTTTATTGTTTTAAATTATTTGCTCTGCAAAATTATTAAATGGAAATCAAATAAATTTTAGATGACATCTCCAAAATTATGCCATCACTTTCAGAATCTTCTTTATGTCTGCAGATAACAATATTACCTGATTACTGAAGCTATCACCAATTTAACATATCCATTACCATCAGCTTTCAGAAGAGTCATACTGCCATTTTCTACACTGGGGAGGCATCCATGCACATTATCCAAACCCAGTTTCAAAGCACTAAAGGTATTGCTAAAAATTAGGTTATTCAAAATGAAAGTTCTATTTTGTCCCACTCACAGTTGTTATTTGACCTGGGGGGAACTATTTCTCTCAACCACTACTTTTACTATTAAAATGCAGATTTTGTGTATGGATCTGTAGCCACAGAGTCAAAGGTTAATGAGAAACCATGTGACCATGCTCTTTTATTTTTCCTGATCCCACAAGGAACCATGGATTTTTGGGAGAAGAGATACATACAAAGCCTCCTTTCTCTCCTTGCTTTACTGTCTCCCCTGAGTCATGCTGATTGGCCCAACTTTGCTAGTAGGCAGGGTCAGTGTGTGTTAAAAGGCCATAGACATGGTCCTTCTATTCTATTTCCCAATGTCTCGAGCACTAGGAACCCAGTCTAGCCATCATAGCCCCCTCATTTATGCTCAGGCACTCTTACTATGACAGATCCTTGCTCTTTCAGGCCAGAGTGTGATAAGATTCAGGATTTAGTTTTGGGCTAAGAGGAGAAAAAAATGCCTCAAGGGTCTTCAATCATGGTTATTATTGCACCAGACAGACAACTTTGCAAGACAGCCTGTGGAGACTTCAGACCAAAGACCTATGGTATAATGTTACTTTATCTTCTTTAACATTTGTTTATTGTTTCTTTATGCATATCTCTCTCCGAGATGTTGTGTACTCTAAGGTAAGATTTCAGTATTCCTGGGTCTGGCCAAAATACCATCTTCATTCCATTAAAAACTCTTCTTAAGAACCTGTAAAAATTGATTTTACAAACAAGCCTATACTTGTCCTCATGTAAAATATTAACCCAGAAAACTCAAATTTTTAGTTTGTAAAAGAGAAAATTGTTGTAATTTTTACTTAGATTGATAAAGAAGAAACAGAAGAAAGTGGAAGAGGAAAGAAGAGTCTGAGAAAAAGTGGGGACAAGAGGTAAGTTAGGAGGCTGGGGAATGAGAAAGAAAAAGAGGGAATTGAGAAAAGAAGAAAAAACATAGATATCAAGTTTAGGTGAAAATAGTATTTTCCCTTTTTGAAAATCAAGATGCAGATAAACAGAGTCAGTAGTCAATGTGCCAGACAAATAGAGCATCTGGACTTAGCTGTCCAACCATGACATAACAACCACACAAAGTGTAGCATAAGTAAATAACCCAAACCGATGTAAAAAAACAAACCCAATATAAAAAATGTACAATGATCCCAACCTAAAACAAAACATTACTCAAAAAAATAAGAGGGAGGTTCTGGTCAAGGTGGCAGAGCAGGTAAATGCAGTACTTGAATCCTCTGACAACCATGTCAAAGCTACAACTAAACTTCAGAACAATCATCATTTAGAGCGGCCAGAAACCTAGCTGAACAGAAGTCCTACAGCTGAGGACATATAGAAAAAGCCACATCGAGGCAGGCAGGAGGGGTGGAAGCACAGAATGGGCTGGTACCACGCTTACTGGTAGCAGTTAAAAATCAGAAGGGATATCTCGGCTGTGGAGGTCCCACCCCCCAGGAGCAAGGGGTCCCAGCCCACACCATATCCTGCAGCCCAGGGCTCCAGTGCCATGAAGAGAAGTCCCCATAAAATCCAGTGGGGATTTTGGCTAAGTGAGAAAGAGGGCTGCTGGAGTCTGAGGCATTCCTCTTAAAGGGGCCACACACAACGTACTCTAACTCACTTGCTCTGACCTCCAGCACTGGGGCAGCAGCTCGAAAGGCACCAGGGACATGTGGGGAGGAACTGAATTGTCTGGCTTCAGAGCAAGAGCTGGTGGAGCAGCTTTCTCCCCAACAGAAGTGCTGGCAGAGGCCATTGTTCCTTTGTTGAGAGCCTCCCCCGACCCCACCGCACCCCAGAGCCTGCAGGTAGAGCCATATCTGAATCTCCATCAACCTGGTAATGCTGTTCGCTCTACCCTGGTGATTCCCTGAGACCCTGCCCACCCTACAAGCCCATCCAGGCCATTTCTAGTGGCATTTCCATACAAACCACCTGTCTTGGCTCATGTTTTGCACTTTCCTAAAATCTCTTAAACAAGCAGCATCTGGCCTTGGCATGCCCCATTCATCTTGCTAGACAGCTCCCCAACAGAAGGTTGGGAGCTGTCAAACAAAATGAACCCAAAGAGTCCCACACCAAGACACATCACAATTAAAATTCCAAAAATTAAAGACAAGAAGAGAATCTTAAAAGCAGCAAGAGAAAATCAAGTAGTTATCTACAAGCAAGCTCCCATATGACAGTCAGCTTATATCTCAACAGAAATATTTCAGGCCAGAAGAGAGTCACAGGAAATATTTGGAGTGATGAAAAGCAAGGATCTACAACAAAGACTACTTTACCCAGCAAGACTACAATTTAAAATTGAAGGATAAATAAAGAGCTTCCCAGACAAGAAAAACCTAAAAGAGTGTTACCACCAACCAGTAATATAAGAAATGTTAAAGGGTCTTTTTTAAGAAGGAAGAGGAGGAGGAAGAAAAGAAGAAAGACAAGAAAAGGAAGGAGAAGAAGAAAAACAGATATAGCTAAAAGAATAATATGGCAATAAATATGTAGGTATCAGATAATAATTACTTTAAATGCAAATGGCTCAATAAAAGCTCCAGTCAAAAGTCATGGGGCAGCTGAATGAATAAGAAAACAAGATCCATATATAGGTTGTCTACAAGAGACCCACCTCAGAACCAAAGATACATACAGAGTAAGAGTAAAGTGATGGAAAAAGGTATTTGATGCAAATGGAAAGGGAAAAAAGCTGGGGTAGCAATACTTGTATCTGGAAAAATAGACTTTAAAACAAAGGATTTAGTAAGAGATGAAGAAGGAAACTACATAATGATAAAGGGAACATTCCAACAAGAGCATATAACCCTTGTAAACATTTATGCACCCAAAATAGGAGCAGCTAAATAGTAAAGCAAATCTTGATGGATATAAAGGGAGAAATGGACAGCAATAAAGTCATGATAGAAAATTTTTAACACCCCATTGACATCAATGGATGGAACTTCCAGACAGAAAATCAACAAGGAAACAGTGGTCTTAATGACACACTAGATCAGAAGGATCTAACTGATATCTTCAGAGCATTTCTCCCCAAAGCAGCAAAATATACATTCTTTTCAAGTGTACACGGAGTGTTATCTAGGATATATCACAGCCTTTAAGAAGATTGAAATCATATCAAGCATGTTCTCTGACCATATCGATAGATTTAGAAAAAGCATTTGATAAAATTCAGCACCAATATATGATTTAAAAAAAAAAAGCCTCTCAGCAAAGTAGGAATAGGGGGAACATACCTCAGTGGAATAAAGGCCATATATGACAAACCTACAGCCAACATCAAACTCAATGGGCAAAAACTACAAGTATTCCCCTTAAGGCTGAGAACAAGACAGGGATGTCTGATTTCATCACTCTTATTCACATAGCATTGGAAGTCCTAGCCACAGCAATCAGATTTTTTTAAAAAAAGAAAGAAAGGCATTCAAATTGGAAAGGAAAAAGTAAACCTGTCTTTATTTGCAGATGACATGATACTGTATTTAGAGATTCTACCCTAAAGATTCTACCAGAAAACTACTAGAACCAATAAAGGAGTTCGGTAAAGTAGCAGGATACAAAACTAATATCCAGAAATCAGTTGCATTTCTCTGCACCAATAATGAACTATCAAAAAGGAAAGTTAAGAAAACAATAGCATTCACAATTGCTTTAAAAATAATAAAATACCCAGGAATAAATTTAGCCAAGAATGTAAAAGACCTGTACTCAGAAAATTATAAGACACTGAAGAAAGAAATTAAAGAAGATGCAGTTAAGGGGAAGCATATGCTGTGTTCATGGATACAAACAATTAACATTATTAAAATGTTCATATTACCCAAAACAATCTATAGATTCAATGCAATTCCTATAAAGATACCAATGGCACAGAATTAGAACAAATATTCCAGAAATGTATTGCAACTACAAAAGACCCTGAATAGCAGCAGTAATCTTGAGGGGGAAAAAAGAATGAAGTTGGAGGAATCATGATACTTAATATTAAACTATACTACAAGGCCACAGTAATCAAAACAGCATGGTACTGGCATAAAAACAGACATATCAATCAATGGGACAAAATAGAGAGACCAGAAATAAACCCACAACTTTATAGTCGATTAATATTTGACAAAGGAGGCAAAAACATACAATGGGCGAAATATAGTTTATTCAATAAATCGTGTTGGGAAGATTGGACAGATATGTGAAAAAAATGAAATTAGACCATCTTTTTACACGACACACAAGAATAAACTCAAAATGGATTAAAGATTTAAATGTTAGATTTGAAACCATAAAAATCCTAGAAGAAAACATAAGGAGTAAAATCTAGCACAATTCTTATAGCAACATTTTTCCTGTTATGAGGCAGGACTCCAAAAGAACAGAATTTATTTATAAAAAATTGTGTACTTATTCTGACATTTTTAAACTTCAGTACCTTCAAAGTATTCTCAATTTAATGCAATATACCCATGGAGATGTCTTTTCCACTGCTCAAAAGTTTTTTTAGCTCAATTTTGATGCCTTTTAGTGCTTCTCCCATTTTTTGTTTCACCTCTTCTACATTGGAAAAATATTTCCCATTGAGAATGTTTTTCACCTGGGGAAATAACAACAACAAAAAAAGTTGCTTGGGGTGAGATGGGGTGAATAAGGAGGGTGGGGCACAGAGGTCATCCTGGTTTTGGTCAAAAACTGCTGAACACTCAGCACAGTGTGAGCAGGTGCCCTCGTATATCACCCATCATGAACTGCGAAAACATGTTGAGTCTTCAAAAACAATTCATTGAACCCAAATGCAGCCTCTCACAACAATGCCAGCTGGTACACTGATACACATGGGTTCCTAGAACACTCACCAAGTGGAGGAAGCCTATATTACAAGGCACTCCCCCTCTAGAAGATAATTCCATTTTGGGGGGGTATCCCCCCACATATATCTCCTCAGGCAAGGGAAATAGAAGCAAAAATAAACAAATGGGACTACATCAAACTAAAAAGTTTTTGCACAGCAAAGGAAACCATCAACAAAATGAAAAGACAACCCACTGAATATGAGAACATATTTGCCAATATATCTGATAAGGGGTTAATATCCAAAATTTATAAAGTACTTACCAAACCCAACACCGAAAAAACAAACAACTCAATTAAAAAATGGCCAAAGGACCTGAATAGACACTTCTCCAAGGAGGACATATAGATGTCCAATAGACACATGAAAAGATACTCAACATCACTAGTCATCAGAGAGATGCAAATTAAAACCACAGGGATATATCAGCTCACATCAATCAGAATGACCATCATCAATAAATCAACAAACAGCAAGTGCTGGTGAGGATATGGAGAAAGGGAAACCCTTGTACACCATTGGTGGGAATGCAGACTGGTGCAGCCACTGTGGAAAGCAGTATGGAGTTACCTCAAAAAAATAAAAATGGAACTGCCTTATGATCCAGTGATTCCACTTCTGGGAGTTTATTCAAAGAAACCTGAAACACTAACTTAAAATAATATGTGCACCCCTATGTTCATTGCAGCATTATTTACAACAGTCAAAACATGGAAGCAACCTAAGTGCTCATCAATGAACAAGTATATTAAAGTGGTGTTATATATATATACAGTGGAATATTACTGGGCCTGAAAAGAAATGAAATCTTGTGAAAAAAACAGTCAGACAAAGACAAATATCACATGATTTCACTTATATGTGAAATCTACAGAACAATATAAATGATCATATAAAACAGAAACAGAATCACAGATACAGAGAACAGACTGATGATTGCCAGGGTGGGGAGTGTTGGAAGGATAGATGAAAAAAGGAAGGAATTGAGAAGTACAGACTGGTAGTTACAAAATAGGCATGGACATATAAAGTACAGCATAGGAAATGCAGTCAATTGTATTGTAATAACTATGAATGGTGCCCGATTGGTACTGGAAATATCAGGGGAACACTTTAAAGTGAATGATTGTGAAAGCAAGAGGGAAAGCCCTAAGAATCATGATCATTTTAGGGTAACTATGGGCCTAGTCAAAGCTGCATCTTTCTGAGGAGCAGCATCAGAGGCTGAACACTGGTGAGGAGAAGAGACTTCACTAAAATAATCCAACCAATCACTAAAAAACAACAAAAAATTATAGTAACAAGCCCGGAAGGGGAGGGACCAGGACCCAGGATCAATAAATTATATCTTCTAAAATGTCCAACAAAAATAAATATATGATGCATGCAAAGAAATAGAAAAGTATAAACCATACACCCAAAATAAAAATAAAAATAAAAAAGCGGGCAGTCCTAGAGAGTGTGGCTCAGTGGGTTGGAGTGTCATCCCATGAACCAAAACGTTGCAGGTTCAATTCCTGGTGAGGGCACATGTCCAGGTTGCAGATTCTGCCTCCATTCGGGGTTGTTACAAGAGGCAACTGATTGATGTTTCTCTCTCACATTGATGTTTCTCTCCCTCTCTTTCTCCTTCCCTTCCCCTCTCTGTAAAATCAAGAAGCATGTCCTCGTGTGATGATAAAAAAATAAAGCAGGTGACATGAACAGCCCAGGAGAGCAATTAGGTGTTGGTTTTGAAAGACTAGGACTTCAAAATAGCCATTGTATGTTCAGAGACCTAAAGGAAAACATGTTGAAGAAGTAAAGAAAAATACAATAACAAAGTCACATTAAATAGAAAATATCAATAAAGCAACAGAGATATTAAAAAGAATTAAATTGAAATCCTGCAGTTGAAAATTACAATAACTGAAATTAAAAGTTCCTTAAAAGGCTTCAACAATAGGTTTAACCTAGCAGAAGAAAGAATGAAAGAACTTGAATCACTAGATTGATGGAGATTATGCCAGCCAAACTACAGAGTGAAAAAAAATAATGAAGAAAAGTGAGTAAGCCCGGAGAATTGTGAGATACCATAAAGTGCAAGGAAACAGATGTAATTGTAGTACCAAAATTAAAGGACAGAGAGAAAAGAGCAGGGGGAGGTTTTAATACCATAGCTATCCCCAAATTTATATAAAAATAACTAGGAAGTTTAATGAATTCCAGATATTATAAGCACAAAGGGATCCACAGACACATCACAGTAAAAAATGCCAAAAATCAAAAACAAGGAGAAACTCTTGAAACCATCAAGAGAAAAACAACTCATAACTTAGAAAGAAACCCTCCAAAAATTAGCAGCTAATTTCTCGGCAGAAATAATGTAGGCCAGAACAATGGAATGACATATTTAAATTGCTCAAAGAAAAACCATCAACCAAGAATCCTAAATTCAGGAAAGCTATCTTATGAAAATGAAGGTGAAATAAAGACTTTCCAGGTAAACAAAAGCTAAGAGAATTTGTTGCTTGTAAACCCACCTTATAAGAAATAATATAGGATGCTTTCCAGGTTGAAGGTAAATGATCTCAGATGATCGTTTGAGTATATACACACAGGCACACATACACATAATTATATATCAGTAATTATTCTTAAAAGTGTAACTGCATATTCCTCTCCTTTCTTCTTATAACTGACTAAAAAGCAATTGTGTCTGTAAAGTAATGTTGGGCCTATGACATATAAAATGCATTATATATTTGCCAATAACAACACAAAGGAAGTAGGTAGGAACAAAGCTACTTTAGGCTAAATTAGTTAGACTGCAGTTAGTAATGTAATAATTATAACAATATATTCTTGGATCTGTAATATTAATAGGTGTGATATGTAGAATAATAATACACAAAAGGGAAAACAGAATACAGCTATATAGAAGTAATATTTCTATGCATTGCTAGAATTAAGCTAGTATATAACTGAAGCTGATTCTGATCAGCTAAGATGTATATGGTACACCCTAGAGCAAACACTAAAAAATACTAAAAGAAATTAAAATTCTACATTAGCAAATATCCCATTGGTGCAAAAGAAAGCCACAAAAGAAGACTAGAGGAACAAAAAAAGATATGGGTCATATAAAAAAGCAAAGTAAAATAATAGATTCAACTATATCAATAATAACATTAAATGTGAATGAATTAAACAATCAAATACAAAAGCAAAGATTGTCAGACTGAATTTAAAAACATTGTCCAACCATATGCTGTCTACAGGAAACACGATTCAAAGATACAAATAGCTGGATGTAAAGTGAAAGAAATGATATATACACAAACAGCAACCACAAGAAAGTTGGAGTGGTTACACTTACATCAGATAAAACGGACTTTAAAACTAAAAAAAGTCACTAAAGAAGGACATTTCATAATGATCAAAGGGTCAACCTATCAGGAAGGTATAATAATTATGAACATATAATGTACTTAGTAATGGAACATCAAAATATGTAAAGTACAAGCTGGCAGAAATGAAGAGAGAGACAGGCAATTCGACAATAGTTGAAAATTTCAGTATCCCACTTTGAATACTGAATAACAACCAGACATATATCAGTGAGGAAATGGAAGACTTGAGCAACACTACAAACCACCTAGACCTAACAGATGTCTGTAGAACACTCCACCCAACAGCAATAAAATATACTTCTAAGTGCACACAGAATATTCCCTAGGATAAATCATATGCTAGGCATAAAACAAACTGCAATAAATTTAAAAGGACAGAAATAACACAAAATATGCTCTCTCACCACAGTGAAATGAAATTAGAAATAAATAGCAGAAAAATTTTTGAGAAACTCACAGATGTGAAAATTAAAAAACAAACTCCTAAATATGACCCATAATCGATGAGTCAAAGAAGAACTCAAAGGAAAAATCAGAAAACACTTTGATATGCATGAAAATAAAGATACCATATACCAAAATTTATGGGATGCAACTAAAGCAGCAATTAGAGGAAAATTTGTAATTGTAAATGCATACTTTAAGAAAGAAGGAAGATCTCAAATCAATAGCCAAATCTTTCTCCCTAAAACAATGGAAAAGGAGGACAAAAATCTACACCAGGAGCAAGCAGAAAAAAAGAAATAGCAAAGATTAGAGTGGAAATTAATGAAATAGAAAATAGAAAAGCAACAGAGAACATAAAGGAGGCCAGAAATTGGTTCTTTGAAAAAAACAAAAAGTCTTATTCTGATCAAATTACTAGAATCAGAAACAAATGAGGGGCAATTACTACCAACATTACAAAAATTAAAAGTATTATAAAGGAACACTAAAGGCCTTGGTAGGGTAACTCAGTTGATCAGTGTGTCATCCCAATACGCCAATGTTGAAGGTTCGATCCCTGGTCAGGGCACATGCAAGCATCAACCAATGAATGCATAAATAAGTGGAACAACAAAATGATTGATATCTCTCTCTCCCTCCCTTTCTTCCTCCCTCCCTCCCTTCTCTCTCTCTCTTAAAGAGATCTTAAAGAGAGAGAGAGTCAGTCAATCAATCAAAATACTAAAGGAACACTATGAACAACTATATACTAACAAATTAGATAACATATAAAATGGACAAATTCCTAGGAAGTCACAAACTTCAAAAACTGACTCAAGAAAAAATAGACTATCTGAGTAAATATAACAACTGAAGAGATTGAATTAATAATCAAAAACCTATGCAGAAAGAAAAACCTAAGCTCAGAAAACTTGAATTCTACTAAATGTTTTTAAAAAATTAATATCAATTCTCTACAAACCCTTCTAAAAAATAAACTCATTTTATAGAGCCAGTATTATCCCAACACCAAACCAGACAAAGACATCACAAGAAAAAAAAATGCAGAAAAATATCTCTTATGAATATGTACACAAATATCATCTACAAAATACTAGCAAACAAAATCCATCAACATCTAAAAGCAATTAAACACCATGTCTGAGTAAGGCTTATCCCAGGAATGTAAAAATGTTTCAACATCTGAAAATCAATTAATATAATACACTATATCAGCAGAAAAAAAAATCAAGTGATTATCTCAAAAGATGTGGGAAAAGCATTTGGCAAAATTTAACATCCTCTCATGATAAATAATACAACAAACCTTGGAATAGAAGGAAACTTTAAAAAATTTTTACTAAATTTATTGGGGTAACAATGGTTAATAAAATTATGTAAGTTTCAAGTGTACATTTCTATGATACTAGATCTGCATCCCACCACCAACCAAAGTCAAACCATCTTCCATCACCATACATTAGGCCCTCTCTGCCCCCCACCACTCCCACCTCCTTCCCTCTGGTAGCAGCCACTCTGCTGCCTGTGTCCATGAGTTTCCATCTTATTTTCCACATATGAGTGAAATCGTATGGTTCTTCGTTCTTTCCGACTGACTTATTTCACTTAGCCTAATATTCTCGAGGTCCATTCACGTTGTCACAAATGGCAGTATTTCATCTTTTCCAATGGCTAAGCATTATTCCATTGTATATATGTACCACATCTTCTTTATCCAATCCTATATCAAAGGATAGTTTGGTTGTCTCCATGTCTCAGCCACTATGAATAATGCTGCAATGAACATAGGGGCGTATGTATCTTTGTGAATACATGTTTTTGAGTTTTATTGTGGTAGATACCCAGGAGAGGGATGGCTGGGTCTTATGGTAACTCTATTCTTAACTTTTTCAAATTTGGTAAAGGAGCTCCAAGAGACACCCACTGCTAACATCAGACTTAATGGTCAAAAGACTGACTGCTGCCTTCTTTCCTTCTAAGAACGGGAACAAAACAAAGGTGTCCATTTGTACCATTTCTATATAACATTGTACTGGGGTTTTAGCCAAGGCAACTCGGCAATAAAAAATAAATAAAAAGTATCTACTTTAGATAGAAAGAAATTAAACTATCTTTATTCACACATGACATCATCTTACAGATTTTAAAAATCCTAAGAAATCTACTAAAAAATATTAGAACTCATAAAACAAGTTCAGCAAAATTGCAGAAAGCAAGATCGATATACAAAACTATTGCATGAACAATCCAAAAATGAAATTAAGAGAACAGTCTGAGTGAAATAAGCCATAGACAAATAACATATGATTTTACTCATGTGGAATCTAAAGAACAAAACAAACCAAAAAAACCCCCAAATATTGTAGAAACAGGCTCATAGACACAGAGAACACTGTGATGGTTGCCAGGTAGGAGGGGATGGGGGCTGTTGAAAAATGCTGAGGGATTAACAAGTACAAATTGGTGGCTACAGAACAGCCACAGGGATGTAAAGTACAGCATAGAGAATATAGCTAATAATGCTGCAATAACTATGTGTGAGGCCAGGTGGGTACTTAAAATAGCAGGGGGTCCACCTTGTAAAGTATGATTGTCTAACCACTTTGCTGTATGCCTGAAACTAATACAAAATAATATTGAATGTAAACTTTTATTGAAAAAAATTAAGAAAAACAAAACATTAATTTACAATAGCATCAAAAAGGATAAAATATTAAGGATAAAATATTAAGAATAAAGTGTAAAACTAACACTCTGAATATTTAAAGTCATAGTTGAGGAAAAGAAAGAAGATCTAAATAGATGGGAAAACATTGCATATTTATGGATCAGAGAACTTAACATTGTTAAGTTGACAGTACTCCACAAACTGATCTATAGATTTCAAAATCCCAGCCACTGGACCTGTTTGTGGGAATTGACAAGCTGATTCTAACATTTCAAGTGAAATTGCAAGGGAACCAGAATAGTTAAAACAGACCTGAAAAAGAAGAAACAAGCAGGGGTACTCACACTTCCACATTTCAAACATGCCACAAAGCAGTGGTAACCAAGACGATGTGGCCCTACACATAGATAAATATATAGATCACTGAAACAGAATTGAGAATTCAAAAATAAACCCATACATCTATAATCAACTTTTAACCAGATGCCAAGATTATTCAATGGGGAAAGGATGGTCTTTTGAAAAAATGATACTGAAACAACTGGGTAGCCACAGGCAAAAAATTAAAGTTGAACCTCACATCAAATACAAAAGTTAACTTAAAATAAGTCAAAGACCTAAGTGTAAGAGGTACAAGTCTAAAAGTCTTAGGACAACATATGAGGATTTATTTATCAAAAAATGTGTATTTATTCTTACATGTTTAAACTTCAGTCACCTTAAAAATACTCTCCATTTGATGCAATACACCCATCAAGACTTTTTTTCACTGCTCAAAGCAGTTCTTGAACTCATTGATTTTGATGTCTTTTAGTGCTTCTGCTATTTTTCATTTCACCCCTTCCACATAAGCAAAATGCTTCCCTTTGAGGACTTTTTTCATGCTGGAAACAAAGAAAAAAAGTTGCTCGGCCTGAGATCCGGTGAATAAGGAGGGTGGGGCAAGGGGGTCCTGTCATTTTTGGTCAAAAACTGCTGAACATTCAGTGCACTGTGGGCAGGTGTGTGTGTAAATCACCCATCACAAAATGGGCAAATGCACTGAAAGAGTCTTCAAAAACGAAAAAATTCACTGAAGCCAAATGCAGCCTCTCACAACAATGCCAGCTGTACACATACAATGGGTTTCTAGAACACTCACCTAAGAGGGGAAGCCTGTACTACAAGGGACCCGCCCTCCAGAAGATAATTCCATGTTTTGGGGCCCCGCCTCGTACAGGTTAAATCTTTATGACCTTGGATTTGGCAAAGAATTCTTCAATAAGATGCTCAAAGAGAATAAACAATGAATGAAAAATAGATAAACTGGAAGTCATCATAATTGAAAACTTTTGTGCTTCAAAAGACATCATCAGTAAAATGAAACTTTTCCACAGAATGGGAGAAAATAATTGCAAATCATATATCTGATAAGGGACTTGTATCCAAAATATATAAAGAACTCTTACAACTCAGTAATAAAAAGACAAATAAACCAATTTTTAAATTAGCAAAGGATCTGGAGAGATATTTCTAAAAGGAAGATATACACATGGCCAATAATCACATAAAAAGATACTCTCAAATCATTAGTCATTAGGGAAATGCAAATCAAAGCCACAGTGAAATACCACTCACATCTACCTTGGGTGTCATGCAATAAGTGTTGGTAAAGATGTGGAAAAGTCAGAACCCTCACGCAATGCTGGTGGGAATGTGAAATGATGCAGTTGCTTTGGAAAATAATCTAGAGTCCCCCACAGTTATCATCCGATTCAGCAATTCTCCTCCTAGGTATACAACCAAAAGAAATAAGAGCATATGTCCACATAAAAGCTTGTACACAAATGTTTATAGCAGCATTGTGCATAATAGCTGAATGGTAGAAACAACACAAACAACCATCAACAGACAAATGGAGAGACAAAATGTGGTATTTTCATGCAATGGGATATTATTTGACCATAAAAAGAATAGAATACTGATGCATGCTACAATTTGGATGAACCTTGAAAACATTATTCTAAGGGAAAGAAATCAAACACAAAAGTTCACATGTCATTTGATTCCATTCATAAGAAAAGATTGAATAGGAAAATCTACAGAAAATAGATTATTGGTTGCCTAGCAGTGGGAGGTAGAAGGGATGGGAAGGCTGGGGGTGGTGGTTATAGCTAAAGAGTAGAAGCTGTTGTTGCTTTTTGAAGTGATGAAAATATCCTAAAATTGACTGTGTGTCCCAAATTGTGTGGGAGTAAAGTAAGGGTAGGAATAGAGAGAGACCTTCTGCTTCTGCCTTCATATTAGATTGAATCATATAAAATTGCCATTTTTATAAGTCAAGAACAGGTACGAGCAATTTCATACAATTCTAGTTTTTTCTAGCAACCGAGATAGTTGTGTAATTAAAAATGTTACTGAAGAAAATGTAACAATCGTGTAATAATAAAAGAATAAGTATTGCCCTGACTGGTGTGGCTCAGTTGAGCAGCATTCCACAAACTGAAAGGTCGTGGGTTTGATTCTCTTGGTCCCTGGTGGGGGCACTACGAGAGGCAGCAGATTCATGTTTCTCTCTCACATCAGTGTTTCTCTCCTTCTCTTTCTTCCTCCCTTCCCCTCTTGCTAAAAAAATAATTTAAAAAAAAAAAAGAAATTATCTCCTTCTTGAAAACTATACTCAAGGGGTTGGGAAGGAATGAGTAGGTACAGCACAGGATTTTTAGTGTAGTGAAAATACTCTGTATGATATAATATTGGGTACATGTCATTATACATTTGTCTAAACCCATAGAGTGTCAACTCTCAGAACGAGCCCTAAGATAAACTATGGACTTGGGGCGATAGCAGTGTGTCACCGTAGGTTCATCAGTTCTAACACATGGACCGCACTGGTGGGGGATGTTGACAGTGAGGGAGGCTATGCATGTGTGGGAAATCTCTTCCCCTCAATTTTTCTGTGAAACTAAAACTGCTCTAAAGAAATAAGTTCTTAATTTTTTAAAAATTACAAACATTGGTTTGCTTACTTCTTCCCCATATTTTAACCTTGGCTTTCAACCAGTCTCTCAATCCAGTATCATGAATGAGCAGACAGCAGAGCTCAGGTAGCCCTTCCTAACTCCTGGCCACCGGAAGACATGCTTTAGCATCTGAGATCAGGGAATGAGACTAGGAATCAGGCCATCTGGAAGGTCACATGTTGTTACTTCAGGCAAGATCAGATTTTAATCTTCACCTATGTCAAATGGAGATAAAAAGATTAACTTCACATGGTTATTGTGAAGATCAAGTGAGATGTGTGTACAAAAAGGGAAATAGTGTGGTTTCTGACACATAGTAATATTCAGTAAGTTACTTGCCTCCACTGAAGGTGAAATTTCCTAGAACAGTATTAGAGAGTTGACCACTTTGCATCAGTCTATCAGCAGCAGCAGCAGCCTTTGACCACCCAGGAGAGATGTCAGCTAGGCATCAAGTTATGTGAGCTCACGCATCTCTCCACCTACCCGTGTGTTCAAAAGTCTGCCTTTGATACCTAATGCAAGAATGAGAAGTAGCCTTCTGACAGATCATGATCTCCTGTGACATAAAACAAGGCTGAGTGTGTTGGGCCTCTTTCTCTTTAAGTGATACCACACGATCTGATACCACTTTTGGATTAGAGGGACATGTGGTCTCTTTCCAAGCACACAGGAAGATAAGCTCCACCCTTTACACTAATAATAGGGTTTATGAAGAACCAGGAGGAAGCCTCAAGAAACTCTGAGGTCTGGTACCTGCTTATGCAGAAATGCAATCTTAACTTCAGGTAGTTCTCTGCCTACTCAGCCCTGGGCCTTGACATACCCCTGTGATTCACAGCCCCAGCTGGAGTTGAAAACAAGCTCTCCCCACATTTTAGACCAATCAGGGCAACCATAGAGCAGTTATTCCCAAATACTTCGCAGTCCCCTAAGCATCTTTAGAAAAATGGAGCTACCTGGGACCCACTCCACACCTATCCAATCAAACTCTGCAAAGGGGAAGCCCACGGATCTGTAATTTAAAATAAGCACCCCAGGGGAGTCTCTTAACATCACACTACCACCATTCGGGTCTGAAGGAAAGCGGGAAGGGTCTGCAAAGGTCAGTACAGGGAGTTTCCCAAAGAAAATAGTTCCAGTTATCTCACACTGAAGAGGAAAAAGGTGAGAGTCATACTGAACATACTTGTTAGATGTGAAGATGTTTGGGTTTGGTAATGTATTGTTTTGAGTAAGACTTTAAGATAAACAAACATTTTAGATTTCTTGGTAGATGCCAGTCCCAAGAATACTTAATTAAATTTTAGTACTTCTCTGAGCAAGATAATGACAATGAGAAAATTACAAGTGAGCCTCATTTCTACTAAGTGAGCCTTAGGAATAAATTAACTGCTAAGAGTTAACCCCCACGTCTGCTGTGATGATCTTGACAGAAATGATCTAATGGGTATATAACAGCAGAGAGACAAGCACGGAGATACAGAGCACGCAAAGACTGAGCGCTGGCCCTTCAGGCTGATGAGGTTGGCATCCTAGGGCCTTCCTGGCAAGTGACACCCCAAAGCTCAACTCTTGTCCCCTGACTCTCCCTTGACAGAGTTGTGGTGTCCCAGTGGAGCCAAGCTGCCATCCGGGGGAGGCACCAGTAGTACGTGTGCTGCCAGCCTTAGCCAGCTCCGAAGACCCTAGACCGTAGGCTGCCCTATCCAGAGGCCAAGGCGGGGGCGATAGAGATGAGGAAGATGCTGCCCTGCTGGCAGAGTCTGGCCCCCATGAATGGGAGAAGCAAATAAAGTATTTCAGCACTCTTTTGGGGGAAGTCAAAGCAAAGGTCCTTTTATATCAGCTTGAGCAACTTCCTGTGGCCCTCCACCCCCAACCTACAGAGTCAGCTTTGATGCCTGAGGTTTGCTGGACAGAGTCTGTGTCTTGGGGAGGGCGGGGTGCAGAGAGCAGCCCTGGGTGTTTCAAGGGGCTTGTCAGTGGTCTTCCAGGAGGTGGCTCAGATGGAATCTGGCCAAGGACTCTCTCTCCATCCCCCCATATCAGTGCTCCCCAGAATATAATACAGGACATTATAGTGGCAGTTGGGCCCTTTTATGTTTATTTGTTTAATAGTTATACATTTATTTTAACATGTTTAAGAAGAAGAATTAGAATGTCATATCTGGATTTTGTGGACTTTATTACTTACAACAAGGTTAAAGGAGGTATTTAATATTTAAAAGTGAATCAGATTTAAGAAAAATATTAAGCAAATAATAGTACAGGTGATTTGGGGATTAGGCAAAGGTCATAAAGTGGTTGGGAAAACACAACTCTGGGTCAAATACATGAGAAACAGACAGGCCATCCCAGGAGAGATAAAGATGCTTTCTGGGAAGAAACTTGTCCTAAACGAACAAAATGCCACAGGCCCGGGACCAGGAGGGGGCCAGGGACCCTGTACCTCATATTTCCTCCCACCTATAACCCCATACCTGTAGCCCAGGCTGAAGAGCTGCAGAAAATAACAAGTAAAAACCACAGTGGTTTTGTCAATAATCATAAGGTAGTACTTTTGTAACCAAAAAATATATATACATATTTATAACTTAAAAAAAGTACTATTTCACCACACTTCCCGTGGGACATTGCAGGCATGAGCTGTAACAGCCACAGGAGACAACAGCCCCTTGCTGCTGAGAGCAGCCCAAGGCCCCAGACATCCACAGGCATGAGGGCCTGTCACCAGACTCAGTGGTGCAGCCAAGTGACACCCCAGTGACCAGGGAAGGAGAGTGGCTCTGACAGGGAGGGGCGGGGTGGCGGCCAGGAAAGCTGGTCCAAACAATGAGCCTGAGAGGCCATCCAGCAGTGATTTGGAGGGGAAACTGTAATTCTTGCATGTTTGTCCCACCCTTCTTGTTTTTAATTTATTTTTTTTCTGTGTGTTTTATAATGGTCATAAATACTAGAGTCTAAAAATATAAATATAATTGATAAATGCGTAAGTATCAGAGTGCACACTCAGAATTGTTGACAGATGGCCCTGGCCAGTGTGGCTCGGTTGGTGTCATTCCATGAACCAAAGTGTCACAGGTTTGATTCCTGGTTGGGACACTTACCCACGTTGGGGGTTCAATCCATGGTCAGGGCACACACAAGGGGGCAGCCAGTAGATGTTTCTCTCTCCCTCGCCCTCTCTCCCTCCCTCCCTCCCTTTCTCTCTAGAAGCAGTGAAAGAATGTCCTCAAGTGGGCATTTAAAAAAAATTGTTTATGGACGGGAGGCAGGATCAAAAATGTTTAGCAACTAAGTTTATGTTGCTCACTAAACTACACCTGCCTGATTGCTGTCAGCTCTAGGTAAATTGCACCTCCCCATCTAGAGGCTGAGGGAGAGGGGTTGGGAGTCACTGGGGGGACCTGTGCCACGAAGTTTAAACCACCCATTCTGGTGTCTAGGTGAAGGGTTCTGAGGGCTCCTCTGAGGGAGAAGCAAGCATGAGGAGGCTTTGTAAAGTCTATTTAGGGTCCTGGAAGGAGCGCAGGGTTGCCTTCAGAGGGACATGCCCTGAGCCCCAGCCCTGTCACATGCCATCTGTGCAATCCTGGGTGAGCTGCTCTGAACTTTGCCCGCCCCAACTATGAGCTGTCTCCAGGCTCCTGTAGCTGCTGGGGAAGGAAGGCAAGGTGGCTTTCACTCTTCCCGTGGAGAGGGAGGAGGAGAGACAGCCAACACACCACAGTGGTGCACCCTCAGTCTGAGCACCCCAGGGGGCCTCCTGCCTCACTATCTCCTTTTCTCCCAAGCTTCCTCCAGCCCCCACCTCTTGCTTCCAGGCCACACGCACAGGCTGATGATTAGCGCGTGTTGCAGAAAATAGGATAAACCAGGGCTGCTTGGTGTGGATGGTTGCAAGTTTGGAGATTTGGGCTTTTCCTAGGCCTGGCCTTGAAGCCTCTAGAAACACCTGAGTACTCCCTGTCATTCCATGAACCAAAGTGTCACAGGTTTGATTCCTGATATGCAAATATGCATATCTTTCCCTTTGTCATCACCCCATTCACACTGTTGGGTATTGAACCCCAAACAAGAGACTCCCAAACTTTTGAGGAACGGGCCAACTTCACTTACCTCCCCCAATCCACTCCCATCCCATCCACTTCCTTTAAGAACTTCCCTGAGAGCACATATGTGTGTTTTACCTTATACCACTCTACCATTTCTGATTCTTGCCATTCAGGGAAGCAGGTGAGAAGGGCTCTTCTATGCACCTTTGCGGGGAGTATGAGGGAGGTCGAAGCTGACTTAACTTTGCCTGTGCCAGGGCCAAGACGGAATCATTGGTGGTGAAAGGCATTGCCTTTCACTCCAGCTGGTGGTACAAGCAGCACAGAAAGCATCCTTTCCAATCTTGCACAGTCTATGTTTCGACGTTTACTTTCTCTGCAACAGGCCGTGAGCATCTCATGCATAGGCACACCATTGCTCCTCCACGTTGTGCCTCCCAACCCAGATGGGAGATCGATGGGAGATGGCAGAGTGATGAGCCATGAGGACCAGGCCACAGCTGATTGGGCTCTACCCTCCTGGGGTTAACACAATGTCCAGTACAGCAGATGTTCAGTGCTGCTTATTTGATTAAAGCTGCTGGAATTAGTGGCCACCTCCCTCCTCCCCCTGCCCTGGCTGAGAGCTCCAAATTAAACACAGGCTTTGGACCACCAGTAGATCTTGCAAATCAGAGCTAAGTCTCAGACGCATTGCACAGGCAGGTGATAGCCTGAAGTGGAGATTTTACCCAGGTGTGAGACCTTCCAACAGCCCAGGAAAGGGGTGAAGTTGAGAACTCTCTCACCACAATACAGACAGACAGGGTCAAAAAGGCTGTCAACTCCACCCCACCTGTGTATGCCTTTACCATTAAACCACACTGTAGGACTGGAGAACACCAAAGCCAGCCATGTCATCAGGGGTTTCCCTTTGATGGCGGATCACTCCCCCATGCAGGTGCCCAAGTGGGGCAATCTCAGTGCTGACAGTGAACAAAGGCAACGGGTGAAACAGGGAGAGGGCTAGGTGTGAAGTCCCACCTGCCAGGTTCATTGTGCCAGCTATCCTTAGACCAACCAGGAACCTTCTGCATAGGGAACAGTGTGCCTCCCTGCTGGCATGTGGTGAGAGTGAAAGCAGAGGTGTGAAAGCCATTGGCAAATGGGAAATCCTCCACACTGGAGGCTGACTTAACAGGAGTTACTGGGCAGATTCAAAGGCACCCCTTGGAACAGCTGCAGAGCGTTGTTATCCCCACTGCCTCCCACTGCCCTGACAGAGCAGCTGTGCCTCCCATCCTCCAGAAGAGACTGGCAGCTGGTTTCTGGGGTCTGGCCTCATTCTGGAAAAGCGAGAAAGAGCAAGGAGGGAGAGAGTGGAAGCCTTGTGACCAGTGGGGAGCTGCTGAAGGTAGGAGACCTAAGGTGGAGTCAGGAAGATGCAAAAGATGTGTCTCCACGCAGAGGAGGATTTTCCATGAAGCAGCACCCTCACTTACACAGACCCTTCTAAGCCCCTCTGCCTAATTTTAGATTTATAATTTTATGTGCTTGCTTTAAGAAAGGCTCAAAAACTGTATAAACTTCAGGTCCCACAAGACCTGGGTCTGCCCTCGCTCTCAAGCAAGACTCCTCTCTCCCAAGAAATAAGCTTCCATTTCTCCCCCACCCCCACAGCCAGTGCCCCACAACTCACCTCCGCTCACTGGACGTCGGCCCATCTAGCCCGCTAGGACCGGGTGGCGGGGTACTGCCCCAAGGCCTGGGCTCATGGCATCTCCCTGCCTCTGGGCTGCATTTCCCCTAACTTTTCAGCCCGTTGCACTCTTACCCACTCTTGAAAACCCACAGCAAATATTACCTACAGCAGGAAGCCTATCCGAGTCCAAGGCAGAACTAACACTCCCTGCCGGGTGCCCCCACCACACACAGGACAAACACACCACAAAGAAGCTTCCATTGTACAGGTCTGCCTCACGTTTCAGGCTGCGTGCTCCTCCCAGGTTCCAGGTGGGCTTATCTGGTTCTGTGTCCTCAGAGCCTACCAGCTCAAAGCTGGCCTCTCCCAGGAGCTGGGTGAGTGCTTCTTGAATTAACGGATCAATGAATGGCCCTAGTGCTTGGGACAATGACTGAATGATTTTGAAAGGTCAGAGTTCAGCCCTGGTGACTCACCTGCTGTCACTGCTCTCACACTCTGGCCACCATACTGGACCTTATTCTGTTCCAGGAAGCAGAACCTCAGAAACCATTCCTGGAGCCTGGGCGCCCCCTTGTGGCTGAAATGGCCACCAGCACCTTCCCAAGAGAACTGGAGGCAGGGCCCAATCCTTAGCCTGCCCAACTACTTGTCCCCCCAGAGCAATGTGTTTACAGGACTTTATTCACATGGAGGCTCAAGTCCTACAATTTCTGTAATTCCTTGGCCTAGTAGGAGCTATGAGGACTCACCTCACCCAGGATCCCAAAGACCCCACCCTGGATCCAGTTCACCTGACAGTGAAGTGGTCTCCCTCACTCTCTAGGATATCTCAGGGAAAGAAAGGGAAGGCCATCCCTGCTTCCTGCGTCTCTGGTTTGATGTTCCTGCCTCTGGATTCTAAGGCTGGCCTAGCAGCCTCAGAGGGAGTACCTCAAACCCTAAGACCTCCCAGACACCTCAGATGGGTGCCGGAACCAGGGTAAGCTGTGGAGACCCAGGTCCACAGGGAGTCATCACACCAGTCACACCCTGTTTCCAGGTTTCTAAAGGAGCCCACCGACTACTCTATTCCAAGAACCTTCTTCACGGCGTACCACACTGTGCTGCCGCCGCCACCCTAAGCCCTATCACCGGGAATCAGGGAGAGCAAACCACTGTGTTGCACTCAGCCAGGGCAGTGTTGTCATCGTACTTGAAATGAGACACCTTTTGTGAGGCATGCCTTCCGCTGACATCCTCCTGGCCCCCTTTAAACAGAGCTAGCCATTTACTCTTGCCCCTGGCTTCTGAAGGAATCTGAATCGGAGATTCCCCACTCTCTTCAGTTCACTCACATTCTCCTTTTTATACCATTTAGCACCTGCTGATAAAATACCACTTACTAATTGCCTCTTCTAGAAAGTCCTCCTTGATTATTTATTCAATAACCATATTCCATTGTTTTGAGCAACGAGCTGCCTATGGAAATAAGAGATATAGTCCCAGACATCTGGTAGAGAGAGAGGCAGGGGAGTTGAGATATTATTACAGTGATTATTACAGGTCAATAGGTGCTTGAAGAGGGAAGCATGAGGGCCCTGAGAGCACCAGGGCCCAGCACAGAACCCAGATTTGAGGGTGGTGTCAAGGAAGAATTCCTGGATGAGGTGACATCTTCATTGAGTTGTAAAGGATGACTAAGCAGTCAGTTGTCAAGCAGACATGGTAGTGAAGGAAGAGGGAGCTCTAAGCTGAAGGATGAGAGGCAGGAGAGACCATGTGGCACTGAAGGTTCAGTGTGGCTAGACAGAGGCTTTGAATGTCAAGTGGCGGCAAGGACAGGTTGTGGGGGACCTAGCAGCTCTGTCGAATAGAAGCATGACTGCATTGGCTCCTTAGAAGGGTCACTCCAGCCCCAGTGTGGGGACGTCCTGGTGAGGAGAAAAGCTGGGTAAAGGGGACCCTTTAGGTGGCTGTAACTGTCATCCCAGAGAGAGACAATGGGGGTCTGGCATCGAGCAGAGTTCCTGGGGAGAGGTGGATATGATCTCAAGGGGGGAGAGAATTTGGTGACCAACTGGATACCCTGAGTGAGGAAGATTGGGGAGCCTGCTGACTCCTAAAATGCTGTTGGCAACTGAGCGGGTGGCCATGCCACTGATCAGTAAGGACATAGGACAAGGCAATTCTGCTTCACCCTGTCAAATCTGAGGTACCTTGGGACCCTCAAGAGGTGCCCACTGGACAGTGGAGATACAGATTTAATGCTCAGGAGAGTTCTCTGGACTAGAAAACTTAATTTGGGAAATATCCGCTCCCAGATGACAGGTGCAACCTTAGAAGTGGATGAGATCCGCAGGGAAAGAACATACGCAAGAGAAACAGAGGGCAACAGAGGGAGCTCCAAGGAATGCCGAAACACAAGATACAGGGGACAGAAAAGATCCCGCCAGGAGGAGGAGAACAATCCTGGTAGCAGAGAGGTTCCAGGAAGACAGGCAAGCTCTGCAGAGCATCGCACACCATTGGCAGGTCACAGCACACAGGTCATGGGCACCTCAGCAGAAGCAGTTCTGGCAGGATAAGGGGGCAGTGGCCAGACCACTGTGGGCAGTAAAGTGAATGTGGATGAAGAGGTGGTGGAGAATGGCGCCAAACAGAGAGTTCGCACATTTCCATGAGCAGTGGGGGTGACAGGGCTGAAGGGAAGGACCGCTGTCCGGCGGCAGCAGTAGAGCAGTGGGATATGGAATCACGGAGATGTGTTGGGGGGTGGGGCAGTGAAGACACAGGAGGAGTTGCTAATGGATACTCACTTTCTTAAAGAGTTCAGAATGGGGTTCTGAATGGGGTTCAGAAGGCTTTGAAAGGATAAAAACACATTTTCCATTAAAACTGAAGGGAAACTAGGAAGGGTTTGGATATAGGTCATGGCAGGGGTAGGGAGGAACAAGAAATTGAAGGCATTCCTGTCTAAGAGTCTCTACTTTCTCTGTGCTGTACAAGGTCAGGAAATGTGTTGAGAGTAATGGGGGAGGAGCAACATGATGGGGAACTTGAGGAGAGCCCTGAAATGTGACAGAGCCACTGTGGGGAGAGAGCTGACCATGGACATATAGAGAGATACAAAGTGGGTGGGGAGAGCTCAGCGAGGAGTTGGAGGTCATGTGGTTGCTGTGGCTCCATCCATGGTTAAGGATTTTTTCTAGCATCCCAGGTGCAGGGTGGTGCAGGTAGATGGTTGTCTCGCTCCAGGGTTAGAGTTTTGCTGGCCAGGTGTGGTGGAAAAACAAAGATGAGAGTATTTGCAAGTGAGTGTGTATCAAGGGGGATTAGCCTTGGGGTCTGGGCAGGAGGAGGCTAACAACAAAGCTAAGAGTGGGGCTGATGGATTGAGAGAAATTGGAGTGTTCGGAAGGTGGGAAACTGGATGAGACTGAAGAGCAGATATAATGAAAGTTAGGGAGTGGAAAGGCTGGAAGGGTGAGAGAGCGTGATAAGAAAATGGACAACTGGAGATTGAGTTCTTTAATGCCAAAAGAACACAGAGCCTCAGGAAACCAAGGGAAGGAAAGGCGCAGTGGGGCCGAAGTGAAGGGCCTACATGTCGGTCAAGGAACCGTGAGGTTAAAGTGTCAGTCAAGCGTTCACCCGTGCAACTCACCAAGGGAGGGCGGGCAACGGCATCTGGAGAGGAAAGGAAGATTAGAGGCCAGATGTCAGACTCGTCATTGAAAGGGGAGAGGTTCCAGCCTGTGGTGGGCAGATACATGCATGGAAACCAATGGTCAGTAGGAAGGGATCGACCTACTCAGCAGGAGCCTAATGTCAATCAGGCCCAAACTCACTCCTATTTTCCTTTTCCCAGTGATACCTCGTAATGACTGCTTCACAGTACATATTTGTGTGTGTGTGTGTGTGTGTAATTAAACATGAACAGCTTAGATGCAAACAACTACACTCATTTTCAGTTAATATAAGCCTACAATTTGATACCTGGCCACAAGAATAAGATAACTTCGGGCAGGGCATTAAGCTCTATTGACCCTATGACCCAGCTGGGAGTTGGTCCTCTCTAATTAGAACGAGTCTCATGTTTTAAAAAAGACCTCAGGCACTCATGCCCTGGGGCCAGCACCCTGTTATGGGGTCTATGTTGGAGGCCAGGAGTACCGTGTCCCTGGAGCAGAGAAGTTGCACTCCTGGGCTCAGTGTGGCTACTAAGTTCCTCTTGGACATCCCTGCAGCCCCCAGGTGGTCCACTTTCCTGGGTATGCCTCTGCTTCGGTTGAGGTCTCTCTTCTCCTAGCCCAACCTCAGGTTCAATATTCACCCCACAGCCAGGCTTGTGGGGAAGGGGCTGGAGTGGGAAATGAACCTGAGAAGAAAACAGTGTAGGCACAGCTGGGGCAGCTGTGGGCAGGGGTCCAGCAGACAGCCATGGCATGGACATGGGAAAATGATGGACCTCAGGATGGCAGGCCTGACAGGTGCGTGAGAGGCAAGTGTCAGGGATCAGGGTGGCCTGAGTGCAGGATCATGGAACAGGGGCTTGGAATAGGGGCCAAACCAGAAAGCCACTCGTAAGAACATGAGAAAACCCAGAACTTGAGGAAACTCAGGAGTGGGTGCAAGTGGGGAGGCTGAGAGCTGGCCCGGGCCCCTGGCTGGGTCTGCCCATGACTTCAGGGCTAGAGTGTCACGTACATCCTGCCTCTAGGCCTGACTGCTCTGGAATTTGACCAACAACCCAGCTTTGGGGACCTGGTAAAGAATTGGGGTGAAAAAGTCCTTCTGTAGAAGAGGAGGCAGTAAGTTCAGAGCACATCCCCCACCTTCCTGTCCATAAAGCTGCGCACTGTTCTTCTGAGCTTTTACTGGTAAGTAGAGGGAAGTAGGAGAGAGGTCAAAACACAGCAAGTGGGGCAAGTTACAGATACACCAGAGCCCCCGCCATGGTTGGGGTGGGGGCCCTCTCACCAGGCCAGGGCCTTCTCTGGAGAGGCGAGCTATCGCAGCTCCCCCATACTGGTGCTTGTCCGAGGCAGGGTTCTGGGCTCAACCTTAGTCCAAGCCCCCCACACTTGTGAGCACCTGCTGGGTCCAGTGTTGGGACTGCAGGAGCCAGCCAGCCATCCTGCAAAACTGCTGTCACCTGAGAGACCCAAGGGACTTCTGCACAATAAATGCCACCCCATCACACAGAAACCACGTGGGAGGTGAGGTGAGGTCACAAATGTGAAGAGGCTTGTCACCTGGGAAGCCCTGGATATGTATGCAGTGAGCCGTGATCTGGGGAGGGGAGTGATGTGTTCCTGACAGATGTTCTGGCAGGAAGAGGAAAATGCCCCATGTGGAGCCCTCAGCCCTGTTTGAGCCCCAGCTCTGGCACTTACGGAGGGGTCACACCTCGTTTGGAAGGATGAACATCCTTGTAAGGCCCCCCTCACGGACTGCCTTAAGGCTTGAATGAGGAAACCCGTAAAAGAACTTTGCCAACTGCAAAGTGCTGAAAAAACGTTTGCTGCAATTGATGAGAATACAAAAATGTGCCGTGGAAGCCTCGTTGCCAAGAGAAGCAAACAATGGGCCTGTGGGCACACTGGGCTCATCAGAGCCCCTCAGTCTTATGAGCCCTCTGTGTGTGGCCCTGTCTGCCTTTCTTTGCTGTGTCACCTGGAAAAGCAGGCGGGACTCTCCGATGCTCGGCCTCACTCCGGGCCCACATGAAACCTGGGGCAGCTGCTGTAAGGAGCCCCCAGATCCAGGGCACAGGGTGAGGTTCTCAGTCCCTGCTGAATAAAGCCATGTGGAGCCACAGGTCCAACCCAGGGCAGCAGAGCCCTGCTAAGGTCCAGTGACCTCCCACATCCTCTATAGTAAGGAAAATGGAGGGAGAGGGCTGGTTGTGCTGAAGCAAGCTAAAAACCTGTAGGCAAAGAAGGCCTGGAAGAATTTGATTAGCATTTTATCTCCTCACCTGCCAGCCAGGAGCTTGGGAGCCTGTTGGAAGGGATGGAGGCTGCCCTGCCCTGGCAGACAAACCTGCAGACCCACCTGTGTGGGACAAGGAGGAGGGGCTGGCTGGGGCACAGTAGGCAGCCAGGGCCCTGAAAAACAGCAGATTCCCACGCTCAGGGGCTCCTTCAAACCACACCCACTCTCCTGCTTCTCCCCCAGGTGGGGGTGGAGGCTACCTGGTGTCCCCACCCAGAGCCCAGACAAATTCTCATCTCCCAACCACCCTAGACATCAATGAGGTGGAGGGAGGCTGAGGTCTTCCCACAACAACAGGAGGTCTAGCCCTCTCCCACCTCCCCCACAGCCTTTGAGCAATGAACCCCATGCTGATGAAAGCGTGGGGATGCACTCAAATGGGAGCTGCTAACTTTAGAAGGCATGAGGTAGGGTCTTGCAGGAAAGCCAATGCCATCACCAGTTGGCTTTCCTGCACTGGCATTGGAGGGACACCGGAGCGGGCAGCTGTAGGAAACGGTAGGTCTGGAAACTGAGGTAGCTGCCTGACTTCCAGAGAGATTGTCCTTAGCCCCCTCTCCCTTCCAAGTTTATATCCTATGAGCCTCTATCTTCCCCTGCTGAAAGAAAGCAGCTGCCATTAGCCAGCCGCATCCCCCTCTATCGAGCTGGAATCTAGAGGGGCCGCTCTCCTTCCCTTCCTTCCTTTAGCTCCCTCCCAGTTCATCTGCAATGCTGGCTCCAATCTGGCTTCCCAAGCTCTCTCTGCAGCCAGCCCGAAGGACAGATATGAGCCCTCACAGTACCTCCCCTCCTGCTTAGTTGCCCTCATCCTTTGGATTTCTGGGCCAACACCCACACTGGCCCACTATGATTTTTCCCTGATTGATGCAAGAGTAAGGGACAGAGAAAGCACCTCCATGCGACTTCTCCAGCCCTGTGTCCAATCACAGTGGTCCTGGTTGCAGGTTTGGGAGACTCGAATGGGGAGGACCTGGGCCAGTAGAGGCAACACTTCTGATGACTCACTGGTCCCAACCCTGTTGTCCAGAGATGGGAGTCCTTGCACCTCCATCTCAGTGACAGACTCCTACCCACCTTTACAGCAGGTGACAAAGAGGCTATAGATGGACCTGGGCTCTGATGATTATTGAGCCTCATCCTGGCTCCTCCAAGAATGCAGGGGTTAAGAGACCAGAATTTGGCCTTGGAGAGCTGGCTGCAAAACCCAGATCTGGGCCTGTCCTTCCATCTATAAGGTGGAGGAAATAATGCCCACCTCACAAGGTTGTTGGCAGCACCGGATGGCACATATATTCATGTAAAGCATTTAGCAGAGCCTGGTAAATGCCCACTTACTCCGTATCATTTAGTGCTACCTTTATGCCAATGGACTGATTTTTTTTTTAATGGTAAATGATTCCAGGGACTAGTATGGTGAGTCTCACCTCGGGTTATCTTCTTCTGGCATCAATGTCCCAGGGAAGCTGTATCAGTAACTAGGTTCCAGATGAACACACAATCAGATCAAGGGAGGTGGGAAGGTGTGGGGAAAATTTCACCTGCACCCTGGGAAGGACCCACACATAGCACTAGACCTCCACAGAGGTGCCTCTGTAGGTAGAACCTACTGGGACCCCCACTCCCAGGCCCTGGCTTCTGTCTGGGCTTGTTGGGATCTGTTGGAGCCCATTTCCTCCCCCTGGAAACCCCCTTTTGATGACACTTTGTTTCTCTTGATGCGTGAGTGTCACTGACTAAGCCAGAGTCAGACCTCTGAGCCCCGGGCCTCTGAGATGGTGTTTCTCTTCCCATTATGAGTTGACTTCACAAAACCAATGTTCCTGACTCAGGGGCTTCCCGCTTTCTCAACCTGGTTGTTGGTGTGTAAGTAGCAATGCCACTCATCGTTCAAGGGTGTGACAGTTACCCAGGGCTGCCTCCCTATGCACTGCCTTGGTCCAGGTGATCACCACGCAGCTCACCCCTCTGAAGTGGAAGGTTCTTGACCACTGGCCACATAGGTTTATAATCTGTTCCATCACAAGTAAAAGCAGCTCAAGACAAGTGCCCAGTGTCTTCAACCAGTCAGGCGCCCCTTTGGTTCACAGGGACCAGAGCTGTAGGTCAGCTGACTCCTCTCCAGGCCCTGCTGAGGGCCCCTGCCCAGCAGAAGCAAAGGTGACAACTGCCTCTGGCCTCTTCCTGCAGCCCAGCTGGGTGTTGGAAATGGAGACAGGGCATTCACTGGGGCTCCAGCTCCTTCTATTTTGTGATTGGGAACAAGGCAAATGGGTGGGGAAGGAAGGAAGATGGAGGGCAAGGAAGCAGGTCTCTCTGCACCCCTCCCTCCACATGCCTGACCCCCTTTTTCTCTGCCTCCTCCTTATCTCTGAGTTTCTGCCTCTTCATTGACCTCCATTTGTTTTTCTGCCCATCACTCTCACTTTCTGTCTCTGCTGTCTTCTTTCCAACCTTCCTTCTGTTTCTCCCAGTAGCTAACTTTCTATGGAACTTTCTGTTCTACCTATGGTTTCCTGGCTGTCCTTTTCAGTCTCTCTCTCTCTCTCATCTCCATTTTTCTGTCTTTATTTCTAAATCTACTTTACTCTCCTAATTGCTCAATCTTTTTGCCTATGTATATACCTCTCCTCTTTTCTCATACAAAAAAAAAGAAAAAAAAAAGAAAAGCCCTAAAATGGGAGATAAGATAGCCACCAACCTTCCATTGATTTCACATATCCCACCCCCATACACCTGACCCCAAAATGCTGCCAGATGTTCAAGTTCATAGTTCCGAGTGCCATCCTCAGAGTCAACACTGCTAACACTGCTAGCCTTCTCCATGTCAAGCCCTGGGTGAGCTCAGTCAAGTACCCCCTTGGGAGCCCAAATCGTGTATATCCCAACTCAGAAATGACAAGATCAGGACAGAATGAAGTATTTCTGTTCCAAAGCATGACCCCCCAGTACAGCCCTTCTGCGTGGTCCAACACCTGTCCCTGCCTTGGCAGCTGCAGGGCACCCAAACCCCATCTACCCCACCTAGCTCCTTCCCTGCCCTTAGCTTTGCTTAGCTTAGCACAAGAGGTGAGAGCAAGAACACACCCAGCCTAATCAGGCTTTCCCAATAACTTTGGCCTGAAGTACTGTGGGTAAGTAGCCTGGTCATATCCCAGATGGCTCAGGGGAGGAAAAAAGTAAGGGGTCCTATACTTTGGGTGATTCTCAGAAGTAAAATATGGTAAGAGATCTGGGTCTGATCCCTAAAACATAGTGCCCAGGGGCCTGGCTAGAATCTGGAAAGCTGGACAGAAGATACCATTACTGTGCAACTGACTTATTTCATTTCCTTCAACACCTACCATCACCATCACTCAGCAGAACCCTCCACAGAAACAGGGTGCCTGCAGCACTAAGACCTGCAGAAACCTGACTGAGCTGAAGAGCTCCACTCAGGGTTCTCACTGGCATCTCCAACTCAATTGCTCAGATTCAGACTCTGTATTTCCCTCCCCAAACCCACTCCTCCCCTCTGTTTGCAATGTTGGTAAATGGTACCACTATTTGCCCAGTTATGCAGAGAACTGGGACTCCCCCTGGACCCTCCCCCTGCCTCATTTTCCAAATCTAATTAATCACCAAGTCTTTTTTACACATGATTGATGTATAAAATTTCTCTCTGCTCTCCTGGTCCCCTAACCTGGGTCCAGGACCTCATCCTCTCTCACTTGGGCTTCTGCAATAATCCCCTGCCATTCTCTCTACCCCAGTCTCTCACCACCCTGCTCTCACCACCTGTGGGTGAGGAGGGTCCCCCAAAATTAATAAAACAAATGAACAAACAAGGCGTCTTCCTGATTAACCAATTTTTTCTGGCTCCTTATTGCCTAGAGCTGTGATCTCCCAACCTCTTTAATCCCTTGATAACAAAAAATTTAGCACCCATCTCTAACATATGTCTATTTATTTATGTATAAATTATATTTCCATGTACAACCATCATCAGCCAATACCTGAAGGACAATAAACCTTTAGAGAAAATTATTAACATTAGGAAATTTGAATCTATATTTCAAATTATCTCGATAATTTTCAATTTTTATGACCAGCTTCCATCAATTATGATAGTCCGTCAATACATGAGTTTCTAACTCGGGGTGAGAAGGGCAATGAAGAGTCCATTCTTAGTTTAAAAATACACATAAATAAAAGTTTCCATTTTTTTCCCCTGTATAATCCTTGCATAATCCTTGGGTTCTAGAACCCAAGTTTGGGACCTTCCAGTCTACACATAAGGTCTGCATTCAAATTCCTCATTTTGTATAGAGGTTCTTCAAAAGAGATATTTTGTGAGTTCCTCATAATTGAAGCCATGTTTTTTTTCCACATGTTGCTGTTATTTTATTAACACTTGTTACATGGCCAATAGGGCACCAAGCACAGCATAAACCTGGAATTCTCCAATACAGTCTATCTATTATACAAGAGACGCTTCTGTGAACTTATTCCAGGGATCGAGTCCTCCAGGACACGGAAAAGTAGCCTCATTTCCTAAGAAGCCATGTATTATTCCCCTTCCCAGCACCAGCACAGTAGAGAAGGTGCTCAGTAAATATTTGTGGAAATATTGTGGAACAAATTTATCTGGTTCCCCAAACACTCACAGCCTCCTGTCTGTGCTGCAAATGCTCTACTCCCCCTTTTTGTCCCCACTTTCCCACCTGACCAAATCCTCTTCATCCTCATAAGCTCGGTTCAAATGTTCTCTCCTCTGGGGATGCTGCCCTGGCCTCTGGCTGTTTGCTCTTTCACCAGTGCATCACCTGCAGATCACAGTGCCTTGTTTGGGTCAGATCACTCCTCCACCTTATTAAAGAGTTTCAGAGGCCAGAAAGGCACCCTATTCATCTGTGAACCCCCAGTGACCTGCACACTGTAGGTGCTCAATAAATGTGTGAATGAGAGACTCTCACACAACTGGGGATAAGGTCGAAGGAGAGTCTGGGTCAGAGACTTTCAAGTTCAAGAACTTTGGGGCTGGGTCATGGGCAGGGAGAGAATGAGGGCCAAGGGGGATCACATGCAAGCCCCCTAGGACTGTGTCAGCATGTTGAACCTTACAAAGCACTGCTCACTAAGGGCCTCTCAGGCTGGAAGTAAAGTCTGTTTGGGAAAAAAGCAGGAGCCCAGGTAGAGTGGGCCTCTACCACCTGGCGGCACTGCATCAGTATCTTGCAACTCCATGGAGGCCAAGCACCTCTCCGTGGCCAAATGCACTCAGTGAAGCCAGATGCACCAGCATTATCAATAAATGATGGTCCGTGGGATTTGGCAAAGGCCTATGCAGAGGTGATCTAAAAGCACTCTCTCTTACAATAGGACCAACCCAAAGAACTCATATGTTAATGGCCCACCATCAACTCCATCACCAATATGGAAACCTTAGTGCCATCCCCAATTCCTCTCCCAACCAGTTTCTTGGAGTCTGCATCAGCAATGTCTCTAAATTCCAACAGGCCAGTGTCCTGCACCAAGTGTGTGCTGTCGGTGAGCCTGCCCAGCATGGACTGTGTGGTATCGCGCCAATTACCTCAGTCCCCTCATCTGTAAAATGGAAACAGTAAGACTTAGTTTGCATTTTTATTAGGACAAAATTAGATACCTTACATATAGCATGTAGAATATTATCATATAGTATGTCCTTCCTTTTCTTCATCATCTCCGTGCCTGTGGCCCATGCCTTCCTTAAGTCCTGTCCATCTCTTACCTGAACTACTTGCCTCTTACCGGTCTCCCTAACTCCCTCTACTCTGCTGCCAGAATTATCTTTCTGTGGCAGGAGTTGTGTTTTCAACTAAATTTACACACCATATTTAAACACCTTTTGTGGGCCAGACACTGCACTGGTACTGCAGATATAAAGATAAATGAGGTCCCCCAGGGAGCCCAGCATGAGGTCCATAAATACTTAAGAATGTTTTAGCTAGAAAGTCACTAAGCTGGCATCTGAACTGAACCCATGTTCTTTCCAATTCACCACCACATCTCAATCACCCCTCACGTGCCCTCCTTCTATACGTTCCAGCCTACCTTCAGCACAAAGACAGATAACAGGAAGTCCCAGAATAAAGGGGCTGTCCAGGGATGGTAACAGAAAGAGTTAACAGTCAAAGTTTATGACCCAAACATCCACAAGCACCTAGCTCAATGGCTCTCCTAGAGGAAGAACCCTTTCTTTGTGTGCAGGAAATGGGAGGGGGTCACTTCCTCCCTCATTATTTCTCTTTATATGGCAGCCTGAGCAAAAACACATCCTTACCCAGGAAGTCTTCCTTATACAAAAGCAAAAATCCCAGCATCTCTGCCTCAGGAGAAACAAACCCGTGGCCCCTGGCATAAACCCGCTTTTTTAGGCAGTATAGATCCTGCCTGTACTTGAAGGTCAAGGCCAAGATCCAGCATTACCCCCTTAGCACCAGGCAGAGACCATCAGGCAGAGACCACCAGCCCCAGGCAGATGGACTCAAGAGATTCTCTGAGGGGCCTCCAAGACAAAGGCTGTTCTCAGGGTGACCACATCACCTCCTACCTCTCCTCTCAGCCATGATCATACCACAACACAGATAGAGCATACACTTGGTATAGCTGAGATGGTAGAAGTTGTACTGAATAAAAGCCAGAGCAAAAGAGGATAAAACAGGTGAATTTGCTGCAATAAATTTAATTGAGGTAAAGGATCAAAACCCTTATCTGCACAGGACGCAAGCAGCTAGGATTTAACCGCTCTTTGTGTATAACTGTCAAGGAGGGAAAAGGACAGCTTCCACTGAAGATGGTGGCGTAGGTTGACACACTTCGCTTCCTCACACAACCTAAAGGAGGATAACAACCAATTTACAATACAAAAACAACCAGAGCTGCCATGAAATCAAACTGTATGGAAGTCCGACAACCGAAGAGTTAAAGAAGAAACATTCATCCAAACCAGTAGGAGGGGTGCATCTGGGAAGCCAGGGTGGAGAAGAGGCACAGCAAGGCACCAGACTTGG